>CM064420.1:0-1250000 GCA_032690845.1 Eleusine coracana subsp. coracana
TGTTATCTTCATTCGAGCCATTTTTTAACCATCTAGGCCATTTTCATGGGCTATAGCACATCCTATCGAGAGATTATAGCAATATTCATGTCATAGACTCCTCCTCTTTCCAATGTAATTTTGAGCTTGTGTAAGGTGTTCGTGGGCTAGAGCAGATGCCCTCGAGGATGAGTTATCATTTATCTATTATTGTTGTTATCTTCATTCGAGCCATTTTCCACCCAACTAAGCCATATTCATGGGCCATAGCACATCCTATCGAGAGACTATAGCAATATTCAGGTTGTAGACTCCTCCTCTTTCCGATGTAATTTTGAGCCGGTCTAAGGTGTCCGTGGGCTATAGCGCATGCCCTCGAGGGTCAGATATCATTTATCGATTCTTGTTGTTATCTTCACTCGGGCCATTTTTTAACCATCTAGGCCGTTTTCATGGGCTATAGCGCATCTTATCGAGAGATTATAGCAATATTCATGTCATAGACTCCTCCTCTTTTCGATGTAATATTGAGCCTGTCCAAGGTGTCCGTGGGCTATAGCACATGCCCTCAAGGGTCAGATATCATTTACGAGTTTTTTTGTTATCGTCATTCGAGCCATTTTCCAACCATCTAAGCCATTTTCATGGGCTATAGCACATCCTACCGAGAGACTAGCAATATCCATGTTGTAGACTCCTCCTCTTTCCGATGTAATTTTGAGCGAGTTTAAGGTGTCCGTGGGCTATAGCGCATGCCCTCGAGGGTCAGATATCATTTATCTATTCTTGTTGTTATCTTCACTCGGGTCATTTTTTAACCATCTAGGCCGTTTTCAGGGGCTATAGCACATCCTATCGAGAGATTATAGCAATATTCATGTCATAGACTCCTCCTCTTTCCACTGTAATTTTGAGCCCGTCTAAGATGTTCGTGGGCTAGAGCACATGCCCTCGAGGGTCAGATATGATTATCTATATTTTTTTTGTTATCTTCATTCGAGCCATTTTTAACCATCTAGGCGATTTTCATGGGCTATAGCACATCCTATCGAGAGATTATAGCAATATTGATGTCATAGACTCCTCCTCTTTCCAATTTAATTTTGAGCTTGTCTAAGGTGTTCGTGGGCTAGAGCACATGCCCTCGTGGATGAGTTATCATTTATCTATTATTGTTGTTATCTTCATTCGAGCCATTTTCCACCCAACTAAGCCATATTCATGGGCTATAGCACATCCTATCGAGAGACTATAGCAATATTCATGTCGTAGACTCCTGCTCTTTTCGATGTAATTTTGAGCATGTCTAAGGTGTCCGTGGGCTATAGCACATGCCCTCGAGGGTCAGATATCATTTATCTATTTTTGTTGTTATCTTCACTCGGGTCATTTTTAACCATCTAGGCCATTTTCGTGGGCTATAGCACAACCTATCGAGAGATTATAGCAATATTCATGTTGTAGACTCCTCCTCTTTTCGATGTAATTTTGAGCTTGTCTAAGGTGCCCGTGGGCTATAGCACATGCCCTCGAGGGTCAGATGTCATTTATGTGTTTTTTTTTGTTATCTTCATTCGAGCCATTTTCCAACCATCTAAGCCATTTTCATGGGCTATAGCACATCCTATCGAGAGACTATAGCAATATTCTTGTCATAGACTCCTCCTCTTTTTGATGTAATTTTCAGCCTGTCTAAAGTGTTCGTGGGCTATAGCACATGGCCATGAGGGTCAGATATGATTATCTATATTTTTTTGTTATCTTCATTGAAGCCATTTTTTTAACCATCTAGGCCATTTTCGTGGGCTATAGCACATCCTATCGATAGATTATAGCAATATTCATGTCGTAGACTCCTCCTCTTTCCAATGTAATTTTGAGCCTGTCTAAGGTGTCCGTGGGCTATAGCACATGCCTTCGAGGGTCAGATATCATTTACGTGTTTTTTTGTTATCTTCATTTGAGCCATTTTCCAACCATCTAAGCCATTTTCATGGGCTATAGCACATCCTATCGAGAGACTATAGCAATATTCATGTCCTAGACTCCTTCTCTTTTTGATATAATTTTGAGCCTGTCCAAGGTGTTCGTGGGCTAGAGCACATGCCCTCGAGGGTCAGATATGATTATCTATATTTTTTTGTTATCTTCATTCGAGCCATTTTTTAAACATCTAGGCCATTTTCGTGGGCTATAGCACATCCTATTGAGAGATTATAGCAATATTCATGTCGTAGACTCCTCCTCTTTCCAATATAATTTTGACCCTGTCTAAGGTGTTCGTGCGCTAGAGCACATGCCCTCGAGGATCAGATATGATTATCTATATTTTTTTGTGATCTTCATTCGAGCCATTTTTAACCATCTAGGCCATATTCATGGGCTATAGCACATCCTATCGAGAGATTATAGCAATATTCATTTCGTAGACTCCTCCTCTTTCCAATGTAATTTTGAGCTTGTCTAAAGTGTTTGTGGGCTAGAGCACATGCCCTTGAGGGTCAGATATCAGTGATCTATTTTTGTTGTTATCATCATTCGAGCCAGTTTCCACCCAACTAAGCCATTTTCATGGGCTATAGCACATCCTATCGAGAGACTATAGCAATATTCATGTCGTAGATTCCTCCTCTTTCCGATGTAATTTTGAGCCTATCTACGGTCTTCGTGGGCTATAGCACATGACCTTGAGGGTCACATATGATTTATCTATATTTTTTTGTTATTTTCATTGGAGCCATTTTTAACCATCTACGCCATTTTCGTGGGCTATAGCACATTCTATCGAGAGATTATAACAATATTCATGTCGTAGACTCCTCCTCTTTCGGATGTAATTTTGAGCCTGTCTATGGTTTCAGTGGGTTATAGCACATGCCCTCAAGGGTCAGATATGATTTATGTGTTTTTTTGTTATTTTAATTCCAGCCACTTTTCACCCATCTAAACCATTTTCATGGGCTATAGCACATCCAATCGAGAGTCTATAGCAATATTCATGTCCTAGACTCGTCCTCTTTTTGATGTCATTTTGTGTCTCTCTAAGCTGTCCATGGGCTATAGCACATGCCATCGAGGGTCAGATATGATATGTGTATTTCATTGTTATTTTAATTCGAGCAAGTTTTCACCCATCTAAGCCATTTTCATGGGCTATAGCACATCCCATCGAGAGTCTATAGCAATATCATGTCCTAGATGCGTTCTCTTTTTGATGTAATTTTGAGTCTGTCTATGTTGTTTGTGGGCTATAGCACATGCCCTCGAGGGTCAGATATCATTTATCTATTTTTGTTGTTATCTTCATTCAAGCAAATTTCCACCCAACTAAGCCATTTTCATGGGCTATAGCACATCCTATCGAGAGTCCATAGCAATATTCATGTCCTAGACTCCTCTTTTTGATGTAATTTTGAGTCTGTCTAAGGTGTTCGTGGGTTATAGCACATGCCCTCGAGGGTCAGATATCATTTATCTATTTTTGTTGTTATCTTCATCCGAGCTAGTTTCCACCCAACTAAGCCATTTTCATGGGCTATAGCACATCCTATCGAGAGACTATATCAATATTCATGTCCTAGACTCCTCCTCTTTTTGATGTAATTTTGAGCGTGTCTAAGATGTTCATGGGCTATAGCACATGCCCTTGAGAGTCACATATGATTTATCTATATTTTTTTGTTATCTTCATTCGAGCCATTTTTAACCATCTAAGCCATTTTCGTAGGCTACAGCACATTCTATCGAGAGACTATAACAATATTCATGTCGTAGACTCCGATGTAATTTTGAGACTGTCTATGTTGTCCATGTGTTATAGCACATGCCCTCGAGGGTCAGATATCATTTATCTATTTTTGTTGTTATCTTATCCGAGCCAGTTTCCACCCTACTAAGCCATTTTCATGGGCTATAGCACATCCTATCGAGAGACTATATCAATATTCTTGTTCTAGACTCCTCTTTTTGATGTAATTTCGAGCCTGTCTAAGATGTTCGTGGGCTATAGCACATGACCTTGAGGGTCACATATGATTAATCTATATTTTTTTGTTATCTTCATTTGAGCCATTTTTAACCATCTATGCCATTTTCGTGGGCAATAGCACATTCTATCGAGAGATTATAACAATATTCATGTCGTAGACTACTCCTCTTTCGGATGTAATTTTGAGCCTGTCTATGGCTTCAGTGGGTTATAGCACATGCCCTCAAGGGTCAGATATGATTTATGTGTTTTTTTGTTATTTTAATTCCAGCCACTTTTCACCCATCTAAGCCATTTTCATGGGGTATAGCACATCCAATCGAGAGTCTATAGCAATATTCATGTCCTAGACTCATCCTCTTTTCGATGTGATTTTGTGTCTCTCTAAGCTGTCCATGGGCTATAGCACATGCCATCGAGGGTCAGATATGATATATGTATTTCATTGTTATTTTAATTCGAGCAAGTTTTCACCCATCTAAGCCATTTTCATGGGCTATAGCACATCCCATCGAGAGTCTATAGCAATATTCATGTCCTAGATGCGTTCTCTTTTTGATGTAATTTTGAGTCTATCTAAGTTGTTTGTGGGCTATAGCACATGCCCTCGAGGGTCAGATATCATTTATCTATTTTTGTTGTTATCTTCATTCAAGCAAATTTCCACCCAGCTAAGCCATTTTCATGGGCTATAGCACATCCTATAGAGAGTCCATAGCAATATTCATGTCCTAGACTCCTCTTTTTGACGTAATTTTGAGTCTGTCTAAGGTGTTCGTGGGTTATAGCACATGCCCTCGAGGGTCAGATATCATTTATCTATTTTTGTTGTTATCTTCATCCGAGCTAGTTTCCACCCAACTAAGCCATTTTCATGGGCTATAGCACATCCTATTGAGAGACTATATCAATATTTGTGTCCTAGACTCCTCCTCTTTTTGATGTAATTTTGAGCGTATCTAAGATGTTCATGGGCTATAGCACATGCCCTTGAGAGTCACATATGATTTATCTATATTTTTTTGTTATCTTCATTCGAGCCATTTTTAACCATCTAAATCATTTTCGTAGGCTACAGCACATTCTATCAAGAGACTATAACAATATTCATGTCGTAGACTCCTCCTCTTTCCGATGTAATTTTGAGTCTGTCTATGTTGTCCATGTATTATAGCACTTGCCCTCGAGGGGCAGATATCATTTATCTATTTTTGTTGTTATCTTATCCGAGCCAGCTTCCACACTACTAAGCCATTTTCATGGGCTATAGCACATCCTATCGAGAGACTATATCAATATTCTTGTTCTAGACTCCTCTTTTTGATGTAATTTTGAGCCTGTCTAAGATATTCGTGGGCTATAGCACATGACCTTGAGGGTCACATTTGATTTATCTATTTTTTTTTGTTATCTTCATTTGAGCCATTTTTAACCATCTATGCCATTTTCGTGGGCTATAGCACATTCTATCAAGAGATTATGACAATATTCATGTCGTAGACTCCTCCTCTTTCGGATGTTATTTTGAGCCTGTCTATGGCTTCAGTGGGTTATAGCACATGCCCTCAAGGGTCAGATATGATTTATGTGTTTTTTTGTTATTTTAATTCCAGCCACTTTTCACCCATCTAAGCCATTTCCGTGGGCTATAGCACATCCTATCGAGAGTCTATAGCAATATTCATGTCCTAGACTCATCCTCTTTTCGATGTGATTTTGTGTCTGTCTAAGCTGTCCATGGGCTATAGCACATGCCATCAAGGGTCAGATATGATAAATGTATTTCATTGTTATTTTAATTTGAGCAAGTTTTCACCCATCTAAGCCATTTTCATGGGCTATAGCACATCCTATCGAGAGTCTATAGCAATATTCATGTCCTAGACTCGTCCTCTTTTCGATGTAATTTTGAGTCTGTCTAAGTTGTTTGTGGGCTATAGCACATGCCCTCGAGGGTCAGATATCATTTATCTATTTTTGTTGTTATCTTCATTCAAGCAAATTTCCACCCAACTAAGCCATTTTCATGGGCTATAGCACATCCTATCGAGAGTCCATAGCAATATTCATGTCCTAGACTCCTCCTCTTTTTGACGTAATTTTGAGTCTGTCTAAGGTGTTCGTGGGTTATAGCACATGCCCTCGAGGATGAGTTATCATTTATCTATTATTGTTGTTATCTTTATTCGAGCCATTTTCCACCCAACTAAGCCATTTTCATGGGCTATAGCACATCCTATCGAGAGACTATCAATATTCATGTTCTAGACTCCTCCTCTTTTTTGATGTAATTTTGAGCTTGTGTAAGGTGCTCGTGGGCCATAGCACATGCCCATGAGGGTCAGATATAATTTATCTATTTTTTTTGTTATCTTCATTCGAACCATTTTTGAACCATCTAGGCCATTTTCGTGGGCTATAGCACATCCTATCAAGAGACTATGAATATTCATGTTGTAAACTCCTCCTCTTTCCGATGTAATTTTGAGCCTGTTTAAGGTGTCCGTAGGTTATAGCACATGCCCTCAAGGGTCAGATATGATTTATGTATTTTTTGTTTTTTTAATTCGAGCCAGTTTTCATCCATCTAAGCCATTTTCATGGGCTATAGCACATCCTATCGAGAGTCTATAGCAATATTCATGTCCTAGACTCATCCTCTTTTCGATGTAATTTTGAGTCTATCTAAGGTGTTCAAGGGCTATAGCACACGCCATCGAGGGTCAAATATCATTTATCTATTTTTGTTGTTATCTTCATTCGAGCCAGTTTCCACCCATCTAAGCCATTTTCATGGGCTATAGCACATCCTATCGAGAGTTTATAGCAATATTCATGTCCTAGCTCCTCCTTTTTTTGATGTAATTTTGAGCCTGTCTAAGGTGTTCGTGGGCTATAGCACATACTCTTGAGGGTCAAATATGATTTATCTTTAATTTTGTGTTATCTTCATTCGAGCCAATTTTAACCATCTATGCCATTTTTGTGGGCCATAGCACATGCCATTGAGAGACTATATCAATGTTGATGTCACAGACTCCTCCTCTTTTTGATGTAATTTTGAGCCTGTCTAAGGTGCTCGTGGGCCATAGCACATGCCCATGAGGGTCAGATATGATTTATCTATATTTTTTATTATCTTCATTCGAACTATTTTTTAACCATCTAGGCCATTTTCATGGGCTATAGCACAACCTATCGAGAGACTATAGCAATATTCATGTCGTAGACTCCTCCTATTTCTGATGTAATTTTGAGTCTGTCTAAGGTGTTCGTGCGCAATAGCACATGCCCTCGAGAGTTAGATATTACTTATGTGTTTTTTTTATTTTAATTCAAGCCAATTTTCACCCATCTAAGTCATTTTCATGGGCTATAGCACATCCAATCGAGAGTCTATAGCAATATTCATGTCCTAGACTCGTCCTCTTTTTTTGATGTAATTTTGAGTCTGTCTAAGCTATCCATGGACTATAGCACATGCCCTCGAGGGTTAGATATCATTTATCTATTTTTGTTGTTATCTTCATTCGAGCCAGTTTCCACCCTACTAAGCCATTTTCATGGGCTATAGCACATCCTATGAAAATACTATATCAATATTCATGTCCTAGACTCCTCCTCTTTTTGATGTAATTTTAAGCATGTCTAAGCTGTCCGTGGGTTAGAGCACATGCCCTCGAGGGTCAGATATGATTTATGTGTTTTTTTGTTATTTTAATTCGAGACAGTTTTCACCCATCTAAGCCATTTTCATGGGCTATAGCACATCCTATCGAGAGTCTATAGCAATATTCATGTCCTAGACTCGTCCTCTTTTTTATGCAATTTTGAGTCTATCTAAAGTGTTAGTAGGCTATAGCATATGCCCTCGAGGGTTAGATATCATTTGTTTATTTTTGTTGTTATCTTCATCCGAGCTAGTTTCCACCCTACTAAGCCATTTTCATGGGCTATAGCACATCCTATCGAGAGACTATATCAATATTCATGTCCTAGACTCCTCCTCTTTTTGATGTAATTTTGAGCTTGTCTAAGATGTTCGTGGGCTATAGCACATGCCCTTGAGGGTCACATATAATTTATCTATATTTTTTTGTTATCTTCATTCGAGCCATTTTTAACCATCTAAGGCATTTTTATAGGCTACAGCACATTCTATCGAGAGACTATAACAATATTCATGTCATAGACTCCTCCTCTTTCTGATGTAATTTTGAGACTGTCTATGTTGTCCATGTGTTATAGCACATGCCCTCGAGGGTCAGATATCATTTATCTATTTTTGTTGTTATCTTATCCGAGCCAGTTTCCACCCTACTAAGCCATTTTCATAGGCTATAGCACATCCTATCGAGAGACTATATCAATATTCTTGTTCTAGACACCTCTTTTTGATGTAATTTTGAGCCTTCTAAGATGTTCGTGGGCTATAGCACATGACCTTGAGGGTCACATATGTTTTATCTATATTTTTTTGTTATTTTCATTTGAGCCATTTTTAACCATCTACGCCATTTTCGTGGGCTATAGCACATTCTATCGAAAGATTATAACAATATTCATGTCGTAGACTCCTCCTCTTTCGGATGTAATTTTGAGCCTGTCTATGGTTTCAGTGGGTTATAGCACATGCCCTCAAGGGTCAGATATGATTTATGTGTTTTTTGTTATTTTAATTCCAGCCACTTTTCACCCATCTAAGCCATTTTCATGTCTATAGCACATCCAATCGAGAGTCTATAGCAATATTCATGTCCTAGACTCGTCCTCTTTTTGTTGTGATTTTGTGTCTCTCTAAGCTGTCCATGGGCTGTAGCACATGCCATCGAGGGTCAGATATGATATATGTATTTCATTGTTATTTTAATTCGAGCAAGTTTTCACCCATCTAAGCCATTTTCATAGGCTATATCACATCCTATCGAGAGTCTATAGCAACATTCATGTCCTAGACTCGTTCTCTTTTCGATGTAATTTTGAGTCTGTCTATGTTGTTTGTGGGCTATAGCACATGCCCTCGAGGGTCAGATATCATTTATCTATTTTTGTCGTTATCTTCATTCAAGCAAATTTTCACCCACCTAAGCCATTTTCATGGGCTATAGAACATCCAATCGAGAGTCTATAGCAATATTCATGTCCTAGACTCGTCCTCTTTTTTCGATGTAATTTTGAGTGTGTGTAAGCTGTCCACGGGCTATAGCACATGCCCTCGAGGGTCAGATATCATTTATCTATTTTTGTTGTTATCTTCATCCGAGCTAGTTTCCACCCAACTAAGCCATTTTCATGGGCTATAGCACATCCTATGAAAATACTATATCAATATTCATGTCCTAGACTCCTCTTCTCGATGTAATTTTGAGCGTGTCTAAGATGTTCATGGGCTATAGCACATGCCCTTGAGGGTCACATATGATTTATCTATATTTTTTTGTTATCTTCAGTCGAGCAATTTTTAACCATCTAAGCCATTTTCGTAGGCTACAGCACATTCTATCGAGAGACTATAACAATATTCATGTCGTAGACTCCTCCTCTTTCCAATGTAATTTTGAGTCTATCTATGTTGTCCATGTGTTATAGCACATGCCCTCGAGGGTCAGATATCATTTATCTATTTTTGTTGTTATCTTATCCGAGCCGGTTTCCACCCACCTAAGCCATTTTCATGGGCTATAGCACATCCAATCGAGAGTCTATAGCAATATTCATGTCCTAGACTCGTCCTCTTTTTTTGATGTAATTTTGAGTCTGTGTAAGCTGTCCACGGGCTATAGCACATGCCCTCGAGGGTCAGATATCATTTATTTATTTTTGTTGTTATCTTCATTCGAGCACATCCTATCGAAAGACTATATCAATATTCATGTACTAGACTTCTCCTCTTTTTGATGTAATTTTGAGCATGTCTAAGGTGTTCGTGGGCTATAGCACATACCCTTGAGGGTCAGATATGATTAATCTATATTTTTTTGTTATCTTCATTTGAGCAATGTTTAACCATCTTAGCTATTTTCGTGGGCTATAGCACATTCTATCGAGAGACTATAACAATATTCATATCGTAGAATCCTCCTCTTTTCGATGTAATTTTGAGCCTGTCTATGGTGTCAGTGGATTATAGCACATGCCCCCAAGGGTCAGATATGATTTATGTGTTTTTTTGTTATTTCAATTCCAGCCACTTTTCCCCCATGTAAGCCATTTTCATGGGCTATAGCACATCCTATCGAGAGTCTATAGCAATATTCATGTCCTAGACTCGTCCTCTTTTTGATGTGATTTTGTGTCTGTCTAAGCAGTCCATGGGCTATAGCACATGCCATCGAGGGTCAGATATGATATATGTATTTCATTGTTATTTTAATTCGAGCAAGTTTTCACCCAACTAAGCCATTTTCATGGGCTATAGCACATCCTATCGAGAGACTATATCAATATTCATGTCCTAGACTCCTCTTTTTAAATGTAATTTTGAGCATGTCTAAGGTGCTCGTGGTGATGAGGACATCACTCCTAAGGATACATGCAACACTCCTCCAATTCCAGACTTGCAAGGTCCAATGACTAGAGCTCGTGCACGACGACTAAATTTAGAGGCTCAGGATCAGTCTGCACTAAAACAGATGCCCAGAACGCATACGGACTCAGATTTGGACGTTCTACATTTACATGGAAAGATAAGAAGAAGACCTTTCCAATGCCGTCAGTCTCATATCAAAATTCATCCGGAGTCATCGGGAATCGTCGAAACAAAAGAGGGTCCAGAATCTGTTTTGGTGCTGTATCGCCTATTTTTGGCCTTTGGGCTTTGTATCTATTTGAGCCTAATTAGGGGCACGTCCAGAGGGTCTTGCGCGACCCTAGGGTCTTCATATACAGCCGCCACCACACCATTAGGGTTCAGGTTTTATTTAGATTATTCTATTCATAATAGTTTCACCGTCATCATGATTTGTGAGACCCCAACTTCGTGAGATTCATAATACATCTGCAATTGTGTTGCATTCTTCTTTTTTCTTGCTTGTGTTCTTGATTTGCAGGTAGGGATTAGCCTTTTCGATGAGGTCAATCATTTTTGGATGGTTGATAACCAGAGGAGACGTCGTGCTGCGATTCCGGGGTTTAGAACATGCTGTTCTGAAACCGGATCGATTTGTATGTCGCCTCCGACCAAATCAACGTATCCAGAACCTTTTGGAAGATCGGGAACCCTTGTCCACATCAAGTGGTAATTAGAGCTTCAGGTGCACCGTCAGATTCGCACTACCCTTAGTTAATTTCGTTTTGTGTTCATCCTATCGTCCACAGAAAAGCCCAAAAAAATTTTCCCTCCGCCCAAAACCACGTGTTTAGCCTCTGTATATTTCAATTTCAGAGTCCGTAGTGTTGAGTTTGTGCCCTAGTTCTTGTTTAGTCGCTGGTTTAGTTTGTATTTTTGTCATCAGTAGTGTTTCCCTTGCAACACTAGCCACCATCCCCTTCATCATCCTTTGTTTTATTGGTTTTTTATGCTAGGGTTGATTGATCAATACACCTAGCCTAGTCCCACCCTAATCCCACCCTAAACACACCATCAACACCCCGGACCAATCCCCATAAATTCCACTTTCCGCTGCCTCCACGCCACAAAAAAAAATCCTACCCGATTCCAAACCCGACCCCAAACCCGACTTGGGTTTCGCCTAGGTTTCTAGAAAACTGACTCCGACCCCCCTTCGGTAAAACTGGCGTAACTTTTCGCTCGGTTGTCCATTTTGGCTGAAATTTTTACAGAAGATTCTTGACTCAAAGTTGAGCATACCCTTTGCCCTGTGTGCCATCGTCAAAAAATTAAAAAAAATCGGGAAGATAAAGAAAAAATTAATTTAAGTTTAAACCCGACGTTTTCTTCAACTTCATGATTTTCTGTAGGCCACATCCTACCTCTATTTGAGCTGAAATTTTCTGTGGATTCTCCCCCATTGGTAGTGAGTTGGAGAAAAATATCAAAAAAATAAAATCAAAAAAAAAGAAATTTAGGATTTCTACCAGTGCTACATCTAGCCCCCTGAAATTTCTGGATTTGGCTGTTTTGCACTTAGCTCCCTATTATCGCCTGTGTGTCTTTGTCTCCTTGTTTCTACTTTGCTATCACTATTGTTCTAGGACATATTCAAACCAGCAATTAGAGACAAGTTACTTGGGCACTTATTCAGCTTTACTATCTGTTTTTGATTTGTGTGCCACTCACATATATATATTTGGCCTTCCTAGCTCTACATATTTCTTCTGGACAGCACATAGGTTCTTTTGTGACCCTTGCAATCATGGAACACACCTCCCTGGTATCCTTTGTTTTGCTTTTCAGAACTTTGTATGAGCTTTGTAAGGAGTTTCCTTTTGTTGTGTTGAGAGGCATCACTGCTTAACTATTTTATAGGGATAACCTTCACTGTTTGTTTCCTGTTTTGGTGTTTGTCATGGCAGGAAGTGACGACGGAGAGATAGCTTCACCCTCACAATTTGCTGAGTGCGTGAGCCAAGAGCAGCTCCAGAAGGCTTTGCAGGCTGCTCAGAGTGATTTGGCAGAAACGATCACCAGAGCCATTACTGATGCGGTCAGCAAGCTTCACATTGGAGAAAGCATCGAGCGGTTGGAGAAGCGGGTCTCCAAGTTAACCGATCAGGTTGTCGCGTTGGAGATCACTCCCAAAACCAACAATATGAACACCAATAACAACAACAATGACGTTGAAGACGTCCATGATGAAGACACGGTGTATAAGGCTGATGGCACCGTGGATAGGTCAGCTACAAGGACCGCACGATTACGATGTCGTTTGCAACATAATACTCAAGGTATGGGTGGTTTCTATAACTACAATCGTCGTCCACATGGTAACTATGCTCCAGATGACCCGTATGCTAAAATTAAGTTTTCAATTCCTTTGTTTTTGGGTCAGTATGATGGTGATGTTTATCTTGATTGGGAGATGACTGTAGAACAAAAATTGATGCCCACCTTATTCCTGAACAACATAGAGTTTGACAAGCCACTAGTGAGTTTAAAGACTTTGCTATTATTTGGTGGAGTGGTCTAGCTGCTGAAACTGATTTGCCTACTACTTGGGAAGAACTTAAGGTAGCAATGCGTGATCATTTTGTTCCTCCTTCTTTTTATAGAGAGATTCGTAATAAACTGCAGCGTTTAGAACAAGGAGATAAAACTGTTCAGGAGTACTTTAGTGAGCTTCAGAAGGGTTTGATTTATTGTGCTGTAGTTGAAAAAGTAGAGGATCAGATTTGTCGCTTTTATTCTGGTTTAAGAAAATAAATTCAGGACATCCTTAATTATAAAGAATATTATACCCTCACCCAGTGTTTCCAGTATGCTATGCTTGCAGAGAAAGAATCACAGGGACTTTTCCAGGCTTTTGAGGAGTTCAACAAGTCAAGGAACTCCTACCCCCCACGCTCGACGGGGACTTTGGGGCTGCCCAGGCCATCTTTTTGGCCGCCCCCACCAGCAGCTACGAAGGGAACAGGTGTTGTTTCTGCAGCCCCAAGATCAGCCCCTACACCTTCTATGCGCTCAGGTAAAACTTCTATGCAGGTACCAGCTAGTAGTGCCTCCTCTATTGCTTCGACAGAGCGCACTACAGGGATTCGGTGCCACCGCTACCATGGACTTGGTCATGTGCAGAAAGATTGTCCAAGTAGGCGGACATATGTAGCGACAGACGATGGCGGTTATATGAGCACCTCCGATGTGGAGGATGAAGAGGAGGACGTTGCTGCCACCAGCAGTGACCTCGTCCATGGAGGCGGAGACACCATGGAATACATGAACATTATTGTTCAACGTGTCCTTAGCACACAAGTTCATCAGCCCAAGACGATGCAGCGCCACTACTTGATCCAGATTTTCTTCGTCATCAAGAACCGCCGAGCACGTGTCATCATTGATGGAGGAAGCTGTAATAACTTGGTGAGTTCTGATGTTGTCAACAAGCTTGCTTTGACCAGACGTCCACATCCACATCCGTACTACATTCAGTGGTTAAACGACTCTAGCAAAGCTAAGGTAATACAAACTCATAGAGTTCATTTTTCCATTGGTTCTAATGTGGATTCTGTTGATTGTGATGTCGTACCCATGCGAGCATGTTCACTTTTATTGGGTAGACCTTGGGAATTTGATAATGATGTTGTACACCATGGTAGAAGTAATAAGTACACTTTTTTGCATAAAGGAACTAAAATTACTTTGTTACCAATGACCCCTGCTAAAATTGTACAAGCTGATTTAGAAAGAGGTGCTAGATTGAAAAATAAAGATCCTTAAATTCAACAACCTGTTAATTCTAATTCTACACCTAGTAATGTTAATGATTCTTCAAGTTCTAAGGGTGCTGGAATTGAATTACAAGGTCGTTCATGTCTTGCAACAAAATCTGAGCTTGCTGAAATTTCTGATAATGATGATATTTGCTATGCTTTGATATGCAAAGAAGCTTTGTTTTTGCTTGATGATATTGCTTCTAGTGCTTTGCCTCCTACTATCACTAACCTTTTGCAGTAGTATGAGGATGTTTTTCCAGCTGAGATACCCTCGGGATTGCCACCTTTGAGAGGGATTGAGCATCAAATTGATTTGATTCTGGGTGCTACTTTGTCAAACCGTGCTGCTTATAGGACCAACCCTGAGGAGACTAAGGAGATACAAGGACAAGTTCAAGACCTTTTGGATCGTGGGTATGTTCGTCAATCACTTAGTCCTTGTGCTGTTCCTGTACTTTTGGTTCCTAAGAAAGATGGTACTTGGCGTATGTGTGTAGATTGTAGAGCCAATAATAATATTACTATTAGGTATCGTCATCCTATTCCTAGGCTAGACGACATGCTTGATGAGTTATGTGGTGCTATAATTTTTACTAAAACTGATTTAAGTAGTTGCTACCATCAAATTAGAATGAAACTTGGTGATGAATGGAAAACAGCTTTCAAAACAAAATTTGGATTATATGAGTGGTTAGTAATGCCTTTTGGTTTAACTAATGCACCTAGTACTTTCATGCGCTTGATGAATGAGGTTTTAAGAACTTTCATTGGCAAATTTGTGGTAGTTTACTTTGATGATATCTGGATTTATAGAAAATCCATAGATGAACATATGAATCATTTGCGTGCTATTTTTGATGCTTTACGAGATGCACGTTTATTTGGTAACCTTGAGAAGTGCACCTTTTGCATGGATCGAGTCTCTTTTCTTGGCTATGTTGTGACTCCACAGGGAATTGAGGTGGATGAGGTGAAGATTGAAACCATAAAGAGCTGGCCTATACCAAAAACTATCACACAGGTGAGGAGTTTTCTTAGTCTTGCAGGTTTCTACCGCTGCTTTGTTAAAGATTTCACCACCATTGCTGCACCTTTGCATGAGTTGAAAAAGAAGGGCGTTGATTTCCATTGGGGTAAGGTACATCATGAGTCGTTTGATGCTTTGAAGGACAAACTTACACATGCACCATTGCTGCAATTACCTAATTTTGATAAGATTTTTGAGCTTGAATGTGATGCTAGTGGTATAGGCATTGGTGGTGTTTTGATGCAAGATAGTAAACCTATTGCATACTTTAGTGAGAAAATTACTGGGCCTGTTTTGAATTACTCCACATATGATAAGGAATTGTATGCAGTTGTAAGTTGTTTAGAGACGTGGCGTCATTATTTGTTGCCCAAAGAATTTGTTATTCATTCTGATCATGAATCACTTAAGTATATTCGTTCTCAATGTAATTTGAACCGTAGACATGCTAAATGGATTGAGTTTATTGAGTCTTTTCCTTACATTATTAAACATAAGAAAGGGAAGGATAATGTGATCGCTGATGCTTTATCTAGGCGCTATACTTTATTGTCTCAACTTGATTGTAGAATTTTTGGACTTGAGGCAATTAAAGAACAATATGCTGCTGATGTTGATTTTAAGGACTTATTGCTGCATTGTAAAGAAGGTCGTGCATGGAATGAATTTATGTTGAATGAAGGATTCTTGTTTAGAGCTAACCGCCTATGCATTCCAGTTGGTTCCGTTCGTCTTTTGTTATTACAGGAGGCGCATGGAGGTGGATTGATGGGTCATTTTGGTGCCAAGAAGACGGAGGATATTTTGGCCACACACTTCTTTTGGCCAAGGATGAGGAAAGATGTTGAGCGCTTTGTTGCTCGCTGCACTACATGTCAAAAAGCTAAGTCTCGCTTGAATCCACATGGTTTATACATGCCACTTCCTGTTCCTTCTATTCCTTGGGCGGATATTTCTATGGACTTTGTTTTAGGACTGCCTAGGACTAAGAGGGGGAGTGATAGTATTTTTGTTGTTGTGGATAGATTTTCTAAGATGGCACACTTTATACCATGTCATAAGACTGATGATGCTAGTTATATTGCTGATCTCTTTTTCAAAGAAATTGTTCGTTTGCATGGTATGCCTTCTACTATTGTTTCAGATCGTGATGCAAAATTCTTGAGTCACTTTTGGCGCACGCTTTGGAATAAGTTGGGTACAAAGTTGTTGTTTTCTACAACTTGTCACCCACAAACTGATGGACAAACTGAGGTGGTGAACCGCACTTTGGGTACTATGTTGAGAACTATTTTGAAGAAAAATTTGAAGCAATGGGAAGAATGTTTGCCTCATGTTGAGTTTGCATATAATCGGACAACACATTCTACTACCAAGGTAAGTCCTTTCAAAGTAGTGTATGGTTTTGATCCCCGTACTCCACTTGATATACTTCCTCTACCTATTCATGAGAGAGTTCATGTTGATGCTAAGGAACGTGCTGAATTTATTTTAAAAATGCATGAGACCACTAGACTTAGCATTCAAAAGATGAATGACAAGTATAAAATTGCTGGTAGTAAAGGAAGAAAAGAAGTAAAACTTGATGTAGGAGATTTAGTATGGTTACACTTGAGAAAAGATAGATTTCCAGATTTGAGAAAGTCTAAATTAATGCCTAGAGCTGATGGTCCTTTCAAAAAGAATTGAGAAGATTAATGATAATGCATACAAACTTGAGTTGCCTCCAGAGTTCGGGGTTAGTCCTACTTTTAACATTTCAGAATTGGAACCATACTTGAGAGAAGAGAATGAGCTTGAGTCGAGGACGACTCCACTTCAAGAGGGGGAGGATGATGAGGACATCACTCCTAAGGATACATGCAACACTCCTCCAATTCTGAACTTTCAAGGTCCAATGACTAGAGCTCGTGCACGACGACTAAATTTAGAGGTGAGCTCGTTCCTACGTTATTCCTTATATGTCACTTTTGAGAATGGTTTGCTACCTAATGATTATATTGTAATTAGGAACCATGGAGAGGACCAGGAGATGATGGGAGAAGGACTTGGAGACGTGGAGGACCAGCAAGGACGTGGAAGCCAAGATGGAGGCCCAACCAAAACCGACTTCGAGTCTGTTTTGGGGCTCAGGACCAGTCTGCACTAAAACGGATGCCCAGGACGCATACGGACTCAGACTTGGATGTTCTACATATGCAAGGAAATATAAGAAGAAGACCTTTCCAATGCCGCTGGTCTTATATCAAAATTCATCCGGAGTCATCAGGAATCGTCGAAACAAGAGAGGGTCCAGAATCTGTTTCAGTGTTGCGTCGCCTGTTTTTGGCCTTTGGGCTTTGTATCTAGTTGAACCCAATTAGGGGCGCGTCCAGAGGGTCTTGCATGACCCTAGGGTCTTCATATACAGCCGCCACCGCACTATTAGGGTTTGGGTTTTGCTTAGATTATTCTATTCATAACAGTTTCACCATCATAACGGTTTGTGAGACCCCAACTATGTGAGATTCATAATACATCTGCAATTGTGTTGCATTCTTCTTTGTTCTTGCTTGTGTTCTTGATTTGTAGGCAGAGATTAGCCTTCTCGGCGAGGTCAATCGTTTTTGGATGGTTGATCACCAAAGGAGACGTCGTGCTGCGATTGCGGGGTTTAGAACATGTTGTTCTGAAACCGGATCGATTTGTGTGTCGCCTCCGACCAAATCAATGTATCCCGAACCTTTCGAAAGATTGGGAACCCTTGTTCACATCACGTGGGCCATAGCACATGCCCATGAGGGTCAGATATGATTTATCTATATTTTTTTGTTATCTTCATTCGAACCATTTTTTAACCATCTAGGCCATTTTCATGGGCTATAGAACATCCTATCGAGAGACTATAGCAATATTCATGTCATAGACTCCTCTTGTTTCCAATGTAATTTTGAGTCTGTCTAAGGTGTCCGTGCGCTATAGCACAAGCCCTCGAGAATCAGATATGATTTATCTATTTTTTATTTTCATTCGAGCCAATTTTCACCCATCTAAGCCATTTTCATGGGCTATAGCACATCCAATCGAGGGTCTATAGCAATATTTATGTTCTAGACTCCTCCTCTTTTTGATGTAATTTTGAGTCTGTCTAAGCTGTCCATGGGCTATAGCACATGTCATCGAGGGTCAGATATCATTTATCTATTTTTGTTGTTATCTTCATTCAAGCCAGCTTTCACCCTACCAAGCCATTTTCATGGGCTATAGCACATCCTATCGAAAGACTATATCAATATTCATGTCCTAGACTCTTCCTCTTTTTGATGTAGTTTTGAGCATGTCTAAGGTGTTCGTGGGCTATAGCACATACCCTTGAGGGTCAGATATGATTTATCTATAATTTTTTATTATCTTTATTCGAGCTATTTTTAACCATCTAAGCCATTTTCATGGGGCTATAGCACATCCTATTGAGAGTCTATAGCAATATTCATGTCCTAGACTCATCCTATTTTCAATGTAATTTTGAGCCCGTCTAAGGTGTTCATGGGCTATAGCACATGCCCTCGAAGTTCATATATCATTTATCTATTTTTGTTGTTATCTTCATTCGAGCCAATTTCCAGCCAACTAAGCCATTTTCATAGGCTATAGCACATCCTATCGAGAGACTATATAAATATTCATGTCCTAGACTCCTCCTCTTTTTGATGTAATTTTGAGCCTGTCTAAGGTGCTCATGGGCCATAGAACATGCCCATGAGGGTCAGATATGATTTATCTATATTTTTTTGTTATCTTAATTTGAACCATTTTTTAATCATCTAGGCCATTTTTATGGGCTATAGCACATCCTATCGAGAGACTATAGCAATATTCATGTCGTAAACTCCTCCTATTTCTGATGTAATTTTGAGCCTGTCTATGGTGTCCGTGCGCTATAGTATATGCCCTGAAGGGTCAGATATGATTTATGTGTTTTTTGTTATTTTAATTCGAGCCTGTTTTCACCCATCTAAGCCATTTTCATGGGCTATAGCACATCCTATTGAGAGTCTATAGCAATATTCATGTCCTAGACTCCTCCTCTTTTTGATGTAATTTTGAGTCTATCTAAGGTGTTTGTAGGTTATAGCACATGCCCTTGAGGGTCAGATATCATTTATCTATTTTTGTTGTTATCTTCATCCGAGCCAGTTTCCACCCTACTAAGCCATTTTCATGGGCTATAGCACATCCTATCGAGAGACTATATCAACATTCATGTCCTAGACTTCTCCTCTTTTTGATGTAATTTTGAGCCTATCTAAAGTGTTCGTGGGCTATAGCACGTGCCCTTGAGGGTCACATATGATTTATCTCTATTTTTTTTGTTATCTTCATTCGAGCCATTTTTAACCATCTAAGCCATTTTCGTGGGCTATAGCACATTCTATCGAGAGACTATAGCAATATTCATGTCGTAGACTCCTTCTGTTTCTGATGTAATTTTGGGTCTGTCTAAGGTGTCTGTGGTCTATAGCACATGCCCTCGTGGGTCAGATATGATTTATGTGTTTTTTTATTTTTATTCGAGCCAATTTTACCCATCTAAGCCATTTTCAAGGGCTATAGCACATCCAATCAAGAGTCTATAGCAATATTCATGTCCAAGACTCGTCCTCTTTTTGATGTAATTTTGATCCTGTCTAAGGAGTTCGTGGGCTTTAGCACATACCCTTGAGGGTCAAATATGATTTATCTATTATTTTTTATTATCTTCATTCGAGCCATTTTTAACCATCTAAGCCATTTTCGTGGGCTGTAGCACAAGCCAACGAGAGACTATATCAATATTCATGTCCCAGACTCCTCCTCTTTTTTATGTAATTTTGAGCCTGTCTAAGGTGCTCATGGGCCATAGCACATGCCCATGAGGGTCAGATATGATTTATCTATATTTTTTTGTTATCTTCATTCGAACCATTTTTTAACCATCTAGGCCATATTCATGGGCTATAGCACATCCTATCGAGAGACTATAGCAATATTCGTGTCGTAGACTCCTCCTATTTTCGATGTAATTTTGAGTCTGTCTACGGTGTTCTCGTGATATAGCACATGCCCTCGAGAGTCAGATATTACTTATGTGTTTTCTTTATTTTCATTCGAGCCAATTTTCACCCATCTAAGCCATTTTCATGGGCTATAGCACATCCAATCGAGAGTCTATAGCAATATTCATGTCCTAGACTCGTCCTCTTTTTTCGATGTAATTTTGAGTCTGTCTAAGCTGTCCATAGGCTATAGCACATGCCCTCGAGGGTCAGATATCATTTATCTATTTTTGTTGTTATCTTCATTCGAGCTAGTTTCTACTCTACTAAGCCATTTTTATGGGCTAGTCTGTCTAAGCTGTCCATAGGCTATAGCACATGCCCTCGAGGGTCAGATATCATTTATTTATTTTTTGTTGTTATCTTCATTCGAGCTAGTTTCTACCCTACTAAGCCATTTTTATGGGCTATAGCACATCCTATCGAAAGACTATATCAATATTCATGTCCTAGACTCCTCCTCTTTTTGATATAATTTTGAGCATATCTAAGGTGTTTGTGGGCTATAGCACATACCCTTGAGGGTTAGGTATGATTAATCTATAATTTTTTGTTATCTTCATTGGAACCATTTTTAACCATCTAAGCCATTTTTGTGTGCTATAGCACATTCTATCAAGAGACTATAGCAATATTCATGTCGTAGACTCCTTCTGTTTCTAATGTAATTTTGAGTCTGTCTAAGGTGTCCGTAGGCTATAGCACATGCCCTCGAGGGTCAGATATGATTTATATGTTTTTTTTATTTTCATTCAAGCCAATTTTCTCCCATCTAAGCCATTTTCTTGGGCTATAGCACATCCAATCGAGAGTCTATAGCAAAATTTATGTTCTAGACTCCTCCTCTTTTCGATGTAATTTTGAGTCTGTCTAAGCTATCCATGGGCTATAGCACATGTCATCGAGGGTCAGATATCATTTATCTATTTTTGTTGTTATCTTCATTCGAGCCAGCTTTCACCCTACCAAGCCATTTTCATGGGCTATAGCACATCCTATCGAAAGACTATATCAATATTCATGTCCTAGACTCTTCCTCTTTTTGAAGTGGTTTTGAGCCTGTCTAAGGTGTTCGTGGGCTATAGCACATATCTTTATTCGAGCCATTTTTAACCATCTAAGCCATTTTTGTGGGCTATAGCACATCCTATCAAGAGACTATGAATATTCATGTTGTAGACTCCTCCTGTTTCCGATGTAATTTTGAGCCTGTCTAAGGTGTCCGTAGGTTATAGCACATGCCCTCGAGGTCAGATATGATTTATGTGTTTTTTTTTAAATTCGAGCCAGTTTTCATCAATCTAAGCCATTTTCATGGGCTATAGCACATCCTATCGAGAGTCTATAGCAATATTCATGTCCTAGACTCATCCTCTTTTCAATGTAATTTTGAGCCCGTCTAAGGTGTTCATGGGCTATAGCACATGCCCTTGAGGGTCATATATGATTTATCTATAATTTTTTGTTATCTTCATTCGAGCCATTTTTAACCATCTAAGTCATTTTCGTGGGCTATAGCATATTCTATCAAGAGACTATAGCAATATTCATGTCGTAGACTCCTTCTGTTTCTGATGTAATTTTGAGTCTGTCTAAGGTGTTCGTGGTCTATAGCACATGCCCTCGAGGGTCAGATATGATTTATGTATTTTTTTATTTTCATTCGAGCCAATTTTCACCCATCTAAGCCATTTTCAAGGGCTATAGCACATCCAATCGAGAGTCTATAGCAATATTCATGTCCAAGACTCGTCCTCTTTTTGATGTAATTTTGATCCTGCCTAAGGAGTTCGTGGGCTTTAGCACATACCCTTGAGGGTCAAATATGATTTATCTATTATTTTTTGTTATCTTCATTCGAGCCATTTTTAACCATCTAAGCCATTTTTTTGGGCTATAGAACATGCCAATGAGAGACTATATCGATATTCATGTCCTAGACTCCTCCTCTTTTTGATGTAATTTTGAGCCTGTCTAAGGTGCTCGTGGGCCATAGCACATACCCATGAGGGTCAGATATGATTTATCTATATTTTTTTGTTATCTTCATTCGAACCATTTTTTAACCATCTAGGCCATTTTCGTGGGCTATAGCACATCCTATCGAGAGACTATAGCAATATTTATGTCGTATACTCCTCCTATTTTTGATGTAATTTTGAGTGTGTCCAAGGTGTCCGTGCACTATAGCACATGCCCTCGAGGGTCAGATATGATTTATGTGTTTTTTGTTATTTTAATTCGAGCCAGTTTTCACCCATCTAAGCCATTTTCATGGGCTATAGCACATCCTATTGAGAGTCGATAGCAATATTCATGTCCTAGATAATATGAACAAGGGTTCCCGATCTTCCGAGAGGTTCTGGATATGTTGATTTGGTCGGAGGCGACACACAAATCGATCCGGCTTCAGAACAGCACGTTCTAAACCCAGCAATCGCAGCACGACATCTCCTCTGGTTATCAATCGTTCTAAAATGATTAACCTCACCGGGAAGGCTAATCCCTGTCTGCGAATCAAGAACACAAGCAAGAACAAAGAAGAATACAAGACAATTGCAGATGTATTATGAATCTCACAAAGTTGAGGTCTCACAAACCGTTATGATGGCGAAATTGTTATGAACTGAAAAATCTAAGCAAAACCTGAACCCTAATGGTACAGTGGCAGCTGTATATGAAGACCCTAGGATCATGCAAGACCCTCTGGACGTGCCCTTAATTGGGCTCAACTAGATACAAAGCCCAAAGGCCAAAAACAGGCAACACAGCACCGAAACAGATTCTGGACCCTCTCTTGTTTCGACGATTCCTGATGACTCCGGATAAATTTTGACATGATACCAGATGCATTAGAAAGGTCTTCTTCTTATCTTTCCGTGCATATGTAGAACGTCCAAATCCAGGTCCGTATGCGTCCTGGGCATCCGTTTTAGTGTAGACTGGTCCTAGGCCCCGAAACAGACTCGAAGTCGGTTTTGGTTCGGCCTCTACCCTGGCTTCCATGTCCTTGCTTGTCCTCCACGTCTCCAAGTCCTTCTCCCATCATCTCCTGGTTCTTTCCATGGTTCCTAAATACAATATAATCATTAGGTAGCAAACCATTTTCAAAAGTGATATATAATGAAGGACGTAGGAACGAGCTCACCTCTAAATTTAATCATCGTGTACGAGCTCTAGTCATTGGACCTTGGAAATTCAGAATTGAAGGAGTGTTGTGTGTATCCATAGGAGTGATGTCCTCATCATTCTCCCCCTCTTGAAGTGGAGTTGTCCTTGGCTCAAGTTCATCCTCTTCTCCCAAGTATGGTTTCAAATATGAAATGTTAAGAGTAGGACTAACCCCGAACTCGGAAGGCAACTCAAGTTTGTATGCATTATCATTAATATTCTCAATTATTTTGAATGGACCATCAGCTCTAGACATTAATTTAGACTTTCTCAATTCTAGAAATCTATCCTTCCTCAAGTATAACCAGACTAAATCTCCTACATCAAGCTTTACATTCTTTCTACCTTTACTACCAGCAATTTTATACTTTTCATTCATCTTTTTAATGCTAAGTCTAGTGGTCTCATGCATTTGCAAAATAAATTCAGCATGCTCCTTAGCACCATCATGAACTCTCTTATTAATAGGTAGAGGAAGTATATCAAGTGGAGTATGGGGATCAAAACCATACACTACCTTGAAGGGACTTACCTTGGTAGTAGAATGTGTTGCCCGATTATATGTAAACTCAACATGAGACAAACATTCTTTCCATTGCTTCAAATTTTTCTTCAAAATAGCTCTCAACAAAGTAGCCAAAGTGCGGTTCACCACCTCAGTTTGTCCATCAGTTTGTGGGTGACAAGTTGTAGAAAACAACAACTTTGTACCCAACTTATTCCAAAGCGTGCACCAAAAGTGACTCAAGAATTTTGCATCACGATCTGAAACAATAGTAGAAGGCATACCATGCAAACGTACAATTTCTTTGAAAAAGAGCTTAGCAATATAACTAGCATCATCAGTTTTATGACATGATATAAAGTGTGTCATCTTAGAAAATCTATCCACAACAACAAAAATACTATCGTTCCCCCTCTTAGTCCTAGGCAGTCCTAAAACAAAGTCCATAGAAATATCCACCCAAGGAATAGAAGGAATAGTAAGTGGCATGTATAAACCATATGGATTCAATCGAGACTTAGTTTTTTGACATGTAGTGCAGCGAGCAACAAAACGCTCAATATCTTTCCTCATCCTTGGCCAAAAGAAGTGTATGGCCAAAATATCCTCCGTCTTCTTGGCACCAAAATGACTCATCAATCCACCTCCATGCACCTCCTGTAACAACAAAAGACGAATGGAACCAACTGGAATGCATAGATGGTTAGCTCTAAACAAGAATCCATCATTCAACACAAATTTGTTCTATGCACGACCTTCTTTACAATGCAGCAATACATCCTTAAAATCAACATCAGCAGCATATTATTCTTTAATTGTCTTAAATCCAAAAATTATACAATCAAGTTGAGACAACATAGTATAGCCTAGATAAAGCATCAGCGATCACATTATCCTTCCCTTTCTTATGTTTAATAATGTAAGAAAAAGGCTCAATAAACTGAACCCATTTAGCATGTCTACGGTTCAAATTACATTGAGAACGAATATACTTAAGTGATTCATGATCAGAATGAATAACAAAATCTTTGAGCAACAAATAATGATGCCACGTCTCTAAAGAATGTACAAGTGCATATAACTCCTTATCATACGTGGAGTAATTCAAAACAGGTCCAGTAATTTTCTCACTAAAGTATGCTACAGGTTTACCATCTTGCATCAAAACACCACCAATACCTATACCACTAGCATCACATTCAAGCTTAAAAGTCTTATCAAAATTAGGTGATTATAGCAATAGTGCATGTGTAAGTTTGTCCTTCAAAGCATCAAAAGACTCATGATGTACCTTACCCCAATAGAAATCAACGCACTTCTTTGTCAACTCATGCAAAGGTGCAGCAATGGTGGTGAAATCTTTGACAAAGCAGCGGTAGAAACCTGCAAGACCAAGAAAACTCCTCACCTGTGTGATAGTTTTTAGTATAGGCCAGTTCTTTATGGCTTCAATCTTTGTCTCATCCACCTCAATTCCCTGTGGAGTCACAACATAGCCAAGAAAAGAGACTCGATCCGTGCAAAAGGTGCACTTCTCAAGGTTACCAAATAAACGTGCATCTCGCAAAGCATCAAAAACAGCACGCAAATGATTCATATGTTCATCTATAGATTTGCTATAAATCAAGATATCATCAAAGTAAACTACCACAAATTTGTCAATGAGAGCTCTTAAAACCTCATTCATCAAGCGCATGAAAGTGCTAGGTGCATTAGTTAACCCAAAGGGCCAATTGCAAAACCAGTCATGTTTCCGTCCTCAGTTCTGAAACCGGTCCTGTTTTCCCAACTTTGCAAAATTGGTCATGTTTTTCAAATCTGAAGCAGCATGGCAGTCCCATTCTATTTGGAGTTGGTAACGGTGTTTACTGGTCTGTAAAAAAACATATATGCCCTTTGCAAAACCAGTCCTGTTTTCATCAATGGTTTGCAGATTTGGTTACATTCTGGGCACTCAACAATGTAGAACTAAATTTCAGATATTTAGAAAACTTTTATAGTAAAATTTAAATAGTTTTAAATTTTGAATATGTATTATATAATTTATATAAAATCTGACCATAAATTTGACAAAATTTTGACAGCATTTCAACTTAATTTTGACTAGAACTGACGAAGAACAAGGAAAACTGAGAAGCATAGATATGATATGTAGCATCCATCAATTATAAGCATCACAAATCTGACACATAACAAAACCAAGAGTACTCACAATTACATGTCCACCTAAGATACAAAATAATATCCACCATTACATGTCCAACTGATCATCACATTTCAAAGATCAATCAATGTAGCAAGTCTTCCTCTAGTGCTTCCACTCCTTCCCCTACCTCTCCCCTGTCCCCTTCCACCACCAATGACACTAGCAATTCCACTTTCACTTCCACTTGCCGCCTCACCTCCACTTCCAGTAGCAGCCCCAATGCCACTTTCACCTGCAGGCCCATTTACACTTCCACTTGCACTAGGTTTCAAAGAGGATCAAAATTAGTAATACAAAAAATTAGCAAGAC
This sequence comes from Eleusine coracana subsp. coracana, assembly GCA_032690845.1. Lineage (NCBI taxonomy): Eukaryota > Viridiplantae > Streptophyta > Magnoliopsida > Poales > Poaceae > Eleusine > Eleusine coracana. Next base: position 26,591 of record CM064420.1, read on the forward strand.
AAAAATCAGCAAGACAAATTTATCACTTACTTGGATGTAAGTGTAGGTATAGGCTTCCTCCTTTGACTAGCTGTAGGGCCGCCTTGGCAATATTTTGTTGTATGACCAAGCTCATTACACTTAGTACATTTTCTTTTCTTTTTGTTACCGAGCTCATCAGATGCTTTGATTCTAGATACTCTAGGCTCTCGGCTTTCCTCCTCAATTTGGGCTTCTTCAACTTATAGCCAAGATCAACCTGTGTCCATTGTTCTTACCAATGCATCAGGACTCTTCTCAGGTTGTTGTTGATATAGTCTAACTTGCATTCATCCGAGAATTTGCTTCTACTCCATATGTGTGGATGATTATCATCCAACCATACCAATGCATCAGGACTCTTCTCCTCTATCTTCCCCATATGATACTTGTACTTCTCAGTTGTAAAACACTTAGCTGCTGCCCACATGTTCTAAGAAAATAAAGGCCCTTTGTAATGCTTCTTCATGTTCTTCCACAAGTGCCTCATGCATTCTCTATGTTCCACGCCCGGAAAGACAACATGTATAGCCACTTCTAGTCCTTTTCCTACATCAACAAAGGAATATTAAGAGAGAATCATTGAGAAATTTGACAAAGTAAATTTCATAACAATGGTACATGCAACTTTACATGCATCTGTGCTGATAACCAATCATGTAGGATGACCAATACCTTTCTTTAGTTTCTCAATGAACCATATCCAACTATCCTTTGATTCTGTCTCAATTACTCCATATGCAACTGGATATAGCCAATTATGACCATCAACAGCAACACCGGCTGCCAATTGACCCCTTGACCTTCCTGTCAAGTGGGTGGAGTCTATAGCTATGTATGGTCTTTAGTGGGTGTGGCTTGTGTGAGTTGAGTTGGATCAACAAGAGGATCTAGATCTAGTGATGGAGTACTTGGTGTTTCTAGTATCCTATCTCTAGTTGTAGGGTGCAATGCACGTTTGGTAGGTGTACATTGTAGTGGAACAGCACCATCTTTTATCACAACATCAATATACACCACACGTATTTCTAAGTTCAGCTGAAACCATTCAAGAAATTGTTCATCACTTTTTATTTGAACACACACATCTTCATTATCTTCAAATGAGCGCCACAGAGTGATATATTGATTAGGGCCCCCACATAAATTCCTCAGCTATATGATTAATTAGTTGCATCAGGCTATATTTGTTTGCATCAACAACAATTGGTGATAGAGTTTTCCTTCTGCAATATGTTTTAGGCCCTCCTTCTAGAAGGCTAAAATATGAACGCATTTTAATGACAACATTCACTTCCCTGTAAATAGAAATATGAAGCATAAGCAGCAATGCAATTATAATTGTCTAACTACTACTATGCATTCATCTAACTATGACTTCGATTTAGTTCAATCAGGAAGAAATGGGGAAATGAAGGAAGAAATTTTGTACCCAATACTTTCTGGGCAACTGAAATCCGAAGCCATCTTCTTTAGCCCACCGTCTTCCTCCTTCACGTCGAGGCCCTTCACGCCACCAGAAGTCGAGGCCCCCTGTAGTGCTCAGTCGCGGCCCGCTTGGCGGCACAAACGCCTGCGCTCAGCCGTGCCCGCCTATGCTCGCGCGCTCAGCCACGCTCGGCCACGCCCACCCATGCTAGCGTGCTCACCCGCGCTCGGCTGCGTCCCCACGTCCGCCCGCGCTTGCCCCTGCTAATGCCACCATGGAAGTTAGGGTTAGGGTTCGGGAGCTCTAGTGGAGACAGAAAACTCGGCCCTTGATTCGAAGCTCAGGGTCGGGACTGGGTTAGAGGGAGTGAAGGGTAAATATGTCTTTTCTCCTTTTTCTATTCTTTTTTGTTTTTCATTAATCCCAGAAAACACTGGTCAACTGACGGAAGGTGAAAACAAGACTGAATGACGGCTTCAGATTTGAAAAACGGGACCGATTTTGCAAAGTTGGAAAAATAGAACCATTTTCAGAATTGAGGTCGAAAACAGGACTAGTTTTGCAATTGTCCCTAAACCAAAAGGCATTAATAACCACTCATATAACCCGAATTTGGTTTTGAAAGCTGTTTTTATTCATCACAAAGTTTCATTCTAATTTGATGGTATCCAATACATAAATCAATTTTAGTGAAAATTATAGCACCACATAACCCATCAAGCATGTCGTCTAGCCTAGGAATAGGATGACGATACCTAATAGTAATGTTATTAATGGCTCTACAATCTACACACATATGCCAACTACCATCTTTCTTAGTAACCAAAAGTACAGGAATAGCACAAGGACTAAGTGATTGACGAACGTACCCATGATCCAAAATGTCTTGGACTTGTTGTTGTATCTCCTTAGTTTCCTCGGGGTTGGTCCTATAAGCAACATGGTTTGGCAAAGTAGCATCAGAAATCAAATCAATTTGATACTTAATCCCTCTCAAAGGCGGCAATCCCAGAGATACCTCAGCTGGAAAAATATCCTCATACTCCTGCAAAAGGTTAGTGACAGCAGGAGACAAAGCACTAGAAGCAATATCATCAAGCGAAAACAAAGCTTGTTTGCAAATCAAAGCATAGCAACTATCATCATTAGCAGAAATTCTAGCAAGCTCAGATTTTGTAGTAAGACATGAACGATCTTATAATTTAATTCCAGCACCCTTAGAACTTGAAGAATCATTAACATTACTAGGTGTAGAATCAGAATTAATAGGTTATTGAATTTCAGGACCTTTATTTTTCAAACTAGCAGCTCTTTCTAAATCAGTTTGTATAATTTCAGCAGGGGCTATTGGTAAAAAAGTAATTTTAGTTCCTTCATACATAAAGTGTACTTATTACTTCTACCATGGTGTACAACATCATCATCAAATTCCCAAGGTCTACCCAATAAAAGTGAACATGCTTGCATGGGTACGACATCACAATCAATAGAATCCACATAAGAACCAATGGAAAAAAGAACTCTGCAAGTTTGTATTACCTCAGCTTTTCCAGAGTCGTTTAACCGCTGAATATAGTACGGACGTGGATGTGGGTGTGTGGGCAAAGCAAGTGATATGGACAAGGGTTCCCGATCTTCCGAAAGGTTCTGGATACGTTGATTTGGTCGGAGGCGACACACAAATCGATCCGGCTTCAGAACAGCACGTTCTAAACCCCGCAATCGCAGCACGACGTCTCCTCTGGTTATCAACCGTCCTAAAACGATTGACCTCGCCGAGAAGGCTAATCCCTGCCTGCGAATCAAGAACACAAGCAAGAACAAAGAAGAAAGCAACACAATTGCAGATGTATTATGAATCTCACGAAGTTGGGGTCTCACAAACCGTGATGACGGCAAAACTGTTATGAACAGAATAATCTAAGCAAAACCCGAACCCTAATGGTGCGGTGGCGGCTGTATATGAAGACCCTAAGGTCGTGCAAAACCCTCTGGACACACCCCTACTTGGGCTCAACTAGATACAAAGCCCAAAGGCCATAAACAGGCGACACAGCACCGAAACAGATTCTTGACTCTCTCTTGTTTTGATGATTCCCGATGACTCCGGATGAATTTTGATATGAGACCAGCGGCATTGGAAAGGTCTTCTTCTTATATTTCCGTGCATATGTAGAACGTCCAAATCCGAGTCCGTATGCGTCTTGGGCATCCGTTTTAGTGCAGACTGGTCCTGAGCCCCGAAACAGAGTCGAAGTCGGTGTTGGTTGGGCCTCCACCTTGGCTTTCACGTCCTTGCTGGTCCTCCACGTCTCCAAGTCCTTCTCCCATCATCTCCTGGTACTCTCCATGGTTCCTAATTACAATATAATCATTAGGTAGCAAACCATTCTCAAAAGTGACATATGATGAAGAACGTAGGAATGAGCTCACCTCTAAATTTAGTCGTCGTGCACGAGCTCCAGTCATTGGACCTTGCAAGTCCAAAATTAGAGGAGTGTTGCATATATCCTTAGGAGTGATGTCCTTATCATCCTCCCCCTCTTGAAGTAGAGTCGTCCTCGACTCAAGCTCATTCTCTTCTCCCAAGTATGGTTTCAAATCTGAAATGTTAAAAGTAGGACTAACCCCGAACTCTGGAGGCAACTCAAGTTTGTATGCATTATCATTAATCTTCTCAATTATTTTGAAAGGACCATCAGCTCTAGGCATTAATTTAGACTTTCTCAAATCTGGAAATCTATCTTTTCTCAAGTATAACCATACTAAATCTCCTACATCAAGTTTTACTTCTTTTCTTCCTTTACTACCAGCAATTTTATACTTGTCATTCATCTTTTGAATGCTAAGTCTAGTGGTCTCATGCATTTTTAAAATAAATTCAGCACGTTCCTTAGCATCAACATGAACTCTCTCATGAATAGGTAGAGGAAGTATATCAAGTGGAGTACGGGGATCAAAACCATACACTACTTTGAAAGGACTTACCTTGGTAGTAGAATGTGTTGTCCGATTATATGCAAACTCAACATGAGGCAAACATTCTTCCCATTGCTTCAAATTTTTCTTCAAAATAGCTCTCAACATAGTACCCAAAGTGCGGTTCACCACCTCAGTTTATCCATCAGTTTGTGGGTGACAAGTTGTAGACAACAACAACTTTGTACCCAACTTATTCCAAAGCGTGCGCCAAAAGTGACTCAAGAATTTTGCATCACGATCTGAAACAATAGTAGAAGGCATACCATGCAAACGAACAATTTCTTTGAAAAAGAGATCAGCAATATAACTAGCATCATCAGTCTTATGACATGGTATAAAGTGTGCCATCTTAGAAAATCTATCCACAACAACAAAAATACTATCACTCCCCCTCTTAGTCCTAGGCAGTCCTAAAACAAAGTCCATAGAAATATCCGCCCAAGGAATAGAAGGAACAGGAAGTGGCATGTATAAACCATGTGGATTCAAGCGAGACTTAGCTTTTTGACATGTAGTGCAGCGAGCAACAAAGCGCTCAACATCTTTCCTCATCCTTGGCCAAAAGAAGTGTGTGGCCAAAATATCCTCCGTCTTCTTGGCACCAAAATGACCCATCAAATCCACCTCCATGCGCCTCCTGTAATAACAAAAGACGAACGGAACCAACTGGAATGCATAGGCGGTTAGCTCTAAACAAGAATCCTTCATTCAACATAAATTCATTCCATGCACGACCTTCTTTACAATGCAGCAATAAGTCCTTAAAATCAACATCAGCAGCATATTGTTCTTTAATTGCCTCAAGTCCAAAAATTCTACAATCAAGTTGAGACAATAAAGTATAGCGCCTAGATAAAGCATCAGCGATCACATTATCCTTCCCTTTCTTATGTTTAATAATGTAAGGAAAAGACTCAATAAACTCAATCCATTTAGCATGTCTACGGTTCAAATTACATTGAGAACGAATATACTTAAGTGATTCATGATCAGAATGAATAACAAATTCTTTGGGCAACAAATAATGACGCCACGTCTCTAAACAACTTACAACTGCATACAATTCCTTATCATATGTGGAGTAATTCAAAACAGGCCCAGTAATTTTCTCACTAAAGTATGCAATAGGTTTACTATCTTGCATCAAAACACCACCAATGCCTATACCACTAGCATCACATTCAAGCTCAAAAATCTTATCAAAATTAGGTAATTGCAGCAATGGTGCATGTGTAAGTTTATCCTTCAAAGCATCAAAAGACTCATGATGTACCTTACCCCAATGGAAATCAATGCCCTTTTTTGTCAACTCATGCAAAGGTGCAGCAATGGTGCTGAAATCTTTGACAAAGCGGCGGTAGAAACCTGCAAGACCAAGAAAACTCCTCACATGTGTGATAGTTTTTGGTACAGGCCAGCTCTTTATGGCTTCAATCTTCACCTCATCCACCTCAATTCCCTGTGGAGTCACAACATAGCCAAGAAAAGAGACTCGATCCGTGAAAAAGATGCACTTCTCAAGGTTACCAAATAAACGTGTATCTCATAAAGCATCAAAAACAGCACGCAAATGATTCATATGTTCATCTATAGATTTGCTATAAATCAAGATATCATCAAAGTAAACTACCACAAATTTGCCAATGAAAGCTCTTAAAACCTCATTCATCAAGCGCATGAAAGTACTAGGTGCATTAGTTAACGCAAAAGGCATTACTAACCACTCATATAATCCAAATTTAGTTTTGAAAGCTGTTTTCCATTCGTCTTCAAGTTTCATTCTAATTTGATGGTAGCCACTACGCAAATCAATTTTAGAGAAAATTATAGCACCACATAACTCATTAAGCATGTCGTCTAGCCTAGGAATAGGATGACGATACCTAATAGTAATATTATTAATGGCTCTATAATCTACACACATACGCTAAGTACCATCTTTCTTAGGAACCAAAAGTATAGGAACAGCACAAGGACTAAGTGATTGACGAACATACCCACGATCCAAAAGGTCTTGAACTTGTCGTTGTATCTCCTTAGTCTCCTCAGGGTTGGTCCTATAAGCAGCACGGTTTGGCAAAGTAGCACCCGGAATCAAATCAATTTGATGCTCAATCTCTCTCAAAAGTGGCAATCCCGGGGGTATCTCAGCTGGAAAAACATCCTCATACTCCTGCAAAAGGTTAGTGACAGCAGAAGACACAGCACTAGAAGCAATATCATCAAGCAAAAACAAAGCTTCTTTGCATATCAAAGCATAGCAAATATCATCATTATCAAAAATTTCAGCAAGCTCAGATTTTGTTGTAACATGAACGACCTTGTAATTTAATTCCAGCACCCTTAGAACTTGAAGAATCATTAACATTACTAGGTGTAGAATTAGAATTAACAGGTTGTTGAATATCAGGACCTTTATTTTTCAAACTAGCAGCTCTTTCTAAATCAGCTTGTACAATTTCAGCAGGGGTCATTGGTAACAAAGTAATTTTAGTTCCTTTATGCATAAAAGTGTACTTATTACTTCTACCATGGTGTACATCATCATTATCAAATTCCCAAGGTCTACCCAATAAAAGTGAATATGCTTGCATGGGTACGACATCACAATCAACAGAATCCACATAAGAACCAATGGAAAAAGGAACTCTACAAGTTTGTATTACCTTAGCTTTGCCAGAGTCGTTTAACCACTGAATGTAGTACGGATGTGGATGTGGACGTGTGGTCAAAGCAAGCTTGTTGACCACATCAGAACTCACCAAGTTATTGCAGCTCCCTCCATCAATGATGACACGTGCTCGGCGGTTCTTGATGACGAAGAAAATCTGGAACAAGTTGTGGCGCTGCATCGTCTCGGGCTGATGAACTTGTGTACTAAGGACACGTTGAACAATAATGTTCATGTATCCTGTGGTGTCTCCGCCTCCAAGAACGAGGTCACTGCCGGTGGCAGTGATGTCCTCCTCCTCATCCTCCACATCGGAGGTGCTCATGTAACCGCCATCGTCTGTCGCCACATATGCCCGCCTACTTGGACAATCTTTCTGCACATGACCAAGTCCATGGCAGCGGTGGCACTGAATCCCTGTAGTGCGCCCTGTCGAAGCAACAGAGGAGGCACTACTAGCTGGTACCTGCACAGAAAGTTTACCTGAGCGCGTAGAAGGTGCAGGGACTGATCTTGGGGCTACAGAAACAACACTGGTTCCCTTGGTAGCTGCTGGTGGGGGCGGCCGGAAAGATGGCCTGGGCAGCCCCGAAGTCCCCGTCAAGCGTGGGGGGTAGGAGTTCCTTGACTTGCTGTACTCCTCAAAAACCTGGAAAAGTCCCTATGATTCTTTCTCTGCAAGCATAGCATACTGGAAACACTGGGTGAGGGTATAATATTCTTTATAATCAAGGATGTCCTGAATTTCTTTTCTTAAACCAGAATAAAAGCGACAAATCTGATCCTCTACTTTTTCAACTACAGCACAACGAATCAAACCCTTCTGAAGCTCACTAAAATACTCCTGAACAGTTTTATCTCCTTGGTCTAAACGTTGCAGTTTATTACGAATCTCTCTATAAAAAGAAGGGGGAACAAAACGATCACGCATTGCTACTTTAAGTTCTTCCCAAGTAGTAGGCAAATCAGTTTCAGCAGCTAGACCACTCCACCAAACAATAGCAAAGTCCTTAAACTCACTAGTAGCTTGTCTAACTCTATGTTGTTCAGGAACAAGGTGGGCATTAAATTTTTGTTCTACAGTCATCTCCCAATCAAGATAAACATCACCATCATACTGACCCGAAAACGAAGGAATTGAAAACTTAATTTTAGCATACGGGTCATCTGGAGCATAGTTACCGTGTGGACGACGGTTGTAGTTATGGAAACCACCCATAGCTTGAGTATTATGTTGCAAACGACGTCGTAATCGTGCGGTCCTTGTAGCTGACCTATCCATGGTGCCATCAGCCTTATACACCGTGTCTTCATCATGGACGTCTTCAACGTTGTCGTTGTTATTATTGGTGTTCGTATTGTTGGTTTTAGGAGCGGTCTCCAACGCGACAACCTGATCGGTTAACTTAGAGACCCGCTTCTCTAACCGCTCGATGCTTTCTCCAATGTGAAGCTTGCTGACCGCATCAGTAACGGCTCTGGTGATCGTCTCTGCCAAATCACTCTGAGCAGCCTGCCTTTTGGAGCTGCTCTTGGCTCACGCACTCAGCAAATTGTGAGGGTGAAGCCATCTCTCCGTCGTCACTTCCTGCCATCAAAAACACCAAAACAGAAAACAAACAGTGAAGGTTATACCTACAAAACAGCTAAGCAGTGGTGCCTCTCAACACAACAAAAGGAGACTCCTTACAAAGCTCTAACAAAGTTCTGAAAAGCAAAGCAAAGGATACCAGAGAGATATGTTCCACGATTGCAAAGGGTCACAAAATAACCTGTGTGCTGTCCAGAAGAAATATGTAGAGCTAGGAAGGCCAAATATATATATGTGAGTGGTACACAAATCAAAAACAGATAGTAAAGCTGAATAAGTGCCCAAGTAACTTGTCCCTAGTTGCTGGTCTAAGTATGTCCTAGAACAGTAGTGATAGCAAAGTAGAAATAAGGAGACAAAGGAACAATAGACGATAACAGGGGGTTAAGTGCAAAACAGCCAAATCCAGAAATTTCAGGGGGCTAGATGTAGCACTAGCAGAAATTTCAAATTTCTTTTTTTTATTTTATTTTTTTTTTTTTGATATTTTTCTCCTACTCACTAACAATGGAGGAGAAGCCATAAAAAATTTCAGCTCAAACAGAGGTAGGATGTGGCCTACAGAAAATCTTGAAGTTGCAGAAAATGTCGAGTTTAAACATAAATCAATTTTTTCTTTATCTTCCCGATTTTATTTGAATTTTTTGACGAGGGCACACAGGGCGGAGCCAGGTGTGGGTATACCCAACCTTGAGTCAAGAATCTCCTGTAAAAATTTCAGCCAAAACGGACAACCGAGCGAAAAGTTATGCCCGTTTTACCAAAAGGGGGTCGGAGTCGATTTTCCAGAAACCCGAGTCGGGTTAGGGATCGGGTAAGGTTTTTTTTTTTTACGGCGTGGATGCAGCGGAAAGTGGAATTTGTGGGGATTGGTCCGAGGTGTTGATGGTGTGTTCAGGGTGGGATTAGGGCGGGACTAGGCTATGTGTGTCGATCAATCAACCCTAGCACAAAAAGGCAACAAAGCAGAGGATGGTGAAGGGGATGGCGGCTAGGGTTACAAGGGAAACACTACTGACGACAAAAACACAAACTAAACCAGCGACTAAACAAGAACTAGGGCACAAACTCAACACTACGGACTCTGAAATTGAAATATGCAAAGGCTAAACACGTGGTTATGGGCGGAGGGAAAAAATTTTTGGGCTTTTCTGTGGACAATAGGATGAACACGAAACAAAATTAACTAAGGGTAGTATGAACCTGACGGTGCACCTGAAGCTCTGATTGCCACTTGATGTGCACAAGGGTTCCCGATCTTCCGAAAGGTTCTGGATACGTTGATTTGGTCGGAGGCGACACACAAATCGATCCGGCTTCAGAACAGCACGTTCTAAACCCCGCAATCGCAGCACGATGTCTCCTCTGGTTATCAACCGTCCTAAAACGATTGACCTCGCCAAGAAGGCTAATCCCTGCCTGCGAATCAAGAACACAAGAAAGAATAAAGAAGAATGTAACATAATTGCCCAATCGGACACAACACTCAAGAGTTATGCTGATTTTACCTTATAGTTGACATTTTTTATTTGTTAACACCAACAGCGTGATTGGATGTACTCCCAAATTATGTGAGTGTCTCCCATTGTTCCTTGCGTCTCCATAAACGCGGTCATCTACGTGTCTCCCATGATACATCGTGTGTGGCCTCCATCGTAAAACTATTCAACGTGGCCTGAAAAAATCTGGTGTGGGCATGACATATACGAACCGGTATATCGCCTCTATCTATATATTTAAATTTTATAAAATTATATGCTACACCATACTTTGATTTTTGGTTTTTTTAGTATGTCTTCTTGAAAAAAAAAATTGGGCTGATTGGACACCAGACGTGAAAGTTACGATGTTTCAGGCTACGGCTCTCATATTTCGTGTGCTTATATCCACAGTTCTTGGAGCTGTTAGAGCAGGCGACTGTGGGGGTTTCCCACCTTGGTGCCTTAGCTACCCATGAGTGATGTATATCATGTTCTCCATACGCTTTCTATTAAAATATAGTATATCCTGATCGGACACAAGACTCAAGAGTTATGCTGATTTTACCTTATCATTGATATTTTTCATTTGTTAACACCAACGGTGTGATGGGATGCACTCCCATATTATGTGGGGTGCCTCCCGTTGTTCCTTGCCTCTCCATAAACATGGTGGTCTAGGTGCCTCCCATGATACATCGTGTGTGGCCTCCACCGTAAAACTATTCGACGTAGCCTAAAAAATCTGGTGTAAGTATGAGATATACGGACCGATATATCATTCATTGACATGGATGCTCAACTACAGCTCCTGTATCCATTCTGTACTGAACCAGGTGCGCATGCAAGCGGTGATCGCCATCATCCTGTCCACCTTCGCCGGCTTCAGCGTGGCCATCTGCGCCAACTCCATCCTCCTCCAGATTCTCAGATGGAGGGCCAGGAGGGTAGCATCACCGACCGTACCTGAAGATCAACAAGAACCCCGCCGCCACAGGGAATCCCCCACGGTGGACCTTGAAATCGAGCAGCAGCCACTGCCATAGCCACTCGTCTTCCGTTTCAGTTCACTCCAACTCCACAATCTTACAAGTGGGAACTCGTTGTATGAATTACCCCGTTTGCATGGGTATAAATGTGACACAGGAACTTTTATCATCAAACCTGCAATGAAAAAAGAAAAAGGCAACCCAATACATCCCAATATTTAAAGAAAGAGAAAACAAATTGCTCTTTATTTGAGAAACTGTCCTGATTTGTTCCAGTTTAACCATACACATCACACTCCACAAGCTTACTACTCTCTCCTCAACCACCTGGTAATCCTGATTTTTCCTCCTCCCACCTTCAGAAAAAGGGGGATCAAAATACAAGGATCCACTCAAAACTAGCAGCCATCATCGAACTGTTCGATACTTTAATGCCCTACAATTCCTCCTTCGGACTTGTATCAGAACTCTTCTCACTCTCAGACGAAGTAGGGCTCTGAGTGCTCTTGGTCTTCGTCTCTGATGAATATGGACGCTTCAACTTGAAAGGGATGCCAGCATTCTTCTTTATGAACTTGTACATCTCTACTACTGTCCGATCCCCCTCAAAGGTGATCTGCAAAAGGGGGGAAAAAAAAAGGTCAATAAATATTATATCATAGGATGCAAAACCATTTGTCTCGGTTACCAAGGAAACTAATTTTCGATTCCAGATCAGGAGACCTGAACATATCTCAAAACCCCAATCTGGGCTTCTCAGAGGAATTAGAATGAAGAGCCGCTTAAACTCAGTTATTGACTTCATGCCAAGCAAACCCAAAGCCCATGATCCGAGGCACTTTGTACCTTATCCAGCTCCTTCTGAGATATCAAGCTGGCTTTCTACTGGAACTGTCATCGCTCAAATTACTAAATAGTGAACTGTACAATTAGATTAGCCAAGATAAGACCATCTCTTAACCATGGCACCCTTTTCTGTCAGATAGGAGGACCTCTAAGTAATAACCCTATAGATCCTACATCTATAAAGTGGCGATCATGTCAAGGAGCAGGTTTTTCTTCAGCCAAAAAGTATTTGTACTTTGAAAACTGAATGTTGCAGGCCATGACCAGTGCTCAATCTATAAGATAAACAGAGAGCTAATAGAGAGGACAGTCCCAAAGCACAAAGATAACACTCCTAAGGATAATGTGTTTAGTTACCAACAGTAAACAGAACAATGGAGTCAAGCACTTACAGGCTCAAAGCTTTTCTTCCCTGCAGGATAAAAGAGGATTGTGGGGAATCCATCAGGCTGCAATGAGCAATGGGATTCAAGAGTCAGCTCTGTATCCTGAAAACTCAACATGGAAGTACATTTACACATATGCATATGGAATGTAAGCTAATCACATTTTTTATCCATTAAAATTCAAGAAAGTAATTCAAAGAGAAACATCGAATTAATGCTTGAATAAGAGCCACGACTGAAGCTTCAGCATATCTAGAGGAAAAGGTGAAGCAGATCAGTCATATCACAGGCCATATTTCCCAGTGTCATGGTACCAGGAATTTATCACAAAAAGTACTGCTGAAACAAAATGAAGCAATAATTTGCATATTGTTCCATGATACTGTAGCACATGCTACAAAGGTGGAACGTAAATATATTTCGACATGCATAGAGCAGCAATTTTGTGCCCAATGTTGCATCACCATCAAACTCAACACTGCAGTGCCTCCAAAGCTAGGTACTCTCTCTGACAATTCAGAATCCATGCACTGAAACGTTCCAAACTTAGAATTCCAATATCCTTAAAAACTATTGAGTTCGATATATGAAAATATCATCAGATTTGTCATTAAAATGCTTATGTGATGTTCAATCCTAGTCATTTGAAGTCATACAAAAATAATAGTCAAAGTCACATTTGAGACAACAACAACAACAACAACAACAAAGCCTTTTTATCCCAAGCAAGTTGGGGTAGGCTAGAGATGAAACCCATGGGAACCCAAAAAAGAAGAGAATCACGGTTCCGGCACGTCTATTGCTAGTCTCCAAGCACTCCTATCCATAGCTAGCTCCTTAGGGATATCCCACGCCTTCAGGTCTCTCTTAACCGACTCGTCCCAAGTCAAGTTAGGTCGGCCTCTACCTCTCTTAACATTAGCATCTCTCTTTAGAACCCCACTACATACCGGCGCCTCCGGAGGTCTCCGTTGGACATGTCCGAACCATCTCAACCGATGTTGAACCAATTTCTCCTCGATAGGTGCCACTCCTATCCTGTCCCGGATATCTTCATTCCGTATTCGGTCTCTTCTTGTATGCCCGCAAAACCAACGCAACATACGCATCTCTGCTACACTTAGTTGTTGAACATGTCGTCTTTTCGTAGGCCAGCACTCAGCACCGTATAACATCGCCGGACGAATTGCCGTCCTATAGAATTTACCTTTTAGCTTTTGTGGCACCCTCTTGTCGCATAAGACGCCGGATGCTTGACGCCATTTCAACCAGCCGGCTGAAATTCTATGCCTAACATCTTCATCGATGTCACCGTCCTTTTGCAACATCGATCCTAAATAACGAAATGTATCCTTCTTGGCCACCAATTGTCCATTAAGGCTAACGTCTCCATCCTCATGTCTAGTCACGCTAAACTCGCACATCATATACTCGGTCTTGGCCCTACTAAGTCTGAAACCCTTGCACTCTAATGTGTGCCTCCACAGCTCCAACTTCCTATTAACCCCATCCCTACTCTCGTCAACTAACACCACATCATCAGCAAAGAGCATACACCAAGGGACATCACTCTGTATTTCTCGTGTGACCTCGTCCATCACTAAAGCAAATAAATAAGGGCTCAATGCTGATCCTTGGTGTAGTCCTATTTTAATCGGAAAGTCATTGGTATCGCCATCACATGTCCGAACACATGTCCTCGCGTCCCTGTACATATCCTTGATGAGAGTAATATACTTAGTTGGGACTTTGTGCTTCTCCAAGGCCCACCACATGACACTTCTTGGCACTTTGTCATATGCCTTCTCGAGATCAATAAAGACCATGTGTAAGTCCTTCTTTTGCTCCCGATATCTCTCCATCAATTGTCGCATTAAGAAAATCGCCTCCATGGTTGATCTTCCAGGCATGAACCCAAACTGGTTTTGCGTCACACTTGTCACTCTTCTTAGGCGATGCTCGATGATTCTCTCCCAGAGCTTCATCGTATGGCTCATCAACTTAATCCCACGATAGTTAGTACAACTTTGAACATCTCCCTTGTTCTTGAAGATCGGTACTACTATACTCCTCCTCCATTCTTCCGGCATCTTGTTTGACCGAAAGATGAGGTTAAAAAGCTTAGTTAACCATACTATGGCTCTGGCACCTAAGCATCTCCATACTTCGATGGGGATACCATCAGGGCCCATCGCTTTACCACTCTTCATCCTCTTCAAAGCTTCCTCTATCTCTGTCTCCTGAATTCTTCTCACAAAGCGTCTGTTGTTATCATCAAATGAGTCATCCAACTCAAGTATAGGACCTTCCTCCTCTCCGTTAAACAACTTATCAAAGTACTCTCGCCATCTGTCCTTGATCTCCTCATCTCTCACCAGGAGTCGGTCTACCCCATCCTTGATACATTTGATTTGGTTGATGTCCCTCGTCTTCCGCTCACGGATCCTAGCCATCCGATAGATGTCCTTCTCTCCTTCCTTCGTGCCTAGTCGCTGATAAAGGTTATCATATGCCTGACCCTTTGCTACACTCACTGCTCGTTTTGCAGCCCTCTTGGCTATTTTATAGCCTTCTATGTTGGTTGCACTCTTGTCAAGATGTAGGCGTTTGAAACACTCCTTCTTCTCCTTGATAGCCCTTTGCACCTTATCATTCCACCACCAGGTGTCTTTTGCTTCTTGTTTGCCTCCTCTACTCACGCCAAACACTTCTGAAGCTACCTTCCGAACACATGTTGCTATTTTTAGCCACATGTCATCTGGTCCTTCTCCTTCCTCCCAGGGTCCCTCTCCTAGCATCCTCTCCTTAAAAGTTTGCGCCAGCTCCCCTCTACACTTCCACCACTTCGTTCTCGCGGTTTTGGTACGTTTGTCCCTGTATACCCGTACCCGAAAACGAAAATCCGCCACCACAAGCTTATGTTGAGTGACGACACACTCCCCAGGTATCACCCTACAGTCCAAGCAAGCACGCCTGTCCTCCCTCCTGGCAAGGATAAAGTCGATTTGGCTCGAGTGTTGTGCACTTCTAAAGGTCACTAGATGGGATTCCCTCTTCCTAAATATGGTATTCGCTACCAACAAGTCATAAGCTAGCGCCCAATTAAGTATATCCACCCCCTCCTGATTCCTACTACCATACCCGAACCCCCCATGGACCCGCTCGAACCCTACATTAGACGTCCCCACATGGCCGTTAAGGTCTCCTCCTATGAAAAGCTTCTCACTGATAGGTATGCCACTAACCATGCTATCTAAATCTTCCCAAAACTGATTCTTGATGCTCTCATTAAGACCTACCTGAGGGGCATATGCACTGATCACATTTAAAGCCGAATCTCCAACTATCAGCCGAACAAGGATAATCCGGTCCCCGTGCCTCCTAACATCTACGACTCCATCCTTAAGGCTCCTGTCGATCAAGATGCCTACACCATTTCTACCCGATGTTGTACCCGTGTACCAAAGCTTGTAGCCCGTATTCTCCACCTCCTTCGCCTTCTGGCCCTTCCATTTAGTCTCTTGAACGCATAGGATATTTACACGCCTCCTAGTTGCCACATCGACTAGCTCTCGTAACTTGCCTGTTAGGGACCCTACGTTCCAACTCCCTAGACGAATCCTAGTTGGCTCGGCTAACTTTCTTACCCTTCGCACCCGTCGAGGAAAGTGCGAAGACCCTTGCTCATTTTTCACCACACCCGGGCGTAGATGTAGCGCGCCACTAAGGTTGCGACGACCCGACCCTTGCTCACTATTCATCGTACCCAGGTCACGATACGACGCGCCACTAAGGTTGTGACGACCCGGCCCTTGCCCATTTGACACCACACCCGGGTTCCGATGTAGCGCGTCGCTAAGAGGGTTACGCCCCAACGAATTTCTTATGGGTTTCATATCCATTTGAGTGGCTGGGTTTTTGACGTTGGTTTGCCAAACCTAACACAACCCTCCTCCTTTACCCAGGCTTGGGACTGGCTATATTGAGACTCAACATAGGCGGAGTTCAAAGTCACATTTGAGAAATTGTCAAAAAAAAAGTCACATTTGAGAGACAGTAAACTGTAAAAAAAAATAGCAGAGGAGTCATTATTTCATTTATTCCTCCAAAAAAAATAGAAGATGGAACATGAAGGTAAGTGGCAAAACCAACCACAGACCTTGGCGCGTGGATGTTCATTGGTGGTGCCATCCATTTTGGCAATTATTAGGGAGTTGATGCCATGCAGGTACTTGGCTAGTTTGTTGTAAGTAGGCTCCAGTGCCTGACAATGCCCACACCAAGGTGCATATATCTATATCCGAAATGCTATGTAAATATGACAGCAATTAAATCCTATATTCACAAATATATGCCAAGAACATACCTCCAAAAGGACATCTTTCGATTCATCCAAGACTATTTGATCTAGATTCTTTCCCACGACAACTTTGACATCCCCATCATTCTGTATAGGAACGCAATGCAGAATATCTCAGTTATGCGCATTGAGTGAAGAAAGGGGGATATCAGATAATGCTTGAACTCACTGATTCTGGTACTGGTTCAGACTTGTAGAATGGTGTGAGTTTATCCTCCAAGAATCCTTCAGCAAATTTCTGTGTATTGACAAAAAAAATGTTAAACAGATGAAGTTTCTTTAAGTGATATTGCTCATAACAACAAAAAATACTGAAATGAATGCTCTCAATAGTATTCAGTATAGCAAAAAAAAATAGTTTGGATGGCTCCCAATGCATGACACAACTCTAGTAATGGTTAGGTCACAACTCTGCTTCTAATTCATAAGAGTGTTCTCTGTAACTGCTTGACACAGTCCTATGAAATTTTCCTTCTCACTAAGAGGTGCACAATGTCCAAATATATTTAGCAATTACCTTAATGGCGTCCAGTGACACCTCACCATCAAGAAAAAATTTCTTAGCATCTTCATTCCCAGTGTAAGCTAGAACCTACAGAACCATAGAATCAGCATTACATACTGATTTCACACACGGACACACAAAATGAATTTACACAAAGCTAAGAAATGAAAGTCAATTATGGATACTATTTCTATGAGAAACCAATAGATGAACAAACAAAGGTGATTAAAAATAACACAAGGCGTTACTGTAGTCTCTTGTCCAGCAATACCAAAGTAGTTGGCAACTGGTTCACCAACTTCCTCATTGTCTCGCTCCACAAAGACAAACAAAAGCTGCAGATGGATTAACATGCGTCATCAGATATCTGTAAAAAAAAAAACAAAGGCACCACGAAACGATAAACTAGTACAAGGGATTGATAAGTTCCAGATATGAATTTAAACAAGACAAGGAATAAATATTGTAATGGATAAGCCGAGTCAGCAGAAAGGATTACCTTTCCTTTGAATGACTTCGCTGCTTCCTTAAAGATGGGTAGAAATTTGGAAGACTCGTTTGCAACAGCAAATAGTAAAATCTGAGTTGCAAAACAAGGCAAAAGTGGCTCAGTAAAGGAACAGTGCGTGAAGAAAAAAAAAGTTACGAGTATGCCTCCCATTGTAAACAACAATGACATGCCTGCTTCTTGATTGGATTGTCGAAAATAGAAGGAGCAGTTTCCTGTGTTAGTGTGATGACCAAAGGAAGCTTGTTTGCAGACACGAAGTCTGCAATGGCAGAGGCTTTGAACTCCCCATCTGCATGATACACATGGGTTGCAGTGAATAGCCAGCCGCACAAGTAGAAAGGGCAAAAGAGCTACTGCTGAAAATCGAAGAATCCTATTACCATAGAAGGTCAACTTCTCCTCCTCTTTCTTGAGCAATACTAGAGATGGGCGCTTTGCTGCTGGGTCAATGTGGAACAGCTTAGCGACATCGGGGCTTGAAGTCTGGTAAAAGTTGACATTATCTTCCAGCCTTGAAGCAGCAGCCAGTTGGTCACTGTGAGAACCCTGGAGAATTAAAACCGAAATTGAAATTCCTTCACAAAAAAAAAAACCGAAATTGAAATGTAACAAACATTGATTGTTAAGAAACTGGATGGGAGGAAGAGGAAGAGGGGTTGTTGGCACCGAAAGAGTGTCGAGGAATGCGAGGACTGCCTTGTCATCCCCGGTGAGGATCCTCTCAGCATTGTCGAGATCGGTGAGGTTGTGCACCCCGGGACCGAGCTTGTTGTCGATCCAGGCAACGATGGCATCCTTGGTCCTGGCGCCGGTGTAGTCCCTGGGGACGCCGTCGATGAAGAAGAGGATGGTGGGGAAGCCCTGGACGTCGTACTTCTGGGCGAGGTCCGTGTCCTCAGTGGCGTCGACCTTGGCGAGGGCGAGGTCGTGGTGGGCGGCGAGGTCGGCGGCGGCGGCGGCATAGTCCGGGGCGAGGGCCTGGCAGTGGCCGCACCAGGGGGCGTAGAACTCGACCATGACGTGGCGGCGGGAGGCGAGGAAGGTGGAGAAGTTGGAGGCGGTGAGGACAAGGACGTGGGTCTCGTCGATCTGGTCTGGAGGCAGGTCATCAGGCTCGGACTCTGGGAGGAGATCATCGTCGCCGTCCTCTTGAAGCCACTCGTCGGGGTCGTTGGCGGGGATGTCGTCGGCGTTGTCGATGAGGTACTGGAGGTCGTCCTCTCCCTCGGCATCCTTGCTGTTGCCGGTGGTGGAGGGGACGGCGACGGCGGCGAGGAGGAGGAGGAGGAGGAAGACGACGGCGAGGGATCGAGGGAATATCATGGCCGCCGATGGTGATGAAATCAATCCCCTCCCCTTGTTTATTTTTTGAGATCCCTAAAATCAATCCCCTTGAAACAAGAGCAGAGAGAGATCCAGAGCAGTAGTGAACTAGTGATTGCTTGCTGCTGGACCTAGTAGACTCAGAGAGATCCACTCCTCTTCTCTTCTCTTCTCTTCTCCGTCAGTCATGGCTGCCATGTGCCTCTTCCTCCCCGAATCGGGCGGCGAGAAAAGCGTGAGCAAACCAAACCCAATTCAGCCCACCAAAGAAGATAACGCTCAGTCCAGTTCGGCCCACAGTCACAAAGCCCAGCAGGGTGAGTGAATCACTGACAGTTAGTACTACTGACAGTGGTGGTGGGGAGGATGCTCAAGAAGGCACTAGAAGGCCGCCGGGTGGGGATCCCCTCCCTTCCTTCATCGCCCTCCCCCTCCATCAATCCACCAAAACCGGCCTCTCAAAAAAAAAAAAAATCCACCGAAACCAGAGCAGAGCAGAGCGCCGGCGAGGCGACTCGAAAAACCCTAGCATATAGGGATAAATAAATAAATCCACGGAAGAAGAAAGAACCCAAACAAAGCAGGAGAAAGACGACGAGGCCATGGATGCCTCCAAGGTCCGCGAGCTTCAAGAGTTCGTGGAGGCGTGCAAGAAGGACCCCTCCCTCCTCTCCGATCCCAACCTCGCCTTCTTCCGGGATTACCTCCAGAGGTCAGTTTCCTTCCTGCTCTTTCTCTCCCTCCCACAGACAGGATCAGGGACAGACCCTTATGATCTGAGTTCCCACTCCGACTTGTTCCAGCTTGGGTGCCAAGATCCCCGTCGCCACCTCCACCTCCACCGCCGACAAGCCCAAGGTACCCTTCGTCGTTCCCCCACTTAATGAATCATGATGATCCAAGATCCTTCCTTTCTTGTAATTATTATTATTCTATCTATTACAGCCTCTTTCTTTGTTTGAATAAATATATAGAGGAAACCCCTAAATAAATAATAAAGAGGTTTAGGAACCAAGTGAAATTTGGTTTTTGTATATGCTATTTTTTTTCAAACAAACAAAAAATGTTTTCAAATGAAATAAATGCCTTTTTAGTGATGATGATGGAACGCTTTTTGCAATGCTGTTTTTCCACCCTTGTAATTTATGTGCAATGCAGAGATCTTCCATGGATGACATTGATGATGATGATGACGACGACGACGACGATGCTGATGAAGATCTTGATATGAGGGATGCCACTCCTGAGCCAGATGAGCTCGATGAAGAGATTGTTGAGTCTGATCTTGAACTTGAAGGAGACATTGTACAATCTGACCATGATGATCCACCGCAGAAGGTAATCAATTATCTAGTAACTCCTTGCCTCATCTACTCTTGGTCATGATTCCCATTCCATTTGTTAGTTGTACAAATTACAAATGCAGATTTGATGGTGT
The DNA here is from genome assembly GCA_032690845.1 of Eleusine coracana subsp. coracana. Classification (NCBI taxonomy): domain Eukaryota; kingdom Viridiplantae; phylum Streptophyta; class Magnoliopsida; order Poales; family Poaceae; genus Eleusine; species Eleusine coracana. The sequence continues at coordinate 47,118 of CM064420.1, forward strand.
TTAATCACCTTTCTGCTATGTCAGATGGGAGATCCTTCAGTTGAGGTGACTGAAGAAAACCGTGATGCTTCACAAGAAGCAAAAGGCAAGGCTATGGAAGCTATGTCAGAAGGTACTCCTTTTTTTTCTCAGCCATCCTTTTTTCTGGTTTTATCGCTGTTTGGATTGTTTCATTCTTCACTATGTGGGTCTATCACAGGCAAACTTGATGATGCTATTGAACATCTTACCAACGCAATACTTCTGAATCCTCTCTCAGCAATCATGTATGGAACTAGAGGTAAGTGACACTCGTAGGAATTTTGTTCTCCACAGATACAAGCTTTACCGCAAACGCATGCTGATTAACTTGTGGGAGGAGTACTAATTGTGCTGTGGAATTATTATGTTTATTCAGCATCTGTGTTTATCAAAATGAAGAAACCTGTTGCTGCCATACGTGATGCAAATGCTGCCCTAGAGGTAATACATTTTGTCATGTTGTATGTCATTTTCTTGCGCAAAATGCTATGCTGCACTTCACCAGGTTTCAAAGATGTCAAGAGGCAGAATTGAAACCTTAAAATCTTGAGAAAACAATGATTCTGATGATGAAGCTGGGTGTGATATAACTAACCTATCGATTTATGTGCCTCCCTATATATAGATTAATCCAGATTCTGCTAAAGGCTATAAAACTCGTGGAATGGCCTACGCCATGCTTGGCAAATGGGAAGAAGCTGCTCGTGATCTGCACACAGCATCAAACATGGATTTTGATGAGGAGATCAATGCTGTGCTCAAAAAGGTGAACCTTTTCTTATTTTATAACTAAGTTCTCAATTTACATGGATGGTAGGCTTACAGGTTCTTAATTTTGAAAATTTTGCAGGTGGAACCTAATGCTCACAAGATAGTGGAACATCGCAGGAAGTATGAGCGTCTGAGAAAAGAGAGGGAGGAGAAGAGAGCTGAGCGTGATCGGCTTTGTCGAAGGGCAGAGGCACAGGTTTCAAAATAAAACAGGCCTATAGGAACTTATGATAATCTGTTACTTCTTGTGGTTGCATGTGAACTAATGCATTATGTTCTTTCTTTATCAGGCTGCTTATGAAAAGGCAAAGAGGAAGGAGCAATCCTCAAGTTCAGGTGGTGTGCCTCCCAGGGGTTTCCCAGGAGGGATGCCTGGTGGTGGCTTCCCTGGAGGGATGCCTGGTGGTTTTCCTGGAGGTGCTATGCCTGGGGGCTTCCCTGGGGGTGCTATGCCTGGGGGCTTCCCTGGCGGTGCCATGCCTAGGGGCGTTCCTGGTAATGTCGATATGAGTAAAATCCTGAACGTGAGTGGTTAAGAGCTTGCTACTTTGCTCAGTTTTGTTCCTTGATTGACTTCTGATAGTGAAACAACTCTGTATAATTGTTTGCGTGCTTTGTTCAATAGGACCCTGAACTGATGGCAGCATTCAGTGACCCTGAGGTCATGGTGGCTCTTCAAGATGGTAAGCTTCCCACACGAATCTTGTGATGCTAGTGTACCTTCCTGCCTGCCTATTAATGTATCTGAACCAAATCATATTCTTGATTGTTTCTGGTGCCTCAGAAATGTTCCTTTACTCTAAATAATACTATTATTATATATACTATATCTTATTCCAGAGTAATCATTAGGTTTATGTCATTTACAATCAACCTTGGGTTTGGTTGACTGATAGTGTGTAAGACGGTAAGACCATCTGATCCTCTCCCTGTCATGAAAAATAATGTCCTATGACTTGTATGACCATGAATGGTAATTTTTGGCATCTCATGGCCATATGATCTTCTCCCTGTCATGAAAAATAGTGTCATATGACTTGTATGGCCATGAATGGTATGACTTGTATGACCATGAATGGTAATTTTTGGCATCTCATGGCCATATGATCTTCTCCCTGTCATGAAAAATAGTGTCATATGACTTGTATGGCCATGAATGGTATGACTTGTATGACCATGAATGGTAATTTTTGGCATCTCATGGCCATATGATCTTCTCCCTGTCATGAAAAATAGTGTCATATGACTTGTATGGCCATGAATGGTAATTTTTGGCATCTCGTGGTGGTTTGCATGATATCAATACTAGGTGATGGCTCACATTCAGTTCCAATAAAATGGCTCAGCAAGTATGTCTGAACAGAATCTAGCTAACAGTATGTTAAAACCTCTCCTGCTACAAGAGACTAATTGCACACATCTTGTGGTTTCTACGTCATCTGGCATGTGTATATTACTCCATGATAATGTTTAATAGTAGCTTACCCCAACTTGCTTGGGATTAAGGGCTTAGTTGTTGTTGTGAACGTTTAATAGTAGCTAGTATGATAAAAGGAAAAAAGAGTCAAATCAAATGCATTTTTTTCTATTTATGTGTATGTTTGTCTAATTATTGACTGTGTAAGATCCACTGCAACCTCTGTGTCGTCTCCATGTGTCAGGAAGACCCTGCTTTTATTTACCTTTGATTCTAAATTCTTGTTTATAGAAGTAATTTTATATACGTGCGAAGAAAAATTCTTGCAATTTCAATCATTTCACCTGGTGTTTTGATCTGTTGCAGTGATGAACAATCCTGCCAGCTTCGCTAGGCACCAAGCGAATCCCAAGGTGGGCCCTATCATAGCAAAGATGATGGGGAAGTTTGGCGGGTCTCAGTAAAGTGTTGCAAGAGATTGCTACTTGATAGTGCCAGAGGCAGTAGGTGTTTGTTTTTATGCATCTGGTGGTGGCATGAATCTATCTATCGGTTGGGATGCAAAAAGATGTTTTTAATGGCTGGTGCGAGCACCTAGGTTAATGATTCATCAGAGATAATGTGACGGTTGAACGCTTGAATCTGTGCGCTATTCATGTTAATGTTATGTGGACGGTTGAATGCTTGTTTGTGTATTACTGATGGTAGAGAAGGCGGCTGAAGCTGGAAGCGGATTGTTTGTGTTTGCTGCACTAGTTGTGATGCATATATTGAAAGTTAGTCAAACATGTTGCTGGGGTATACATTTCTATGATTGCTTGTAATATTCAGAAATGCGATACAATGGACGATTATTGGGGTAAGTAGAATGATTCCACTTTGTTCTGGTATGTGCGTGATGCCTTTTTCTTGCGATGTGAGAATCTACTTTGTGTGTGTGTGTGTGTGTGTGTGTAAAGATGGATTGCTATAGGTACGCATCTTCCAGATATCCGCCCCTTGCAGTTCTCTATCTTTTGATTGAAGGAGCTAATATAGTATAGTAGTAGTAAACAGCAGAGGAGAGCCTTGCGGTGAGGAGCAAGAATGTCTCTGATCACTGTCGATCCTGACAAATCCCCGAGGGACTGCACCAGGAAGCGCCATGGTAGTAGCAGGAGGAAGAGAGCGGTGATCATCGCTGCTTCGACGACGCTGCTGGTGTTGGGCATCATCATCCTGTTGTGGCTGACCCTGCTGCTGCGGCCCTCCAACCCGCCGCACTTCTCGCTGCTTGCCGCCACCGTCACAGCAAGCGACAACGGCTCTGTCATCGTCATCTTCAGTGTTGGTAACCCGAACGCTCATGCCGCCGCTCTCTACGAGCAGCTCCAGGTCAACGCCTCCTTCGCCGGCATACCCCTCGGCGGTAGCCTTCCGCCCCTGGAGCAGCAAGCGGCGGAGGGCGACGTGTTGATGTCGGCCTTACTCAAATCTTCGTCTTCGTCGTCGTCCCCGGCGACCACAGAGGTGAAAAAGGACGGTGCGGTCCGATGGAAGGTGGCCAACTGGTGGGTGTCCGGCAGGCATGCCCTCGCCGTGGTCTGCGCATTTTCTTCCGTTCAGGGGTGGTCCCAGTGCAACACCCACGTCTTATAAAACACGTGTCTTTGCTTACTAATAAGTTAGATCACATTATCGGTGTGTTTGTTTAGTAGAGCTTTTGTTTATATTAAAAACTAGTTATGTTTTGATTTACTCATTAAATTTGTGTATCCAGTTTATCTAGTTTATTGTGGTTTATTTAAGCAATTAACCAGTTTGTCAAAATAGCTTATACTATAGCTTATCTTGAAGTTCATGAACCATAAACTAGAAAAGCAAGATTTTTCTTGTTTATGGCTTATACTACAAAGAGAAAAAAGACTTTGATTTATGGATACTTATTACAATATAAATGCTTATGTTTACAACCTGTTTGGTAGAACTTATGACTTACGATAGAATAAACTACTCAATAAGCTGATACATAAGCTCTAACAAACACACCCTAGTGAGATCTCTCCACTCCAAGAAATACAAAACATTGGAATATAAGCTTTGACGTCTTATATCTAGATCCTTCTAAAATATTCTATTACTTTTTGTTCCTTCCACCTTTGCTATGACTGATTTCCATCTAGATCCTTTTGAAACTTTGTATTAGTTTTCGGTTCTCCCACCTTTCCTATCTTCATCTGGATACTTGACCAACCATAATTTCACTGACACTCCTTCCACCATTTGTCTAAAATCTTGCATCTACATCCCTCATGAATTGTAATTTATTTTCTACTCCTTGCATCATTAACAGGAACACATTTTTTTAACATATTATCCTTTCAATTTTTAAAAAGGTATTTAATGTGGTGTTATAATTAATAAATTTTGATTTAGATTACCAGCTAGAATTGTAGATATGAACAATTTGGAGTAATATTTTGAAATAAAGTTTGTTTTCTTTAAAAAAAAAAGCTATATGATAGCTACCAATTGAAAAAGGAAATGAGAGTAATCGTCAAAAATAAAATCTTCATGATCATTTTTTTCAGACCTTGCACTATTAATCCAATTATAACTTTTTGGATATATGATCATGTGCCCCTCCTTTTTAATAAAGAAAAAATATTGTATATGAAGATGTAGCTATGATGCAAGTACATAAGGACTAATAGGAGTAATGTTTAAAAATAAAGTAACATTTGTCTGAAAAAAAAATTAACATATTATGTAAGAGATGTAGCCATGCAACTCTTATACAATAATATGTACATTTGTAACTGCAATTGTTTTAATTATATTTAGATTAAAATGTAAGCTAGAGCTGTAAGAAGAAATAATAAGAACATATACATCTGGGGCAGTCGATATATATTGGATTGGATGGTGGGCTGAACATATACATCTGGCTCAGAATCTAGAGGTTATGGGGCAGAAGTGAATGGAAGGAGCCCAAAACGTAGGGAGTGGTGGGGTGGTGGTTAGTTGCGGTGCGGGCACGTGCTTTCTTTACGGAGGCAGGTGGAGTTGTTGTGTGGTGCAGCGACCAGTCAAAGCCAAACCAACAGTCAGCAGGTATAGTTGTTGTTCATGCTACTGCTACTGCTACTGCCTGGTTGGTATGGCACAATGGTTAGTTGTGCTTGCTTGCTTATAATAAGAAGCATGCATGCGATATATATGATCCATGCATCGATCCACTCGATCGACGGTGGAACAATAATCAATATTATTACTGCTGTACGTAGTAGTAGTAACTAGCTAGTAGGGAGGAAATTGAGCATCAAAGTTTCGTGGGATGGAGCTTCCTGCGCGCGTGGAGGCTCTGAGCCTGAGCGGGGTGTCGGCGATCCCGGCGGAGTACGTGCGCCCCGCCGACGAGCGCGACGAGCTCGGCGACGCCTTCGACCTCCTCGACAACGACCAGCAGGAGGAACGGATCCCCGTCGTCGACATCTCGCCATTCCTCATGACCTGCTGCTTGCCGTCGTCTAACAAGGAGAAGGAGGAGGTTGTGGAGGCCGTGCGTCGTGCTGCCTCGGAATGGGGCGTGATGCACATCGCTGGGCACGGCATCCCCGACGAGGTGATGGATCGTCTCCGCGCCGCCGGCACGGGCTTCTTCGCGCTGCCCATCGAGGCGAAGGAGGCCTACGCCAACGACCCTGGCTCCGGTCAGCTGCAGGGCTACGGCAGCAGGCTCGCCACCAACGCCAGCGGGCAGCGTGAGTGGGAGGACTACCTCTTCCACCTCCTCCAACCCGACCACCTGGCAGACCACAAGCTGTGGCCGGCGCACCCGCCTGACTACGTGGACGCCACGCGTCAGTTCGGACGCCACGTCAGAGACCTCGCATCAACCCTGCTTTCCATCCTCTCCCTGGGAATGGACCTCCCCCCAAGTAAGCTGGAGGACGAGCTCACTACCAATCACAATAAGAAGGTGAAGGGGGATCCGGAGGAGGAGGAGCTTAATATGCTGTTGCAGATGAAGATCAACTACTACCCTGTTTGCCCTCAGCCGGAGCTCGCCGTGGGCGTGGAGGCCCACACCGACGTCAGCGCGCTCTCCTTCATCCTCCACAACGGCGTGCCGGGGCTCCAGGTGCGTCACGCCGACAGGTGGGTCACGGCGCGATCCGAGTCGGGCACCATCATCGTCCACGTGGGAGACGCGCTGGAGATCCTGAGCAACGGACGATACACCAGCGTGCTGCACCGTGGCCTCGTCAACCGAGAGGCCGTCAGAGTCTCCTGGGTCGTCTTCTGCGAGCCGCCACCCGACGCCGTCATCCTCCGCCCGCTCCCGGAGCTCGTCTCCCACCCTGACCACCCACCAAGGTTCACACCGCGCACCTTCAAGGAGCACCTCGACATCAAGCTCTTCAAGAAGAAGAAGAAGCAACAAGTCATCATCGACTGCTAGCTTATTCATCATCGGTTTCCACATCTCATCATCGCCCAAGCATTATATATAATAATTTCTAAATAAAACCAAATTACGTATTATATTCACTCTGCTGATTTGTATTATTACTACTACCGTACCCCGGCCCCAACAATCATGTACTACGTATCATCGTTTTATTTGTTGGAGATTATTAATTAAATTCAAGGCTGTGTGTTAAATTCATCGTTTTACGTGCATCATCATCCTGACGAAGACCACTACAGTGCTTTCAAACCCATTCCAGTGCTTGTCTCTCAACTGAATTCGTGATCCTGCTGCTGATTACTAGACCAGAAAAAGAGAGGAGGATCGGAGGACTGGCATGGTCAAGCACCCAGCAGCATGATCCTCCTGCCTCTGCTAGTTTGTTATCTATACTGTCTATGGCAACATTTTCACTGCTCACGTTTGACAAACCGGACATAGCTACTAGTCAATAAGCACAAAAAAGCACCGTGAAATGAAATGCACCGTGCATCTACTGTGCCAGGCTCGGACTCCCTCACACTCTCTCCTCTGCTCTGTTGCGCTTGCGCGTGACTTGTATGCCGAGTCCACAGCCATGATAGCATCCAATGGTCGCGCGCACTACAAATACCTCACCATTTCGTCTTGAAAGATCGATCCTCCACCTAAGCTATAGCTATATAGCTGGTTCCCTTTCATTCCTCTCAATCTCAATAAGCCATGGAGAGGGAGATAAGCAGCAGGAGAGAGAGAGAGGCGAAGAAGCCATGGAGGAGCTACAGCTTCGGCTTCATGGCCAGCAGCAGCAGCTTCAGTGCTTATTGGCCACCGAGGTCCTACCCCTGCAGCTTCTGCAAGAGGGAGTTCAGGTCTGCGCAGGCACTGGGAGGCCACATGAATGTACACAGGAGGGACAGGGCCAGGCTCATCAGGCACGGCTCCCCTCCTCCTCCTCCTCCTTCTCTGCCTCGTCTTCTTCCCAACCTCAACTATCCGCCTCCTCCTCCCACGGATGATGTGAGCTTGTTGGGCTGCACTGATAGTGTGCTCATCAGTACCATAAGCTGCACTGCTACTCCGCCAGCAGCTGGCCCCGAGGATGAAGCTCTCGACCTTGAGCTCAGGCTTGGCGTCTCCTCACCATCATGATCTCTCTCTCTCTCTCTCTCTCTCTCTCTCTCTCTCTCTCTCTCTCTCTCTCTCTCTCTCTCTCTCTCTCTCTCTCTCTCTCTCTCTCTCTCTCTCTCCCACTCCCAACTTGAAGCCCTATGTTCATGTGCCAGATTGATATACTTAAGCCCCATCATCTCTGTATCTGTTTCTTCTTCTTTAACTAGTTCATCACCATCTGTATCAAGAATTCGAATCCCTGTATTTTACTAGCTCTGCTCTGGTTTAAATTCGCTCGGCTTGCTTATATTTGTTTCTCTGATTGATCGTCTCTAGCTAGCTAGCAGCACCCTGCGCAAAATATTATATTTTTAAAAAAAAATAAAGGAGGGGAAGACTGTTTTCCTTTCGATGGATGGAAAGACTACGTACTATGTAAGCACCGCTGCAAAAAAAAAAAAAAAAAAAAAGCAATCAGGCCGTCTCCTGGCAAAACTAGGCCTCCTGGCCCATGGGCTTCAAGTTGGGAGTGGGAACCTCTCTGCCTCTACCAAGAAAAAAAACAGAGAAAAAAAAAACAGAGAGAGAGAGAGAGCAAGAGGACCCATATGGCAGGCAGCGAGCGCCGGCCAGCCCAACGGCTACCTCTTCTCCTCTCGTCTTCCTCCTCCTTTCCCCCTAATTCCGCCGAGCAAGACCAGAGGTCAAAACCCTAGCCTTCCCCGGTCAAATCTCGCCGTCGGCAGCCTCGAATCGAGCCTCCGATTCGTATTCTCACCACACCAAATCGAGGTATCCCAATCCCGATCCGGATGGGCAATGGGGCCGATGGCGATGCTGCATCGGCGTCCGGGAGGAGATGCCCCAAGCACCCCTCGCAGCCGCCCTTCACCGGCTTCTGCTCGGCCTGCCTCCTCGATAGGCTCCACGCCACAAATCTTGTTCTAGCCTCCCCACAGCCTCCGCCGTCCCTTCCGAGCCTGGACCTGGACCTTGACCTGGAGGCGGAGGACGAGCCGACGGCGACAGCGACGAGGACGACAGCAGGAGGTCGGACCACGCTCCTTCGCCTCTTCCAGCTAGAGGACCACGAGGAGCAGGAGCAGAGCAAGGCTGCCCCCTCCTCTTCTAGTCAAGATCCGCCCCCTGACCTGCAACGCAAGCGATCCCTTCGTCAGTCCTGTAGCGAATGGATTGCTTGCTGCGACACCTCCACTGCCGCCGCCAACCACTCCTCCTTCCTCCCCTCTCGCCAGTCCTTGGATGCCTCCTGCTCCACCGCCGCGGCCGCTCGTGCTCCTCCTCCTCCTGCTGCTGCTGCTGCAGATGCTCCTTGTGCTACAACCAATGGCTTCGCTGTGGTCGAGAGGAGGACGGCCAGTCTCAGGGTTTGGGCAATCAAGGATTTCCTCACCAAGCCTGCTGGCCATCTGCTCAACAGGTCCTTCTCCGAGTCCTCCAGGTCCAGGTACGCCCACCACCCGAGCAATGGTGCCACCATTGCAAGGTCCTCCTCCTCATCACAGTCCCAAGGCATTCGCCGCAACGGCAGCCTCTCTGTGTCCTCCACGGGGATGGGCTCTTCTGAGATATCACTCCCCGATGATTCTCTCGCCCACCACTGCCGGCCTCGCCTCAAGAACAGGCTCCACTGGCTTCGCCGCAGCCGCAGCGTTCACTATTCTTCACCTACCAGCCTACTCCATGCTGGTTTCACTCCTTTCAGAAGCAGAAGCAGCAGCACCAGGAGCACAGCGGACAGGGCCCAACAACCCAGCAGGCGCCTCAACCTCAACCTTTTTGCTGCTGGATTCTTTGGCACCCAAAGACATCAACACTGATGGTTCGGTTCCCCCACCGCCATCCTAGTTAGTATATGATGGCATGTACTTGAATCACTAATTATAAGGTGCCTCCAAAAATGTGTTGTAAACTAGCATGGTCTCGGGCAAGTTTGTAGTGCAGATAATTTCCCCCTCATTCTTTGTACTATGTATGGTAAAGATATAATAAATTTCTCAACTTAGATACTCTTAGTATCATCTTCATTCATTCCTACAGTCTGTCATGACTTCTGCACGCTGTAGCTGAACAATTAATTAAGACAACTTATTTCGTACTTGTCTGCTTAAGGAAACTTTCTCTTTTAACGAACCACGTGCCCATCCTAGTCACCGCCAGTCAAAGAAGGATAGAAATCAAGCAAATGCCATTTTATGTGTATGGTTTGGAAATGGACTTAAATCTTTAAATTGTTATTTGTCACCCTTATGTTGGACTATAATTACACTCTGGCAGTATTTGCAAAGGGCATATCACAAATACATTGAGCTACAAACCTAAGATAAAAGCACAGTGGAATCTCCAAAGAAAATAAATGCAATAAGGGAACAGTTAAATTGTGAATCTGTTGGGTAAGCCTTCAGTTAACAAAAGTTGCAAACTAAGTGTAGTTAGTGGAGAAAGTTGTTAACTGCTTTTTGACCAAATTGGAAAACTCCGCTCGTCCTGGTTGGCATGGGTATTTGAATTACCTTCTTTCTCTCATGAGGATTTGATACCTCCATATACATGCATTCGGGTCTAACTAGGAAGAGCTGGGACGATGAAGGTCTTCACAGCAACAGCGCAATCGCCCCTCTCTCTTGTCAGAATGGTCACCAATCAAGGTACATTATTCAGCTCCTGGCGCATTGGCATTGTCTGATCCACCTACCATGGATTCCCAGCGAGAGAGGGCACGGATCTTCTGCTCATCAATATGTTTCTTTATGCTCCTTACTTTATGTTTTGATCAAGGGCACCAAGGCTTGGAGCTCTTTAGCTACTAATTGTCAGGATGGACATAGAGGTCGTCGAGGTTGACCACTGGATCTGCCCTCTGAAGTCAAAACCGTTTCGATTAGTTTCTTCTAAGGAAGTTAAAGAAAACTATTAAAATTGCATACTATGATATTGGTGTATGTATTGTTACCAGAAATCAGTGCCAAGCCTATACCCTTTCAAAATTTCCAATTGGTCATGTGCTCTTTGATCTGCCAAAAAAAAAAAGGTTAGAAACTCCATGGAAAATTCCTGCACCTCTGTTGGATTATCTCTACAAATTAAGTTTTCCCCTGGTTGGATAGACTACCAATATGATATTGCCACTTCATCTGTCAGCTTCACCATGTGCTTTTGCTAGACTGAGAATATGGGTTACTGACATCTCTCAGTCATAGCTGATCCATTATATATTCCTTGTGTCCAGCGCTTGATATCACCATGTAAAGGTACCAATTTAGCTTTGGATACGGCCATATTGAGTTTACATACCATTCTTCATTATATTCATCGATGGAGATCAAATTTGAGTGCCAAGTCGTAGCTGCTTTTATTTTGTTTGCATGATAAATACAAACATTTTGACTGTTTGTCAGAATGTGGCCTGCTTTTAGATTTCAAAAAATGATTCGCTAATGGATCTCTTTCTCATTGTTAATTCAGTCACACTGGTATGGTTTGAAATATCTATTTGTTGATGCAGTTTTTGATTGATGATTGCCATAACATTGTGACATAGACGAGAGGTCAAGCAGCAATATATGTCATTTTCTCCCTCTCACTTTCTTGCTTTGTTCTTCAGTAGGCAAGCTGCTAAGGTGTTGGATCAGGCAGGGTATGGAGAAAGGGCTGTTCTTGTATTGATTGATGGGAACTAGATGCGTTGATTTTTAGTTTGAAAGCATCACGATATGTGGTGCTGGCATATAGAGAGGTGTTTTTAGACTTCGTTTTTAGATTGGGATACATAATAAATGTACAGATTGATTTGTCTCCAGTTGTACCATTAGTAGCTGCTTACAGTTTACTCCTCCATTCTTTTATTAGTGTCGTTCGGACATGCACTGCTAGTTCATTTTCCCTGTCTGAAACGATAGGAGTTTCAGAACGGAGTATTGTTATTATCCATGTAACAGGTAACTAGATGTTATTTTTCCTTCAAAATATTGCACATTCACTGCTTGCATAAGATGATTGTGCTAGATTGTCTCATCCGTATCCAGCAACCATACATATGAACGGATTATTGATGCCTTGAAGTTTTCTTATGCAGAGCTGGAAAGAGATGCACTCAATTTGTGTAGTTTTTTTTTTTTTTTTTTGAGGGAAATACAGTAGGGGAAACTCCTACTGCTCAATTTGTGTAGTTATGCAGCTAATTTATGATGATGAAGGTATTCTGCAAGTACCTTATGTGTTGTTTTTGCAAGTGAATTTACAGAAGTTTTGCCTGTGTGTTATTTCTGCAAGGACCTCACAATTAATACATGAATTTGTTCCATCCTGCTTCATTTTCCATATTTTCCTTTGATATGCTAAATAAAGAAAAAAAAATATTTCTGGTTGTAGGCGAGTAAAGGCGACTACACTGAACAGTTTTGTTGTACGGGTTGTGATGATTTTATCATTTAGGCTGCATTCGAGTCTTCTTTGGGGAATTCTTTATCTATTCTAAAGCATCCTTTTGGCCAGCATGTCATCATGAGAATTTCTTTTTATGTATTGTGTTTTTGTTTACTCTGCTGGCTACAAGTTTCTAACCTTTTTTTTTTTTGCAAACCTATACAAATTTTTCTGGGCCTTTCTAGCTATTGAAATCTTCTTGTGGAAATCTGTGAAGCTATAAAATTTTTCTTTTTTTTTTATTGATTCGGTTTGTCAGCAGATATGATACCCATATTGGTGGCTCATATAGACATGTAGTATTTTTCTCTCCTGATGATATCAAATATATGAATATGACCATATATATCAATAATATACTATTTTAGAATGCAATGAGAAGGGATCATCATATATATCAATAATCATATAGAATGCAATGACAGGGGATCAAGCATTTCCTTTCACTATCTGATTGACATTATTGAGTGTGATCATGCCTACTCTGTACTTCAAGCTTGCCATGTAGAGCTTCTGATGCAGAAGAACAAATGCTAATATTCCCTCATAACCATTTATTCAACTTTTTATTGCCTTTATGTTGTGTTGAGTACCAATACAACAGCTATACTGAAGATTTAGTTTTGATTTGCAATTGGTTATATCGAGTGAAAAAAACGATTATATATCTGTTGCAAATTATGTTTTGGGCATTCAAATGTGCATGTGATTCCATGTACATAAGATGTGTAGCTGACTCATTAATTATTTAGTTTACCTCTTATAATTTTGTATTTGTGCTATAGTAGGATCATGTTCATTGCCAAAATGTGCTAGCCAGACATACTGTGTTCATGTGTGAATTGTTGGCTACCCATTCCTATTGCGCAACAACAACAACAACAACAAAGCCTTTTTATCCCAAGCAAGTTGGGGTAGGCTAGAGATGAAACCCATGGGTAGCCAACAACAACAACAAAGCCTTTTCATGTGTGAATTGTTGGCTACCCATTCCTATTGCGCAAATAAACATTTTTAAAGGAAATATTGCGCAAACAAATATTATGTGGGATATGAAACTTGAAAGCTAGTGCTCATGTGTGAATTGTTGGCTACAAATATCTGCATTTGTTGTTTGCCTCCAAAATATGAGGTTTATGGTTTTTAATCCACTGGAAAGCTGATACTGTGTTTTTTTTAGTTTTAGTAAATCTATGTGGGGAAAAAAGAGAGGTGGCATTAACAGGTGCTGCTACTTCTTTACTATGAGATTGCAGTAATGTTGTCCCTCTAGGATAGGGATTATGGCTTCTTTTGTTTCTGCTTACATCTTTCCTCTTTTGGGAGCAAATTTGCTATGTCCTATTTTTAGGTTGAGGTATGAGGTATCCAGCCAGTTCAAATATTGGTTAAAAAAAATTCCTGCTTTGGATGGTTCACTACAATGCTGGTTCTTGTAATTACTTTCAGTTACCAGAAGTAGTGAGCCTATGCCCAAGTTTTACGTTTCTCATACTATCCTTCACGTGCAGTTCTTGATTTCGTTTTAGTGCAACCCTTAGCAAGTGAGAGCTGCTGTTATTCGTCTTTGAGATCTTACTGGCCGCGTGCAACTTTAGCAGAGCATACAAGTTCAAGGAGGAATATTTCATCTGTCTATAAGGTACTACATGTTTACATCGGTACAGTGTGCTACAAGCACAAGTTGGAGATTGCCCTGTGCTTGTTGTTGAAAAGCACCCTCAGTTTTCCAATATTATGGTGCTGAAATACATGGTTAATTCCTTTGTAGGGATAGGCTTTCCCGGGGCTCATGCCATTGCTGTTGGAGTTGAAGAAAGACTGAAAGAGGTGACACTTTAGTAATGCTGAAGCACTGTGCCCTTATCAGGCTGCTAGGGCACTATGTCCCAAAGGGAAGGCCAAGGTCGATTTGTGAGTGAATTTTGTGAAACGGGTTTTCTTGACGTTGACCTTAAAAGATGTGTTCCCACCATGTGTGAGTAAAGAAAAAACAAACCTTGCACTATTTTTCATGCTTACTGCCCTTTCATGAAGCCATGATTCAAATTGTCAATTTAGAATTCTAAACCTCTTTGTCTATGTAGAGTACAAAATATTCTGTAAAATACATGATATGGGTCAAAGGGTCCAGACCGGCAAGCTATCAAATGGGCCGGCTAGAGAGCAACAAGGATGGCCATGGAGCACTATTCACGTGTGTGAACAGTGTTATATGGTTACTGTAGCAACCGGCCCGCCTAGATTACTTTGGCATTAAGTAATTTAGATATTTTCTATATAAATTGTAATAGGTTTCTTAGCAGCCAAGTTAGCCACCTTATATAATGAGGGGATTGTAATCAGATCAAGGCAAGAAAGGAATTAGGGTTTAATCCCTTTTATCTCACATCTCTCTCTCTCTCTCTCTCTCTCTCTCTCTCTGCCCTAGCTGCCGCCACCTCCATAACCGGCCTAGGGCAACAGTCCTAAGCTTGCACATAACACCTGGTATTCAGAGACCTTGTTCGATTCTTCCACCATCACTTCCATGGCTTCCCTCGACGAGTTCGGCAACGAGATGCGAGAGTATTTCCTACACCTCAAACGGTCTTTCTCTAAATTCCAACATGTCTTCAGCTCCAAGGAGGAGACGACCTTCATCGACAGCCCCAACCATACTGCTATGAATAGTACCCCCATTACTGTTCACGGTACTGTTCATGGCGTGAACGGTACCCCTAGGAATCCGATCTCCATGTCGACGACGGTGCCTCCCTCAATTGTTGATCTGTCCATCAACAACACCAACAACACCCAAGAGGAGCACGTTTCTGTCACAGATCCGACGCATGCACCGACTGTTGTTATTGTCTCCAACGAAATCGTTGATCTGCTTTCTGTCAATCTGAAGGACGACACAGTTCTGCATGCTACTGTTCATGAGGTTGATCCTATTGTCACGGCAGACCTGGACGCCATGGAGGAGACCATCATGATCGCTTTCCCCAAGGTGGCCGCCCCGTTTTTCTTGGAGACATCCCTGCCAATGTCGACAGCAACCCCAGCATGGAGGCGGTAGCTACTGCTGCAAATCTTGCTGCTACAGCGGAGGTCAACTGGGCCAACGACATCAACAAGGGTGCCATTGTGCCTTTGGACAAGACCCCCACCCCTGTCATCAACTCTGGCAACTACAAGAGCGCTGCTGTTCATGAGTCAAATCTGGTCGCCGGGGCTGATCCAGTTGCATCACAGGAAGTCCCGGTCACTATGGAGGTCATCCATGACCCTGCAACTGTAGCAACTTCTGCCTCATCAGCTGCACGGGTCATCAACTCCAGCCGCTGCATTGGTGCTATTGATCCCTTCGCTGCGCCAGATCTGGACACCACAGAGGAGCCTCCCATGCTCATTTTCTCCAAGGTGGATGCCCACATCTCCCAAGAGATCATTTCCACCGCTCAGATCTTCGCCATGACACCCCCGCAAGTTGTTGCCCCCTTTGAGGATACCTTCCACCAGCTCCCTACCAAGTTAATCCTCCCTGATCTCGCATCGTGAGATCCACCCTCCGCTCCGGCTGCAATTTTAGTGGGCTCCACGGAGGCCATCTTTGAGGTGCCCTATATGATCTTTGGCACAAATTCTGGAGACAAGCTACACAAAACTTCCAATGAGAATGATGTCGCCTACTACAACAACCATCAAGTCATCTCTGTGGCTGTCCTTGCTTCCATGATACATGCATCTTATCTGATTAGCATTGGCACTCCAAAGGAATGGAAAACAGGATCAATCAACAGTAAGTGTTTCAAATTTATTCGTTGGTTGTTTGTTGCTTACTATCTAGTGCTTCTGCTTCTGCCCACGCCCTCCCACAACCATGATGGCCACTTGGTGCTCCACAACATGGATGAAGGAACACCACCCATCACGGCTAGGTTGGCCATTCTCATTATAGGGGGCATATTATTCACATCCTACAAGCCGTGGGTGGACATCAATGAGCCACGGCAAGCCCCACAGGATGAGCATGACTTCGCGGCTATTATGGACGGCGCCCTCCATATCGATGATGTCCTCGACTCCGACGCCATGCACAACTTCATCGACCTCTCCATCGCCAATGCTAGGATGTTGCCTCTTTGTCGCGTTGCTTTGGGCGTGACACTTGCCTCGGGTTCGCGTATTCTTAGTCATAGCCTTTGTGGAGCTCTCCCTCTCATCTTGGGTGGGGATGTACATACCTTGGACGCCTTCACTGCGAACCTTCCGGATGACATCGACATCGTGCTTGGTACTCCTTGGCTCACTTCTCTTGGACCTATTATGTGGGACTTTGCTTCATTGTCTATGTCTTTCTTCCATGATGGGCGCCATACTCTGTTGCTCGGCATCGACTTCGGGCATCATCAACACCACCAGCTGGTATTGGAAGAGCCAATGTTTTCTTGGGTGGAGCCTCGGGAGCCGTCACCATTGGTAGGAGGCTACCCAGTGCAGTCACATGCCCCCCTTGCTGTGATGGGCGGCTCTACAGGCAGCTTTGACTTCTTTAGCTCTGGGTTCAACACCTACACCAACATTCGCCGTGACATCACTGAGGATTCTGTGCTCTCCAGTCTCGTCTCTTTCATCCAGAGCGGTGTTGCACCTCGGGCTTGGGGTATGCAGGCCAATTTGATTTGCTTTGGTGGCCGTATCTACTTACCGGGGTTTTCGCCGCTACTACCTCGCTTGCTGGCCTCTCTTTTGGTGGATGGTGATGAGACTATGCTTCGCCATGTAGCTATTGGTTATCATGTCTTGCCAAATTCACGCTTTTTAGATGGTCTACCTGCCTCGGTTCGCCATGTGCTCTCTGATGGTATTCTCTTTCATGCGCCGACGCTTGAGCATCACTTCTTCATGGCGCCACCATCGGAGTCTGAAACCTTTGCTATTGATTTTGGGGTGCCCTGGGAACTCATTGATGCTCCTGCCACACGTGCTATTCATGGGAATATTCTTCTGTTGTCGTCTCATCATTTCATCACTGATGGTTTCATTGACAGCCTTGGATTTCGCTTCTTGCTGGACGTTGATAGCACTACGAGCCACTTGACTACTGGTATTGTCTTGAGTAACTTGATAGTGACCATTCAGCAGCAAGCACGCGGACGTGCTAGTTCTCGACGTGGGCGGAAGTGTTATGGGCCAAACGGCCCAGACCGGCAAGCTACCAAATGGGTCAGCTAGAGAGCAACAGTGTCACGCGCAAGCTACCAAACGGCCCAGACCGGCATTAAGTAATTTAGATATTTTATATATAAATTATAATAGGTTATTTAGCAGCCAAGTTAGCCCCCTTATATAATGAGGGGATTGTAATCAGATCAAGCCAAGAAAGAAATTAGGGTTTAATCCCTTTTATCTCACAGCTCTCTCTCTCTCTCTCTCTCTCTCTCTCTCTCTCTCTCTCTCTCTCTACCCTAGCCGCCGCCCCTGCCCTAGCTGCCGCCACCTCCATAACCGGACTAGGGCAACAGCCCTAGGCTTGCACATAACAATACATCTTGCGGAGGAGAGTTGGCATTTGAATGAGACATTAAACAAGGTAGCTTGCTATTTCTTTTTCTTAACAGAGAGCAACATATCCCAATTACTCTCAGCAACTGATGAGCAACTCTTACTGCTCCTTCAGTACCAGGTGCAACATGAGGATTTTCTTCAAAAGAATGTTGTATACTCAAGGTACACTACTGCAATTCTATACTGGTAGTCTGGTGTCATAGAGGATTCCAGCTATATTTGTTTCTGCTGGTTTCTTTGCTCTTGCTGTTCTGTTATTTCATTTCCTATTGTAGTTTGGAGGCATGCAGCTCATTCAAGGCTTGCATATGTATCAGTGCTTATTTATATATGAACAAATTCCCTCTACGCCATCAAAAAATATATCAGTCCCTTCTCCACCATCAAAAAATATATATTCCCTTGTGTGCTACTAGATTGAATTTTGTATCCCTTATCAGCCATCAATGTTACCTAACTGTTATGATGGTGTTAACTGAGGCAGAAAAAGATGAAATTACCCTCAGGCTGAAATAAAATTTGATTTCTATTTAGGATTGTCCAAAAGTACTTCAGCACGTAAGTAAACTTAGGATTCATCCTATGAATGTGTACATTATTAAATTAATAAACTTTATTATTTTTTTAATCCTTTGCTGACTTGCTAAGCATGAGATTCAAAAAGAAAAAAGAACGACAAACAGAATAGATAACTTACCCTGCAGGAAAGCAAGAACCAGCTAGGGCCTTGAGTTCGATGTTGTCATCCAAATATATTTTACTGTACAATTAACATCCAAATATAACGTTGATGGCTGATAAGGGATCAAAGAGTAAAACAAATGGCACACAAAGGAATGCATATTTTTCAATGGCGGAGAAGGAACATGTATATTTTTTGATGACGTGGAGGAAATTTGCTCTATACATATGGATGCCAGTGAAAAATATAGCTTAATTTGATACCACCATAAGGGAAAGTTTGTTATCCATGCACCTTACAAAGCTGATGAGAGGCAATGGATCATGACGTATATGGATTTATTGTCATATACGTCCCAACTCCCAACTAAGATTGGGGAAGTTTACCATGGCTGTACTCATGGTTTAACAAAATGCAGAGAGCGCAGTTATCCTGTCTTTAAGCTGGCTACTGGCTTCCTGATTATTGAATGTGTTGTCGAGCATAAAAATGCTTCTCTTTGCGAAACCAAACATTCTAATGACTACATTTCCTTCAGCACAGTCCAGTATTTAATAGCACAATGAGGCATAATGCTCTGTAAATTTATACACTATGATAAGCTGTGTAAATTTATAGACTATTATAAAATGCTTCTTTTTGTTGTCTTACCTATGATATGTTGATTCGTTTTCCTTTCTTGTTTATTTTGTAAACTTAAAGACCTTGTGCTTTCCTTTTACTATTATTAATATATAATCAATAGGGGCTTACCCCTCCTGTTTCAAAAAAAAAAAACTTGGACTGATAGCCGCATTAATTGGTTTTGATGCAAATACCACTAGTACATTTATACTAGCTGAATAATGGGGCAGAAACGGCAATCACCATTATAGGATACAAAAAGGTGGTGAAAATGATAATGTAGCTACCTAGGATTCCATATGTATCAAGATCCAGACAAAGCTACGCGGAGGCATCCTATCCGTCCTTGTCCTGCTTCATCAATTTCAGGTATCACTTAGTACAGCATTTATTTTCCGCAACACTCTCCTCTCCCCCTTGATAGATAAGATTTTGTACTACTAAATATCTATAGATAGTTTGATACATAGATATAGGTGACATAAGGGAGATAAGACTCATTGTGCTGTATGTTATGTTTCTTAGAGATACTGCTGTTGAAGGAATGATGAGCAGGTTCTTGGATCTTGATTCAGGGTGGGGCGGAGCGGCATCTCTGGACGCCGGGCCTGTCAGGAGCCAAACGCACCTGCAACAAATTTGACAGAGAGCCGCATTGGTTCGATGCATGCTACAACAAGAGATTGATTAATGGAAAAAGGTGAGGTCCAGGAACATACGTTGAGCTCCTGGTGGAGCTTGAGGAGCATGGCGTTCTCTCGACGTAGCTGTGCCAGCTCCAGCTCCAGCTCATTGGTGTAGGACTGCTTCCGTGCACGCGATCGGGCCGCCGACTCCCGGTTCTTGATCATGCGCCGGTGCTGCCTGTCTCCGCCGGCAGTAATCTGGGGCTCTGGTGCGAAGGCAAAGATCATGCCAGCTGGGTCGGAGCCGCCGAGGTAGGTGAACTCTAGGGTGGAGCCGAGGCTGAGGGCCGTGGGAGGCGGCGTCCCGGGCTGCTGCGGCGGTGGTGAAGGAGGAGATGTCCTGGAGCTGGAGGACTGCAGGGACATGTAGTCCCTCCACACCTCCTCCATCGATCGTTGTGGTGAGATTCCAAACAAGCTGCTCCTATGCTTCCACCATTTTGTTTCTTCTTCTTCACTTTGTTATTATGTTGGGCTTACCTAGTACTCTCTCTATGTATGGGTGTGTTCGTTTTCATCCCTCTGATTTTTAGACCTGTCACATTGAATATTGTGATACTCATTAGGAGTATTAAATATAGATTACTAACAAAACCCAATTCATAATCCTCCCTCTGAATAACGAGACGAATCTATTAAAACTAATTAGGTCATGATTAGATAATGTGATGCTACACTAAACATCTCTTAATAATAACTTAATTAAATTTAATGAATTTATCACGCTGATGCGCATTCAACTCTATAATTAGTTTTATATTTAATATATATATATAATAATCATATATAGTATTTTAATAATTGATGTGACTCCACTAAAATTTAGACCCCAAGAAACGAACATATCCTATAAATGTTAGTATTTGTTGACTTTTAGATATCATATTTGTCTATTCGTCTTATTCAAATTTTTTTGAGAAAAATATTAATTTTATTATAATATCTTTTATTATTAGATATATTTCAAGTTTATTTTTTTATTTTTATAAATTTTTTGAATAAGATAAATAGTCAAATATGATGTCTAAAAATCAACAAATGCTAACATTTATGGACGGAGGGAGACTGGACTTTTTTTTTAGGTAAAAGGCTGTGATCACATGCACGTATACAATCCTCTCTTCGTCATCCATCTCTTTTTTTTTTTAATCAAGTCATCCATCTCTTTGACCATACATTAGAGCAGCAACTGGCTACCAGGCACGTCCACCACCCGTCCAATACTTAACCATGTTGTAGCCGTTTTAATTTGCTACACTCATCCCCCATGTTACTGGCTAGCCCTTCGATCCTAAGTACCTAATAGAGTAGGTTTATAGACAACAGAAATACTATCTCTACCTTAGAGTATATGCATTTTTTTAGTATGCACCTCGACAATGTGCTTGCATTGTTCGGATATGTAGCAAAAAAGTTATTTTAAGACAAAATGTAGTAATAGAAGAGAAAAAAAAAGTCATCCTAATACATGATTAAACATGTAGTAGTACCAACTAAGCACCATGGCATTACATCCTATGGCGCTAAAAAAAGGAGGCTAGATAGTAGGGTGGTGCTGGGATGCGCCTACACGTATATACACGGTATCCTAAATATTCACATTTCACATGTTTGCCGTGCATGTGAGACTATCCTATGTTTTGATACTTGCTTGTACATGTTTATTTAGGATACTTGCTTGTGCACGTTTATTAGCTTGCTGTTTGGCTATTAAAAAAAAATACTTATACTGCTACAACTATACATGTATTGATGCACGCAGTACTGCCCTTAACGACGTAAGAATCCATCGAGCAATGGACCTGCAGCATGCTGATGCTAGTTCGTGCATCGGTCAGTGTCGACACGTCCATCGAGGGTTATATCTCGATAGGTACCGGCCATGGTGATGCTCAGGCGAGGTCCATGAACGATGCCGTGCTACTGCCAGCAGGGAGAGCCAGCCTTTGCTTTGCTTTGATGACTACTCCTGTTTACTTGTTGTACCTTGTACAGTATGTAAAATGCCACGGCAGCAACAGTGCATGCGAGCAGCAATATGGACTCAAAGTTTGAACTCCAAATGTTTGTTTAGATTTTCTCGTTTTGAATAAAGTGCAGGAGCACTGCTCTTCCATTTGAGAAAAAAATAATTGTCTCTTGCTACAATAAACTT
The DNA here is from genome assembly GCA_032690845.1 of Eleusine coracana subsp. coracana. Taxonomy (NCBI): domain Eukaryota; kingdom Viridiplantae; phylum Streptophyta; class Magnoliopsida; order Poales; family Poaceae; genus Eleusine; species Eleusine coracana. The sequence continues at coordinate 69,018 of CM064420.1, forward strand.
CTTCATCAGTAATTTTGCCGCCACACGGAGTGAAGTCAGTGGAAATAAAGCCATTTGTCTTTTTCGTACTGGTAGTACATGCACTGGATCACTGTGAGGTGAGGTCAGTCGAAATGAAGGGCATTCATCTTTTTCGTTTTTCGATGCCACGCAGGGCACACCCGTGGTATTCTGTTTTTTTTTTCCTTTGTGAAAACCTGAAAGGACAGGGATTTCACTTGACAAAGCGAGCTGCACTGTGCATGCATGCGCGCGGGGCTGCTTTGGCAAGACAGGGGTACGTGGGCCCGGTCCGATGGTCGTGATGTTGACCTGCCCTGCCCTGACCGCGATAGTCCATCCTTGTTGACGTGCACCTGGCGACGGAGCAGTACCAACACGTGTCGACCAATTACTGGCGCTCAGGTACCGGGAACAGATGCAAGATCGAGCTCCAAGCGTGAGCTTGTTTAGTGTAAATACTCTCTCCATCCCGATTACTTATGTTTTAATGTGGTTACGAAATTAAAGAGAGACAGAAAATGAAATTAAGAAATAGAAATAGAAATATATTAAAAAATTAGTTAAAGTTTGAGACTAGCTAATTTTTGGCTGACTAAAAATTTGGGTGACTTTTAATCACCATTTTGAATCATCAGATCTAATGAAAGTTGCCTAGAGGGGGGTGAATAGGCAAATTCTCCTAAAAACTACTAATTAAAACAACTAGTTCTGACAGGGGCCGGACTAAGACGTAAGTATTGGCGTCTAAGTCCGGGCTGGCGTCTTAGTCCGCTAGGGTTAGCGTTTAAGTCCGGGTCCTGTACACGACAGATAATAAAACAAGCTCTAGATTGAATTCTGAGTAACAACAAATATCGCAAGGCTTAGAGATATCTAGTAGCAAATATAAGAAACCATCAAATAGTTCAATAAAGCTAGAGAACAAGCTACATAAGTAATATTGGAGAGAGACAATAATATAGCATAAATAGGGATATGAACAACAACAAGCACACAAGACACAAGTAATTGTTCACCAAAACTCAGTCTCACAAAGGAACCTACGTCTCCGTTGAGGAGTCCACAAAGGACCGGGTTGCTCTCAACCCTAGAACCTCTTCCAAGCAAACACAAAGATCAAGCTCGGTTTTCCACTATCAATCCTTTGCAAGGAGGACAATACAAACTTTCCGGGTCTTCAACCACAAGCTTGGGAGCCCCGGGTGACGCCTAACCGTCTCGGGGATGAATCCCTAAGAGTAACAAACACAAACAATACCAATGGTGAAGAGAAACCGAAGTGCTTCAATGCAATATGAGGTGGCTCACTCAAATCCTCACAAATCTCCTCTCAATCCCTCAAGAATCGGAGTAGCAAGCTTGGGGGAGAGTTGGAGAAGCTCTTAAGTGCTCAGATCTATTTTTCAGCTCAATGGAGTGGCACACTGTGCTTTGGGGACAAAGGGTTGTATTTATAGTCGGGGAAAGTAAAAGAGCCGTTGGGGTGTCAGGGACACGGCTTAGTCCCAATACAGCTCAGCCGACCCCTAAAAATGGCTAAGTGTTAGTGACCCGGACTAGTCCGGAAAATTCTGGCCTAGTCCGGATCAGCCAGCTTCCCGAGAAAAAGGTTTCTGGAAGGACCCTGTCCCGTCTTAGTCCGGTTGTTGCCGTCTTAGTCCGGCCTCCCTGGTTCCCGGCTTAGTCCGGGTTTCGGCGTCTTAGTCCGGCCTGAACGATTCCAGAACCGAACTGGTTCTGTTTCGGCCCCAGCTGGCCTAGTCCGGCCTAATCCGGCCTAGTCCGGGTTCCAGAGAGGGGAGAAAGAAATATTGGTGTAGGAATGCAATATGATGTTAAAAGTTAGTAGCACTTGGTTAATTTCACCATTTTCTTTCTTGTATCCCTCTTGATAGTACGACACACCTATGACTCAAAAAGTAAGAATTAAAAACTAAGAGTCGCCGGTTGCCTTCTTTCTTTTTCCTTTTTATTTTGAGGGTCATCTTTGATGCATGAAGCATTCGCCCTGCTCATACACTTAGAAGATGTAATTAGTCCTTTAATTGTTCATCATTAATCAACCAAAACCCACATAGGGGTCTAGATGTACTTTCAATCTCCCCCCTTTTTGGTGATTGATGACAACCAATTAAAGCTTACATATGAGATAAAATGAATTTTATTCCAACGAATATATGTAGAGCTCCCCCTAAATTTATGCATCAATAAATCAAACAACAACAATTCATATACATATTAAGACATCAATTTTGAGATCTCATTCATATATTCATTGCAACTGTGGGGTGCCTAACAAGTGTGATCAAGTGATATACAAGAGTGAATGAATAACACAAGAGCAAAAAAAAACACATAGCCAACAAACATCATCCATCAACGTATCATCCATAGAACATAGTCATTACACAATGATCACAAATAGGTCTTACAAGGTCTTACATAACCAAATGACAACAAAAGGAAGGCACACCACATAACATCCATACAACACATAGTCTTAAACAATACAAGTTTTCAAAAACAAAGATAGTCCATGAACAACTAGAAGCTTTCTTCTCCCCCTTTGGCATCAAGACACCAAAAAGGAAAAAGAATGGTCAAAGAGCATGATCAATCGCTTCCAACATACTCACTCCCACTTGGCTCACCCTCATCATCTTCATGGCCATTGCCATCTCCATCACTCTCACCAACCGTACCGGTGGCCTCCTCAATGTCCCTTTCGGTGATACCAAAGTACTCACGGTCTTCCCTAGTGAAGGAAAGAGCGGGATGAGGATAGTGACGTGGAGGAGAGTCATTGTCATTGGAATCCGGTGGAGAACGAGCTGGAGTGAAATTATGATGGGCCGATAGTTGCTTGAGAGTCCTTGTATTTTTCTTCCTTTCTTTCCTTTCTTGTGCTATCGCCAAGTTAGTATCACGCCCAAGACAAAACAAGGTGGAGAGGAACTTGAAGAGAGTTTTGCTTCCTCGAGAAGAAGATGGAGCAGCTGAACTAAAACTCTCACCCCGAGTAGACCGAGAAGAAATCAAGGAAATGGGCTTTTGAGGCCTCAATGGCTTGTGAGGTACATCCTTGACGAAGGTGAGGCCACTCACTTCCTCAATCCTCTTCATAATATAAGGTCCATAGCAGCATGACCGAGCAGGATTAATGGATATGGCATAGATTTCCTCCCAAATGAAGTCAAAAGCATTGAACTTTGCTTTCCCATGGAGCTTAGCAAGCAAGTTTCTCAAGTTGGTGGGAACAAATGATGCATCTCCATCCCTTGGCCCAAGTGTCTTCCTCACACAACAGTTAAGAACCGTGAGAAAGGGGAGAAAGCCATGAACATTGGGAGGAGCTGCAGCAACTCCTCTCTCATACATGGAAAACATGTCATCCGGGCTCATCACTGTCTCCTCATGAATGCGCTTGGAGGACTTGAGACTTTGTTGAAGGCCAAGAATGCTAGCAAACCTCTTGTAGTTGACTGTGTATTTCTCTCCATTGGTCATCCATGACATCTTTGGGTTGGTACTATGAGTGGAGAAATAGACAGTGGAGAAGAACTGAGTGATGACCTCTTTGTTCCATGGATATTGAAGGACCATAAGATCATACACTCCATGGTGGTTGCAAGCCTCTATCACTTCAAGAAATTCCTGAGTGCCTTTCCTTTCCATGTAATCCCAATCCACCCACTGAGTTTCAATCACAGGTGTCACCTTGTGAAGATAGGCGGAGGAGTAAAAATCCGCATGAAAGTGACTCCAAAAACGGGGATTGGGAGATTCCTTGGGCATAGCATAGAGATCATCATTTATCATTGTTGTTGCTGCAGGAATGTCCTTTGTATAGTTCTTGATTCTCCTAGGATGGTTGGGGTCCTCAATCGATGGGGCCATGACAAGAGGACCAATCTCCCCCTGAGGGGGTGGCTGCTGCTGCTGCTGCTGTTGTGGGACATCCACTACGGGCTCCTCTTCAATCATATCATCACTTATGGGCTGCGAAAGAACATTCCCAGTTGCTGCACTGCTGCTGCTACCTCCACGAGCGGACTTGGCTCTAGGGCGGCGTTGATAGCCAGCCATATCCGCACGCTTCTTGCCCTTGCCCTTATCTCCATCACCAGCCATGGCAGGATGAAAACAAATAGTGTAGTACATTCTATCAGGAGGCGGACTAAGACGCCAACAGGGCCGACCTAGTCCGGGTTCTCACAGGATGAACTACACACGTTGCTTTCTAGAGTATCACACCAATTGGGGAGTAAATGGTGTGTTGATTTTTGATAAATGAAGATGATTTGAACTGGTAACACCCGGACTTAGACGGTGGAAGTCGTCCTAGTCCGGGTCCTAACAGACCCGAAACCTAGCCATGTCAAAAATCCAACCAAACAATGGATCCTAGTCATACAATGAGGCAAAGTACATGAATGACATCATAGGACACATCTACACCACCTACATTGCAAAGAAATCCTAGGGCATCTAAGGATTGAATGACAACAAAGGTGGAAACCCTAGGTACCTTGAGAGGAAGAAAGGAGAGCTCCAAATCGATGGGGCCCCGAACTTGACCGCGCCCCTAGGAGATTTTCCCCCCAAAACTTGGTCCTTTCAAGGGTGGGAAGGTGAGATCGCCGGAGGAGGTCCCTTGGTCACCGTGGTCGCCGTTGGGGGGAGAGAGGGAGGGTTGGATAGGGAGTGGATAAGGTTTGATCGAAGGGGTAAGACCCCCAACGGTTAAAAGTGAAAACCCGATGCCGGACTAAGACGCTAGGTTTGGCGTCCTAGTCTGGTTGCTGACTGAAGCCCGCAGGAATAGACAGACCCGGACTAAGACGTTGACAAGGCCGTCTTAGTCCGGCTACTGGTAGAACAGATAGCACAGAAATGTGCAGAATTTATCCTTTGCATAGGAGATCTTGTTGATCAGTTTGGACAAGATTTTCAAAGAGTGTTTCATTGAATGATACCAGCCACAAACAACCAATCCAACAATGGTCACATCCAAATCAACAAGATCCAAAGATCAACTCCAAATTTTTTTTAAAGGGGGAAACAATCAATATTTTTTAATCATTTTCTTTTGCAAACATCTATCCTATACCACAAGAGATGTGCAACCTTTCAAGCCACATTCCTAGAATCAATGATATTTAGCTCATTCCTAAGCTCACAAAATCTTTTCTCATCTAGTGGCTTGGTGAATATATCGGCCAATTGTTTATCGGTGCGCACATGACTAATCAAGATATCCCCTTTGATGGTATGATCTCTCAAGAAATGGTGTCTAATATCTATGTGCTTTGTGCGGTTGTGATCAATGGGGTTATTGGCTATTTTTATGGCACTCTCATTGTCACATAGGAGGGGAACTTTGTTCATAGTGTAACCAAAGTCCTTTAGAGTTTATTGTATCCATAGAAGTTGTGCACAACAACTACCAGCTACAACATACTCTGATTCGGCTGTGAAAAGAGCAACGGAATTTTATTTCTTGGATGACCATGATACAAGTGACCTACCTAAGAATTGGCATGTCCTGGACGTGCTCTTCCTATCAACCTTACACCCCGCATAATCGGCATCGGAATAACCAATGAGCTTAAATGCGGAGCCCTTTGGATACCAAAGCCCTAGGTTGGGAGTATAAACCAAATATCGCATAATTCTTTTAACAGCCCTTAAATGGCATTCTTTAGGAGCAGCTTGAAACCTTGCACACATACACACACTAAGCATGATATCAGGCCTAGATGCACAAAGGTAAAGCAAAGATCCAATCATGGAGCGATATACCTTTTGGTCCACCGCTTTACCTCCCATGTCAAGGTCGAGGTGCCCATTTGTGGCTATGGGCGTCTTGATGGGCTTGGCGTTCTTCATGTCAAACTTTTTAATAAAATCTTGAGTATACTTTGTTTGACTTATGAACGTCCCTTCCTTGAGTTGCTTCACTTGAAAACCGAGGAAGAATGATAATTCACCCATCATAGACATCTCAAACCTTTTGGTTATGATAGAACTAAACTCATCACAAAAAGCTTTGTTAGTAGAACCAAAGATTATGTCATCGACATAAATTTGGCACACAAATATATCATCATCAACTCTTCTTATGAAGAGTGTGGAGTCGGCTTTGCCAATTTTAAAACCATGATTAATGAGAAAATCTCTAATGCATTCATACCATGCTCTAGGAGCTTGCTTAAGCCCATAGAGCGCCTTTTTGAGTTTAAATACATGGTTAGGATATTTTTCATCTTCAAAGCCGGGTGGTTGCTCCACATACACTTCCTCCTTGGTTGGCCCGTTGAGGAAGGCACTTTTCACATTCATTTGATATAGCTTGAAATCATGGTGAGTAGCATAGGCAAGTAATATTTGAATTGATTCAAGCCTAGCTACGGGAGCAAAAGTTTCATCGAAATCCAAACCTTCAACTTGCGAATAACCTTTTGCCACTAGCCTCGCCTTGTTCCTTGTCACCACACCATGCTCATCTTGTTTATTGCGAAACACCCACTTGGTGCCCATAATGTTTTGCTTTGGTCTTTCTACCAAGGTCCATACTTCATTTCTTTCAAAATTGTTCAACTCCTCTTGCATAGCCAATACCCAATCCGGATCAAGTAGTGCATCTTCTACCTTAAATGGCTCAAAAGAAGACACAAAGGAGTAATGTTCACAAAATGTAGCAATGTGTGATCTAGTTGTTATCCCTTTTTCAATGTCACCAAGAATGTTGTCTACGGGGTGATCTCGTTGCACACTTTGATGTGCTCTTGGATGTGCGACTTGTGGTCTTGTATCATCTCCATCTTCTTCATCTACTCCCCCTTGATCATTGCTATCGTCATGATCTTGATCATCATCTTGTGTGGGTGGAGAAGCTTCATTTGAAGATGGATCAACTTGATCATCACTTGGATCACATGGTCGAACATCACCTATGGCCATTCTTCTCAATGCGTCACATGGAGCCCCATCATCATCTAGCACATCAAGATCAACTTGCTCTACTTGAGAGCCATTTGTTTCATCAAATTGCACGTCACTTGTGATCTCAACACAACCGGAGTCCTTGTTGCAAACACGGTAAGCGCGCGAATTTGGGTCATAACCAAGAAAGATGCATTCATAAGCTTTAGGGGCAAACTTTGATGACCTTGCCCTTTTGTTAAGTGCAAAGCATTTGCTCTCAAAGACACGAAAATAAGATACATTGGGTTTGTTACCGGTGAGAAGCTCATAAGATGTTTTCTTCAAGATTCGATGAAGATAGAGTCGGTTGGTGGCATGAACGGCCATGTTGATGGCTTCGGCCCAAAAGCGGTCAGAGGTCTTGTATTCGTCAAGCATTGTTCTTGCCATCTCAATAAGTGTGCGGTTCTTTCTTTCGGCCACCCCATTTGATTGTGGAGTATAGGATGCCGAAAATTCATGCTTGATACCTTCTTCTTCAAGAAACTCCTCCACTTGAGTGTTCTTGAACTCCGTCCCGATATCACTTCTTATCCTCTTGACTTTCAACTCAAATTCATTTTGAACCCTTCTCAAGAATTTCTTTACTACTCCTTGTGTTTCACTTTTGTCATGCAAAAAGAATACCCAAGTGAAATGAGTAAAATCATCAACAATTACTAAACTATATTTGTTACCGCCAATGCTAATGTAGGCAATTGGACCAAATAAATCCATGTGAAGTAATTCCAATGGCCTTTTTGTAGTCATCACATTCTTGGCGGGATGTGGAGCTCCAACTTGCTTTGCGGCTTGACATGCTCCACAAGGCCTATCTTTCTCAAACACAACATCGGTTAGTCCAAGGATGTGGCTCCCTTTTTGGAGCTTGTGAAGATTTCTCATACCAACATGGGCAAGCCTTCAATGCCATAGCCAACCCATGTTAGCTTTCGCTATCAAGCATGTATCAAGTTTTGCTTCATTTGAGGAGAAATCCACAACATGAAGCTTCCCTTTTAGCACAACTTTAAAAGCGAGCGAGCCATCACTTCTCTTAGAGGCGGTCACACCCTCATCGTTGAACAAGCAATTGTAACCCATCCCACAAAGTTGTGAGATAGACAACAAATTGAAGTCAACATTGTCAACAAGCAAAACCTTAGAAAGAGAATGCTCGGGAGAAATAGAAATGTTACCACTTCCCAAGACTTTTCCTTTGCTATTGTCACCTAAAGTGATCCATGAATTTGAATCACTTTCTTGTAAAGTGTTGAACATACTCTTGTCTCTGGTCATGTGATTTGTGCATCCACTATCAACCACCCAACTTGATCCGCCGGAGGAGTAGTCCTACAACACAAATTAAGCCTTGGTTTTAGGTACCCAAATTTTTTTGGGTCCCTTTACATTAGTCACAAGTGCCTTGGGCACCCACACACAAGCCTTTGGACGCTTGTTGCATGGCCCAAAATATTTGGCAAAAACATTTTCATACTTATTTCTCATTACCACATAAGAGGCATCAAAATCATGAAAGAGTACGTAATTCACTATAGAAGCATTAGCATTGTAATTATAAGAGAAATCATTAGTGACTTTGGGCTCTTCTTGCTTCTTTGTGTATGTGCCTCCTTTGGTGAACTTTAGGAATTCCTTTCCATTTTTCACCTCACTAGCATTGTGTTTTGCACCATGCTTGAAGCCAATGCCATCCATGATGTGAGGGCGTCGAGTGTTTGTGTATACACCTCTTGCATACTCAACCTTTTCCTCATCACTTGATTTCTTCTTTGGTTGTGCTTGGCTCTTTAAACCTTTAACATTCTTTTTCAAATCTTTAACCAATTTGACATTAGTAGTACAAGCATCAATATCAATATTGTAGCACCTAGCACATCCTTGACTTGTGGAGGCTTCGAAAGATTGAGGTGCACTTGAGGGAGAAGAGGGTTTAGTAGACCAAAGGACATCAAATTGCACTTTAATTTCCTCATGTTCCTTTTTCAAGAGAACATGTTCGCCTTGAAGAGCAACATTTGAGTCCTTGAGACTAGTAATAATCTCCTTGCTTTTGGCAAGTTCTTGGTCTAACTCCTCATTCTTATTTTGCTCAAGTTTTAAGAGATTCTCAAGCTCAAGGTTTTTCTCCTTTTCAAGGATGAGCAAGTCTTCTTGTTTCTCAAGAATCTCATCTCTTTCTTCCAATTCCTCCACAAGCTTTTTAATTTTGTAGAGAGCATTTTTACTTAACCCTTTGAGTAAGGGTTCAAATTTATTATCATCATCATCATCACTTTCATCATCACTAGAGGTATATTTGGGAGAGGGGGAAGATTGTGATGATACCTTGCATTTGCTCTCCTTTGCCATGAAGCACTTGTGGTTGACTTCTTTCTCTTCGTTGAGATTTGAGAAGAGAGTCTTGCTTGGTGAGGTCTTGTGAACGGCCATGGTTGCTACATGACCATTGTCATCATCCAAATTCTCATCATTGGAGTCCCATGTTTTTCCAATTTGTGCTTCACCGGAATATTTCTTTCTATTGTTTCTTCTATCTTTATTGTCATCCCTTTCTCCTTTTCTCTCATTTGGACAATTTGCAATAAAATGTCCAGGCTTGCCACACTTGTAGCAATTTCTCTTGGTTCTTGATTTTGACTTTCCTTTCTTATCTCCATGACGTTCTTTCCTCATGAACTTCTTGAATCTTTTCATGAAGAGAGCTATGTCTTCATCATCACTTTCGGAACTTGAGCTTTTATTTTCTTCTTCACTTGAGCTTTCTTCAAGTTTCTTCTCTTTGCTTGCTTTGAGCGCTATCTCATTGTTCTTCAACATGGCCGCACTTCTAGCAAGATTCTTCACATATTCGGCTTCCCTCTCCATCATTTCTTGATTGATGAATCTTCCAAGAACTTCATCAGGAGTCATCTTGTCAAACAATGGATGCTCACGTATCAAGGTGCAAATTGTAGGATTCCTCACTGTGAAGGCTCTAAGCATCCTTTTGCACACTTCATGATCGGTCCAAGCTTTGCTTCCATAGGATCTAACCCTGTTCACCATGACCTTGAGGCGGTTGTACATAGCTTGAGGACTTTCATTGTCCTCAATTACAAACCGTAACAACTCTCCTTCAATCAACTCAATCTTGGCCGCTTTTATGGTCTTGTTACCTTCATGGGCCATCTTGAGTGTATCCCAAATTTCTTTAGCAACCTCTAGACCATCAACCTTGTCAAATTGCTCTTGGTTCAATGATGAGAGAATGATGGCGGTTGCTTGAGCATTGCGATGAATGTCATGTTGTTGCTCTGTTGAGAGTTCTTCATCATCATCACTATCCGGCAGCTCAATACCTGTGGTCACAATTTTTCAAAGACTCGGATGCACCGATATCAAATGCAACTTCATGTTTTGCCTCCACTTGGTATAGTGCGTCCCATCAAAATGGGGCGGCTTATCCATGTGGATGGTCATGAAGTTGGAGTTAGAATTTAAACGATTGTAATCAAAGTGAATAGCATGGAATTTCTTATCTTCCTTTTTCTTCTTCTTGGTGTTGGTGGAAGAGGCACATCCATCACTTGAGTCGTCGTCAACATTGGTAGTGCTTTCTCTTGGCTTTGAGCTCTTGCCACTCTTATTGCTCTTGCTTTTGCTGCCGTTCTTGTGAACCTTCGAATTCTTGCCGTTGTTGTCATCTCCAACGATTTCCGGAATTGTTTCCGGATTTTCTCCTGAGTTTGTCATCTTTGATCTCCAAGCGGTAAGGCCTTGTAGGAGATACCCGCTCTGATACCAATTGAAAGTTGCCTAGAGGGGGGGGTGAATAGGCAAATTCTCCTGAAACCACTAATTAAAACAATTAGTTCTGACAGGGGCCGAACTAAGACGCAAGTGTTGGCGTCTAAGTCCGGGCTGGCGTCTTAGTCCGCTAGGGTTAGCGTTTAAGTCTGGGTCCTGCACACAATAGATAATAAAACAAGCTCTAGATCAAATTCTGAGTAACAACAAATATCGCAAGGCTTAGAGACAGCTAGTAGCAAATATAAAGAACCATAAAATAGTTCAATAAAGCTAGAGAACAAGCTACACAAGTAATATTGGAGAGAGACAACAATATAGCATAAATAGGGATATGAACAACAACAAGCTCACAAGACACAAGTAATTGTTCACCGAAGTTCAGTCCCACAGAGGAACCTACGTCTCCGTTGAGGAGTCCACAAAGGACCGGATTGCTCTCAACCCTAGAACCTCTTCCAAGCAACCACAAAAGTCAAGCTCGGTTTTTCACTATTAATCCTTTGCAAGGAGGGCAATGCAAACTTCTCGGGTCTTCAACCACAAGCTTGGGAGCCTCGGGTGATGCCTAACCGTCTAGGGGATGAATCCCCAAGAGTAACAAACACAAGCACTACCAATGGTGAAGAGAAACCGAAGTGCTTCAATGCAATATGAGGTGGCTCACTCAAATCCTCACAAATCTCCTCTCAATCCCTCAAGAATCGGAGTAGCAAGCTTGGGGGAGAGTTGGAGAAGCTCTTGAGTGCTCAGATCTATTTTTCAGCTCAATGGAGTGGCACATTGTGCTTTGGGGATGAAGGATTGTATTTATAGTCGGGGGAAGTAAAAGAGCCGTTGGGGTGTCAGGGACCCGGCTTAGTCCGATATCGGGGGCCGGACACACGGAGGCTCAGCCGACCCCTAAAAATGGCTAAGTGTTAGTGACCCAGACTAGTCCGGACATCCCGGCCTAGTCCGGATCAGCCAGCTTCCCGAGAAAAAGGTTTCTGAAAGGACCCTGTCCCGTCTTAGTCCGGTTGTTGCCGTCTTAGTCCGGCCTCCCTCGTTCCCGTCTTAGTCCGGCCTGAGCGATTCCAGAACCGAACTGGTTCTGTTTCGGCCCCAGCCGGCCTAGTCCGGCCTAGTCCGGGTTCTAGAGAGGGTAGGAAGAAATATTGGTATGGGAATGCAATATGATGTTAAAAGTTAGTAGCACTTGGTTAATTTCACCACTTTCTTTTTTGTATCCCTCTTGATAGTACGGCACACCTATGACTCAAAAAGTGAGAATTAAAAATTAAGAGTTGTCGGTTGCCTTCTTTCTTTTTCCTTTTCATTTTGAGGGGTCATCTTTGATGCATGAAGTATTTGCCCTGCTCATACACTTAGAAGATGTAATTAGTCCTTTATTTATTCATTATTAATCAACCAAAACCCACACGGGGCCTAGATGCACTTTCATCTAAATCTAACAGTTTATAATCATTATATAGATAATTTTGTAAGAGAAAAAAAAATCAAAACACAAAATAATAAACCATGACTAAAAACTTTTAGTAGATTTAAAGATAAAAAATATATTAAAATATAAATATGAGTAATTCGAAGAAACTAGAGGAAGCTTGAATGACAAATAATATGGATGGAGTAACATTTATTTACTAATCAATGAAGTGTTTTGAATGCTCCTTTTTACCTATACTCTCACTCGCGTGTCATATTTGAGCCCTAACCATTAATTCTACGAATTAGCAGCTGAGCCCTAACAACTAAATCTACGAATTAGCAGCTAGCTTGAGTTCAAACTTCAGCTTGTTATACAGACCTCTTTAGAACGTATGGTAATTAAAACATAACTAGCAATGTACTCGTACGTTGCTATGGGCTAGAATATTTTAAAACTCTAAATAATAGTTTTTAAATTATTATTGAATTATATATATATATATATATATTAATTTTGAAAACAAAAGAATATAATAAAAAAAATTCAAGTCTGGATTTTGTAAAATCTACATTGAGTTTAGTATCATGTGATAATTATAAATAAAACATAAATATTTTAAGTAAAATATAAAATACATTGTTACTCCTCTATATCCTCCGTATCAATATTCCTTGAAATCTTGACCACCACTTTCAACACGCTCCAAGTCAACGTCCTTGAATTTGTCTTTCACGAGAGGTTGCAATAGTCAAGTGCTTAGGAGGTTAGACTCGTTGCTAGTCTATATATAATTTTTTTGGTGCAACTTTTTATTAATCCAAATGAAATAAGAGTTATATTTTTTCTTAAGACAGGTCTTCTTTTGATTTTTTTTCTTTATCCACGTAGACTATGTTTGTGTTGTTTGATTTAAAGGTTTGACAAAAAAAATTTGTGTGTATATGGTTTTTTTGTCACGAGTGAGAAACAATCAAATAGAATTCTGAATTTAGACGCAAAAGAGTCTGGAGTCGTAGCCATTGACGTGCTATGTTAGGCTGCTGGGGTGAGCTCATCGTCTACCTTGGTTTGCTGCTCTCCCACGAGATCCATTCCCCTGACCTTCTCCATGTAGTCGGCGCCCTCTGGGATCTTCCTTTGCGGCGTCAGTGGTGAACATCGGAGCTCCGTGCCCGTAAGACGGTCCTATCGTGCTCTCTCCCCGACGGTTCCTGCTGGTCTCTCCCCGCCGGTGCCCAAAATCCGAGCCCGAGATCCATTCCCGGCGCTGCTCTTCTCGGCAGTGGATTCGATGAGGTTTGTTTCGTCTGTTGGCTCCCCTCTGTTGCTTTGTAGCCATTTCTTTCTCAAATCTCTCCGATCAACAGGAGTTGGATCCAGGTGGAGGCGAGGTTGACTGGGCTATCCCACCCACTTTGGTCAGATGGAGTGCCTCAAGGTCATCTTCGACGCAAATTCTCTGGTCATGTTGGCAAGGATTGTTTTGTTCATCCACTTCTGGTGAGTTTAACTCAGAGCCTCCCTCCGTTCGTCAGTAAATATCATGAGCTAACGCAGTCCTTGCTGCTCTTTGTGTTGCTGTGTTCATGAGCTCAGGACGCCAAGAACTAACCTGAACCACGTCGAGTGCCTGCACTTGGTCAAGCCGAATCGAGGACGTCGCCTGATGCCTTATTCCCTAGCGGAGTTGCATCATTGATCGTTGCCTAATCCTCGTGGTGAGACACAATCTTCGTTCCCATCTTTTCCCCACACCTAGGCCTAATTTGACTGATGCCTACCAATTGTTCGATGAATTGTCGCATTTGGATTATGTTCTGTTTAAGTGCACCATGGCCATGATTCTTGCGTAGTTCGCCCAAATGCTCCAGCCAAGCAAAGAACATCTGGATTTGTAGTATTTTGGGCTTCTGATTTTGTTGGCATGGTTAGTAGCAGAATCAGCGGCCATAGAAAGTGACACTCATATGTCAGGTATGTTCTTATTGAAGGTTTGTACAGATGAATCTTTAGTGGAGAATCGTTTATGTCTATTGCTTTGTTTGGACCGGCGGTTAAAGGTTGCTGCTAGCTGAGTTGTGCTGTAGTGCACCTTATCCCACTGCTCTGGTAGCTGAATGTTGAATGGTTTTGTGTTTTGGTAATATAAAATCAACACACTTGATTGAGTTTGCAGTTTACACATTTTTTTACATGAATTTTATAAATATTTGTTCTGCTGTGTTAGCCTTTGCTCAAATGACATGAAAGAGTCTGATGAGAGGCATGCAACACTTAGAATAACTGCAGTACACTAACATGTCCATTGTTTTATTTTGTTTCTAAATTTTAAAATTCTGCCATTTCTGTCGTGTTTATGTGCTTTAATGACCTCTCTAGATGCTGCCATTACCGTCATATTGATTATGGCACTCTATATTTCTCTCCTTTTTGGTTTTGAGACACTATATTTCTCTCTTCAGTCATTTATTGCTGCACATCGCACTACAGTCCTCTCCACGAGATAGGCCTTCCATAATGTGCCTTCACCCGTTCCATGCAGGCAGATCTCCCAGCAATGGGTATTTCTTTTTCTTGGTCGCAATGGCTATGAGATGTATCTTCCTCACTCGATCATGAAGGCCATGATTACCAGTTGTTCGATTGTCAGGGCATTTCAGCATCATCTTTGACCTCCTCACCTTGCTGCAATAACTCTGGATACCTGAGTTCTTTGAAACTAAAGGCAAGTAGGCAAATGAGCGGATATGATAGTAGGAGATGCTACAATATTTTCTGCAGATTGCATGCTATTATTATCTACAAATTGTGAATGACTCATCTGATTCATTTTTGTCAGATCCATATGCCTGTAGAGAAATTGAAAAAAGAGAGTATATCAGTAGAGGTTTCTGAGATACTCAAGTCATGCAGCGTGCACACACACACACATGAAGTTCCCATAATAACCTTTCTCCAGTAAATTTCCACATATTGAACTATGATGAAAATAACATAACTTCAAAACAACAAAAAAGTATTTGATTGCATTGTGATGATAGGAAAACTAAAAAAAAAATCTGTTGCTGCCTTATAGTGATGACAATATGTGCCACCTTATATTGATATGAATAGAAGATTCTCTTGTAGCTTTCACCTCCTAACTGGTTGCTTAATTGATCTTGGCAAAAGCTTGGTTAATCTCTACTCTTGTGTGATAAGTTTATTTTGTAAATCACATAGTTGGCTCTGAGGCGTCTATTTGTATTGTTGTTTATTTAACGGTTTTTTGTTACATGCAGTTTCTTTCTACCCCATATACAAAAGTATGAACATTGATTCATAATCTGGATGGATGGGTTCCATAAGGAGGCTGATGCACCGGTGCGTTTGCATTGTGAAGCTTCTTGATGAGGTGCTCCGAAGCACTATGGTAGCCAGAAGGCAACTTTGAAGGAAATTGGATGTCAAAAGCTCTCCAGGTAGGTGTGAATATGTGCTGGTCATGGTCAATGCTACGCTGGAGTTTATTTATGTGGTCTTTCGAACTCATGGAAAGGAAACTGGATCGGTAACAGATCAGAAGGAAAGTGGATCGATAACAGGTCGGTTGTTTTATTTTTGTTCGTCAACTGGATCGGTAACAAACCGGTTGTTTTCTTTTTTATCATCTTTTTCTTTTCCTTTTTCACGTCCGTTCTTTTCGCTTTTTTTGGTAGAGGATCTTTTTTTCTTAATTCTGATCGAACTGTGCTTTGGATATCTATTTTTTTCCTTTTCTTTTTACGTTGGCAGAATAATTTATTCGGACTCTGCTTTGGATATGTAATTTTATTTTCTTCTCTCTATCTCTCTATACATCCGTACGTCCGTTTTGTTGGCAGAATAGGTTGGGCGGACGACGCCACTTGAAATAATAAGATGTAGAGAATCTTTTTCTTTTCCTTTTTCACGTCTGCTCTTTTGGCTTTTTTGGTAGAGGATCTTTTTTTCTTAATTCTGATCAAACTGTGCTTTGGATATCTATTTTTTTCCTTTTCGTTTTACGTTGGCAGAATAATTTATTCGGACTCTGCTTTGGATATGTAATTTTATTTTCTTCTATCTCTCTATACGTCCGTACGTCTGTTTTGTTGGCAGAATAGGTTGGGCGGATGACGCCACTTGAAATAATAAGATGTAGAGAAAATAGAAAGAAAAAAAAACATAGAATTGAAGCTGCATGTTTTCTTGAATCTTATGAAACATAAAAATATAAAAAGTAGAATTTGTATGATTATATATTCATTAGCAAGAGGGGCAAGGTTAAATCTCATGTTAAAATTTCTTCAAAGTATGGAGAAAATTTCCTTCGTCTAAATTTTCTATGAAACAACCCTACAATTCAAAGACATGTACATAAGAAATTTTCCTTTGAATTCAATTTCTTCATTTTCGTTCAAAATTCTTTTGTTCCAAAGTAGGTCGAAGTGTTTTGAAGGCTCCCTTTACCTACACTCTTCCTCAGCTCGGTAACGAGCAGTAACAACCAAGATTATAGTGTGTCACATCTAAGTGAGTGTGAGCCAGGACTTAGACCGTGCTTGGTTGCGGAATCGGGCTAGGAGATTTTATTTTATCCAAAACACATAAATTCACCCCCACTAAAAATCGAATTCAGATCCCTGGATGCTACTTGAATTCAGATCACTCAATTTATAAATTGACTAATTGACTGATAATAGCAGCAATTTTGCAAAGACTGACAACATAAATACAATAAAAATATTACTAGATTCTTCACCGTGAAACAGACTAGTACCAAGATAACTAAGCACACTAATAACCTATTAACATAGTAGTAATACTTAATTACTTTCTCTATTTATATTTACATGTCATTCTTAGGTTTTTAACTTTTCTCTAATTACATGTCATTCTCGCTTTTTAATGTATTTTTGTGGGATATATATACCAAGGATATCTCATCACTCGGATATATTACCGAGTGGGGTGGGGTTCAATAAAGATAAAGTACATGAAGATAACTACTCGGATTATTACTTGGAGTACACGACAAGTTAATATTAGAGATAGAAAGTTAGAGATAGAATTCTAGTCGGAAATCATGTTATAACTGGATAGGAGACTTGTCATGTAACCCTGCTCCTCGGATATATAAGGAGGGACAGGGGCTCTCTCATTGACACCAGATTATATTGCATAATACACCATAGAACACAGGACGTAGAGTTGTTATCCTTCGGGAGGCCCGAACTTGTCTAAACCTTACGTCTTGTGTGTCCATCGTCTCTTGATCTCGTGCATGCCTCTATTGATAAACAAGGATCATGGATAGCCCTATGATCCACTGTCGATAATAGTATCGACAGTTGGCACGTCAGGTAGAGGCAGCGCGCTGATCGACTTGTCGAGTTCGATGGTCAAGCTTTTGGAAAAGTATGGATCTTCGTCGGTAGTGATCGAGCAGAGGCAACTTCATCTAGCGAGGCGACATGTTTTGGCGGGTTAGATCGAGGAAGCAGCCAACAAACTCGTCGAGATCTGGATGTGTCTTAGCCTACGTACTTGGAAGCTAATCCGCCGATCCGAGTCGACAAAGCATTTGAAATCAAGGAAGGCTAGATCGTCTTTCCTTCTTCATCTTTTCTGCATTATTTTATCCATACATGTTGATTGTCTGAGTTAATTATTTTTGCCCTAAATCTGCCGTGGTTTCGTGAGCAACTAGGACTCGGAAGCACACTGTATCGTACATCTGCATGGAAACAAAGCCAGATTGCCATTGGTGACTCGAAGGTAGCTTGACCACCGGACAACAACATCATTCATCCGATCAATGGTTTGACGCGCTCGATGACTTGGCAAGTCAGATGACTTGGCCACCTTTTTTGACTGAAGATCAAGAACTCGACGAGTTCGTAGCAAATCCAGAAGCGGATAATATCATTGAGTCCCGATTTCACACGTACTTACCAGTCGTGCATGTGCCTTTCTTTCCTTCTTTACACTTTCTGCATTGTTTTTATTTGATATTTAATGAACGGGATTAGTAGAAAACTCATCACGTGTTTAGATTCTTTTTGTCTTGTGCATGTATGTGTTGACTACTGTGAGAAACGTTGGCTGGAGATCAGATCGTGGCTCATGCATGTCATCCCTACTACTCGGTCGAGTACTTGGAGACTCGGTCATTATGTTAACAACACGACGACTTGGCGGCTTACGATTTAGAGACTTGTCAGTCATTCGACGACGCGATTAAACACTCAGCAAGGCAACATGACGATTGGGATACTCGCATTGACAATCAAGCCACACACTCGGGGGCTTGCATATGACTTGTCTATAATTCATCGAATATCAAAGCTAAATAAAATTTATAGTTTTTTTTATATATATGAGATCGATTTAAAGTCCGTAGGTTTTTCATCTTACGGTGATAGTTTTGAGTTTTTTTTTAACTCTTCTTTTTGCCTTGACAATATTGGTCAATAATTTTTCTCGGTTGATTTCGACTCGTACGTGTTTGGTCGAATGAGTTTAGCAGTACATAAGTGGTATTAGGAGGAGTTCAGCTGTTTTGTTTAGTTGCCCGTCTGACTTCCATTACCTAAGTTGGTCAGTCTAGTTCTACGGCTCATGTCGTTTGTCAAAATCGTCGTGTACATCGTTCTTCTAATGAATCTTATTTGTTTTTTATGTATGTTGGAATGATCAGTTATTTCTATCAGTACTCTAACCAAACATAAGTCTTAGATGAATAACAGAATTTTAACAGACTTAGATATTAAAGATGTTGTTTTATTAGTGCTTTATATTAATTTTACATATAATTACATTATTTGTATTTTTGTATTACAGTTGTCTTATCAATATCACTCGGTTATGGAGCGTCAAGTCATTGGATCACTCAGTCATGGAGCATCGAGTCATTGGATCACTTGACCTTCTTGTCTAGAGTCGTCATATCATTCGGTTATATTATTGGATCACTTGGCCATTATTGATTATTTATGATTTCACTCGAAATTATTTCCACAAGAGTTATCATAACCATGGTTCATGATTTTACTCAATATATTGGAGAGTCCTGCAAGAGTTAATATTTTTCACTCGGAATCGCCTCCGGGGCCTGCTATATTTGTTGTATTTAATCAAGTATTGCTTGAATATTTTCTATGGCTCTTATACCTGTTATATTGGATCAAGTATCACCCAGATATTTTGATGACTGCTATGCTTGATATATCTAATTAAGTATCACTCGGATTTATTAGTACCAATGGTTTCTTTTGTTGGGAAGAGTGGTAGAACCAATCTTGGAGGCTTTGTATTCAAACTCCTTATTGAATCAGTCGGGGAAAGTGGTAGATCTAAATTTATACACGGTATTATTATTTTTGATTCACAAGATATTTTGTGATCTAAATACTTTCTGAGTTGGGGGCTATACCTATACCTAGTAGGTGGATTTTTTCCCCGCATATAGATATTATTTGGCGCATAATACTTTTTGAAGATTCTTGGAGATCTTTACAAGTTTGTTGTTGTACATAAAAAAGCTTAATCATATTCATGGCGAAGCATTAGTCAATCAACTGAAGATCATAACTAACTTGCAAATCTCGGATATATTATCAAGTGAGTCGGGGTCTAATAAAGATAAGACATATGAAGATAATTACTCGGATTATTACTTGGAGTACACGACAAGTCAATACTAGAGATAGAAAGTTAGAGATAGAATCCTAGTCGGAAATCATGTTGTAACCGACTAGGAGACTTGCCATGTAACCCTGCCCCCTGGATATATAAGGAGGGGCAGGGGCTCTCTCATTGACACCAGATTATACCGCATAATACACCATAGAACACACGATATAGGGTTATTATCCTTTGGGAGGTCCGAACCTGTCTAAACCTTGCGTCTTGTGTGTTCATCGTCTTTTGGTCTCGTGCATGTCTCTACCGATAAACAAGGATTATGAGTAGCCCTATGATCCACTGCCGATAATAGTATCGACAACTTTTCTCTGTTCTCAATACAATATTCTCTTTTTCACTATATCTCTATCTCTATATCTCTCCTTCTCATTTTTAGTGTAGGCATCTTTTTATTCTCCTTATTTTTCATGCTCAATTTTAAAACATCTAAATATGAATGAGAGGGTGTATACAACAAACTACTACGGTATATACCAGCATGGTGGTAGGAATATATACAATATACACAAAAATATTACATAAGTGCATATGCAGTGTTTGGTTGTCGAAGAAGGCGGTGAGGAAGAGGCGCGTAGGGTTGCGGCACCACATCATATATATATAGGGCCACGCCTGCACATGCTTCCCGGTCCGATGAGCAAGGTGACACCTAACCTTGTCGACGTTGAGGTAGCTAGTTGACCATGACCTTAGCTTGTGCTGGTTGGGAGACACCTTGACGTTGTCCATGCCCTCCTGAAGGATCGAAGGACCCCGGCTAGAGGGGGGGTGAATAGCCGAATTAAAAATTAAAAGCTAACTATCCGACTAATTGCAGAATTTAAAGACAATTGGATAAAAGCAAGCACAAGACAACTAAACCTAGGTTTGAACTAAAGTAGGTTGACAATCCTAGGTGACATACATCATGCAACTTCTAGTATGTAAACAACAAAAGAACAACACGACAAGAGACAAAGGATATTTTCCCGTGGTATCGGTGATTTGCCGATCACCCCTAATCCACGTTGAGGTGGATCCAAGCGTATGATGTGCTACTCTCCTCAAGTATCCACTTCTCCACCACCAAGAAGTGCTCACAAAGAACAACTTGAGATATAACACAATCAATACCTTGAACCTCTCCAAACCTCGATTCCACTAGGGTTGCTCTTCACCACTCCGGCGAGGTGAGCACCGCACCTCTCACAAGAGTCCGGGCCTCCTTCACACACTTCTTGAAGGGCTCACGGATTTGACTCCTCCAAGCCGTCTAGGAGGCGACAACCTCCAAGAGTAACAAGTCGATGACGCTTGCTTAAGGATCCCAAGTGCCACAATGCTCAACTCACTCAAGTTTAGGGCACTCACACTCACACACTTGCAATCTTTCCACTAGGACTTTGTGTGAGAGAGGAATAAGCTCCAAAGGGTGTACAATACTTTTCAAATGGCCAAGAGAGCTACTATGCACGGGATGGAGGAGGTATAAATAGGCCACCCTTTGAAAACTAGCCGTTACAGCTTTCTGTGCACCGGACGGTCTGACCGTGACTCCCCACGGTCGGACCGTCGTACAACCCAACGGCTAGTTTGACTTTCAAACTCCTTCTGGCACGAGCCCGACGGTCAGACCGTCATTACCCACGGTCAGACCGTCGGGACACTTTCAACTTTCACCCGAGAACAAAGTCTCTGTTGACACCAGACATGCACCGACGGTCAGACCGTGGTTAACTACGGTCAGACCGTCAGGCCATCACCCGAGCAACCAGAGAGGCCACTCCTCTGGCCGTCTCTGAAGCGCACGGCGGTCAGACCGCGGGTCCTGGCGGTCTGACCGCCAGGAGTGACCTGCCAGCCCCCCTTCTTTTACTCTTTGCTTTCCTGAAAGATATGGGCACACTCAACTCACATAGAACCACTCACAAAGATAGGAATTGAGCATTTGTGGCAACCATGGATACTCAAGATCATCTCATTGACCCCTCTTGATAGTACGGCATTTAACCTATAATCCGGTCACTCAACTCTAATCTCCTTGTGACCGGCAAAACAGAAAAACCCTATCAAGATACCTTTGCCTTGAGCCATCCATATGTATATCACTTCGCCCATCATTCCATTCCTTATTATGACTACAACCACAATTATCTCAACAACGTAGTTAGTCAAAAATAAGGGTCGTCATTAATTACCAAAACACTAAAGCGGGCCTAGATGCTTCACCTCCTCTCCAATATCTTGCGGATCTTGCGCACGTACCCCTCGCAATCCATGTACACTCTGCACCTCCTCTTCATCCTCAAAACAACCTCGTTTTTGGGCCGCCTATGACACCAAACCCATGTACTAGCTCAACAAAACTAGATTAGTATCTACACAATTATTAGCTAAGTTTTGGTTTTTACTAGTAGTAAAGCAGTAGAACGATCGAGGTAGTACTTTTTAAGTACCCACTCTGTTTAATATTATAAGACACTTTAGCATTTTCAAGTTTTCTCAAATTATAAGACATTATTGCTTCCGGATGCACTTTTATCTCTTCCCAATCCTCCAAGACGTCTTTAAGGAAAATATTTTCTAATTAATGAATCTTTGATATGCTAAATCATATTCTAAATGACTTCTTTTTAAAGTATGAAGGGAGTATATCTCTATCTCTTTCTCCTCCTTGTTTTCTGTGTATCATACATTTTCACCCTTGCTTAATTCTCATGTCTAGAACTAAAATATCTTATATTGTTGAACGGAGGAAGTAATTTTTTCCAAGCCAAGAGATCGAGATTTGTTAAAATCCTCTATTTTTTTTAAAGTGTCTTTTGCTTACCTTTGTGACAAATAAATTAGATGACGGTTAAAAATATATATGGCGAATATATCAAGCTGCAATACTATTATATAATCAATTTCAAGATACGTCCTATCAAAAAAAATTCAATACTGTAGCTAGTACATGTTGCATAGGGGCGACGACTCAGGAATGCCTGGCGGTCTTAAATGCATGGTGTCTGTCTTCATTGATCACCCGACATGCATGCACATGTTGGTACACTATACATGCAAAAGCGAGGCCTAAGCAATGTCCATGGTATCACCACCGGATGTATCTCTCAGATCTTGTTTCTAGTGATGCATTTAGAATGCTACGGAGTTATTATGTGTAGGGACGGAGACACGCAAGCACACATACAAATATACAATACTGTATAAAGTAACGTACATACTAGTACTAGTACTGTACTATATAGCGTATGTATGCACATATATATAGACCATGCCACAAGTATTGTATATTCTTTTTTCTTTCAAAAGAAGTGTGTATACATGCCCTCGGATTGGAGAGTGCCAGCTGGGATGTGGATGTGCTCTGTTTCCTTGCCAACACAAGCGCCCAGTGGAAGCTGGTGCAGGGTGCGGAGAAGGAAGGTCTCTCTGGTAGTGGCTGTTTTTTTTTTAATAACTTCTGGTAGTAACACCAGCTAGGTTGGCATACAATGCAGCATAAAATTGCTAAAGCTGCATGCCGCTGGTCCCAAACGGAGCTACTAGATCGGTGAGTAGATTCTTCTTTTCTCCATCGAATTAATCATACTATAGCAGCTAGCACCCGGCGGTCGGTCAAATTAAATGCTGAGAAAATGGAATGTTAAAGAATGTACTATGGGTGTGTTCGTTTCCGTCTTTTGATTTTTAGACCTATCATATCGAATATTATGATACTAATTAGAAGTATTAAATATAGATTACTGATAAAATCCAGTCGATAACCCTCCCTCTGAATGACGAGACAAATCTATTAAAACTAATTAGGTCATAATTAGATAATGTGATGCTATAGTAAACATCTCTTAATGATGATTTAATTAAGTTTAATAAATTTGTCACGCTGATGCGCATTCAACTCTGTAATTAGTTTTATATTTAATATATATTTAATAATTATATATAATATTTTAATAATTGATATGACCTCACTAAAATTTAGACCCAAATAAACGAACACAGCCTATGTCGTGCACAAATGACTGGTACAATGTTACGTTACATGTAGGGAGTTTTATAGCCCCTACACAATGTTAAGAGTTTTTTATATAAGAGAGAGAGAGAAGAGTAGTAGTAAAAGAAAGATCTCTTAGGCTAAAATTTAGTAGTATGAGATAATTTTTACATCATCCTACAAGTTATATTTAACATATACTTCATAAATATTCTTTTACATTCATATATTAAAAAGTTATATAATTAATATAAGATAACAAAAAAAGATCATCTTATTACATAAGTGATTTGATAAATTATTTTAAGAGTCTATGTCTATATGAGACGACTTATAATATATAATAACACTATTACTTGCCTTAAAGATTCTTAGATTAGAATCTCTAGATAAAAATAAGGTGAAGTTTCTTATTGTTTTAACCAACCAGAAAAGCCCATCAAACGTCGCTATGTCTAGGTCAAACAAGCCACACTACTGTCCTCACGACCATGCCAATCTCTCAGGCCCTCCTCCCCCTGCTCAAACCGAGAACATATCTAGTGCTCCTAACAGGTTGTGTGCTCATGTGCTCCTATTTGCTATAACGCAAAAAATACACATACAAAGATTATAACAAAAATATAAATAAGTAGATCATACAATCCTTTACTATCATGGAAAATTGCATGTGATGCTCTCGTCCATGCACAACTAGCGGGACGAGGCAACCTACCAGCGCCTCTCCGTGATCCGGGACATCTAATAGTGTGAAAGAGGGCTACTGGCCTGGCATTCGGATCTACTCCCTTCATATTGACGTTCAGACAAAAAACTTAGTGCAAAATTAAGCTAAATCCATTGTCCGGACGTCAACAATTTGTGTCCTGAGGTAGTACATAGTTGTCGGTAGGCGAGAGGTAGTAGGAGATTAGGAAGAGCTCGACGATGCAGTGGAGTTGATCTTGATGGCTGCACTCAGATCGACACCATCTTCTTCTTCTCTGTTGGCGGTTGCCCTTCTTGAAATGAAGTCTTCTCAGCCCAAGTGTTGCTCCTCGTTGTTTCGTTAGCAGAACGTCATCGTCCTCACCCCTAGCGTCCATCCTAGCCGACCTCCACACGAGCTAAGCCGAGTCGAGCTGTGAGTGCGTCCTCACACCCCGCACAGTTGAGGTCACCTTTTGAGTGTCGGATGACCTTGACTGTGAGGGCCTTGCCATGAGTGCGCGCGGGGTGGGGTAGGATGGCGCCGTGATAGGTGGCCGCTCGTACGGAGGAACGGCAAGAGAGGACGGCAGTGAAAAGAAGAGATAACCTAGTACTACTACACTTGATTGGGGGAAGAGAAAAATTAGCCTTGGTTGAAAGGAGTGCTCATGGACGGGTTCCACTCTCAAATCCTCTTTTGTTTTTGACAAATGAAACTTTTTTAGTCTTGATAGAAAACTAATAAGATGTGAAAAGATGAGGTCCAAAAAAGTACTACCTCTGTCCAAAAATATAAATATTTTTTAATTTGGTCAAAGTCAAATAATTTTAACTTCAACTATCAATAGAAAAGTGATAATGATTAATCAAATATAAAAGATATTGCTAGATCTATCTTAAAAATAACTTCATAATATGTAACTCTTTAGAGATATTATCAGTCAAAGTTTAAAATGTTTAACTTTGACTAAAGCTAGAAATACTTATTATATTTTTAAATGGAGGGAGTATTAGAGGAAAAGTATGTAGAGAAAGATGCGTGCATTAAAAAAATGTGAACCCTACTCTTTTTAATAAAAATAAAATAAAAAGACTAGAACAATAATGTCGCAGTATATATATATATATATATATATATATATATATATATATAAAGAGAGAGAGAGAGAGGGTAATTTCATTCTACTCCCAAGTGTAGTTACTCCCACGTTCAAAAAACCATCTTGGGTATGTGTTCATACCCATTTATCATTTTGAATATATACACATACTTAAAACATGATTTTTAAGAGTGATAACCATAATTTTTTTTAAGGGTCTTTAAGTTATAAACAAATGAACCTATATCATATTTACTGTTATATAAAAGTAAGTATGTCTTCATACTTCATATATCACAACAAAAAAAAATTGAGTATGTCCACATGCCCTCTAGTATGACTATATACTACATTTAGAAATGTCAAGTATGTAATGATACTCTCTAAATTGTGAGATATACATGCGCCTGGGAGTAGGAAAAATGCCTCATATATATATATATATATATATATATATATATGAAGCGCAGCGCGCTGAATAATTTTCAGAGCGCTGGTCGGTTGGTGCAACCCAACCAACTCAGCCCGCGATAGTATATCTCAGTCTGAAGTAGTATATCAACACAATATATATTCAAGTAATTCTGTGTCTTTCACTCTCTCCATCCTCATTTTAAATCTCGTCCTCTTCCTCCTCTCCTCTCGTTTGCTTGAGCTCTAACCCGTGTCATCCGCTCGAGCTTCAGGATCTCCACAGGCAGTAGCAGATCTGGACAGAGGAGCACATCAGGGAAGTTTGGGGGCGCTCATCCTCGACACTTTTTCTTGATGGGGATGATGGCGCCGCCATGTTGGAGACGCTGCTATATGCAGATGAGGTCGGTGCATTTATGGTGGCCGGTCAGACACAGACTGATGTGCGTCACTACTTGAAGGTCACTGCTGTGTTCCCGATGAACTCCGTCCACATCACCTTACACAGGTGACGGTTCTCATCTTTTCCTCTAGTTGGCCGTCCACAACACCTTGCACAGGCTCCATCCACCTGTGCAAGGTCCAGATCTATGTGTACAAGCTCTATCACGAAATTCTTATTTATTCTATTTTCGGAGCTATTTTTGGATGAATTTTTAATCTCTATTTTGGCAGCGTTTGAGCTCAGATTTTTTTGGGGATTCAGGTGCTAGGACATGTGAGAATATTTGTGTGTCATGGAATGAATCAGTTTTCTCAATAGCACAGTTTAATTTCAGATTTCTTATCTTTTTCTCATTCTTTAGAGTTATGCGATTATTCTAAAATTGATATTAAATGCTCAATCTTTCTTAGGGCTTTTGGTTGGAATGGATTCCTCATGATGGAGTGAGCATGCTGTTAAAATTATGTGATTTTTAGAGCTGTTCTGATGGGTTTTTTGATTTTTCAGTGAAGGAGGAACTAGCGTATCGTGCTCTATATTCTTGATAGAGCAAGCAGCCTTGATAGTATATTACTTTGATGGTAATATATAATTGTTGATAGTATATTACTTTCTGGAGTATATATACTATTTTCTAGTACATATATAATTTCCAGATGCGTGAACAAGAAAGGAAGCAAACATAAAGTATATATACTTTCTGTAGTATATATATACTATTAAACTTGTAGTAGAATAGTATTTTTTTAATGCAATAGTACACCTCTACTGATGTTGTTGTATTTTGTAAATATTCTATTTTATAGTAATCTCAAATAGTATATATACTACCTCTTGTAATCTATTTTCTTATATTTTATGATAGTACATCGATGATTATATACTGCTTCTTGCTAGTTATTCTGTAATCTCATATTGTATATATACTATCCTATAATACACAAATAATCACTTTTGATTGTGTTTGCTAAACGTTAATATGGATAGTCATATATTTTTTTTTGATTGTTTGCTTCACCTGTGTATATTCAGATGTTGGATGTTGCCTCTAACAACCATTTGATTTTTATTTGTTTTGTTATAGATTTATTTTAATTTTGTTTTTAGATTTATATCATATTATTTGAGATCAGTATTTTATAGCTCTTATAAATAAACCAGGTAAGTGTATATATACTATTGCACTTGTTACAAAATAATATTGTTTTCAATGTTATAGTATATCCATAATAATATACGAATTTTGTTGATGTTGATATATTTTATAAAAAATTTATTTTCTTGTAATCTCAAGTAGTATATATACTTACCTCATGATGTAGTATATATATTACCTCTTGTAATCTACTTTAAGAATAACAATATATGGAATAGAGGAGTATATATACTAATTAATTTTCTTTCTCTTTTCTACCAGATTTTGATGCCCAAGTGCGATACCTTTTTGTCTACGTGCAGCTCACAGATCTTATTCAGTTGAAGCTCTCATAGTATTTTAGGATAGTATTTTAACTTTTGTTCTCTCTGAATTCATACTACAGTGTGCATTGTAAGGTAGTATATATACTCCATGAGATTTTAGGATAGTATTTTATCATAAATGTACATCACTATGAGTGTAAATCTATGTACTTATGAGTATATATATATATATATATATATATATATATATATATATATATATATATATATATATATATTTATATACTCATGACTATATTTTTTGAAGTGTATACGATAACATTCTATGAGTATATCTTATCTTGGTGATAGTATATCTCTACTAATGGTGTTATGGACATCGTGATAGAATATCTCTACTCCTGTGATAGTATATCTCGTCAGATTGATAGTATATCTCAAAATATACTACCGCAGTATACAATCGCGAAGGTTGGTTTGATTAATTAGTGGTCAAAATAATGTGGACCTAAAAATATATGACCATGATAGAAAATATATCACTGTTTACTTGAAAATATACGACCGCGGTTGAAAATATACTATCATGGAGATTGGTTTGACTAGCTGGTGGTCAAAAAAATATATGACTATTGATCTAAAAATATATACTATCGCGATTGTACATATACTATCGCGATATACGATCACAGATATTGGTTTGACCACCTGGTAATCAAAAAAATATCGACCTAAAAATATACAACCTCAGTAGAAAATATATGACTAGTGACCTGAAAATATACGACCACTATTATACATATACTATCACGTTATACTATCATAGAGACTAGTATATATATGATTGCGGAGGTTGGTTTGACCAGTTAATGGTGGACAAAGTACTTATGTAACTGCTGACATAAAAAGTAGAGAACACAAAAGATTCTTTATATGCAGCTCCTGACACAAAAGTAGGAAACCAAAAACACGGCTTAAATGACATCGCTTGCTCTACTATTTTAATACTATACATGCAGCAGACCATGACCCGATTGATGAAATGACCAGCGCGCAGCGTGCAGAATATATATAACGGCGTCTAGATGGACTGGAAAGTGGACACAAGCAGCGCAAACCAAAATTAAGTCGATCTTACTCGATCTCGCTGGATGCTTATGCTAGCCGGTAAAAGTAGTAGCATGTGGAGGGGCGTTTACAAACCACACAGACAGGTCGATCAGCACGGCCATGAATTAGTCATATGCATGGATCGTGCGTAGTACAACAGGCCGGCCGATGGCATTTACTCGACCATGTGAGGTGATTGAGCGCGCTGTTGCTCGTGTTGCTTACTTGGGAGTTGTGAGACCTTTGGATGAACAAAGATGAACTACTTCTACAGTATTCGAACAGTAGTCGGTCAGTGCCTCTGCCCAAACACAACTGTCTGCGCGTATCCAGCTGCACAGCGCCAATAAGTCGGAATGCGAATTGAAGGCATGCAACACATTTATTACCATAAATCGCATCCACCGACGACGCAGCATGCAAACTTTTATTGACAGGATCCATATATATATTGACCACAAATCCATCCAGACTGTAGTAGCTTCTCTTCTCTTCTCTTATCTTCTGTAGGAGGAAGCTCAGAGAAGCTAGTGGTACTTCACTCTCTCACTCCACAAGCTCAAGTCTGCGTGCTCTGCTAGTCTGCTCTCTTGCTCGCCTAGCTACTGTTAAAACTCCAGATCGAGAAAGCAAAAGCCAAATCGTAGAGGGAGGAGGTATGGCAACGAGGGTGTTATTGTTGTGCGTGTTTTGTTGCTTGGCAGTAATTACTAGTGCAGCGGGTGGACAACATAATGGTCATGGGCATGCCAATTCCGGCGGTGCCAAGAAGCAAGCTTCAATAAACAAGCAGCAGCATGGCAAGCAGGGGGGGAACGGGAATGGCAAGAAGCCCCTGGCGCCTGCACTCATTGTGTTCGGCGACTCCATTGTAGATCCTGGCAACAACAACGACATCAACACCATCATCAAGGCCAACTTCCCCCCCTACGGTGATGACTTTGTCAACCATCGCCCAACGGGAAGGTTCTGCAACGGCAGGATACCAACGGACTTCATTGGTTGGTGTTTTCTTTTTCTTACTATATATTCCCTCCTCCTCCGTCTTATTATTTTTTTATTATTTATTTTATTTAAAATATTTGTTTAAAAATAAAAAATTATAAGTTATATTTAAATTTTATCTAATAATAAAATAAATTATAAGAAATATAATATTTTTTAAAATATTTTATATAAGAGTATAATAAAAATATATAGGAGTATTTGTTTGATTTATTTTTTCTATCTCTCAAACATAAGTAATTGATGAGAAAAAAAAATACTTATTGCATCATGCAGCCTCCCGGTTGGGTCTCAAGGATCTGCTGCCTGCGTACCTGTCCTCTGAGCCATTGGAGAAGCAAGACCTTGTGACCGGCGTAAGCTTCGCCTCCGGCGGCACCGGCTTCGACCCTTTGACGCCACGGCTGGCATCGGTGATCTCGATGCCGGACCAGCTGACCATGTTCCAGGAGTACCTGGGCAAGGTTCGCGCCGCCGCCGGTGAAGCCGCCGCCGACGAGATCCTGTCAAAGGGAGTGTTCGCCATCTGCGCCGGCAGCGACGACGTGGCCAACACCTACTTCACGATGAGGGCGCGAAGCAACTACGACCACGCCTCCTACGCCAAGCTCCTGGTGAGCCACGCCGCCGCCTTCGTGGAGGACCTGGTCCACGCCGGAGCTCGCCGCGTGGCAGTCATCGGCATCCCCCCCATCGGCTGCGTCCCCTCGCAGCGCACCATGGCCGGCGGCCTCGCCCGCGCCTGCTCTCCTGGACACAACGAGATCGCCGTCGCCTACAACGCCGGCCTCGAGAAGGAGCTGGCGGCGCTCCGGGCAAAGAACCCCGGCACCATGATCGTCTTCATGGACATCTATGGCTTCCTCTTCGACATGATGATGCACCCTCAGAGCTACGGCTTCACCCAGTCCACCCGTGGATGCTGCGGCACCGGACTCCTCGAGGTCTCCGTGCTCTGCAATGGCGTCACCTCCGCCGTCTGCTCCGACGTCGGCGACTACCTCTTCTGGGACAGCTACCACCCTACAGAGAAGGCATACAAGGTCCTCGCAGACTTTGTATTCGACAACTACGTCAAGCTCATCATCTAAATAGTATCTATCACATTCACATTTCACATTTGTTGTTGTGATTCTATTAGCTTATTTCTCTTCTTACTAGTACTTCTTATCTCTCTCTCTCTCTCTCTCTCTGTCATGATGAATTGATGATCGATGCACCAGCCTAGCTAATTCATCATCTTTATTATTGATGTGTTTGTCCCAATGAATTTATTCTTAATATATTGCGGTGATGTTGGATTACAAATTACTTTGTCTCTCTTCTTATTGCGCTTCCTGCAAGAGAGCAAAGCAAACATGCACTTTTTATTATATTTTATTACAATAAATAATAATACACTCGTTCGTCTTCTTGCTTATTGTGTAAGTATCTAGTACTACGCACAGATACATGATAAGGCTTCAAAAGTTCAGACAAGGCCAAGGCTGATGCTAGTCTTGAGTCTTGAGTCACTAGTGTACCAGAAAGCAACAAAGTTTGTAATTTAGATCCAAGTCCCTAAAGCTTTGCAGACGGCAGTCCTGCAACAAAGTTCAGACAAGCTTCACTTTTACTACCTTTTTTGTGGGGTTGAGAAGCAGATTTCATTAAGTGCCGGGAAAAGGTAGATGAGATGCATGTCCAATTGGTCACCCACCGATTTGTTTGGCATTAACGATGCTCGGGCAAGCTGGTGGTGGCGTCGCGTTCTCGTTGAGGAAAGGCTCCACCAGGTTCGGGTTACCCCAGGCCGGGTATCCCTTGATCCTCCCCTGGTTTATTTCAGAAGCAACGCAAGTCTCAATACTACCAAGCTACTACTGTCATTATTTTTATCGGAAGACTTACAAGAACATTGAGCGCAGTAAGTGTGGCCATTCCTTCACGTGTCCACTTGGAGGCTGATGCGATGTGCGGCACAACGACAGCATTCTTCATCTCAGCCAATCCAGGTTTCATGTAAGGCTCGTCCTGTTCAACACACGTACTAGTACATTAGCTTCAGTTGCATCTTCTACATATATATTTTGAAAGAGGATACGACTTCAAGGTACCTCAAAGACGTCAAGACCAACGCGGAACATAGGATTCGCCTTGAGGTGCTCTACTAACGCAACTTCGTCAATCACCGGTCCGCGGCTTGCATTCACAAGAATCGCCTCCTGTAAATAATTCATTCATCAGATAATAATTGACAAACAAAGCAATTGGATTGGATTCGTAATAAGCCTTGGTTGCCAAAACTGAATTAACCTTCTTCATGATGGCCAGCCTCTCAGGGTTTATAAGATGGTAAGTAGTCTTGTCCAGCACCGGATGCAGACTAATCTGTCACATAATAATAATAATTGACAATCTTTGTGATGGAATTGAATAAATATCGCAAGCCAAAGATGTATGTAGAGTGACGGACCACATCAGCCTCCCTGAGCACGTCCTCCATGGTGGCGGCCCTCTTCCATGTCACAGGCTTCTCACCGTTTGCTTTCAGGAACTGCCCATAGGCTGAATGGAAGTGTACAAGCTAATAAGGCATAATAAAATCTCTATGACAGGACAGAAGACAGTAGACACTGGACAGTGGGGGTGGAAATTAATCAATCAAATGCTTGCCTGTGACGAACTTCTCAAGGTGTGTTGCCTGGTACAGGTCGTAGTAGATCAGATTCATCTTGAAGCCCTCGATCATCATCCTGGCATAGGCAGAGCCAATGCGACCAGCTCCGATCACTCCAACGGTCTGCCCCTTGAGCAAGTTTCCCACGAACCTGTATATATATATGTAATAAGAAAGAAAATACTAGAGTATAAAACAAAGAAGAGATCGAAGAGACGGTACTGACAGGTGCGGGAGCCATCCATCGTAGAGGCCAGCCCTCATGAACTGATCGGCTTCCACGATTCTACGGGCAGCCGCCAGCGTGAGCGAGGCGGCAAGCTCAGCCGTCGTCTCCGTCAGAACGCCCTGAAGGAAGCTCTTATTAGGAGTTACTGCTACTTGCTACTCCCTCCGGAATTTAATTTACGAGTTACTCCTACTTACTACTACTCTCTTCGCATTTTAATTGATGACGTCCGACGGTTTAAATTTGAACTACAGATCATGAACAATAAATAAAAATACGGAGGTTTAAATTTGAACTACGGAACATGAACAATAAAAATACGGAGGGGAGGGAGTAGCAGGTAAGGAGAGAAGCATTGATGATATTGAACATAGAGTAGTATTGGAGAAGAAGACATACAGGGGTGTTTCCGACGGCGATGCCGTTCCTGTTGGCTGCCTCGACGTCGACGTTGTTGTAGCCGACGGCCATGTTGCTGAAGGCCGTCCCTCCGGCGCGCTTGAGTGCAGAGAAGAGCACCTCTCCCCAGTCCTCTGTGAGCTGCCCGATGACGCCGTCGCAGCGGTTGCCGATGAGCGCAAGGATGTCTTCCACGGAGAGGATGGTCTTTGGCTCCGTGCAAATCTCGAGGCGGCAGTCGTTCTCCGTGAGCAGCCGGATCCAGCGGCTGCCCGGCATCGACTTGGTGCTCACCACGCGGTACTTGCCACTGGGGTTCCACACCTCGATGGAGATGGGCTTGTTTGCAGCCGCCATTAATGCCGTCGTCGTCGTCTTCCTCCTCTCTCCTAGTACCTGCGTGTAGGCGGCTCTTGCTACTAGTAGTACTTCTAGTCCCCTGCTCCTCCTTATCACGTTTAACAAAGACATTGGTGGAAACATGAGGCGCCAAAATTTCCGGAACGGCCAGACACAATTTGAGCGAGTGGATAATAGCCTGAGGTGAGGCGCGTCCACTCGTTGCTGCTAATAATAATCCTTCCCTTCCTGTGCTTGTCTCCTGCCACTTGTCCTTTCTCCACCTCCAGATTTGCACCTAGATGGTGTAGAAAATGTACAACAAGGAAATGCAAACGAGATCACACAAGACAATTAAAGGGTTGGAGGCAATTCAATCCACTTTCAGATGAATGGGGAACAGACAGACAGTATAAAGTGCAGATGGCCACTTCCACAGTTTCACCTCCAAACAAAGCATAAAACCCCACCCAGACTCCAAAAGTAATTACAACCATCACTGGGACACTAAAACAGTAGCACTGCAACACAATTAAACTTTCCATGACACTCCCTCTACTCGAAAGCCCACTGGTTCTCCCTGCGGATCTCCTCTTCCTCCTCAGGGGTGAAGTCGTTCTTGATGTTGAACGTCTTGCGGATCTCCTCTGGAGTCTTGCCCTTGATCATGTCAGCAACAGTTTGGCAAGCAAGGTCCAGCAATCCCTTGATGTTCAGATAGTTGGCAGCCTGCGACACATGTTACCCTTGAGGTTAAAATCTGCAGGTTGTTACCCTATCAAAAATGCAAATATACCATTTCTATCTAGCAGCTAGTAAATCATGCCAAAAGTTGTTACCCTATCAAAATGCAAACATACCATTTCTAGCAGCTAGTAAATCATGCCAGAAGAAAGGGTATCAGTAGGACCATAACTTCCACTAGTTCAGGGTATATGTGAATTCAGATGACTTGTGCCAAAAAGGGTAAAACTATAAAGCAATAAATCAAAGTATGGCAACGGAATAGTATATGATTGTTCCTCATGAATGCTCGCATAACTATCATTATAGATATAATAAATTGCTTTGAAATTGAAAGTAACAAAGCAGAGGGGCCTTATTATGTCAGCTAATTCTATTGAGGGCATTGTGATAGTTAACATGTGTTTATGACAGATCTCAACAAGATACTAACAGTAAAGGCACACCAAGACAATAAAATCATCAAGATAACAGTAAAGGCTATCTGGTCCCTTACAGGATTACTAGTCATCAACATAGAATGTAGCAACAAATTTAGCGACTAAAAAGTGCAACACAGTGGTAGCCACTACATAATCTAGTCGTACAGGTCAATCCAATCTAATTTAATTCTTTTTGGTGGAAGAAATCTAATCCAATATTAGCGGCGCGCATCTGAGATCGGGCAGGAAAGCAGATCTAGAAACGTGAGGTTCGTGGGGTGAGGGAAGGAAGCAGAGCATCATACCAGGATGAGGTCGAAGAGCGTAGCCTGGTCGACCTTGACGAAGTCGGCGTCCCAGTTCTTGAGATCCTCCCCCCCGGAGGCAGAGGCGGAGGCGGAGGTGCTGTCGTTGTTGTCGTCAGACTTGGCTGCTGCTGCGGCTGCGGCGGCGTGGACGTGCTTGTTGCAGTACTCGATGACCTTGGAGAGGATCTTGGAGTTGACGTTGGGAAGGGGGATGCCGTTGTCAGCGCAGTCGTCCTCGATCATGTGGCGGATGGTCTGCGACTCCATGGCAACCGCCTCCTCAACCTCGAACTCCTCGCCGTCGGAGCTCTTGAGCGTGATCATCTTCTTCTCGCTACCCTCGGCGGACGCCATCCCTAGCTGCTGCGGCGGCGGAAGGAATCGGAACAAGGCAAACCCTAGCTTTTGTTGCTGCTTCAGCTGCGGTGGTGGAATACGGAAGAAGGGGATCGGCGATGAGACGATGGATTATGTACGCCTCTGTTTCCTCCTCCATTATAAAGAAAAAAAGACACGTGTCACAATCTGATGCACGTACGCCACTTTGGTCCACGCACAGATTCCGTCGATCCGTTTCCTCCACAACGTTACATACATATCATAATTTCTAGACTTATATTTGTTATTATCAGAAAAACACACTTCATAATAGCTTCTCAACAATCATGTAAATCATCTTTCTAAATCATAATTTAGAGTGTTATCATTGAAAATAGTCCCCAACATTTAGCTAAGGGTATGCTTGTTTCACTAGATTGGATTTGATAAAGCTAGATAAGATCATCCAGTTCAGTATTTGATTCACGGTCAAGATGAAAAAGACTGAATTAGAAAAAAAATATTCTCTTAAGATTTTGAATGAGCTTGTCCGGTAAAAATGATCGGATGAGCATATCCACGTTGTGTAAGCTATTGGTTAAAGTGTTATGAAAGCTCAATCATACTAGGATTAATTATGATTATAATACTCTCATAAAAAAATATGATTATAATATTTTTTATTATTGATAAAAAAATATTATAATAAATTAACATCGATAAGTGTTAGTTTATAATTAGTATAGAGTTAATTAATATTATTTAATAATAAGATACTTCCTCTGTATCAAAATAGTTGACATTTTAGCTTCGTCCATATGAATTATGGAGAAGTGTAAAAGATAGGTACATAGAAAATAAGAATGAGAGAGAATTTATTTGAAAAAGAGAAAATTGTATCAATAAGTGAGATGACAAGTATTTTGAGATAAATAGAATTGACTAAAATATCAAATATTTTGGGATGGAAGAAGTATGAACGGATAAATCACCCAATGTGGCCTGAAACAATGTGGAACGGATAAATCACGCAATGACGGCAAGGGCAGCGAAGAACAAATCATGTCAGGGCCCGTTAAATCGTTTGGCATGAGTTGATTTGAAAATATTTAAAAACTATATATTAAGGACTGTTGAAAAAGTTTTGTTTTTTACTCCCAATAGATTCTTAGAAACTATCTAAAGTAGCCTTTTGAAAGTTATTTTTACATAATCGATGAAGATGCTCTAAGTGCAAGACCTATATATGGTATGATGATTTAGAAGATCAATGAGCTACTTTCATAAGTGGGCATATGAGAACAATTGTGAGCACGACCTAAAAACATTAGGGAATTGGAAGGACGAGGTTGGTCCTAGTGGCAAAGTGTACAATACTAGTCATTTGTAAGCTATATATACCGTAGTAAGGTACTACTTTCTTCTTCTGTAAATGTAAGTATTTATGAGATTAGTCAAAGTCAAACTTTATTAACTTTGACTATCACTTACAAATAATTTATTATGTTATATAATATTATTTTATCATAAAACCAATTATGATAATATGTAATTGTTTATATTCAAAATAATTTATATTTTAGGTATTGCTAATCAAATATAAGAAAAATGGAATTTCGCGGGAGTAGTGATTTTAAAGACATTCTTAATAGACTAGCAGTATACTTGCATTGCTCATGTTTGTACTGTAGGGGCATTAACACTCATACATTGTCACAACCAAGATGAACAACGCTGCTAATGCAAGTCATCAATATACGGCAAAACAATCATCCTCTGCTTTCGCCCTCCTCTAAACAAATCATTTAGCAACTCCAGGAAGCCTTCCCTTCTAAATTAGATTGGGTCAGGCTCGAGTTCGTCGGCCTTTCTGCAAGAGCTCAATCAGCACGTCACACCTCCCACTACAATTCTTGTTTCTGTCTTCCTGCAAAGCACGCCATACTTTAGTTAACTACCTGCTCACTCTTCACATACATACACTACTTTGTCATGAGGCACCGATACATACCCTTTTGAAATCCATATCCTCCATGCTGGCGCCACCGAATTCTTTGAGCATCATACTAGCAACTGGCTGCAACCTCCTGCT
Source organism: Eleusine coracana subsp. coracana (assembly GCA_032690845.1). Taxonomy (NCBI): domain Eukaryota; kingdom Viridiplantae; phylum Streptophyta; class Magnoliopsida; order Poales; family Poaceae; genus Eleusine; species Eleusine coracana. The sequence continues at coordinate 106,608 of CM064420.1, forward strand.
TCAGCCCAGCAAAACCAAGACACTCACTCAGCTGCATCATCAACATATCTATATTCTTCCATTGATCTTGAAACTACACTCACCTCGTTTTCCTCTTTGTGTTGTCAGGCCTCAAAACTGAAGCGTCCTCTGCCTCACTGTCCTTCACAACAACTGGAGCTTTCACTGGGCAAGTTCTCTCTGGACGTCCAGTGCATCCTGCAGGAAACGTTCTTCATTTTTCAGCTAATACACATCTCATTTCAAAGAAAACAAATGATTTGACAGGGCAACCATAAGGAAACAGCATTCCAATACCAAATTATCAGGCAGAAGATATTAGATTACCCTGGTTCAGCACAGAATCATCTACCGCAGGTGTAGGTTCACATCTTTCAAACTCGGTCTCCACTTCCTCAGAATTCTTCTGAGAAGCAAACAAAACAATAGAAACACAACCAATATGTCATGTTTACAAGGAAATATACTGGAAAATATCACCAGAAAGTAAAAGGATGAACAACTATAAATCCTTGGCACTGTTAAGGGTATAATAGTCAAGGGTATTAGTGTAATATTCTAGTCTAGTGTTTCACCTCACATACTCTATATATAGGCCCCATTGGATCTCAATACAATGATACAAACATTGCTGCAAACTAATCACAATTTGATAGTTTCCTTTCATACCATCCCCTGCAGCTCTAAGGAAGACTGAATGGAGCTGACATCTTCTGTGTCAGATTTCACTTGCTGAGAGGAGCTTGCACAATCAGGATGCATCACGTCTGTTCAAAGATTCAGTAAAACTCTGACAAAATTGCATCAGAGAGAAAGTAATCAATTAAAATAACAAATAATCTCTAATGATACCCTGGCAAATATCATCCACTGCGGTCATGCTTAACTCTTCCGACTCATCTACTCTTTGCTTTATATTAGATTTTTTGTCGTAACTAGTAAACTGCGGGGACTGGCTGACCCTTACAGCCCTTTGACATGGAATAGTATGATGCCCTGCAGAAATGTGTAATGATACCATAAGTAGAATTCTTGCTATGTACAATCGCACAAAAAGAACTTTCCACATATCTTTTAAGTGGGAGACCAATCACAACAGAATTATAAATATAACTGGGTTACCATGTAAAATTATTCAGGAAACTGGATAATATAGGAATAGAAGAAACCTGCCAAGCCTTGATCCAATTGATTGTCTGAATGATTGCATGGTGGTGGTGTACTGCTTAGTGAAGATGTTTCCTCAGCAAAATTTCCAGAGCTATCTAACTCCTTATCAACCATGTGCACCCCTGCCTAAAAGAAGAGAACAAGCATACTCTTCATTACTATGTGCAGGACAATATTTAGTTCCTTCACCTACTTGATCTAGTGAGTACTGCCATAAGCAGTGGCGGAGGCAGCTCTGAACTGCAGAGGGGGGCAATTAGGTAAAGCCATAGAGGTTAAAAGCACAATATGTTGATGCAATCTAATGTTAGCTTCACCAATCGGTGTCTAATTTGCTCAGTTTTTTTGTGGATTTCACCTGTCATATCTTGAGCTGTGGCTTCTAATAGGTACCTTCCTATTGGTTTCTAGCAGTTTTCTTACGCCAGGGGGGGGGGGGGGGGCATGGGCCAATCTGGCCATCTCTTGGCTCCGCCAGTGGCCATAAGTGCTGCAGCTGGTTAAAAAACAAACTAACATACAAATAGAGAGCAAAATATTCACCTTGGTGTTTCCTGATTCCGAGTTAAGCATGGGACTAGAAGCACCTGGACAGCATGATTTCTCTGGCTATTAAAAAAAATATGTTCTGTATATCAGTACAAAATGCAGCAGCATTCCTCAGCATTGGTGTCATCCCTATATATGTTTTATTTTTATTTGAAAAACTGTGATTGCTCATATGAGTGCAGAATATGAGAAGAATAAGCAACCTTGAAATCTCTGGAACTCTGTTCTTGTTCATGTATAGAAGAAATCACTAAAGTGTCACCACTGGCAGATTCCCCTGTGAAAAAATGAATTCAGAACTAGAAATAACATTTTGAAGATATTGCTTCTGACATGTCTATTGTGAAAATATTTGACCTTTCAGTTCAGAGCAAGTTGGAAAACTTTTAGGACCACGACATGTGAATTCCTCCGTTTCTACTACACACTGCAGGGTAGAAAGGTAGTTCAGTCAGTGCTTTAGTGTAGAGCAAACAAAAGCATATAAAACAAAGCTCCAACCTCATCCGTTGGTTTTTTCCAAAAGAATAGGCAGATACAACCTCCTTGAAAAATCCATTCAAATAAAATTAAAACATCCAGTAAGCATGCCACATATTTATTCTATCTACTTAAATTCTTAATCCAGACAACTAAATAGAATGCAAGAGCAACAATAGATGTGAATGCAAGTATCTAAGGTTATAAACACAAGTGCAGCCTGCTTCTGAATCGTATATCATCCAGATTAACACATTCAGGGAATACATTACCAACAATCATGTTCATAATTTTACTCACATGGAAATTATCTGTTGCAGCATCACTGAGGTCAGCTTGATTTGCTTGAGAAACCAAAGTTGGAGCAGCTTCACTAGAAGACATGGTATGATCTTGGACACCAGGGGTATCCCTAACATTTGGAAGGTTCTTGCATGAACAAGAAGAATTTAGAACCTCCAACTCCCTTTTCAGCTCCATTATTTGGATATCTTTATCTCTTAACAGTTCTTTCATGCTTTCAGTAGTATTCTCAGATTCCTACAGGCAAAACACAAGTTGAGACAAATAGAAAAGAAGACAAGCATGAAGGATCGTCCACTTTTATTTATTTAATTTTTTCTCGATACTCTCTGGATATGTATACAAAACCTCCACGGTGAGTCGGTGACAGGGTACCCCACAATTGGTTTACCTGTCCATTTACTCAAGAGGAAACAAGGGGCGCATGATGGCCCTTGTAGCTTCCTTGAGTTGTATCCAGCAAGATACGTATCCAGCAAGAAGACAATCACGAAGTGTGCTTTGAGTTGTAATTGTATTAGTAACCTAGGAAACTTATGACATTAATGACATGCTACAACATATTATAGAAAAGAAGACAAGCATGAAGGATCGTCCACTTTTATTTATTTATTTCCCGATACTCGCTGGATACGTATACAAAACCTCCACGGTGAGTCGGTGACAGGGTACCCCACAATTGGTTTACCTGTCCATTTACTCAAGAGGGAAACAAGGGGCGCATGATGGCCCTTGTAGCTTCCTTGAGTTGTATCCAGCAAGAAGACAATCACGAAGTGTGCTTTGACTTGTAATTGCATTAGTAACCTAGGAAACTTATGACATTAATGACATGCTACAACATATTATATAGCAAGTGGGGGTAGGCTAGCGATGAAACCCGCTAGAACTAACAAAGGGAAGCAAAAGAGAGGAAGATAAGTTGAAAGAAATTGGAATGCAGCAGAAGCAAAGACAATAATTGTAGGAATGAAGGTCAACAAGTAACAACAAATTATACTCCGAAAAAAATGACATGCACAAAAAATTACCAAAAGTTTATGTTTATACTGCTTTAACACAGTCCAGAAAGCCTTGGCAAAGTTTCTCATAATTTGTTCACTTCTGGATACTCTTCGCAACTCAGACTTAAGGAGCTTATGCTGTGCCTCATCTGTAGCAACTGCACATAATATTGCAATATTGAGACAAATGAAATATTCACCAGTAGCAGATAAATGGTGTACAAGTTAATAGAACCTCTTTTAGAACTTTTAGAAACTCTAGCATTATCATCCATGTCAACATTTTCCTTTTGTTCAACCTGTAGAAACACAACAGAACATGATAATCCATTCCCGCTAAGAAATAAAATATACCTACTAACAAGCAATCTGTAAGGTATGTTTTACATTGCAAAATAATGAAAATAGATGAGATATTTTGCATAGGAAATGCATGTGGTAGTGGTATGACAGCAGAAAAGAGAATATGTCGTTCTTAGCACTTGCAATGTATTAAATATATTAGTGAAATGACAGACACTTTGATTGTTTACACGAGATATAAAGGCAATAAATATGTACAAATCAAAAGGAATCATAACTTATAAAACAAGGAAACTGATTTTAGTTGATTTAGAAAACTCATAATTTGAAAGGCAACCAAACAATATACAATTACAGACAGCACGATGTAAAAATTCAGTACATAGGATGAACAGTTCAAGACATTGGCATGTATCTGAGTTGTACTGTGAAATAAACATGTTCCAGAAACATTCATCTACAGCCTTAAAACTAAACAAACTAAAGATGCTGGAAAGTTAAACATCACTTCTTACCACAAGGACTTCAGGCTCATGAATTTTCCTCTTTTTCTTTTTCTCTTGGCAAATCAAGGAAACATTGCTTCTCTTTTGAGAAACCAAATCAGAATAATCCTCAAGGCTGGTGTACCTAAAAATATAACAAGGATTGAAACGAATGACACAAGATCAACATAAAAGATACCAACCAGGAACATCCAATAGTTATGGTTGGTAGTAGGCAACTCAATAGTCACTTTCTTTTCTTCTCAGTAATAGCAAAAGAGAAGAAAGAAAAGACAATTTGTCAGTAAAACAGCAAGGAGGGCAGTAGTACTTTATTTTCATGTACGGAGATGCTTGTCTGAGCAAAAATGATGTATCAGAAAAATCGTCATCTCCTGGTTTCACATTCAAAACCTAAAACAATAAGAAACCCAATTAACTAAATGTTATTTTGTTATATTTATTGTAAATCATTGAAAATATACTATATATTTGTTACATAAAACAAATTAAGATAATAATCAAATTAAATTGATCCTACAATAACCAGTGTGTCATGCAGCACCAAAAAACATTAGATTGCAGTGCAGTATGCATGATTTCTGGTGAGAAGTGTAAATTGTATCCAGGAATGACCCACAAAGCCAATTGGTAAGGCAATTAAAGAATTTAGACAATGTCAGCACTCAAGTTTTCGAAAGAAATGAATATCCATGTGACATGCCAAAGATGTACAATGGAACTCATCGGAGTAAATTCTTAAGTTTAAGATATATGAAAATCAACACCTTAATATGATCGAAGCCATGAACAACAAAAACAACAAAGCATTTTGGTCCCAAGCAAGTTGGGTCTAGAAACAAAACCCAACACAACAGTAAAGGACACGGAAATGGAAAGAGAGAGAGAGAGAAAGAGAGAGAAAGAGGAAAAGAGCAATAGACTAAGAATAAAAGGTGGGAAAAAAAGAGGGGGGGGGGGGGGGGGGGGGGGCAAATCACGGTTCTGGCACGTGTATTGCTAGTTTCCACGCTCTCCTATCAATGGTTAGCTCCTTAACAATACTCCCATCCTTCATGTCTCTCTTCAGGACTCCTCCCACATCAAGTTTGGGCTTCCTCTACCTCTCTTCAAAATGATACGTTTAAAATGTGCCATCACCAATGCAGGGTCATTTCTGTCCAGAGCATCATGGCAAAATACAGCAAAAAGTGTTTATACGAAACCATAGCATTCCGCTTCTGCTAATTTGTATACATGACACAAATGTTCCTTCCATATAGCATAAAGCAGTTACTTTAAAATATAGCATAAAGCACAATGTCACATTCAGACGTAAAAGTAATGCATGAACCAAATGTAATTACTTGTTCAAGGAGCGGATGAGAAGGAAGACCATTAGGTCAGAATAGCGTACCAGAGTCATTTTTTTCCTTCCTTCTAGGTAGTCTCTTAAATACCTTGTCAACTATAAAAATGACAAGAGAATTAAAAGATGAAGTAAGTGATCATCCCAATTCCCAATCAAGAGTGGAGCATTAATTTGGTCTTTGTCAAAATAAACTAGTGATCTGATGACTAAGCTACACAACTTACAATAGCATATCTGAAAATTAGTATATTAATGTGGAGAATGGGGAGAGACAAGTGTCCATCAGAAATATTGGGCGATTTATCACTTATTATGTTATATACTACAATACTTATTGGACTTTATATACATCACTATAAAAAAATTGGGCTGTTAGATTTATTAAGGAAATAAATGGTTGATGGATTTGGAGTTGCCCAAAGAGCACAGATACTATAAAATAAGCAAGAAGGTGAGGACCAATATTCACCATCGAGTTCTTGAAATGCTTTTCCAAGGCTTTCTTCTGATTTTTCTGATGTTCCAACAAAGCCTGCAATTTATCAAATTAAAATAAAATAGAAAATAAGCACAAGCAGGCAGCATAACTCCATTTACTTAGAGATGCAAATGACAGTATTTTGCACGTAAGCACTGAAAAGCTTCCATTTGAAAGTACCCTCAAACAGAGACCAAACACCATAGATGTGTTGTTAATGAAGTTACTCTCTAACAGCCTTGAACCCTGAAATAAATAATTGGTTAATTTGAGAATACACACTATTGCATAGTATTATAAAAGCAACAATGATTGAGAAACAGACTTGATTTCCAGTCCTCCTTTCTCGCTCTGCTCCAGCAAGGTCCGCAATGGTCAGAACAGCACCACTAGGTAGATGCTCACTCTTTACATCAATGTTTTTATGAACAGCGCGTATTGTGATAATGCACTGTGATCGACTGCAATACAATACGAGGTTCAATTTAGCATCACATTTAAAACTACAATTGAAAATATTATATTAAAAATTTTAATAGAAAGCAAGAAAAAGAATGGAGTCTTTAAAGAAGCACCACATTTATTATCACCAAGAAAAGTTTTCTCCATGATACACAGATTTATTCTGGTAAAATTTGTATCTGTAAAGATCATAGAAACACAAAGGAAACATGCCTTGACTTGGTATTAGCATTTGTTGCAGCTGTGCTGCGCTTCATCATACCGAGTGAAACTAAGTTCTCAGCATCTACAAAATTTGTTATGGACACCTGCATAACAGATTATAGCTAAACATCTTATTGAATGCAAATGTATCAATATTATATGCAATGCAATTCAAATGGCATGTCCCGTTCCAATTTCTGAGCCCCTACCTATGTTATTAGAGATCAAAATTCAGAATAACAGCATGACAAACAACATGCACATCACTATGTCCTGACCATCCAATTGGAATGGATACCCAAACATATCGAGGATCAAGAGTAGTAAAGATAGTTGTTTCAAGTTACCTCTTGAAGACCTTTAATTGTTGACTGCTGAAGAACACACTCTGCAGCATCAGACAGTAGATCAAGGATGTGTTCTCCTTTTCCCTCAGATAGGATCTCAAACATTGACAAAGAAAATGATCTGTGGTCATAAAGTAAACATCAAAGTATGGATTCGGACGGCAGGCGGATCAAAGGCGGACTCTAAATTATCAGATGATACCTATTTGCATAGAGAAATATATGCTGATTAAGACTACAGAATACATGTATGAGTATGGTCACAGCCACTAAGACGGGACATCCGAAAAACACAACCCGACCATCTTTGGTAAGTACTCATAGCAAAAATTATATATGTTCTATATTGAAATAGCAAGCAATTATGTAAAACGAAATAAAATGTCTGAAGCAAACATAGATAGTGCAGATTTGAACATATATATGTATTGGAAATTATCCACGCCACTTTCACCAGAGAGAGAGAGAGAGAGAGAGAGAGAGAGAGAGAGAGAGAGAGAGAGAGAGAGAGAGAGAGAGAGGAGGAGGAGGAAGAAGAAGACAGATTACCTTGTTGGTTGCCTAGCCACCTTGGTGTTATTTCCCTCATTGAAGATGTGGCGTAGCGTGAGTGGTAATATTCCGGGGTTCCTAGGAGATCCAAAAATAGTATGCGTCTTTCCAGACCCTGTTGGGCCCATGGCAACAAGTAGTCCACTCTTTCCTCCCAAGAAGTCATCCACCAGTGGGTTCATCACTTGAGCGAAGACATCAAGCTGTAAGAATGAGAATGGTCATGCAAACTGAAGAGGTACAAGAATGATATGAAAATGCAGAATAGAGTGATTAATATCTGGAGGCTGAAGCAGATAGGAAAAAATTGCAGGGCAAAATGTGATTGCTGAATTGGTATAATAAACCTGAGATGAATCTGGCGAGAAGACGGCGGAGAAGCCATCGAAGACCTCGGTGCGGCCGCGCTTGGAGTCGGCGAGCTTGGACTGCGGGAGGGTGAGCGCGACAGAGTTGGGTCCGGTGGCGACGAGGCACACCCCTCCGGGTGCGGCCTGCTTGGACTTCCGGCGAGGGTCCTTGGCGGCCATGGGCCGGCTGACGTCCTTGCGACGGTCCCGCTCCCGGTCCGGGAGGGGGCGAATGCGGAGGAAGACCTTGAGGCGCTCCTCCTCCTGCTGCTGCAAGCCGCGGGCGGCGGAGGAGGAGGAGGAGGCAGCGGGAGGAGGGGCCGCCTCATCGTCGATTAAGCGGCGAGGCTTGGCTTTAGTGGAGGGGGCAGCAGGGGTGGGGGGAGGCCTCGCGACCCGAGGCGGATTCCGGCGGATGGTGGTCGGGGTGGCTGCCCCCGCCGGCGGACGGATCGATCCCTCCATTCCCCCTCCCAATTTCGAACCTCTCTGGCTCTCTCTTAGTGCTTTTTTTTTTTTTGACACAGGCTCTCTGCCTCTCTCTCTCTAAGTATTTATTTATGTTAAAAATCGTAAATGTTTCATTTGCGTCAAAATAAGTGGCCAGCCCGGCACGGTCCAAACACGAAAGGGCATGGCCTGTTAAATTTCGGGCCGTTCCGCCGCCCTTCTCGGCCCACGGCATGAATTAGGTTTGGACGAAGTCTCTTTGGATTTTTTTTTCCTTATATGAAGAAACTTAATTTGTGTGTGCTCTCAAACTTTGTGGGAAACAGAAATCATTTTACAATTTGTTTTTTTTTTGCGAAAGAATCATTTTACAATGTGTATGGCCGGTTTGATAGCGAATCTGTTTCCATGGATGTTCTGTTTCTCTTGTGAATGAAACTTACTAATTTTAGTACCGTTTGATTTGATATAGGGATTAATTATTCCAGCTTTGAAATTTTAATCTAAAAATATTGATTCTCTAGTTTCTTGTTGTGAGAAAAAAAAGGGAGAGAAACACTGAAATGCAGTTACTCAAATTTTAGATCCAAAAGTTTTTTTTTTTGGGGGCAAGGAATCCAATTTCGGTGCATGTGATCATCAACTGTTAAATAAATTTTAGATTGAAACGAACAATCTCCAAAAGTAACTCGTGATGTCTAAAATGATGTAGGAAATGACTTGTAAGTCAGCATTTTATTTATTTATTTGTGGGCGTGTGGCATTCGTGCTTCATGTGGTTGTGAAACTTAGGCCCCCTTTGGAATGTAGGATAGGAAAAATATAGGAATAGGAAAAATATAGGAATTGAGATGGTATGTTTTTAAAATCTTATAGGAATTGAAAACATAGGAATTAAAATGAGAAGGTCTTTGGTAGTCTAATAGGAAAAACAAAGGAATCTATACCTTGCTCTTGCTCCATATGAAAACAAGGTCTTACCTCTTGCTTTGTTTCCTCCAAAATCAAACATAGGAATCCATTCCTATGAAAAGTATCATTTGTTTTTCCTATGAGACAAATGGTTATATAGGAAAAATTCCTTTACAATTCCTATCCTCCAAATTTTCTTTGTTTTTCCTTCAATCTAAAGGGGGGCCTTAGGAATGAAATCAAAATGGGATTGATCGAGAGTGATTTGAAGAAGGATTGTTGCCTTTGCGGGGCATGAAGACTGACAGAAGCGATTAATGAGGCAGCACGCAAAGTCCATTTAGCCGTTGCACATAGTAATAAGCATGCTATATATATATATATATATATATATATATATATATATATATTCTTGGGGCCGGAGGCGCCGTGTCACAAGTTGCTACTCCCGAACATAATGCAGCGCGCGTGCCTTGTATGTAAAGTGAGTATATATATAGCACACCAACACCCTACCAAGCAGCAACACAAATCGAGGATCAACAATTAAAATCATCAGGAGGAGGATCGATGGCGATGAAGAAGCTGGTCGGCGTGTTGGCGGTGGTGGTGTACTCCGTGTTGGCCGCGGCGGATGCAGCGGGAACGGCAAGCACGGTGGTGGCCGGCATGGTGTTCTGCGACCAGTGCAAGGATGGCGCCAGGGGCCTGTTCGACTACCCGCTCTACGGTACGGCATTGCTCTGGTGTAGTAGAGTAGAGTGTTGTTATTATTGATGTAGAAGAAGAAGAAGAAGAAGAAGAGCATGCTGTTGCGTCGCCCCACCTAACCAATAAAGGAAGAGATGAGACGAACACGAACTGTGCGTGGTGGCCAATTAATTTTGTTGTGATTGAGTGATTATTGGATTAAGATGATATGATGCAGAGTCGTAGTAGAAAGAAGAATAAATAATTAAATTATACAAACATGATGAGATGCAGGCGCTCGCGTGGCGATCCAGTGCGGCGGCGGCGACAGCCCGGTGACGGTGCGTGAGAGCAACACCAACTGGTTCGGCGGCTTCTCCATCCGCATGGAGGGCTCCCCGGACATGAACCGCTGCAAGGCACGCGTCGTCCAGGGCACCGGCCACTGCGGCGCCGCCACCTCCGGCGCAGCAACTGAGCTCACCCTCGCCTTCCGCATGCTCGGCCTCGCGCTCTACACGGTGCCGCCGCTGCTCTCGCAGCCGGAGGAGGCAATGGACTTGTGCCCCTCCTCCTCCAACTCTTCCTCTACGACCCACCAGATGGTGGGGGCTCTTCCCTTGTGGCATCGCAGGCCAACAAGGCGTGTACCGCCCATGTGGCGCTTGCCGCCTCCTCCTGTTCCTTCATCTACTCCTCCACCGGCACCACAGGGCACGGCCTGCACATACGAGTATGTTTCTTGTTGTAACCATAGGAGTATCTCCGATCCAGAACAAGATGAATAGTATTATTTACTTATCATGGATGATGGAATGCAGCAAGTGGTCGGTTGCTGAGCACCGGTGCTACTGGAAGGTGATGACCCCCAACACGACGGTGGCCATGGCGTTCGGTCCCCTGGCCGCGCAGAGGTACGGCTCCGAGATGACGCTGCGGGAGGCCCTGGACGGCCGCGGGGACATGTACCGTACGCTGCTCAGGGAGGCGACGGCGGCGCTGCTCAACGCATACTACAACGCCCCCGGAGGACCCTTCCTCTACCCGACCACGGCCAGCGTCATCGACCACATGAACGGCGCGCTCCTCAGCACTGCGCAGAGGGTACTCATCGAAGGCGCGAGATTCCGCAGGGCCAACTCCGGCGGCGGGGGAACGGCCAGGCTGCACTGCGACTTCACGCCATGTGCCGCTGACGCAGCGCCTCCGCCGGCCGCCTGATTTGTCTTCTCTATATCTTCGTTCTGAGTCTCTCTTTTCTCTCTCTCTCTCTCTCTCTCTTTTTTATTACAGTACTCAGATCTGAGTATTTTCGAGCAATGACTACATATGCGATGATTGATTGAATTCAAAAAGAAAAAGAACAGAAAACAAGGATACATATTTTTAGGAGCAGATTGGGCAGAGCACGAGTCCGTTCTCGTTGCACTCGCGGCAGCGCACGACGAGCAAGCCACTCCTCCTAGTGTTGTCGTTGTTAGGGACCGCCATTGCCAGCTTGCGGCTGCCGGAGCAGTCGAAGCAGGGCAGGAACCTCATGCCGCCGCAGCCGTCGCAGGAGTAGCTGCCTCCTCTGGGCCTGGGCAGGCCATCCAGCAGCGCCGCCAGCTTCCCCTCCTCGTCCAGCCGCAGCACCTCGTCGGCGCCGCCCACGTGTCGACCCCGCACCAACAGACGGGGAAGAAGACCCTGACCCACCGCCTTCTTCTTCTCTCCCACTTCAATTTGGGATTCCGACGAAAGGAAGCGGAGGAGCTCGTCCCTGAAGCCGCGGTCCATGGACACATCGCGCTCCAGGAAGGCGACGCCGTGGGCCTGCAGGGCGCCGCGGACCGCGTTGCAGGCCTCGAAGGTGGCGCGGACGGCGCGCAGGGAGGTGGTGTACAGCAAGGCGCCGCCGTCTTCTCCTCCGACTTTGGGATTGGGTGGATTTGGATTCACGGCCATGGTGCCATTGCCATCGATTGGGCGGAGGGGAAGGCGGCGGCGGCGTCGAGCCTTGGCCGGGGTGGATGACGGGTCCACGAGGCCGGCCATGAGCTCCCAGGAGTTGATGACCTCCGGCGCCGATGGTTGTGCGGCCAAGGTAGAGGGGGACGATATCTCGTCGGCGGCACAAGTAGAAGAAGAATATGCTCTGGGTGAGGTGAGGATGCCGTAGGTGGAGGACGTCAGGGAGACGATGTGGTGAGACCCCGCCGCCGCAGAGACTCCGATGATGCGCCGCCGCTCATCGCCGTCCCCTTCCGACGACACCACGCACCCCATCTCGAGCTTCCTCTCCCTCTTCTTCTTCTTTCCTTTCCACTCCACCTTCTTCTCAATCTCACAAGTCTCGCAAGGCAAAGAAGAGGCGACGAGACGACAGGGGTTAGGAATAGGAAATGGAGGATTCAAATTTTGAAACCAACTCCCTCTCCCTCCCCTTCCTTCCTTCCTTCCTCGTTTGCAGCGCCCGCTCGCTTGGATTTCAAAAGTCCATCCATCGTCAAACTCGCATCACATGACATGACATGGTGGGACCCTCCTTCCTTTACTCTTCTGCAGGTATAGCTGGCCCTACCTCCTCACGGGCCAGGCCCATCAATCGAACACCTTGGGCTTATTTTGTTTCGACCCTAGAAAACCAGTCAACTTTGTCCAGGCCTCCAACCAAACAGAACCTTTGGGCTTCCTTTCCGTTCCGGTCGCTTGGGCCCAAAGACTTTGCATGTATGAGCCACTTTCCTTCTCCCAGCATTCGCTTTTGCTATTTTTTCTAAAAAGAAAAAGACAAGGCTCGCTAAGCACCATGTTGAAACTCTCTCTCTCTCACACACACACAAACATACACACACCTGAACAATCGCTTTATGCAGTGAGGGGCATTTTTTTTTTTTTTGACGAGTCACCGAGGGGAAAGCATCCCCACCTGAATTAGTTTTTTTTTCTATTGAACATATATGGCGGGATGCCAAGAGTACAATGAATGACGTCGTTCACCAAAGATCATTGATACATCAGCATATGAACTTCATTTTGCCAGTTGCGCAAGCTCATAGATATTACTATTATATTATTCTCTCCTAATAGTCTGGAAAACAGCTTCCGGCAAAATCGACACAAGCTCTAATAAAGATCTCCCTAGTCACGAAAGAAGCAGAACTCAGACTTTGTTCATCAATTCCCATCAGTCTGGTGTGGTCAGGAAATTTTGCACCTTCTTCATCAATTTCCATTCACGACAATCCTTTAATTTCAGATAAGATGGAACAAAAATCGGATAAGCGAGTGTGCGGATGAGATGACGGGCCTTTTTCATCATGCTCTTCAATTCTTGCATTTGCGTGCATCCAGATCCAGCAGCAGCAGCTAGGACTCTTGTAGGTCCGATTGGTGGATGGACAAGGACATTGTTGTTGCGGAGTAAATCCCATGGTCCATGTGCATGGACGACGTACGCGGAAGTTCGATGGATCAACGCACCACGTGTACATGCACACAAGTAGCTTAGCTTATCCACAGCTCCTGTGATCCACTTGCAAAGCATCTGCTATATATCCGGTTATATTTGTTTCTTTTTGATATATACGGAACGAATACTATACTATCCAATTACATTATCTCGATAGAATATAAATTATTGCAGGTAGGAATGGATCGAAGTTATCAGCATCAACAATTCTCACTTATATCTGACAAGGCACATCTATAATACCGTACCACTATACTATCTTAAAATGATGATGGACACGCACAATCTATGTGTCGCCGCATCAGCATAAGTTATCTCTATCTAACCGTTCGCATTCCTATCTGGTGTAGCATCCATCTGGATCATACCGCTTCTCTTTCCCTGTTCAGTCCACCACCTCTCGACCACTTACATTATCACTATTATTATCACTAAAAAGAATTAATATCCCGATACTAATTCAACTTACTCCACCTCTCGTTAATTTACATGGGGAAGAGGAGGAGGAGAAGGATGAGGAGACATCAACCTTTTTGTGTGTATATATATTTGTTATTATAAAAGAGAGAAGAAAGAGGAAGAAGATTGGATTGGTGGACGAAAGTGAGGGAGATATCTATGGACGGACGCGGCTACCGTGCAATGTATGTGTGTTTTTCACCAACAAATAATAACAATTCCATCGATATCCGAGACCCCGGTACATGCTTTGCGTCTCCATCCAATTGTCGCCGTCCAGCTGCCAGCCACCCGCCACCAGCAGCAGCAAGTTATCATCATCAATCAGTTCCTCCTCCTATCGTCGTAGCAGCAGACCCAGCAGGCAGCGCTATAAATGGAGCGATGCCGCAGCAACTGCTGTTACAACCACCATCATCTCCTCTCCCAGACATAGTAGCTATAAATTGCTACTGTTAATTAGTATCTACCTCCATACGGATCATCCATCTTATCCCAGAGGAAGAAGAAGGCAAATAACCATGGGTTCTCTGCGAGGAGGAGGCGATACAAAGCAGGGGGAGACGATGGTACCCATGGTGGACGCGGAGGAGGCATGCGCCCTCCTCAGCTCCGCTACTCACCAGTATCTTGATGTTAGGTATCATCTTCTTCCTCTAGCCGGCTATATGCTAGTTGCTCCTCCGATCCAACATCAAGATCTCATCTCTATTTCCAATTCTTGCAGGATGTGGGAGGACTTTGACAAGGGCCATGTCGCTGGTGCTCGCAACGTTCCATACTACCTCTCCGTTACACCACACGGTACTGATTATTTCCAATTGAGATTGGATAGGAGTTCTTCTTCGTTCTATTGCTTGCCTAGCTATATATACTGCGTGCTCATCATCTTCTTCAAGTTAATCAATTCAGGCAAGGAGAAGAATCCACACTTTGTGGACCAAGTGGCTGCGCTCTATGGCAGGGACGACCGACTCATTGTGGTAATTAATTCATCACTTCCATTCTTCCGTTTGTCCTTTGCATCATGGGCATCAGCATCACTACTGATCCATCCATCATGCAGGGTTGCCGCTCAGGCATCCGCTCCAAGCTTGCCACTGCAGACCTTCTCAACGCGGTACTATTCACCACTTGCATGTTATTTAATTCTTTCCATGTCGATACATAGATGGATGGTTTCAGATGTCATTTATAGTTTGGAACCTGGTTCACTTAATCTGGATCAATTTCCTTCTAAAAAAAAATCTGGATCAAGTGGCTGCGCTCAAAGAATGTGAATATTCCTTCTCAGGGCTTCAAGAATGTGAGGAACCTGGAAGGTGGATACCTTTCCTTGCTTCGAACCACGAATCAGAACCCAGCAGCTTGATTATATATTCATGTGTCGATATCGATCCTAATTTGTGCTCCGGTCCTCTTCATCAACATATATGGAATAAAGAGGACAAAGCACATTAGCTGGAGACACGAATCATCGATCTGAAGAGGGCGAAGAAGAAGCTGAGGGGTGCATGCATGATGTGTAATTTGTTAAAAGGATATCATCCATCTTCAAAGGGCACTGTTATGAAGAAACGCAATAATAAAAATATACTTATTATTAACTGAGATTGTCCATGTCACAGCTAGCTGATCAATAATTGAGGTGCATATGGAGCTAAAGATTACTAAAGTATACTGTATATCGTCCAGATTCAATGGATGCCATGCCACAAAGTCATTTTGCGTGCATCACCTCGAGCATTGACCTCGCTCTAATAAGGGCATCATAAACGTTATATATATAATATCTCCATCCTCTTGTTGTTTAGGACAAAAACAAAAGCTGATAGTAGCTTGATGACATTCAAGATAAATTTACTGGTGTCAAATTTCTTGTGCTAAGCCTTTAATGGTAGCTTACTGTTGTGATCCAATGATAAAAAAAATTTATCGTTTGTTGATGGCACACATTATTGGATGACATCTACTTGGGAACGTAGGTAGTGCATATATGATATATGCAATATATGACTTGAACAAATAATAATTCGTGTACTTATCCCTAACACTAAACAAAAAAGAACTCATGTACATGCGCCTAACCAATATCACCCCTCAAGATGAGACGAGCCTGTCTCACCGAATTTGGTTCAACAACAATCACCATTACATTCATTCAAAGAAGAAAAAAACACCACCATTACCTAACAAATACTCTCCCCCCCCTCCCAGGATTTGATATTAAGAGGCGGGCTAGAAAGTCACAAGTGACCACTATTTTTGAAAGTTCATTCAATAAATTAGGTAAGGCATGGAAAGCATTCCGCATAATACTTTTAATGCTCCAAGAAAAGACCTTTCTTCATAGTACACATGATGATGTAAATGGTGATGCCACCTACGCACCTCTGATTTTCTGTGCTAGTGTGTGACATGTGATTAAGGCCCTGTTTGGATACCTTCAGTTTTTAAGAAACCAGCTTTTAAAAACTGGAGGATCTCCAAACATGTCAGTTTTTTATCAGTTTCTAAAAACTGGTTTCTGAGTTTTTAAAAAACTCATAATCTAGGTTAGACCATCTAATGCTAGTTTTTAAGAAACCGGCTTTTAGAAACTGAAATCCAAACATCCCCATGTAGTTTTTTTTTTATAAAACAGTTTCTTAAAAACTAGAAGGTATCCAAACATGGCCTAAATTGTGGCGGTCGGAAGTATCTATGCTCCATGGTCGTAGTTAGGGGGGGGGGGGGCTTGTATTATTGATGCTCATTCCGTGTCCAAGTGGTGAGGGGATTCTTTATTAATACTCCCTCTGTCCTAAATTACCTGTCATTCTGACTTTTTATCAGATTCATTAAATATTTTTGAAACTGAACAACATATATACCTATGTTCACAGAATGTTCAACGAATCTGGACAATAAAAAAAATACCACCAGAATGATAAGTAAATTAAGATGGAGGGAGTATTATCTATATATAAATCAGACAGGCTGGCAGCAACAAGGTGCAAAGCAGGAGAAAGCAGCCTTCAGGTTCTGTTGTGAGTTGTGAGTCTTGTGACGTGCTCTCACATCTTGGCATGGCGCCTTCCCACCTCCATGAGAGAAGGTGGCGCTCAAAAAACAGGTCATGTGCATCTCTTGTGCCCAACAACTCACTGACATGTGTGGATGCAGCCCGGCGACGGTGGTGACTGTGGACGTGACGGCGGCGAGGGAACTTGTGGCGTCTGCCGGCCTCCGCTATCTGGACGTCAGGTGCTGTCTTATTAGCTTCGATTAATCAACCCATCAGAAATTGATTGGTAATTATGGCTCTGAAATTGACTGGGATCAATGTAGGACGGAAGAGGAATGGAGCAAGGGGCATCTGGATAACTCGCTCAACGTGCCTTACATGTTCATCACTTCACAAGGTAATAAGCATCTTTCTTTCGGTGACCAAGCTACCCCGGCCGGCCGTATAGCCTAACTTCACGCGCATGCGCAGGGAGGGAGAAGAACCCTCTGTTTGTGGAGCAGGTGGCGTCGCTTTTCACCAAAGAGGAGCACGTCGTTGTGGTTGGCCTGTTTTCCATTGATTCCCAGTTAAATTAATCGGGTTTTTTGATGCAGCTAAATGCTAATTACTATCGAATCATGCATTCCACAGGGGTGTCAGAGCGGCAAGAGATCTGAGCTTGCGTGCGTTGACCTCCTAGCAGCCGTATGTTTCTTTCTTCCAGCTACGTAGTACAACATTCCTTGCAGTTCTCCTAGTTACAACTCACAAAAAGCATCAGCAGGGATTCAAGAACGTCAAGAACATGGGAGGTGGCTACGCTGCCTGGCTCCAAAATGGATTTCCCGTCCACAACCCACCTCGCTCGGGATAACTGTGCCTCAGTGAAACAAGCAAAGCTGTGCTGATATTGTGATCCCTATTCACTTGTATTTGTAATGTTACCATAACTTCCACTATAACTGTGGTTTACCAGTTGTTAATCAAGAATGTTCCCAACAGCATGCCTGCTGTTGCTCATGTATCAATTCAAAAATGATACACCATCTTAGGGGTGTTCTGTTTCTAGGGCACTCACACTCTAATGTCTACAATCTTTCATTGAAATGAATACAGGCACAGACCATTATAAAAAAAAAATCAAAAATGATCCAGTGGCATCAAAGTCAGCAAGTACCCTACAAACAATTCCCTGGATGTATTCCACCATCAATATCAGTGTGTTACATGCTTTTACAAATGATGAATGCCAGGATACTGGTAATGTTGTGCAAATTATGATGTCCTTTGAAGTTTCACATATTAGCTGCATACCCATCATGGAAACAGCGAATGAGAGCCAGAGGGCTTATTTTCCTCTTACACTAAGTTATGAAATAGTCTTCACTTAATTCGCCATCCACTCGCAACAGCATGCAGGGACAACAAACTATTGTAAAAGAACCAACAGACCTCATACCGACAAGAGGAAATGCAACAACTCACAATTTGTGTAGTGTCCTCAAGTTAACAAGACTGTTACCTGGTTCCCGTTTCCCCTAAGCATTTCTCTCTTCAAAATATGCCCTGACCAGCTGCCTTCTGAACAAATGACCAAAGCAATCACCAAAACAAAAAGGGCCCTCATGGTTAATCATGCCATTGCATGATTGGTCTTCCAACACCAAAGCCACCAGGAGCTGGACAGAACTCCTGGGGACAAACATATGATTACAACAAGTATGACTCAACAACAGTTCGTCCAAACTTCTGCTGAACATCCTTGGGTGTCTCAATCTGTAAACAAGTTGATGACCAAATTTAGATAATATATCATTGAAAATTATTCCAAAGAATGAAAAGATTTGGAGAGGGCAAATATTTTCAGAAATAGGCACATACAGCGTTCAATGCTATGAAGAGGGCTTTAATGACATTAAGCGGGTTCCTTGATCCAATAATCTGCAAAGAAAAAACATCAGTATCCCCAAATGCAGAAGCACTGAAAGTGACCGTGTGTATTTGAGAAGAAGCAAACCTTTGACTTGACGTTGCTAAAACCAGCTAAATACAGCACAGTTTCAACAGTCCTACCAGCAGCAGACATTCCACTTCTCATTGGTCCAGGCCAGAGGTATATCTTCAGATACAAGCAGCAATCATCCTACCAGCGTTAGCGCAAAACAGTTGATACACATAAGAATGATTTGATATGTCAATGTGTTCACCTTGGTCTTCTCATATTTTGCTTGGATAGCATGAGCAATTGTATGATCCTCGTATCGCTCCATGTAGTGGAGGTTCTGGAAGCATTTCTCATATGCCTGGAAACAAAAAATGGCATTTTCTGTAAGAGCTGGAAATTTCAGTTGAATAATCTAGATCCAAATTGACAAAGTTGACAACAGAAATTCCTAGGTAATCTATCACTCGGCATTGCAATCTTGGCAGTTGAGCAAAGTTGGAAAGAGAAAATGTTTGATGGGCACAACTTATTGAAAAAATTGTTTGGTTGGTAAATGTCCATACCCTCTGTATTGCAATCTTGGCAGTTGGGCCTTTAGCTTTTGCAAAGCCAACAACACCATGGTAGTTCCCAGTGGCCAGTAATGCTGTGAATTTTGCTATTTGGCCTCCCTGCGAAGTGAAATGTAAAATCGGGTAATGAAATTGATGGATAAAGTATGTACAAATAGTAGTTGAGATAAATCAAATAACGAACACTGACCTTTGTGACTTTACATGTCCGGTTAACGTCGATAACTTTGACATCAAAACCCTGTAAAGCGCAAGATATGAGCCTGACTTTGCAACGCGAAAGACATAGGTAAATGATTTATCGCTTACTTTTCTGTACATCGGTCTCCTCTTTTTCTCAGACATGGAATTCCTCTCCTCCACGAGATCCTTTATTTCCTCCTCCAAAACTCTGCCCTTCTTACCAAAGGTATGATCCAACTCTGCCAGCTTGTCCTCAATCTTCTTCTCGATGGCATTGAGTTTCTCTATGAGCATATCGTCCCTCTCCTTCACTTCATTGAATTCTTCATTGTCCTCTTCGAGCTCTTCCCCTTGGATCATCTGCTTCTCCTTATCGAAGCCGGCGTTGAGCACTAGATCCTCTGGGGAACCAACCTGCTGGTGTTGAATGATCCCAAAGTTTGCGGGGTTGCTGGGATCATAGGCCTCCTTGCATTCCATGAGCCTAACTGCTCGATTGAGCTTCTGGAGGAGGATAAAGCGCTCTTTCCCTGTGGAATCCTTGAGGCGGTTCATCATGTCACCGATAACCCTGTACTCGAGTGGCAGCTTAAGATGGCGCTCCTCGAATTTGTCGATTTTCGTCATCCATTTGTGAGCCTCATCGAGGGTTTCTGTTGCACGTTTGCAGTGGAAAGGATGAGTTGATGACAAATGGACGTGGCAACTCATCAAAATGTAATAATAGGTAGTAGATTGTGGCGGAAATGCAACTCATCAAAATGTAATAATAGGTAGTAGATTGTGGCGGAAATGGGAGCTTTACCGGCCTCCGCGAAGGAGTTGAGCATCTCGGCGTGCCGCTTGCATTTGCGTTCGAACTCGTCGACGCGCCTCTTGATGGCGTCGGGGGTGTATCGCTCGTCGTCTTCGTCGCTGTCGGAGTCGGTGGGCTCCCAGAAGCCTTCGTCCGCGGCGGCCGCCTCCTTGGCCTTGCGGCGCTCGAGCTTCTCGATGAGCGGCTTGACGCCCATGAAGTCCTCCTCTTCCTCATCCTCCTCGTCGTCGCCTTTGCCTTCCTTGCGGCGGTCCTCGCGGTCCCGCTTGCGCTCGCGCTCGAGCTCCGCGAGAAGCTCGTGCACGGCCCTCTCGCTCTGGATCTGCTGGTACGACCTGTCTGCGCCCCCGGCGGAGAAGGCCAGGTGGCGGCGCGGGGGCATGATCCGCGACGCTAGCTGCTGGTGGTGGTGGTGGTGTCGACAGGGAAGAGGTAGCGGCCGCAGGGAGATGAGGCGGGCCCACGCCGCGGCGGCGCGGGAGCGAGCAGCGGCGGCCATGGCGGCGGCGTCGATCGGAGAGATGCGATAGCCTAGACGAGCACTAGTAGTGATGAAGAATGGAAGGGTTTTAGAGGAAGAAAAGGCCAGAAGAATTCAGCCCATACATAAGCCCACGACGGGTCTTTGTTTGGGCTTCATGGGCCCAACCCAACAAAAGTCCTACTCCTACTCCTACACGGCGTGTGTGGTCGGGTCGTCGTCGTCTTCATCCACAGGCACAGATTATATCATCTTCTCTTCTGTTCCGATTCGCCTATCTAATCTAACCTAGGGTTTGTTTGTTCATCGCCTTCTTCCCGATTCGAGTTGATCCTTAGCTATGATCCCCAACTCCTTCCTCTGATCTGCTCGTCGTCGTCCACTCGCTATGGTTTACGCCCCACGCCGCTCATCGTCTTCGTCGCCGATGCTCCACAAGAATCTCCGTGCTCTCGGCCCCGGCTTGAATCCCTTCGCTCCCTTCGGCATGGGCAACTACTCCTCCTCCCGCTAATCTCCCCTTCGTTTCCCGCTGCTGCTGCTGCTGCCAATTTCCGATCCCGCCTCCTCCCTCTTTTCTTGCCTGCTTCTTTGGATCTGAGGCCCCAACGCCCCCACGCAGAAGTCTAGCATGGTGCAGGTGCGCAGGTCGCTCAGCATGACCCGCCTCCCGAGCAGCCCTGACGCTGATGACCGCGGCTGGAACCCGCTCCATGTCGCCGCCCGCAAGGGAGACCTCAAGGAGGTACCTATTACTCTCCTTCCCTAGTTTTCTTTCTGTGCAGAAATAGTCATTCTAGAGACTTGTAAAAGGCTTCTTGTATGCTTTCTCAACTAATAATGATTCATTGCACCGATAACAACCAGATATATTATGTTTCATATCAATTCAAAGCAAACTGATGACAGGACGACTAGTGTACACCCAAAATAGGTGGAAACCGGAAATTCAGAAACATGTTACATTCCAGCGGTCTACAGGTGCAGACTGAAATATATGCGATAATGATGAATTTGATGATACACGACCACACACTCATAGTTGCATACAAAAACGAAGAACATTCAAACACACATATCTTAAGTTTCATTGTGTTTCTCTGCATCTAGAAGAATATCCCTTATGTAATATATGTTTCGTGTATCTAACTCATATGCAATCCTTTTCATGTGACCTTCTATGACATGTTTATCCTCTCGATCCTGATTCCTCACCCCTTTCAGTTCGTTTGTCTGCATCCTCTGTGATTGGCTGGCTATTCTGATGTATCCATTTCGCTTTCAGCAATGCTGTTATTTATAGTATCGATTAGCAACAATACATTACATGGACCCTAAAAAATATACATAACTCACATTTGATAGATGGATACTTAATAATAGTTGACATATTTGCTCAAAAGTTACTAATTCGTCAAATTCTATAGAATGATAAACATGGTCTTTCTTTTCTTTCTAGGTTCGACGTCTCCTGGACAAAGGGGTGGACGTGAATTCACCTGCATGGGGACCCAAAACACCTGGTGCTACTGCACTCCATCTGGCTGCTCAGGGCGGGCATGTTAAGATCATGGATGAATTACTGGAGCGTGGTGCAAATATTGATGCTCGAACAAAAGGGGCTTGTGGCTGTAAGTTGATACTTACTCTTGAGGTTTTTGCGTGTTTTGTTAGAGTGGTGTTAAGTTTGTGCATTTTTCTTTACTGATGCACATATTTTCTGTCACATGTTGTCTAGTTTACCTTGCTGATGTTAATATGCATCTACTTAGTTGCCATTTCACCTAGTTATTTAGTAGTAATGCATTTCCGTTCTATCAGATCAGATACTTCTAGTATCTATATGAATTTCCCCACGAATTTGTGATAGTAAGGTCATGCCTATTCTGAACCTGAATTTGATTCATCATATCTGCCATAATATCTGCTGTCGAGTGTTATTGCTTGATTCAATTCTCTGCTCCCAGTAGATGAAGTTTACTTTCTATTACAAAGAAAAGATGCTAACAAAATAACACTGAGTGGATTCGGTTTCTTCTTTTTGGAATCTCATTGCTTTCTTTGGGGGTTTATCCAGGGACACCTCTACACATTGCTGCCAAGGAAAGAAACAAGAGAGCTGTCAGGTTCCTGGTTGAGAACGGTGCATTCCTGCCTCCTGAGATGAATGACCACAGGTTCAATCCTCCCCTCCATTATTGCTCTGGATTAGAATGGGCATATGAGATGAAGCGTGTGCAAGACGAAAGTGACTCTAGTGGTGAAACTTCTTTGAGCTCGGAGAACTAGAGGGAAGCAACTGCCTCCTGAGATGAATGACCACAAGCTCAATCCTCCCGTTCATTACTGCTCTGGATTAGAATTGGCATATGAGATGAAGCGTGTGCAAGATGAAAGTGACTCAAGTGGTGAAACTTCTTTGAGCTCGGAGAACTAGAGGGAAGCAAATGCACGTTTATATTTTCTATTTCTAAACATTGAAAACTACATCTGTTTGTGTGGCCATGCTGGAGCCTGGAGCTGGTCTGAACCTTTATGTACTGAAGTTGCTATGTTGATAAAATGCATTTATTCGCTGGTACAATGAAAGTTTGATATATGAAGTCTGCCAGGAAGTTCCTGGTGTCATGTTTCTACAATTTTTTTTGTACCATATGGCCTAAGCTACAATTTGAATAATGCAAGTGAACATTACATTTGTGGTTACTTATATTTTTAAGTTGATAATCGTCAGGGTTTGTTTGACTTCCTTGCTAGCTTTTATTTTATTTTATTTCTGTAAAAAGAGTCTAGTAATATACTCCCTCTGTTCTAAAATTGTTGTCGCCATTGATTCTTTTTTGTGATCTTTGACTATTTGTCTTATTCAAAATATTTATTCACATATGAACAGTTATAAGTTATATATTATAATTTTATCTTAGTAATAAAATAAATTATAAAAAAATATGATATTTTTTTAAAAAAAAGACGAATGGTTAAAGATAATAAAAAAAGTCAATGATAACAACAATTTTAAAACATAGGGAGCAATCTTTTGTCTCAAAAAGACTAATGCAGTTTGTGTACACTTAATCCGCGTGGACAATGTATTCTCCGACATCCAAACAAACCCCGTTTGTTGCTTTTGCCTCATGTCCTAATTTCACATCTGTCATGTACTATGGTAAGCTCAGAGGCTGGCAACATAACGATGTAGGCCGAGAATACTTCGCAAAATTTTCATTTTAAGGATGGCTGTGAGTCTATGACCGGTTTAATAAAGCAAAGAATCCATTTGATTGATCCTTTACTGATTGCTTTGATTACTTTTGCTGTTTGTCAAGATCCATTATGACCTCTGACGAATAAACACGTAAGTTCGGTGTGCAATCATGGAGCTCGACAGGCATATATGAGTCACTACTCCATTCATCCAAATCACACCTTCGATAATATCCTCAAAACTATCAAAGTCTTCCTTCAAGCTATCACCATACTCAAAAGCGGGTCAGAGGTCCCAAAGGCACACATCCATTCTCTAAACAGACACGGGGAAGGGGACACATAATAAGTTAATTAGTTTACAACATGGTTGCCCAAGCAAAGTTTATACAACCAAGGTGCAAACTTCATTTGCCAGATGACAACAGGCACGATCATGTCGATCGTCTACCTCCTCACAGGAGGTGCACCACCACGTCCAACGGGACCGCCACCACGACCAGTAGCAGCCTACACAAACCGGTAGGCACAAAGGTCAGAAAGTACAGATAGCAAAATGCACGGATGAACGAAAAGAATAGGATTCAAACATGTTGACGACTTCATTGCTGACGGTTGGTTATATACATTTTAAAGTTTATATTAAGCATGGACACTCAAAAACAGAGGATCCCCCATATATACATTGATGACAATAAACAGGGAAGGGAAAAAACAAATACCGTACTAGCAAATGTGATTGATGACTTTCTAGGTTTATATTTTCTTCATATTCCCGAACCGGAAGTTAAAATTTAGAAACTATACATGATGTATAAGATGCAGTAGTTGCGTGACAATATTATAACCTGTATATACATTCATATCAAAGTGCAGGGGCACTAATGGGATGGCTGTGACATTTAAACCTCCAACAAAGTCAATTTTACACCATGAATACTTGATTTTTTTTTTATGCAGAAGAAGAATTTAAGATCTATAAGGCAAAAAACAAAAGGGCGAATCAGATATATGCCATTGCAATTTTGCTAGGAAAACACACACACACAAAGCTACCACTACCCATCTTGAAGAAAACGTGATAGTGCTGCTACCAAGCAGGAGATTATGCTGAAGATTATTGGTTGGAAGTGTGAATGTTATTTATTCAGTTATTACTCAACGAATCAAATCCTTTTAGCAAAGTAAATTGTGAGTAGAAAGTAAGCTGTCGTTACCCGAGCACGCATCGCAACCGCGCGGCCACGGCCAACCCCAACAGCTGAGCCTTTACCCTGCAGGATAGGCAAAAAGAGGAACAATTAGCAACCAGTCATATATGCAGACCTATCTTAAGACGAAAGGGAAAAAAAAAACAAAGGAGAGTAGGCTGACCCTAATCCTAGCCTCGAGGCGTTTAAACATGGGGGCATTCTTGAGCATGTCAGGTATAATCATGAACCTAACCCTGCTACCCCTGATGAAGACGTGCTCGAGCTGCGACACCTTGCCATCCTATCCAGGCATTACGAAGAAGGATTAGCGATGGAGACTGCGATGGAACAGAAGGAAGGATCAGGGAGAGTACCTTTGCCGTGAAGGTGATATTCTCGAGCTGACAGTTCCAGTTGTCCTCGCACTCGACCATAGAGCCGCGGTATACCTCGCCGGTCTTGAGCTCGACCGTGACCACGTGCCCCGCCGCCTCGTGCAGAAGCTTCACCGGGATCCCCAGGCTGCGGCTCATCTTCCTCCTCCTCCTCCTCCTCCTCCTCCTTGTCGCGCGAGCACTGAGGGAGAAGCAGAGACGAGCTAGAGCCTGGACGGAAGAACAAGGGAGTCGGCGGCGCGGCGAGGGTTTGGTTTCCTCCTTCCTTTCCTGCTGCGCGAGCTGTAGGTTTGCTTTCACCCTGAGTTGGGCTGGGCCAGGCCCATTTATTCCTCTCGTTGCCTAATTTGCGGCCCACATGCAATTCGTTTCAGGAGTACCGTTCCGTTTGGGACAGCTATTTCTCGTTTTTTTTTTTCACGCCATGACAAAAAGAAACTGTACCAAAGTTATACTTCTATTTTCTTTTAATAATGTTGCTAGTGTAAACTAGTCAACGTTAATAAATAAGATTCGAAAAAAGTAATAGTGTAATTCTAATATTTAAAATAACCTTCTTTTGAGAGAGAGAGATCAAAGATACGTTTGGATCCTAGTCTAGAATTATTCAAGCCTTGCTAAGGTAGGGTAGGCATTTGAAAACGTAAAAAAAAACTCACTTGGTTAGTTTACCTTATCCGATGGAGCTAGAAAAAAATTGCTTCTGAAGGAGAGCCGATTTGGCTAACCCTTGATGACAAAGTAAAGATTTCTCCTATAACTAACTTTTAGCAAATTAACCAAATAATTAGTAATAACAAACTTGTTGTTGCTGGCAGGGGCTAATTTGTTCAGCTGAACTATAATTTGGTGTAGCTAAGCTACCAAACACATCCTAAAAGAGTGAGGATATTTGAGTCATTCGACAAGACTATTTGAGTCTTATCTTGAGAGTGATCATATTAGAGCTCATCATGATATAGTGGAGGTTGTCGTGCCACCTCCTCTATGTTTGACCTATCACCTTTTCTCCTGTAGGGAACTCGGATACCTTTTCATGATGGCTCTATACCTTTATTTGGATTTCAGCATGTCCCATCACCTATTGATTTCACGTAAGAAGAACAACGATATGGTGGGCTGACATCCATTCCGTTGGCTTCTCGTGAGGAGAAGGATTGGGGTTCAACAAGACGACAATCTCATCACATAGAAGCCTAAGCTCATCATTGCTAGAGTCGTATTGGGAACCATATGAAAGAAGAAGTCAAAATAAACATTATCAGAATAGACTCTTTAACTTAAGATTTGAGATAAAATCTATGAGAACATGAAAAATAGAAACTTATTTAAAAGTCCTGTTTAGAGTTGGTCTTTTATTTTTACCTTTTAAAATATGGAATACGGATTTTAACAATGACTTCTAATGAATATTTTATGAGAGACACGAAAGGGAGAATAAGCATGTCTCTGCAATCCATTAGTTTGCATGATGTCTTCCATTCAAGCATTCTGTCCAAATATTTGTTGCATACAATCTGACATCCTTACCAGGATATATCTAGTGCTGCTCCTAACCACGATTGAAATAATCAGGGTTAATCGGTCGGTTAACACGATTTATCAAAAAACTGGTCCAGACCAGTTACCCCGGTCGATCCATTAACCCCTGATTATAATTTATTTATTTTTAAAATTAAAAAAATTTAAATCAGATGAAACCAATGTAATCGAATGGTTAATCGATGAAACCACACAAAAACCAATATTTTTTAAATTTAAAAATATATATTTAAAATATATCACTAACCTATCTAACCGACCGGATAACCGAAATAACCGATTAGTTACAGTTAACCGACCACCGACCATGTGTCAACCAAAATAACTTTTATTCAGTTAACCGATCGGTTATACCGGTTAACCAATCATTCGGACTCGATCGATTATGTAAACCTTGCTCCTACCTGATATATTTTCGGTGTGAGTTCTGCTAAAACGTATTTGTCCCACGATGGTGGTGCTCATTTGCGGCTGCAACTCCTGAGTCCTGACGACGCCGTTAACTCTCGTGTGAAATGATAACTCTTAGTGAACGCGAACGTATTACTGAATGTACTGCAATCTTACATATAAAGAAAAATACTACAGTGGTAGTGAAAAAAGAAAAGAAGCAGCCCTTAGTGCTTTACTCGGCCTTCTTTCTTCTTTTTTGATGGGATTTTGCTTTGCTCGGTCTTGAAGGAAGGCACATATACCAGCTTACTCTCGATCGAGCGGGGCCCATCTGTCATTGTTTATTTAAAGCCGCCGCCTCCTCCTTGATCCCTTTTCTTCCTTAAACCCTAATAACAACAGACACCAACCCGCCCAGTAGTCAGTCATCGAGGATCCAATCTTGCTTCGTCGCCAGCGGTGGAGAGAGGTACGAATCTTCCCTTTCTTTCTCCCTCTGAGTAGAGGAGTAGAGGATGGATGGTCGATGTATGCGTCTGCTTCCGTGATCAGTGGTATATTTATTCGCTTTCAGAATACAGAGTTGCTAGGAAAAAAATTAGCCGAATCTATCTGTCCACCTCGGGGTGCATTTTATGTTCAATCTGACTGGACTAGGCGACCAGATCACGCACCAGTATTACTATGATTTTTGTTCAATTTTCGGCCTTGCCCCATTCTTGGGGCTGAATTTGATTTTTGGCCTGATAGTCGCACATCATCTACTTTGCTGCAGTAGAAACGGATCATGGCTTCGTTATTGGGCAACACCTCTACATACGGGCTCAAAGTTGCTGCACCTTCAACTACTGCCTTCGCCACCAAGAAGCAGGGCCTTTCCCTCGTCTCTCCCCCACTTGTTTCGCTTCCCCACAAGAACAAAGTGAGGAAGTGCAGTTTCAGAGTGCATGCCGCCAAGGAATTGTACTTCAATAAAGATGGCTCCGCTATCAGGAAACTGCAAGTCAGTCACCTGCCTCAATCATTTGTCTAACATTCATTACCCCTCCTCCAGCTTCTGACGGCTTCGCCATATACCTCAGAATGGAGTCAATAAGCTTGCAGATCTCGTTGGGGTTACTCTTGGCCCAAAAGGTCGAAATGTAGTCCTCGAGAGCAAGTATGGATCACCTAAAATCGTCAACGATGGTGTCACTGTGGCAAAGGAGGTTAATAGTTTTTTCTTTACCATCATGTGTTCATACTGCAACCATGACATACTTAACTTATTGCCCCTCCAATATTTTTCTCATAAAATGCCACCCATGCACCATGCTCCAGGTTGAGCTGGAGGATCCTGTTGAAAATATTGGTGCTAAATTGGTCCGACAAGCTGCTGCCAAGACAAATGATTTGGCTGGTGATGGGACAACCACTTCAGTCGTCCTTGCTCAAGGAATGATTACCGAGGGTGTTAAGGTACGACAGTGATGTCTTGGTATTTAGGTTTCACTATCGGTTATGAAAGCTATACTGGAATTCGTTGTTTTCTCCAGATTGTAGCTGCTGGAGCAAATCCAGTACAGATTACCCGAGGTATCGAGAAAACAGCCAAAGCACTAGTAAGCGAACTTCAAAAGATGTCAAAGGAGGTACGCCTGGTTTATCATCCTTTTTTTTTCACTTAATCTAAATTTCTGTTGACCTTAGCCTTCTCTAAGCAGTGGGACAACAACTGTACTATAATGCACTCATATTGTGCATCTGTTGAAATGTATTGTTCATATAAACTGGATGGCTGACCAACCTGAGATACCACAACTATCTTATAGTGCAGCCTTCCTGTTAATCTCTATATGAACTGAATGTGCATCTGAGCTCAGAGCTTTGGATCTTTGATACGAGATTATCATGTTTTTTCAGTTTGGAATGCTGCATCAACATGTCCATTTTTTCTTCTTTTCAGCTATTGTTCCTATGCCTTTTTTTTTCTATCATTTCCTTAGAGTTGTCCTAAAAGTTGTATCGTGTGTCATCAATGATTATTTTCCTGTGAACTGAGCTTAAGTGCTATAAGCTAGTTATGTTGCTAAACAGTCAATTCTATTCAGGAGCATATCTTGTTCATTTTCAAGAGTGTACTTCTATAGTTCTATTGAAATTTCACTATATATATTGGACCGCTTTGAACGCGACAGGTTGAGGATAGTGAGCTTGCTGATGTTGCCGCGGTAAGTGCTGGAAATAACTATGAAATCGGGAATATGATAGCTGAGGCCATGAGCAAGGTTGGACGCCAGGGGGTGGTAACTCTTGAAGAAGGAAAGAGTGCTGACAATAACCTCTATGTTGTCGAGGGAATGCAGTTTGATCGTGGCTACATTTCTCCCTACTTTGTAACTGACAGTGAAAAAATGTCAGTGGAGTATGAGAATTGTAAGGTAGGATGTCCTTTACCCCCTGTTCTAAAAATTTCATAGTAGCATTCTTCACTCATGTATACTTAAGCTGGTTTTAATTGTACTACCCAGCTGCTCCTTGTGGACAAGAAAATCAACAATGCCAGAGATCTTATCACTATTTTGGAGGATGCTATTAGAGGTGGATATCCAATTCTAATAGTCGCTGAAGATATTGAGCAGGAAGCTCTCGCAACCCTTGTGGTTAATAGGCTTAGAGGTGCATTGAAGATTGCTGCTATCAAAGCCCCTGGTTTTGGAGAACGCAAGAGTCAATACCTGGATGACATTGCAACTCTCACTGGAGGTTAACATCATCTTCAGTTATGATTTTGATCTTTGTTTGTTGTCTCTTTTTTAACTGTTGATCACTTGCATTTGTCATTCTTGTGCAGGAACTGTTATCAGAGAAGAAGTTGGCTTGTCCCTAGACAAGGCAGAAAAAGAGGTCCTAGGAACGGCTGCCAAGGTTGTGGTTACTAAGGATTCAACAACAATTGTTGGAGATGGGACTACACAGGGGGAAGTAAACAAAAGGGTGGCACAAATCAAGAACCAGATTGAGGTTTGTATTATTGAAAGTTTAATACTGTTAATTCCCATTTGGTCAAACCATCTTCTTTCTAACTTTTCTCATGGTTGTGCTCTGATATATCAATTATCTTTGGCCAGCCTTGATTTGCCAATACATATAACTTGGATTTATTTATCTTCCTCGTCTTCATCAGTCTTATTTCCATAGGAATGATTTTACTAACGTTTCATTCCAAAATATTAATTTTCAGGCTACTGAACAAGAATATGAGAGAGAAAAGTTGAATGAGAGGATAGCTAAACTCTCTGGAGGTGTTGCTGTCATTCAGGTAACCCCAATTTTGAAGGCTACGTTCCGGTTTATTAGGCTGACACTGGTGGACGGACCCTTGATGTATTAGGATGCCATTGCAAAAGAGCACAAATACAAAATTACACATCTTGCTTTGTAGGTAGGAGCACAGACAGAAACTGAGCTGAAGGAAAAGAAACTGAGGGTTGAAGATGCCCTGAATGCAACGAAGGTAAGTGTCAAGTTTTGCTTCAGTTTGATTTCTGGCATCATTCTGCTAGTTTAATGATGTACTGTTAGTTTGGGCTAACTATGCAATCGTTCACATAATGTCCATTTTCAGTGCTTATTAGTTGACAATTTTTTTAAAAAAAATTTCCAGGCAGCTGTTGAGGAAGGTATTGTTGTTGGTGGTGGCTGTACCCTTTTAAGGCTTGCATCAAAAGTTGATGCAATTATAAAGACCCTTGAGAATGATGAGCAGAAGGTGGGACAAAATATGAGATCCTCTTCCCAGAGTTTGCTGTTTCATGTGACCCTTGGATAAGGTGTTATCTTTCTGTATACTTATTGTTCTTTTTCTCCTTTTCAAGGTCGGCGCTGAAATTGTGAGGAAGTCCTTGAGCTATCCACTTAAATTGATTGCAAAAAATGCTGGTGTTAATGGCAGTGTGGTTATTGAGAAGGTTTGTACTCGGTTTTTCTCTTGTGTAGCAGTTCTGCAGGCTTAGCAAAATTATAAAACCTTCCATGTTCAGGTTCTTGCCAACGACAACTTCAGGTATGGTTACAATGCGGCTACAGGGAAATATGAGGATCTAATGGCTGCTGGTATTATTGATCCGACCAAGGTATGTCTCAGCAGAACAAATATTATCTTTGCCATTTCATTAATTTGTCCATCTGAGCAGATTCTTTTAAGTATATTGTTCAATTACGAGAATAATAAAGGAGTAGAGTTTTCTAGGCTCTCCTGTTACTGCAACCCGAATTTGTTCAACATCGAACCATGAATTTGTTTTTGTTTTACAGGTTGTGAGGTGCTGCTTGGAGCATGCTGCATCTGTTGCGAAAACTTTCATCACATCTGACGCTGTTGTTGTTGACATCAAGGAGGCTGAACAAGCACCTGCTGCAAACCCAATGGGTGGTTCAGGTAATTATTGGTTCAACAGCATCTTATTTGGTCAACTGCTACTTGTTCAGAAATCAGAATGGTTTTAGTAAATGGTGGCTTCCTTCCATGTTCAGGTTACGGGTTCTAGCAGATGACTTTCTGGCCCCTTGGCAGCTGTGTTATATTGGAGCAGAATGCACCTGTAGTATTAAGACTTCTTCATTTTTGTTTTTGTTTCAGCAAATCTGTATGAGAGAACTAGATTAAAGTTAACCGGATACCATACCATATGGAAATCGAGTGCGTGCATTTGATGCAAAATTCACCAAAACAGCTTCATTGCAATTTGTTAATCGGAGGTTGTTCTCTGGTAGTCTTAAAATAGTCAATAGAATTGGTTTCCCATGCTAAGAGCACAGATGCAGTGTCTCGCTCATCCTTTGCAACATTCCAGTGAGGCATCGCTTGCTTATAGTTGGACATGTATCCCTCTTAGTAGAAAAAAGAGTTGGCACAGCGCAACGTGACCGACGTATTTTGATGTCTTAAAGAGGCACATCAAGTTGCAATCATCATGATGGCATTCTTTCCCAAAATCCCACGCAGGTATTTCTTTTCTTTTGTATTTTTGTTAATAAAATAAAAAATAGTACACAGGGCGACAACATATTCTGATTTCTTGAGATACAAATCCATTTGCGATCTGAACAAGCTGTAGAACTAATACACAAAATTTTTGTTTCATTCCGCTCTGATAAATGGGGATGAACTCATTTCAGTGGTGCTGTAGAATGATTCCTCCTGGTAGTAGTTTTCATCCTTCTCGTCTTCCCACTTGAGAACCTCCCTTATGTATTTGAAGGCTTCATCGACCGTCTGACGATCCCGGGCACGCGCCTGCCACACAAAAAGCTTCCGATTTGTGTGTGCATAGTACAGATCCTTGAACTTCATTGCAATGTAGTAGTATGCCTGGTGGGCCAGAGACTGGTTGTTGTGGTGTGTCCGAACTGGGCAGAAATCATTGAACCACTCACAGGTTGAGAGTGGGGCACGATTGATCTTCTCCTCAAAAAGGTCATACTTGTTGAGAACTAGAACAAATGGTGTATCATAGAAGCAAGGTTGCCTGGTCATAGAATTCAAAATAATTAGTCCAACATTTTGCTGACATCAAAACAAGAGTCAAGGATGGCAACACCGAGATAATTATTCATAATGATTCCAAGCTATTTATACAGATTCATGTATTATATTCCAATCAAGTGTTATCTCAAATTGAAAATATTAGCATACCTGATTGTGGCCTCAAATAATTCTTTGCTTTGCATCATCTTGTTCAGAAGAGGCCTACTGCTGCCATTTATAGGTGGTCCCACTTGGTCATAGTCACTGAGTGCTATGCAGAATATCACCATGCGGACATCTTCAAACATTTCCACCCATTTACAGCCATCATTCATGCCCTTTGCACTAACTCTAATCAGCTGATATCTGATGAGGAGAAAAGAGTACAGCAATTTAACACATGATTTGGATGCGCTTTTATACGTGTCCAGAAGGAAATTAGCAGACTATTAGCATTCGAGAGGAGGGATAAGAGGTTACTTGGTGAGAGGCTGGGAATGTGCCTCAGGATTGTTGATATAAGGTTCAGACATTGGGCTGCGATCATCAAGGGTGAACTCAATGAAGGCCAGCCCGTTTCCTTGTGTTACACCTTCAGCAAAGATCACATCTTTCTCTGAAGGTTCATACTCATTGCTTGATACCTCCATGGCCTGCAAGGATATACCATATAGAACCAGAAACATTATTCAAAACATTGAAATAAAAAGTAATTCAAAAACTTGAAACAAAAAATTCATCTATACATGGTTCAAACACCTTGATCAAAGTAGAACTGTATTTTTTTTAAACACGGTGATCATACCCTGCTCAAGAAATATTCTGCCACGTCTGGTAGAAAATGTAATTCTTCCTTTCTTTTATATGTCGCTTGTATGGCTCGATCCTTCCACATCTCATCAACAAACGGTGCATATTCACGTGTTGCAGCAGGGAAGAATGCATCTAGATCACCCATAGCTATAATATCCAAAAGCCAGTCTGAAAATTTCTTCAGCCTTGCATTTATTGAGTAGATGCACGAGGTTGAGCCATTGGCTTTATTTTCATCTGCATCACGGAAAAGAAAAGCCCAACAATAGTGCCTTTGTGCCAGGAGAGAAAAGAAGCAGCAGAGCAAACGACTTGACCGTAATACCTTGTTGTGTTTCTTCATCCTCTGAACTTGTGTGATTTAATCTAGATAAAGCCTCTTCCTCGAAGCGTTCACGGCCCTCTAGCAATATCCCGAGATACTTGAACATGTTGCTTTGGATCATCAATTTGATACCTTCAAGTTCATCTTGGGCGAACCTAGTCCCGTACAAGTACTTAGCCTAATACACACAAAAATATCAGTGTGAAACACATGAAATAGTGCAGGGTATGAAATCAAACAGTGAAATACCATTGACAGGTATTCTTAATAGGAAGCAACATAGCTAAGAACGTGCTCCTGCTGCAGTGGTAGTGTTACAGAAGTGCAAACTAGACCTGGGTACAATCCTCAGGATCAGGCCCGGGTGTCTCACTGAGGTTTTCCCAAATACTGGAAGTGTGATGTGCCCATCATTTGCGGAGCCCCGGTTTCGTGAATCTCTCCAGTAGGCATGTGTGTGTTTGTGCACATTGATTAGGATGCAGTGCACGTTTTGGTCATGCATTCAGATACTAATACTTAAACCTCAGTGTCAAGACTTGAAAAACAGAAGCACCAGGACTCACCTCTGTACTGTCAAAATGGTAAGAAACACGACTAGTCTATTAATTTAATCACTATTGGCCATCAAATGGCTTCGACATCTTGCATGTGAATTACTACATAATGTTGCAATCTTCACACAAAGCCAGTTAAAGAGACTTACATCACAGAATTGTCATAAAGTTAAATGTATAAAGGAAAGAATCTGATCTCACCTGCTTAAATATAGTGCTTGTACCAGCACCAGGTGGTCCAAGAAGCAGCAGCTTTTGGATTCTTTTCTGGTCCAAGTAATCAGGGACAGTTCTTGCAGAATAGGGAACTTCATCTCTGGTTCCATTAGAATTCCCAGGAGGCACCGGTAGAGAAAACAATGCGCATGTAAAACGTGTCAAAGCCTGGCCACAAAAGACAAGATTTTTTTTTGTTGGGAATAAGCATATCTACCTTAAGATTTCAAAAATAAATAAAAAAAAGTGTTACATGATTCCTTTTTAACTAAGATACATACTGACTCCCATATTTTTCCTTTAATGTTGTTTTGTCCTTCTTCCTCATAACGACCATCATCATAGACCCAAAAATGAGTATCACGGGGACATTGAACATTTGCAACCTGCACATAATGCAAAAGATGTGAAAAAGAAAAGGCTCTTTATAGCGTCCCTCTTGCATCTCCAGGAGAAAATATTACTATTGATGGATGAAAAGCATCAACGCATGAGTAGTGTGGTGGTTAGTCACCGAGTAGTGGTGTTAGCCAGCTAGTGTTCAAATCCCGGCTTGCACAAAATAAAGAAGAAAAAAATCTCCTCACTGTGCCTCCCTAAAAAATAGTGGCAGTCTGGCAGGTAGCCGGCCTGTGTAAGGATACAGTCCTACCCCCTTAGCAATGGTCGCCGGTCCAGTTGGGTCCTATAGGGTGAATCCGGGGTTCGGGGGGGGGGGGGGGGGGGGGGGGGGGTCTAGGCTGTTTTAGCTATAACTTCTTCTTAGTAAAATGCAGTGGGGACAGTCTTTCCCCCGACGGTGGAGGTCTTTTTTAAGCATCGACTACTAGGTTGCTAATTAGTACTCGCTACTACAAAAGGGAACTTCTGTTTGATAAATTAATAGTGCATGATACAGAATAGAATGTTGCATTCAGGAAAACTTCGTATTTTGTCATAATCTGGAGTCTAAAAAAGTGAGATAACACTTCACTATTTTTGTATCACACCAAAAGGTGTTCATGATTGATATCTATGATCCAAGTATCTCAATAATAAATGAGTTTGAGTTTTTTCAAAATGCATTTCACCACTCAAATAGCAGAATGCAAATTAGTACTTCAGAAAAAAAGGCAAAAAATTCAGTTTCAAGTCAATTCATATACTGGAACTAAATTTCACAGATCGTAGAGATAAAACGGATCACGTGTCAGACGATATCAAAGTTCATTGAAGCACAAAAGAACAATTGAGTAGCATCATAATTCATTTCCTTGTTTGGTGTTGTGATTTCCCAAATTTATCTATGTTTTGGGACATTATTAAGGTCTGATTGACAATTGACACCATATTTTGATTGTTCATATGCATATGCAAAGATGCACTATAGCAATAATTTTGCAATACAAAAAAGCAAGATATTTAACGAAATTGAATTGTAAAATATGCCATTGAACAATTGCTCGGCGATGAGAAGCACATAAAGGCAGCACAAGAAGTCTATGCATTGTGATGCCTTACGCTATTTGTATGCGTTATCATTTTGCCATTGATCCACACATTTGGCTTGATATGCGAAATGGTTTTTACTGGACTGGGCAACTTCAGCAATTGGGCTAGACTTGTCATAAGTGTATTAACAAATAATACTATTATCACCCGGGGGCTGGGTGGGGAGGGGGTCCATTAATGGTTGTCAACCATCGCATTATGTGAATGGATGGTATAATTAAAAACAATGTAATGTAAATGGTATAATTAAGCTGCTGGTAAACAGACTTGCCAAGAAAAAAAATTACATGTGGTGCTATATTGAATTGGACCAAATGTGGAAAATAGATGTCGTTGCCAGGTAGGTCAGTCACTAAGTAATATACCATACAAAAAAAGTTTGGGCAAAGAGACTCAAAAGCTGGTGTCCCTCACGGTGTCCGTCTGACCACTTCAAGACACAGGGCACTAGAAAATAAAGATAGTTTGGCAAATACCAAGAGACTGTTCAGTTTCTAGAGCAAAATAAACAGATAAACTGGTACCTTTAGAATTTTCAGCTCAATCTTTGTTATTTCCCTGCCATTCATGTAAACCTGAGTGTTGCCGTTACTAGCATTGGCTTGAAGCTTCCCAGAAAAGTTGAGGTTAGAGCTAATAATTCTGTCTGGTTTTTCTCCTTCCTAACATAAACATGCAGTTTCATTAGTTGAAATTTGGCAACAACAACAACAACAAAAAAAAAAAACTTTGTTGTCACGCTGATTTACCTTTCCCCACAAGCCTGACTCCTTGTCATACCAATATTTTCCAGGCTTCAGCTTCTGAGGAGGCCGTGTGCAACTAAGCAGCTCCGTCAACTCTTCTGGCCTCAATGGACAACCGTTAACAATGAGTTGCTCAGGCCGAAGCTGATTCGCTTGGCACTCCTTCTCAGCTTTCAAGATTTGTCTGACTTCCAACGGGCTGAGCAACCGT
The DNA here is from genome assembly GCA_032690845.1 of Eleusine coracana subsp. coracana. NCBI lineage: Eukaryota > Viridiplantae > Streptophyta > Magnoliopsida > Poales > Poaceae > Eleusine > Eleusine coracana. Next base: position 144,214 of record CM064420.1, read on the forward strand.
GAAAGCGTCCTCGAGTTCTTTCCTAGCTTTGATCTCTTGGATTCATCGATTGGCTGGCCAATGCAAGTGACACATTTGCGTCCTTCTGGCATTGATCCCATCATCCTAAGCACACAGTAGCTGCAGTACCTTGCATCGCAGACGAGGCATGATTCCTTACTCTCCCATTTCCTCTTCCCACATCGATAACATGCCCTTCTCCTCTTCTCCTTTGTGACGGCAACATACTGCTCAGACATCTCTTGGAACTCCTTGCTCTCATACTTGCTGTCCGGCGTGAAACCAAAGGTCACCACCGGAGCTCTCCTCCCTTCGTGCTGCATTTCAGCCCTGTTCTGTGGCCCCGGTGAACTCTGAGCTGAACCGTGCGACGACTGTGAGCGGGAATCATCGAACTCGTCGTTCTGCAAGACTGAATTGACTGACTCTGAGCTGCCACCAAGCTGCATGGACACCGGATCTGTGCAGCGGGCGACCCTAGACACCGGGAGGCGAATGGGGTCGACAACTGGAGCCACCGGTAGGGCTCCTCCGTTGCCAAGCATCTGGGGACCAGACACAGGCTCGGCCGTGGGAATTGCTGGGATTTCCACCGGGTCTACCCTCGGGAGGTCGTAGGGCACCGGTGGGCCGTCGTACTCGAGGGCGATGGAGTAGTCGAGGTTGGGTGGCGCCTCGGGGATGGGGGTGCCCGGAGGGAGAATCCTCCTCATCATGTCCTCCCAGGTGCTGGTGCTGCCATCCATGGCCTCCATCTCTCTCTCTCTCTCTCTCTCTCGTTGCCAACCAACCCTCCAGGCTGCTTGTCAACCTTTTCCACCTCTTTACTCCACCATGTCCTTGTTCATCACCGCAAAGAGTTTGACTCCTTCCTGATCAACTCGAAATGGAATCTTCCCACGAACTACACTAGACAGTGGTGGGATCGAAACCCCAGCCTTTGCAGAACTGCGAAAGGGAGCGGATCTTTACCACAAACCGTGGCTTCAATTGCACTCAAATCCGCAGGAGGTGAAACCAAAATCCAATCCTTCCACCACAAAACTGACCTTTCCGAGCTCGGCAGGAGGAGATCTTGGCCACATCCCAACTCTACTCGAAACTGGATTGGATTGGACAGAGAGAAGCAACACGAATGAATCTTGCACAGGTAGTCTCTCAGGTAGTGTAGGACACAACACCACCGCGGATGGCATGGAGAAGGGAGAAAAGAACCCGAAAAGGCTGCGGGGCTGACTTGTAATAAGCGTGTTGCTTTTGGACTGGTAACGAAAGTGACAGGAGCTCTCTCTGTAGGCCGAACGCCCTTCTTTTTTTTTTTTTAAAACAATACTTCGATTTACTGTTTCACCCTCTCCGTTGTAAATGTCAGTTTTTAGCAAGAGACAAGATAATCATTTTAATTGATCCCCGAGAACAAGAGAATATCTCCTTGTTAAAAAAGAAAACAAGAGAATATCTACCAAACTGTTGCACCCAAAAAATGTTGTAGGAATTTTTTTTCTCTTCCTTTTTTAAGCACATACTATAGGATATCGACGTTGGTCGGGTTTTTTGTGCACATATTGTACGATATCGACGCTGGTTTTCCCTGATCCTCACAGACATAATCGACATCATGCACTTGTTGTTTGACGATGCTATTATAATTTGGTAGTGTCTTCTTATATGTCGTGGCAGGATTAAAAATGTCAATTAAAAACAATGGATTAACCAGGAACGATCCGATCATATGTTCTATAGATTTACAACGACATCTTTTGTTTTCATTATCAAAATAGTACATACAATATTAATATGGTACAAAAAAATTGTAAAGCATGTATGCCATTTTTTCCTTTTAATAATAATAAAAAATATGTATAATTAACATTGTTAGATCGAGGCACAGCACCTTTACGAACGAAGAATTGTAATAACAAAAATAGTAAAAATGAATATATATACATACACGTGAGTGAGTGAATGAATGGATGGTGACTATAGCTAGGCGTTGTTGTTGTTGGCGCGAAGATTCTCAAAGCTCCAGTCACGACGAATGGCGCCGCTGCGTCGGAGGCACGGCGACGAGCCTGTCACCGTGGACTTGCACTTGCGCACCACCCGCAGCTTCTGGTTTTTATTGTTGTTGTTGCTGTGTGCCATTCTCGTTATTGTGTTATCACCTTCATCTTCATCTTCCTCCTCCTGATGCAACAAGGCAGCGGCGGCGGCGGTCCTCAAGGGCCCGTAGCGTCCATCAGGTGGTTGCAGCATCGTGCAGCAAGTGGCCGTCTGCGGCTGCTGCTGCTGTTGCTGTAGGTCATAATCACAATCATTGGCGTCCACAACTGCAAGACGGGGCACAAGATTGCAGGTGAGGAGGCTCATGATGCTTCGCTGCTCTTTCTCCTTCCTTTTTCTTTTCTCTATGGCCTATGGGATTGAGAAGAAAAATGGATCGATTGTGGTGGCCATTGCTTATTATTAGGAGCAACAGACAGCCAAGAGACACAGCGAGGATTAAAGGTTAAATTAGAAAACTGATAATAGGCAGATTTGTCCGTGATGCATGCAGCCCAAGGGTAAGTGGGCCGAATTGCCTTTTATAATGAGCCACACAACCCTAGGCGGCTAGGCCCTAGCCATAGGAGGAAATTGGCCCATGAAACAACTCCTTGTTCCTCTCCTTCGGCTTCCAGTTCTAGTTCCAGGCAGGAGCAGGCAGCCGTGCTCCGCTCTCGGAAAGTGGGAAAGTGGGAAAGGAAGAGGTCGGAGGGCTCGTCGGAGGAGAGAGAGAGAGAGAGAGAGAGAGAGCACCTCTTGCTTCTTCCTCCCACCACCAGGAGGCCTCCCTCGATCAAGCCCCGCCATGACCGCCGCCGATGCGCACCAACCCTAATCGCTCCGCTCGCTTGCCGCACCGGTGCCCAACCCAGTCGACAAGTTCCCACTCCTCTCCGCATTCCTCAAGGTACCTTACCCTATCATTCAATTTGATTGGTTTAGTTGTTGCTGAATGCAACTACTACCACTAATCGAGCCAAACCAACAGGCCCGGGGGCTCGTCAATGAGCACATCAACTCCTTCGACTACTTCGTCACCAAAGGAATCAGGAACATCGTCCGCGCAAACAATCGGATCCAAGCATCCAATGACCCAAACATTTACCTTAGGTTCCCCTTCTCCTTTTATACTTCTGCATTTCATCATCTCCCATAAATAACTCATCAAATCCAATCCAATGTACAGGTACACCAACGTCTGTGTCGGGAAGCCCTCCGTGCAACAGAAATTCACAACTCGAGATATCACGCCGCACCTTTGCCACCTCACTGATTGCACGTAAGCCTTCGACCTCGCCTTTTTCCCCACCCCCCTTCGTTGCAATTCTGTATCCACTAACTCATCATGCTTGCTCCTTCACAATTATTCTGCTCCTATATCAGTTGATATCGAATATACTGTAGGGCACCGCTATGAGCTGCACGCCAAGGTAATTCTCATTTAATTACACTCACATGCTTCATAATGGCCAAACTTAATCACTTGGCCTCCTTAATTGTAGAGGGACGTTGTCATTGCTTACATGCCTATCATGCTTAGAAGTCGTACATGCATTCTGAATAGAAAGAATGAGGCTGAACTAGCAAGACTCGGTTAGCCTATTCGTGAAATTTTAACTACAAAGCTATCAGAGTTACCGTCTTATCTTACCGCTCCTATTTATGGCTTCATTCATCATTCGCAGGCGAGTGCCCTCTCGATCCTGGAGGTTACTTTGTTGTCAAAGGAACTGAGAGGGCAACTACAAATTTTCACTCTTGTCTTGCTGGTTCAATGTGACAAGTTGTGTTACCTCACCACAACCTGTTTATTGGAACCCATTAGTAGCATTACTATATTCCAGCTCTTGTCACACAATTTTCTATTGCCTGTTCATCTGCATTAATAAACCGCCGATTTTCAGGTCATTCTAATACAAGAACAGCTATCAAAGAACCGCATTATTATTGAGACCGACAATAAGGAGGTGCAGCTCATTATCTTTTGTTGAAACTTGTCAACTTTTTTTTTCTTTTGTAGCTTTCATTATTGTCTGCCAACTAAATCTTCATGTGATGATTCTAAGAATTCCACATGGCAGTGATTATGTTCTCCCTTCATTTCCAAATTGGTGTCATTAGGATAAGAATTCTAGTTCTAAACGAATTAGAGTTGTTGTCCTAATAACAACAACTTAAGAACGGAGGGAGTACTTACAAACTAAGAATATATTTGCCACTATCCAGTCTTCCTAGTAGCGGCTCATGTATTGGTCTTGGATGCTCGATGTTTAGAGTCATTTTGATATCTGGCTGTCTCATGATCTCTTCCATGTTTAGTCTAGTTAACAACACCATTAAGTTGCTTATATAGAGGCCACTGAATAAAATAATGCAATTTTTAGAGTACTTGCGGACAAAACTGCTTGCTAAAAGCAAAATCTGCCTTTTACTCTGTTTTTACGTATCACTTATTCACTTCAAATGTGTTGGCATCACTCTGATCTATCTTACAACTCTTAATAGTAGTTTGACCTGGTTGGTTCAGCATGATCCTAACCAGCACAAAACTTTGAGTTCCATTTGTCACTTATCACTCAAGTTTAGGGTTTGTGAAGTGGTACATGACATTTCATTGCTATCACTTGAGTAGAAAGGTTTGAGTGTTTGTGAAGTGGGCTACAATTCAACTCCTGTTGCTAAGAATCTTACGTGGGTGACCCATGTTTCCTGCCATATAGATTGACTACATCTGTTACCAGCAGCACAAATGAAATAAAAAGCAAGACAATGATTGTTATGGATAAGGGGAAGATCTATCTACATATGAATCAGTTCACAAAACTGGTATGCTGCTTACTTCTCCCATTTCGCAATATATCGTAAGTACCCAATATAACATACCTCAAAGGGATTCTTGTTTCTAGCAAACAACAAAAACTAGAGAGAAGCTAGACCATTATTCATGGGAGGACCGAAGTAGAAATATAGATCAGAACTTCAAAAGAGGGAGAACATCCAACTCACAAAAGAGAGATGGAATTTCCTTTGTTTACTTACCTTACAAGAATTAATCATAAACATTTGTCTTTGTTCAACCTTGGTAAACCTATCTATTTTATGATGTGGCTGAAAGCAGCACTGCTTTAAGCTTATATATCGTTCATTAGCACTGTCCCTCATATCTATACTGAGAGAACGTAAAGGTGTCAAAGATCTGAAATTCTCAGTAGCATCATAAATTACTTTTATGAGTTTGTTGGAAATAGTCCCACATTGGTTGTGAGGGAAGGGTTGGACCAACTTAAAAGTGGGGGAGTCTCTCACCTCTTAGGCTAGCTTTTGGGGTGAAGGGAGGGTTTCTCCCGGTTGGGTGGGTCAATGGGCTCCTGGATATGGGCCAACAATGGTATTGTTTGCCAACTTATATAGGTTTGTATTGTGAGCTAATTTTGTAAAATTTAAGTGAATGGTAATCATATGTATTAGGGCCAAAATGATCTAAGTCCCCTTCTCTTAATTTCTCACCGTACACCTCTCTGAATGCACATAAGGTCATTGGGCCCTATATTGTGGTGTTGAAAAAGTAAACTGACAATTCATGACTCTGTTTCTGACCCAGGGAACTTTCCAGATCCCTATAATGGTGGTCATGAAAGCGTTGGGAATGAAAACTGATCAAGGGGTTATGCAAATGATTGGAAGAGATCCAATATATAGAGATCTCCTATTTTCATCTATCCAGGTAACTCATAGCTCTTCTAGTTTTTATTCAAATAGGATATTCACATAACAACTATATAACTTAATCTTAGGCCCAAATACTTCCTTTGTGCCTGTTTCTTGTTATTTTTCATCATAAGTGATGGCATCTTATATATTCCAAGCTTTCTAAATGTTTTGTGCCCTCTCGCGAATGTGCCACAGAGAGAATACATACACAACAGCAAGCCTTGCAGTACATGGATGAGAAGGTGAAATTTCAAACAAAAAAACATCTCAATTCAATCAAGCCGCTCATTTTGTATTTTCAGTTACATTGAATGAGTTGCAACATGCTAAATATTGCACAAAGTGCATTCCAAGCTTTGGAGAGTAGATCCCTTTGTTACCGAGTCATGTATTCTGTTTGCACAAGTAGTCTCTGATCCTATGTCTTTCTATTATACTTGGAGATACTTTTACTATATTTTCAATGAGAGTCTCTGACCGTGTGTCCCACTTTCTGGTGGGGCTTTATGTTGTTCAATGGAAATCACACCAGTTTCCTCATTGTGGAAAGTAGTTTGTCAACTTTTTTTTTTCTCGAAAACGCAGGTGAGCAGCGCTTCATTATATTAATAAGAAAAAAAATGGGATAAGAACCCATGCAGACCAACAAACACACCCACACCCTTTGTTTCTATATTACATTCACACCTGTTACTAGTTTTAAGATGACCAACACACACAGCGACTTGCCAAATACCATCTCCTACACCGGTCAAGGCTGACAAGCCACGGGCACTTGCCATCTCCCAAAGTCGTTTCTTCTCATTAGCGCTTGTGATGGCTCGGTTTACCTGTCAACTATTTTGTGTGCGGCCTGGCTCAATCACTTTTTGGATATAATCTGTCTATCTGGACCAGGTTCACTTCCTAGAAATGATGCAATCCAACTGTGAATTATCTATTTTGTTCCATGCAGATATCAAGTGTAGCATCTTTCCCATCTTTCCCAGACCCTGATCTTGTAATGGTTTCTCCATGCAGGTGGTGCATCCTAGTTCTGGAAACCAGAAGGTAACTTCTGAATGCAATGCACTTCATTTGCATCTATTTTCCCTTTTTTTCTTCTGATAACTTTTAGCTATCAAATATCTATCACCTACAAAACTGCATATTTATATTCTAGAACTTATCATCGGTTAGGGACTGAAGCTTTATTCTCATTAAACATTGAGTCCATGCTTCCAAATATGCATTCAAAATGGCATGGGTCACATTTTTCATCACTTATCTGATGTCTGATGTGTACCTTTTTTTTGGTTACTTCTAGGAAGGTCGATCAAAATCAATTCTACGTGATATCTTCCTTGCACATGTGCCGGTGAGATTAATGTCTTTTACCTAAGTTTTCCGGTAAACTACTATGTTAATATTCTCTCCAATCTCCCCCATGTAGGTTAATGACAGGAACTTTGGACCGAAGTGTATATACACTGTTGTAATGTTAAGGCGCATGATGGATGCAATCTTGAATTCTGACACCTTCGATGATAAGGCAAATTTATATCTGGTTCATGCATCACTTTGATGAATGTCTTTTTTCATAATAGCATCATGCAAAGTATAACATGACATTTTGCTAAGTTTTATATTTCACTATTGTCATGTTCACATGTGTGGCCTGTTGCGGTGGGCTTACCTTTGAAACATTTACTATTTCTTTGCCATAGTTATGGGGGGAATTTATTGGACAATGCACATATGGCCTATTTGGATCAGTCCCTAAAAAAGCTTCCTGAGCTAGGCAGCAATCTCAGGCGCTCAATCCTGAGCACCTGGGGCTTAGATTGCTGCCTGGGCCAGATCTTCAACCAAATAGGGCCCATAGTGTCTGTCAACCAAACAGGGCCCTTTTTCACCCATAGTGTCTGTCAACCAAATATATATTTCAATGAAATGCAACTCTCCTGCACTTTCAAAAAAGAAAAGAAAAGAAAAGAAAAGAAGAAAGTGTCTGTCAACCTATGCAAACTATAGAGTCTGTATAATGGCTTGTCTCAGTTGTACAGTTTGATCATGATATGTGGCATGTCTCAGCTAGCGTAGAGCAGAACACACCTTTGCCACTTTATCCAAACCTGATCTCTTTTGTTTTGTTTTGCCTTAGACATCTTCGTGAATTTGCTAGTAACATTCATATATAGATTTCTGTTTAATTTTGTTTAGTCAATTACTCAATTATAATTCCTTGTCAATGCTAAAATGAACTACTAATAGTATTCTTCAGTTTCGGTTTTCAACTGACTATATCGGATGCTTAATCAGTGGTTGGCCTTTTCCCTTGTGTACACATATCTGGAAATGCCATGACTATTATTCCCGTTAGGATTATGGGGTACATGGTGTAATGGGATCCATGTTATAATACATAAGTACATATGATCACCAAGAGATCAAATAGCTTCATTGAGTAGAAAGACATTGAGAGTGAATAATGGAATTACTATTTACATGACTATCATTCTTGATCATGACATTTTTTAATGCAAAGAAGTTTGTCCTAGTATAGAACTTTTTATAAAATAATAAAGCTGAACTTTTTTCACCTTCAAAAATGTATTTAGGCTCATTTTTTGCCGTACTCTTACTATTGACATCTTTTATTGAATTTATTTCAGGACTATGTAGGGAATAAGAGACTGGAGCTTTCAGGTCAACTAATATCCCTGCTTTTTGAGGTCTGTTCCTTCTATTATCGCGTCATTGACAATTATACTTCATATGTCTCTTATGTTGTTTCATTCTTGAAGGATTTGTTCAAATCACTGATTTCTGAAGCTATAGATCAAATGAATAAATGTATTGAAAAGCATCATTCTAGTCCTGCAGACTTTAGCCAGGTAATGAAGATGTGATGCTTATTTATGAATCTTCATGTTCCCCTTTTGCCTTGTTACTGCATTGCTCCTATAAAATTGAAGGCACTATTGCTATAATGTCACACTCTGCCAGTTCTCATGAATCTTGCTGCACTGCTTTCCTCAGTTTTCTATACTGATTAGTGCTTGCTTGCATTACCTAGGCATGCAGAATCAGTAAAGAGCTTACACTTGTGGTTCTTTTACCAAATCCATGCTTTCATGCTTAAAATGTATTAGCATTATTTCAAGAATGACATGTTGATTGTTTAAATCATTGGACATGCTAACTTGACTCGTGATCGTAATGTACGTGATTCCACATATATTGTAAAATGTAGTATTTCTTGAGTACACAGTATATGGAATCTTCACAAATGACAAGCGAGCTACTGAAAGTGGCTACGTTTTGGCCTACATGTTTATCCATCTTGCTTTGCACATGATGTTGGGTGGCATTATCTGTCTATACTCTGAAGAGCTATGTTTTTAACATCTTTAACCATATTTTTAATCACTTTGCGATGCTCAGATATGGTTATGTTAGCTATTTAAATTCCCACCGCAGTTGATAAAGCATGAAAAGATGTCCATGGAATTAGAAAGGGCTATTTCGACAGGAAATTGGGATATTAAACGGTTTAAGATGTATAGGAAAGGTGTATCACAGGTATAAGGAATCAACTTACCAATACCTCAGAGCCTACCCTCCCTCACAATTTTTTGAGCATTTTCTTCTCTTTTTTACTTCTATGCAGGTTCTTTCTAGGTTATCCTACATGGCATCTTTAAGCTACATGACACGGGTAACACCACAGTTTGAGAAGACCCGGGAAACAAGTGGGCCTCGTGCTTTGCAGCCTAGTCAGGTGCGGTAAAACCATAAAACTGCTGTCAGTGTTTCACTGTTTTCTACATAATATATAAACACTAAATGAAAACAAGAATGTAAAACCTGTTTGTTATCAACTGTTTAATGTATTAATTTAATGTGCAACAGTGGGGCATGCTTTGTCCATGTGATACTCCTGAAGGAGAAGCCTGTGGATTGACCAAAAATTTAGCTTTTGACTCATGTTACAACTGATCAAGAGGAAGGCCCACTGATGGATCTGGTTTGTTTCTTTTCTTATCATTAGATTTACTTTTGACATTAACATTGTTCTAAATATTCTTTAAATTTTAAAATACTATTTTATTTTTATTTTACACTAATACCCCTGACTATCACATCCTTAACATTCTTGTTGATGACTTGATAATCCACAAGAAATGTTATTTTCTTTTTATTTTAGGCTCTAGCCATTGAGTGTAATGTAGTATAGCTAATTATTTTTAGCAATTGCAGTAAGGGATGCCCCTCCTGTTATTTTATTAAAGATGAGAAGCTCAAAAGGCGATACTTGCAGTGATAAAGAAGTGGTGAAACTGTACAAAAGAGGAAATATAGAATCACTAATCTAGTTGAAGTCTGGGATAGAATTTAACCATTGTAATACACATTGTATTAGTGACGGTTTAACCCTGTGGAACTGAAGGTTAACTTCTTCCACAAAAGATCTCCATTGTTGAATTGTACTACCTCCAGATTTTATTTGTTGATGTTCGGACAATGTTTGTAGTTCATTTTTGAACTGTGGAGCCTGGTCCTAATGTCAAGAAAATAAATACGAAGGGAGTATGTTTTATATGGTGGGAGGGACTGGTAAAAACTCCTCTAACTAGCTAGATTGCACATGGTATTCAGTTTTATGGTACAAAATGCTTAATTGTAATTTATGTGCACTATTTTATATTTTATTCTGTAATCATTCTTTGCTGTAGTGTTATGGTCAAGGCGTGCAATTGCTTCATCCTGGAGAAGAAATACATGCACCAGGTTCATTTTTGGTGATGTTAAATGGCTCAATTCTCGGGAGACACAGGGAGCCTCAGGTCTTTTCCATTGTAGATCTTACATGTGTTTAACTTATCTGTCCTTTCATTATTTTCATTAAGTTCTCCATGTTTCCAGAGACTTGCTAATAATTTGAGAGAATTATCAGGCATTATTGGAGAGTTTGTAAGCATTTTTATAAATGAAAAACAGGTATCATTTCTTCCCATGATTATTACCTGCTTATATTGATTTTAAGCATCTGACTATTGCTATTAATAAAGATATCTTAGTTGAGAATTCAGATGAATTCAGACCCTTGAGATATGTTATTGCTAGTTGTTTCATTAATGGTGAGATTGTGTCGTTGACATCACTTATGGTGATGTCAGGACTTGGTAGTAAGCCAGCTTGTGTTGATGGTGGCCCCATTTGTGCTCATTGCAGTGAAAGGACATTGATAAAGTCTGAACTTCTTGGGGAGGGAATTAACATTAAATTTGCGTCCTCGTCAACAATTATTTGATATTACATTGGCATCCTTGTTAACCCTTTTATTTCAAAAAATAAGAAGGGAAAAGAAGGTTGTTATGACTGATGTCGAGGATGTCTCCTTGAATCTTGTAATTTGGCTTCCATAAGATTTACTCATTTACCACCACAGCGGCACAGCCGGGTTCAGAGAAATAGTGGGCACATTTTTTAGTTATCAACATTTAGGTTTCTTATAAGTCAAGATTGTAACCTAATAAAACTACAACCATATGATATGCCTTGGATATGGCCTTTTCCCTTCTTTTTGCAATAGTTTTTTGCATATGCTATTGGTTTTATAAAATATATGCTGGAAGCACTAACCTTGTATATCTATATTATTTTAGCAATGCATTCACATTGCATCTGATAGTGGTCGTGTTTGTCGTCCACTTATAATAGCCGATAAGGGGATATCAAGGGTAAAAGAGCGTCACTTGAAAGAACTGAGGGTCAGCAACATTTCTCCATAATTTCTTGATCTATTGCCATTTCTTCATTATCTTACATAAAAAGGGAAATTTCAGGATGGTATTTGTTCTTTCGATGATTTTCTGAGTGATGGATTGATCGAATATCTTGATGTCTATGAAGAGAACAATGCATTGGTATACCATGACTCGTTTGTGTTTTTTTGTGTAGTTTATTTGTTTATTTATATTATGACTACATGTTTGATATTGTCCAAACATATTACACTGTATGAGCATGTGGATTAAGACGATATTGAAAGAAGCAGCATGACCCACATTGAAATAGAGCCTTTATCTATCTTAGGAGTTGTATCTGGACTTATTCCTTATCCACACCATAATCAATCTCTGTGTAATACTTATCAGGCAAGGGGACAAATTATCTGTATACATTCTATTGTTTTTTGGTTCTTTTGTATTGAAATTTCTCCTTTTCAGTGTGCAATGGGTAAACAAGCTATGGGAAATATCGCTTATAATCAGGCAAGGAGCCACTTGATTTCTCTTCCTTTTCCTTTATGTGTTTTTTTTTTCTTTTAGGTTCATTTGCACCCAAGTAAATGTGACTTGGGTTGGTCTAGTCAAAATAGCTTCACATGCTCCAACCATTCAAAAAGCATCAGCCTGCACAAGTAGATAAACTAACTTCCTTTGTGGTGTTCATATATTATCTTATTTTCTCTTTTCCTTTTCTGTCTTCCTTTATTTTACTCAGTGGTTTTATGCTGGGTCTTGTGGGTTTTATCCCTAGCCTACCCCAACTTGCTTGGGACTAAAAGGCTTGTGGTGGTGGTGGTTGTATTTATATTCTGAATCTGTGTTCTCAGGTTCTTTCTTCTTTTAATGGAAATGTAATGTTTCTCTGTAACATACTGCAGTTATTCTGAGCAGATTCACTACTTTACTTACTAGTGTACGCACAACGTCCGTTGCTAACAACAAAAACAATTGAGTTGGTTTGTTTCTAACCTATGATTCACATCCTTTTCTAGATGCTACATGTTGGATATTTTACTGCAATTCATTTTCAGGTGGGATATGATAAGCTTGGTGCTGGGTAGAATGCCACTGTTGCTGTTATGGGTTATAGTGGATATGATATTGAAGATGCTATCGTTATGAACAAATCATCTCTTGATCGTGGTTTTGGTCGTTGCATAGCTCTAAAAAAGTAATGCTACTTCCTATGGCATTTCTCTTTCATTTACTTTGAAATGCTTGGGAACATGTGCTTCTGCTGTATTGGTTTATGTGGCACATACTTTGTTCTCATCTTGCATATACACAGTTAAGGAAGAGAAGTATGGAAATGGCGTGTCTGATAGGATTGTTAGACCCCAAAGAGATAAAGATGATGTTTTAATAAAGAAGAATATGCGGGTAAAGAAAATGCCTGACAATTATCATTATCATGCAATTATTTTCCAAAATATTTACTCTTTTCTCAGTAGGATACTAGGATGGTTTGTTTTAGCTGAACAAATAACAAAATGGAAGCCATCATGAAGCACCAGAGACCCCTGCTGTGGTAATTATATTAAAATCCAAAAGGCAAGTCCAACTAAAAGCACTATACAACACAAAAAAGTGTGTGAGAGAGAGAGGGTGACAGGGAAAACTGAAGAAGCTATCTATCTGTGAAAGGCTGTTGAACCGTTTAGAGTATAGGGATAGGGATTATAGATGTTGGGATTGCATTGGTAATAGAAGTTATTGGGTTTTGTGCTGTGATGGCACTGCAGCTTTTCTGGGCTTCGTCATTGTATATAACAGCAAGCATACAATTACGCCATCATCATGCTCTAAGCTCCAGCTGATCATGGCTTACGTGGCCCCTATTTCCAGCACACATCCAACAGCCTGAGCATGTTCATATGCAACTGAACCATCCACACCTCTGACTATTTTGGCTTATAATGCACCTGACAAAACTAAAACATGCTAACTCAAGGAACTGTGTAACACACATTAGGCTTACTGATAGAAATACAGCAAGGTTTGTAAAGAAGGTCAAAATGAAGAGAACAGTTATTCCCAGTACTGATATGGTGTTTTGGACTTCAGAGAATCCATGCATTTTTATGACTTACGTTCAGACTTCAGAAGACTATCTAAATTCCGCGTCAGCTGCTCTCCTATATTTTATATGTACTGTCATCCCAAACACATTTTGCAGGTATACTTTATGTTCCAAGTGCTGGAACTTGAATAATCATACTGAAAATGGTGATAGTGACCCAAGGAATTTGCCTTTTTTTTTTTTCTCAAACAACTCAGGAGAATGTCACCTTCTTCACGTTCCAAAAACAGCAATTCTACGCAAAAACACATCATTTTTTTTGTTTTTTTATGGTGTCCTTGCTTGTTGCCTTTTTTTCTGTTTCTTTTGCAACTTCCCTTGTGCACAGCGATTTTTTGGTGCGTATATTTGCTTTTGACAGAGTGGGAGATGGTGTGCCAACTAATACCCATGTTCTATGGCCTCCTAACAAGATACATTATTTACAGGTATTAGATGAAGATGGTATTGCTGTTGTTGTTGTTGTTGTTGTTGTTGTTGTAGATGAAGATGGTATTGCTGCACCCGGTCAAATAATCCGTAATCATGATGTTTACGTGAACAAGCAAAGCCCCAAGAATACCAGAAGTGGTTCTGTTGCACCGTTAAGAGTCCCTGCTCCGCTGTTAGCGGACAAGTGAGTGTTCTCCTGTACCATGTTTTTTTTTGCCCTCTGTATCAATATGCTACTTTATATCTCTGAAATTTTATTCTCGATGAATTAATTTTTTATGTTATGCCTCAAATTTACTGCCTAGGGATTACAAAGACACACCGGGCATTTACAAAGGTGTTGATGGTGAGACTGCCGTTGTAGATCGTGTGATGCTTTGTTCAGATAAAAATGACAGCTTGTCTATTAAATGCATTGTCCGCCATAGTAGGAGGCCAGAGGTATGGCTTATTTGCTCCATTCGCTTGATTTCTCTGTAGAAAGTTGGATTTACAATTTGACCTTCCTTTTCTGTGACCCACATTGGTGATAAGTTTAGCAGTAGACATGGGCAAAAATGTGTTTGTGGTGTCGTTGTTCAGTAGGAAGACTTCCCCTTCTCTAAACGAGGAATATGTCCTGATTTGATTATGAATCCGCATGGATTCCCAAGGTTGTACATCATTTTCCCTTGTTCCCTGTACATGTTTTATCTCTTTGTTATTTTCCACAATCTGGTCTCTTGAAATTTGTCAACAAGAACAGAATGCTTCTCATACAAAAATAATATGCCTTTGAAAATTGGGAGAAGTCCAAATTGATCCCCTCAAGTTTGCCTAAGTCCAATAACCCCGTGAACTAAAGAAACCACTTCGCCCTTCATTCCTTCCAACTGGATCGCCTTTCACCTTTTGCCTCACAACTAAAACTGATTTCATTGTTGTATGGATGGTTTTGATGATTGGGATAGCCATGTTTGCACCCCCAGCTTGCTTGCTCTTTGCCCTTCTTTCTGGCCTCCTAACTCTTTACCTCCTCTATCACTGTTGCCACCCGATGCGGTGTTGTCGGCATGTATGCCTTCGGGCTTGGGCTACTACCGATCTCACCAAAGTATGAGAGATGCAACACTTGCAACAGTGTGGTGTGTGGGGTGCGTGTGTTGTTGTGTTACTGGGAATTTTTCCCGTCTCTCTTAATAGAATGAAGCGCACCTCTCCTACTTTTTTTGAGAAAAAAATGCAACACTTGCCCCTATGTGGGTATGGGGGACGTAGAGGAGAATAAACACTACCATGATTGTAGCACCAAGGAGATTGATGACGTGAGACAGATTTTCGGGAGAAGAATGATGACCTGGCAATTTAGGATTTGGTATAGAGCAGAGAAGTAAAGTGAACCTGTTTTATGGAATGAATGATGGGGCAAAGTGAATGGTTTTTAGAAATTCAACTCGTATGCTTTTTCACTATGGGTTCTGTTTAAATTATGGGATATTAACATGGCATGTTTTGTGGACACAATTCCTGCTTACTCTGAACATTGACTCCAACATAAATGAAAGTTATATAATGGTCTGTTTGATTCCTTTTTTTTACCGAAATGGGTCACCTAATTAAGACACTATTAATTTGGGCCTATAGACATGAGTTGGGAAACTGGCATTCCTTTTTTTTTGGGTAATTGAATATCTTGGACATGAGATACTTAAAACATGGAAGATTTAAAATCCATGACACTCAGCCTAAAGGATAGAATGGCGAACTGCCATGAGTTCTTTGCTGTGGTAACTGGAACATGTGAATTGAGAAATCGTACCATCGTGATTGTGACACTCAGTAAATAATACATATACTATAAATCTATCTACCTTCTATTTGTCATCTGTATGGCATTAGAGGGTCATCTACTGGATACTGAATACAGATCATGGCATGCTATATAATATGATTGCTTCTATTAGATTTTGTAGAATTTTTCATTCCAGCCTGTCTGACTCTTTTGCTTTATTTGGCTCGTCAGTCGTATGACTACAGGTAAAATGATAGAACTTGTTGGTGGAAAGGCTGGTGTGTCTTGCAGTCGCTTCCATTATGGCAGTGCATTTGGTGAGCCAAGTTGTAATGCTGATAAAGTCAAAGACATAAGGTATATTTTGACATGCAAACATTTTAAGTTTGATTATACATTGATTATTTTAACTCTGTCTTTTCTGCTTACCAGCAAAACTCTAATCAAGCATGGGTTCAGCTATAATGGAAAAGATTTCTTGTACTCAGGTGCATTTTAATACCAAATTACGGATAAAATGATTTTCTTCATGAAAGATTTGGATTTTCAAGCTTGTCTAAAAACATGTAATGGATGTTGCCACAACTAATAGGGAATTATAAATCATATGTAAACAATTTACACTTCGTTAATAAAAAAATTATCATGACTAGTTTCATACTTTATACGTAGAGAAGTCTACTTTTCACCCTCCAACTGTGTGAAAGTTGGAATTTCAGCCTCCAGCAGTCCAGTTCCAAAGACCAAACATAGAACACCACTTGACTGTTGAAATAGGACACCTTTCACCTTCATGCTGGTTTTATGGGTCTGTTCTTTTTTTTTTTTTTTGCCAGATTGACATGTAAAGAAAGGTATATGAGTCATCTGCCTCCTCCTCTCTCCTTCCCTACCCCTCCCTGGTTACCAATGTACACCAATGTGTGTTGTGGATTCACACAGGACCATTATGCTTTGGATATGGGATTGAGCACCATGAGCAAGGAAAAAGTATAATTTCATTTTTATATCTGGCAAGCGAGCAGTTATACACTTATACTATTAGAGAGGCAGTGTGTCATGACCACACTATCATCGGACGGCTATGGATGCTGCTAGTGTGGAGTCGTCAATGGCCTATAACCGCTTTAGTCAAATTTAATTCCTATTCATTATTTTGCTGGAATACTTACAATAGTCTTTCTATTTTTTGGTTGTAACTCTGTTCCGGCTATAAAGCTGAGGCTTGCGTGCACTCGAAGGCAACTTATCTCTTGTAAAATAAATATTCCTCACAACTTGAGTTCATAGCCAAATTCTCCCATAATCCTCTCTAGTTCATAGCATTTTTGCTCTAGACTTGTTGTACTTCGTTCTAGATTGATCACCGGTGTTATGCAGCACGAATCTTGGGTTACTTGTTGGGATTGACCTTACCTGCCGCTAGGCCAGCTCCTTGCTACCAGGGTGCATTGGCAACAACAGATACTACCTCCATCTCTATTATTAATTGACTTAGGATGACACATCAGGAAAACCTTGTACACATGTATGTCATGTTGAATGAAGACCAGGGTGGTTACAGGGGGGTGACGGCATCTCCTCTGGTTTCAGTACTAGCAGGGTGCCAAGTATCTGGTATAGAGTTGAATGTTGAAAGTCAGACTTCAACTATAGCTGTAGGGTGAGAAAATAGACTTCTTCTTAATATATTAAGCTGTATTCAAAAGAAGGGACATAAACTTATGAAAGATATATGGTGGAATCCTTCAGCTACATTAACCATGCAAATTTCTACAGTTTGATACGTAAAATTTGCTACAGTATTTGCATAGCCAATAAGACTCTTTTAGGGACAAAGGTAGTATTCATTAGGTGGTCTTTCTTTATTCAAAGTGACCGTCCTCACCACTTAGTTTGCCATGTTTCTTTGGAGCTTATGTTTGGCTCCTGTTTCAGGCATTCTCGGTCATCCTGTTGAGGCATACATATTCATGGGACCAATCTACTATCAGAAACTGAAGCATATGGTAACGATAGTTTTGTTTGTATTATTCATTTTTGAGGTATACTACCTCAAAAAGCTTTGGATGCTGATATTTCGATAACTACAAGGGTTGTAACACATGGAAATGATGTGTATATTTTTATAGAAATGCACTTAATATTATAAGTTACTATGCCTATGAAGACATTACATTATAAGAAATTGGTGGTCAGAGTTTCATTATGGAGACCACCTATTGTGAAAATTTTGTTGAAAAGCAAGTAAAAACAATGTACAGAGAGAATACTAAGAAACCAAACATGTACAGTCCTGAAAGAAAAAAAAAAGAAAAGGCTAGAGTCACAGTATTTACAGCAGAGAAGTTCTTATGCAAAGTATTGCTTCTGCTGCTGTTGTGATGGATTTATAAGTTGAAAGATCAGCCATGATGCTGCTTCGAAATCTTCCGTGCCACATTTATGAAGACGTCCATGAAGAAGGCCCTTGAAAGCCCAGCTTTGCAGTGTACATCATTGCAAAGTAGTCTAAATTATGGTTCCATACAATTTCCAGAGCCGGCCAACAACTCATGTTTAAAAGGCAGGTGAAGAGATGCTAGGCTGTCTCTACATTTCTGGGCAGAATAAATAGCTATATTAATAAAGCTTCAATAGATGTTGACATAGCTTCATTTCCTAGTTTGTAATGTTCTTTCTCCCCATCTTCACACCAACTCTGCATGCGTACTATATTTGGTTTCAAAGGCATCAGCACTTAGCAGGCTGTAGCTTTATTTCCCAAACAGGAATGATGATTCATACAATTTCAGAAGCCTTTTCATCATGCCTGTGATATCATTGAAATTTGTTTTCATGCCTGTAAATAATTTGTTGCAATGTGTGTTTTCCAGGTTCTTGATAAGATGCATGCTCGAGCTAGTGGACCACGAGTTTTGTTGACGAGGTAGCCTACCGAAGGGCGCAGTCGTGATGGAGGTTTTGTAACTTCTATATTTCCTGCCTTTGTATGGTTGTGCCCCCAATATTATTTCTTGTTGACTATTTTGTTCCTCTTCTTTATTCACTTCCATTAGGCCTGCGTCTTGGTGAAATGGAGTGTGATTGTTTGATTGCATATGGTGCTAGCATGCTAATCTTTGAACGTCTACTACTATCCAGTGATCCATATCAAGTCCAGGTGATGATCTTTAAAGTAGATTTTCAGACTTCCTTTTGTTAGAGCCTACACTAACTTGCTTAATGATTAAAGACTTTGTTGTTATTGTTGTTGTTGTTGTTAGAGTCTGAATAATGCTACAAGTCTAACCGTTTATTCTGTTGTTTTGGCATCTACAATTATGAACCGGGCTTGCTTGTGCCAGTCAATTGATTTTCATGTTTGAATATGTAAAGAAGCCTTTTGGCAGATACCTTGTGCATTTTATCTGTGCAGATGTGAAAAAATAAATATGATTCAACTGCATTGAAGCCTCTTCAATAATAGTTTTATAAGTGGTATCCTGTTAATAGCTGAGTGTGGCAGAGTAGCTTCATCTCTACCGCCACTTTTTCACCATGGTAGATTTTGAGTTGACCAGTGCCAACAAGGCTTTATGTTCTTTATAGTAGGGTCACCTTGTTTGTTGATGTGAATGCAAACCAGGTTTGCCAAAATTGTGGTTTGTTGGGATACTACAATCACAAGCTGGAGACATCATTTTGCTCGATGTGCAAAAGCGGGGGAAATATGGCCAAGATGAGGCTGCCATATGCATGCAAGCTTTTATTCCAGGTACTGCAGAAGCGGGAGGGTGTGGTTGCTTTAATCATGCTGCCTATTTTTTTAATCGAGGTTTTTTTTGCTAAAACATCATCTTAACCTATGGGTGATTTTGTCAGTTACAATGCTAATCCCAGTTGCTTTTATCTTGCCCCCAAGAAAAGTAAATTAATCATGTGGAGCTGCATGATCCGAATTAACCCTGTGATGTAATTCATAAAAGATTAAATGAAAAGATTTTTTGAGGGAATTATAGTAAATAAAAATGTTATGTTCACACTTTCATGAGGTCTGGTGTAACTTTGATTCAGTACTATGCATAGATAGTTTAGACCACTTATGAGACATGTAATTTGATTCTGTCTTGTTTGTTCAATTTATTTTTTAGGAATTGCATGCGATGAATGTTATACCACGCTTGAAGTTAAGCGAAGGATAGCTTGACGAATTGCAGAATTGCTGGTAAATTTGTATAGATAGTACAAGGCTTCTTTTCAGGAGGGATGATGAGTTGAAATCTACTGTGTTGGATCGATTGTTGGCTGCATGTTACAAGGTGCCTATGTTTTAAACATAAAATATTGAATGGACCTTGTTCTCTGTTAATTAAAGTGTGAGACTTGCTTACAGAATACATATAGGATAACAAACTGTAGAGCAGAATACAAATCCTCTCAACTATTGGGTTGCTTGGCCAGGCCAGCCACTAAGTGACACGGTATGCTTGCTTTCATCGTGTATTAATTTTGTTGTCAGTCTTAATGTAGAGAAGCGTATCTTTTTGAGAGGTGTTAGTAGTGATCAGTCTAAAATGAATGGCAGACCGGTGGATCAGTATGTGATACTGCAGTGGAGGCTCAAAAATCTCAACTCAGCACGCACTTCATGACTAATAAGACCTGCTAATCTCTGTTCACATTAGTAAATCCTTCTTCACTGACAATTTGCATGTCTTATACATATAATGCCCCTCTACTCCCATGCCCTTTTGGTATATTTATCTTCGAGGCATCTTTTAATTTGTGGCCAATTTAGGTGCTCATGTTATGTGTTACACTTCAAATTTAGATTTATTTTCAGATCGGTGAAAGTGACAAGCTTTTGCCTGCAACATAATCATTTCCGATTTTACATGCACAAGCGACAAGGCTTCTTGCAAAACACGTATGATACAAAAGGCCTTGCATACATTTCACACATAAGTATGGACAGCATTGGTTACAGTTACTCCTTAAAGGAGGGAAATAATGGCGAGGGAGATAATGGCTTGTTGATACAGCTGCTCTTTTATCGGTGGCTCTAATCCTTGTTCCTTGAATTCATCCTCACAAGTCACCGGAGCATCAATTGTGGCGCTCATTGATGTCTTTGCATCCTTGTACCTTTTGTCCCTAATGGCTTCAATCGATTTCTCAAGATCGTACAATGAGTTTTTGAATACTCCTATGCATGTCTCCAAGCAAGACTTTCTTGGAGATCCAGTTGTTGCTTTCTCACTAAGCTCATTCATCTTGGATTCCATGCTCGTCACGTCTGATCTGAGCAAAGTGGCTGAAATCACAGCAAGACCATGGAGGTCTGCCTGACTACTCTCAGGGTTTGCCGAAAAAGATGCAATGCATAGCGTGTAATTCACCTTAGGATCGTTCACGCTACATCTTTTACATGTGTCAGTTACCACATCAAACTGAGTGGCCATTGAAGGCGAGAGAAGAAAGACAATTGACAAGAGGAGAAAAGGAATGAATAGGTAAGGGGGCGGCATAGTGTGAGACATGCGAAGGTTCCGAGAACGGTGCTTTTGTTGCACCCATATATATACATTTATTGTTGTTTTGTGCCTAATTTTGCCATGCTATGCTTAGACACACTGCAGATTCATGGGTAACTTTTTGGTTGACCGCTAAAACTATGGCAGATCACATTTTATTAGTCCTCTATCCCACATATCATGCATGCAAGTTTTCTTTTAACTAACTTCACCTATAATTCATGGACTAAAAAATTATTGGTCGCACATTTTTTTGGTAAATCACCGTTAAATAACATTAGTAGCATGTCACTACACTACAAAAAAAAGGTTTTTTTTTGGCACCATCAATCATAAAACTTTGTCCAAAAACAGGTGGTGAGGGGTTTCAAGGTAACATGACTTGTCATCTTATTAGTTTGTTGATACTGGGATGGCAATGGGTTGGGGTCAGGGCAGATGGAGCCAAAACCCATCCATCATAAGAAAGTGTTCGGGTGAAAAACGACACCCGCGCCCGCGCCCGCGCCCATGGGTGAAATTTGACACACACGTCCATACCCATGGGTTTTGGGTGAGTGTTGGGTGACCCATCGGGTTTAACATGTAGCTCTTTGCTCCGTCGTTGCTTCGCCGCCGTGATGGTTGCTCCATCCGTCATGCACAAAGGAAGAGTCGAAGAGGGGAGCTAGGCAGACTGGCGGCTCGTGGTGGCTGGTGACATGAGCGAGATAGGGAGGTGCCAGCGGGCAACGACAGGCGAGACGAGGGATAGGGTGGCGGGGTGTGGGTAGCGGGCGAACGCACGACAACGAGATGGGGAGGTGCCAGCGGTGAGGGAGACGAGAGTGGCTGCACAAGATCAAGATGGGGAATTGGGGATTGTGGGGTGGGTGGGTGGCTAGGCACTAGCGGCGGGAGGCTAACGACAAGGAGAGTGGGAGTAGGAAATTTGAGGGAAATAGGGTTTGCTGGTATTGTGGGTTGGGCCAAAATAGTTAACCCGCCTCACATCCGAGTTTGCTCGAGTCAGGTGCGGATGACACCCAGGTGCAAAATTACACCCACGTCCGCACACGTCAGGTGCCAAACCCGTCAGGACCCGCACTCATAGGTGAAATTGATATTCCTAGCTAATACTACATCAATCAGCTAGGTACTCGGTCAAATTAACCTTTTATTTTTGAGAGAACGGGTTTCCAAGCATCATGCATACCATTTAATTTTATCGTCTTTTTGTTAGGCGAAGGAGCCCACTATTGCATTTTAGAATTTTTTTGGTTATTATATGGTGTAATAAGAGTTTAGTTGTTGGCTTTGCCTCATGAATATGAATAGCCAACTTTCATTAAAAACTTCTCTCCAATGACTAAGTGTGTATTTGGTAGAGATTATGCACCAGCTTATTGAGTAGTTTATACTATCATAAAACATAAGCTTTACCAAACAGGTTGGGAATATAAGCACTTATTACAATAAATATTTATAAGTTAAAACCTCTTTTGTACTATAAGTCATAAGCAAGAAAAAACTTGTTTTTCCAGCTTATCACCCCTCCCAAGATAAGCTGTAGGATAAGCTATTTTGTTAAACGGTTTGACTGCTTATACTATAATAAGCTTGATAAGTATTTTTGACGAATAAGCCAAAGCATAAGCAATTTTTAATATAAGCAAAAGTTCTACCAAACACACCCTAGGTATAAATTAGGTTATAAAAAAATTAAATTCCAATGACGAGAAATGTTTCATTGAACCTTTTTCTTATAGCACAAATCTCAAAGCAGTCTAATTCATTAATTATTTCTTCACTGAATCCTGCGCCCAACCCAACCATGTCCTTTAGGTCATTCTCAATGGGGACTTTCATTAATTTCACTGTTACCAAGACTGTCACATTAGTTTTTTAGTTTTTTACAAGAGAATGAAAGTGTTTCTCTCAATGGCTCTTTTCATTTCACAATTTCATATGGTTGCTGAACATTAAATTATTGCATGATGTGGTATTAAATGAGCCATACAAATTATGTAATCACTTGGAGAATGAAAGAAAGAGCCCTCAACACATCTTTTATGAGCCTTTCATTGACTTGAAAAAAGTACAACAGTCTTTCACTAGCATGAAAGGATTTTTCTCTCTTTCATATTAAATATGTTGCCATGTCACTTTTTTCTGATGTGGCACCTAATTAAATATGAATAAAAGGCCCATTGAGAATGGCCTTACTCCGGCGACCTCCTTTTCTTTTTCTCCTACTGAGCAGCAGCACTGCAGCGATGAAAACGATCGTTTGGATCCTCCGAACATTGTGTCTACTTTGGATCGGGCTGGATGGGGCAGGGTAGGGTAGCTGGGATTAAAGAAAATAGAAAAGTTGTTTAATTAAACAAGCTGCTTTGAGATTTGTGTTTGTTTTAAGAAAGAGCTCCACCGAAACACTTCTTCCGATGACATCAGTCGAGAGAGGCATCAATCGTACCATGTTGAAAGGAGGTATTGGAGCTTGCTGATCGACATCTCTCTTAGTAGTTGCCCCATGGCCTGCTGCCCCTCCTGCCTTTAAAGCTCCATCATCCTTGACGAGATGTAGCATCCGCCACCCCCACACTATCCCCGTGCCTCGTCACTGTCGACATGGCTCTTCGGTTGTACCCTACCGCTCCAAAGGAGCCTCCTTAACTATTCCACCCACCGCCCTCCTCCACCACCTGCTGCCGAACTAGCTTCCCTCCTGGCCTCTAGGATCGCATGGAGGGGGAAGCTGGTTGTACCCTACCGCTCCAAAGGAGCCTCCTTAACTATTCCACCCACCGCCCTCCTCCACCACCTGCTGCCGAACTAGCTTCCCTCCTGGCCTCTAGGATCGCATGGAGGGGGAAGCTACGTTGTAACCCAAACCCCACGCCGATAATCCGAATGGGTTAAGATCTACGACGAGGATTAGGTCGGTCTTGACCTTTACGAGATGTGCTTCCGGAGCAGTTCGACAGGCCGGTGGCGTTAGCCATGCACGAATTTTAATGGACAGACTGTCATCTGGTAACCAGGACGCCCACACATGTGGGCACCATTTGTTTTTCATATACATATATTAGTATTTGGTCAGGAAGTGGAAATTAAATACCATTTACCTTCCTCGCAAAAAAAAATACCATTTACCAAAAGAGCCCTTAAATGAAACGAGTGACAGCACATTGTAACTTAAGACCTTTACCAAACATGTATATTACATACAACATCACATTTTATTCTCTCTTAGTTTCGTACAATGATATATTCCACTCTTTTTCCTTGCAAAGCATGCATGACGTACCACAAAAGAAACTGTATATATATCAGACAGCATATATAGATGCGGATTGCACAAGCTACAATTACTTGTCATAACAGGGAAATAATAGCAAGGGAGATGACAGCTTGTTGAAACAGTTGCTTACTCTCAGCTTCCATAGGTGGCTCTAAGCCTTGTTCCTTGAATTCGTCCTCACAAGTCACCGGTGCATCAATAGTGGCGCTCATGGATGTCTTTGCATCCCCATACCGGCTATCCTCGATCGCTTCAACTGACTTCTCCAGATCGTACAATGAGTTACGGAACACTCCTATGCATGCCTCGAGGCAGGACTTTCTAGGAGACCCTGTTGTTTCATTCCTGCTGAGTTCATTCATCTTGGATTCCATGCTCATCACACCAGATCTAAGCAACTTGGCTGAAATCACAGCAAGCCCATGGACGTCTGCTTGGCTACTCTCAGGATTTGTTGAAAGGGATGCAACACATAGAGTGTAGTTCACTTTAGGATCAGTCTGGCTGCATCTAGCACAAGTATCGGTTACGATATCAAACTGGGAGGCCGCTGAAGGCGAGGGGCATTGCTCAAGGAAGAGAATCAATAAGATGAAGAAAGGAATGAAGATAGCAGTAGGCCGCATATTGTGATACACTACGG
The DNA here is from genome assembly GCA_032690845.1 of Eleusine coracana subsp. coracana. Lineage (NCBI taxonomy): Eukaryota > Viridiplantae > Streptophyta > Magnoliopsida > Poales > Poaceae > Eleusine > Eleusine coracana. The sequence continues at coordinate 169,476 of CM064420.1, forward strand.
CTCTATAATTAATGGCGCCTCTAGCTCTCTATATTGGACTGGTAGATTATATATGTGAGGTTGTATATATATAAAAGACATATGCATATGGTTGAGGAATTATATAGCAATAGTTTGGCAAGTTAATTTGTGGGATCATGTTTTTTGTGCTTGTCGAGCTGAGGGTCCCAGCAGCCAATGCAAGGAGGCCAAGTGTGTAAGCAACACCGGTTTGTTGCTGAAATAAATCAGTGGTCCGATTGCAACCGAATGCTAAGGCAAGTTTGTTGTGCACTAGCTAGTACTGTTGTTGTCCTTGGGGCAGTGGCGTGCTGTCAGCACACAGGGGTATGTTTTCTTTTGTTTTTTCTTCACTGGGACTTATTTGGGAGAGATTATTATTATATCATGATGAAGCAGCATGCATGCATATGGATGGGTTGGATATGGACTTGAGAAGAAGAAAATACAGAGAGTAATAAATCAATGCAAGCAGTTTTATTTCTTCTTCATCGATCATCTATGCCCTACTACAACATGCATTTCATTCTTTAGAGATAATAAATGAAAAAAGAAAATACAAGGACTACGTAGGGCAAGTAATAATGAGAATAATACAGAGTAAGTACGTACACACATCCTATAATTTATATAATTAATAAAAAAAAACATATGCATGCATGGAAAAAGGGCCGGCCGGGAAGATTGACGGATGCATGATCAATCAATCAATAGAAATAAGAGGAAATAAGCAGATTATGCGGCGGCGTGGGTGAATCCGAGGGCGATGTGTGCCATCCGTCCGTACTCCCTGTCGTGGTCGGCGACGGGGACGAGGTGGATATTGGTGTCCTCCGTCCCTTTCCAGGCGTCCTCGCAGCTCTCGGAGGCGCCCAGCGCAGCCGCAAGCTGCTCCATGGCCTTGCCGTAGATCTTAGCCTTGAGGTTGTCGAGGGCGTCGCGGAGGAGATCGGCGGCGCCGCCGTACTGCTCCAGGCAGTGGTTGAACTTGAAGCGGAGGTCAGCTGAGGATGATGCTTCTTGTTGTTGTTGTTGTTGATGATGAACAAGAGAAAGGTCGGCGAGGTCGTCAATCTTGGACTCGGTGCTGGCGGCGTGGTCGATGGCCATCTTGGTGGCCAGCACGGCCAACCCGTGCATGTTGCCGGCCTCCTTCTCCTTGCTTCGCGGATCGGCTCCCAGCGCCGCCACGCAGTGATCGTAGGCCACCCCTGCGTGCGTCTCTGATGCGCCGCGGCATGCCTCCTCCACGCTCACCGGGCTCGAGCACTCCGCCGCCGCTGCTTCTTCTACTGCATCGATCTCATGTGCCCCCGCAATAATGCTCAGCAACATCACCACCACCACGGCGCAATAATGCCTCATCGTCATCATCTTCTTCCTTTCTTCTATTGCTTGCTTCTTCTTTCTTGTCTTGATTATATACTACCTTTTTTGTTATATATTACTGTATATAAGTGTGTGATGCGCGCGACAAGATCGATCGAGGATATATATATATACATGTTTCTATATATATATATATATATAGATACATTTAGCTAATTTCGGATCCCGCCAGGAGAGGGAATGAAAGGTGGGGAGGAATGCTCGCTTATTCCATCGGTCCATCAATAAATTGCTGCCTCTCGTTTATTTAGCAACGGCCATCGTTGAATGCTTCAATATATGCATGCGTCCGTATATGCGATCGACTCAAAAATTCAGGATAACATGCTTTATTATGATTTGGCTAATTGCATCTCCTTATTTTATTGCTATATATCAGTATCAGCCTCTTCATCCACCTCTTTCTCATTAATAGGACTACTAGGACAGCACACCGCCACCGAGGAGGCATCCTTCTTCTTTCCCCACAGCAGAAGATACAGACCAAAAATCATCAACAGGGATCCTAGGACGCTGTCATATATATAAAAAACAAAACTTTTGTTACACATCACCATGCATGTAGAACGGGTTAGTAAATTTGCAAGGTAACTAAGAGCTCTCCGAAACATTACTCCCAAAAAATTCTTTTTGAGAGCTGTCCAAAAAATAATGGGTCCCAATTATCTCTCCTCCAACAACAATTCCTCTAAAAGTGGAGTAAAAAATCATTTTGATTGAGCCAGATCAGAAATGCCTTTTCTAATTACGTACCCATCAGCGTGAGCCTTGTTTCGCTGCATGACTTGCCGGTCAGCGTCAGGGATACCACCAAGGTACCAACAAATCAATACAATGCTGGTTCTAGAATTCTAGATTGCAGTTCCGGTCAGTAGTGTTCCCACACACCGTGCACGTAACCATTCCAGGTTTTCGTTTGTGCTGGCCAATGGCACTGCTCCACGACTGTCGAACCATCACGTCTTCCATTTCTCTATGGCTCTTTTGGCGCGGGGGTGGGAAGAGTAGGATCGAGGGAGCTTATTCCGTACTTGTTTCTAGCTACGATTTAGGAAGATAACAAAAATAGAGAGGTGTTTAGAGGAGCTATTGAAAAAGGTTTTCTTGATATAATCCCATTAACTTGATTTAGAGATAATTATTAAGGAGCTTTTGAAGATGCTCTAATCACAACGATACCTGCCAAGATAGATATGTTCATGCAGGAAGAATAAATTGATGATGGCTACCATCATCTGGATTATGGGGATGAAGGCTGCAGTGAAAACTGGACCCCTCTTCTCCACGCACCAGGTCATTATCACATAGCCCACACCAGACGCCATGATTCCCTATATCGAAACCATATGCAACAAAGTACTTATTATATATGTTTCAAATTAATATATCAAAACCATATATATATGCAATGAGTACTTATTATGTTTCAAATATATCAAAACCATATGCAATAAGTTGTGCAAAAAAAAAGATAACAACGGCTGACACACGTAACGCGGTGCATGAGAGGATCGTAACTAGCAGTATATTACAGTAGTATTTTAGTTATCTGTTAACAAGGGTTTATTATTGGAAGCTCCTATGACAAAAGTACCATGCTAATTAACAACGAGAATTATTGCATTTACCACTTTCACAAATTAAGCTGCATCGACTTTATTACTAGCTAATTAATACTCTCTCTAGATTTAAATTATTGATGCAATTGATTTTTTTAGTTATGTTTGACTATTCATCTTATTAAAAAAATTAAAAATTTATCAGATATTTTGTTATAATTTATTTTATCTTATAATTTTGTATATTTAAACAAATATTTTAAATAAGACAAATGGTCAAATATATCTTAAAAAATTAATTACATCAATAATTTAAATCCTGAGAAAGTATTTGCTAATAGGCCATCGTGTGCAAGTTGATATATAGTGTGTCAATATAATGGCGCATGTTTTACTGTATTGGAGCGTGACTATGACGATGGACCTTTTTGGACATGCGTTATTCGTGAGTAGTGTAAAGTCTAGATAGATGATATCTTACTGAATACAAGATTGTGACAATCTCCAACTTCCTTGTCACAATCCACACTGATGCGTGCCTCTCCGTCGTCACTGTCAGTGCTCCAGCCTGCAGTATGCTGACGAAGAACATGATAGCGGTGCTGGAGTAGAGCGCCGGATACTTCTTTGTGAGCCTGGTTTGGAGCAGCAGCCAGAAGGAGAAGCACAGGCAGTTCGCCAGTAATGCTACAGTTCCCAGCATCCAGTTTTTGCTCTCGATATTACCTTGAGAGGAAGCTGTTGTTGTTCTATGGTGGTGGCCTGATGAGCTCAGCAGAGCATCAGCGCCGTTGGCCGGATGTGTCACGGTCACATCCTTGTACAGACTTAGTAGCATCACGCCTGCGATTGACATGAGTGTTCCAAGGATCTTTGAAGCTCCTGCCTTGCTTTTCATGTTGAGCGATTCCACCCTGTATATTCTCTCTCATCAGTACTCTTCTCGTTCATTTTTTTCCTTTTTTCTGTGTGCGTTCGTTTTTTTTTCTTTTTCTTTGAAGGCGACTACTTGACCATTAGGAATCAGCACATACCTTAGTACTATAGCAATCAGGAAGGTGAGGACAGGTGCCAAATTGGCAAATGTTATGGCGAATGTGGCGGTCGTGAATTTGAGCCCGTAGAAGGTGTTGTACTGCGGGAGTGCAGCACTGCACACATCAAGAACAAGGATCGCTTGGAAATTAATTAAGGCATGCAAGATATCGTGACTGTGTTGTTAACAATGCTATGTGATGTACCCGAACAGTGCACTGAAGAAGTGGTACACAAAGATCTCCAATGTGAATTTAGGTCTTGTGCTCCTGGAAAGACAATTATCAACGCAGATAGAACACCACACTGGAATTAATCAAAACTATGTTTAACTCCTGAAAGATTAACATAATACTAGTGAATACCTTTCTTTGAAATAGGCTATTGGAGCTAGGAAGGCAGTAGCCACCAACTGCCGGAGTGTAATGAGGACGAGGGTATTGATCCCTTGCTGGAGCGCCATCTTCACCAACGCTGTCATCACAGCAGAGATGAGGTTGAAGACCAGCATCGCTATCACTGGTCTCCACTCATCCAAATTTGACATTATGACCGTATCAATAATGTGTGCTTCTGCAAGATAGATAGATGCTGCCCATCATGGGCGATGCTCATGGTCATATATATATATATAGGCCCCGGCATGTCCTGGCCACTGATAGGAAAAGAGACGGCTCTCATTCATCCTGGCGGAAAAGGCAAATGCTACGATCATACCTAATTTTTGTTCGACAAGGGAAGAGTGAAAATGCATCAATTCGTCTTGAAACAGAGACGCAAATGGGTCGATACTTAGGATCAAAATGCAACACAAAGGATGCAGAAATTATATAATATATGCATCGTGATGCAGCTCTGCACTAACATTTTCCTTTTCTAGTGCCCCATGGATGTGCATAATAAGATGCCAAAAAAGAAGTGAGGGAAAGTTGGAGGCACTGAGCTTACAAAGTTGGAGGCACTGATCTTTTGCACAGACAAATATCTTGTCAACATCAAACAGACCTCTAGCTACGATATTATACAAGAACATACATAAACCGGCAGAGCATCTGGAGTCAGCAATTAAGGACTTAAAGAATAGTATGGTATCTGGCAAAAAGCATTATCCACGAGGTGGAACAGCATCGATCTGCATTTGATGAGCGACTGCACTGCTACAGTACGGTATATAGGGAAACTAACTATGAGATGCTCAATTTGGTCGAGAAAATAGCAGCGGGTCTGCGGCTGCATCCCTGGTCTTTCGTCAGAGAAGAATTTAGAGGACTCATGTATTCCACCGTGTATTGCCAAGTTAGTAGGACATGATTTTAACTCTCTGTCTAGCTAATTAATAAAGCTCTTGTTTACCCGCAAGACAAAAAGAATCTAGAGGCCTCCAATGATGAGAGCAGCACCAACCGCACTGCAGGGCCAAAGGAGAAGTGCGATCCCATTACTTCTGTCGCGGAAGTGCTGTCTTGAAATGAAGCTGTCTTGTGATCGGTACCAGGAGGTGTATGTCACTTTGTTCATCGTTGACAGTGCAAAGTATTAGTAATTTATTCTTTCCCTTTCCGTGCTAAGTCGATACACTAGATTAGATATGCCTTATATGATCCTTGATAATCCCAGGCTGGGACTACTGGTAGCATTAGATGCTTTAAGGCAGCATTTTCCGGTCACTGCTGAGATGCAGTAAGCACCATTTTCCAGTAAAGCTAACTTCTTAATATACCATTCAATCAATGTTAGTTCTGTTTGCTACAAGTATTGGTTCCCTATCGTCAAAAATGGCAAATGAATCCCTCCCGACCCTACTCTCTTAATTTGGTTCTGTTGGAGATTGTGCCTCGTCATGTAATTTCGAAATGATATGCTTGAGTCTTGTGCTTCCGGACTATCCATTAAGAAGAACTCATTGCGCACACATCAGGCACGCAACAATCTTATTCCACAACAGATAGGAGTTTTGGTTTTGCCCATAGCGCCTACCCGCATACCCGTCGTAGAGCACTCACTGTTTACATTTCTCTCATTTCAGATTTCATTTCACAGTTGCAGGGAAATCAGTCCAACAGAGACCATTACACGAGCGATCAAACATCAGCCACGATACAGAGGGATGGCAAGTCATAAACAACACTGAAAGCATTCCAATTCCATAACATCCTAAAACAGTACAAAATTGCAGTACCCAACATAACTTGGTATGTTTCTTTTTTTTACTTCAAAAAACAGCAGCGAAAATTTTGACCTCAGCACTTCTTAACACTAGCAGCTAGGATGGAAATGCAGCTCACTGCTCATCAGAGATAGGGCCCATATCACTCACATAGATACCATCCAAGAACTTCCTGATATCCTTGTTCTTGACGTGGCATTTCTGTTTCAAAGGAAAAACACAACTTGATTTAGGATTATATGTCAGGACTCAGGAGAACTGGTAAAACACAACAACAGATCATACTTACTACAACAGCAAACAGCATCCATGTATTTGTACAAGGGGCAAAAATAATCCATGATTTTGATTTATCAGGGCAATCTATTGCATTTTACACTTGGTTGCCATAGATGTCTGAAAAACTAAACTATAGCAAGCATGCATAAACTCAAGACAATATTATCATAGGAGTGAGTGGCTGAAGGCTCATATAGATCAACAAGCTGTGCAATGCACTAAAAGAAACAGAGAAGCAACCACCCTAACCTGATTTATGAGAGCAGCGGAGCGGGAGACTAGCTCAACATCATTGCCATCAAGAATGAGTTCATCCTTGACCTTCTCAGAACGCAAAATTGTCACACCTTCAAGCATATCGACCTTCCTCACCTGCGAGGAAAGGAAGAATCTCAGAACAATTCATACACGAGATCAAAGCTACAGACGACAAGCAGCATGTCCTCCTATGGAGCATTTCCAGCAGCAATGATCAATTTTTCAAAATATCAGTGACCCCCACCAAATCATGTTAAGCTCAGATGGTTGGCTAACATTTCATCCCTGGTACAAATCCATTATAATAATCGCCAAGGAGGGAGCAAGTACCTTCTTCTCGCCGAGGAAGTTCCTGATCTCGATGGCGGTGTTGGCGCCGGTGATGGAGGCGTTGATGGGGAAGTGGGCGTAGACGAAGCGCATCTTGTAGCGGTATCCCTTGGTGACGCCGGTGATGAGATTCTGGACGTGGGAGATGGCGGTGCGGATGGCGGCCATGGTGCGGCGGGTTCCGAACCAGGCGTCGACCTTGAGCTTGCGGCCGCCCTCCTGGAGCCGGAAGTCGAGGTTCAGATGCTTGAAATTGCGGGTCAGCTTGCCGCGCGGCCCCTCCACCGTCACCACCTTGGCAGCCACCTTCACGGTGACCCCCTCGGGGATATCCATTGTCTCCGAAGCAAGGATGGTCTTCATCTTCTCCGGCGACCACCCCACCTGTGAAGGAAGAGGAGGAGCGACGGCGGCGGCGGCGGCGGCGGAGAGGAGCGCGCGACAGAGACGACGCCAGAATTTTATACCGCGACAGAGAGCGTTTAGGGTTCTTTTTGCTTCTCGTTATTGGGCTTTAAGTGGGCCATAATTAGGCCCACGGTCAACATTTTGCTGGTACATACATCCATCTTGGCGTCCCTCTTTTCTTAAACATACCAAAAAAAAAAAATCATTCATCGAATCTAAGTGGCCCAATATGTACACATGGATTAATTTCTGAGCTCGATATGAGTTCACTTTGTGGCACTTCGATAGATAACACAATAACAACAACAACAAGCTAGGCAGAGGCCGGTTGAGAGCTTGCACAACAAAAAACAAAATTCCTGTGCAAGATGATGATGCATTTATCTATCATATGTATGTATCAGTAGACTTCCACATTCCATTGCTCGCCCTTCTTCAGCTGCTTCTTGTACTCTAACCAGTCGATCCCTGCTTGCATTGGAAGGATCAGGATTCATCAGGAGCATTAATTAATGAGCTAGTATTCTCTTCTATGTTGTCTTATATATAATAAAAAGTACTCGTTGTGTTATGATGTATATGAAGGCAGCCAGTAGTAGGACATGTGCGTGGTTCAACTCAAAAGTGAAATTAACCTTATGTCCTAATAAGACTGGCTGGAGGCAGTATATATATCATGGTATGTGTTGATTGAGTGAAGCAACGAATGAATTAAGAAGAAGAAGTGCAGTACCGTCCTTGGCTGCAAGGTCGACCATGATGTCGTCGATGCCCTTCTCCATTCCCTTGAGCCCACACATGTAGACGTAGGTGTTGTCATTCTTGAGCAGCTCCCACAGCTCCTCCTTGTACTCCGCCATCCGTGTCTGGATGTACATCTTCTCCCCCGCTGCGTTCGTCTGCTCCCGGCTCACCGCAAAGTCTAGCCGGAAGTTGTCTGGCGCCATCTCCTTCATCTTCTCCAGCTCCTCCTTGTACAGAAGAGTGTCGCTTGTGGGAACACCCAGGAAGAGCCACGCCAGCCCGTTGTACTGCATTTGAAACAGAGTGCATCCGTCTGTTGGCGAACAAGCAATGGATGAATTAGGCGTGTAACTAATTTTAGCAGCTAGTATTTCATTCACCTTGTAGTCGTCATGCTCCTCGAAGAACATCTTCCACAAAAATGAACGGAACGGGGCAATTCCGGTACCCGTCGCAAGCTGCCATACAACAGATTTATATTTTCATTCATCTGCAGTCGTTATATTTCTCTGATCATTGATGTACTTGAAAATGCATGATCTTCAATGAATCAATAAGATAGTTTTGCATTGGGGGGTATGTATACTACACCATTATGATAGTTGCATTGGGGTCCTTGGGCATGAGCATCTCCTTGCCAACTGGCCCTGTGATCTTCACTTCAGCACCTGGCTTCAGGTCACCTGCAACAATCACCATGATCGTCTGAAAACAGTACTAATATTGGTTATGGAACAGGCAGAAACGAGTAGCTAGGTGACTGACATAGGTAGTTTGAGCAGACTCCTTTGACGATCTCCCCTTGATTGTTGGTGTAAACAAGCCTCTTGACGCAGAGAGAGACCTGCAGTAAAATGATAATTAGTATTTCTTATCTCGTATACGTAGTACTGTGATAGATCATCTTTCTATCTATATTATTATATATAATATAATAGTGTAGCAACGTACAGTGTGATATGTTGATCCATGGAAATATATATAATAAATACCAGTGATGAATGAATGAAATGAAAGAGGAAGGGGGGGCATCACCCACCGTCTTGGAGTCGCCGAAATCCCCGAGAGCGCTGCTGGCGATGGAGTAGAGCCTGAGCTTGTGTGGCTTGCCGTTCTTGTCGACACCATCAGCGATGACACCGATGGACTGCCCTTCTCTGTAAGGGAGCTGGCCTGCTCCGTCCCCAAAATTGACCACAAATTAAAAAACAAAAATTCCTGATCGAGGATCCGATCCTCGACGCTGCTGTGCTGTGTACTCCTAAACAGACAGTATATATGAACCTTCGGTGCTGAAGACCATGTGCCATGTCTCCCCCGGCGCCTTGTCTCCGGTGATCCTTTTGTTGAAGAGGCACCTGCCAATGTACGGCTCCTTGGGCTTGAACTTGTTGGTCACCACCCCTTCCTCCTGCTTCTTCGAGATCTTCTCCTTCTTCACCGGCGCCGGGGCCGCCTCCGCCTCCGTCTCCGTGGTCGAAACCTGCACCCGCACGCCCCGGGGCGCCACGCGCGTGTACGCCAGGAAGCTGCTTCGGCATGCCACCAGAGACGACGGCGATGGTGCAGCAGCCACCTTCGCAGGGGAGGACGACGACAGAGACACGGTCACGCCAGCCATGGCCAGCAATAATGCTCGATAGCTAGTCCTTGGTTGATGAGGTAGGAGACACACAGACTGTGGAGGAGAAGGGAACCAAGAAGATGAATGAGAAGGATCGTAGAGGATTGGGTTGCCAGCGAGTGGAAGAGAGACGAGGTGAGGAAAAAGTGGCATTGTATTGCCGCCCACTCACCTCACGCCATGTGGACGATGTGGCAAAAAAGAAAAAGAAAAAAAAAATCCTCTACCTCTAGCCCCAGAACAACACACTTCACTTCCGTCTGTCTGTCTGTATCCGGATGACATATATACCTGTATAGTAGTATATCTTAATTTTGTCATGAATTTACTTACTACTACTCCCATTGTGGTGGTTGGTGAGAACCTTTTGCTCGAGCAATCCGTCGACGGCTATACCTGGTCATTCGGAACCGCCCGACACGATAATGAAGCGGGACGGCATGGCACGGCGGACTGATTGTGCCATGCCAAAGTAACCTACGGGCTCGAGGGTCGGCCCATGACATGGCACAAAAACCATTTAACTGTGTCATGCCGGTCTGAATGCATGGCTCGATGATCCGTGAGCATGGTTTTGAGTTCAACCTTTCATAAGCTCTGGAGAGGAAGACGGAGACCAGTAGAGAGGAAGCAGAGGGAAGAGCGGGCCACTATACAGGATTTCTTATTTGTCATCCAAATAAATTATAATTTTTTACTGCCATTTTTATTAATTTAGTCCTCTAAATAGTATTAAATAACACATACGAAGTTAAACTTGTCTACAAAATAACATGCATGTTGTTTACGAAATATCATTACATGCAAATTTTCAAACAAAACAAAGAAAAAATGAAGATGTCAACGCACATATTAGTAATAAAATGTGACAATATTCTCTCAAAAAAAGCTGAAAAATAGTAGTATATCACTTCCTATTACAATATACAAAAATTGACATGTTTTAGGAGAGATAAAAAATGAACAAGATTTGTCAAAAAAAAGTGGCATTAGAGGCTAGAGGCATTACAAATTAAGTTAATGGCAAATAAGGAATTCAAATATTTTTATGACAAATAAAAAATCATATAAATTTTCAATAGCATAGAGAAGGAATTCTCTCAATATTATATTGAAAGAAACGACGAGGCAAATAACACAAGTAGAAGATGTGTGATATGAAAAAGAGGAAATCTCGAAGATGTGCAAAGAAGAGGAGCCTAGGACTTACTTTCATTCCTCCATAATTTTTTTTTTCAAACGACAGAAAACAATGTAAAAGGAGATGGAAACACGTCAGGTTTTGTGTGTGTCCATACCCTCCTGCCCAGCAAGTCAATTATGCCCGGATAAATTGAAGGAATGCCACCTACGTAAAATTGAACTTTTAGGAGTGCTTTCAACCTCACTTTCGGATCTAGAACGGCTCTATTTCTTCCATGGCAATTGAATTTCAACTCAAATATTGTTTATGATATATATAACTCAAAAGAGAAACTTTGACAAATTAAAAATTCGAACTTCTTCGTTGCAGAAATTGCAACTTTTGGTTGCAGCGATAAAAGTGATGAATTACATATTATAGTGTTGAATGAATTCATTCGTACATAATTATATAACATACTAGCAAAGTGTCCATGTGTTGCTACAGACTTTAAAATATAATTTAAATATAAATTATTTATATAATATAATTATTAGATATATACAATATTATTAATATTTTTTATATAAAAGATTATATTTGTATTAGTATTGGTGCTTCTTAGTATATTATTTTATATGTTAAAAGTAATAATTTTATTATCATTTTTTATTATATTCTAGAAGCTTTATCTGAAAGAAAAAATTAATTCACGGAGTCTAAAAATAGCACTGCATTGCAACATGATTTTAAAATTGAATACTTGCTCTAATGGGAAAAGTTAAAACACGAAAGTTGTAGATCTCGTTGAGACCTTTTTGAAACATATATAGATCATATTATTTAGATTACAGAGGTATGAGATATGGGCCCCGCACAGAGACCTGCGTAGAGAAGTTCAAATCAAAATAAATATTTTTGCATCGTATATTTAAAAATCAAAACTACGTGATCTGGACTTCTATTGAATATCAAAGTTGTAGATCTTTTTGAGAGCTATGACATAGAGTCTGAGTTTGCCTTATTTCAGTTCCGGATATGACATTTATGATTTTTAAAATTTAGTACTTGATATAAAAGGTACAAAACTAATTTTGATTCAATCTCTAACTTTATGGACACGAAGTAGACGATCGTATCTCAATTAATAGATTGCAGAGATTCTTTGATTCGCCAAAGGTCCAGAGCGCACATCCATAGATGCGGTCCCTTATCGTTGCCTCACGATGTTGCTTTGAGATTCATACTTTATAACAATTGGTTAACCTCGTTCTCTCGTTTTCTTCCTTCTATTGATGTAGCACTCGAGGGCCATCGGCGTCGATGCCCTGGGAGCAGTCAAGCCCCACGGGCCCCAAATCATGTGCCCCCCTCCCCCTTGCAAAAACAGTGTGGCCAGCATTGCTGCACGCCCTCCTAGAATAATTATCGCGTGGTAACAGCGTTCGTCTCTATCGGACATGCATCGCGTCTGCAGAGGGGTCATATCTACATGCACGCATACAAAATCCGTGTTGTTATCTGTTTGTGTGATTAAGAAGTTTGTACATTAATTATTCTTATTGCCGACCTATTCACTTGACTGGACAAAAGTTAAATGAGTTATCAGCAAACTCAACTGAAGGACCGAGAAGGCGACCAGAGTGGGGATGAATGAGGACCAATTAAAATTCTTCTTAAGAACTCGGCCTATGTCTCAATTACAATTCAAACCAACCTCTAACCGAGTCACTAAGATTACACATATCAATTTGTGATGTGCTAACCCTAGGAATGACTTAAACCAAAATGACACATAGCGGAAGCACAAGAGGAACAAAAAGAGAAACAAGGAAGATCCGAGAGATCACAAAATTGAGCCTGACAGAAGTTCCGTGGTGCCCAATGAAAGTTCTGTCAATCACGGAAGTTCCGGACAACGGGAGAACTATCACTCATGGAAGTTTCGTGGTTCTTGACAGAGTTCTCTCCTGGCCGCTGAAGTTCTGTCCTAGGCAAAATAGCAGCTCCGTTTGGAAAAGAAAATTACTAAAATTTTATCAAACAAATTCTAAAAATCACGAAATTTGGACCAGATCATCTTCAATATATCACAACACTCCTCTAAAGAGATCCACTCAAAAATCATAAGGAATCATCATGAATTTTAGATCTTGCGCCAAGAACACCAAAAAGGGAAAACTTGAGAAATCTTTCAAATTGAAGGTGCTAGTGCCTTTGATTCGATCAAGGACCTATATAGGGTTGTTCTAACATATCATAGCACTAAGATCCCACATAAAATCCATCCAAAACTCACTCAAAATCAAGATCGAAAATCACCATGAAAATAGCTCAAAAATAGAAAAAAAAAAGAAATTTAGGATTTAGGGAGAGAGGAAGAACTTGAGCATGAATTTGAACCTTATATCATTAGTTCATCAAGTCAAGATACATGGATACATGGCTAGGAAGCCACCCTCTTCCTCCCACTATTTGGAAGAGCAAAAGAGAACTCTCACACACCCTCTCCTCTCCTCTATTACATGAAAACCTCTCTAACCACTTTAAAATGAACATCTAACACAAGGCTAATGGGAAAAGCCACCCCTTCCACCAGCCACACCTCTCCTTGTATAGGCTTAGGGTCCTATTGTCTAAAAGACCATACTACCCTCGACCTACATAACATTGTCATCTACCACTAGGAGCAAACTTATCTATCTCTTTTTTCTTCACCTGAATGTCATCGGGCCATTCACATCTTTGCTTCACCTTGACGCAAGTTCCGCGATGGTGCCACGTGCACATCCAATTGCCGCCATCAGTTTTGAGGCCCAAATTAGGAAACCGCCTTGCACGCTTCTCAAAATGTGACTTCTCGATGTTGACGCGTGTCACCTTGTCCCGCGATCCTGACCACTGGCAAGTCTCTCCCGGTCCCTGTCCAATAGGCCCCCTTGTCACTTGCACCGATATCCCGCTCGCCTTGACTTGGTGAACATGCAGTCTTCATCACCACCACAGTTTTAAGGCTCAACCGTGAAACCATCAGCGCTTCTTGCCTCTCCACATATACGGTGTGGATCATCCTTGACTTCACTCTGACTTCACTCGGCATCCCGATCGTTCGCCCCCAAGTCCCCACTTATGCCCGATCCTCTCACCGTTGACCGCCAAGTCGACTCCAGTGACCTACACATCATGAAACAAGCAAACACATTTCTCATCTCTTGTAACTTTATCAATACCTCCACCAACTCCGGTTAGTCAAACTATGACATGCACAAACTCATGCAATCCCCAGATTCTCGCATTTCAACTCAAATACCAAATCCGCTCAAGTCAATTACTCATCACATATTACAAATCATAGCACATATCCACATGGTTTCTCACCAACTTTAATGCATGGACAAGAAGTTGATTAGGGTCAACTCCCTTCAGCCTTCAATCTTTCATCTTCTCCATATCAAAGACTCAAGGCTTTCCCTCTCTCTTCTGGTTTTCGCATGAGCGATGGATGAGCTCTGACCACCATCAATTTGTGGATCCGGTGCTGGCACGAGCTCCTCCTCCAGCCTCAACAATGATAAGGGGCCAGGCTTCCTGCTTTGGGTGACGTGAACTGTGACATAATCCATTCCTTGATCGCAAGGACGCCACCTACTCCTTTATGGCCTCGCGAGGCCACCATGGTTCACGAACTATTTATGGTGGGGTCGTCACTGAGCCTGCATCCTCCGCTATCATTAGATTCTAGACTTTCATACATCAGTTTAGAGGATGAAGGAAAGGGGAGGCTGAGTAACTTGAGAGAATGAATGTGTTAGTCAATCAGCTATTGATTAATCTCTACTATTTTATAAATTGGATTAGTCAATCAGTAATATGAGTTCTTCTCGGTTTCAATCTTTACATGCTATACCAGAAAGAAGGATTATGTATGAGCTCATCCTGATTGGACAAAGTTAGCCTCATTTGAGAAATAGTGTCGGATCTCTTTTTATAGAGGTATAGCTGGCCATCTAGGTTAGGTTAAATAGGTCGGCTAGAGGCCCAACCATTTGGACCCTGCATGAAGGTTTCACAGGTTGTGCCGATCTGAAGCCCAGCACAAGTTATGTTTGGGCTCAAGCACAAGTTCGTCATACCGGTCTGAGCATAGCCAAATTAAAGTGGCCCGGTCGGCCAGCACCTAGGCCAGTTGAAGCATCTAGGCCCGCTTTAGTGTTTTGGTAATTAATGACGACCCTTATTTTTGACTAACTACGTTGTTGAGATAATTGTGGTTGTAGTCATAATAAGGAATGGAATGATGGACGAAGTGGTATACATATGGATGGCTCAAGGCAAAGGTATCTTGATAGGTTTTTTTTTCTGTTTTGCCGGTCACAAGGAGATTAGAGTTGAGTGACCGGATTATAGGTTAAATGCCGTACTATGAAGAGGGGTCGATGAGATGACCTTGAGTATCCATGGTTGCCACAAATGCTCAAAGCCTATCGTTGTGAGTGGTTCGTTGAGAGACAGCTAAGGGATATAGAAAGGAGGGCTGGCAGAACGCTCCTGACGGTCTGACGTCGGGATCCACGGTCTGACCGTAGGTGCCTCCCAGAGACGGCCAGAGAAGTTGGTCCTCGGGTGGCTCGGGTGGTGGCCCGACGGTCTGACCGTCGGGATCCACGGTCTGACCGTGGGTGCTCCCCAGAGACGGCCAGAGGATTGAGTTCTCTGGTGGCTCGGGAGATGGCCCGACGGTCTGACCGTCCCAAGCCACGGTCTGACCGCCGTCACATGTCTGGTGTCAACAGAGAAGCTGGTCTCGGGTGAAAACTAAAAGTGTCCCAACGGTCTGACCGTGTGGAATGTCGGTCTGACCGTCCGACTCATGTCAGAACAAGTTTGAAAGTCAAACTAGCCGTTGGGTTGTACGATGGTCCGACCGTGTGGAGTCACGGTCAGACCGTCCAGCGCACAGAAAGCTGTAACGGCTAGTTTTCAAAGAATGGGCTATTTATAGCCCCTCTATGCCGTGCATAGAGGGGAGGTTGGCCATTTGAAAAGTATTGTACACCCTTTGGAGCTTATTCCTCTCTCACACAAAGTCCTAGTGGAAAGATTGCAAGTGTGTGAGTGTGAGTGCCCTAAACTTGAGTGAGTTGAGCATTGTGGCACTTGGGATCCTCAAGCAAGCGTCATCGACTTGTTACTCTTGGAGGTTGTCGCCTCCTAGACGGCTTGGAGGAGTCAAATCCGTGAGCCCTTCAAGAAGTGTGTGAAGGAGGCCCGGACTCTTGTGAGAGGTGCGGTGCTCGCCTCGCCGGAGTGGTGAAGAGCAACCCTAGTGGAATCGAGGTTTGGAGAGGTTCAAGGTATTGATTGTGTTATATCTCAAGTTGTTCTTTGTGAGCACTTCTTGGTGGTGGAGAAGTGGATACTTGAGGAGAGTAGCATATCATACGCTTGAATCCACCTCAATGTGAATTAGGGGTGATCGGCAAATCACCGATACCACGGGAAAATATCCTTTGTCTCTTGTCATGTTGTTCTTTTGTTGTTTATATACTAGAAGTTGCATGATGTATGTCACCTAGGATTGTCAACCTACTTTAGTTCAAACCTAGGTTTAGTTGTCTTGTGCTTGCTTTTATCCAATTATCTTTAAATTCCGCAATTAGTCGGATAGTTAGCTTTTAATTTGTTAATTCGGCTATTCACCCCCCCTCTAGCCAGGGTCCTTCGATCCTACACCAGTCGGGGCACACTGACCTAACCCGGCATGAGCATGGCCCAATTGTCTCATGATGTTATGAAACTTGCATTGCTTTAACTACCACTCGGGGTTTTTTTTGTTGATAATTTTGATCTTTCATTTGCCTAACTTGCAGATAAGGAGTCGTGCCGCAAGATTAGTAACAGAGATGGGGTTGTACTCTTTTTCTGTTTAGAGTTTTATCCTTATATGTAGTTTTATCTAAGGCTATTTCTAATGGGAGTTTTATTTTCAATAAATCAGGTGACATATCATCATTTTTGATGATGTGACAATAAATTAATGAAGAAAGAGATTAAATCAGTTTTATCTAGATGAAACTATGTCTAAACTGTTTCCAAGACACTTGTGTCTTACATGTGTTCTTAGAAAACAACAAATATGAAACAATGCATTGTGTGACATATTTTATCCATCAAATGAATGTTATATTACTTATGTGGCATACTTGAAAATAAAAAAAAAATAGTCTATTGGGACTAGCCTAAAGTTTTTTTAACTAGTAACCACTTTTGTAAACTATTTCTCTTTTTTAAAGCTTACTGATCTTTTCTTTTTGAGATATAAAGTGATGAATATTATTTAGTACTTGTGATTTGTGAACACTAAAATCTGTAGTTATGTTATGATGTCTGATATGTCTGTGTACTATATGTCTATGATATTGACACTATATTATTAGTGTATTTTGAGCCGACACATGAATGAATGAATAATAATAAAAAAAAAAGGCCTTCAAAGCCCGTTCTGCCGGTATGGTAGAACACGTGTTGTGTTGCCCTGCTAAAAAAAAAGGAGATTTTTGCTATTTTGACCACAAAAAAGTTAGGCTTCATCGAAATCACCACGAAACCGCGGACTTCTCTAAAATGACCACGAAATGATGAACTCTTCGCTAAAATGACCATAAGCTAATTTTTAGATAAAAATACCCCCATCCTTCTTCTTTCTCTCTCTCTTCTCTCTCCTCTTCTGTGGAACCGGAGCATCGCAGCCGCCAGCCCTCGCTACACCCCGTCGGCCTGTCGCGCGCTGTCAGGTCAAACGCCGAGGTCTGCCGCCGTCTGGTCCTCGGCCGAGCCGTCAGGGTTGCCCGGGTCACCGGGATCTTGAAGTGCCGCTGCCTGCTCTGGCTCAAGCGCCGAGGTCCGCCGCCGTCGCCTAGCCGCCTCCTGCCGTTGGATCGAGCACCGGCGGGCCGAATTGGGAGAGGAGAAGGCGCAGACGGGATCGCGTCAGGATGGTGCGTCACCGGGTTGAGCCGCTCCGCCGGTGAACCGAGAGAGGAGGGTGGGCCGCGTTGCGTCGAGGAGTGAGGGACGTGCGCTAAGATGCACCGCTGGCGGCTGTTCGGGAGAGAGAGGAGAGAAGAGAAAGGGAGAGAGAGAGGAGGAAGAAAGATGAGGATATTTTTGTCCAAAAAAATAGCACATGGTTATTTTAACAAAGAGCTTACTATTTTATGGTTATTTTAGAGAAGTCCACGGTTTCGTGGTTATTTTGACGAAGTCCATCTTTTTCATAGTCAAAATAACAAAAATCTCAAAAAAAAAAAAAGAGCCCGGCACACGGCCGTGTTGGATCGGGACGGTCGATTGCCCAGCTGCTAAACCACTAGGTGAAGGGACCGGACCGATCACGGCTGCTTCCGTCGGTGGGCTGGAGTGGTCCGGTCATCGTGGACTGTGGAGGTCCCGACCTCGTTTCGCTGCCTTTTGTGGTCACGAATCGGGCCCATATTGTACACGTGTCGTCATATATCTGGTTCCTTCCGTACGGACGCTCAGTGATCGTACGATCTGAGACCCACGAACTGAGGCACGGTACTTTTTGCTTTGCTTTCCTTTTGCTTCGTTTAAGGTCTCTGCCTAAAGCCTAATTAACCCTTTTTATGTTACCCCCTTTAGCATTATTTCAACACTTGGGCAGTTATCCATGCTTGTGGTGAAGCAGCAGTTCATATACTTGCTGGTAGTTTTTTGCCACATTGTTGCAGTTCATATATTTGTTGGTAGTTTTCAGACTGTTACGCATTTTCTCCTTCTCCATCTTGTTTCTCTCTCCCCCCACAATCACTAGTTTCCGATTATGTGGATGGAATTGAACCCTCATTTCCTCTCCTCCTAGATGGTCCACATGATCTCTATTGACACATGATTTTTTTTGTGCCGACTTTTGTATCTTAGTGTAATATTAGTTTTTTATATACCTTTTGTGTGAACTAATAATGTCTTTCTGTTCGAAAATACTTAAATTCATATTTATATAATAGGCTGAGGGAAACATTAACACAAATTTATTACGTGCAATTCTCTCTTGCTCTTATTCATTGTTTAGAATATTAGTTTATTGGTGCGTAGAGAACAACAAGCGGGAAAAGACGTGCATATATATATATTTCACGTACACATGGGAACAAGGTGACACACTCCTCCCACGCGCAGCATATGGTTGTATTTTGTATAGAGAGAAACAAAAAAGCATAGAGATCATTGAGGTGTCCTGTGTAACACAGGATCGGAGGAGGTGGATATATAATACAAACGAGAGCAGGAGGGCATGATCTCTTTTGGTTATCTCAAAGGGTTGTTTTCTGTATTCTATTTCGAAATCAAAACCAAAGCTAGGGGAACCGGACTCAGTAGTACATGCGTACTAATTAGTAAACTATAGATAGCGCAGCAGTGGTACTCTTAGCCTTATCTCATCGATCAGTGGGGACTAATTGCTGTGCATAGCTGCCTGGATGAATATCATTGGCCAATCCTTTCTTCTTTGATGACGTGAGGACAATTAATAACCTGTTTATAGTTCAAGTACCCGCTCAGTAATTTTGCTTTTGACAAAACAAAAGGAGAATGGTAGGTCCGGGCCGATATACTCTACAGTAGCAATAGTATACTGGACCTCGCAAAAAAAAAAAAAAAGCAATAGTAGTAGTATACTGGAAGAAGAGATGATGGATGGTCTTGACTCTTGCGCTCCTGGCCACCCAGGTGTTGCCATTTGTGGATCCTCCGACCCTTTCCTTTCTAAGTAACGAAAAACCCAGCCTTTTTTTTTTCTTCCTCCCGAAATCGCATCCCTACAAATCCCAAATGCGGAGTGCTGCCCTCCTCCCTTATTAATCCAACAACGGTGGATCCATCCATAGCTAGGACGGCGGCGGCTGCCATGGCCGCGGGAGAGGTCGAAGCGGCGGCGGAGGACGGCAGGAAGAAGGGGCGGCGCGGGCGGCGCGAGATGAGGCGGATCGAGGACACGACGAGCCGGCAGGTGACCTTCTCGAAGCGCCGGAGCGGGCTCTTGAAGAAGGCGTTCGAGCTGTCGGTGCTCTGCGACGCCGAGGTGGGCCTCATCGTCTTCTCCCCGCGCGGCCGCCTCTACCAGTTCGCATCCGCCACCGAGTACGTTATTCCAAGCCCTAGCCCCTGCTAGCCCCCTTCTTCTTCTTCTTCGATCTTCTTCTTCTTCTTCGATCTTCTTCTTGCCTTCTTCACCACCAACGATCCGTACGTACATGTGCCTTTATATACATCATTAACATTAGTAGTATTGTGTTTGTGTTAATTCCCAGATTAATCCACCGATCGACTATGTACCTGACATAAAATACATCGCCTCTTCTTTGTTTTTTTTCCCTCCACTTATTGAGTATATCTCCGCATAGTACATACACACCATGTAGCGCTTCTCATCGCTGTTTACCCCTTTTTGGACTGAAAAAAAGTGCGTTCAATATTGTACAGTGAATCTCTGTCATATTAGTCTGGTATATATTTGTTTGACTGCTGCCTCGTCCGAATTGTCCTAGAAAAACCTCTAAGAGATGCCCTACTGTACTGTATAGTACATCTTTTAGGTTCAAAAAGTTTACATTATGATGCTGTGGTACTATATTTGGGAGTAGCTACTGACCATGTTCATTTCACTTGCATTCAGAATTAAGTACAGTACTTTTTTTTCAAAAATGTCGTCCGTATATATGTATTTGACTTGTACTTATTAACATTATAAGTAAAACCTCTTCTCTGGTATTACTTCGTTCTTTAATTTGTACTACCTCGTCCTAACAACAACAAAAGAGAAAAAATGAAGAGGGTGGCACATAAAATAAACTCAATGTACAATGTCAGCAAGGTTTATATATACCTCCGCTATGAGCAAAACCTTGCAATAATCCGTATGAGATGACAGTAGTTAATCATTTACATTGTCAGAGCATCTCGCTACCAAACTTAAACATATATACAACAGTGCATACATACTATGTTTTTTCTTGTCATCTCTATTTTCTTATCTATATACAACTTCACTACGGGAAAATGAGTTTTTGCCTGAGTGCTCTATTCTTTGCTGAGTGTCTTGCACGGCAAAGCTGACTATTTGTCGAGTGTTTTTTCTTGATACTCGATAAAGATAAATTTTTTTTTACTCTTTGAACCTCAAAACTTTTTTCTGCTCATCACATACACCAAGTGTTACTCCATGTTAAAATTTGGTAATTTTTTGTATTGATTTGCTATATTTAATTAATTAATTATATTTCAAGCAATTTTTTTAATCAAGTCAAATTTGAACCGATGATTCAAATAATAAAATACAATGAGTATAAAAATTATATTCATGTTATTTAGCCCAGTTTGATGCATTACCTATGAAATAAAAAGAAAATTTGCATATCTTGTTCAAAAAAATTGACCACTATCATTTGTCTGTCTAAATGATTTTTAAATTCTTAAAATAGGAAATAAAGTCTGAATATCATGAGATTTATCTTGATGTGATGATATCACACGTTAAAGCTACGATAAAAGGTAGAAAATATTTCGCACAAGTTATTACGTACATTGCTTACAAAACGAAGAATCTTCGAACAAGAACTTTAAAATTTAAAATGAATCATTAAGACTTTAAGATAAATTGATGGTCGATTTGAATTTGACTTCAAACCATTTTATATATGTCATAGATTATATAAATATTGTCATGTCAAAATTTCATTATTTTTCAAATTTATTTGATCATTTTAAAATTAAATTTACAAATATAAGATTTAATGTTTGTCGAGTGCCTACAACTGGACACTCGACAAACATTTATTTTGCCGAGTGCTTCCAGCTGGACACTCGGCAAACAAAGTATTGACGCAAAAACTACAGCGCCGCACGGCAGAATAAAAAAAATTTGACCCTCCCCTCCCCTCCCCTTATCCCTTTATTCCCTTCCCCTCCCTCCCCATCCCGACCAGGTGTCACGCGCAACCGGCCTCTCCTTCTCCTCCCCGCTGGCCCCTTCCTCCCTCCCCGCGGGCACAGCAGCAGGACGACTCAGTCAGTAGGTCGGCGTAGCTAGGCGGCTCGGGTGCGCGGCTGCTGCTGCATATTGGCGGCACGACGGGCACGGGGCAGCTCCCTCCCTATCCGGTGAACATGGTCCATGAGGGCGGCTCCTCCCTCCCCTCTCTCCCTCCCTCCCTCCCTCTCTCCGGCAGGGCGACGAGGCAGGGACGGCGCCGCAGAGGGGCACGGCGGCGACGGCTCCTCTTGCTCCCTCCCTCCCTCTCTCTGGCGGGTAGGATCCAGAGGGGCATGGCGTGGAGGGGCACGACGGGCCGGGGCGGGCCAGCGTCGGCGTGGCTCCTCTCCCTTCCTCGCTTCTCAATGGGCATGATCTAGTGGCCAGGCAGAGCGGCGTGGAGGGCACGACGGGCTAGAGCGTGGCTAGCACCGACGCGACAGCCAACCGGCAACGCGGTGTGGTGGGCGATTTTCTTTTATTAATTCAAAAATTGTTTGTCGAGTGTTATTTTGGACTCTCGGCAAACTTTTTTGCCTTTGCCGAGTGTCTGACAAAAGACACTCGATAAATGGGTCTTCGCCTGCAGTTCGTTTACCGAGTGTCATTTGCCGAGTGTATTTTGGTCTTTGCCGAGTGTACTGGGCACTCAACAAACTGGTCGTTTCCCGTAGTGTTATGTTTGATGTATTTGTTTTTTTTTTTTTGTTCCAATACAACAACAAGACATTTTATTAACATTCCCGAGCAATTACGTGGCGGCTGCGGCTTAGGATAGAGATGAAATCCATATATTTATTATTTAACATGAACCAGCAAGGAGGTTTCACTTGAAATATTACAGACAATTTTGGGCCAGTGCAAAGGGAAATCTCACTTAATATGTGAGCTAGTGAACCATGTTATATATTATAAATCTAAGTTTTACAGTATTTCCCAGTGTTAATTACTCTTAGAGAAGGACCGGTCATGCTTTATACTATGTACACATATACTGAAAATGATACACTAGATATTATCCATATCCTACCGAATTTATTTATTTATTTTTGTAGAAGAATTTTCAACGTACATATTCCAGGTAACTCAGCACATGCGCTATCATGCTTTCTTGTGTCCCAGGCGAATTTTTATTCTTGCATGTATGCAAATACAATTCACTTTTCGTCTATGCATGCATGCATATGCACATTTCAGTTGAATGCCTTCATGCTAACAAAAAGCAAATTAAATGGTATCAGAATCAACTAAATCTCTAAAATAATTTGAAGGGGCTATCATTCTGTTAATGTGAAATCCTTAACAAAAAAGATAAACTTACCTTAATTTTGGCCATCAGCATGGCTTTTGGTGAAGTTGTTTGTAAGGTTCATGTTAATTACTAGATGATTATATGTTATCGATTATCAATTCATGGTCACATATTAGCACACAGACTGCTTTTGTAACCCTTCGGCATATATTTCTAGATTTTTTGATTTGGAAATTTGACATGACATCAACATTTGTTAGTAGCAGTAACTATATATCAATTAAAAAGCTATAAATAATTGTTTTGGTCATGTGTAGACCCTTTTTAGGACTTCAAAACCTCCTCAAGTTTCTTCTTTGTATACACACGACTGAACTATGTTCTCACGTATATATGATATAAGATCCTTTTTCACAATAATTTCGTTAACTGATCCATTAGTTAGTCCTTTTCTCCATTGGTATGTATATATCCTGTAAATTGTTCACCAACAACGCATATGCTCTTATAGTTCCATTTAATCAACTTGCCATATTAATATTTAACTTACCAGCTTGCAGAAGACAATTGATCGCTACCTGAACCACACAAAAGGCGCAACTGCAAATTTCAAAGTTGATTTACCAGAAATTGAGGTATATTCAAGTCATTTTTAAGCTTTCTTTAATTTATATACACATGAGTATTGATGTTTAAACATATACACACAGAGTTGGAAATCTGAGGCAACAACTTTGGAAAAGAGGATAGATGCAATTGAGGCACATAAAAGGTGATAACTTATTAATTTGCATGTGTTACACTATAGGGATGAATTTCCTGACACATACAAGTTGCCATCGTATATGGGCCATATGTGGCATGAACATGCAGGAAGCTGCTTGGGGAGGGCCTTGGATCGTGTTCCATTCAGGAGCTTCAAGAGCTGGAGGTGCAGCTTGAAAAGAGCCTAAGCAACATCAGGCAGAAGAAGGCAAGTATTTTACCACTGTTTCCTTCCTGATGTCACGTATTGTATATGACGCACGTTCCTTATTGACACATAAGTCATTGATTTTTGTCATTATTTGTGGATCTTTGAGCAGCAAAAGAAGCTGATGGATCAAATTTTAGAGTTGAGGGAGAAGGTATATACAAAGTGCATGCCTTTTCCTATTTGTGATTATTGTTCTCGCACAGCAGGTTATTTACGTACAAAACTCTCTAATACTGTGACTACTTTTGCATATAACAGGAGAGAAATCTCTTGAAGGAGAACGAGATGCTCCATGATCAGGTATATATTTATTTATTATATGTACGTAACAACAGTAGTTTTGTTACACAATTTATTATTAATCGATATGGGCATAGCATATATAATTAGCTTAGCTTGGATGAAATCATACTGTTATGGATACTAACTATTGATATTGTGGAAATGTTAGTTCCAAGCGCAATCACTGCTTGAGCTGAATTGTGAGAGGCGACAGATGGATGGTCCACCCCAAACGAGGAGGAACGGTGCTGAAGAAGCAACAGCCATGGAGGAGGTGGAGACGGAGCTGGCCATTGGAATTGGAAGACGGACTTCTAGCTAGCTAACATAACATGCATGGACACACATGCTTGTTGTTGGAGGTCTCTCTCTCAACTAGAGATCAAATTAAAGGGTGTATGTATTGCCAATATTGTTAATGTAGTCATAACTAATATAGTTGTCGGTGGTCAATTTAAACAAGTGAAAAAAATCAAGGGAAATGATAACTAAAAAAGGTTTGTTGCCATTTCGATTATGTCGTTGTTGCTTGATCTAATTCAAAGACACGAGGAGGCGGGGGACGGACGCCCTTGTTTGTACATGTGTTGGGCTCATGTAACTATTACTCTCTCCGTCCCAAAATACAACAACAACAACAACAACAACAACAAAGCCTTTTTATCCCAAGCAAGTTGGAGTAGGCTAGAGATGAAACCCATGTGAACCCAAAAAAGAAGAGAATCACGGTTCCGGCACGTCTATTGCTAGTCTCCAAGCACTCCTATCCATAGCTAGCTCCTTAGGGATATCCCACGCCTTTAGGTCTCTCTTAACCGACTCGTCCCAAGTCAAGTTAGGTCGGCCTCTACCTCTCTTAACATTAGCATCTCTCTTTAGAACCCCACTACATACCGGCGCCTCCGGAGGTCTCCGTTGGACATGTCCAAACCATCTCAACCGATGTTGAACCAATTTCTCCTCGATAGGTGCCACTCCTATCCTGTCCCGGATATCTTCATTCCGTATTCGGTCTCTTCTTGTATGCCCGCAAAACCAACGCAACATACGCATCTCTGCTACACTTAGTTGTTGAACATGTCGTCTTTTCGTAGGCCAGCACTCAGCACCGTATAACATCGCCGGACGAATTGCCGTCCTATAGAATTTACCTTTTAGCTTCTGTGGCACCCTCTTGTCGCATAAGACGCCGGATGCTTGACGCCATTTCAACCAGCCGGTTGAAATTCTATGCCTAACATCTTCATCGATGTCACCGTCCTTTTGCAACATCGATCCTAAATAACGAAATGTATCCTTCTTGGCCACCAATTGTCCATTAAGGCTAACGTCTCCATCCTCATGTCTAGTCACGCTAAACTCGCACATCATATACTCGGTCTTGGCCCTACTAAGTCTGAAACCCTTGCACTCTAATGTGTGCCTCCACAGCTCCAACTTCCTATTAACCCTATCCCTACTCTCGTCAACTAACACCACATCATCAGCAAAGAGCATACACCAAGGGACATCACTCTGTATTTCTCGTGTGACCTCGTCCATCACTAAAGCAAATAAATAAGGGCTCAATGCTGATCCTTGGTGTAGTCCTATTTTAATCGGAAAGTCATTGGTATCGCCATCACATGTCCGAACACACGTCCTCGCGTCCCTGTACATATCCTTGATGAGGGTAATATACTTAGTTGGGACTTTGTGCTTCTCCAAGGCCCACCACATGACACTTCTTGGCACTTTGTCATATGCCTTCTCGAGGTCAATAAAGACCATGTGTAAGTCCTTCTTTTGCTCCCGATATCTCTCCATCAATTGCCGCATTAAGAAAATCGCCTCCATGGTTGATCTTCCAGGCATGAACCCAAACTGGTTTTGCGTCACACTTGTCACTCTTCTTAGACGATGCTCGATGATTCTCTCCCAGAGCTTCATCGTATGGCTCATCAACTTAATCCCACGATAGTTAGTACAACTTTGAACATCTCCCTTGTTCTTGAAGATCGGTACTACTATACTCCTCCTCCATTCTTCCGGCATCTTGTTTGACCGAAAGATGAGGTTAAAAAGCTTAGTTAACCATACTATGGCTCTGGCACCTAAGCATCTCCATACTTCGATGGGGATACCATCAGGGCCCATCGCTTTACCACTCTTCATCCTCTTCAAAGCTTCCTCTATCTCTGTCTCCTGAATTCTTCTCACAAAGCGTCTGTTGTTATCATCAAATGAGTCATCCAACTCAAGTATAGGACCTTCCTCCTCTCCGTTAAACAACTTATCAAAGTACTCTCGCCATCTGTCCTTGATCTCCTCATCTCTCACCAGGAGTCGGTCTACCCCATCCTTGATACATTTGATTTGGTTGATGTCCCTCGTCTTCCGCTCACGGATCCTAGCCATCCGATAGATGTCCTTCTCTCCTTCCTTCGTGCCTAGTCGCTGATAAAGGTTATCATATGCCTGACCCTTTGCTACACTCACTGCTCGTTTTGCAGCCCTCTTGGCTATTTTATAGCCTTCTATGTTGGTTGCACTCTTGTCAAGATGTAGGCGTTTGAAACACTCCTTCTTCTCCTTGATAGCCCTTTGCACCTTATCATTCCACCACCAGGTGTCTTTTGCTTCTTGTTTGCCTCCTCTACTCACGCCAAACACTTCTGAAGCTACCTTCCGAACACATGTTGCCATTTTTAGCCACATGTCATCTGGTCCTTCTCCTTCCTCCCAGGGTCCCTCTCCTAGCATCCTCTCCTTAAAAGTTTGCGCCAGCTCCCCTCTAAACTTCCACCACTTCGTTCTCGCGGTTTTGGTACGTTTGTCCCTGTATACCCGTACCCGAAAACGAAAATCCGCCATCACAAGCTTATGTTGAGTGACGACACACTCCCCAGGTATCACCCTACAGTCCAAGCAAGCACGCCTGTCCTCCCTCCTGGCAAGGATAAAGTCGATTTGGCTCGAGTGTTGTGCACTTCTAAAGGTCACTAGATGGGATTCCCTCTTCCTAAATATGGTATTCGCTACCAACAAGTCATAAGCTAGCGCCCAATTAAGTATATCCACCCCCTCCTGATTCCTACTACCATACCCGAACCCCCCATGGACCCGCTCGAACCCTACATTAGACGTCCCCACATGGCCGTTAAGGTCTCCTCCTATGAAAAGCTTCTCACTGATAGGTATGCCACTAACCATGCTATCTAAATCTTCCCAAAACTGATTCTTGATGCTCTCATTAAGACCTACCTGAGGGGCATATGCACTGATCACATTTAAAGCCGAATCTCCAACTATCAGCCGAACAAGGATAATCCGGTCCCCGTGCCTCCTAACATCTACGACTCCATCCTTAAGGCTCCTGTCGATCAAGATGCCTACACCATTTCTACCCGATGTTGTACCCGTGTACCAAAGCTTGTAGCCCGTATTCTCCACCTCCTTCGCCTTCTGGCCCTTCCATTTAGTCTCTTGAACGCATAGGATATTTACACGCCTCCTAGTTGCCACATCGACTAGCTCTCGTAACTTGCCTGTTAGGGACCCTACGTTCCAACTCCCTAGACGAATCCTAGTTGGCTCGGCTAACTTTCTTACCCTTCGCACCCGTCGAGGAAAGTGCGAAGACCCTTGCTCATTTTTCACCACACCCGGGCGTAGATGTAGCGCGCCACTAAGGTTGCGACGACCCGACCCTTGCTCACTATTCATCGTACCCAGGTCATGATACGACGCGTCACTAAGGTTGTGACGACCCGGCCCTTGCCCATTTGACACCACACCCGGGTTCCGATGTAGCGCGTCGCTAAGAGGGTTACGCCCCAACGAATTTCTTATGGGTTTCATATCCATTTGAGTGGCTGGGTTTTTGACGTTGGTTTGCCAAACCTAACACAACCCTCCTCCTTTACCCAGGCTTGGGACTGGCTATATTGAGACTCAACATAGGCGGAGTTTCTCCGTCCCAAAATAATGATACAATTTTCTCATGGATACTATACAATGCTATCATTTGCTAGTGAACACTCTTCAAGTTTGGTTTTGCTAATAGACACTATTAAATTGTGATAATTTGTTAATGGACACTACAAATAATAAAATATGACTTTTCATGTAGTTATATTTGTTGCTAATTATATTTCAAAATATTACTAATATTTATAATAAAACTTAATTATTTTTTACAAGTATTATATTTTTGAAATATAATTAACAACATTTTTGAAACATTTTCTAAAAATTATGTTTGAGGAAATTGAGTTATATTTTTAAATATAATAATTAGCGATTGTGAAAATAATCATTTTTTAATATTTCAGAGAAATATACTCTCTCCATTTATTAATCACCCGCGCGTAAGCCCAAAATGTTTTTCTACAAAACACTCGTGAATTTAGTGGTAATTAGCAAAGAAATATATTATGTGATTGGATGTTTTAAAAGGAGATGAAAATTAATACATATTACAAAAGAATTTAATATGCTTATGCCATATATAATATAATTATGTGCTTAGTTGTGCTAAAATTGTTGTGAGGGGCACTTTGGTCACTTACAAACTCCTCTCCCCTCTATACAAAAAAATGAATGATTATAATATTCTTTAGCCAATTAACACAACTAAAAAGTGTCTTCTAGCAAATACATATTTGAGTAGTGTCTTATAGCAAAGACCACAAAAGAATGATATCTACTAGCAAATTTAACCTAAAATAATTGGCACTTTTAACTCTCTTCAGTTTTTTTCAAAATAATTGACATTCTCAATTTCTGATATATCCTTCTCTCTTTCCAATACACTTCTATCTTTATCTTTGTCCTCCTTGTGTTTTTTGTGTATCTATCTTTTATAGTTCTACTTAATTCTTGTGCCAGGCTCCAAATGCCATTTAAAATAGGACGGAGGGAGTGGTATTTTGTTTCTTTTTCTAAACCATCCTTATATGGCTTGTAGGTACAAATTCAGCATAACATGAGACTTTTTTTTATCATAAAAGGCCAAAATGAATTGAAGCGTCTCCTTGATGAATGAAATAAGCAGAAGTGAATTTGTAAGCTGAAGTTGGAACATTTCAGGTGATTCATACTTCAATTAAGAACTACATTACATACAATATAATATAAGCAAAAATTAAAACAGCAATGCCATGAGAGGAGGAGGAACGAACTTGAAGATGAATGCAGAGTGAGTCATCTGCAAAAAACAAAGAAAGCTCTGGTGCTGAACGATCCGGCCAAGTGCACACCTACTGGCTACTGATTTCCTCATGTGCCTTCGAGATCACGCGACGTGCACGTGCTGACCCTACTAGCCCTCCGCTTCTTCTTCTCTCGCTCTAGTCTTCCTTCTCTTCTACGGCAGCGCAGATAGAGAAAAAGAAAAAAAATCCGCAATCCCCACAAGGCAGAGATAGAAATCACATCACATCCTCCTCCTTCCACGCGCATCGGGTTTCGAGGTCAGAGAGATCCAGCCCGCCGGCGATTCAGCAGCCGCCGATCCCCTCCCCAACATCCCTCCGGCGCACCCACGCCCCGCAGGCATGTAACCTTTGCTTCCTCTTTTTTTTCATTAATTATTACTATTCATGGAATTCATGGATGGAATTCACTCTTGGATCTGCTTGCTTGTGCCCATACCAACTCGAATTCCCTCCGAATTGGTGCTGCGCAGAGGATCCCTTTAGAGTTTAGACAAGGAATTGCATACGATTCCCCTTTTTTTCCTCTTTTTTTTTGTTGAGAGTAAACATAGGCAATTGCCTACAATTTATCTTTATTTTTACCAAAATAAAGGAATTTCCCACAATTGGACGGTTAATTTGCTTTCAAGGGCCAGCGATATGCTTGATTACATATGGGATGAAATAATTTTAGGAAATTCACTCTGTCGGTACCGAAATGTAAAAAAAAAAAAATTGTCACGATCCGCAACGGCATCTGGATCCTTCACGCGCTTCTCGTGAATTGACCTGTTGCTCAGGGGTTCAGGGCTCCAATTTCGATCTTATTGTCTTAGGTATTGCCTTATAGGTTTGCACAAGTGACGAAGGCTCTTCATAAATTTAAATCAATTGTGTAATTCCGTGCCTGCTTATTCTGGTGTGCAGGCCTTGCAATTGCACATCACCTTGTTGGCTACTATTCATTTCCTACCCATTTAAATGCACCAACTCAGTTTTTACCTATGTTCACCCAACTCCGATATTGGACGATTGATAAAAAGGAATAAATGCTCATTGCTGTAATTTGTGTGTAATCCATACTGGCTACAGTGCATGGTACCAGGATGCGGTCATAATTCTACCAATTCGAAGACAGATGAGTTCAGGAACCGTTGATGTTGACCGTAGAGGCTCGGCCGTGACAGCACACGCTATGGTCTTCGCTAGGGTATGATGAGGGTGTGTCGGTTGCTAGTAGCATGCGCATGTTGGTGATCTTGGCAACTTGGACAGGACGCTCGGCCATTTGCCACCCTTATACTGCTATGGTCCAGCAACAGGCTTGCCCACGACGATGCTCCCCCCCCCCCCCCCCCCCCCCTCTCCTCCCCTTGCAAAAATCTCAGAGTTGATGTGCTGCACTCGAACACTGTGACACACGCAGGTGGTTAATCTCCATGAAAATCAGGTTAAGTCTTCAGTTTGGCTCCTTCTTGCAATTGTTTTTGGCTCCGCCAGTGAACACAGGTAAAAAACTGAGTTGGTGCTTTTAAAGGAGCCGGATCCACTAACGTACGTCAGTGGAAAGTCCACCGTTGCATGTGGGCCATGCGTGGCCGTTCACCAGCGACGGGGACGTACGTTAGCGGATGCTGGTCTGCTTTTAAAGGGCTAGAGATACTGCAGTTTATTTATTTTTAGTAGATGCCTATTTGATTATCACATTATTCATTTACTGGTACAATCTTCTTCTCTGTTCTTTTATATTCCTTTAATTTAATAAACTACATGCCAAATAAACATCTTTCTGCTCCATGTATACCACATATAAAGTATCAAATGCGAGCTCCCATGGCTATAGGTATGATGGCTATTCAGAGCAATGGAATCTTACTCTATTAAAATCCTTTCAGCCTATGCAGTTTATTTTTTTTTAAGGAAATTTTAATATGTTGCGAACTTGAAATTTGATGTGAAGTCATTTGCTTTCCTCTACTTATTCTCATGATGCTACACTTCTTGGTTGACTACTATACTAGAAAGAACCAGTAATGTGTGTTTGCTTGCTTCGTCTAACCTATACTGGAAATGTGCCTTTTCATTCCTCCCCTAACCTCAGGTTTCTCCTTTTTGCACTGTATAGGATCCTTATGAGCTGGTTGGCTAGGGTTTTACTCCGATTCTGGTGCTATTAAGATGGGTCAGAAGCTGGTCAGCAACAAGTTTGGGACAAGATTAAGAATAGATGAAATAGCAGGCGCGTACTATTTCTTGCTCCTGCTCTGCCCTGTTATTTCCTTCTGGGATTGCATCTTTCGCAAGATAAGATACTCATTCAGACCTGAGTGGGTGTAGCCTCCTGCAGTGACCGTTTTAATAGCACTAGTTGGTTTGGAGATAAATAAACAGACGTGCCCTTAGCGGAAAAAATAATGAACTTTGAAGATTTCAGTTTTGCTTTTTGATAATTAAATAGAGGAGTTTAGCTGAGGTAGATAATAGCTGGCATAGTTGTCATGGACAAGGCTATAGGCAACCAGGCAGGCAAAGTCTTGAAGAAAGGAAAAAAGAAACAAGCCAAAGATGAATTGGATCGGCAGAAGCAGGCTGAAAAGAAGCGGAGGCGCCTAGAGAAAGCCCTTGCAAACTCTGCCGCCATTATTTCAGAGCTGGAAAAAAAGAAACAGAAGAAGAAGGAAGAACAGCAAAGGCTGGATGAGGAAGGTGCTGCCATAGCTGAAGCAGTTGCTCTTCATGTTCTCATAGGTGAAGACTCCGATGAACCCTGCCATTTGATGCTGAACAAGCACAGAAAGTGCAACCACTGGGATCCCTCGACTGGTTTTGATTTCACTCAAGGCACTGATATTTGTCCTTCCGATGGATTGATCTGTGCCAATCATGCTTATGCTCCCAAAGGGAGGTGGACTGATTGGGAGTTTGACCAGCCATTACCGTCTTGGGGAGAAGTGAGGGACTTCCAAGCTCCGTGCTATCAAGGAACATTCCATCAGTCTGTTACCTGCCCTGGTTTCATAGCAGCCCAAGCAGTATCCTCGTTGCAGATCAGGGAAGAATCTTCAGACATTACCACCTCTCCAAGCAAGGGAACGGCTGCTGCAACGGTTGTTAACAGGATGTTTGGCACTACGAACAGGATGAACCTTTACAGAGAGCTATAGAATACACTGGTTATAGTATTTGTATATAGTCACCAAAAATATGTTGACCACGTTGCCTGCAGTATTTCTGGTTTTCAAAAGAAACAAATAGAACTTTGTCCTTACTGTTTTGTGAGTCTAAAGGATATCTTGTACTATCTGTTAACATCGGTACTGTAATGAGCATATATAATTTTTATTTCCCCCCTTTTTTACTGCATAAAGAATTTGATTCGTGTGGTGCCATTCTGATTGTTGTTACTTTCTGATTACCTCGTCTGACTGAAACTGTTACGAGGCATCATTCGTTCCCAGGTGCACGCTGCGAGTTGGATTTGACTGCATCCAGAATTTGAAAGGTTTTGCATTTTCAGCTTGCAGCAGGTACCGGTGTTATTTGGTGGCATAAACCCTTATGGCTACTGCAAGCAACATTGTAATTACAAAAAAAAAAAGCTTAATCGTCATCTGTTTGTTGTGGTCGACGATTGCGATGTTACTGAGGCTGTTGCCTATGCCTGAATAAAGATGCGTCACTGTCGCTGTACCAGGCAACACGTCAAAGCCTCCTGAACAGAGTGAGACCATCGATTTGGGATTTTCGAGAGGGTTGTAATGTAGAGTTCGTATGCTTACTGCTTACAAAGGTCGGTTCTTGATCTTGAGTAAATTCAGTTGTGTCTCAAGGTGCGCTGTTTTGTGGGAAGATGGAAATCATCCATATTGTGATAGTAAACCAACAAGTTCTGCGACTTCATCAGGGAAACGAAGTTGTTCGCCTGAGAAATACCATCCAAAGCAGATAGCCTTCCTTCAATTGCATTTGGTGTTACCTCAAGCACAGAGCAGCGCTTTTAACTGTCTGTTTCCTGAAAATACGACGTCATCAGCTGGTCATGCTTGACAGCGGTGCTAATACTTAAAACATTTATTTTCAGAATACAGTTTCAGTGAAAACTGAAGTTTTAGATTGGCAGTTGTTGGTGACAATGCCAATTATTAGCTAAAAAAAACATACTGGCATAGGACTCATGTCTGAGGTGTTGCATGCTGGGCTTCTCCATTATTGCTTTCCTGTTATCAGGAAGTGCTACATTATTGGTTTTCCTATGCATTAGCATGCATGCTGTTGCTGTACTAGTCTACATATAGTGATCGAGGTCAAATAGTATTCCTAGCTACTCACAGGCTGTTGAACGTCAGCACAGTCGGAGATTCCGTTCCGTATCATCGCCAGGCGACTGAATGGAATCCGCGGGATGGTTTACATCGTGAATGCCATGTACGTATGCTTCTGTATGCTGTACTGCTCCTGTGTCTCGTTTCATCTCAACATCAAAAACATAAAGGATGTCTGGCAGTCTGGGCATTGTTGTACAACTTAGGCTGCTTTTTTTTTTCGTAAAAGAATAAACCATCATCGACTTAGCTGCTGGTAATTAACTTATCGAGATTATTTCTCCATTGACATGAATATAACCAATCCATTTGAGTTCGAGGCAATGTTGACCCATTGCATGCATTTTATTCTTGACTTCGTCGGAGGTAATATGAGATATACTGTCGTGCTATATAGCTTTGTCATCATGCTATTATGTATGTACTACTGCAAAAACTGTCTGTAGCAGCAGTTTGGCTATTCCGCCACTACACTACCATAACTAAAATTCAAACAATATAACAGCGAACGGCCAGTGGATGGAAAGAGCCATCGTCAGAAAAAGGATTAGTAGCGGCGAGTAACATCTTCACCCATCACTACCCCTATACTTGGAAAACAAATAAAAAAGAGCTCCTGCTTGCGCCGCCGACACTACACAGAGAGGAGAGAGGGGAGGAGCTCGCTGGCGCCGCCCTTGGTCCAGATCCGTCCATCGCTCGCCACGAGAAGGAGCGCGAGCTGACCCTGTAGTATCGACACCATCCCTATGTCTGATCTGACCACTACTCGCTATTATTTGTAGAGGCAGGTCATATTATGATCCGCTTCTAAAAATCAATTTTTTGTTTCTGATCGTATTATGATATTCTGTTAAAAATCATCTTACTACTATAATGATGCGGGTTACAAATTATCTTATACTACTATAGCGGCGGATGTTTTTGAACCCGTCACTACATCAGTTTTCATATCGCCGTTATATGCCTTTTGTATAGTAGTGATGGTCACACGCATGTGCTGTTGTGAACCCATTATATTGTGTTGCTCGTAACTAAGCCAGTTGCTTCATAATCGACATCACGCATATATGCAGGAACAATCATTTAGTAGGGCCCGTTTGAGACAAGTTCACGGACGGAGTTAATTCTCAGAAAGAATCAATTAGTAAAACTAAACGTTGTCTTTTTAGGAGAAGTGATTTGTTGGTTGATTATGTGAAGTGTGATCCTTCAAAGTAAACTAAGAGGCTAGCTATAAGCCGAAAAGGTGGCTTCTTCTAGTTATGTAAAATGATGTTCAGTCATGACTCTAAAGTTTATCCTAGAGAATCGAATTCAGTTAATCACCTACCTTCAGAGAAACGAATTCCCAGTGAGAAATCATTTTAAGAGAAGCTCTATCAAATAGATCTTTCATTTGTTTTATATGCGTAGCTGCAAAAAGTTTATTTTAAATTTTAGTTACTAAGAAATTTGCTAGTACTACATTGCAAGGAGCAACAATAAGAGGACAAGCTAGCTAGGTAGGCATATATAGAATCCAATCTAAGGTGTGGGGGTGGCGAGGAAGAGGAGACAAGATGAGAATGGGGACGCACGTACGTACCTTGTTCGCTCTCGATAGATCTGGTCCCGCGTGTCGGTGTATGATGAGGAGGAGGCACCATCATAATTATATATATTCATTCATACAGACCGAGACCAAACCTACCTCTCAATTCAAAGCACAACAATCAAGTTCATAATGATGTCATGCATGGACCAACTTAATAGGAAGGTGGTGATGCCAAAGCCAATAACACAAATACAATATTGTGCGTGAAAGCAACAGCTATCAAACTAATACATGCATATGCATAATATGGACCAACATCGAAACTTAATTTTATCTTCTTGCATTTTCATTTGTTAAATTGATCATCTGTGCATGTGTGCGAGGGTGCATGTGGCACAATGACATGCATGTCATTTTGTTTCCATGTGTTCCATCTGTCGGGTTTTCCTCTCTCTCACACATGCACATCCCTTGAAAAATGAAAATGGTGTGGACCAGACCAATTGTGGCGCAACTTCTAGTGAATTTCAAATCTCGTTTTGTACGACAGCAGTTAATGTGTTGGCAATTTGTGCGTGACCCCGGCCGGCTGTCCATCCCTTGTGCCAAGTCATGATTTTCTTGCCCCATGCATCGTCGGCGCAACAGTGGTCGACGACGCGCTTCTGTTTCTGTTTGCAAGGTGGACGCAACTTCAACAGACACATAAATTCGATTTTATTATATACTATACTCCTTTCGTTTCAAAATTGTTATCGTCATTGATTTTTTTTTATTACTTTTGACCATTCATCTTATTCAAAATATTTGTTCAAATATAAAAAGTTATAAATTATATTTAAATTTTATCTAGTAATAAAATAAATTATAAGAAAATATATAATATTTTTTAAATTTTTTTTGAATAATACAAATAGTTAAAGTTGATAAAAAAAGTCAATAACGACAATAATTTTGAAACGAAGGGAGTATGTTAAACCATCATCCATGTATAAGAGAACTATATTAGTGATGATATAGAGTAATTGAGTATTGTTTTTGTGCTCAAAATGCACACTAGCTAGCTCTTAATAGGCAAACGATGATGTGTGTATATCCATGCGACAGGCTCCTACGACACGAGATCCGCTGCTGTTGGCGACTGAATCGCCGATGCGTTAGCGCTGATTCACTGGAGTCACACGTCAATATATCATACGTGTAGCAGTGTAACAGAGTTCCTCTTAACAATATAGATCACACATGAAAATCAATGTTTAGCAGCACCTTAGCCTACAGGCACACTCCATATACTGTGCTGAAAAATAATGTATCAAATGATCTGAGTACATAATACCAGGCGTTACATACGTGAGAGATGTCTGGTCCTTCCAACATATGGGGACACCGTACTAGTAGCACAAATGGGTCCATCCAAAATTTATTTGTCTCACCCATATCTCATGCATGAGCATTGAAACTGACCGAACTCTACCGTGAGCTGAGATATGCGTAGGACAAACAAGGGACGCAAGCTAACTATAGCATTACAATACAAATTTTCTTTTATTATTTTGACTTCATTTCCTTCAGTTTGGTGTGTTTTCTCTATAAATTATCTGCTTACAATTTAATTAAGACATTTGTCAGAAAAAGGACAGAGGATGTTGTATCGTTGAAGGTACTCTGTTTTATGCATTGCAAAAACTCAACCTGCATGTCTTGTGACATTACAAAGACAATTTTTTGGCCATGAATAGATATCATACTATATGAAACGTACATGAGAAAATTTATGAATTTTTTGCATAGCCTAGCCTAGTTTGTTTAGGACTCAAAGACGTTGTTGTTATTGTTGATGAATCAGAGACCATATATGAAATGTACATGAGAAAATTGACTGTGATTAAATGCATGTAACATCATCAAACTGTGATTAAAAGCCAAGTGTGTCGAATTGAACTCTTGAACTGATTTCAACTGTGATAAGACAATGCATGTTGTTTTCAATATGCATGCATGCAACATCATCAAACAAGTGAGGGGAGTATGGATAGGAGCACAACAAGAGATATTTGAGATGAATGAAATGAGGGAAAACCTATTATTCTAGAGAAAAAAGGCTCAATACAGCCTGACCAAGAACTAGATATTTCTTTGGTTGATGTATGAACATATGAATATCCAGATCAAAAGGGAGCAAAGGGCAAAGAACAAAAGCTGGAGCGGGGGGGGGGGGGGGGGGAGGAAACATGCATGGTGGTCCTCGTGCTGCACAAGCCTGACATGTCCAACGGCGACGACCCCACACCCCGTCCTTCACTGACGTCACACTTTTTGTATTCCACTGCAAACACCTGTCTACACGTCTCTCTCTCTCTTTGTCTCATTGTCTTCTCTTCCTCTCATTGTCTTCTTTAAATGCGGAGCAAGGCACGCAGATAATAAGCTGTTGCAAATTTTTTAGGCAAACGAATTGCAATTTTTTTTTTTTTTGCATGCGTGCTGGAATGTGAATCCAACTGGAGTTTCCCAGCCCAGCACTAGAAATGAATGAACTTGATATATTTTGGGTCGTAGTACAGTAGCTTGGTGGGAAAAAATGATGCATCGAGATCCGGTGTTTTATAATCTGCCAGGTTCAGCGGGGGTTCGTGTGCAGCAGGGAATAAGATACTCGTCCAGATTGATACGGACGGACTCTCTCTCTGCAGAATAAATAATGTATTAGGGATGGTGACGACATCGTAATCTGTTTGATTATTACAGCATCATGCATGATACACCACCTGGCATTTTCTATACTTGTACACATGCTCACACACACAGTACCTACCAAAGCCTGACTTCTTCCTGGCCCGGCGTCACAAGTTTCCAGAAAGGAATCCGGCAGAGGAAATTAATCTCAACAATGCCTTTTTTTTCTTTTGGCGAGAAATCTCAACAATGCTGGCTATGGAAGCAACAAGCTTAGCAAATTTAGGTACTCAAATGGATCTGATTCTTGCATTGTTGTTGTAGGCAAGGAAATGATGACCTGAAAGCTGAAAGCAATGGCAATGCAACTCTAAGACACGTGTCTAATCATTGGTGACGTTTGTGCTGCAGCTTGGTCCCGCCTCTTCATTACTTTCTTTCTGATAAGCAGAGATACGCGCCAAATGTCATTCTAAAAAAGAAACTGAGCGACGGCAGAATTGAACGAATGTGGTACGGATGTGTCAAGAGAAAAAAAAAATGCACCTGATGATATATCATGAGGACCACATAACAGAGATACTAATCTGGTGTTTTTTATTTATTAGCAGGCTGTTTGTTTTAGTTAATCAGAGACAGATATATATGTAGCGGCCGACACATGTTGTAACGTTGACTGAAGGTGAATTGGTAATTGGAAAGGAGCATGCACAAGTAATTAGTACTCATCTGTAACATGTAGATGATGATGACATATAAGCAGAGCTGAAGCTGAAGCTGAATCTGAACTCTGAATAAGCGGTGGTACCAGCATTGCAACAAAAAGTAATGAAAAAGTGGGGGAAAAAAAAAGGAACAAGAAGAAGAAAGAGATGATTGAAAGCAACTAGAGTAAGTCTGGATCGACGAGGTACAAGTTAGAGGCAGCTATATAATGTAGGTACCTACTGTAGTAACTACTACTCCGGTTGAGAATGATGGGCACTTTTGTCATCGTCCTCTGCTTGGTTGTCGTTGGTGGTGGTAATGGGCTCAACAGCAGCAGCAGCAGGAGGAGGAGGAGGAGGAGCGAAGCCTGGTGGGGGTCCTTCGTGGGGGTACTTGATGATGACGGCGTCGAGCAGCTCCGATGAGGTCGCTGGCTTGTCGTCTCCAGCACCGGCATTGTTGGCCTGCGACTGCTGCTGGGATGTGTAGAGGTTGTCGAGCTGCTGAAAGTATGGACATGTCTTTGCCTGCGACGGCCTCCTCTTTCCGCTCTCTTTGGCCTTGCGGAAGTACTTGTTGATGTTCTCCCATTTCTCCTTGCATCTCTTGGCGCTCCGGCCGTATCCCGCCGCCGCCATGCGCGAGCTCACCTCCTCCCAGAGCGGGCCCTTGAGGAGTCCGGGCTCCTGGAACCGGCCCTCGAGGCCCGTACGGATACGGATGAGGGCCTCCACCTCGTGTTTGGGCCAACGCCGCATCATCTGCTGCTGCTGCTGCTGAGAATTATTGCTGTTAGTGTCGTAGACCACAATCTCCTTGTTGTTGTTGCCCTCTGCTTCGTCGTCCGGGGGAAGCGAAGGAGGAGCAGGAAGATTGATGGTGTCGCCTGACAGCTTCTCGAGGTAGGCGATGATGGCGGCCTCACGTGCGGCGGCGCTGGCACGGTCCTGCGCGCGCGCGGCGGCCTCGCGTGCGAACTTGTCGGCCTCCTGGCGGCGCCACGCCTCGTCGCGGGCGGCGCGCTCACGCTCGCGGCGTTCCATGGCATCCAAAAACTGACGGTGGAGGCTCTCCTGGTGCTCCATGAGGCGCTGCACAAGACGCTCGAAGAAGGAAGCAGACGCGCTGAGATGATGCTGCTCAACCTGACGCCGCCGCTTCCGTTTCCTCACCGGCGGCTGCTGCTGCTGCACTACCAACGTTGGAATTGGGTTTGGGTCCTCCCCGGCAGACGTCTCAACCTGCTGCTGCTGCGGATTCAGATTGGGATCCGAGGACGGGAGAATGTCGTCGCCGGTGAGCCCGGAGCCTGAACCCCCACCACTGCTGCCGGGCTTGTAGATGGCCTCCAGCTCGCTGAACAGCTTGTAGTTGTTTGCTGCTACCCTATCCCCACCTGCTGTGCCTCCTGAAGCAGCACCATTATTCTCCTCATCATCCCCTCCTAATCCACCCTTCTTCATCAAGTAATTCGCAGCTGCTGGTGCTGGTGCTGGAGCTTCCACACCAGCACCAGGGGACTCCTGCTCCGGCGTCGCCGCCTTCTCCTTTTTCTTGCTGCTGCTGCTCGTGCTGTGCAAGTAGTCGATGTCCAGAGGCCGCCTGCATTGCATTGCATTTCAGATTAGTATCATAGAAGAAAATAGAGAAAGAAATAATTGTTGCATGCAAGAACAAGATGCAGCCTTTGTCATCTCCTTTTTGGATGCTGAGGTAATCATCATCGTATCGTAAAAAAAAAAGAAAAAAGAAGGGGAATTGCCATCAGCATCATACTGGGCATCAGCATCGATTCAGGTGTATGTGTGTCTTGTTCTTTTTTTTTTTTTGGATAGAATGTGTGTCTTGTTCTTTTTTTTTTTTGATAGATTGTGTGTCTAGTTCTTTTTTTTTGATAGAATGTGTGTCTTGTTCTTTTTTTTTTTGATAGATTGTGTGTCTTGTTTTTTTTTTTTTGATAGAATGTGTGTCTTGTTCTTTTTTCTTTTTTGATAGAATGTGTGTCTTGTTCTTTTTTTTTTATAGATCGTGTGTCTTGTTCTTTTTTTTTTTTTTGATAGAATGTGTGTCTTATTCTTTCTCAAGGGAAGGAAGGGGAGTTTCAAAAGAAAAAAAAAAGGGAAGGAATGGGAGTTTCAAAAGAAAAAAAAAAGGGAAGGAATGGGAGTTTCAAAAGAAAAAAAAAGGGAAGGAAGGGGAGTTTCAAAAGAAAAAAAAAAGAAGGAAGGGGAGTTTTAAAAGAAAAAAAAAAGGAAGGAAGGGATCAATCATGCCACTATTATTGCTCGTCCTCTGCTCCCTACCCCCGAGCAGAGCATCCAAATCCAAAGCAGCAGATGAAAAACAAGATGCAATCTCTCTCTCAAAAAAAAAAATCATGCCATTGTGGGTGGTGTGGATTGCAATTACTAGCCAATTAGAGAGAGATTAGAAAAGAAAAAAAAAAGCATACAGTACATACCAGGTTGGTTCTTTGATGGCTGCCTCCTCTTCGGCGTGCCATCGCCGGAGTCGGCTCTCGGTGGCCGCCTCGTCGTGAAGCATCATTCCGCTCCCGGCTCCGTCGTCCGTTCCCCCCGTGGCTCCGCTTCCGCCGCCCGCATCTACGGCCAGCTTGAAGTTCATGGCGGCGGCCAGGAAAGGGGGAACTCCGCCCGGACCCGGACCCGGAGGAGGAGAACTCTCCGGCACGGCGGCAGCCTCCACATCGAAGCCCCCCACCAGATGCAGATTCTGCTGCTGAGGGTGGTGGTGGTGCGGGGCCCACCTTGTTGGCTTCTGGTTGTGGTGGTGATGGTGCTGTTCCTGGAAGAGCTGCAGATGCGGGTGGTGGTGGTGTCCTGCTGCTGCGACGGCGGCCTGGTGGAGAAGCTGCTGCGTGAAGGGGATTCCGCCTCCACCGGCAGCGGCGAAGTGGGCAAAGTGCGGCGGCATGGGCGGCGCGTGGTGGTGGTGGTGGTGCTGCTGCGGCGGCGGCAGAGCGTGGTGGTGAAGCGGCCGGTACCTGAAGGGCTCCTGCTGCCCGGCGGCTGCTTGGGCCGACTGCTGCTGCTGAGACGGCGGCGGCGGCGCTGACATGGCGAAGGCGCCGTCCATGATGAACTGCTGGAACTCGGAAACGCCACCGTACCCGCCGGACTGCATGCTTACTATACTATCTCTTCCTCCTTCCTGCCACTACTAGTCACTCCATTACTACTGCTGCCATCGGACGGTGAGTAGTAGTAGTGAATTACAGTAACAACCAACCTATGTCTGCCTTACTTGTTCACATCACATGTTGGGCAACAACAAGCAGCGAGACAGGAAAACAACCTGAAATTGAAAAATTGGTGTAGAGCGCAAGGAAAACGAAATGGACAGCACCACGACGGCACAACAGGGGAAAGGATGGGGATGGGATGAGATATTGCCGAGATGAGG
Organism: Eleusine coracana subsp. coracana; assembly: GCA_032690845.1. NCBI lineage: Eukaryota > Viridiplantae > Streptophyta > Magnoliopsida > Poales > Poaceae > Eleusine > Eleusine coracana. The sequence goes on from CM064420.1 coordinate 211,798, forward strand.
ATTGAGGAGGAACAAGGCAAAACTGAAAAGGAAAAAAAGAACAAAAAAAAGACAGTGCCTTAATGAAGGGCAGGTTTGGTTTCCATTTCGCCTCCTGCCCTCCTTTATCTTCTGGCAGTTTTGGAAAGCACCCCATGGACATGCCCCTATTTGTGCATCTCGCCATCCTGGTGTGCTCTTCATGCTTCGCTTCCGGGTCCTTGTCCCGGTTTGAATGGACTCTTTCTCTTTCCGGAAAACAAAAGCCACGCTCCTTTTTCTCTACTACTTACTGTTTCCTACTGCTACCAGTTTTATTTTTTCTATCACTATATATATATATATATATATATATATATATATATATATATATACTACTACTACTACTAACACTAGTATCATTATGCTCCATGTACTTACTTCATTTGACATTACATCAATTCTTTGGCCTTTTGTCCAATACTAGTAGTAAGTACTTATATCATGACATGCAACGCTATATAACCTCTGGATTTGGAGTAACTAAATTCATGGAATGGAAGCGAGACCCAGGATGGCTCAATCAGACAAGGAATGAGGAATGTTATTACCAAAGCACGCGGGATATGTGGATGCCACTGAAAAGGACCTGTCCGTAAAAGGAAAAAGAGCAAAAGAAAATGCAAAATAAAAAAAAAAAGAAAAAGGGTACGGCCGGGCTGACGTCAACGTAAGAAGGAGGCCGGCCACTCCACTGCACATTGTGTGTGGCATGGCACCGGCACCGCACACGTGCCATGCACGTGTGAAGAGAAGGAAGATTTTGTAACGCATTGGGAGCTGCAGTTATTTATTCATTTCAAATGCATTTGGCTTGCTGAGGAGAGTCGTACCTAGCGATGGATTAGTTCACATTTGGCTATAAAAAGAAAACAATTTACAACTAGTTGTTTATTTGTCCATGATTTTAAGTTAAAGTAGACTTTTATATATATATATGATCAAATAAGATAAACATCATCACTAAAAAAATTCAATGTCTTTCGTGACTACCTTTGCAGTGCACTCCGCCAACTCATTTTGCTCTCCACTGCAACATTTAGTATTGTGTCATCTTATAGCACCGTGTACATTCAACTACTTTGGTATTGTTCTCGACCGACGATGTGTCTATTGTAGTGAATGCATACATACATACATAACGACTTTGTTAACGCCAATACTTCATGGATGCTAATTAAAGAGCTAGTACTAAATTAGGTATGTGAATGAACATGCACCTTTTGTACTAAATTAGATATCGTCTGTCCTATTGGTTAGAAGAAGAAGAAGTGGTGTTCGCACTCGGCAACGATCAATCATCAACCGGCTACTACTAGTAATTTTTTGGCTCAAGGAGAAATGTGAGGAGGGTAGCAGAAATAGTAATTCGGAATAGTCTCCAATTATGGGGTTGCAACTGTAAAGGAGGAAGGGCTACCGCTATCCTATTCCTATCTTTTAGCCGTGGAGTGAGTGAGGAACGGGCCGGACCGGACCTAACCACGTGTCACTCTCTGAGTGGAGAAGCGCGTTGACTGCCGTACCTCGTGAGCAGCGGAATAGGGCTACGTGGGTCATCTCAATCACATCACATCGAGGGGAAGGGGACGACTGATGAGATGACTGCAGCCGGACCCGATGCCTGCCCTTCCTTTCCTGCCGACGTATGCATTGCCAACGGCCTGTCTCTCCCCTCGTCTCGTTGTAGAAATCACATGTGCGGAAGGTTTAGGTGGAACGGCTTACTTATTCCATGGCAGGCGACTTTGTGTTTATATTGAGCGAAGAAACTCTCTTAGTATGGATTATAAGGATAGGTCGTTGTAATTAGGTTAGATTCTAACTATTTTTTATCTATAAATTACATTAGAGATAGAATATACAACAACCACTAGAATCTGTATCTCCTGATTATAACCACTCCAAGTATATCACGTGTATATATGACAATGTTGTTTATCTCACAGCCCTCCTCAATCATAATCTTGCTAGGTTAAGATTGTATTTGAAATTCTCTAATTAACGAACCGTGATCGCCTTTGTGAAGCCATCTGCCACCTGATCTCCTGTTGGAACAAAATCAATTTCTAGCAATTTTCTAGTTACTCTTTCTCGAACAAAATGATAGTTAACTTCAATATGTTTAGTTCTTCTATGAAAAATAGGATTAGCAGAAAGGTACTTAGCTCCAATATTATCACACCATAATCTAGCAGCAGGTGGTGATGGAATACCAATTTTCTTAAGTAAAATTTGAATCCACATAATCTCTTTAGTGGCATTAGCAACAGCCTTATATTCTGCTTCTGTGCTAGACCTTAAAATTGTTGCTTGCTTTCTTGCATTCCATGACAAAAGATTTGACCCTAAGAAAATAGCAAATCCTCCAGTAGACCTTCTATCATCTAGAGAACCTGCCCAATCTGCATCTGAAAAACCACTAACCAAGAGAGAATTGGACTTTCTAATCTTCAATCCAGTTTTAGTACTTTGTTTCAAGTATCTCAGAATTCTCTTAACCGCTGCCCAATGTACAATTGTTAGAGCATGTAAAAACTAACACACTTTATTTACCAGAAAAGAGATATCAGGTCTTGTAAGCGTTAAGTACTGCAATGCACCAACTATGCTCCGATACTGAGTAGCATCCTTGGTGCCCAAAGGAGTTCCAACAAATGCAGACAATTTTTCACTAGTAGATAATGGAGTACTAACAGGCTTACAGCTGGACATGTTAACTTTCTTTAACAAATCAGAGGCATACTTATCCTGAGTTAAAACAATACCATCATATACCTTAGTTACTTCAATTCCCAGGAAATAGTGCAACTCTCCCAAGTCCTTCAAAGCAAAATCTTGCTTCAAATTATGTAGTAAGCTGGTTTGTGCCTCTGAAGTTGAGCTAACAACAATTATATCATCAACATATATCAACATAAAAATAGTGACCCCATTCTTATTAAAATAGAACAATGAAGTGTCTGCCTTGGAGGAACTAAAACCAAGATCAACAAGTTTAGCACTAAGACGTGCATACCAAGCTCGGGACGCCTGCTTCAAACCATACAGAGCTTTGTCCAATTTACACACATAATTAGACATATCTTTGTCCTTATAACTAGGAGGTTGTCTCATGTATACTTCTTCTTCCAAAAATCCATGTAAAAAGGCATTCTGCATATCTAATTGTCTTAAGTGCCAACCTTTTGAAACATCAATGGACAAGATAATTCTGATAGTAGTAGCTTTAATAACAGGACTAAAAGTATCCTCATAATCTATTCCATATCTTTGTTTAAAACCTTTAACCACTAAGCGTGCTTTATATCTATCCAAATACCATCAGATTTCTTTTTAATCTTATACACCCATTTGCAATCAATGATATTAATCCCCTTCTGAGGTGGTACAAGATGCCAAGTTTTATTTCTCATGAGAGCACTATATTCTTCGTCCATAGCATTTTTTCAATTTTTGTCTCCTAATGCTTCTTCTATATTCTGTGGTTCACCAGATGAAGTAAAACAACTGTAACATATTGTACCATCAGTGTATACCTTTGGCCTGCACACTCCATCTTGAAGACGTGTCCGAGGCCTTTGAATTGCAGAACCGGGTGCAGGTGCTATTGTAGATGGCCCTAGAGCCCTTGATCCAGATGTTGGAGAGGCTGGCGTAGAAGATCCAGCCGGATCTGATGAATTTCCATGCCCAGGCGTCCTGATGTCAGGACCTGCTGACGTCGAAGTTGAGACGAGCATCGGTGTAGCCAGCTCGCGCAGTTCGAGCACGTGCGCGCGCGCTGGCGCAGCTGGTTTGGGCGCAGCAGCTGATGCGGGATGCGCGGCAGCTGCTGGATTGACAGGAGCTACACTGCTCGTTCCCCTGTTCTTCGTATCAGACGCTTGGAAATCTATAGGCAGTATTTGCTGCATATTTTCTCCAGAAACATGATTAGTAGGACCATTAGCCAACGGATTATCCAACAATTCTACCCCCGGTACAGAAAAAAATAATTGTGGAGGCAGCAATGATATTTCAGAACTTAAACGAGCACCAGCATTAGAATAGAGTTTAGAAAAAGGGAAGATATTCTCATCGAATATAACATCACGAGATATATAAATTCTGCCTGTAGAAATATCTAGGCATTTGAAACCCTTATGAATATTACTATAGCTAAGGAAAGCACACTCTTTGGAACGAAACTCAAGCTTGCGAGAATTATACGGACGAAGATTAGGCCAACAGGCACACCCAAAAATTCTCAAGGATGAAAATTCAGGCTTTGTTTGGAACAATTGTTCAAGAGGAGTGGAAAAGTTAAGAACCTTGGTGAGAGTACGATTAATCAAATAAACAGTTGTAAGAAAGGCTTCGTCCCAGAATTTTAAGGGCATGTGTGCGTGCGCAAGAAGGGACAAACCAACTTCAACAATGTGACGATGCTTTCTTTCTGCAGCACCATTCTGTTGATGAGCATGAGGGCAAGAAACCATGTGAGAGATCCCAATGTTAGCAAAGAAGGAGTGAAGTTTTTCATATTCACCACCCCAATCACTTTGTACAGCAACAATTTTACGATCAAACAAGCGTTCAACAAGAGCTTGAAATTCTTTAAATTTTGTAGGGACCTCAGAACAAAATATAATGAGATAGATCCATGTAAATTTACTAAAATCATCAATAAAGCTCACATAATATTGCTTTCTTACAAAGGAAGTAGGCGCAAGACCCCAAACATCAGAGAAAATAAGTTGTAAAGGATGAGTAGACTTGCTAGTAGACACAGGATATGGTAACTGATGACTTTTTGTTTATTGACAAGCATCATACACTGAATTTTTATTTGACTCAACTAAACAAGGAAGATTAAAACTCCTAACAACTCTCTCTACGATAGGAAGAGCTGGATGACAAGACGACTATGCCATCTCGTGAGAGACGGTTTATTGACTCCAAATGCATGCTTCATAATTGATGATGCAGGAATCGGATAAAGACCCGCCTTGCATGCCCCCCTAAGTAGAGTGCTCCGTGTGTCCAGATCCTTAATAAAAAAGAAAGAGGGGTGAAATTCTAAAAAGACATGATTATCACTAGCAAAACGATGAACGGAGATAAGGTTTTTGCTAGCTTCTGGAACATATAGAATATTATTCGATTGAAGAGAACGACTCGGGGTATGAATTGTAGATTTTCCAATATGACTAATAGCCATACCTGCACCACTTGCGGTATGGATGTGGTCACCACCATTATACTTGTCCCGGACCGCCAATTTTTCTAGATCACCGGTGATGTGATCCGTAGCACCCGTGTCAGTGAGCCAGTAGTGATCATTGCAGTGCGAGTTAGAGGCGGCAGCAGCATGTCTTTCTTCAGGGACGTAGTCTTCATCAAAGCGATGCCAGCACCTGTCGGCAGTGTGCCCCTTCTTCTTACACACCTGACAGAGGGGGCGCTTATCATTGGGACTGTTGCGCCAGTAGTTAGAGTTGGGACCTCGTTGAGGCCCCCCATTGGACGCCCCTGGAGGTCCACGAGGGCGCCCTTGGTTGATGCAGCCACGCCCGCGGTCGCCGCTGCGATCACTACGATCACCACGATCACTACGATCACCGCGGTCACCACCGCCACGTCCATACGCGACACCACGACCGTGATTGGCCACGTTTGCCGACGAGCTGCTGCCGCCATCACCTGTGAGCTCGATCCGAGTTTCGAACACGAGCAATTGGGAGTAGAGTTCGGAGATCAAAACCGGATCGGTTCGTGTGACTAGCGATGTGACGACAGGATTGTACTCGTAGTCGAGCCCCGCGAGGATGTACTGCATCAATTCTTCATCTTCAAGCGGCCTGCTTGCGGCGGCCATCTCGTCGGCAAGGGATCTCATCTTGCTGACGTATTCCGTGACGGTCATCTGCCCCTTCTGGGTCGTCGCGAGCGCGATACGAGTGTTGACAGCACGAGCTCGTGTCTGAGACGAGAACATGCCTTCAATCTCACGCCAAGCTTTAGCTGTCGTCTCCTTGGATGAAACCTGCAGAAGGACCTCCCGTGATACAGAGGCGAGCATGAACCCAAGTACATGTTGATCGGATGCGTACCACTCCTCGTACGCTGGATTGGGCACCTTGGTCGCCTTGCCATCGGCGCTGGTGCCGTCGATCTCCTCGGCGGGCGCCACCATCTTGCCTGTAGCATGGCCTATGAGCCGCGAGCCACGCAGCGCAGCCAAGATCTGAGCTTTCCACATGGCGTGGTTGTTCTTGGATAGCTTTTCGGTGATGGCATTGGCATATAGGAGGGTGGGGTTGGAGGATGAGGCGGCCATGATGATGATGAGTTGGATCTCTTACGCTCTGATACCATGTAGAAACCAGAGGTGCGGAAGGTTTAGGTGGAACACCTTACCTATTCGATGGCAGGCGGCTTCGTGTTTATATTGAGCGAAGAAACTCCCTTCACGTGGATTGCAAGGACAGGCAGTTGTGATCAGGTTAGACTCTAACTATTCTTTATCTATAAGTTACATTAGAGATAGAATATACAACAACTACTAGAACCCGTATCTCCTGATCACAACCACTTCAAGTATATCACGTGTATACATGACAATGCTGTTTATCTCACACTCGTCTCATATGTCTCTGAGGCAGCAAGAATGTTAAGTTTAGGGAATTTGGCAATCAAATTCTTTTGTACTATTAATTTAGAGAATGTTAAGTTTATTTAGCTTTTAAAATTGGTTCAGACTAAAATTTGAGCTCTTAAATTTTACCTAAAGTTTTCTTTTTTCCGTTAAAATGACTTATTTGCTCCCACCACCCTCCCCCCTCCTCCTCCTCTTCTTCTCATTTTCCACCTATGCATTGCAGTCGTCGCTCTCGCCCGGTCGTCTCCCCCCCCCCCCCCCCCCCCCCCCTCATCACACTGTATCCTGTCGCGCCACCGCCATTCCTCTCCCTATTGGTTTCTTCTCTACATCTGCCCCTTCGTGAGGCACCACTACTGCATCCAGGAGTTAGGCCAACTCGCTCCCGTTGAGCCAGCACGGCTCCTCGCCTTCTAGGAGGCACTGTTGCAGGTAGGGCTCACCACGATGTGCTCTTGCTCCGTCCACTTCTTCAATAGGCATGACAGGTCAAGCAGTTGATGTTAGCAAGGGCGGGCGTGACAGACCGACTCACAAGCGTGAAAGGGGGAGGGATAGTGCACATGCTCTAAGGAGTTTAGTTTTAATACTAAATTGAAGGCAAAAGTATTGTCCTCTTTTTCATCATATTTCTCTTTTCAAGCTAAAATTTAGTACGGTGACCTAAGAATTAAAATTGGGATAATTATATAAACCACCACATAAGCCACTTAAAGTTTAAGATTCTCACACATAAGTTTTTTTTTGGCAAATCCTCACCCACCTAATATATTTTATTGCAAAAATCACTAATGTTGACATATGCTTAATTGATTTCATCTATATAAATTTAAAATTAAGTTAAATTAAATAAGTTTAACATTGTTAGAGATATATGATATGTTTAATTACTCTTATTTTAATGAAAAACGTATTCAAATTTTAAACTTTATTGTTGAACATCATTCAAACTTTAATTGGTATTTTTGTCTATATTCTCTATATAAAAAATATGATTGAAAGTTGCCCAAACTGAACTGAAAATTAGCAAGGTCCTTTTGTTTATGATCTTGGTTGAAAAATGATTACTTCATCTACTTCAGTTTGTATAATCAAACATTAATAAACTAGATTATATAGTCTAGATAATATCCTCGAGAAAAGAAATATATAATCTGGACGGTAAACAGACAAGGTTTGAGTGCATATATATGCATGCAGTTACCAGTTATATCATCAACCAATGAAGCGAAGGAGGTCAGATAATACCATGCATGCATCAGGAGGTCAGGAGCTGTTGCCGGGCAACATCATGCATGCAGATGCAGCGGTTCGGTTAAGATACTTTATTTAGGCTTTCTTTGGATTGAAAGAAAAATATAGGATTTAGATTCCTATGGATTTTTGGCACTGTAGCCTCCTTTATTTCGTAGGATTGGCTCACAGGAAAAGAAAATTTAGGAAAAAAGCATCCACTCGGGACCTTATTTTTCTATCAGCTCGTGTAGGATCGAGACAGTGTCTCTTCATTAGCTTTCCAATCAACGTTAGCTCAACTCAATTAAGCTTATAATGATGTTTTTATAGCTCTAATTAATTTTGCTATGCTTCTCAACCTTATAAAATTCCTATATTTTTCCTATAGTCTATCCAAATGATTTGTTTTGTACAATTTCTACGTTTTACAATCCTCAGTTTTGCATGTGTATTTCTATCTTATTCCTACGTTTTTTCTATTCCTATGTTTTATATCCTGTGTTCCAAAGAAGCCCTTAGTTTGAAGACCTGAATGCCAAAAGTGTAAAAATAGGAAGAACAAAACAATTTTCGCATATATCACGTTCAATCCTTGCAACTACATGCTGAATTTTATTTCACATTGAGCATGTGTTCTCTAGCATGCATATGAGAGGAGCATGATGAGAGCTTATACTATACTATACTATGTAGGGCCTGTACCCTAGTGGTTACAAGAGACTCAGTAGCATCTCAGGTGCTGAGTTCGACTCCTCGTGAGAGCGAATTTACTAGGATTTAACGGTATTGTATTTTTAGTGGTAGGCGACGCTCCTGTCGATAGCGAGGCGTCAATAGTCAACTCAATCTTCGAGAATGTTCATAGGGGTAAGGTTTATGTACGTGTATTTATAAGGGTGAGTATGTGTGCGTTGTGAGTGTCTAAGTTGTACTGTATAATTAAAAAAAATGTAAACAGCAAAAAAGTTTAAAAAAAAAAGGCCTGTAGTGGTATTCTGATCGGAGTTCATTTTCGATAGACCGAGTATGTTAATCGGGCCGTCGGCGATGGAGAAAATCATAACCATCCTCATGTTCCAGTTCCAGCTTCTCTCTTGTGCTGGGTGTGTACGTATTATGCATATGGTGGTCAGATTTCATTGGACTGTAGCATGGCATGCCATGCTACGCACTGTACATTCGATTCGGTTCTTCCCTAGCTGCTGCTGCTGCTGCTGCTATACACTAGTACTAGCTGCAGTTTTTGGACATCTCTATGTAGAGCATCCAGCATGCATCGTCACCTTGCAGGCTATACGATACTCCTCCGTACTCGAAATACAGAGCGTTCTGTCATATGGAGCGTTTCTGGATTAGAGGGCGTACTGACGTTGTTCTCCTCGCGCTGCCTATTCCCGATGCAAAAGCGGGAAAAAAAAAAAGAACAAAACCAAGCAAGCATTAGACTCGAACTTGTGACCTGATGCTTTGGAGTTTAGAGTGGCTCGATAACGTATTTAATAGCTTCTTCGTATTGTTAGATATTATAAACGCTCTCTAATTCAAGTATGGAGGGAGTACTTTTGATATTTAAGTCGAGCCGAGATAAAATAAAACTTTTACTTTTATGCTACACTTTAGTCCTAACATGTGTTGGCCTAAATTTTAATTTATACATGTTTAATTTATTCAATATATTTTTTTTATTTGAAATAGTTAATGATGTTTTTATAAAAAATACAAAATTTTGAAAGTACACTTTGAGCCATTAGATTTAGATCTAAAGGTTTATAATTATTATATAAATAATTCAATAAAAAAACAAAGCTCAAAGTAGCAAATTATTGATTGAAAACTTTCAATCAGCTGAAATTAGGAAACATATAAATAAAATATATAAGGAAGTATACTAACACTTATGTTTTTTTTAAAATAATGATAATAAAGTATACTAAGATATGTGTGTTCATTTCTTGAGATCTAAATTTTAGTAAGGTCACATCAATCATTAAAATACTATATATAATTATTAGATATATATTAAATACTCCCTCCATATTAAAAAAACAATTCGTTTTGGATATCATTTAGAATACCAAGGAGAAATTAATGAGAGGATATTTTCTATGTCTACTCTATTAAATAGAGTATTGGTTCTACTTTATTCACAACCATTTGCTTGCCCCATTGGTTGCCTGTGTCAAAGTACAAGTCAGAGGTGGTGGGTTCAACTCTCATTGACCTTATTTTTTATGCCACTCTTCTCATTTACTTGCTATTAAACCAAAACGAATTCATTTGATGATAATTGATATTAAGCCAAAATAAATTACTTTTCTAATATGGAGGGAGTATAAAACTAATTATAGAGTTGAATTTGCATCAACGTGATAAATTTATTAAGCTTAATTAAATCATTATTAGAAGATATTTACTGTAACATCATATTATTTAATCATGATCTAATTAGTCTTAATAGATTTATCTCGTCATTCAAAAAAAGAGTTATAGACTATATTTTATTAATAATCTATATTTAATAATTCTAATTAATATCACAATATTTGATACTATATACTCGTGCATACCGGGGGCCGGCCGGCGGCAGTCGCTTTTCCATGCATGCGATGCAAGTGGACAAACAAAGGAAAGGACGGACGGATGGTGGTACGTGCATCGCATGCCGGGCGCGCGGCATCCACGAGATCCATGCGTTTGTGTATACACCACAATTTATTGCTGCTGGCCCTGCAATTGCTCGCTGTATTTATGTACTGTACATGCTGTTGTACGTATTGATGACACGACAGACCCGGGCCGGCCAGTAGGTACGCAGCAGTATATCGATCGTTAGTACGTACGGCAGGGGAACCGCAGGCACGCAACACATACGTACCACAGTAGATGTCCAAAACAACATATTCTCTTCATTCCAAATTTTAAGATACTTTATTTTTTAATTTTTTTTAAATTATAAAACATTCTCGTATCTTAATTTATATTTGTCTCTCCGATTTCTAATACAGTTCTATCTTTATTTTTTTTTATGTGTAACACATCTTTTCAGCTGTTTTTGAATCTTGATTTTCCACGTCCATAACTAAAATATCTTATAAAATTGAATGGATAAAATATATAGTATTTTTTTTATTTTTTAATAAAACAAATGATCATATAAAAAATCATCTACATCAATAATTTAAAAACAAAAGAAAGGCCTACGTAGAGAGAGACAAACAGGGACGATTAATCAGTGTCCTCCGGCGGTGCCACCAGCCACCAGGCCGGCCCCTACGCCCTACTAGCTACTGCTCCTCCGGTCCCCATCTACATCTATGGCTGCTAAGCTAGATCGCTCCTTCTCGTCTGAATAATTCAAGCAAAGCAATCCAAGCAGCTGGAGCAGCCGGATTCTAGTAATTCAGGATGACATGCTGCTGTGACTGTGAGAAATGGCCCTTAATTTCTTTAACTTGTATTCTTTAACTTGTATTTTTGTTTTCGAGAAAGATTTCTCTGACTTTGATGCAAACGCGCATCATCTAGTGGGCTACATATTCTTCTGGCCCGTCTCTCTCCTGAATGCTGTACTGGGCCCCCAATTGTTTCTTCTTTCGGACTAGCAGTACTAGTATAGCTTGCTGCGGATAAAGCTCGCCTCTCCTCTGCCTGCATCATCGCTCTGTGCTCCGACACTCCCTCCCATGGCGTCGCCGCGCGTCGCCGCCTTCTCCTTCCCCAGAGCCCCAGTCGCCGTCCATAATCACCACCTCCTCCTCTCCTCCCGCGTCCGCGCCTCCCCCTCCTCCTCTTCCAGCGCTACATCGCCGCCCCTTCCTCCTCCTCCTCCTTCGCCCGATGGCGTTGGCCCCGCTGCGCCCACCCGGGGGGATCGTTTCATCGGCCGACAGCTCGCAGCCGAGGCAGCCGCGCGCGTGCTCGCGCCAGAAGAAGCCGAGAGGCGCCGACTCCGCAAGGAGAAGCGCCGGGCCCTCGCGAGGAAGCCATCCGGCCTCGCTTCCTGCTACGGCTGCGGCGCGCCGCTGCAGACGGAGGAGGACGGCGCCCCGGGATACGTCGACCCAGCCACATACGAACTGGTAATCATTTCCTACCTGATGCTTCTGTTTCCTTTTGCCTTGACACCACAAATCATTTCCTATATATATATATATATATATATATATATATATATATATATATATATATATATATATATATATATATATTGTCTGTGAGTTGAGCAGAAGAAGAGGCACCATCAGCTAAGAACCGTCCTATGTGGAAGATGTAAGCTGCTGTCTCATGGACACATGGTCACTGCTGTTGGTGGTCATGGTGGGCTATCCTGGGGGCAAGCAGTTTGTTTCCGCGGAACAACTCCGGGAGAAGCTGTCATACCTCCGTCATGAGAAAGCACTCATAGTCAAATTGGTAAACTACCTGTCATCACTCACACTCCATGAACATTCTATCGAATCTTTTGTCATCCATTTTTTCTTTCATTGATGCAGGTTGACATTGTTGACTTCAATGGAAGTTTCCTGGCACGAGTACGTGATTTTGCTGGTGCCAATCCCATCATACTTGTCATAACAAAGGTATTGCGTGCACCCTCATTTGTAGTTACTGTTTTCAGACAATTATAAATCTACTACTTCTTTTACAGATCGACCTCCTTCCTAGAGACACTGATTTGAATTGCATAGGCGACTGGGTTGTCGAGTCAGTTGTCAAGAAGAAGCTAAAGTATGCCCCTCCTTTCCACAGTTCATCAAATGTGTACCGTAAAATTACATCTGCTGCTTGGTGTTTGCAGTGTCCTTAGTGTCCATTTGACAAGCTCAAAGTCATTGGTTGGCATCACAGGAGTCATATCAGAGATTCAGCAGGAAAAGAAGGTCAGCATCTTATTTCCTGCTTTCCCCACTTTTATGCATTTCCTCCAATCGTTATCATATCTATCTGAATATGTTTCTGTTCATTCTGTCATATAGATTTTTATCATATAAATTCTGTTGGGTTTTTCGCCTCCATATCTTGTTATCAATTTCACAATCTTGACTGGCATTTCTTTCCTTCTCAGGGCCGAGACGTATATATCCTGGTAAGCACTAATCACATTTCTTTTTATGTACTCCCTCCGTCCTAAAATAATTGACGTTTTGGCTCCGGGCACGAGAATTAAGGATAAGTGTAAAAGGTAGGTGCACAAGAAACGAGGAGGAGAGAGATAGAGATAGGGATGTATTGGAAAGAGAGAAAGTTGCATCGGGAGGTGAGAATGACAATTATTTTGAGACAAATGGAGTTGGCTAAAGTGTCAAATATTTTGGGACGGAGGGAGTACTACATATACACTGTTGATAGGAACTCACATCATGCTGCGACTTTTTTGTTTGACTAATGCTATTCCATAATGGAATTGTTGCCATTAAAAAATTAACAAACTGCATCGATTAGCAGCTTGTTTTGATAAGCTTGATGCACACATTGATAACAATGCTGTGCTAGGTGTCCATATTTTTTTTTTGTTACCAAATAGGCATTTTCTCTTTGTGTCATAATTCACCTTGGATAATTCAGGAAATAGAACTTTGAAGCGTATGACTGATGACGTTGGACACTATAGCTATACTGATTTTTGTTTTCTTCAAACTCCATGACAGGGTTCAGCAAATGTTGGGAAATCTGCATTTATCAGTGCTTTACTAAGTATGCCCTCACCATGCTTGACCATCGTTGTTGACCCTGGCTCCAGCTGTTAATATGTTTCACGACGTTGCACACTCTTTTCTTTACCAGACTAATTGTCCGAAACTCTGCTGCTGTAGGAACAATGGCATATAAGGATCCAGTTGCTGCTGCAGCTCAAAAATACAAGCCAATACAATCAGCTGTTCCTGGAACAACCCTGGGCCCTATTCAAATTGATGCGTTTTTAGGAGGCGGGGTATGATCCAAATTGCTCTTTTGATTTTCAGACAAGGAATGTAATGCCATCATTGCTTGCTAAACTGTTGCACAATCTTCTGTTGGTTTTGCTCCACCAAAAGTTAAATTATCTCACTGTCCATTGTACATCAAATCTTCTAGTATAGACATGTTAGTACCTTGAAACTCTAAAGGTGTATGTTTCCATGATTCTTGATGTAATGCATTCATATTTGTTCATGCATAATGCTCAACATAAGCACTGCTTAGGGTTTACATCATAATATATTGCATCCTACTTTAGAGATCCATTTGGGTGAACTAACTTATCTCTGGATGTTTTCACACAGAAATTATATGATACACCTGGAGTCCACCTTCATCATAGGCAAGCAGCAGTTATTCATGCTGATGATCTGCCTTCTCTTGCACCGCAAAGTCGTTTAAAAGGGCGATGTTATCCTGTATGTATATTTCCATTTGCGCAATGCAACTTACTTTCTCAAAACTTCTACACTCATCTCTTCCTTCAGAACATGATGTTATGTTCAGGCCAATGATACAGATGATGCATTAAGTGGGAATTCATTATTCTGGGCTGGGCTGGTCCGTGTTGATGTTGTCAAGGTGACTAAATGCGCTCAACCTCACATTAGAGCTCTCCCTTGCCAGTTATACGGTAAACTGATAAATCAGTCATGACCTAGGCTCTTCCACGGACAAGGCTGACCTTCTATGGACCCAAGAAGCTGAAGATTAATATGGTCCCGACCACAGAAGCAGACAAATTTTACAAGGTAAGCATATGCAAATACAACAATAAGCTTCCCCTACTGTATTCCCCTCAAAAAACAAAAAAACAATAAGCTTCTCTGGCTGCCCACACTTCCTCCTACTTTGTGCTATTCTGTGGAACTCATGTATTTACCTTTACCTTTGAAAGATATATTCCACAATCCACATTTCTGACTGCTTCAATGCTTACATGAAACTTCTATTTATGAATTTGAATTGAACTCTTTACCATCATTTTATTCCTATTCTTAATCCCTGCTCATCGAAACCATTATGAGCATCCATTCTTTCTTTGACCCTGCTGTTCCATTTCCTTCTAGAGTCAAGTTGGAGTTACATTGACTCCACCAACCGGCAAAGAGAGAGCAGAAGGATGGATGGGGCTTGAAGGTGTTCGTGAGTTGAAGATAAAATATGAAGACCGCAATGGGTAATGTTTGCAACTAACACTGAAGTCATAGCTTCACCCAACTTGTTGTTTTACAGAGAAGATAGGGTTGTATTTTCTCTAATATCTCGATAATAAAAGGATAGAAATAGTTGATTTCTTGTGGGGTGAAAGACATAATTTGGAGTTGTCTTTCAATGCAGACCTGCTTGTGACATTGCAATATCTGGACTTGGGTGGATTGCGGTTGAACCGTTTGGTGTGCCGTCAAGTAACCCTGACGAAAACATTGAGGGAGAGTATGACACCGGTGAACTACATTTGACGGTACATGTACCCAAACCAGTTGAGGTCTTTGTCCGTCCAGCATTACCTGTTGGTAAATCAGCATCGCAATGGTATAGATATCAGGAGTTGACGGAGGAGGAGGAAGAGTTGAGGCCTAAGTGGCACTACTGATGCTGCAGTTTCTCACCTGATTTTGTAGTAGTAGTTAATTAATGTATTAATACAATTTCATGTAACTCAATTACAGCATAAAGTTATGGGCTTAGGCAATGATGTTGGAATGAGTAGTGATTAGGATCAGTGAATACAAAGGGTTTAGGAGAAAATGAGGTTTAACTGCAGAGGTAGTTGGGTTTCAAATGAATCTCTCCCTAGTTTCTTTTACATTCTTACTCCATCATGGTGTAGCACGGAATATATAGACATTAACTTCAACTTGCTGGACTTTTGAATGGAAAGAAAAAAAAACGAAGAAAAAATTGCATGCCGCATTTGATCAACTAACCTGATAAAATCAAATAAACTTCAAACCGGCGAATTTGAGTGAGCGTTTTCGTTTTTTTCTTGGCCGTATATTAACGTGTATGTAGCAAGGAGGCGTACCTCCAGGAAGACGCCATCCTTTCTTACTTCCTCGTGTATGGTTTGGTGACTCCTGTCCATTGGATCCGACGCCGCACCACCACCACCACCATGGCCGACGCGCCCATCAGCTCCGGCGAGTCGCCGCCGCCGCCGCAACAAGCGCAGCCTGAGGGAGGCTCCATCTCGTCCATGGTCGCCTCCTCTGCCTCATCCGCTGCTGCTGCGGCAGCGGACTTCACCCGCTGGGTCGAGTCCTTCGGCGCCGAGAAGGCCGACGCCGCCAAGGCTGCCCTAGACGCCGCTGCCACCTTAGCCACCTCATCTGCCTCCGCGGCAGCCTCTGCGTCCTCAACGGCTGCGTCCTCCGCCTATGCAACCGCCTCCGACCTCGCTCTTATCGCCAAGGTGATCCCGTCGAGTGGCCCCCATTGCCCTCCCCTCGATCTAGGCTCGATTCTTCAATCTCAAACCTTTTACTGTCCTATTCGTAGGAGGATTTGGAATGGGCAAAGAAGGAGTACTCTGTTCATGAGCAGATGGTGTTTGGAAAGATCAAAGGTGCCATTTCTTTGTAGTTTGTAGCACAAATATGAGATACTTATGGCGTGTAATTCAACAGACCTTGATGAAGTTATGCCTTTCTTTGCTTTTTTTTTTCTCAAGCGTTGAATGTTTAATGCTTCTTGCAGAGGGTGTTGTCATGGCGATAATGCATCCAGGCATTGCTGCAGGCTCTGTAACCCTTGCGGGGATTGTGCTGTTCAAAAGTAATATGGTGTTCTTGCATCTGGTTTGCTTTTTGTTGCTATATTGAATTAATTTCAGCAGTTTGCAATTCGTCTTGGTCAGTTCTTGTGTTGCACAAAGTTATTTGTTATTCTATTAAATACTAATGCTATTTGTTTAAAGAACATAACTGTCCTAAACCCAACTTGCTAAGTTACACTATACTGTGCAAATTTATGTATTTCAAATCTAGAACCAATTCCTTTATATTTTCCCTAATGAGACCTCAACAGTCAATGTGTTGGATCTGTTTATGATATGATATACTATCTTTTCTGACTGGTTTAAACTATAACTATGTGAACATGCTGTTTGTGTTCCAATTATGTAGTATCTTACACTTAGCTCCCAAGCATTTGATGGTACAAAATTCTTAAGTTATTGACTTGCTGATTCACTGGAATTTTATTCCATGTTTAACATCAAAAACAGGACCTTCTATCCTGTTAATTGAATATGAATGAATTGTTGCAGGGCCAAGGAGCTACCTGATCCAACGAGTGCGGCGCATGTTTGTAAGCAAAGAGGTAAACAATACATGTTACTTTTGATTAGTGCACAATTCTTGTAAAGTTTTTTCTACAGCTTCATTACTAAAGTTGCATTTGCCATCTTGCTTAGAAGTTGTCATTTCCTTACTTAGTGAGTGACTAACTACAAATGGATAACACAATATGCTTTATGATTTAGCACGGATTTAGATGTAACCTGTGAGTTGAGAGTTTAGCATATCCCGAAATAAGATAAACTACGATGTTTGCTGGGTTCATTTTTTGTTACCCATAAGAGCAAGTATTATGATGTACAGTCAGCAGGCGAAATGAGTGTCCACGTCAGAAAAATCATCGTTGGCAGAGAGAGAGAGAGAGAAAAGGAGAGAGAGAGAGAGTGATGCGGGCGACTCATGAAACGTCAGCCAGAGTGGGCGCTTCGCGCTTGTGTGAGCTGCCATTCGCTAAGTTTGCTGCTACAACAAAGAAGTGCATAAAATGTCGGTGGGCCAGGAGCTAAAGCAGCGTAGAAATCTCCACGGTGGCATTCTATTTCGGCGGCAGCCAACGTAACCATTAGCTTTGCTCTTAAATCGGCAAAGAAAGTAAATTCTTCCTAACATAAGTTTCCGTACTGCAGACCCTACTTTCTGGCGTACAAGCTGAAGTGAACCACATGCGACAAACTGTCAATCTTGTTTCCAATGAAAGCCAAAAGCTGATGGTAAACTGTTCATTTGAATACATTTGAGCCATTCGTATTTGATTTGTGTTTCTTAACATCTAACGATGTTCATTGTTGATTTATTACATATGGAATCCAGGATAGAGCAGCTACTGCCGAAAAAAGATTTCAAAAAGGGTGGAATACACTCAGGCATCTCTCTCCCCTCCCCTTTAATCAGTGATTTAGTTTTCTATTGCTCTAGTGTAACATAGACATGATTTTCTTAGGGAGGAAGGGCGCGCCATTCAAAATGAGTTGAACCAGATTAGTGATATTGAAAGACAAGCAGTAGGTATGTGAGAATTATGCTTAATAGTGTTGCTTTGTTTTGAGTCATTTGGCATTCAGTATTTTATCTTGATTTTTGCATGTTATAAATTATGTGTTATTAGGTCTCAAGGGCATTCTTGATCAGCTTCCTAGAGCACATGCATCTGAATTTCGATCAGAGGTTTGTACCTGTACCTGTATGGCTGTATCTTTGAGCACGGCTATTGTCATTGAAATTTATCAGAGTTATTTTTTCTTACGAACAACTAGTGTTTTGCAAATGACAGGTCTGTGCCTATTAGATCTATGCTCTGAGGGGTAAATTAAAGCCCTATTTTCTTTGCAGCTGTGCTAGTTGCTCCTGTCGTTGATTTTACATGCTTAAGAATGAACTTAGCAATTTTCATTATAAGTTGCATTTATAATACCTATCAGCTCATCCGGCATTTTGATTCAAAGAAACAACACAATGTCACAACGTACTTAGCAATTTGTGTTTACTTCTATTTTTTTCACTAATTACATCTCATGTAGTAAGTGATTAGTTTATTTTCAAAGCAAAAAGACAACTGTGCAATATGCTGTGGTATTTCCAATGGGTAATGGATTGTCACTGCACCTTATAAAAAAATGCATGATAGTTCCATGAGAACTTCCAGAATCTATCTATGAACGCATAATTTTATACCTCACCGGCTCACCGCAATGAATCTGTGGGTTTTGAACTCAATAGTACATGTTATTTCTTTTGTTGCAGATTTCTGGTCTAGCTTCTCAGGTTAAGAAGGAGAAGAGATTGCTTAACACTGCCCTCTCAAAGATTGTGAATTACGGCGTCCCTATCAGACTGTCTCTCCAGTTCGTTCTGAGGGACTGTTTTTCATAACCTTTTGTGAAGGAAGAGAATGATGAACGCAATTCAGTGCCTGTTTCCTTTTGGAAGAAAGGCGAAACAATTTTTTTTTGTCACTGTGGCAGACCTGTGTGTGCCTGCCTGATGATGCTTTGACGTCATAGTAAAGATGTTCTCTGCCATTTGTTGGCATATGTATTTATTTGCATCATGATATATCTGGTCAATTCTTCGAGTTCACGCAAAACTTTAGTCCTTTACATCGTCTCTATGAAATTAGACAACATTGTCTCTATGAAATTATATGCCGGGTTAGGTGTGTCTGTGCTTCTGATTTGCACAAGAACAAATGCGTGAAGAATTTTGACAAAAAAATATGAACAAATGTTACATGTTATCATCTATAATCTTGCACCAGAAGGCGCGGGAGCATCTGAGATGTTCTCATATAATGTTGCTCGTTGCTTCATCTATAATGTGGCGTAGAAATGTGTTCTCATTCTTGTACTGGACGCGCCGATGCTTGAAAGGAGATTCTTGTTGTTGGGCCAGCATAGGATGAGATTTTGGCTATTTTAGAGCATCTCCAGTGAAGGCTTCTAAATGGGTCTCTACTCTAAAATTTAGGAGTCTATGAAAAAAAACTCATTCCAATGGGGCTCTTAAACATGCTCTTATTTTCTATGTTCTTTTAAAATTTGATCCAAAACCCCTAGCAATAGAAGTCTTCTATCCTCCTCCTATTCATGGGTCCTACCGATTTTTTATAATTTTGTTTTCTTTTTCTTTCTTTTTTTCTCTCTTCTCTTCCCTTTCTCTCTCTTCCTCTCTCACGCAGTCACACCCAACACAGCACCGCCTCCCACACTCCGCCGCCAGCCCCGCGCGCCAACACTCCCCCGCCGCCCTCGTACTCCACCGCCGGCCCGACGTGCCGCCGCCCTCACCTTTCCACCGCGCGCTGCCTCTTCTCTCCCTTTCCCTCGTTGATCGCGAACAGGGACGATGCCGGGTGCGCGCGGCGGCGCCAAGATCTGGGTGGGGCAGCGGGCGGCGGCGCCAGGGGCGAGAGGGAGGGGCAGCGGGCGCGGCAGCGGCAGAGATCTGGTCGCAGGCGCAACGGTGGAGGAACGCTGGACACGGCAGCGGCGGAGAAACAAGCGCGTGCGCAAGCGGCGGTGGCGAGCTGGAGTGGAGGCTAGCGGGCAGCGGGTGGCGGCGGGTCGGAGCAGCGCCCATGGCGCCGAATCGAGCTTCCCCACCTCACGTCGGCAGCCCGTGGCACCTCCCGTGAAATCGAGCTCAATCCACGGGACACGACGCCATCGCGCGAAGCCTGCCCATCGCTGGCCGACTCGCCGACCCACGAAGCAGCCACTTCTTCCTCACGAGCGGGTGCGGCCGTCGGAGCAGCTGGTGCAGGCGGGAAGAAAAGCGAAGGCAGTTGGGCGGGGAGCGAGCTGACGACGTGACCGGAGAGCAGGGCGCCGACACCTGCGCAGCGCTGCCGCGGGCCCCGGGGGGGGGGGGGGGGGGGGGCGGCGGACCAAAAGCGACGATGGCGATGTACCGGAGCAGAAGTGGCGGCGTGGCCGAGCACAAACGGAAGCGGCTGGGAGTGCAGAGAAGAGTTTTTCGTTTTTTTTGTATTGACTGATGGGTATCACTGATGAATAGGAGCTGAGATGCATGCTTTATTGGAGTTGGAGCAAAATTAAGCTACTAAATTTTATAACCGAACTTATAAAATAGAATTTAGGAGTCTAATTTTACATGATTCACTAAAAATACTCTAACTAGTGCTAAAATAATCAAAGGGTGTGTTCGTTTTCATTCCTCTGATTTTTATACCTGTTCTATCAAATATTGTGATACTAATTAGGAATATTAAATATAGATTACTGACAAAATTCAGTCTATAACTCTTCCTCTGAATGACGAGATAAATTTATTAAGACTAATTAGGTCATGATTAGATAATATAATGTTATAGTAAATAACTCTTAATGATAATTTAATTAAGCTTAATAAATTTATGATGCTGATGCACACTCAATTAATTTTATATTTAATATATATTTAATAATTATATATAATATTTTTAATAATTAATATTACCCGCTAAAATTTAGACCAAGAAACAACGAAAACACCCAAAATCTCGCATCAGATCCCATTCGGCCCTTTCCCCCTCTTCTTCTTCTTCTTCTTCTTCTCCGTCGAGCGGCGAGGACCGCAGGAGGCCCAAAACCTAGCTTCCATCTCTCCGAGATGCCCCGCTACCGCGATGACCCCGCCCCCGTGCGCGTCTACACCGTCTGCGACGAGTCCAAGTTCGTTACCGCTCATCCCTCCTCGTCGTCTTCCTCCTCCGCTGTGTGTGTGTTACCCTTGCTGCTGCTTGGATGCGCAGGTACCTGGTCGTACGCAACGTGCCATCGCTCGGATGCGGCGACGAGCTTGCCAATCTGTTCGGGACCTACGGCCCAGTGGAGGAGTCAGTAGCCACCCATCTTCTCCTTCTTCTACTATCGCTAATTTGAAAATCGCAATTGCGTTGATTGACAACATACCTTTTGGTTAATTAGGTGCAAACCCATGGATGCCGAGGATTGTGAACCTTACACGGATGTCTTCTTCATCAAGTTCTCACAGGTCAGCAACGCCAGGTGATTATGGATACACCTGCATCTCTGCCTCGTTTGTCATCAATCTAGTAGTGCCTCTTTGTTTACTTGTACGGTTACCTGGCGAACTTATCACTTGTTTCTGGTGATGTACCGATCTTGACTCTTGTGATTTTTGTAAGAAAATAGTCCAGTATCCTGTTGGCCAATCTTTTGTTGAAAGGCAGAATAATCAAAGAGAACAAGATACTTGTCGTAGTCTAACTAGTACTGTCTCTCATTTCACCATGACGCTTGCACATTTATCAATAACAATTATGTGATGTTGAATGTATTCATCTCGTTAAATCTTATTCTCACCAGGCTTCAACTAACCATCACAAAACTCAGTTGGCCAGACTTCCATTTTGGCAAATAAAATCCATTATCAACTTTGGAAGTTGAAGCCACAGGATTTGACCTGTATGCAATCTAATTCAGGCCTTGCTGTTCAATTGTTAGCATTAAACCTCTAGCTGATTTTCTTACAACTAGCTGATTTCTTGCCGACTATTAGCATCCTTTCTTGCTATAAAATTTTGAGACGGTATACTGATTGCCTTACTGGTGTTTTGATGCTGCAGGTTTGCAAAGAGGAAGCTTGATGAGTCCGTGTTTCTTGGTAACCGGCTGCAGGTGTCATATGCACCTCATTTTGAGAGTCTTTCGGATACCAAGGAAAAACTGGAAGTTAGGAGGCAGGAAGTCCTTGGCAGAATCAAATGTCTGTTTCCAGCTATCCTTTTCTTTTTTGTTTTCACAGTTTTGCATTTAATATCATGACAGCAATGCTTAACCAGTTTCTTCTAGTATTATGAGCACCACTAATTTATTTACCCTGGCACTTGGATTGAGATATTTGCTGGTGTTTTCAGCATCTGCTGGAAGACATCAAGGTACATTTCAGTATTCTATAGCTCAAGGATCATCTAGTGGGAATTCACACCACCAAACAAACTCCAATAAGAGGTTAGTATTTCACATGCGGGCGGCACCCAGTGCAGTGTTTAATATACCCATTTTCCCCAACGGCCAGATCATAGAAATTATATATCGGGTGCAATTTTATTTGTTCCAATACGACCTAACCAGCAATTTTGTTGATATTGTGAAACTACAGTACTAGGCTAAAACCGTTCAATCTGACTATTTGCCAAGAAAAAAGTGTAAAACCATAAGTTTGACTGCCCTTTCAAGGTTTCTTTTGTTGATTTAGGGAATATATGAAGACAGCTCATGCTCATCATGTCGATGATCCTCGTTTCAGTCATGTGCCTTCTAATAAGGTATGCAGTAAAAAGCTGTTAAATCTAATTCGCTAAAAACTACTGTTAAGATTTTTTTGCACAAATTGGAAGGATACTAATTACTAATGTATCTGCTTTGATTAGCTAAGTTATATATTATTAGAAAACAAAAACAATGTTTGCAGTAACTAGCATGCCATTGAAATGTGTATAAGGTCGCCTGCCGCTGAAGTAGTTTTCTACTTCTCTTTTTGCGGCTCATAGCTTTGTTTCCTTAGATGCTAGTACTTCACTAATATGTGGAGGAACATGCTTCGTTCTTTTTGTCTGTAGGATTATTTCCCATCTGAGTCGATGAATGCAACTGTAAATCTAGTTCGAGAGAAGCTTGATAAGGTAAGACTATCCTTGTTGTTGCAGCTTATCCTTTTGCGCAAACAGGTTATGCCAGTAAGCTAAAAGTTTCTTTCTTCAACTATATACCAGATACAGTCGAGTGGTGATAATTCCGATGTTGCTGCTGCTGCTGCATCTAAGAAGCCAAGGGTAGATAACCGCAGGCGAATTTGATAGTGCTCAGGGCATGCATTAGAGTGTTAGGGGAACGCTGTATATTTTTATGATTAGGTGTGTTGTCTTTAATTAACAACTTAGTTCATTGTAAATCTGTTCCCTTTTAGGTTTTTGAAGCTGCAGTTTTAGAATTTGTAGAATGTTCTACAAAAGATAATAATAATTGTACAATGATTTATAGTCTCTTGATCATATTTTGATGTTTTGGATGGAACTGAAAAGCTGGGAGTACGGTTCCAGCCTGTGATTAATTAAATTTGCCGCTTACAACTGGGCAAAATTTAAATGACGCGAGATTTGAGCATTTGGTTGGATGTTTTGAGATTCTGAAAAGTGATTTTAAAGTGGGAACATATGTTGCACTGTCCTGTGCTTTCCTAATAAGACAGGCACTCACTCACGAACACGTGTGTGTGAAAGTGCGAAGCCAGGTGAGGTCCCCGTCGGGTGAAGTTGTATCTCGCCCACGTCACCACAAAACCTTCCATGTTGGCAAGGAATAAAAAATAAAACAAATATTTTATTTAATAATTTTAAAGAAAAAACATAAAGTAAAAGGTTTTTTTACTTTTTTTTAAACGTTCTTTCTTAGACTTCTTGGAAGAAAGAAAATGGAAGAAGGAAGCATAACTGCATAACCAAAGAGGAGGGAGGCTCGGGAGAGAGAAAGGTAGGAAACAGAGGGAGGGGGAGTCGCCGGCGCGATGCGACGTTGGCTGCGGTGCTGATGACCGCAACCGCCTCGTCTCCTCCGATCCGACGCCGGTAAGGCTCCGCCCCTGCTCCCATTTGCACCCCCACCAAGGAAGGAAGCAACCAACCAACCCTAGATCCACCCCCGAGATCTCCTGCCTGCCTCCATCCCTCCAATTCCTTTCTTCCGCACATGGCTTCCGCCGACGACCAGACCGACGCCGACTTCTTCGACAAGCTCGTCGACGACGACGACCAAGCCCCTCTTCCCGCCAACGACCAACTGCCCGAGGCCGCCGCCTTGCCTCGGGCTGTCTCCAACATCAGCCTCGCCAACGATGGGCCCGGGGCGCCCGACCCATCCGCTCCGGAGCCGGTTCCGGTTCCAGAGGGTGGGTCGCCGGCGGCTGGGAAGGGCACCAGCGTCCACACTGCCATCAAGCAGGTGCAGTGGGCATCCTTCGGGGGCGATGACGACGGCCCTAATCCATTTGCCGATCTCGCCGGCGACGATGGCTTTCTCGGCAACATGGCTACCCTCGATACCTCGGCGGCAGCTACCTCTGGAGCCTCAGATCACGCTGTCTTGGCAGCAGAGGTGACGGATCAGGATTTCTTCGGAGGCAGTCCCAACCATAATGCCGCTGACGGACAGCTGGAGCACAGCGGCAGTGGTGCTGTTGATTCCACAGATCCCAAGTATTTCGAGACCATGTACCCAGGGTGGAAGTACGACCAGGCCACACAGCAGTGGTACCAGGTTGAAGCATCTGGAAACGCCCAGCAGCAGCCGAATGATGCTTCATACCTGCAGAATTCAGCGCTCGAGACCATTGCCGAGGAGGGCACTACCACAGCCACTACCTCAAGTTGGGCGTCAGAGTACCCACCCAACATGCTCTTCTATGCAGAGTACCCCGGCTGGTACTTCGACACCAACACCCAGCAGTGGCACTCGCTTGAGTTGTACCAACAAGCCGCCGTGCAGCCTGGGACAGCCAGTGCACTTCAGAATGGCACAAACTACAGTGTAACTGCACCGTCTGCTGCCATAGATTATAATGCCAACCAAACCGACAACAATCAGGTAGCCCAACATAACTCCTTCACGAATACTTACACTCATCAGAACCAAGGGCAGGGGCAGGTTGATGCCTTTGCTAACACCATGCAGTCTGAGACTGTTGCTGATGCCAGCCTCACCAGTAGTTTCTATGGTTTTGATCAGCAAGCAAATGCTGAGAGTATCAGTTCCTCCACGAGCCACCAGGTTGGTTTTAACTCACTTCAAGATCACCAGAAGGGCTTAGAATCATCAAGCCTACAGAGTGGTTACAATTCAACAGACACTCAACAACCCATTTACAATGCCTTCGAGCCTTCCACTTCTTTTCAGGCCAGTTACAAAGGATTTGAACCTGCAATGGGTCACCAGACCAGCCACCATGTATCTGAGCAATCTACAAGTAACCAGGGAGGTTACAAGGCATTTCAACCTTCCCTGGGTAACCAGAGTGATTACAAGGCATTTGAACCTTCCTCGGGTCGCCATGCTGGTTACAAGGGGTTCATGCCTTCCACGGGCTCCCAGGCTGGTTACAAGGGATCTGAAACTTCCACAGTCCATCAGGCTGCTTACAAGGGATATGAAACTTCTTCAGTTCAACAGGCTGGTTACATGGCATCCCAACCTTCGTCAGATCAAATCTCTAGCTACATGGGATTTGAGACTTCTGCAAACCATGGTTATGCTGATGTCAATGGTGTTGTGAATGCACAAGGCTTTGTCTCAAAGGAGAGTATGTACCATGGTCAGAAACAGGCAAATGCATATCAACAAGGGCACTTGTCAAACAGCTATTTGGGTACTGAGAACTCCATGAATTTCACTCAGCAACAATTCTTTGGTGCTCATGCTTCACACATGCAATTTGGTCCCTCCCCTCATGAAGGTAGGTCATTGGCAGGACGGCCACCACATGCCATTGTTTCATTTGGCTTTGGAGGGAAGCTTATAGTGATGAAAGAAAGCAGCTCAATGGCCACAATCTTTAACAGTGGTAATCAGGTACAGCAATAGTTTCTCTTGTATAATAAATCATCTATCGAAGCAAGATCACATATTTGGAATGACTAAATATTTCCATTTTTGCCAATTTCAGGGAAATTCTGGTGGCACAGTGTCAGTTCTTAATCTATCAGAGATTGTTGATAAAGCTGATCAGGCAAGCAGCACTAATAGTGGCGTACTTAGTTACTTCCATGCTTTATGTCATCAACCTGTTCCTGGTCCTCTGGTTGGTGGAAGTGCTGCATCAAAGGATGTGAATAAGTGGCTTGATGAGATGATTGCATGGTATGAATCTTCTGCCAGCGATTTCCAGAGAGGTGATTCACGCAAGTTGCTTATTTCATTGCTGAAGATACTATGTCAACACTATGGGAAACTGCGATCACCATTTGGCTCTGACCCGCAAGAGGTACTTTCTCTCTTCCTTTGTTTTGTTTGTTGCTGTTATAATTGTCAGGTATTTGTCTGTTTTATTTCTGGCCTCTTCTCCTTTACTACCATTTTTAATGGAAATTATTAAATTCAGGGGAATTAAATATTGCATTATGATAATGTTGGCATAGCAAATTAGCACTAATCCCAGTTATGGTGTAATCAGAAATTCCTAAATTTAATAAACAACTGAATCTACTCATCAGCATATATGATCATATATGGTCTAGAGTCTCCTCACAGACAGTAGGTCAACCCTGCAAAATTATGATTGTCTTAGTTTTATTTTATTAGAGTTATCATATGAAGTATTGCTTGATGTCATTTATTTTCAATTGTTTAGTTTGGATCCTATCATTAGGGGAGAAATTAACTATTTATGATCTTTATAGTTAGTACCTAACTTTTCTATGGATTTTTAATATCAGGAGTCAAATGGTCCAGAAATGGCTGTAACCAAGCTATTTTCATCGTGTAAGAAAAGTAGGGTTCATATGGGGGATTACGGATCCATTGTGCACTGCATGAAAAATATTCCTGCAGAAAGTCAGATTCAGGTAATTTTTGTTCATATTCAAAATGCCTTCTTATTTTAGCCACATCTCCTGGCTTGAGACCAATTAGTATGCTTTTAGGCTGTTGCACAAGAGGTCCAAAATCTTCTAGTTTCTGGGAGAAGAAAGGAAGCCCTTCAGTGTGCCCAGGGAGGTCAACTTTGGGGACCTGCAATCATACTGGCTTTACAGCTTGGTGATCAGGTCTGTGTGACATAATATAACCCCCTGTTTTGTTTGTAATCTAGCACACTGTGTTGATTTTCTTGTCAGGTTTTATCCACGTTAGTTTCATTGTTTACCCATACTGGTGGTGCAGTTCTATGTGGATACAGTAAAGAAAATGGCTCACTCCCATTTTGTGTCTGGATCACCCCTGCGAACGTTGTGCCTTCTCATTGCTGGACAACCTGCCGATGTCTTTACTGTAGAGAACAACATCAACAGTGACTACGCTACACTTGGTGCATCCCATCAATCTATGGAGGTACATGCAAAGTTAATGATCCCTTCAGTTAGGAGATGTATTTTGATTTTTTTTAATCCTGAAGTAGTGGTCACACAGAGTTTAAAACTATGGGAAAATATTCCCATACCTTTTTTTGGTTTCATTGCTTATCTCATGGGCATTGTGCAATACACTATCATCTTGTCCAGTGCAGTACCATGACTTATTGGGTGATGTCATTGATATTATATGTTTCCTTTTCTGTTTATTTTGACTCGATGTTCATAGCTTGTTATCTTTGTGTGACAGCCTGGTCATTGCATGCTGGAAGATTGGGAGGAGAATTTGGCTATTATAACTGCAAACAGGACAAAAGGCGATGATCTAGTAATTACCCACCTTGGCGATTGCCTTTGGAAAGAGAAATATGAGGTTTGCATTATGCGTATTTGTAGATTAAACTTCTTTTTTGTGTGTGATCAAGGCCCTTACACACTATCTGATACAGGTTGCAGCTGCTCATTCTTGCTACTTGGTTGCTGAACTAAATATTGATTCATACTCGGAAAGTGCAAGGTTATGCCTCATTGGAGCAGACCACTTGAAATGTCCTCGAACATATGTCAGCCCTGAAGCCATCCAGGTCCTTGATTGTCTGCTTTACCTGCAAAGTTCTTTATAGAGTGCATGTTTACTTGAAAGGTTTTCCCTTTAGTTGTTTAGTGAAGGGCATAGATCGTAGATGTGACATGTTTTAGACAATTTTCCACTGATGCATCGGCAGAATTGTGCTTGTTCACTTTTTTGTTTCATTTACATTGCCATTAACTGTATGTACTAATATCCTTAAATCACCAATAACAGAGGACAGAGGTTTATGAATACGCAAAGGTGCTTGGTAATTCTCAGTATATCCTGCTACCCTTTCAGCCATATAAGCTGATATATGCATACATGCTAGCGGAGGTGGGAAGGATTTCTGATTCTTTGAGGTAAGGTTGTTGTTCATAGCAAGTCAATGACTCTGCGCTTTCCCTAGGCTCTATATTTGCACATCATGACCCTGTTGAATCTTAAAATTTTCAGGTATTGCCAAGCATCAATGAAGGTGCTGAAAGCCTCTGGCCGTGCCCCTGAATTGGAGACATGGAAACAATTATTTTCTTCCTTGGAGGAAAGAATACGGACCCACCAGCAGGTTTGGCCTAACTGTTTCAAAGTTATCTCTTTGCCCTATATTAAATATCTTCTTTCTCTTTGTTTGTTCATTTATCATCATCTCATTTTTCTTCTATAGGGTGGGTATGGTACAAATCTTGCACCAGCAAAACTTGTAGGAAAGATTTTCACGTCACTTGATAAATCAATATCGCGCATGATGGGTACACCATCTGCACCACTTCCACCTTTGCCACAGGGATCTGTTACTGAAAGAGAGAGCTACTCTGCACCTGCAGCTGCAAAATTTGGAAATAGCCAATCAGTAATGGCCATGTCATCGTTGATGCCATCTGCTTCAATGCAGTCTATGAGTGAAATAACCGAGAATAGTAATGGTGGCACTGGTAGGAAAATTGCACACAACAGAAGTGTTTCTGAGCCGGACTTTGGCCGAACCCCAAAACAGGTACTGACACCTTAATTAGGAAGAGAAACTTAGAAGAAGGATTAGTTTCTGGCAAGATCTCATTCTGTTTTTGAAATTTTAACAGGGTGCTGGATCAGATGGCACTCAGAGCAGTGCTTCAGGATCAGGTAGTTCCCGATTTGGTTGGTTAGGCTCCACTCTGCAGAAAACAATGGAATTGGTTTCAAAATCCCACCGCCAGGTACTTATAAACCACTGAGTACCTCCACATCTACGTTCAGATATTTTTCACTTTTACCTGCAATTCTAACCACAAGTCCTATTTCTATTCTGAAGGCAAAATTAGGGGACCAGAACAAATTTTACTATGATGAAAAGTTGAAGCGATGGGTGGAAGAAGGAGCTGCCATTTCTGCTGAGGAGCCTCCTCTCCCTCCACCTCCATCAAAATCATCTTTCCAGAATGGTTTGGCAGACCATAAGTTTTTGAATGGTCCCATGAGTGGAAGCCATGCTCCCAATGGGGTCACGGAATGGAAGTCCTCAAACTCCTCAGAGCATGGTTTGGGGATGCCGCCAGTTCCACCGAGCCAGAACCAGTTTTCTGCTCGTGGGCGAATGGGTGTCAGGTCCAGGTAATTCAACCGTATTGTCATGTACTCTCAATTCTTTCTCTATATTGCTATAAACATTAACTGGAAAGCTGATGGATCTTCTGTTTTTCATTTAAGATATGTGGACACATTTAATAAGGCTGGTGTGTCAGGAGCAGTGCCATCATATAACAAACCAGCTGCTCCTTCTGTGGCACCACCTGCTGGTGCCAAGTTCTTCATGCCGACTGCGGCAGCTGCTTCTGCAGACCAGATGTCTCACCAAGCGGCAGAGATACAGAGTGAAACCATGCATCATGATGAGCGTTCAGCCTCACCAGCAGCAGAGACTTCATTTTGTTCACCCTTGCCATCGGCACAATTTTCAGCACCAATGTCATCGACAATTCATCGGCATCCAAGTATGGACAACATTTCCACTCCGTACCAGGGTTCTGGGGTCTCAGCAGGAAGCAACAGCAGCTCATTTTCGAAATCACGAGCAGCATCATGGAGTGGAACATACTCTGAGCAGTTTAGTGCTATTGCAGGCGCTAGATCACCTGATGGGCAGACCATGCCACTGCCTGTGATGCCTGGCAGACCGTCCCATAGTCGTTCCAACAGCAACTCATCTGTGCAGTTTAATGGATTGACAGAGGACCTTCATGAGGTGGAGCTCTGAACGCTCAGCATGACCTGATACAGTCATGAGTTTTACACGAGCATCGCAAGCCCGGATCATTCCAGAAACCTTGAGTGGATGCTTACGGCAGATCAAGAGGATGCCACAACCGGTGTGGATTTGTGCCCGGTGTTCTGTGATTCTGCAGTTCAGATCAAACCAAGGCGCATCATTCCTGTACAACAGTGCTGGTTTTTGGATATTTTGTAGCTATATGTTGGTTTTAGGGAAGGGAAAGAGTTGGGTGTCCCTTGTTTACATATGGGTATAGCAGCATGTGGACGGCACTGTACAGATAATGTGTTCCATCCCAAGTTATTGAAGCGCAAAGAAAGAAAGAGGCACCCCACTCCATTTTGTTTTTTGGTTATTGGAGAAGGATAGAAGAAATGTATTCTAGTGTAAGAAATGGTGGCTACGTAGAGTGTTGTAGTTATACTTGTGTACTGTCCCATGTCATATATTATTACTGTTATTCACTTATTCTTTGGAGATGAATCAATTCTTTTCATGTCAAACAAGGGATGCATGGACCAATGGCTGTTGGAACTGGGTTTCTTTTCTTTTGTTCACATGTGTGGATCTTGGCTGACGACAATCGTGCATCTTTTGTTTTTGAGATGTGAATTGTTTTATATTTGAGGACGTGTGAGATGAAATCATGATTTGTAAATGTTTTATAAATTGTAAGTTTGGGCGCACGAATTGTACCACCTCCTGTGGATGGATGCTATAGCAAAGCAGACAGACGAAATTGCGAGAAATTCAAAACAAAGGAAAAGATGAGGGCGGATTAGATTCGTTTCCTTTACAAATGGTGGTTGTGTGGATGAACATGATTGGCTATTGGGAATTTGTTTTTTGGAAAGTATAGATGGAGATGTTACAGATAGAAAATAAGGGTGCCCAAGTCGCAGTAGGCGACATCCTTGGAAGGGGTTGGGCTGGAGCTGGACGACCTTCCCCTTCGGCCCTTCCTATACCAGAGAAGACACCACCCATCTCCCATTCTTCCCCTCCGATCTCCTCCCCCTCCTCCTCAACCGCCGCCGCCTTCTCTCTCCGAAGAGAGGGAAGCCCAAACCCTAGACCATTGCACCCGCCTCCGATCGCCATGTCTGCTGCTCAACTTCTACGCCACTCCCGCAAGGTTCGGTCCTCTCCCTCTCTCTCTCCGCATCTCCCTGTTCTGTTGTGTATATGCGCTGCTCGTCAAAAAACATTGGGAATTCACTTCGCGACTTGTTCGATCTGCCTTTGAGCTGACTCCGCGTCTTGTAATTGTTGGGGGTTGGTGGATTGGGAAATCGGGGAAAGCGAACGGTCTCCAGATTTTCTTCCCTGTATGCCGTATGCTGCGAATCGTTCCTGTATGTGGGTTAATTCGCTGTTCGTTGCGGCATGTTCGTCTTGTCTCATTCGTACGATCTAGCGGTACGGGACTACGGGTATTCAGCCAGGACAATTTGAATTGGGAATTCCATTGGTTTACTCATTTTTATTTTTATTTTTGCGACAAAATATTGAGAGCATGGATTGGTTTCGCTTTCTAGAAGAACATGTGTTGGAACGTTCATGGCATTCACTGCTGTAAAATATACTGATGTAATTTTACTCTCTGGGCTGTGCGCTCCATTTAGATTGGTTCAGACCTCATGACCACAATAGTGTACAATATAGGTAGATTTGATTGATCCGTTAAAATACTACATGGAATCATGATATCCTTCTTATTTTCTTAACACTACTGCTTTGCCCTGGTTTTGCTTTTGCAGCTGCGGAGTTTGCAGAACGCTATAGAGTGTGACCGTTCTACTCTTGTACGTCACTTCTCTAGTGCCTCTGGTCCCTTCCGTGTCAAGGAAAATGGTATGTCCTATCTTTCTGACCTTTCTATCTTTTTTCTTTCATTCCCAATGGCCTGTTCGAACACATTTCTCATGCATCAATTGTACATTGAGACGCCCTTTCATGCCACCTACTGTTTGTTTTCTCAAATTATGGTTCTGGGTACTGTTTGGAACCGTTACATTTACTTACGGGACTTGCTAATTTTCAGCTGACTGAAAGTTTGGGCAACTTTCAATCACCATTTTAAGCCATTGGATCTAGATCCAACGGTTTACCATTATTATACAGATAATCCTATAAAAGAAAAATCAAAACACAATGTAACAAACCATCGATAGCTATGTAATAGATAAAAATTATCGATTGAGGCATCTTTCATTTGTGCGTATGATGTAACAAATAAACCATAAGCTGATGAGGCATTTCATCCATGTTTCTGTCACACAAGCATCAATAATTTTGTACCCTTCTTTAATCATGTTTTGGTTTACTATGTTGAGTAGCTGACCCCTGCATTTCATGCTGTGTTATTGGCTGATTTGTCACCTACTTTATCTGGGAAACCCTGCTTTCAGGACTACTTGTCTAGTTCCTCTAGGTCTTTGTGCAGGAGTGCGGAACTTGCTCGATTTAACACTTGTTGTTGTTAATTAAATATGTTGCTTGTGGATTCCCTAGGTGTTGGAAAAAGAACTGGAGGAACCCAATTTCGCCAATACAGCCAACCTGCAAAAGAGCTTGAGACATTCAAGGTTGTGTTCTTGAGAAGTCCTCTGGTGCCCAAATGTTTTCTTTTTCTGATTCTTGAGTTTGTTCTATTTTCAGGTATCACTAGGCGTAAACAGAAGCTACACTTGGAGAAGAGCATCCACCAACATCATTCCAAATGGCCTCAATGATTCATTCTCAAGGTATCTGTGTGTTTTTTTTTTAAATTAATGCATTTCTTAGAGCTTATTCATCTGTATGGGAACACAAGAAGGAAAACAATCCCAGATAGAATTAAAAAGAAAAAAAAGAATTCAATGTGTAGACCTTTGGATCTGATCGTGACTCAGATTCACCATGCAAAGTCAATGGCTTCTTTGAAAATGCTACTGGTCATTAAATTTTACTCGTAGTCATCCATTTTTTGCTGTACACAGAAATTGCAATAGATTGGTTCTCAAATCTCACCACAGAATGCTTCTGTTTAATAGCCTGATGCTGTATTGACTTTAGTTTCTTTTTTGTTTTCAGCAGACAGGTGGCTTCAGCACGGTCTTTCTCAAGTAATGCAGGTACAGTCTGTTATGCATTTTAATGCTTATTTCTTAACTACCTTTTGTGAAAATGCAAGGTTTTGCTTGCATAAAATAGCATCTGCTGGCACTACTTTCATTTATTACTTTTATCTTTTGTCCTGTACCCTGTGTTTGCAGCCTCTTCTTTATTCATGCGTGCTTTATATGCAGAATTGAATCCTGTTAGTCGGGATTTTAGAGCTATATCTAATTACTAGTACAGGATAGTAGGACTTTTCTCCACCTTTTTGTGTTTAGCCTTCTGGTCTGCTAAAAAACGTTAGTTTATTTGCATGCGTTGACATTTTCTTCTGCATCTTTCGGTAGGCGCTTTGTTTCGATCTTTCTTAACAATTGATATCTATTAAAACACCGTATATTCCAGACCTTCCGCCACATCAAGAAATTGGGATGCCTTCACTCTCACCAACAATGACCGAGGTATATTTGTTATGGTTGATAGAATAATAACTGAGCAATCAGGATGGGCATGTCTTTGTTTCTCAACTTACATCATACCTGGCACATCTATGGATGTAGGGAAACATTGCCAAGTGGCTGAAGAAGGAAGGAGACAAGGTTTCGCCTGGTGAGGTTCTTTGCGAGGTGGAAACTGTAAGTTCTCTAATCTTAAAGTCATATGACATTTTTTTTCCTTTATTTATTATACAATAGAACTGAATGAGTGGATTCCCCCGTCATTAGGATAAAGCCACCGTGGAGATGGAGTGCATGGAAGAGGGCTATCTTGCTAAGATTATTCATGGAGATGGTGCAAAAGAGATTAAAGTTGGCGAGGTACATATCTACTAATTGAAGAACAAAAATTCTTTTACCATTATGTAGTTGCATTGCATTCATGATTTATAGACACAAACTAGATTAAATAATTTCATCCATGTTTTCCCCTTAGATCATTGCGATAAATGTGGAAGAAGAGGGTGACATTGAGAAGTTCAAGGACTATAAGCCTTCGTCTTCAGCTGAACCTGTTGCTCCTGCTGAGTCAAAGGCTCAACCTGAACCATCGCAGCCAAAGGTGGAGGAGAAAGAGCCTACCAAGGCTCCTGAACCAAAGGCCCCAAAGATTGAGGAAGCTTCTCAATCTGGAGACCGGATATTCGCCAGCCCTCTTGCCCGGAAATTGGCAGAAGATAACAATGTAAGTGCTTGTTAGTTAAGCTTTATTGATGAACATTGTAATGAATAGCTAATGAATACAAGGATTGTGTTCCTTACAATAGGTCCCACTTTCAAGTGTGAAAGGTACTGGTCCTGATGGGCGTATTTTGAAGGCAGACATTGAAGATTACTTGGGTGAGTTATTACTTATCCTGTTGTTGCGACCCTGCTGTTGGTGATGCTTTGTATAATCTTTCATGTTCTCTGCTTATGTTAACAGTGAATTTTAAGTTTAACCATTAATGACTTCTATTTTTGCCATCTGCTCTGTCAATTTTAATTATATGTCTTCTCAACGCACCTGTCATGATTACAATACTGGTTGTTGTTGGGTGGGATTTTCAGGAGATCTCGGGATACATTCCCTGTGCAATATCTATTATGCTGGCTTCTATTTGTGTTAATCAAATGGAATTCAATGCACTGACTGTTTCCCACTTTTGCCTCAACAAAGCTTCTGTAGCGAAGGGTGGCAAGATGGAGGCTCATGCAGCTCCAGGATTAAGTTACATGGATATTCCAAATGCACAGATCAGAAAGGTAAATTTTAATTCCTCAAGACTCTTGGTAAGATTCTCTCTTTTCTTTATATTGATGGCCTGGGAATGTGTTTACTTTTGCTGTCTTCAGGTTACCGCAAACCGCCTGCTTGCATCTAAACAGACCATTCCACATTACTACTTGACAGTTGATGCACGTGTTGACAAACTCGTCACGTATGTTTTGGCTTTAATTTGTAATTTAGAGCACCATTTTCATTTGTGGAACATTTCTTTATGCTTTTATAACTTTCGTCTGGCTCAAGTGCCTTATTTCAATCTGATCCAGGTTGCGAGGGGAACTGAACCCGCTGCAGGATGCCTCTGGTGGAAAGAAAATATCCATCAATGATCTTGTTATAAAGGTAATTACTGGCTTCACCTTTAGAGTTTTTTCTCTTTGGTACCTAGGATTTGAGAAGATGCATGCATGCATCTCTTTTTGGTGTTCTTGATATTATAGGATTTGTTTATTTCTTCTGTCTAGCACTGAATCTGTTTTTATTTGAGTGCAGGCAGCAGCCTTGGCTCTTCGAAAGGTCCCTCAGTGTAACAGCTCGTGGATGAATGAATTTATTCGCCAGTAAGTTCTAGTGGATTGTTTGTAATGGGAAAAATATTCATTAGCTAAAGCGTATATATGACATTTATTTCTGTTGATGCAGATACCACAATGTGAACATCAATGTTGCTGTCCAGACTGAGCATGGATTGTTTGTTCCAGTAATTAGGGTAAGTTACTCTTAGTTTGCCCAAATGTGTGCTTTCTTTTTCTGTTCTAACTTTCACTGATGTTGCAGGATGCAGACAAGAAGGGACTTGGTACAATTGCTGAGGAGGTGAAGCAGTTGGCTCAAAAAGCAAGAGAGAACAGTTTGAAACCAGCAGATTACGAGGTATGGAGTACAGAGTAGCTGCTAAGTAAGAAAATAAAAAACCTTGACACATTTGGTGCTTTATTTACAGGGTGGTACGTTCACTGTATCAAACTTGGGAGGTCCCTTTGGTATTAAGCAATTTTGCGCCATCATAAATCCTCCTCAGGCAGCTATTTTGGCCATTGGTTCTGGTAATGACTTGTCAAACATTTGCATTACAGTTCTACTTATATGCTGCTCTTAGCCTACCCTAATTTGCTTGGGACTAGAAAGGGCTTTGTTGTAATTGTGGTTTAAACTTATATGTTGTTCTGGCTGTGCTTGTTTTAAATTACCAGTGTCGTTATGCATTTTTGTTATCTTTCCATTGGTATCTTATTTTTTTGAATGTTGTATGCTCTGTCTTTCATGAAGTCTACTGATTATGGCTCTAATTTGTTGGACTTGGGTCTCATTGTAAATCACCTCCTTTTTCTTTGTTGAGCAGCTGAGAAGAGGGTCATACCTGGTGCCGCTGATGGTCAGTATGAGTTTGGTTCATTCATGTCAGCTACACTGAGCTGTGACCACAGGGTTATTGATGGTATGTTGTTATATTTGAGATGTCTGCATGGGCTTTGTGTCTTCTGAAATTAACTTAGTGGTAACTGAAAATCTGTGCAGGTGCAATTGGTGCTGAATTTCTGAAAGCCTTCAAGGGTTATATTGAGAACCCGACCTCGATGTTGCTGTGAAGTTAGGATGACCAAGAAACACTATTCTTCCCAAGCAAGTTGTTGAATAACTCACCCAACGGTGCTTTCTCCATTTTGTATAAGATATCGAGGAAGGCAATCCGCACTTAAAAACCACACAGCACGGAAGCAACGCAGCATGAGCTGATTTGTGGATTAGAAGTGCTTTCTTTTTGTTTCCCCGTTCGGTTTCTGACCAGTGTTGCGCTGGAGAGTAGGATAAGTCACGTTGTTTGTGGCAAATTTTTTCACTGTCATCGGCAGTAACATCCGCGGGAGGATAGGATTTCGTTGCATTTTCCTAGAAATTGGTTGGAATAAATGATGTCAATATAATATTGTGAGGTGGGACGTAGCTTCTGATTGAAACCTTATACTCGAGATGTCCATGGGTTAGTCCCTTTTCTGCCTTTGAAATCAAGGTAACATGGTGTGAAGTTCACTTTATCTATCTTTAATTTTTTTCAAAATAATTGACATTCTCATTTTCCGATATAACTTTCTCTCTTTTCAATATACTTTTATCTCTATCTTTTTTCTTCTCGATTCCTGTGTATCTATCTTTTACACTTCTCCTTAATCTCTGTGTGGACTCTAAAGTGCCAAATAACTTGTGATGGATGGAGTAGAAATGAAAAAACATGTTTCTCGTATGGAAATGCATCAGTTATCAATGTAGCTGTATGATGCTAGTATCCGTGGTCTGCAATTATAGTGTCAGCTTCGTTAGTTTGGGAACAGCTGTTGGGAGGTGGGAAGGACTCCTGAGTCAGATGTCAATGAGTTCCTGCATTTTTTTGAAATTAAGGCAACAAGGTGCGAAAGTATAAAGAAGGAAAAACATCGTTTGAGGCATGCATCCATTGTCAATGCAACTAGATGATGGTCGTGTTTTAGTCTGCAATTATAGTGACAGCCTGGTTTGGTTTTACTCCAGATTGTCTGAAGAAGCTTCCAAGCATACAGGAATCAAGGAACGTCAATGTTAGGAACGGTCTCGGACGGACAAAGACCCGAAGCAAAAACAGCCGTTGTCCTCCTCTCCAAGAAATTGAAACGATCCCAAGATCTGGAAAACTGGAATAGGAATTGTGGAGAAAAACCGGCAACTCCATCCCGGCGGCTGCCTCCTGGAAAGGATTTGCGAATAGTAATTTATCTCGACGACTCGTACTAATACAGCTTTCAACGCGCAGATCAATGTGGACGATCGCTGACCAAATTACATATGTCCGCCCCCTGATCTACTCGGTCGATGGTTTCTTTTTGATCTGATATATGAGCTGTTATTTTCATGATTTGATAACCGGCTTCATGCAATAATAGGAACAGAGAATATGCTTATATATCAGAAGATATCAGGCGGTCTGATTTTGACCCAATTACCGTGCAACATTCGGACAAGACGGTGCACCTAATCTCGACTACTGAAGACCATAGTGCTCATTAACCAGGTAGAGAAACATCTTTGCAACTGCATCCTGGAAGCAAGAAAGCAATGTACAGTATGTACTATGTTGGGTGCTGAAAGTATTTATTTATTCTTTTTTCATGCTTGCAAGAAAGAATGTACCCTTGGCTGTTGAATCAAAGGGTAACGTTAGAATCATGTTAAAGGTAGTAGTATTTTGCATTAAAATAGTGGAAGCAGTGCCGCCATAACCGAGATGAGCACAGAGAAGGTAAAACCACCAACGCCTCAGTTTTGTTTTGGGCACATACATTGACCCTTGCCATCAACATCAACTTGTGCTGAAACCGCCACCGAAGAAGGAAGAGTGGTAAGCGGTTTGAGTGGGGTCATAAATAGCAGCAGTTAGGCCTAGGCCATCCAATCCATTCCCCACTACCACCACCATCGTCTCTCTTTCTCTCTCTCTCTCTCTCTTGAAGAAGAAGAATCACCACCTTGCCATCTCATCCCAGAGTAATTTGATTAGCCTCCCTAATCCCATCATCTCACTCACCAATCAGATTTTGGATTTGGATCAAGAAGAAGATGAAGAAGGCGGCGTCTCTTTCGGAGCTTGGGTTCGACTCGGACGGCGCGTCGTCAGGCTTCTTCCGGGCGGTGGCCGACGGTGTCGCCGCCTGCACCCCGACGGCACATCGGCAGCGGCTGACCAAGGTTTCCGTGATCGGCGTGGGCAACGTGGGCATGGCCATCGCGCAGACCATCCTGACCCGGGACCTCGCCGACGAGATCGCACTGGTGGACGCGCTGCCCGATAAGCTGAGGGGGGAGATGCTTGATCTGCAGCACGCGGCGGCGTTCCTCCCGAGGACCAGGCTTGTGTCTGACACCGACATGGCCGTGACCAAAGGATCCGACCTGGCCATCGTCACCGCCGGCGCGAGGCAGATCCCGGGGGAGACGAGGCTCAACCTGCTGCAGAGGAACGTCTCGCTGTTCAGGAAGATCATCCCGGCTCTGGCGGAGCACTCCCCGGAGGCGCTGCTGCTCATCGTGTCGAATCCAGTAGACATCCTCACCTACGTTGCCTGGAAGCTGTCGGGGTTCCCGGCCAGCCGCGTCATCGGCTCCGGCACCAACCTCGACTCGTCAAGGTTCAGATTCCTCCTCGCCGAGCACCTCGACGTCAACGCCCAGGACGTGCAGGTCAGAATCTTTCTCTCTCTCATCTCCCGTGACCGTGAAACATTGATGTGACACGTGGGGCCACTGCATCTGTTTCTTTCTTTTTCCCTACTAACTCCCCTTCAAAATATAAGGATTGTAGCCATTCAAACTCTAAAATAGTCAATATGAGAAAAGTTATATATATTCCTCATTTTACACTACCTCATCAATTCCTCACCCATCCACCAATCCATCAGATTTTATTTTATCTTTAAAAATACTTATATTATAAACAAATTTTTGAATCACTGGAATTCTTATATTTTGAATAGAAATACTTATATTATAAACAAATTTTTGAATCACTAAAATTCTTACATTTTGAACCGGAGGAAGCAGTTAGGATAGGAATGCAGGCATCCGCTTTGTTTGTGGGGAGCATGTGCTTCACTTCTGCGCACTGGGATTAGTACGATTTGAGTGAGGTTTAGCGCATCCGTAATCACCTTTTACTCCTACATAACAAGACACTTTGATACCCACGACAAAAATAAAGGGACAAAACTCTGCACTAGTTTTTTTTTTATGGTCAACGAGGGGGAGAGGATAGAATTCCCATTAAAATGGCAGTCGTAAGGCTTCTCAAGTGTTTTACAGCAATTGCACTAGTAATAAGAGACAGTTGCCCGGGCTCACATCATCACATGGATGCTCAACTGCTGACCCAGAGAACGGGCCAAAGGTACGTACGGACCGATGATGAAGGCGACAGCATGACACTACTAATAGTATTATTTATAAAGCCAACTATTGGTTGTGATCACTTCACTTTATGCACAATTAACAAACAGAATAAACAACTTTCTCATTTTGAAACCAAAGTACTATTATACTGTTAAGCTCATCATAATGTTTCATAAAAAAGAATGGATGTAACATTATTATTATTATTATTACTTGCAATGCAGGCTTATATGGTTGGTGAGCATGGTGACAGCTCTGTGGCTGTGTGGTCGAGCGTTAGCGTGGCGGGCATGCCGGCGCTCAAGACGCTGCAGCAGAGCCACAGCAGCTTCAACGAGGATGCCCTGGAAGGGATCAGGAAAGCAGTGGTGGACAGCGCGTACGAGGTGATCAGCCTCAAGGGATACACTTCCTGGGCCATCGGCTACTCGGTTGCCAACCTCGTGGCCACCCTCCTCCGCGACCAGCGACGCATCCACCCGGTCTCTGTTCTCGCCACGGGATTCCATGGCATCGCCGACGATCACGAGGTCTTCCTAAGCCTTCCCGCCAGGCTCGGCCGCGGCGGCGTGCTCGGCGTCGCGGAGATGGAGCTCACCGAGGAGGAGGCCAAGAGGCTCCGCCGCTCCGCAAAGACGCTCTGGGAGAACTGCCAGCTCCTCGGACTCTGATTTATCCTCCTCCTGCTGCTCATGACTTGACAAATGCCACTCTCCTACGTGTGTTCCTACTAGTACTTCCTAGTACTCCTAGCTACCTGTTCAATAAAATTTCAGTCACCTACTACTGCCTTGCCTTGTTCTTGTTTCTGGACTGCTGCTACTACTGCTGTTTAATTCATTCATTGGTTCCTTGTGTGCTTGCTTGATTGATTGATTGATGATGTTAATAACCTGCGTCAAGCTTGATTCAATTAATGGTTATTGAACAAGGGGTCGATCTTGTTGTCTTTCGACCAAAGTAACAAGGAGCAATACTCTTAACAATGATCTATTTCGATCACGCCCTTCTCTTTTTCTAGCCGCTCACTCGCTAGTTTTTCCTTTTCGGCACACCATGTAACTTTGTGAGCCTAAGTGTATCATATTTCATTTCGTGGTGTCATAGGTGTCACATAAGTTTTATCAAAACAAAAAAAAGTTATCACATAAGCAAAAAAAATCATTTGTTTAATAAATAAAATAGTCCGTCACAATGCACAATTATTTCATGTTTCACGGATAGTGATGCAAGACAAACTAACTCTACACATGATTTGATTTTATCTAGATGAAACTACTTTCATCTCTCTTCTTATGAACCTCTTATTATCATATCATTGAAATGATATGAATGAAACTTTCTTTTTAGAAGAACCGGGGGCGAGAGAATCCCCACCGTAAATTCATTTTACCAGCGGAACATGGGCTAGCCATGAGCGTTTCGATGTTGTCAGGCGTCAAGTTTTAGCAACTGGGAAAGATGGGATTGTTACATTTGTAGTAGAGAATACCAAGAATCTACCATATGGCGATCATGTAGGGGAGTTGGCAAGCCCAGAGTTTTGCATCTTCTCGACAAGCACCTAGAAGGCGTCGTAGCGAAGGCTCTTACGCTTGGAAAACAATCTCGTTACAGTGCTTCCAAAGTTGCCAACAACATAGGAGGATGAACATGTTCAAGTGGGCTGCTGGCAGAAGCTGTGGGCGGCGCAGTAACCAGATATTTGTCACCGGCGGCATGGTTGATAGTGGATATCTCCAACTTGTCCCAGAAGCTCCTGGCGAAGTTGCAGTCTCTGAAGATGTGGTTAGCGGTGTTTCAGGGGCACCATGGCATATGTCGCATTGGTCGTCGTCGACGATGTGCTTGATGATGAAGTTGGCTTTGCGTTGTATGCGTTCCTGCACTAGGAGCCACCCGAAGAATTGTACCCGGGGCGGCGCGCGGCTGTGCCAGACGAATTCAAAAAAATCGCACGGCAAGGCCGGCGCCATGGCAAGCTTGTAGAGCGATGAAGCTTTGATCTTGTGGTTGCTCGTCTCCAGCGGACTTTCTCTTTTGTCTGGATCTTCAGTGAGCATCACTTCTACGAGGAGGCAATCCAGTGCTTCCAGCTCCTGAGTTGCAACGATGGACAGCCGAGGAACCAAATATCTGTCCAACCGTTCATGATCACGTCACGTACTGTGATGTTGGCGCGGGCGGCATGGCTGTGGAGGGCCGGGAAACACTGTGATATTGGCGCGTCGTCCCATAAGTTTGAGGGCCGGGAAACACTGTGTAGTCGGTGTAGAAGTTTGAGGAAGAGGCACTAAAATCTGAGCCCCAGTCACTCAAAATCCAACGTCTGAGATTGCTGTCTCATCCAGGCAGTTTTCTCAGGGTCTGAACCAAAAAAGCCCAATAATTCTGCGTGTCTAGCTGCTCGAGGCCGAGGCTGCCTGCTTCCTTGGGTTGGCAATTGGAAACTTTGTATCGGAAGTATGTTTTTTTCGAATCAAACTGCTATTGTAAATTGGACTGTTTGGATCCATGGGTTAAAGTTAGTTTGGGTACAGCTAGCTCTAAAATCTTCAAATAAAAATGGTTAGTTTGGACTAGTTGTATCTAACCCACCTAAAAAACTATCTCATTCAAAAGGTGTTAATTAGAGCTAGTTTAAGTAGGGTCTACTAAAAAGTTGTTTTTTTCTATCTTTAAAGAAAGCAAATGATTATATCAATATCTTTATTATCAATCTAATCCCTGTATCCAAATACCTCAAGAGTTAAAGTTAATCATAAGATAGAAACTAACTCTAACCTCTAATAGTCTAATACTATTAGAGTATTCAAACAGTGCTATAGACTGAGCATGTGGACGGAAGGGGGCATCAAGAGCTGCCTAGAATTCTTATCTTTTTCTTTTTCTTTTTTCTGTTCGGGGAAAAGCTGCCTAGAGATTGATGGAAAGGCGAACCAGGATTCGGTCATTTTTCTTGCTTTAGTCATGGCTGTGCTCCAATACCTGATATGGCCAACGTTATTGCTACCTGGACGGTCAGATTTTGATAGCGAGGTTGACTCGTCGCAAACCCGAAAAAGCGTATCAAGGTCGTCGCCACCCTCGTGTAAAACAACAACCCTGTGTTTTCTTTGGCTCATCCGTATAAGAAGTTTCCTTTTATGTTTCAAAGAGAACGAGGAGAGACCAGCTGCATTCCAG
The DNA here is from genome assembly GCA_032690845.1 of Eleusine coracana subsp. coracana. NCBI lineage: Eukaryota > Viridiplantae > Streptophyta > Magnoliopsida > Poales > Poaceae > Eleusine > Eleusine coracana. Next base: position 255,319 of record CM064420.1, read on the forward strand.
GAGGGAGACCACAAGCTGCTGGTTCCAAATTCGGATCACACGAAAATCCGCCCCTAGTTTCATATGTAATCTTGGACTAATTAGCAAAAGGCATTATACTATTAATAAAAGCTGTCGATGAAGGCCCCCCGACGTTCATCCCACCTGCTAATAAAAATAAAGGTAAAATAGCAAATCTATATATAAGATACGGCGATCGGTTCATCAGCACTGATTGAGTCTAATTAATTAAAGTTTATATTTTGTATAAACAAGTCGCGTGCACGATGATTCATTCGTAACCCGGTTTTTGACCTCCGCATGTAGCTTGGCTTTTTTTCCTCAAAAAAAAAAAAGGTAAAGGGAGGTAGGGGCTATCATAAGCACACTACAAATAAATCTACCAATCAATGGCGCGTGCATTTTGTCACACGGTGAGGATGTATATACTAAATAAGTTCATCTCTAAGACTCTAATATGGTACAATGGCTGAATTCAGTCACTAGATTTTATTCTTCTATTCTCTCTTTTAGGTGAGAAATAGTTTCTAAAGAATGTGGATGTTTAGAAAGTTAAACCAACTAATATGAAAATACGTACTCACTATATATTGATTAGATGGTATCTGTTGTCAAGCATACACTGATACACGTGCCAGTAATAATCTACTATACTACTATTGCTAGCTCGTACACGGTCCGTAATACTCCCTTCATTATTATGACTTTGTTGTCGTACTAGATACTTGTATGTGTTTTCAAAGAAAAAAAAAAGATACTTGTACTATGTCCAAAGCTAGAAATTTGATCTATCGTGGATCGATGAAAATAGACTGGAAGTTGCATTGGAAAACCAGCAGCAGCAGCAGCTTCGTCATCCCGGGGGCAGCAGCCTCCAGGATTCATTTGCACCACCACCGTACCAACTTGATGACCTGACCAAAGACAAGTAGTGTGCCTACTTTTTCAAGTTTCAACGCCTTGGTCTCCAAGTGTCAACAATATAGATGACCACATGGAGAGACGATCGCTCCCTGCCTCTTGGCGGTACGCCACTGGTATTTTCAACAGGAATCCTGGACCATCCGTGGCGTGTATATGAAATCTTGCACAAGTTTTTTTTTTTTGATAGAAAATCTTGCACAAGGTTGAAAAGTAAGGAAGAGAAAAGTTTCAAAAGAGACGACCCTACGATGGAGAATCCAAGGTGTACTGCCCCCTGATTTGCATGTTTCAAAACCATCATGTCATGTAGTACTACTATTCAGTATTGAAGCGCCTTTAGAATATTTTGACTTATACGTATACGTCGTTGGAGTTGGATGATAACCTTGGCTTCGTATAATAAGCACATGCACCCTTTTTCCGAAATTCTACTTGTTCGTATGTCTTTGTTTGAAAACATAATTTCTTTCAAATTCCACTGACAATAATAAAAAGTTACTAAAATTTTGATAAAATAAAAATTATATTATTAGATTTATTGTGTAAAAAAAATATTAAGCTTTTGAAATGATGTTATTGGTCAAAGTGTGATGAAATCGAGAAAAACTAGTATTAGTTCTGGACCCAAGGATAAGCATAGCTTTGGTGATGAATTGAATGAATAAATAGTTGCTGGCAACAAATACATGATCGAGTATGCTACACTCGCAAGTTACAACAATACTAGTAGTTAATAAACGATGGAAGTAAAAAAAAAAAGTGAAATTGATGTTGAAAAGTTATACTAGCACACGTGCAAGAAGTAGTGGCGCGAAAAGGTGGCGGTAAACAGACCCACAGTATTAGCGACTAGGATTAGCACTAGTAATGACCATGTTGGCTTGTAATATTCGTCAAGACCGGGTGCAGTGTTATTATTATTTTTTTAGCATAGTGTTATTATTGTTGAAAAGAAAACAGAGAATGAGCGCACAAGGAAACGTAAAGCTTTAGCGTTGAAACAGTAAAATTAGGCGGCCACAAACAGCAAGTGGTTATTGCATTTTTTTTGTTCTTATAAATGGCAGCTCTTATCAGCTCTCCTGATCACATCCATTCTCCAGATTATAAACAGCAGATAGGCAATAAACAAATTAAAGGCAGCAATAAGGAAGGAAGCAGAAGAAGAAATGAAGAAGGCCTGTTCACTGTCTGAGCTTGGTTTCGACGCGGACAGCGCGTCGTCGGGGTTGTTCCATGCGGTGGCGGCCAACGGCGGTGGTGGTGATCATCATCATGACAGCAGCGGCAGCACGTCGTCAATGCATCGTCTGACCAAGGTATCCGTGATCGGCGCTGGGAACGCGACGAGATCGCGCTGCCGGACAAGCTGAGGGGTGAGATGCTGGACCTGCAGCACGCGGCGGCGTTCCTCCCCAGGACCAGGCTGGTGTCTGATACTGATATAGCGGCGGTGACCAAAGGCTCCGACCTCGCCATCGTCACCGCCGGCGCGAGGCAGATTCCCGTCGAGACGAGACTCAACCTTCTGCAGAGGAACGTGGCGCTGTTCAGGAAGATCATCCCGGCGCTGGCGGAGAATTCTCCGGACGCGCTGCTGCTCATCGTCTCCAATCCCGTGGATATCCTGACCTACGTGGCGTGGAAGCTCTCCGGGTTCCCGGTGAGCCGCGTGATCGGCTCCGGCACCAATCTGGATTCGTCAAGGTTCAGATTCCTCCTCGACGTGAACGCGCAGGACGTGCAGGCGTACATGGTGGGCGAGCACGGGGACAGCTCCGTCGCGGTCTGGTCCTCCGTCAGTATCGCCGGCATGCCCGTGCTCAAATCCCTTCAACAGAGCCACGCCACCGCATCATCAGCTTCTGATGCTTCGATGATCAGCAAGGAGAAGAAGGAGGAGGCCCTGGAGGGGAGGTGAACAGCGCGTACGAGGTGATCAGGCTCAAGGGCTACACCTCCTGGGCCATCGGCTACTCCGTCGCCAACCCTTCTCCGCGACCAGCGACGCATCCACCCGGTCTCCGTCCTCGCCACGGGATTCCACGGCATCGCCGACGACCACGAGGTCTTCCTCAGCCTCCCCGCCAGGCTCGGCGTCGTCGACATGGAGCTCACCGACGAGGAGACCAACAGGCTACGCCAATCAGCCAAGACGATCTGGGAAAACTGCAACCTCCTCGGACTCTGACCATGCATCTTTTTTCCTCACCGACTGCTCCGATCGGAGTATGTATGTAGGTAAGCCTGTTTTTTTATATAATATCGAATAATAATTAATTAAGACACGGTTGAAGAAGGCTGTTTTTTCTATACTAACTAGAAAAGAGTTCAAGGTTTTGCAAGATTTGAATTCTTGTTGTGCATTAGGCAGCGCACTGGGCCTGTTATTTGTTCCTCCTCGTGGGCCTATTATTTGTCAGTGCAAGTGTGATTGATGGAAATAATAGGAAACTCGGCCGCCCCCGCGAAACCCTAGACGGCGCACGTCGCTTCGCCCCGCCGCCACGCGCCTCCGGCTTCCGCGCTGCTCAAGCTCTCAGCCTCCCGTCCCTCACTCCTCAATTCTCGGTTGCAAAGACGAAGGGAGCGCATGCAAGTATGTGTAGTAAGAATCTTCGTGACAACAGAACTTTTGAAGCAACACACGCAGCTAAGCATGAGCCAAGTGCTCTCCATTTTAGGGTAACTGAAATTTTAGAACACTACTAGGAAAACTAGTGGGAGAAAAAAGAACTACCGATGAACTTAATGATAGCCTACGTCATGTCATGCTGACCAAATGTTCTTTCTAGGAGATTGTCATTGCTATCATACATATACAGCCATACTCCCTTCATATTCTTTTATTTGACGTTAGGACATCAAACAGATTCATGTCTCAGACGTCAAATAAAAGAATATAGGAGCCTGTGTCAAACCTTGCTTCGGACCACTACTGTACTCTGCAATTCTTTTTCGTCAAGATTAGAGAAAAAAAAAACAAGGGGAGGCTTACAGTGGCCACTTCATGTGTTCGGTATTGTCGCTGCGCAGGACACGATTGATCACAATCGCAATATCATCTTTACCCGTGAAATGAACAACTGCAATTCCTCACTAAACATGTTCTATCATCTTCCCTGTTCGATCCTATCCCCTGCCAAATCCTATTGGAATGGTGTTTCTAAATGTTTCTTAAGTTTTATATTTTTTGAGAGATTTCAGCATGTTCCTGACCCGTGTATTTATTTGTTCATAGCCTATTTTGCGCCCTGCAAGTTAGTTCGCTTGCCGCATTTTGTTACCTAAGTAGAGTCTACTACTTCAATGAAATTCGCATTATTGGTTTAGTAGTATTGTAGATACTCGCGTCTGAACTGTTTTGTCTACTGTATTAAATTATCGCATGCAGGATTTCATATAGGTGGTGTTGAAGTTGAAGAGCTCTGTTGAATCTGAGGACAAGAAATTAAGCTATTTAACTGATGCAGACGCTCGTTCTTGTGAAATTTCCTACACGTGCTTGATTACTAGCTAGCAGGCTTAGTACACCGGAGTTGACATTCGGCTATGTTGTAAGCTCTGTGGAGGCAACTCTGAACGTGCAAGTCACTGATGGGGGCATGCATGGCCAGTTGCGTTTTATGGTCAATTCACGGCATGTACCGCCAGTTTGGCAGACAATAGAATCATCCTTCTTGATTCACACGTGCCTGTTGATTCTTGTGGTATGATCCAGCTCCCGCTACGCGTTGCTTCTGTTGAACCTGAGGGAGAGCTGCAAATTTCTGTGACAGCATTCAGACGTGATGATGATGATAGTAGAATAGTTGGAGATAGGCCTGGTCATAAAACCGAGATCCAAAGAGTGAAACCGAAAAAACTAAAATTGGGACTGAAAGAACCGGAATTTCGGGTATCAGGTAGTAGATCGGGTAGTACATCCAACTATCCAAAGTTTTTCCTTTAGCTTCGGTTCTATTAAACGGATACCCAAACTACCCAAAGAATTAGAATTCGTCTGCATGTGCAGTCAAATACGTACACATATAAGTTAAAATTAGTGAACTAATCATATATAAATATTGATCATTAGTTTATAGTGCCTTAGTGGGTTAGTACATAGTACCAAATTCTTACCGAAGTCGAAACAAAGCGTTGTGTGCACGATCGTCAACAAGAACTGGATTAGAACTGTCAGCAAGATCGCCATAACTAAACAAATAAGAGAATACGTAACATTATGGCAATTGTTGAGAGAAGTGACCTTAACAGAAGGTACAAGGGATGTGGTAGCCTGGAAGTGGACAGCAAACAGGTGAATACAACGCACAACCGGCATACAAAACGCAGTTCTTAGGTGCATACACACCTTTTGACACTAAACAGATATGGCAGGCTAAAGCACACCCTAACATCGTCCTAGTGTTCGGCTGGTTGGCAATGCATGAAAAAAATCTTACGGCAGACAACCTGGACAAATGAAACAAGGTTGGGACAACAATGTTATTTGTCTGCTCTGCCTACATGAAGTGGAAACTAGTACACACCTGCTAATCAATTGTCCATACTCAAGGCAAGGCAAGTTACCGGCAGAGTCTGCTCTTGGTTCACGCAGGAGGAAACACCTGAGGTACAAGACCATGCGACGGAATTGGCAGCATGGCTGCACTGCTGCACTTGCAACAAAATGAGAGCATCGAAAGGGAAATCCTGGACGGGAATCATCTTCTGTTTTTTTTGTTTTTTTTTTTGGAAGAGAGTTTTCCACCCCCGCTTTAACAGAAAGCAGGTCAAATAGATTAAAAAAAAACTCAAAACAGGAAATAGGGACAGGCCCCTGCAACGTACCACAAGTATCAGAAACCTGAAACTAACAGACGGCCTACAACCTTCCAGCTGCAGAACCTCAACTCACTAGCGCGTATCCAGAAAAAACAGGAACACAACCATTCGACGGCTGCCGTGTTGGTTCTGTCGCGTCGGTGCGTTTTTGCCGCGACGCCGCGTAAAGTTCCACCATCTTTCTATACATGGTGGAACATCCGTAAAGAAAGAAATCGAAGGATCTTCCAAGGAAAGGAGGAAAGTTAGAAAATGGTGGTGACATTAGCTAAAGAGTGTTAGAATAGCTAGCATAGCTGTCACATAGGGCCAACGTCCTCATCCTGCACGCCCGGCTGTCGAGTCTCTCTAGACTGGTCTATATATATGTACCGCTTGTGTACATCATAATTATCAATTTCTTATATGTGATTATCTCCACTACCAAAGAGAAAATCGACCTTTACAAATTGGCTATGTGTTGACACTTAAAAGTGTCGTTATATGAGCACGCTCTTGTGCGGATTTGCAAAACCAATAACTCGCTACAACAACAATAGAAACCGGTCAGGTTGGTTTTCAGCGGCAAGTGCAAAGGGAGTTGACACAAACCAACAGACCGTAATAGTTTGATTGTTGAGATTTTTTACGGTGTTTGCGAGATACTTCGAGGTACCAAGAGATATTGTGATCTAGACCGTTGATCAAGAGAGGGATAAAATATGAAATAAAAATTATCATATCAATGGCAAGTGAGCAAAATATGGTAACTTAGAGAATTTAGTTTATTAATTAGATTTTACCTTACGTATTCATCTTCTGTAGAGGTTCTACACGGACAACGGCATCAAAATTACCTCATTGTTTACTCATTTTTATCTAATTAAAGCTTTGGATTTAAGTGTAGTGGTATAGGCCATAGATTGGATGATACAAATTCCAGAGAAGGGTAAGTAAGTCGTCATCAGCATTGTCAAAATTATATATTTAGACATCTGAAATATTTTAATTATTTACTAAGTTATTTAATCAATTACTGATTAATATATTGATCATTGAGAATGTAGACTAGGATCTAAGGTGACATGGGATCGAGTTCGACATATCTTGTTACAACTAAGTGATATAGGGTGAATTATTGTTTCATTGGATTATTGGATTTGCCATTTGTTTGTAATTTACACGGCTGGGTGAAGGTTAACTATATTTATAGACCAGGACTTGCAAAGTCTAAATACATATAAATATATCTTTGAGAAACATGTAACTGAAAAAGAACTCGGAGGAAGGAGGAAGCATCAATTGAAAGTGTGTTCTTTCTCATACAGAATGTTCGACGAGAAAATAATTTAGTAACTCTAAATAAAATGGTATAAATTAGAACCAATAGTTTACCAATAAATCTTTGTCCTTCCAAATTACGTTGACTTGTACGCGTGAATGGTAACTAAGTAAATGTTATAGAAAGAATATATATATAAATAGGAACATATCACGTGCCGACCCATTTTCTAATAAATTTATACCTTTCCAGATTTATCATTGATGAAAATACATTCTTACTCTCAGTATTTAATTATCTTGATTAATATGTAAGTACCCTTCGCTTGATACCTTTAATTATGATCTAAGGCAATAGATGGTCCACACTACTTGCAAACACCGTAAAACATCTCTTGATTGTTAGCCAAGGAGCCGAGGCTCATTTTTGTAATCCCTAATCGAAGTCGTGTAATTCCCACTCCCCGGGCAGTCCAAGGCTCCAAGCTGCCCAAGAACACCCGCCAGTTTCCCATAAAAAAAAATTTGTGGTGCGATTACCCCCTCCTCCGATTCCTGCTTGCATGCATGTGCTGGTCAAGTGGACGGGTCTTGTCTGTAGTGTGTTCTTGTTGTGTTGTGCAATGATTGTCTCGTCCGTTGGCTTGCGCCCAATATCGGGTGCAAGAATCGTTAAACAAGTGAATTATTGAGGTTCAATTATTAGCTAGAAGAGAGGCGCCATCTCGCTCCCAGAATCAAAAGGTCCATTATATTGCTGGAATCAAATAAAAGAATTGTAATTATTGCAGATGCATGCATATACTCAAATGATACTACTCTTGACCTGAAGATGCACTCCGATCCAGTAGCACGCAAGCAAGTGTCAAATGGAAAGATCCAATAATGACACAGAAGAAACCAAGGCAGGCTATCTGGTTTGAAAAGTTTTGAGCTGAATCGCATTTGATCGAGCTGGCAGGTCATGTGCCAGTCAGGCCATGCCACCAAGCAGATGTGAGCCCCCACGGGATTAGATTCTGAACCAGTGGAGCCTCAGCAGATTCAATTATTCTGCGCGCGGGGCCGTCGATGTCGCTCAAGCAAACAGGGCAGCAGCAGCCCCTGCTGACATGGCAACAATAATTCTGTCAAGTTGTTGAGAGCCTCAAGCGAAGATGAGTTGAACGTGCTGTGTTGTTTCTCATCAGTGTTGTACTAGTAGATTAGTTCCTGAATCTTGCTTGTCAACAGCTTGCGAAATGTCTGAATCACTCATGATCTAGGTACTAGGTAGTGGCTCACAATTGTTTTCGAGGATTATTCTTGTGTGCGAGGCCACAAGTTCTTAGTGCTCTGTAGCAATCCAAACTCCAAAGCTCATAGTATTTCCCATGGTTTTTTGACACGTCAGAAGGAAGCGCGCGCTAAATTTTCGACAAGGGCGTGATCATTGACAAGACACATCCTGTCTGTGTGGTCGAAAACCCCCGTGGGGAAATTCCATCACGATCGGTAAAATGTCATGATCCACGTGGAGTCTCTAGACGCCATGAGCTACGAATCAGCCAAGGCTGTTGGGCTTCCATCACAAGACAAACGAAATCAGTAAGAAGCAGCCAGAGTAGATGGGGGTGCCTTTTTTGCCTACTGAAATTCTGAAACGCAGAGGGCCAAACGGTCGTTGATCCACGTGGCTGGAACACGAAATTGCCGAAATAATTGGAAGCGTGAGACCGACAGTGTAGACTGCAACGTGCAACCCAATTACAATACAGTACCCCACGAAGCATTACTGCAACTGCAACTCTCAGTTAAGTGGATGCTATCAGAGGACAGGATCGATCAGTAATAAACATGTGAGTCATGCGATGGGATGGATGGTAAGCTTGATATATTGTTAAACTGTTGAACTACGTGATTCACAATTTGTTGCATGCTGTTGAATTATCGATTGCTTAAGAAAGGAATGAAAAATTGCAACCATATCGAAGAAGGTTCGTGACACAGAAATTGTTAGGTAGCCATGAGAGTGGTGAATACGGTAATGTAGCAAATATATTTAATCTATACATGGTGAGGTGTCCTTTGCAAATTGATGCACGTGATACACACAAGGAAGATTTAAAAGAACTCTTAATATATCCTCCATCAGCAGCTTGTTATGGTTTCTGCAACTGTGTCTGCATATACTACGGAATGATGGAATGGAAGAATGGCGTGGTAGTCTCAGGGCGGCAGGCATATCAGGACGGCGGATGCGACGCAAGCAAATGGAGGAGACCACGCACGTTGTCGGCCGATGCATCTCCGGCCATCAGAAGATGAGTCTAGAAACATGCACGCCGTGTCATGACTCATGTCTCAAGTGCGGTATGGACATTGCATACGCTTGAATTGATCGGTGGTTGAGACACATCGTACGCATGTTACTAACACATTCCATCTCTCTAGCAGCATCGGTCAGTCCTTGAACTGATCTCCCGTGTCTCTGGCCTGCGTTAGTTAGTTCGACAACAAAATCAGGGAAGATGGAGAGCAGTACTCTGACATGGCGCCAGCCAGACACTTGGAAACAAGCGCAGCCACCAATCCAGTTGGAGGACGAAAATTAATTTTGGATGGAACGGATCGTCCCTTTTCTCTGCATTATTGTACTTGACCTGGACCCTGCTGCCTCCTCCCATTCAGTGCCGAGTCAGCAAGGCTTTGGCGCCAAGCTTCCTTCATTGCTGATGGTCCATCACCAGTTCACCTTGCTTGCTTCTCGCTTGTTGCTAGCTAGTGGTAATGTATATAAAAAAAGGAAATTCATTAGGCGATCCACATCAAGGATAGTGCAGCGACACATGGCAGTCCTGATTCATCTATTGGCATGTCTTTTAATTACTTGCTCAATGAGTGCGTACGTGTTGCCCTGCCGATCATCTGTAATTTGTGATGGTGTCATTATACTATAGTATATACCGTATGCCAATATGTGTCGGTTAATTACGAGATGCACACAATGCAAGGTTAAATAAGTTATATATCACACACCATACCATGCATTTGAATTAGTAGAATACGACGGAGAGGCCAACCGGTGGGTGTGCATCGATTTGGGTCCATTCTTGATGCCACGAGCGACTCGAGAGAGGCATGTGGATGTGGCGTGTATAGCTAGAGATGTAGTATGTGCTCTGATCCGATCCATCTCATGATCTGCGTTCGGCGCGGCTACATGTTCTCTCTGCTCTTTCCATCGATCGGCACGCAAGTGCGGTCACATGGTTTGATTAATCAGCAAAATGTATGCACGTGTACATGTTTTTTTTTTTTTGAGGGGACGTGTACATGTTTCTGTGAAAGAAATTAGTTTGTTTCCTCGAGTTATTAGTAACAGAAAATCCCGGAGTAACTTTTTTTGAAAAAAAAACTTTTCAAGTTTATAATCGCAACAAAAGGATAGTAAGGGATAATATTCCATCCACCAAAGGATAACGGATCTATCTATCTCATAATAGAGTATTTGTTATCGAGTAATCCGCCGAGTTTCTTGTTTCGGAAATTGTGGCCCCCTCAAATTCCGGTGAAGGTTGGTTAAGGTGGGGCCATATGCTGACTCGGCAGGGTTTGGAAACCATCGGCGTCTATTGGCTCAATTATTTGTGGGCCACGGAATCGGAGCAGTTCATTCTCTCTTGTTTTCTTTCTTTTCGAATCCGAATCTGCTTAGTTGGTCCACGCAAGTACTACTAAGTATCGTGTTCAGAGCGTTAGCACAGTGCAGATCACCAATCAGTTGCTCTGGAAATAGCTCATCATTTTGAGTTTTCATTCAGAACTCGCATATCAAACTCTGTAATTTGCAGTGCATAGTGCATCCAAATGATCCGACTTGATGTGCCACCACGAGCAAATTACAGTATGCTATGAAGACACAGGCCGTTGGAGTCAATTCCAATTAATTCCAGAGAGAATGCAACAGTAGCAGGTGATCATGATGCCAACACAACACAACACAAGAGCAAATGATCAAGCCGACATGTATTGTGTTATTAGTAGCTGCTGGGTTCACGCATATGATGAACCAATGGGCACGACGGTGTGTATGCACAGTGCAAGGCAGCCCACATGTGGTGAGAAGAGAACAGCTGGTTGTGGGGTCTACGCGTCAGATTGGATCCATGGAATACGCTGAGCTGATAATTGAATTGAATTGAATTTCCTTTTTCATTCTAAGTACGTGCATGCAACGACGGAGGAACAGCTAGATTCATGGTAACCGACTTGAAGAATCAATAAGAGTTTCCTGATGTAGCGAAGACAACAAACTGAAGCAGCGAAAGGTTAGCAGCTCTCATGCATTCCTGAGAGAGAGATGAGATGGCCGATCTGCCTAACTAATAATGGATGATTATTTGGAGAGCAAGCAGCATAGCGTGGCCGGGGAGGCATGGGCGAAGGCAAACATCCTCCGTCTTGTCTTGTTTGGTCCACTCGCCCATACTCGAAGGATCTGTTTTCTTTTTCCTACCTGTGTTGAGACACAGACTAACTACATACCTTTAGTTTGCATTTGCAATCTAGACCAGTACAGTACGTCCTTAGCCTGGAGGATGACAGTGATTACGGAGCTGTGCTAAGCTTTACTCTCATGATGCTGCAGCAGCGCATCCCATCTGGCAGCATAATGCAGGGCCCTTGTACTAGTACTGACTTGTTAGTATTTAGATAGTTGTAAAATATATAAACCTCCAACTCCAATGCAAGGAGTAATTAAGACAAACCTTGGTGTTGGTATTCAATAGTAGGTAGGTACAGTAGCTAGCTAGCATCCATGAGGTGCCTCTGGTGGAATCAAATTTAACTAGTAGCGCAGCGTAGCAGATCTTGTTGTTTTGCAATAACATGTGTTTTGATACCACACACCACATGATGACCTGCGTGCGGTACAACAATACTACATTGCTGCTACGAAACCGTCGTGTAGGAGCAGGAATACAACAATCACGTGAGGTCGGCCTTCTCTCAGATCAAATCAAATGCATCTCTGTTTTCAAAAAAAAAAAAAAAAAAAAAGATCAAATCACGTTGCATTGATCATGGAGGAGGAGGCCAGAGAGATGGATCAAGGCAGGGCCAGAGGAGCCCAAGAGACATTATACACCAATGGGAGTGTGCGCGTGGCCATCCAAGTGGATGAACAGTAGGGCCCGGCGCCATGAGAGCCATCTGCGAATGTGAGCCCGACGACTATAAATACCCTCCACCGTTTCGTTGAGAAGCAAACCCAGGCGTTAATTCCTCCAAGTTTGTTGTTGTTGTTATATAGAGTAGTACCAGAATAGTTGTTACTAAACTGGGCATCATCATGGAGACCCGAGACAGCTCCCTCCCTTACTCCTACACACCCCTGCCCGCCGCCGACGACGCCGGCAGCCGCAATGATGGCAGCAGGAGGAGGAGGAGGAGGCCCGTCGCCGTCGCCGCGGTCGTCCTCTCCGCCGCGCTTCTCCTCGCCGTCGTCGCGCTCTCCGGCCGGCCGATGGAATCGCGCACCGGTACGGTGGAGGAAGATGCGACGATGGCGGCGAGCAGAGGTCCGGACGCCGGCGTGTCGGAGAAGACCTCCGGCGCCAGCTGGGCCAGGCTGGGCGCGTCATCCGGCGGCGACAACGCGTTCCCGTGGAGCAATGCCATGCTGCAGTGGCAGCGCACGGGATTCCACTTCCAGCCCGAGAAGAACTGGATGAACGATCCCAACGGTGAGCATTCATATATACCACTCGTTATATTGATGCTGATGATTTAAAGCCTTTCCTCTCTCTTCCCCCCCCCCCCCCCCCCCCCCCTTTTCCTTGGTTCTTAACAATCTAAGTAGGCATTATTCGGGCCTGTCTTCTTCTTCGTCCCCGATTGAATAAACATGAGAATTGTGTAGGCCTCTTAACAATTGCTTTGCTGTTGTTCTTGATGGTAATCAACATTGCATCTTAACAATTACTCTAATTGTGAAGCAAACATAACAATTGGGATCTCCTCTGTGATGATGAAAGAGATAATTTTGGGACTGTTCTTCTCTGGTAGCTAAAAAAAAAAAAAATGTAGTAGATCCCAACAACCGTCCACCACCACCGAACTGTGGTGGATCGGAGGTGGGGTCCTTCTAGTTTGATGTCCACCATGGATGTGTATAGTACTACGTAGAGTAATGATGATCATTATTATCTCCTACGATCGAATTGAAGAAGAAGAAGAATGTAAATTGATGATGAATGCAGGTCCTGTGTATTACAAGGGATGGTACCACCTGTTTTACCAGTACAACCCTGACGGCGCTATCTGGGGCAACAAGATCGCCTGGGGTCACGCCGTCTCCCGCGACCTGGTCCACTGGCGCCACCTCCCGCTGGCCATGGTTCCCGACCAGTGGTACGACATCAACGGCGTGTGGACCGGCTCCGCCACCGTGCTCCCCGACGGCCGCCTCGCCATGCTCTACACGGGTTCGACCAACGAGTCCGTGCAGGTTCAGTGCCTCGCCGTGCCGTCGGACCCGAACGACCCGCTGCTGACCAACTGGACCAAGTTCGAGGGCAACCCGGTGCTGTACCCGCCGGCGGCGATCGGTCCCAAGGACTTCCGTGACCCGACCACCGCCTGGTACGACCCGTCGGACCGCACGTGGAGGCTGGTCATCGGCTCCAAGGAGGATCCTCATCACGCCGGCATCGCCGTCACCTACAAGACCAATGATTTCGTCAACTACGAGCTCATGCCCGGCGTGCTCCACCGCGTGGAAGGCACCGGCATGTGGGAGTGCATCGACTTCTACCCCGTGGTGACGGGCACGCACGGCAAAGGAGCCGACAATGGCATTGACATGTCGGACGCCATCTCCAAGAACGGCGTGGTCGGCGACGTCGTGCACGTGATGAAGGCCAGCATGGACGACGACCGCCATGACTACTACGCCTTGGGGAGGTATGACGCGGCGGCGAATCAGTGGACGCCAATCGACCCGGAGAACGACGTCGGCATCGGCTTGCGCTACGATTGGGGCAAGTTCTACGCTTCCAAGACCTTCTACGATCCGGCCAAGCGCCGCCGTGTGCTCTGGGGATGGGTCGGCGAGACCGACTCCGAGAGAGCCGACGTCGCCAAGGGATGGGCATCACTTCAGGTAAACATATCATACTGTTTTTTTTTTCCCTTCCGTTTCGCAACAAATTAAACAAGAGAACGAAGATTCCTCCTCCTCCTCCTCCTCGTTCCTTATTGTTGTGATGAATTCAAACTCCATTCAATCAATCAAAAAATTAATCATCCGGAGGAAATTAGCTAGGAAAAAGCCAATAAGCCAGGCCAGCGACATTATTTCACTTTTTGTTGGGTTCCACAGACACGTAGGCATGGGCCACTTGCTAGTTATTATTATTAGCTGGTGAATCATCATGCTTGTCATCACTCGAGCACATGACATGCCACGAAATCATGCATGGGTGGTGTTTGGCCTTGCGCCATCATCTCGCTGTCAACGTTCCCTCTGCTGGACATACAGTATGTGTGTGGCGGTGGCTTATTGGAACGCTTCGATCTCATGTGCGGGCATGTGCTCTAGCTACTTGCCTACCATTAGTAGCATTAATTATTAACAATTATTAATGGTACACAGTCTCTGCCCCGGACGGTGCTGTTCGACACCAAGACCCGTAGCAACCTTCTCCAGTGGCCCGTGGAAGAGGTGGAGACGCTTCGCAAGAACGCCACCGATTTCAGCGGCATCACCATCGACTACGGCTCCGTGTTCCCGCTCAACCTTCACCGCGCCACGCAGCTCGACATCCTCGCCGAGTTCGAGCTTGACAGCCACGCCGTCATGGCCATCAACGAGGCCGACGTGGCATACAACTGCAGCACCAGCGGCGGCTCCGCCAATCGCGGCGCTCTGGGACCCTTCGGCCTCCTGGTGCTCGCCCACCGCCGGGAGCAGACGGCCGTCTACTTCTACGTGGCCAAGGGCCTCGACGGCCGCCTCACCACGCACTTCTGCCAGGACGAGTCCAGGTCATCCAGCGCCAACGACATCGTCAAGAGGGTCGTCGGCAACGTCGTCCCCGTCCTCCGTGGCGAGACACTCTCCGTCAGGGTCCTCGTCGACCACTCTATTGTCGAGAGCTTCGCCATGGGAGGAAGGTCCACCGCAACCTCGCGCGTCTACCCCACCGAGGCCATCTACGCCAACGCCGGCGTATACCTCTTCAACAACGCCACCGCCGCACGCGTCACCGCAAAGACACTCGTCGTCCATGAGATGGACTCATCATACAACCAGGCCTACATGGCTGAACTCTGAACAATCGTCGAATGATGATGGATGAGCCAAGTTTTTCTTTTGTTTCCTTATACATATTAGCAGCACATGTGTACTTATTACTTTTTTTTTCTTCTTGATCCAATTTTGTTTCCCTTCTTTTTTTGTTCTATCTATCTATTATTATCTCCAGCATCGATCCATCGGTCGTGGTCTTGCTTCCAATTGTACTATATACATTTATAGTGGAAGACGACGCCACCACGTACCGATCAGATGCAACAAAGGCTGCTCGATCTATTAGCGGCCTATAGTTGTACATTTATGATTCATCAATCATGAGTATCAATGCTATACAGAGGTTTTGAAATCTAGCTCTCTATCTTTTTTGTATCAATAAATATTTTCTGTGCGCAGATTATTATATATATTAATTCTGGATCCAATAGCCAAGGCACATGCCTATTCGTCTCTTCTTTTAATTTGGGACACAATAAGGTATTCTTTTTTTAAAAAAAAAAGGCCACAAGGTGGACAAAACAATATAATCTAATGCACACAAATAAATTACTCATGTATAACCCAAACCATTGTCCTTTGCAGTTTTCGACAAATAGGATTGCTGATAATTAAACAGAAAAAAAAAAAGTACTCCTGACATGGGACACTCATACATCTGAGAGAATATTCATCATTGTAGGTTCCTCAACCTCCTACATAAAAGAAAAGAAAAGAAATTCCCAGTCAGGTATTATGGAGTGCATGGATCTTGACTTCCTCTGGTTGAGTCACAGAACAGAGAACACCCAAGTAATTCCTTGTCGGGTCTTTGCAGGATGTAGAAGAAGACCCTATAACTCCTTGTAAAGCCCCAGTAGCAACAGTTGATAAACAACAATTACATTCACGTTTCAGATGATATCACGGTAAATGACAATCCAATCAATTGCTTAAAAAAGAAAGCACAATTCAATTATTGTGAATCACACAATTCAGTAGTAGAGGTGATTATCTATCTGATACAATGAATATATGAAATCATAGAACCAGAAAAAAAAAAGATTTGAAATCAGACAATTAGCAAATACATGTTCTACTCGTTTGATAAAACTGCTTATGCTTATATGTAGTTGAGGGAGAGGATGACCCATAAACACTATAAGCTATGTTTTGCTGTTTTGTCCAAAGTGCTTATGCGTAGTACAAAATGGCAAAGTGCTTATAGGTGCTTATACCTCATAAGCACTTTGCTATTTTACTGTTTGGCAGTCCAAATTGCTTTTTGAGCATAAGCACTTCTAATAAGCAGCTCAATAAGCAGTGCCAAACGCTCCCAAGCCTTCACCAACAGTAGTTATTGCTCAGTGCCAGACACAATGAGCTCTGGTGCAACCATGGTCCTACATTGAAAAGAAAAAAAGAAGGGCAAAAATTTAGTGTACATACTTAAGCCTGAATTACTTAAAACCTAATCAGTCTGAGTTGAGGTTGTCTGGCAGCTTGTATATGGCTGTCTGTAGACTTATCTCTTTTGATTCCTGAGTCTTGAGGAATTGTAAGGAATGAAACTATTTAGCTGCCCAAGTAAGTATTAAAGGAATCAGCTGAGTCACACAATAACAGAGCATAACTAATAAAGGACCAATTGAAATAAACAAACAAAACAACATGGAGATGCATAGATCCTTTTCTTTTGTTCTCAGCTGCTTTGTAAACAGAAGATCAAAGAATCACAATGGCATCCTTGCTATTTTGATGCACCTGATATCTTTAGAAAACAATGGGACACTACATAGGAACCAAGATCCAAATGATACCTCGAAAATAGAAGCGAGAGAGTGAAATTCTATTGTAAAAAGGGCCATATCCCTAAACACTTAAAAATAATCTCGATTTTATTCAAAGGATTAAGACAAGTGACTAAACAAGATAATAAAAACAAGAAATGTTGACAGCAAACAATACTAAAAAGATGGCAGTTATGGAAGCAGAGGAATGCATTAATTCTTCAGAATATTAGCCCAACAACTCAGAGCTGGCCCTTGCTGTACAACAACAACAACATAGCCTTTTATCCCAAGCAAGTTGAGGTAGGCTAAAAAACAATGTTCACATAGATAGCTGCAACAGTTTCCAAAAAAAAAAAAAAAAAACTCAGCTGGAGAAAGGCCTTCACCCAGGAAGCCCTATGCTGCAGCTACATAGATTTAATTCTTCTCTCAGATTGCATGGTTCACATAAGTATTGCAGCAGGCCGGCTCGAGTCGGTGAAAAACCGGCCAGTTAACCAGGGAAACGGACCGGTTAACCGAACTGCTACAGTCCTAGGTTTGGTTTCCTCCAGCTAACCGGTCGGTTTCACTAACCGGCCTGACCGGTTTCCTGATTAACTGGGATTACCGTCCGGTTAACCGCTGTTACTAAAACCCTGCCTGGACTCCATCCCTCAAAATTTTTAACTGTCTATTCAATTACCTCCTATCAACCTTTTTCTTCCCTCTCTGTATAGGTTTGTATTTCTCTTTGACCATTTCTTTTAATAAAATTCTGCAGTGGGAGTTTCTCCAACTGTTTTTACTGTAAAGAAAAAAAAATCAGATCAATGAAGACGTCGTATGTAATGTAAGCCTGAATTATCAGGCAGGCAACCAAAACTAAAACTGTATCCCATCAAACGTTGGAAGCATTTTCAACATTAATATTGGTCAAAATGTTTATACAGCATGTGACTTTCAGTCTTTCACCAATGACCATAGAGCAAGATATGTAGCATGTATCAAATCTTGATATGACAAAGTCAACAAACTTGTATTAAAAACGAAAAGAAAAATTACTTTAGCTTGTAAAAAAACAACCAACCTACTGCAAAGCAATCTTCACTGATCCAGTACAAAAAAAGTGGCCACTATCTGACGTGTACTATCTTACATGCGTATGACTCAAGTAGCTTCTCAAGGAATATTATGTGTTGTACTAAAATTGGACAAGTAAACAAATTGAGAAGCTACTGAATAACACAAATAACATCATATAAAATGGCAACAACAAAAAAATTGTGATATATTAAGATATCTGTCTGAAGCCAGACAGCAGTTAACACAAATAACAATATAGTCTGGCCGAGCTTTGTCTCAGGAAAAACAAAGCTTTCTATTTTACATATTTCGAAATCTGAGTGCTAGCGAGCAAGTTTTCATCCAGCAGATCATATGCCATAATTCCATGTTGTATAGTAGCTATAGCAAGTTCTATGGAGATGAATCAATATTGTTATGTACCTCATGGACAACATCATTCATGGATATTTCTGCAGGAGTAGCACATATTGTCTGAATCTAAGAGTTGTGCAAAATCTGTTGGATAGGGTATGATTCCTGTGTTAGTAATCAGCATGTGCCCCTAATGATATGAAAGCATGCTTAAGCAGTTAAGCCATCCACAAATGACATTATGAGCAAAGAAATTTCTTAATAAAAAGGGCAAATGCAAGATACGACCAATACAGATAAAACATCAACAGTACTGTTTTTTAGCCTGAAGCGAAATTATAGGCAAGTCACCAGTTCATGCAATTAGCAACAACCATTGCCATAACAGAGTCATATAATTTTTAAAAGATATCAGGATCATATTTTTGCCTGTTTTCATAACATAACTGGCAGCAACCTTTGGCCATTTTTGGCTAGCTATATAAACTTAGGAAGCTAATTTAACGAAGATTTAAATCAGTGACTATCCAAAAGTACACAAACATGGTATGGAAATATAAACACACCTTTCTGAACTCTGGAGAGGAACAGTACAGAGTACAGAGTTGGTCAGTAATTTTGACGTTCGAGCATGCCATGAAGCAAGTCCCCTAAAGCCAGCTCACAATTTTTTGAGAAACAACATAAAGCCAGATGGTGGCACTCCATCCAACTCATACTTGGCTTCACCACAGCCATTCCCCCTTGGTGGGAAAGATTGCCATCACCAGAAGTCCCCACAAGAGCACATACCGTTACTGAACTTGTGAAATCTGACAGCATCCCTCACAAGAATGTCACGGTCAGTAATTTTAGATATGAACTTGGTAGCATTGTGACAATCCACACATACTCTTAGATTCTTGACAATACGGATCGGTATTTCCTGTGGAATAAACATTAAGCCAAAGGCTATTGCAAGCTTCTCGCTATGATTGCTGAGCATGTGGACCTTATCTGAATCCGCCACATCATGCAGCACTGAACTGACATCAGGCTTGTATCCTTGTTCAACCATCTTCTTGTTTAGCCACTCGAGCTTTTCGTAAATTCCCTTGGAGAAGGGATGAGACTGGTCATCAGCTGAAAAGATGTGAACTCTATTCTTATACTTGATCCAGCTGCAGCCTGGCTCCTTCTTCACTTGCCTGTCTCTCATTCCACGCCTAAGCTGGGCAACCTCACTCCATTGACCTTTAGCTGCATGCATGCTGCACAGCAACACATAGCTCGCAGGGTTTTGGGGATCGATTTCCAAGAGATTTTCAGCAGCCCATTTGCCAATTTCCATGTCACCACGCAACCTACATGCGCTCAGCAGCGTCCCCCATCCAATTGCATCAGGAGGCACAGGCATTTTCTTTATGAACTCTTCAGCTTCTTTTAACCTCCCAGACCTGCTGTACAAGTCAATCATGCAGGTGTAGTGATCATCTATGGCCACAATACCATGGTCATTCTGCATGGAGTCAAAGTAGCTGCGGCCTTTCTCTACAAACCCGGCACGGCTACAAGCTGAAAGGACACCGATGAATGTTACTCCATCAGGCTTCACACCCTTAGCTAACATCTTCTCAAACAAATCTATAGTTTCTTTTGCCTTCCCGAATTGAGCATACCCCGAGACAAGGGCTGTCCAGGAGACCTGATCGTGAGACGACATCTCATCAAACAATTTGTGTGCATCCTCAATGTTTCCACACTTCCCATACAAGGTGACTAGTGCATTGGACACTGTAATGTATGGCATCAATCCTGACACAAGCGCTAGGCAGTGGAACTGGGCACCCTCCTCCAGGCTAGCTAAGTTAGCACAAGAACTTATAACACTTCCTAGGGTGAAATCATCAGGCTTAATGCCATCTCTCTGCATATCAGAGAATACTCTCACAGCCTCCTCACTGCATCCATTCTGACCATAGCCAACAATCATAGCAGTCCAAGAGATGATGTTTCTGCATGCCATCCTCCTGAAAACAGTTTCTGCCCATCTGATGGCCCTGCACTTGGAGTACATGTCGACAAGCGCGCTTCCGACAAAGATATTGTCATCATACGAAGTCCTGATTATGTAGGCATGGATCTGTTTTCCCTGTTCAAACGCTGAACGGGCACTACATGCCGTAAGTATGCTTCCGAAGGTGTACTGATCAATGGTGACACCCCCTGCTCTCATCCTCCTAAAAACATCAAGAGCCTCTGACTCCAGCCCGTTCTGAGTCAACCCTGTAACCATCGTAGTCCAGGTAATAGGATCTCTTTCCATCATCAACTCAAACAAGTCCCTTGCCTCGTGAACCATCTTGCACCGGAGTAACCCGGTGATCATTGTATTATACATCACCACGTTCTTGAATTCCAGTTCATCAAAAACACGCTTGGAATCCCGAATCAGACCCAACTTTGCATACATATCGACCAACGGGCTCCCCACGAAAGCATAAGCACCAAATCCAAGCTGCAGTATGTGGCAATGCACCTGCCTACCGAGGGCACGGTCGCCCAGGGACGACGCAACCATGACCAGGGAAGACATCGTTATACGGCTAGGCCTGACGTTCTCCTCTTGGAGCAACCTGCGGTACGCCCCGGCAGCCCTCTCAGGTGAGCCACCACCGGAGAAGCCTGCCATGAGCGCGTTGTAGGAGACCACATCTCGATCGGGCATGGACGCGAAGAGCCTCTCCATCTCGGAGAACTGTCTTGCGTGGGCGAGCGTTGTGAGGAGCGCGTTGTAGGTGTATAGGTTTGGGTTGGGAATTGCGTCGAACAGGCGACGGGCGCGCGCGACTTGGCCGGCCTTACCATAAGCTGTGAGGAGTTGGTTCAGGAGGTAGGTCTCCGGAGGGTATGGGATGGTCCTGAGGATAAGGCAGTGGACTGCACCGGCTATGTAGCCGCCGGTCCGACCGGCGGCGGCGGAGGAGGAGAGGACGGCGGCGTAATGGTTGCAGAGAGGGCGGCTCATGGCGCGCGGGGAAGAATCGAATCGAAGCAAAGCGGTTAACGAGTAAGGCCTGGTCCTACTATCACAAACGTGGGCCCTTTCTGATCGTAGCGCCTAGTCGGCCCATCCTAATATGATCCGTGGGTGGGCTCATGATGGATGTTATAGAAAATGGGCCTCCAAAGCACACGCTGTCTTGTACTCTTGTTGTTTCCATTCGTGTCCTTTTCTGTTGCTAAAAAAAAAATCCTTTTCAAATCGACATTTTTGACATTTTTTGAAATAAACAATTGTGCGAAATTCACGTGATCGATACAAAGCTAGCATACATTCTCTGACTCTGTTTAGTATTGTGGTGGATCTTCAAAGGTGATTGTTTATTATGATTGTTATTTTTATTTAAGAGCATTTTTTAGGATATGCACACTAATTTATCTCCGTAAATAAATTCCACAGAACCTTTTATACATAACTCGTGAGGAGTTTGTTAGGTCGCACATGCGGCGTGGGTAATTGATGAGAGGGGCTGGTGTGAGCCGTTGTACTCTCTTCTTCTTCTTAATGCGACACGTCTAATGCATATTTTTTTTTCTTTTGAAGAAAAAAAAAGATAAAAAACAGGGGGGGAAATGGACGTCCTAAACTGATAATTCATTCATTGGCAGGCAGGTGATACATCATATCGTGAGATCAGGGGACCATCTGGACTGGATCGGGGAGCGTCTTGAAGGCCCATCCAGGGGACCGAAAACGACGCCATGGGCATGATTGATTGATCTATGTGTACGGATCCAGAACCATGTTCTCTGTGATTATCTGATTTATGCTATTATACCTCCAAAAAAAATCTGATTTATACTCCGTACTGCAGACTGATATACTGTACATAGGATTTGATGAGCCGTACATGTCATGTCAGACATATGAGAATGTATGCAAAAGCATATAAAGTTGATAGATATGAAGACGAGAATGAAAAGGGGACCCAATGAGATGAGCACAACAATATTGAAATGGAACATGCCACCTGACTCTTCATTCCATTTCAACTTCTAGATTGTTTTCGATTTGAATTTTCTCTACATAGACAATTGTAAATGAAGCAACTTCTACAGTAATAACCTTGATTATTTATCCTCTTCCATCCATAACGTAAAAAAAAAGAAAAGAAGAGTGCTCAACATGCTCTGGGAAAAGAAAAAAAGAACTTTCGGTAGTTGCAAAAAAAAAAAAAAAAAAAAAAAAAACCAGAAGTTGGCAGCTGCAATCGAATTAAGCTCTGATTGAACGACAGCAAGCAAAGAGCGAGGGAGAAGTGACTAAAAATCGTCTCTAATTAAGCAAGTTTCCCAGCAATAGCTAAGGACGGTTCATCTGGTCTGAGAGTGAAGAAGGAAGAAACAACATCGTATCGAGAGTTCAATTTCGTGTACCTCGCATCGTACTAGATAGACTCGGAGATATTTACATGTACCACTTACTGTATAGAATGAAAGAACATCAAAACAGAGCATGAAGTTGGAACGAGGGGGGAAGGAATGCAATGCAAAAACAGAGCAAGAGTCCATCATTCTTCATCAGCTCTTCCTCCGTGACCATGGGCAGCCTCAGGCTCATGAGCTTTGGGCGGAGCGGCAGCCGGAGCACGGCAGGTGGGGCACGACGAGCGGCGTCCTCCGGCGAGCCACCTCTCGATGCATCGGGCGTGGAATCCATGGCCGCAGGCCGGCATGACGCGCACGGCGTCCCCGTCGACGAACTCGGCCAGGCAGATGGCGCACTCCGCGGCGGCGCCGGCCAGCTTCGTCCCCGACGCCGAGTACACCAGCACCACCGGGAGTGCTAGCGCCTCCAACTCCAACACCGGCGGCTTCTCCGGGTCTTCTTCTTCCCTGGCAGTAGTGGCAGCTCCTCCGCGAGCTCGGCGGCGGCGTGCGCGTCGGAGCAGGTAGCGCACGGCGGCGTTGAGCGCGAGGGCCAGCGCGAGCGCGGCGAGCAGAGCGGCGAGGATGACGGCCATGTTGCTTGCGAAGTCGCCGGCGCCGGAGTAGGGGCCCCATCGGTTGGTGGCGATGGTGCTGCTATTCGGGCGTTGATGCTGCGGCTGTTCCTGCTGGGGCGTCATCGCCATGCCTCTTTTTCTCTTTATTTGCCTCCTCTACTCTCACTACTCACTAGTTGCTGCCACCTACCTATGGCTCTGCTGCACTGCAGCTGCAGCTGCAGATGAACTGAAGAAGAAGAAGATGGGCCAGAGAGGTTTAAGCTGATGCTGCTGACTGCCGAGAGAGAGAGAGAGATTTGGTCATCTGGTTACGAGTGTGCAGGTGACATCGTGTGATCTGGAATTCTGGATTGCTGCAAGGAGGGTGATGTGGCATGCAGCTTTTTTACATGTGGAGTGTTGCGTCTTTCCCTAACCGTTTCTCCTTATCTCGCATGCTCGCCCTACAGCGTTCCGTTCCTTGCACTACACTACAATATGTGGCCTGTCCTGTTGAGTGCCCGTTTGAGCTCGAGATGAGATGGACCCGGCTCACTCACTGGCCACTGCATGCTCATCATATCACCAGATAGCTATGCGTATTAGAATGACAATGATAATCCAACGACTGTTGACACAGCTGACTTGTCTACTGTCCTTTCAGTTTCAGCTAGGCGAATGAACTCAGCTGGAGAGATTGCTACTGACTGCCCAATTAATCATCAGTCACTGAGCAAAGTAGCTCAGATAAGCGTTTCTAAAACATATATGACCTGATTTATTAACACGGGCAGACATTTTTTTTACTAGATTGACACGTAGTAGCTCACAACTGAAAGCATTGTGCAACGTGTTCATATATGTCGATTTCATCTTTCTCGGGAACAGCTACGCGGGAGATAAGAGAGAGGTAGCTAGAGAACAACAGGAAAAAAAAAAAAGAGGTGCCCGCAGGAGATGGGCGTGATGTGCGACCTTATCAGAAAAAAAAAACCGATCGGGAGGTTGCGTTCCCAACCAGCCGGTTAAAGTAACACAAACCTATGCTTAATTATCTCTATGTGTGACCCACCAAAAAATTCACATTTTCTTCCCTTCGTGGTCTGAAGACCCGGGTCTCACTAAGGTCAAATGGCTTCTTCAGAGCACGTTCCATCTGTACGTTTGATTTGTTAAAAGAAGAAATATGACGGAGATTAAGAACCAGCTAGCAAATCTCTTTTATATATTTACGTTTGATTTTTTTTCCTTGAATCGTTACCCATGCTTTGGGTATACACAGCACCACACTACAGCAGTCGACAAAATGCCCCGTCAACCATAGCTGTAGCAGAGAACGAATGATCTAGTACTACATCTTTATTTAATCAAACAGTGAGTCCTTATCCTAAATTTTTGTCACCAACAGCAACAGCACGAAGAAGGAGATGATGCACCGTACATCCGCAGGATTGTGATGCCGGTGATGATGATTCAATTCAGGTGCGTGTTGCCAACGCGTAGCAACGAAGCTAGGCGAGTTGTCCGTAGGCGAGTGAGTCGTTATCCTAAATTTCTTGCCCATTCTTTGTTCGTTCGTCCTTGCATTGGTCATGGCGGAAACCTGTGGGCGTGCGCGGTGTGGTAGCTGCTGCCCAATAAACTGAACGACCCATGATCGGTTTTGAGTGATGAGAACGTACAGGATGGTTCCAAAGACGCTGTGCAGGCAGACCAAAGATCGATTTTGATAGCAACATATGCTGCTTACGTGGTTGCCTTGGGTTTTTGCTGCAGTGAACAACGAACCAACACTGCTGAATTGCAGAATGCCGTATGCGCCCGGCAATCTAGTGGCAAGCTAGCCGAAATAATTTGCGAGAGGATCGGATGGCCTTATCTCATCTCTCTTGTCTGAATGGTGTAAATGCAATGATGACGCCAATTATTCCATTCGTTTATTAGAGTTAGATTAGATGGCGGCGGCACCCAGAGGCCAGCAGTTCTTCTGTTTTCCTTCAACACATACTAGAGTACTGTGGGTGGATAGATTATTACGGTTGCATATTAGTACTATGATTGAGTTAGTATAAGTTAGGATATGTATTCTTGTACTTCCTCCATACCCAATTTATCCAATTTAGAAGGCGTTTAAAACATGATTTATAATACCGGTAGCGCTAGCGTATACGTATATAGGAGCTGAGGCAGGCCTAGCTAGCTAGCCTATTCTCAAAACAAACCCAACAAACTACTACTACGTGGATACGGTGCATTTGACTCGAAGAAGAAGCTGGATACGGTCTGCGTGCATGGTTCTCGAGCCGCCAACTGAATCCATCGAGAAACCACTAACTGCGAAAACGATTGATGGGCAATACCATTTGCTAGATACTCAATGAGATTTGTTAATTTTTAGTTGATTAAAAATTTAGACAATTTTTAATCACCGCTTTTGAGTCATCAAATTTATTAAATCTAACAGTTTATAATTATTATACAGATAATTCTATGAAAATTTTCAGTCGATTGAAGCTTAAAAAATATGTTAAATAATGCATTTAAACATGATTCTTCTACTGTTGTTGGGTTGGTATCGATCGTACTAGACGGGCTTTCTAATTTCTCGGTAATCATGAATTGAAGCAGTAGATTCATGAGGTAGCTTTCGTGGCATGGATTTTGCTTCAATAATGAAAGTTTATCTCTAGAGTTGATCAAAGTCAAATTAACATAAGTTTGATCAATTCTATAATATAATTATTTACACAAAAAATGAATTTAATATAAAAATGTATTTCATAGTAAAATTAACGCGTCCAAACATTAAATACTTTTTATTAGATTTATAATCTAGTTTGACCCTGACCAAACAGTAGTGCACCAGGATGATTATGTTGTCCCTGGGCTCAGCATCCCTTGTTTCTGAGCCCATCACGAAGCCCACCTACTCTTACAAATACTGGAGCCCACCTACTCTATTGGCCCATCATCTCCGCGCCCTAATTAATCCGCTCTTCTTCCTCCTTCCCGGCGGCGAGCCTCGACGCCCATTGTTGCCTACTTGCCTTCTTCACTTCACGGCGGCCCTCGCGGCCTCAGCCAAGCAGCTAGCAGCGGCCCGATCAGCTCCTTCTCTTCCTTCTCCTCATCCTCCAGGTGAGACCTGAGCTTTTTCCCCCAATCTTCTAGAAGATCCTCTTTCTTTCTTTTGTAGTTGGCATTCAGGCTAAGACCGGATAGGGCGGTTATGGGTCGATCCCTTCGCGGGGTACGTGGGCGGGATTGGGGGACTTCTTTCTGGAACCATAGCCCCTCGAAACAACACTTTCTTCGTCGTCCCACTCATAATCTCCTAACTGACGTGGTCGAGTCAATTCACCTCTCAAAAGTGGAATAATTAGTCTCCCCAATTGGATAAACGTTTGCTACAATTCTAGTAATGAACTATTTTTGTGCCTGAAGCTTGTCCTTTTTCTACTCTAGGCGCTTTTGTTGTGCACAGAGGAATAGAAGATGATCTCGTCTTGTCCCATCTGCAATGTACAAGTTCTTACAGCTGAGCTGGAACGGTATTGTCAATTCTTCTCTCTGCTTCGACTTATGATCTCTCCTTTTTCTTCCGTATGACACATTACAACCTTATACAAACTTCTCCCTGCAGGCACGCCAATAGCCACTTTGAGGATGATCAACTTCAAAGGGACATGGAGTTGGCACATCAGATGGCTCTTGCAGAATCAAGTACAGATGTCATGGTAGCAAATGATCACCTAGTCACTTTGTTGTTATTTTTTCCTTTTGTTTTAATTTAAGAATGTCAGCTGTAGATCATTGTTCCTGTCAATGACAACAGGTTTACTTTCCACCTCGTGTTTGCATATCTTTTTTTGTTAAGGATAACAGCCATCCATAGTTGTTTATTTCAACAATAGAAGTTCTTCTTTGTATGTATAGCTGGGGGGTTAGGAGAGTGTTCACAATCATACAACTGTATTACTCCATCTGGTCAGAATTTCCTGTCGTTTCAGACAAGGAAAATGGCCTACAAAACAAATATGGCTGCATGTCTGAACAACAATAATAAAAGGGCAGAGCAGTACTTGTGCATTTCAACAGCAGAAGTTCCTCTTTGTATGGCTGCGGGTTTAGGAGAGCGCTCACAATTGTATGCCATGCGTGACAGTTGTTTGGTGGTTTTATTGCTACAACCTGGTCATGAGAAATATGCTTATATTTGAGCAGCTAGTATTATTGTTCTTATTATCCTAATAGGATTTATTGTGCTTGATGTTTTGCATGCGTCCTTGTGGCAAAATTCATTCGAACTAATCCTTTTTTCAGAGTGGTCGTGTGGGATCATTCTCTAGTGATTCTAATGCTCAAGGGGCCTCATCAAGTCATAGTGGATACTCATCTCATTATGGAGAGGTATTGGACGAACAAATTTCTTGCTTGATCAGAGCGCAAATTAGAAGCAAAGTTCAAGAAATACAAGGCGGTGTCATGAGCTTGTTGAGGAGCTGCTTGGAGACAGAAGGTGGTTCTTCATCAACAAGTATAATATCGGGCCATATTGACCATCATCAGAGCATTTCATCTGAAGACAAGGGATGGGGATGTGGATGGAGAAATATTCAGATGCTGAGCACTCATTTGTTGAAGCAAAGACCAGAAGCAAGGGAAATATTGTTTGGGGGCTCTGGATTTGTTCCTGACATCCCTTCACTCCAGAGGTGGCTTGAAATCGCATGGGATAAAAATTTCGATACTATTGGTTCGAGCCATTTTCACAACAAAGTTTATGGGGCGAAGAAATGGATAGGGACTACAGAGTGTGCTACTCTCTTCCGCTCTTTTGGCCTTCGTGCAAGGATTGTTGATTTTGATAGTACAGAATCATCAGATCTCCAAAATAAGAATGGAAAACGTGCAGGGAGTCAAGTGCGAGGGCCTATGGACAAGTTCGTGGTAAAGAATAATCCTTCAAAATCATGTTCTGAACTTTGTCCAGAGGATGCTGAGAATATGAGGGGCCGGCAGGTCCTTGTCGACTGGGTTTGGAACTACTTTGCAAGCGGGCGTTCTGATAGATCGGGCATGCAGCGTGTCACTGTCAGTGATAAAACGTAAGTGTCTCCGTTGTGGGAAGTGTACTATCACATGATCTGAAATTCTTACAGATTCAAGAGGTAACCATGAAGATTGATTTGAACTAACCAAAAGGGTTCCATTTGCAGCCCGCTGTATTTCCAACATCAAGGTCATTCCCGAACCATAGTTGGGATTCAAAAGAAAAAGGGTCATCATGGATCTCAGGACCAATACACCCTTTTGATTCTAGATCCTGGCCATGTAAGTATGTTTTTATCATTTCTTTCATCAGCATAAACTATTTTTTCTTTCAATTTCAGTTATTTGAGATTTAATTTCACGTTTCATTTAAAATTCAACCTGTGATATTATTTTGTCGGATACGCATATCAGTCTATTTTCTAGCGTCACCGGTACAAACTGAACAGCTGTTTTCTAGCCCACTTTTATGCAGTTATGTTTTATATGCTGTCAAAAACTTTAGGACATCTTGCTTTTATATGAATGGATTAGGGCTAATTTGATCAGTACCATTGCAAAGATCACGGAGTTGCAAAATACCATTGTATGTGTCATTGACATGTGGACCAAGGCCCCACCTGTCATTGTCACATAGGATGGTATTTTGCAACCCCACTATCTTTGCAATGGTGGTCACCTAAAAAATCCAATGGTTTATTGTAATATGGATTGAGAAAGTAGCAGCATAGACTTCAAAAGCACTTGGCCCACGTTATTCCTTTTGCACCGTATCAGTGAAGTGACATATATTTGGATTTTATTATCTGTTCCTTTATTTCCTTGCTGTACAAACATAATCATTCCGAGTCTTGTTTCTAGAGTTGTTTTCTCTATGGGAGGGTTTATTTATTCAAATGCTGTGCATTAATGGTGCAGAGAACAGCAGACCTAGAAAGAACTCTTAGAAGCAAAAAAGGATGGCAGAGTCTGGTGAAAAGAGGTGTCCACACCCTCAAGAAGCCACAGTATCAGGTACATCAGTGACCTGGAACACATGAAATGAAGAATGGTTTGATACAGTTTTGAGATTCATCTGGTTTGCATTTCATGTTTCCAGCTGTGTTATGTGGATTGTGGAATTGCTAATGCAGAAGAAATTGAGCAACTCAAGACTATCGATAGTATACTGGTTCCGTTTTAGAAAACTGGTAAGTATGAAAAGAAACTATCTCTTGCTTTAAATGATAAATAAATGGCTAAATCATACTCTTATGTTGCTTATATTTTGTCCATTACAAATAATACAAATATGCTAGACAAAAGGAGTGATTTCACTTCATCGAAACTGCTAAAGCATTTTGGTTTGGCAGATCTGTGCTTTACTGGCCCCTTGAAATCAGCTATTTGAGCTAGCTCGATATCATCCTTAATGTTTTGAAGCATAATTCTCTGATTCTCCCATTTTCTTAACAGTGTGATCTGATGAGGATGATGATCTGGTCGCTTGGGGAATCTTCAGGGTCCAAAGCAACAAGGAGAAGTAATACATTGTTGAGGTTGCCAATTAGCTATGGAATGTATGTATGGACCTCTAGCATGCACTGCTGTGCAGAAAAGCTTGATATGTTTTTGCGTGTTTTTGATTGCCGTCTGATTGGCATTCTAAGTGAGACTGGCTGCTTATATGTGGTTTGCAGGATCTTCATTTACGGGCTTATCTGTATGGATGTCGAACATCAACCGGCTGACCTGATGCATCTGATGCTGCGTACTACTAGTTGAGCAATGGATTATCTCGAGTTGGAAAAGGCTGAAGTTGCCTTCAGTCGGTTACAAGAAAGATGAGGTTCCTATGTGGGACGTACCATAGGACGTACCAGTGATATCCTGATGAGTGAGCTGATCATGATAAATTCGCATTGATCTCGTATATATTCATGAAGCCATGCACCGCTTGTTTATGATAGTCTACTCCTTGTACTCGATACACCACTCATATGAATGCGAGAGCGGGGCAGTTATCTGCTTTAGCATGCCAGCCTTATGTGATTTGAATGGCGACGTGAAGCTGCTACCTAGATTGTTGTGTCGTTTTCGGTAGATGGCACATCTCATTAAAATCTCGTCCATGATTTGCTTTTGCATTTGCGCTTGTAAATCGCCCTTTTCTCCATGTGTACCTGCGAGCAATTGATTGTTCACATTTTCTATGCAACGGTGCTATGGCCTATGGGTGGGTGCGAGTGGTCAAACACCGATAAAGTTTTCTTTAATGCAGCACTGCTGCTATTTAGGATTTAAATTTGTTTGGGCTATACGTAACACTTTCTCTCTACTACTGGTACTAAACAAGCAGAATCAGATAGTACTATAACGGATGGTGGAGTATCATCATCTCTCCATCCAAGAAAAAAAAAAGAAATATAAAGAGAGGCTCTCGTTGTCCCTCTTTGCGGTGGGACCCACCGGTCAGCGAGATCGCAAGTCGACGGTGACGTGTAACGCACCGCCACACCGCAGGAAGACGGAACACGCCCAAGGAGGAAACAGAAATCCGTAGAGAGCAACCTCTTCCTCCTCCGCCGCTCATCTCTCCCCCCTCGCCGCCGGCGACACCCCAATGTCACGCGACGGCGACGCGCGCAGCCTCGAGGCCGAGGCAGCGGCCGCGGCTGACGCGGCCAGGGAGCTGCGGGAGGCCGCCGCCGCCCTCGTCACGCGCCACGCCGCCGACGAGGACGCACTGCGCCGCCGCGCGGCCGCGCTTGAGGCTGACCTCCGACGCCTCCAGGGGTCGCTCGCCGGAATCGACCCCTCTACGGTGGACAAGGTCGCCTTCTATCCCCCTCCTCTTCCACGTCCTCACGGGGTCCCGATTCGATCTCTGTTCCCCACTTTTCTCTCTACAGTAGCCCTTCCCGCCTCGTGGTCGTGGGTGGCCTCAACTTTGAACCCCAGGAGCAATCTCGGATCCTAGTTCGTATCGCGGGTAGCTTGCAAACCAAATTATGCGTGATTCTAGAACATGCGGCAGATATTACATCAAATTTTGCGCTATGACATAGAGATGTCCGGAGCCCTAATCAACTAGTACTACCCGGGTTTTTCTTATTAATTAGTATAGGTCCCTAGGAGGTTGAGAGGTGGAGGTGCACATGTTGAATGCTCTGGAACGCTTTACATCTCTCTACAGTCTTTACCAACTCTTGGAGCTTAGCCGTAATAAGACTTATGTATGTCAATACAAGCTAATTGATCAGTGTGAGTGTACTGACAGGCATTGGAATAAGACAATTTCAACAATATTTTTGGTGTGTAATTAATCTCTTGCCTCGTGTTCCCACTGTAATCTGTGCTTCATGTTAAGTTATGGAAATTAAGATTAATATGTGGACTCTCCTTTTCTGAAGAACTTCTGAATTCTTTTCTCCTGCATTTCACTGTTTCCTATTCCGGCCCATCTGATGATTTTGTACAACCTGGGATGCAGGCTCCCCATTTTTCTTTCATTTTGGTTATTAGGAGATTGACATGGTTTTGGATCTTAGAAATTGTGTTCCTCTATGCTTTTGCTTGCTGCTGTGGATGGCATCTCAGTCTGCCATTTGTACTTGCTGCAGGTTGAGGAGGATTTGGAACGTGCCAGGGTAGGAATCACAGATAGTGATGTGGCTTCATTTCTTCCCAGCAAGAGAAATGGTTAGATATGTTCTGTTTTATATCCCCTCATCATTTCGTTTCAGGCTGTATTTTAATTGTTATTTATGGTTTATGTTCGACAAGTTTAAGATACTTTTTTTTTCTGAACATGCAGGGAAGTTCCTTATGAAGTTTATTGGCCCTGTGAATGTGTGGGTAGCGAGGAAGGAAGATAGGCTCAAAATCAAGGATGAGTACAATAATTATAGGGTATGCTTGATATACTTCCTCCATGTTTTCCCTTTGTGTATGCAGATTTCTGGATATGATACCATGGATTGATCTGAATTAATAACATTTTCTGCTCAAACCATTGACTAGTTCTAGCGTTATACAGGATGCAATTGAACAATTGCTCCAGTTGGAGTCAATTTGAGTTCTTGTATGCATTATGCAAAGAAAAAACTTATTACTTATGCCACCTATAATTTGTCTCTACATGCAAGGTTTTGATAGAAATTCAAATTTCTGAACCTTGGAGCCACGCCATTGAAACATCTGATCTGTTTTGCATGTGCTATATTTTTTTAAGCCTCTTGTTACAACAAGAACATGTTATGTTGTGAATTTATGTTAAATATATACTTTATAAATTGAATCCAAGTATCCTTGAATAGCTGATCTTAGGGGCTGAACTGAAATTGCATCTTGTAAACTATAACCACAATATCAATGGTTTCATCTTTTGCATTGGCAGGATAGAGCCGCCTATTTATTTCTGCTGTTTCCATCTACCCTCCTCCTCCTGAGATGGTGGATATGGGATGGATGCCTTCCCGCATTGGCCGTTCAGATTTACCAGGTATGGTACACCTTGAACATTTTTCTTTACTTTGTTCATCATTATCCAAATAGAGCAGTCTAACTAGTGCATTCCTACTGTACAGGCTTGGTTACTATTCCTGTACACAAGTTTTGCTCTGCGGGAGAATGTATTAATTGTAAATGGAAGTGATATCCGGCCATGGTAAGGGGTTTCCAACACCAAAATTGCATTGCTTATCATTTTCAAAAAAAATTGCATTGCTTAAGATACTAATATATTGTTGCCTGTTGTATTTAACCAATTAACTTAATGCCCATACACCTGGTCAAATAATTGTGCCCAAATCAGAAAAAGAATTCGTTTGAGTGAACTTTCATCAACACTTTCAGGTGGATATATCACCACTATCTAGCTATGATAATGGCACTTGTGAGTCTTACATGGGAGATAAAGGGACAGCCTGATTGTTCCAGCAAGCAGGTATATGCTCTCTCTTTTTTTCCTGCCTGAAGAAGGCACTGCTTGGCTGTGTTCACAGATCTTTGAACATTGCACTCACACACTCAAGCTATGCAGAAAGGGGTGCAACTTTTCCTGCGGTGGGCAATCATGCAAGGTATTGCAATGCATCTACAGAATAGATACCAGCGGCAAAGATTACGCACTCGAATAGCTCTAGGAAAGGTAAGGTCTTGTCTTGATTTAAGAAAGTAATTGATTTGTACTCTGTAGTATTGGAATTATTCCCAGCCTAGATTGGATAATGGGTATACCTCATGAGTATTCCAGAACCAGAAATAGTAAAAAGGCATAGATATCTTTTTGGTGCTTATGAACAGCAATTTAATTTATATGATGTTTTTTTCTGAGTTTTACTGTAAGCGAAGAGTTGGGGACTAGTAGGACTAATATCAAAGATATAGATAGTGAATTCATTTAAATAATTTTTATGGGCAGTGCTCCATCCTAGAACGTGAAGCCGCCAATCAATGATGTCTCATATCATTATCTAGATATGTTTCTTGGGCTCGACTGGAATTTTTGCTCAGTTGATTACTTGTGCAGGCTAAAAGAATGGATGTTGTCGCTGGAGAAACAGCTGGCGTGGAGGGACAGCTCTTGCTGCTATATCCTGTCCTTTTTATATTACAGGTGGATTCAAAACTCCAAAAAAAAAAAGTGGATTCAAAGTTTACCATACTCCAACCTAGTCATCTTAAATTTTCCAGGATGTCATATATTGTTTTTTGTTCTACATACTTAAATGCACTTGATCCTGAATGCTCCATGTTTTCAGGGTTTTGAAGCGTATGTTGGAGTATTGCTTCTTCAGACAGCATTGCACGGGCTTGCCTCTGATTGGCAGGCAAGGATATCTTCTCAAAACTCAAATCTTATCCTGTTGGTCAAATTATATTGAATTTAATTTTGATTTGGTGCGACCCCTGTCATAAACTGAATCTTACGCCATGTTTTCAATTTGCCAGGTTGTTGTCTGTGGGATCTTGCTGGTGGTAATGGCAGTGGGCAACTTTGTCAACACTGTAGAGACACTGGTACTGAAATTGAGGTTCAAAGCAAAGATGAAGAGAACGAAGAGCAGGCAGGATCGCCCTCATCAAAACTGATAAAGTATCTATCATAAATTAGAGGAAGATATCACTCATTTCCTGGAAAGAACAATGCTGACACCATCTCTTTGTATATTCTTTATAATCCATAAAACATTTTTGGCTGCTTGTAATTTTCAGTTTTGGTAATCGGCCCTGTAAGATTGCTTGTAAATCGTACCCTACACGATACAAGGGATGCAACAATATTTCAAAATTCTCAGTTGGCTATGATCGCCTGACTTGTACTGCATTGTGGTGTACTGTACGAAGGCTATTGAGTTTTGACTGATAATGTATCTAATTTTCTGAATGGGCCGTGCCATTAAATTTGCTGACGTGAACGTAGTTGCGGGCGTCCGAGGCTCCGTATAAATGGAGCAGAGCTTGTCCCGTTAATGATGTTGTTATCATTGTCCTATGTACTTCTTCGACTCGTGGCATAATTTTCTGATCCACCCTGACTCCACAGATGACTTGTTAATCTGAAGTATTATAATCTGGTCTCACCGTCTGACTGCTTGGTGTATCCATCCATGCTGTGGTCCTGGAAATCGTCCTGCTACCTGCCGATACCAAATACTCGCATACAGGAGCAGGACCAGTCGTGGCGAATCCCACTAGAAACAAAGCAGAGCAACAGAAACCACAAAAAAGTAAGTAGATTATTGATTGCTGTGGCTCTTGAATCCAATTCTTTCTACAATCATATGGAACAAAACAAAGCGTATACATCATGACTGAATCATTCATCGATCTCTATCGGCAGATGTGGGGGACATACTTGCTCCTATACGTACGAGAACAAAACGCAAAGAAACCGACATGTACATTCCATTCATCATGTCAATCATTTCAATTCCTCTTCTCCCATATAATACAGAATGGTTTTCCTCCCAGACTATCTAAGTTTTGTACCCGACCTAAGCATGAACAACACAATTGCAAAGATCAGAGAAGCTACTACAACATCTTCTTAATGATTACTCTAAGATAAGAAAAAGAAATAAAAAACATGAAAATAAAAGTTTCTCTATTAACATTCATCATGTGATCTCCAGCAGCTTGCTGAGCTGTATATGGTGACCGTAATAATCAGCCTTGGCAATGGACCTCGCCGCCTTCTCGGCAATGGCCACTCGCACCTGATCCATGGACGGCCGGAGCCCGGGTTGCGCCGCCACGCACTCCACAGCGATCCTGGCCACGTCGCCGGCCTCCTCGACGTCGTAGTCCTCTCCTAGCCTGCTGTCCACGAGGCCATCCACACCCTGCTTCCTGACACGTGGCAGCACCCGGGCCGTCAGGTTCTCTGTGCCGTCCAATCCAGCTGATGATCCGGCGGCCGGCATGCCCGTGATGGCCTCGAGCAGCAGCACCCCGAAGCTGTACACGTCGGACTTCTTGGAGACGATGCCGGTGCGGAGGAAGAAGGGGTCGGCGTACCCCGGCGAGCCCACGGCCGACCTGGACGGCGCCACGGCGGCGGAGAAGCCTTCGCAGGAGGAGCCCAGGTCGCAGAGCCGAGCGCCGCCGCCGTTGCCGTCGAGGAGCACGTTGGACGCCGACACGTCGCCGTGCACGACGCCGGTGGAGGCGTCGTGGAGGTGCTCCAGGGCGCAGGCCACGTCGTGAAGGATGCGCATGCGTTGCGCCCAGGGCAGCGGCGGGGCAGTAATGGCGCCGCCGTGGAGACGGTCGGCGAGCGTGCCGCCGGCGAGGTATTCCAGGACCAGTGCACCCCCTTCCTCTGCAACAAGAAATTTCAGTAAATTTCCTTGATTTTGAGGTTTTTTTACTTTTAACCGCGCGGAGCGAGTGAAATATAGAAGTTAGCAGTACGCTGCCCTGCAGCTTTCTACTTTTTTTTTTTTTTTTTTTGAAATGTGCAGCTTTCTACTTTGACGAAACGAAATGGACCTGACTACTAGTATAGTGTTTTGAAACAGGTGGCCACCGTACAAAAAATAAATACGCACAACACAGGTTGCTACAGTGTTTCAACTTTGAAGAAGCCGTTGTTCCTGTTAGGTAGGAAGTAAAGCGATGTCACGCGCGCTATTCATCACTCATCAGTAGCAGCATTTTATTTCTTCACCGCAAGCCCGCAGAAATCTGGTATTATTTTTCCTTAACAAACACTCAAGCCCGGCTTTAATCATGATGTTTTCGAATGTACTATAAAGTGTAAACGTAAGTCAATGCATTTTGTCATAGCAAAGTCCATGTCAGCTTAACCTTTTACTACTGCCCAATAATTTGCGATCAGAACAAACATGAAGGCAGTAACCAGGTGTAATTGGATAGAGAGAGTGAGAAAAACTTTTAAAGTATGATGATGAGCTATATTATGAAAGAAAAGAAAAAAACAGTTTCTTTGAACCGCGTGAGGGTAGAGTCAAAGCTTGATTGGTTTACTGACGCGCATCAACATAGTATTCAACAAGGGAGACGGATCGATCGGAGGGGAAATCAGAGGAGGGTAGTACAGTAGTAAATTAATGAAGTTTTATGAAAAAAAAAAAGGTGTACCGTGGTCGTCGGAGTAGGCGAGGAGGGCGACGATGTGCTGGTGGTGGATGCGGCGGAGCAGGTCGAGCTCCTGCCGGAACGCGCGCAGCCGCCGCTCGCCGCCGCACCAGCGGTGCACCTTAACGGCGACGGGCGCACCGCGCCGGAGCCTGGCGAGGTAGACGATGCTGGAGCCGCCGCGCCCAACCACGGCAGCCTCGTCGAAGCCGCCGGTCAGCGCCTCCACCTCCCGCCACGTCAGCCTGCGCGGCTCCATCAACAAGGTCTCCTCCTCCTTCTCCGATGGAAATAAGGACAGCACGGGCTCCTCCTCCGGCTCCGGCGGTGCTACTGCTACTGCTGCAGCTAGCTCGGGGTCGGCATGCGCAGCACTACTACTGGTCCTCCGGCGAAGGAAGTAGCGGATGAGGAGGAAGACGATGGCGGCGGAGGAGAGCATGAGGATGCAGAAGAAGATGATGGCGAGCCCCATGGCCACATCCATGGCCATGGGCGCCCGGGCAATGCAACAAAAGTTGGGGGCGATGAGAGCTTGTTGTTGTTGTTGCTTCGGCGTGGGGAAATGAAGAGAGAGCGAGAGGTGAAGGCGTTGATGTACGGCAAATTAAAAGTGGAGTGGTGGCAAGTTTAAAGTGGACTCCGATGTCCATGCAGCAACTAACTTTATTTCGTTTGCTATTATTTTTTCCACTTTTCCAACCGGTTGTTGAAGAGTGTGATTGTTTCAGAAAATCCAAAACAACTCGAACTTACAGGGTAAGAGAATGCAGGACTTTTGCACTAAGAATCTTCTAAGATGCTAGTACTACCTATTAATGCACACGTACGTACACGGTTGCCTAATCTTTTTTTTTTTCGGTCGACTCTTCTGCAATTAAGTGCTTAGAGGTGCACAACAAGAGATTGATGAAGAGTGTTGACACGTTTTAATTTGCGATGTTCGATTCCCTATGATGAGCAGGGAAAGAGAGGAGAGCTTGTGCTTAATTACCCAGGGAGGACCAGGGTTTGAAGTCAGCATGATATACCTGCAGTATCAGAATGAGATTACTACAGTATATATTGTGCGTGGACGGCGTAATATTATACTACTGGGGCTACTGTTCTCTCGGAGTACTAGAGCTCACAACTCGATCCATGAATCAGCAGTTTCGCTCATGGCACAATCAATTAATGAACGGCGGTTCCGATGACTAATCCAGCTAGCTAGTAAAAAACTTTGAGGACGTACGATTATTAATCAGCATGCACGCTTAGTTGAGCTCACTGACATCAGCTAGCAGTGAGCTGTCTGTGTGCGAGAAGAAGACTACTGTTGTTGTTGCGCCGAACAAGACAACAACCTTGCACGCAGTACACACCGGCCAACGTTACTGTACTCAAATTCAAACCTAAACAGTGTCCATCTCATAAGCGGAGCTTTAATCAGGGAGCTAGGAGTACAAGTACTAATAATTAGGCGAAACAGATTATCAGCGGAGTGGTCGCTTTTCTTTCTTCCCTGACAACGAAACACAGGACTGAGCAGTAGTGCCTTAACCACTGTTTTCTGTTGATTGACGAGTACAGGGAAGGAGTATTAGCTAGTGGTTAGTTAACCAACGGATTTTTGCTAAGCAGGTACAGCAATGCAAGGAGCGCGAATCGGAAACCGACACGTACAACCAAAACGCTGCATCATTAAGACTGTTCACACTCGGTATCCTCTAAATTCATTCTCTAAAACGAATATTCCGTCCTAATCAGCAAAATTCCCTCCTCTATATTCAGTTTTACTGCACCCATTCATACTCTATATCATCCTCTATATCAACTGTCTTAATACTTTATTCAACACTCTTCTCCTACCATCTCCTTTTATCTCTCCTCCTTCTCTTCTCCCCTCCGCTACTCCTCATCCTCCCCGCGTGCGCCGCCGCCCGCCTCTCTCGCACGCCGCAGCCCTCCGCTTCCCTCCGCCGCCTTCTCCACCCGCCCAGCCCCCTCCGCTTCCCTCCGCCACCTCCTCACCTCTCCCTCGTGCCCGTTGTCGGCACGTGCCTTCCTCCCCCAGCACCGCGAACTCGTGCCGCCCTCCTCCCCCGCACGCCGCCCTCCTCCGCTTCCCTCCGCCGCCTCCTCACCTCTCCCTCGGGCCCGCCGCCGACGCGCGCCCTCCTCCCCCACCGTCTGGAGCTTGCTCCGGAGCCCTCCTCCCCCACCACCGCGGTCGGAATCTCACGAGGGGGGGGGGGGGTGATCCGACGCGCGGCGATTCGAGGAGACAGCCGTGACGAGCCCACGCGGGCGGATCGGGATCCCCGAGCGATGAGGGTTGGTGGCTGCCGCGTGATCGGGACCGCCCTCTCTCTCTGACCGGCGCTGCTCTCCGTCTCCTCTCTCTGCCTCCTTCTCCTTTCTTAGCGGTGGTGCGCCTCGCTCGTCTCGTGGTAGTGGGAAGGGGAGGTTGGGAGACAGTAGGGCCCGTGGGATGGGGATAGCGAAAGAACGCTATCCTGCTATATTCAGTGGACCGATGCTCGTCCGCTACGGTTCCATATCGTTTACAGAGCCGCAGTGCAACGCTCCCTCCTCTAAAATGGACCTGCAGTAAACGATACCACACAGCGGTGCGGGCAGTCTAAGACTCTCCGCACGGGCATCCGCGATGGGTTACTGCAGGATTGGTTTAGCGGAATTTGAGCTGAACCGCTGTACGCTACGCAGAACGCTACCCTGTAGTATTGCTTCTCCAATGCTATATGCAACGTAGCTGCCACGCACGGTACAACCAGACATGGTGTGGGATCCACCTGCTTTGATGCTATTTTATTGTTGCTTTGTTTTTTTTTGTTGCATTGAATTTTGGAATCGTTAGAGATTATTGAATATAATAATATATTTTAGTTAGTATAGAGAATGAGATAGAGTATGACGGATACAGTAAAAGTTGATATAGAGAAATGAATATTGCTGATCAGGATAGAATATTCCTTATAGAGGATAAATTTAGAATACCACGAGTGCTGATAGTCTAAAAATCCACAGATGCAGTACTACAAAACAGCGCAAGACCGAGCAATCATATTAAAATTGGAGATGGCAATACCTTCTACATACAGGACATCATAGATCCATAGAAGTAATCGTTGTCATAATGGTTATTTCTTTCATATTTTCTAGCTTTTAGTTGATTGAAAGCTTTCAATCAATGATTTGTTCCTTTGAGTTTTAATTTTTTTTAGAATTATTTATATAATAACTATAAATCATTGAATCTAGATCTAATGGCTTAAAGAGGTGACTGAAAGTTACCCTAAACTTTTAGTCAACTGAAAATTAGCAAGTCCCTATTTCTTTCCTGGTGGAAAAAAATGCAGAAATTCCTGGGTGGGTTTGGCAGCATCAGAATTTGAAGGCATACACACACGTTGCATTTCACATAGGTATATATCTTGTGGTTACGATTGATGGGATACCAGCTCAATGCTCAAACTCATCATACTATGACACCATGAGGTTGGTTGTTAATTGGGCAATGACACCATGAACATACTGGTGCCCTGTTTGCTGTTTGGATCTTTCTCTGGAACTCTGTGCTCTGTGCAGCCTAGCAAAGCAATAAGCAGGTTCGTGTTCATATGTGGAGCTGGACTTTGGCAAGATGCTGCAACCTGCATGTGGATACTGAATAATCCGCATGCGTTAGATAGACTTTTCTCGATGAAACGGTGAACCATCCCTTTCTTTCTTTGTTTCAGACTGACAACGAACGAAGCAACTAGTTATGGTTTGATTCATTATATTGATGGTTTGATTCATGCTGGTTATTCTTGGATCCACGGATGCTCTGAAATGATTTTAGTAGAAAGCTTCCAGTTCAATTCTGAATTTCACATGTCTGAATACCGACCGAGTAAGACTTGCAGAATATTTTAAGCACAAAACTAAAGTAACCGGTTAGGTGCCGCTTGAATTAAATTAACTGTTGAGTTGTGAATGTGGCGTAGAGTGTGATGTCATTCATTCCTGCTACTCTCGCTGTCATAGACATACAGTACGTCAGTACCCACTAACACTGTCAATGAACATATTCCAAGAAGATCAAGACCGATAGTATATTTCTGCACCAGATCGATCGATTGCAGTTAGTTGGTACGTAGCTATTATCTGAAAGAGAGAAAGGTGACGAAACAAAGTTAGCAGTATACTACTCAAAGGAAATATGTATATATACGCACGCACCTAATGTGTCTACCATTTAATTATCCTCAACAAAAAAAAAGGGGGTAATTGGCATTGGCAAGATCACTCCTCAATCTTTTTTTCTTTTCTGGAGCACGAAAGCATGCGGTAGCCAGGACTTGGTGGTGCATGACCATAAACAAACGAAAAAGAAAGGAAGTCTTAGAAAACATTTAATAAAGCACGAGACTAGGAAAACCAATCAGAGAGGCACACCGACTCCCGTTGATCGGCAGAGAAAAAGCTTAATTTTCTACTCGATAGTACTCTATAGCCTTATTAGCTTTCATGTGATGGTTTGATTCATTATATTGATGCAGCTCGAAAACTATATTAAGAAAGCAACAACAACATAAATACTGAAAACCGACGGCTAAAAGTGACACTCGTCCAAACGTGTCCAAATTAGTTATATCTGATAATAGGTACTCCTATATGATGAGCCTAATAATTATACACTCATACTAAAGGTAATTAGTTATGGTTGGGCAAACTTTCTGTACTAACAACTCATGAAGATATCTTGAGAATCGAGGAGTATATCCAAAAACCCAACTGTTCTTGTATCCGTTACTAACTGTCACTCAATACGCCTAATTGTTTAGGTTGAAACTAAAGCAGGCACCAAATAGAATTGCATTGCTGCCAATCATGCATATCTTTTGTGAGCAGCTACGTTTTGTCATATAATAAAAACAATGATGGTGGCTAGTATAGCAGCTACAGTACAGGTATGGATTTTGCTTTTTTTTTTCTTTCTCCCCGCTAATGGAAAGTTTTCCTTGAGTGGCAATTAATTATCTAAAAATAATAATCTAATGCTAGCGATGATAAAAAAAAATTCTGCAAGCTAGAACAACAGTAGAGTTCGTTGTCCATGTGCATGCATATTATAAAATATAGAACAGAAACATAAATTCGACCACGGTATTACTGATACTTCATTAGTGTAGCGTGTAGGGCTACCACTAAATACACGGATGATCCATACGTTCCATCTGTATACTCACTCCATTGAAGAGATTGACATAATCAGTTACATCCCATTGTCAGTACTGATTATCAATGGTTCTAAAGCACGTGGCACATATTCTAATTCGATTTTCTATGTTCAAATTTTAATAAATTTCTTTTGAGCCGAGGAAATGTCAGAAGTATTGAGAAGACAGAATTGTTGAACCTCACAGCTGGGCTTTTATATGGACCTACGCCGCCATCACATTGGGCCCGCTCAGCTCTGAAGAACGAGGAGGACACTGGTCCGGCCCGTAATCTCCAAAGTCGGTTCATTCTGCCGCCTCGAGTGGAACCGACCAAACCAAAGTACTACTGGTGGATAGATTAGGGCTCGGCCTCGTCCCCTTCCTTGGATTCGGCCTGTCTCGCCGCCTCTCTTCCCTCCTCCTCCTCGCCCAAACAGATCAAACCCCTAACCCCTTCCGCCGCGACGGGAGGCCGACGAGACCCGGCGGCGGCGCCGGCCGCGGACCCACCCGATTCCGGAGAGCGCGACGAAGAGCCTTCCTCCTCCTCTCGCCGCTCCAAAGGTAACCAACCCAGTTCCTCCTCGCATCAATTTTGTCCAAGTCTTTCTAGTTAGGTTAGGTTTTCCTTTCAGATTCGGCTAATTCCTTGCTGCTTGGATTGCAGCCATGTCCAACCTCGGCGGCGGTGGCGCTGAGGCGCACGCGCGCTTCAAGCAGTACGAGTACCGCGCCAACTCCAGCCTGGTCCTCACCACCGACTCCCGCCCCCGCGACACCCACGAGCCCACCGGCGAGCCCGAGACGCTCTGGGGAAAGATCAACCCCAGGTCCTTCGGCGACCGCGCTGTCCAGACCAAGCCGCCCGAGCTCCAGGAGAAGCTCGCCAAGTCTAAAGGCAAGAAGAAGCGTACCTCCTCCGAAGCCGACCCGGACCTCCCCTCTAAGCGCAGGCGCCGTGGCCCCTCCCACCACGACGTCTCCGTCCTCTCCCTCACTGACGACGTCGTCTACAAGCCCCAGACCAAGGAGACGCGCGCTGCCTACGAGGCTCTGCTCAGCATCATCCAGCAG
This sequence comes from Eleusine coracana subsp. coracana, assembly GCA_032690845.1. Lineage (NCBI taxonomy): Eukaryota > Viridiplantae > Streptophyta > Magnoliopsida > Poales > Poaceae > Eleusine > Eleusine coracana. The sequence goes on from CM064420.1 coordinate 298,709, forward strand.
CAGCTCGGTGGCCAGCCCCTCGACGTCCTTGGCGGGGCCGCCGACGAGGTGCTCGCCACCCTCAAGAACGACAAGATCAAAAACCCTGACAAGAAGAAGGAGATCGAGAAGCTCCTCAACACCCTCTCCAACCAGACCTTCGACCAGCTCGTCTCCATCGGCAAGCTCATCACTGATTTCCATGATGCTTCCGGGGACTCTGCTGCTGCTGCACCCTCTGGCGCTGATGGTATGGACACTACTCTGGATGATGATATTGGTGTTGCTGTTGAGTTTGAAGAGTCGGATGAAGAGGAGGATAGTGACTTAGATCAGGTATATATCTAATAATAATTTACTTTCATTTGTTCTGGAGACCTTCTACACATCTTATCTTAAACCCATGAAAATACTTACGTTGTTGCTGCAATTTGTTTCTGTTCATCAGGTGCAAGATGATCTTGATGAGGATGAAGAGGACGATGTGGCTCAGTTGAATGGTCCTGGAGGTATGCAGATGGGTGGCGAGTTAGATGATGATGACATGGAGAACGCCAACCAGGCCTTGAATGTTAATGTCCAGGACATTGATGCTTACTGGCTTCAGCGCAAGATAACCCAGGCATATGGGGAGATGGATCCCCAGCAGAACCAGAAGCTTGCTGAGGAGATTCTCAAGATAATAGCTGAGGGTGATGACAGAGATGTTGAGAATCGCCTTGTCATGCTGTTGGACTACGAGAAGTTTGATCTCATTAAGCTGCTTCTGCGCAACCGGCTCAAGATCGTCTGGTGTACCCGGTTAGCCAGGGCTGAGGATCAGGAGCAGCGCAAGAATATAGAAGAAGAGATGGTGGCTGATCCGAGCTTAGCTCCCATATTGGAGCAGCTGCATGCAACCAGAGCATCTGCAAAGGAGCGACAGAAGAATCTGGAGAAAAGCATCAGGGACGAGGCCAAGAGGCTTCTCAACAGTGACCCAGCTGCTGTTGACGGTGCCAGAGAGCGCAGGGCAGTGGAACGGGATATGGAGAGTGGATGGTTGAAAGGACAGAGGCAGCTGCTTGACCTTGAGAGCCTCTCTTTTCAACAGGGTGGCCTCTTCATGGCTAATAAGAAATGTGAGCTTCCTGCAGGATCATTTAGAACCCCTCATAAAGGCTACGAGGAGGTCCATGTGCCAGCACTGAAAGCTAAGCCATATGAAACCGGAGAGAAGATTGTGAAGATCTCTGAGATGCCAGAGTGGGCACAACCAGCTTTTGCTGGGATGACAGCACTGAACAGGGTTCAGAGCAGGGTCTATGATACTGCTCTCTTCAAACCCGATAATATTCTTCTCTGTGCTCCGACCGGTGCTGGGAAAACAAACGTGGCTGTCCTTACGATCCTGCAGCAGATCGGTCTGCATATGAGGGATGGAGAGTTTGACAACACCAAGTACAAAATTGTCTATGTGGCCCCGATGAAAGCTTTGGTTGCTGAGGTTGTTGGAAATTTGTCGAAGCGTTTGGCAGATTACAATGTTACTGTTAGGGAACTCAGTGGAGATCAAAACTTGACCAAACAACAGATTGATGAAACTCAGATTATTGTTACGACACCTGAGAAATGGGATATCGTGACTAGGAAATCAGGTGACAGAACCTATACCCAAATGGTCAAGCTGTTAATCATTGATGAGATCCATCTGCTACATGATAACAGAGGACCTGTTCTGGAGAGCATTGTTGCTCGGACAGTTCGGCAGATTGAGACAACCAAGGAACATATTCGTCTGGTGGGGCTTTCTGCGACTCTGCCAAATTATGAAGATGTCGCGGTGTTCTTGCGTGTTCGCAAGGACGGCCTTTTCCATTTCGACAACACCTACCGACCTTGCCCTCTCGCTCAGCAGTACATTGGAATCACTGTGAGGAAGCCATTACAGAGGTTCCAATTGATGAATGAGATCTGTTATGAGAAGGTTATGGCTGCTGCTGGTAAGCATCAGGTGCTTATATTTGTGCACTCAAGGAAGGAGACGGCAAAAACTGCACGTGCCATCAGAGATGCTGCTTTAGCCAATGACACATTGAGCCGCTTTCTAAAGAACGAGAGTGCAAGCCAAGAGATTCTTGGTACTCATGCAGACCTTGTCAAAAGCAGTGATCTCAAGGAGCTTCTGCCATATGGGTTTGCCATTCATCATGCTGGCATGGCTAGGGTTGACCGTGAGCTTGTTGAGGAACTCTTTGCTGATAAGCATATACAGGTTCTTGTATCAACGGCTACCCTTGCATGGGGTGTTAACTTGCCTGCACACACTGTTATTATAAAGGGTACCCAGATTTACAACCCGGAAAAAGGTGCTTGGACAGAACTAAGTCCACTGGATGTTATGCAGATGCTTGGTCGTGCAGGAAGGCCGCAGTATGATACACATGGAGAGGGGATAATCTTAACTGGCCACAGTGAATTGCAGTACTATCTGTCTCTTATGAATCAGCAGTTGCCTATCGAGAGCCAGTTCATATCCAAGTTAGCTGATCAACTGAACGCAGAGATTGTTCTGGGGACCATACAGAATGCTCGAGAAGCCTGCTCGTGGCTTGGCTACACTTACCTCTATATTCGGATGCTTCGCAATCCTACATTGTATGGCTTGCCAGCAGATATCTTGGAGAGTGACAAAACGCTGGACGAAAGAAGAGCTGACCTGGTAAGTGTGCTCTGTACAGTTTTAAAGTTCCTTACTGTTTCATTTCTCTGGTTCTTTTTTGGTCGTTGCCCCGTGCCCTTGCTTATATGTGCTCTAATTGCTAGTACATTTTGTTATGTTAATCTACTTATAGAAGTTATCTCTGACTGACGGTGCATGCAAATATGGTTTCATTCATTTTCTGATAATAATTGTATTAGTCCAGCGTAAGTGTTAAATGATGTCTCCAGTAAAGGGCCATATATGTAGATATGTTCACTATGCTGGCAATGCAGTTTTTTTGCAAGCTATTGAGATATGGATTGTGCATGCAAGTATGGTTTCATGCATTTTGTGATAATAATTGTATTAGCTTAGCATCAGTGTTAAGTGATCTCTCCAGTAGGGCCATATATGTAGATAAGTGCACTATCCTGGCAATTCAGTTTTGGCTGCAATTGAGATATGGCTGCTTTACCTGGGGGGCAACTGCACCTAGAGCAGTTACAAGATATTGATGCAACACAAACCTGGCCGCATTTGTTGTTCCAGTTGTAGAATAGCCCAAACAAACAAGTCCATTTTGTGGCCATCCTGTTCATCTTTTTCACTATTGATTTTCCTATTATAAAGTGTAGCACCGTAACAGTATGGGCAGTATCTCATGTCGATAAATCATGATTTATGTGGGTATTGGGTAAGTAAGTAATGCATGCGTCAGGCACGCAGTTTGTATGCTCGTTAAAAATGGATGAACTAAAGTATTACTGGATTCACTCAAATCATTGAATTTCATTGATTGTCATGTCTCTTCTTTCATTCTTTATGAGCCATGTATATTCAATATGTTTCATGGTACTAACACAAGGTCTGAGGAATTTTTTGCATATATACAGAGTTAATTTTTCTTATTACTATACTGCATATTATATCTGCTTGTGCTGTTTTTGCTTATTGCTGTATTTTTGTGCTTCTGCAGATACACTCTGCTGCAAATCTGCTGGATAGGAACAGTTTGATAAAGTATGACAGGAAAACTGGGTACTTTCAAGTTACTGACCTGGGAAGGATTGCCAGTTATTACTATATTAGTCATGGAACTATTTCGACATACAATGAGTACCTGAAGCCTACAATGGGTGATATTGAGCTTTGTCGGCTATTCTCTCTGAGTGAAGAATTCAAGTATGTTGGTGTCCGGCAAGATGAGAAAATGGAACTGGCAAAGCTTTTGGATCGTGTGCCAATCCCTGTGAAAGAGAGCTTGGAGGAGCCTAGCGCGAAGATCAATGTTCTTCTTCAAGCATATATTTCTAGGCTGAAACTGGAGGGGCTTTCTCTTAGCTCTGATATGGTTTACATCAGACAGGTAACACACTCTGTGGATTACACTTTCTTATCTTGAGTTGCTTGCTTCTATCTTTCTGAATGCACTTGCTTTCTTTCATATCCTGTATAGTTATGTTTTCTTCTTCTTTAATGCAGAGTGCTGGTCGTCTCTTGCGTGCTCTATTTGAGATCGTTCTGAAGAGAGGGTGGGCTCAACTAACAGAGAAGGCTCTCAACCTTTGCAAGATGGTTGATAAGCAAATGTGGAGCGTCCAAACACCCCTGCGTCAATTTCCTGGAATTCCAAAGGAAATCCTTATGAAACTGGAGAAAAAGGAGTTGGCTTGGGAGAGATATTATGACCTTTCATCACAGGAAATTGGGGAGCTCATCCGTTTTCCCAAAATGGGGCGGCAGCTGCACAAGTGCATCCACCAGTTGCCGAAGTTGAATCTGTCAGCCCATGTTCAACCTATTACTCGTACGGTCTTGAGTTTTGAGCTGACAATTACACCTGATTTCCAGTGGGATGATAAGGTGCATGGATATGTGGAGCCCTTCTGGGTTATAGTTGAGGACAATGATGGAGAGTACATTCTTCACCATGAGTATTTCATGCTTAAGAAACAATATGTGGATGAAGACCATACATTGAGCTTCATGGTGCCAATATATGAACCGTTGCCCCCTCAATACTTTATTCGTGTGGTGTCTGACAAGTGGCTTGGCTCTCAGACAATTCTCCCTGTTTGCTTTAGGCACTTAATTCTACCAGAAAAGTATGCTCCACCAACTGAACTGCTTGATCTGCAGCCTCTTCCTGTTAGTGCATTGAGAAATGCACGGTATGAAGGCCTTTACAGTGCTTTCAAGCATTTCAATCCCATCCAGACGCAAGTGTTCACTGTTTTGTATAACAGTGATGACAGTGTGTTGGTGGCTGCTCCAGCAGGTAGTGGAAAGACAATATGTGCAGAGTTTGCCATACTAAGGAACCATCAGAAGGCAGTGTCTGGTGAGAGTAACATGCGGGTTGTGTATATAGCTCCCATTGAAGCGCTAGCAAAAGAGAGATTCAGAGACTGGGAGCGAAAATTTGGTGAGTTTGCCAAGGTAGTTGAGCTCACAGGTGAAACTGCTGCCGACTTGAAGCTTCTTGATAAGGGGGAGATAATAATCAGTACTCCTGAAAAGTGGGATGCGCTGTCTCGTCGGTGGAAACAGCGAAAGCATATCCAGCAGGTCAGCTTATTTATTGTTGACGAGCTTCATCTGCTTGGGTCTGAGAAGGGACATGTTCTGGAAATTATTGTATCAAGAATGAGGCGCATTTCAAGTCATATTGGAAGCAACATACGTATAGTAGCACTTTCAGCATCACTTGCAAATGCAAAAGATCTTGGTGAATGGATTGGGGCCACCTCCCATGGCCTCTTCAACTTCCCTCCTGCAGTGCGACCTGTGCCACTAGAAATTCATATTCAGGGTGTGGATATTGCTAACTTTGAGGCACGGATGCAAGCAATGACAAAGCCTACATACACTGCCATCACACAGCATGCAAAGAGTGGTAAACCAGCACTGGTGTTTGTACCCACTAGGAAGCATGCGAGGTTGACAGCGCTGGACTTGTGTGCATACTCCAGTGCTGAGGGTGGAGGGACACCTTTTCTTCTCGGATCAGAAGATGAGATGGATACTTTCACAAGTGGTGTTGAAGAAGAAACGCTCAGAAACACACTCAAATGTGGTGTTGGCTACTTGCATGAGGGCCTAAGTGAACTTGATCAGGAACTCGTAACCCAGCTGTTCCTTGGTGGTAGGATCCAAGTTTGCATTGCAAGTAGCACAATGTGCTGGGGAAGATCATTGCCTGCTCATTTGGTTGTTGTCATGGGGACCCAGTACTATGATGGCCGTGAGAATGCTCACACTGATTACCCAATAACAGATCTGCTTCAAATGATGGGTCATGCCAGCAGGCCACTCCAAGATAACTCAGGGAAATGTGTCATACTTTGCCATGCACCTCGCAAAGAGTACTACAAGAAGTTCCTTTTTGAGGCCTTCCCTGTTGAGAGCCATCTTCACCATTTCTTGCATGATCATATGAATGCTGAAGTGGTTGTTGGTGTTGTAGAAAACAAGCAGGATGCTGTGGATTACCTTACTTGGACTTTCATGTATCGGCGGTTGACGAAGAATCCCAACTACTACAATCTTCAGGGTGTAAGTCACAGGCATCTTTCAGATCATCTTTCAGAGCTGGTTGAGACCATACTGAATGACCTGGAGTCAAGTAAGTGTGTATCTATAGAGGAGGATATGTACCTGAAGCCCCTCAACCTTGGTCTCATTGCTTCATACTACTACATTAGCTACACAACCATTGAGCGTTTCAGTTCGATGCTCACCCAGAAGACTAAGATGAAAGGTCTCTTGGAGATTCTGGCATCTGCTTCGGAATATGCAGAGCTTCCAAGTCGACCTGGTGAGGAAGACTACATTGAGAGGCTTGTTCGTCACCAGAGGTTTTCTATTGAGAAGCCCAAGTACGGCGATCCGCATGTCAAGGCCAATGCGCTGCTGCAAGCCCATTTTTCAAGGCACACTGTGGTCGGGAATCTTGCAGCTGATCAGCGGGAGATTCTTCTTTCTGCACACAGGTTGCTGCAGGCAATGGTTGATGTTATCTCCAGCAATGGCTGGCTTAGTCTTGCTCTCAATACAATGGAGTTGAGTCAAATGGTGACACAAGGCATGTGGGATCGTGATTCTGTGCTGCTTCAACTTCCACATTTCACAAAGGATTTGGCCCGGAGATGCCAGGAAAATGAAGCAAAGCCCATTGAGAGTATATTTGATCTTGCTGAGATGAGTGTTGATGAGATGCGGGACCTTTTGCAGCTATCGAACTCTCAGCTGCAGGACATCATTGAGTTCTTCAAACGATTCCCCAATGTTGATATGGCTTATGAGGTCCGTGAGGGTGATGATATTGGTGCTGGTGACAATGTAACTCTGCAGGTGACCCTGGAGCGTGATATGACGAACCTGACTTCTGAGGTCGGGCCAGTTCAAGCACCAAGGTTCCCAAAGCCTAAGGAAGAAGGGTGGTGGCTGGTGGTTGGTGATAGTTCCACTAACCAATTGCTGGCTATCAAAAGGGTGGCGCTCCAAAAGAGGGCAAGAGTGAAGCTTGAGTTCACTGCTCCAGCAGAAGCAGGGAGAAAGAATTACATGATTTACTTGATGTCAGATTCTTACCTTGGCTGTGATCAGGAGTACGAGTTCACCGTTGATGTCAAGGATGCTGGAGGGAATTGATGATGAAGACTGTGAAGAGGCTTTACCCTGTTGATGGGATTGCTGCTTTTGCAGTTCTGTGCTAGTAGACCTTTAACACAGAACTGATATTTTAGAAAATTATGTGCCTGTAATATCTGAACTTATTAAAATGCAGCTTATTTTGGGTGTAACCTGTGCATGTTTTTTTGCCACTAGCCATGTACTTGGCTATCATGTTTCTGTACTGTATTAACTTGAAGCACGGTTAAAGTGATATTTTTGTGTTTTTCCGTTTTGGATGAACAAGTTCTAAGTTGCTGCTGTCGCTGTGTGATGTTGATGCAATGTTAATTTTTTTATACAATTTACTGAAGATTATACGGAAGTTACTTTTTGTATACAATATGCTGTGTGCTGGACGAGTCAACCAAGATCTTTGTAACAGCAGAAGAGGCTGGGTCTCCAGTCAGCGCAGCAGAGGCTAGTGCTTTGTCCAGCGAGGCGTGCCTGGTCGTGCGGAGTGTAGTAGATTGCGGGTGTGTTCGTTTCTACTTCTCTGAATTTTAGATCTGTTCTATTGAATATTATGATATTAATTAAGAGTATTAAATATAAATTATTAATAAAATCTAGTCCATAATTTTTTTATCTAAATGATAAGATAAATTTATTAAAACTAATTAAATTATAATTAGATAATGTAATGTTATAGTAAACATTTTTTAATGATGACTTAATTAAGCTTAATAAATTTATTATGTTAATATATATTTAACTCTGTAATTAGTTTTATATTTAATATATAGTTAATAATTATATGTAGTATTTTAATAATTAATATGACCACACTAAAATTTATATCGTAAGAAACGAACATAGGCTGCGTCCGCCTCGCATTCGTCATTTTTTGCACCGGGGCAACTTGTTTTGTAAAAAGATAGTTGATACGGCAATGCGGATGAGGATCGTGTCTAAGCTTGTACCACATCGCCTTCCGCAAGTGGAAGATGCATTACTATCTTATAATATTATATATTGATGACGTTGGGGAAAGCATTTATCTTGCTAAGGTAAAGTGCGCATATGACTGGATAAAGGTGAGAGAAAATGAGAAAAGCTCAAGAGCAAGATGGAGTTGAGGTCGCCCCTGCTCCTCCTCTGCTTCGCCGCTCTCCCAGTTGCAGTAGCAGCTTGTTGGATTGTCTTTTTGCTTGGCCATGGCCAAGAGCATAGCAAGGGCCGGCGGCTGCCTCCGGGACCGGCGGCGGTGGTGTTCCTGGCCAAGTTCTTGGCTCTCCGGCGATCAATTTTCGATCTGGGCCCGCTCCTCCGGGAGCTGCACGCGCGCCACGGCCCCATCATCTCCGTCCGCCTGTTCCGCACGCTCGTGTTCGTCGCCGACCGGCACTTGGCCCACCGCGTCCTGGTGCAGGGCGGCGCCACCTTCGCCGACCGTCCTCGCCTCGCCGAGCCAGGCCTCCTCTTCACCGCCGGCGCCCGCGACATCAGCACCTCCCCCTACGGTCCCTACTGGCGCCTGGTACGACGCAACCTCGCCGCCGAGGCGCTGCACCCGGCTCGCGTGAGCCTCTTGGCGCCGGCGAGGCGGCGAGCGAGGGACGCGCTCCTTGAAGCCCTCTTCTCTTGTGGAGGAGAGAGTGGAGTAGTGGAGGTTCGGCCGCTGTTCCGGCGCGCCCTGTTCGAGCTGCTGGTGTACATGAGCCTCGGCGCCTGCAGCTTCAGGGTTGATGTTGACCGGGAGGAGACCATCGACGAGATGCAGGGGCTGCAGCAGCAGATCCTCCGATCCATCACGGACTTCCCCGTCTTCGCCTTCTTCCCGGCCATCACCAAGAGGCTCTTCCGCCGCCGGTGGGAGGCGTACGTCGCCGTGCGCCAGAGGCAGGACGAGATCTTCCTTCCAATGATTGATGCCAGGCGGCGAATCTGTGAACACGACGACGACCCAGGAGGACCGCCGTGCTACGCCGACTCGGTTCTGAAGCTGCGGGTGGCGGAGGAAGGCGACCGGCCGCTGACGGACTCCGAGGTGGTGAGCCTCTGCTCCGAGTTCATCAACGGCGGCACGGACTTGACAGCGACCGCGCTGGAGTGGATCATGGCGGAGCTTGTCAACCATCCCGATGTGCAATCCAAGCTGTACCACGAGCTGACGCTCAATTCCAATTCCAATTCCAAAGCATCATCATCATCAGCAGCAGGAGGAGGTGGAGACCTGAATGACCTGGAGGAGGAGGCGATGCCGTACCTCAAGGCGGTGGTGATGGAGGGCCTGCGCCTGCACCCGCCGTCGCACTTCCTCCTCCCGCACGGCGTGCTGACTCATGACGCCGAGATCGGAGGTTACGCTGTGCCCAAGGGCGCCGAGGTCAACTTCCTCCTCGCCGGCTTCGGCCGCGACGACACGGCGTGGACGGCGCCCATGGAGTTCCGGCCGGACCGGTTCCTCGACGGGTGCGACGTCGACATCACCGGAAGCAGAGAGATCAAGATGATGCCGTTCGGCGCAGGGCGGCGCATGTGTCCCGGATACGCGCTGGGGTTGCTGCATCTCCAGTTTTTGGTGGCCAGCCTCGTCAAGGAACTGGAGTGGCTGCCGCCGGCCGAGGGCGCCGTCGACATGACGGAGATGCTGGATTTCACCACCGTCATGAAACACCCGCTCAGAGCTCGCATCAGACCCAGGACGAATTCCACTTGATTGATGACCTTCTGCAACGATCCATCCATCCATGCATGTGTGCTTCTTCGTCTTGTATCATCAACATCAAAGTATATAATCCAACAGAACAGAGGAAGCAAGTAAGAAACGATCGACCTCTGGGGGACCGTATGTGAAGCTTCTGGTACAGTATTTGTTTTATGCCAATCGTATATGTCAAAAGGTTTGTTGACTTACTAGTTACCAAATATATTTTTGCTTTTTACGCAAAACAAAAATCTTTGCTTTTATAGCTTTGGAATCAACCACATCTCAACACTTGTAAATACCATGCAGACGGATGACTTTTTCACTTATATATTACTCAAGCCAGCACTAATCTTGTGTGTTCTTTTTCCACGCACTAAATTTAGTCTCATTCCATTGAATATTGAGGTACTAATTAGAAGGAATAAATATAGATTAATAACAAAAATCCATTCCATAAATCTTAGGCTAAATGGCGAGATGAATCCATTAAACCTAATTATTAAGCCATGATTAGACAATGTAATGCTACACTAAACATCTCGCAATTATAATTTAATTAGGCTTAATAGAATTATGTCACAAATTAACCTCTAACTATATAATTAGTTTTATATTTAATTAGCTTTTTTAGCAACCTAACTTCTCTTCACATGGCTGACACGCTCGAAACCACGAATTCGAACCAGCAGCATAAGGAGCAAACCTACCTCTGCTACGGCTAACAAATGAGAGGAAGAAAAATATAACGCCCAACCAAACGAAATGATGAACTGACTCTTTATCAGCGGACTTCTCATCCACGACCACGAACTGCCCGGTGGGGTCTTGTGCCGAGACCGAGAAACAGGTGAATATGACCAGCTTCTTCATGCAACTTGACATGAGCATGATTTGCAAACCAGTACAGGTGGAGCAACAGTGGTGCATATGGATGAGCCTAATAATCAATAAGGATTAATTATTAATTAATTTAGAATAATTAAGGACAATTTAGTTTATGATTAATGATAATCAATACAGATTAATCTATCTATACCCCTTATGAAAAGAGGTGAGATCGTAAGCGCCTTATTCTGCCGTCCTAATCGTGTTTTCCTCCGATTCATCCCATGAAAATAATGCTTGTTTTCCTCCGATTCATTCTAGGAAAAAGGCACAAACTTTCCCACTACGTACTGCCCCGGCATATGCTACTAAGTTTTGTTTAGCAAAAAAATTGGGAAGCGTCTCGCCGAGGTAGTTGATCTCCAGTCCGCCCCAGACAACAACACCCAGTCTGCAATGGCTGCCCCAACGAGCTCGACATCCCGTTCAAAATTGATGGCTCAAATGGATGTGCCATAAGCCAGGGGGGTGTGCGCCATAAACCTGACTACCCTCTTCCCTTCTCCCTGCGTTGGTCCCAGCAGTTGGAGCTTATCCATGGCAGACGCCAGGGGGATGTCAAACGAAGAAGATAGCTGAATCGGCAACCTTTAGGAATGTTAGCATATATTCCCGAGCGTCACCTAGTTATCTTAGTTTATTTCAGTTTGCTTAATTTGCTTCCTAGCATGCACAGTCCAGTAGATTGTTGTATGGCTGTGCGAGTCTACTGGAACTCGACGCAAGTTCATGCGGGAGTGCGTCCGAGTCATACGCCTGCATGTTCGTGGATCGTGGCCATACCCGATCAGTTGGCGTTCGTGCCGCACTTGTAGAGCGAGTTAGTCGCCATGTTTAGCACTAAGTTTCCCTTTATATTCAGAAGCAATATACAGAAAAACGCTGCTACCTTTCTCACAGCACAAAAATCCTGTCTTCGTGTTCCACCTCGCGTGTGTTCGTGTTCACCGCCGGCAAGCCATTGCCGGTTAACTCCGACATTTGGTATCAGAGCGGGTTCGTGATCCAAGGGTGACCATGTCGGCACCTGGACGCCAGCAGGGGAGGGGTTCGCCTCCGACACGACGAGGATCGTTGTCGCCTCCACCACGCTAGATCAAGATCGAGGAGCAGAAGGTCTTCGCACAGATCGGTTCTCCAGAAGAGAGGAACCACACGCGTTGGGTCCTTGACTCTGGGGCGACGAATCATATGACCGGCGCCAAGAGCGCTTTCTCCGAGCTCGATGCCGGGATCTGCGGCTCAGTTCGGTTTGGCGACGGCTCAGTGGTGGCAATCGAGGGGCACGGCACCGTCCTCTTCACCTGCAAAAATGGCGAGCATAGGGTGCTGACGTGAGTTTACTTCATCCCGCGCCTGACCGAGAATATCATCAGTCTCGGTCAGCTCGACGAGACCGGCTGCCGTGTCGACATCGACTCCGGCATCCTACGCATCTTCGACCAGGTGGGCAGGCTCCTTGCTCGGGTAAAGCGTTCGCCATCGCGCCTCTGTCATTTGGAGCTCAACATCGGGCGGCCGGTGTGCCTATCCGCTCGGAGCGAGGAAGCGGCCTGGCGGTGGCATGCAAGATATGGGCACCTGAACTTCAACTCACTGCGGCGGCTGGAGAAGCAAAACATGGTCCACGGGCTGCCGCCTCTCGATCAAGTTGATCAGATGTGCGACAGTTGTCTCACGGGCAAGCACCGGCGCAACCCGTTCCCTGAACAAGCCCGCCGCCGAGCCACCAACATCCTCGACCTGGTCCACGGCGACCTCTGTGGGCCTATCACTCCTACAACTTCAAGCGGAAATAGGTATTTCTTACTGTTGGTTCATGATTTGAGTCGATATATGTGGATTCGTCTCCTGTCTAGCAAGGATGAAGCACCGTCAGCCATCAAGAACTTCCAAGCAGCCGTGGAGGTTGAGTCCGGCAAGAAGTTGAAGATCCTCCGCACTGACCGTGGGGGGGGGGGGGGGGGGAATTTACCTCTGTACAGTTCGGCGAATACTGTGCGGAACATGGCGTCCAGCGGCAGCTCACCGCCCCCTATTCTCCCCAACAGAATGGGGTGGTCGAGCGCCAAAACCAGAGCGTGGTGACCATGGCTTGTTGCATGCTCAAGGCAAAGAATCTCCCTGGACACTTCTGGGGGGAAGCGGTTAACACCGCTGTCTACATCGTCAACCGCGCTCCAACCCGGGCGCTCGACGGCAAGACCCCATTCGAGGCATGGCACGGTGACAAGCCAGCCGTCCACTACTTCCTGACATTCGGCTGCGTCGTGCACATAAAGAACACTCGGCTGAATCTCAAGAAGCTCGACGACCGCAGCTTCAAGGGCATCTTCGTCGGTTATGAGACCGGTTCCAAGGCGTACAGGTGCTACGTTCCGGCCACAGGGTGCATCGTCGTGTCACGCGACGTCGTCTTTGATGAGGCTGGACAATGGTGCTGGGAGAACGACGGCACCGGCGGCTGTGATGAACAGCCATTCGTCGTCGAGTATGCCACAGAAATCGGCGAGGCGGCTGTACCGGTAGAAATGACTCCACCACCATCTCCAGCACCGACTTCACCACGCACTCCCCCAGCAGCGGCTCAACCCGAGCTGGTTGAGTTCGTGTCTCCGCCAGGGGACCATGAGCTGGACCTCGACGTCGACCATGATGATGCTCCACTCCGGTTCCGCGCCATCGACACCGTGCTGGGCCCTGCCTCACCGCCGGGGCTCGCTCAGCGCGTGCTGGATCAGGAGCTCCATTTCGCCTTGACCGTAGACGAGCCGGCCTCTTTTGCTGAAGCTGAACAGGAGGCGTGCTGGCGACAAGCGATGCGTGACGAGATGAAGTCCATTGAGGACAATGGAACATGGGAGCTCACGACACTCCCTGCCGGCCACAAAGCCATTGGGCTGAAGTGGGTGTTTAAAGTGAAGCGCGACGAGAAGGGCGCCATGGTACGACACAAGGCAAGATTGGTCACCAAGGGTTATGTGCAGCGGGCCGGTATTGATTTCGATGAAGTTTTTGCCCCAGTGGCGCGCATGGAGTCTGTGCGCATGATGTTGGCCCTGGTGGCGCACTCAAGCTGGGAGGTGCATCATATGGACGTCAAGAGCGCCTTCTTGAATGGCAACCTCAAGGAGGAAGTCTATGTCGCCGATGAGAACAAGCACAAGGTATTTCGTCTGCAGAAGGCACTATACGGGCTCCGGCAAGCGCCCAGAGCCTGGAACGAGAAGCTGGATGCCTCACTGGTGTCACTCGGGTTCCTGAAGAGTTTCTCCGAGCACGGGGTCTACACCCGGCTCAGGGGAGGTACACGACTAGTGATAGGCGTCTATGTGGATGATTTGATCATCACCGGGAACAGCCAAGAGGAGATCGTGGCGTTCAAGCTGGAGATGAAGAAGATGTATCAGATGAGTGACCTTGGGCTGCTAACATACTATCTGGGCATCGAGGTAAAGCAGAGTCCAAGCGGCATTACCCTGTGTCAGGCTTCTTATGCAGGGAAGTTACTGGAGCGCAACGGCTTGGGGAACTGCAACCCGAGCCTAGTTCCCATGGAGCAGCGGCTAAAACTGAGCAAGAGCAGCACCTGCTCACCGGTGAACGCCACGGAGTACCGGCGAGTGATTGGTGGCCTGCGGTACCTACTACACACAAGGCCAGACCTGGCGTTCGCGGTGGGCTACCTCAGCCGCTTCATGGAGGACCCTCGCAAGGACCATCTCGCAGCAGTGAAGCGTGTGGTACGCTATGTTGCGGGCACGCGCGACTTCGGCATGAACTACACCAAGCACGAAGAAGGAAGACCGAAGCTGGTCGGCTACAGCGACGCTGACATGGCCAGCGACGTCGACACTAGAAAGAGCACCACCGGCGTCGTGTTTTTCCTCGACGGAAACCCCATCACCTGGCAATCAGCAAAACAGAGGGTGGTGGCGCTGTCTTCGTGCGAATCGGAGTACACCGCAGCCTCAATGGCTGCCTGCCAAGGCGTCTGGCTAACCCGACTCTTGGCTGACATGTTCGGCTCAGGGTCCGGACCGGCCGAACTCAGGGTGAACAACCAATCTGCTATCGCCCTGAGCAGAAATCCAGTCTTCCATGACCGAAGTAAGCATATCGATACTCGGTATCATTACATGCGGGAGTGTGTTGAAAGGAACAGGATCGTCCTCAAGTACATCTCAACGGACCATCAGCTGGCGGACGTCCTCACCAAGGCGCTTGGGCGCGTGCGCTTCCAAGAGTTGCGTGCCAAGATCAGCGTCAACAACTACTCAGGTGATCGCGTCAAGAATTAGGGGGGAGATTGTTAGCATATATTCCCAAGCGTCACCTAGTTATCTTAGTTTATTTCAGTTTGTTTAATTTGCTTCCTAGCATGCACAGTCCAGTAGGTTGTTGTATGGCTGTGCGAGTCTACTGGAACTCGACGCATGCAAGTTCATGCGGGAGTGCGTCCGAGTCGTGCGTCTGCATGTTCGTGGGTCGTGGCCATACCCGATCAGTTGGCGTTTGTGCCGTACTTGTAGAGCGAGTTAGTCGCCATGTTTAGCACTAAGTTTCCCTTTATATTCAGAAGCAATATACAAAAAAATACTGCTACCTTTTTTGCAGCACAAAAATCCTATCTTCGTGTTCCACCTCGCGTGTGTTCGTGTTCACCGCCGGCAAGCCATTGCCGGTTAACTCCGACAACGAAGAGGTATATAGACCTGAGACCTGACTTGTAAGGTATGGGTTTGACTTGTTTTTGGTCCAGTCCAGTAATGGGTCTATGTCCTGGACATTGCTGTTATATGTAGAGGTCCATAGATTCGAGTACCAACAGTTAGCAGTTCAACTCGATCAGCTCCCTGCTTTGTTTTAGTGTTTTTTTTTTTCCCTCTTTCTGTCCCTGCTTTGTTTGATCAGGAAGGAATGACTCATGCCTGTATCATACACCGTCTAATTAGAAGTCGGAGCTGGACATACCAAAGTAACTCAAGTGGCATTAGTTGAATAAAACTCACCCTGTTCTTCATGGTCGACGACTCACACCTGAAAATACAGTACAAGCTGGTAACAAAAGCAGAATATTACTGCAATAGGAGTACTAGAGATTTCAGATTTGGTATGCAACTTCCGAGAGGCCAAAGCTTGTGCTATTAGGCGGGAAACAATGAATATAATCAGGGCAGCTGGAGAAGTTAAATTGATTTTATTCTTGCTGGAGGAGAAGTGCGTGGTGGCTGGCAGGCGTCGCCACAGTCAGCTGCATGAAGGTAACCATCGGGATCTGGGACGCCAACTGGCTCCCTGTCCTCTTCGATCCTCCTTCGCACGTCGTACAACTTTAGGCATAGTCTTGTGTCATAAGAGGCTTGAAGTTGTTAATTAGCAAATGGGTCAATTTTTAACTAAACATTTGAGGTCCTCTTCAATTCCATGCAGAAAACATAGTCCTTCCTTTCCTTGATCTTAGTGTACTTGCTATCTTGGTCCCCCAGGGAACTTTAATCTTTGCACCTTATTAGTTCATCAACTCTAAAATAAGCTCATTTCTTTTTCTAAAGTGTTACTCAATTTAGCTGTCCCCTGGACCAAAGTTATGAGGTTCTACTATATCGAGAATCGAGAATGTAAGTATAGTACTACCAACAAAAATACTATATGTCAAGACAACAAACTATAAGTCATGGATGCTTTTATAAAACTTTCTACTAGATACATTGTAGTATGTTATATTTAAAATATATACATTGTGTCTATTTACTATTATAAAAATGTCTATCATACTATACCTATAAAATATGTAGTATTTATAGTTTATCTTTTTTAAAGCCCGTAGCAACACACGGGCATTTTGCTAGTTACTAATTAATTTGAAATAGTTTCTTTCTTTTATATAAGTGTAAAAAGTTAATTTAAAATATTTTAGTTACATATTGATGTAATATGTAAATTCAAAGTAATTATATATCTGTGTAAAAAATTCGTTTTTCTTGTGTGAGAAAAGTAGACACGATAGTCATATAAACGCATAAGTACTCACACCTCTATTTGTGTAGAAAATATTTTTCTTGGGTGAGAAAAGTAGACACGAGAGTCATATAAACGCAATCACTTCTCTCATGAGCCCACGCATACGCACCATATTTCTGTGAGTGGCTGAGTGGCCAATGAGAGAACTAAGGTGCATCATTGTTGACAGTATGTGAAGCGCCGTTCGGCGCAGGGCGACGCATGTGTCCCGGATACGCGCTGAGGTTGCTGCACCTCCAGTTCTTGGTGGCTAGCCTCGTCAAGTCGTCAAGGAACTGGAGTGGCTGCCGCCGGCCGAGGGCGCCGTCGACATGACGGAGATGCTGGATTTCACCACCGTCATGAAACACCCGCTCTGAGCTCGCATCAGACCCAGGACGAATTCCACTTGATTGATGACCTTCTGCAACGATCCATCCATCCATGCATGTGTGCTTCTTCGTCTTGTATCATCAACATCAAAGTATATAATCCAACAGAACAGAGGAAGCAAGTAAGAAACGATCGACCTCTGGGGGACCGTATGTGAAGCTTCTGGTACAGTATTTGTTTTATGCCAATCGTATATGTCAAAAGGTTTGTTGACTTACTAGTTACCAAATATATTTTTGCTTTTTACGCAAAACAAAAATCTTTGCTTTTATAGCTTTGGAATCAACCACATCTCAACACTTGTAAATACCCTGCAGATGGATGACTTTCACTTATATATTACTCAAGCCAGCACTAATCTTGGTAGTTTGATACATGCATGCGCAACATATATGTTGTACTTTTGCATCATGAAAAATTTCAGGATACAAGTCTATTGTTATAGCTTTGAAACAAGTGTAAGACAAAAATAAAAGTATAAACTCAACAACAATGGATACCATATTTTAATGAGTTCATATCGCGTTCTACAATAATTAACCCTTTTGCTGTGTTGAGACCATAGAGTACAGTAAATGCTACAAAAATAACTTCCTTTTAGTAGGTTTTTATTTTAAAACACCGACAATGGTGATATGGTAAGGATGAAAATGTATAGCTAGCAAGCTAATAAGCACGGGTAGAACATTAGTAATGCTCAATATCGAAAAGTAAGTATATAGGATACTCATGAAATAAATTGATGGGGTACTTAGTAATTGGTTTGCCTACAATTCAAATTAGAAGAGAAATAGATGAGTTATGTCAAGTAAGAGTTACACTAAAATTTGACTTTAAGCTACATTTCGGACCAGGAGAGTAAATAATATCAAGAGATAAATGAAACGGGAATCATAATTTTAGAAGCTAAAATGAGTTTTTACAAATTATCTAACCTCTATCTAAGAATAAAATAATTTCTAAATTTTTTGAAGGGATATTAGTAAGTATATTTGGTTAGAATATTTTGTTGTTGTCATGTATTTACCTTTATCATGTCCTTAGCATTTTTGTATTGATTGAACGCTAGTGCGGGTATGCACCTTAGCAAACTTGGTATAGATGAGTTGTATCATATCATGTAGGATTAGAAAGTTTAGATTTCACAAATATATCCACTTGATTTTGTATAGTTGCGCCCAAAACAAAGATAGAACAAAGCTAATCAAAGTTGTTAGATTCATAAAGTGTTAGAGTAAGTATTTAGCATAATTAATGACAATTTATAAATGATAATTGCCGAAGATTAATTACTAATTAATTTGATATAGTTTATTCTTTTTTATAATGTATAAAAAGTTATTTTAAAATATTTTACTTATATGTTGTTGTAATATATAGCTTCAAAGTAATTATATACCTTTGTAAAAAAAATTTCTTGTGTGAGAAAGTAGACACGAGGGTCATATAAACGCATACGCACTCACTCCTCTCATGAACCCACACATATGCACCCTATTTCTATGAGCGCCCAATGAGAGAACTGAGACGGTTGATCTTGAGAATCACGAAGTGATCACAGGTGCATCATTTTTGACAAGGACATTGCATAGTACTAAATGAGTCTAGGACTTGAAACTGGATAGGTTGTTTCTATAAAAAAAAACTTAGTTAATCATTTTGAACCGTTCAACTAACACAATCATGTATCATCTTGTAAAGCAAAGCAAGCATCTTATTTGTATCATCTCATACTAGACTTGTCCGTTTAGAATCCATATGATTCAACTTTGTTGAACCAGACAAACGTGGCCTTACTAAAGTTCAGGCTCCCTTTCCTTTAGTAGGATAATAAATCGGATATGTTCTTGATAATGAATATGCAATTCAGTGGAGTGTGTAGTATTTGTTAATCTGAAGGTTGCCAGACAGTTTGATTTGGTCGGCTACATAACGCCATTTAATACTATTGATTTGATGAAGTTTAGAAAGAGAGAGGCAGTAAGGATATAGTTGTGTCAATTTGTGGGTACAGGGACGATGCGTGCACGTAGCGGGTGCTTCATGACGGTGGTGAAATCCAGCGCCTCTTCCATGTTCACCGCCGGCGCCTGGTGGTTTTCGTCCACCACCGTGGGAGTGGGAGTGGAAGGCAGCCAGTGGAGGTCGCGCACCATCCTGGCGACAAAGTACTCTGCGTGGTGGATGCCCAGCGCGTAGCCAGGGCACATGCGCCGCCCGGCACCGAACGGCATCATCTTGATCTCCCTGCTTCCGGTGATGTCGACGCCGCAGCCCTCGCCGCCGTGGAGGAACCTCTCCGGCCTGAACTCCATGGGTGCCGTCCAAGCGGTGGCGTCGCGGCCGATGTCGGCGACCATGAAGTTGACCTCGGCGCCTCTGGGGACCGTGTACCCTCCGATGTCGGATTCGGTTTGCACGCCGTGGGGGAGCACGAAGTGGCCCGGCGGGTGCAGCCTCAGGCCCTCGAGGATTACGGCCTTGAGCATCTTCTCCTTGCCTCCAACTGCTTCTTCTTGGTGTTCTTGGAGCAGCAGCAGGTCTTGGCGCAGCTTGGCTTGGACGTCGGGGTGGTTCACCAGCTCGGCCATGATCCATTCCACCAAGGTCACCGTCGTGTCCGTGCCGCCATTGAGGAACTCGGAGCAAAGGCTCACCATCTCCGAGTCCGTCAGAGGCCTGTCCTCCTCGCCGTCGGGAACGCGCAGTTTCAGAAGCGAGTCGGCGTAGCACGGTGGCGTGGAGTTGGAGGATTGATGGTGATGAATCAGGGGAAGGAAAAGCTCGTCTTGCCTCCGGCGTATCGATACGAGCTCCTCCCACCGCTTGCGGAAGAGACGCTTGGTGATCGCGGGGAAGAAGGCGAAGATGGGGAAAGATGCGACGGAGAGCAGGATCTTGTGCTGCAGCTGCTCGATCTCGTCCAACAATTCATCATCGGGAAGAGGAAGCCTTGCGCCGAAACACATGTGCACCAGCAGCTCGAACATGGCGCGGCGAAGCAACGGCCGGAGAGTCACCACCTTCAAATCTTCTTTACTATTATTAACAAGAAGAAGAAGGTTGGCGACTAGTCGGTCACAGACCAACCTCCTCGCCGCCGCGAACTGGGCCACGCGACACGGCTGCAGCGCCTCGCCGGCGAGGTTGCGCCGCACCAGGCGCCAGTAGGCCCCGTACGGCGACGAGCTTATGTCGCGGCCGCCGTTGAACATGAGACCCGGCTCGATGGGCGGCGGCCGGTCGGCGAAGGTGGCGCCGCCCTGCACCAGGACGCGGTGCGCCAGGCGGCGGTCGGCGACGAAGACGAGGGTGCGGGCGAGGCGGAGGGAGATGACCGGGCCGTATCGCGCGTGCAGCTCACGGAGCATCGGCCCGAGGTCGAAGATGGAACGCCGGAGCGCCAGGAACTTGGCCAGGAACAACAGCGCCGGCGGACCAGGTGGCAGCCGACGGCCTGTCTTTCCATCCTTCTGGCCATGGCCGTGCCGAAGCAACATGACGATTGCAAGGGCGGCGAGACTGGTGCATAGGAGGACTAGCACCAGAGTCTCCTCCATATTGCTCTGTTTCGTGTCTTCTTTTTGCTGCAACTGCGATTATTCTGGGAACACGAATGATGTTGTGGTGACTGCAGAGGCCTAAGCTTCAAACACTATCTACGGTTTTGTGGAGAAGAGACGCCTGGATTTCTACCATGGATGTGGTCTTGCTTAACCATCTTTGTCACGGTTCAGTGATTCATGCTCAAGCCAAGCCACTAGTGAGTGAGTGGTTCGTGGCAACAGAGACTTTAAGGTGAGGCCAGAGCGCGATGCGTGTGGTTCCGATCGGGTGCAGTAGTGCAGTGTAAGGTGAGGACTGAAACGACGTCACGGAAATGAGCAGAGCAACAAGATAACCACAAATAGACTGGTCTTGACATCGTTTTCTGTTACCAGTTTGTTGATTGGACATCTTGACACTTGATGCTGGTGAGCGAGTTTTAATCTTCAGAATGAGTATCCTTGTTGTCTTGGTGGTGGCTTGCTTGGAGAAAATAATTATCCAGGTGGCTGCTTCCGGTCTTGAGATGCGAGGTTGTCATGAATATATTGGAGCATGATTATATAGCACATTTATAAAATAATTTCTATTAATCCACACGATTAACATCCTTGTATATGAATAACAAGTCTTCTGACTGAGCCATCAGCTTCAATGATAAAATAGAGCGGCTGCTGCATTAGCCATTAGTCTTGAAAAATCTTGAGTTGATGCCATGATGAAAGTTGGAGCGCCTAATTAAGCACGTAATCTCAAACAAGTATGCATCATCATATATGGAGAAAATTATTTGCGTTAGCTTTATAAATCAAGCCTTGTTGTTTTGAGTCAATGACCAGAACATTATATGATAAAACATTGACCATGTGTAAAATCATGAATCAATCATGAAGACTTAGCTTGAGTTTACTCACACCCGAAGTCCACTTTTAAGAGTCAAAAGCTTTTTCTCAAGCTAGCCCCTAAGGGGACTGATCCTGTTATGCATATGCTAGCAATGTTTGGACAAGAACAAGAGGAAAATGTAACTTCAACTGCAGAAAAGGAGGCACATGCTCCATCAGCCAAGAAGAAAGAAGGAAAGAGGAAGTTCCAAACAAGAATTCGTTCTCAGTTGATTTTACAAATGCCATTTAAGAATTTTCTCACGTTACACAGAGGAAGAAAAGAAAGGAGGAAGCCTCAGACAAGAAGCCGTTGTCAGCTGATGCTACGGATGCCATCAAAGAATTTTCTCATGTTGCACTGTGGAAGAAAAGAAAGAAGAAAGCACTCAGGCTGGAATCAAGCAAGACTGATGAGTGCAAGAAGGACAAGAAGATATTCATGAGACCAAGGTTTAATGCGACTCTATCTGGTCACCAAGTTGTCCAAATGTTTGAAATGAGCTCCACAACTTTTTCACTGTTGCCTTGCCCTGCCTTTTACTTTTTGACAGGGAGTATGCCAACACTTGTTCTATTTCATCTCACTCTTGAGACCTGGTTGTTTAACAATGTGGACTGCCGGACTCTTAGACAAAAAAATAATTCATTCAGTGGGGGTTGGATACTACTATCTCATGGATGACCAAATTCTGCAATATAGCATCCAAGCCTCACGGAAGGTCAAAGATCGTTGTAATTGTAATCCAACAAGGAAGAGGGACTGAAGCAACCATTCAGATGTGTTTTTTGAAGGAAAAGAAGATTCTTCCAATACGAAGAGTGCTCCTATTTGAATGTGACCTCCCTAGGTGCTGAATGCATAAAGCAGTTTCAAAAATCAAGTGTGTTCTTTTACTCGGACCTGGTGATGACCATGGTCTGGGCCTGTCATTTCTGTCGGGTTAGCTATTGTAATCTTAGGTTGTAACTCATCTCTCCCTTAATGAATGGCAGCGCTCCTGCCCTATTTTCAAAAAAAAAAAAGGAGTTACTTGATGTACACCATTAGCTGCCTTGTATCATCGGCTTCAATGTAATTGTTGCACCTTTGGAATGTAATCTTCTTGAAATTGCAAAATGATATATGTCAATAAACTTTAAAAACTGTGGCAGATATATGATGATAGCTCCTAGCTCTTTGTAGAAGCAAAGCTTGTATGAAGTGATACGAAAATAAATAGAGCAGGTATGTTTGCTTGCTCCTTCAATTAACTATTGGTCCTTTAACTGAAGTATGAAGGATATGAAGAATCTGATAGTTAATCACCAATAAAATCTAGAAAAATATCCTGATAATAGATTCCGGATGAATATCCAATTTACTGATAAAATTGCAGCTGAATATACCAAAATAATCAGTGAATACCAAAGATGGTTAACTCAAGGGTTAAATAATACGATTCCGGTTGCGTGTCTAGTAACCAATAATACTTCGGTTCAATTTCCAGAAGAAATAAACAATATGATTCTGGTTGAATTTCAAAATAAATAATTGAAATCCAGATAATAGAATCCTGCTTATAAACTCTTGGCCAGAAAATCTAGCTTTGTCATATAATATTCTGGAATATTAAAAAAATAAAATAAAAAGAAATCTCTACAATCTATTAATTGAGGTACGGTCGTCCACTTCGTGTCCACAAAGTTAGAGATTAAATCCAAATCAGTTTCGTACCTTTTATATCAAGTACCGAATTTTAAAAATCATAACTCCCACATCCGGAGCTCAAATGAGATAAACTCGGACTCTATCTTATAGCTCTCGAAAAATTCTATAACTTTGGTATTCAATAGAAGTTCAGATCCCGCAGTTTTGATTTCTAAATATACGATACAAAAATATTTGTTCTGATTCAGACTCCTCTGCGCAGGTTTCTGTGCGGAGCCTATCTAGCTCCGGAGTCTAAATAATATGATTCATATATGTTTCGAAAAGTTATCAACGAGATCTACAATTTTTATGTTTTAACTTTTTTCATTAGAGCAAGTATACAATTTCAAAATCACGTTGCAATACAGTGCTATTTGTGGACTCCGTGAATTAATTTTTCCTTCCGGATAAAGCTTCTAGAATATGATAAATAATAGTGATAAAATTGTTACTTTTGACATATAAAATAATATACTAAAAAGCACCAACGATAATATAAATATAATATTTCATATAAAAAATATTAATAATATTGTATATATCTAATAATTATATTGTGTAAATAATTTATATTTAAATTATAAAGAGTGTTTTGTTTTTTAAAGTCCATAGCAACGCACGGACATTTTGCTAGTCACCTTATATCTGAAGTAAAAAAGCTGAAATCTTGGCAATTTAACGATGCTGATGATTGATAGCTCGTCTAACGAAGCCCCTAAGCGTAGCTTCGTAGCTTAGAAGTCTCAGGTGTCGATGTCCCAGTGCTGTTGGGTAAGTGCGATGACGATCGGCTTTTAATTAAAGAAGTAAGCGTGCTAGATGTACTGGCCGATCGGCGTTCAAGATGCATGTTTCATCTACTTGAGGTAGCTGCAATAACGGTGCAGCTAGCTTTGGGCCAAGCAATTTCCGAACGTGTTATGTACATGCATAAACAACAAGTAATGCAAGCCGAATATTAGCATGCTGTGAAGAATTGAAACAACTTGCATTGGGCCATGATAAAATTATTTTAGTCCAAGTTTAATTTTTTCATAAAAAAATTTGAAAAGATATTTCTTTTGAGGAATTTTACTGTCCAAAATACTGGCTAGTAGTTTTAAAAAACTACTGGCCAGTAGTTTAAGGGTAACTTTATAATTGTATTATTTATTTAATTAATAATATATATTCTTTTTCAGAAATACAGCTATCAGGCCAGCCCCCACCGTTTCATACGACCCAAACAAAAATGCCCATCAAACGATCTCATTCACTGAGAGCCTTGTCGATGTGCCAAAACATGAACCCTTTTACACTGAGACTCGTCTGTGATCTCTCAGCAGGGTATGGAGGATCATCCATGATCTCCCTCCAAACGGCACAACTATTACCTCCTGCAACGGTAAGCACCTCCATCCCCATGTATCCATTGACCGGTAGAAAGCCTGGACTACCTTGTAGTTGCCTGTAGATGGATCTAGGCCTAGACCGGCACAATAGGAGAGTTTCTTTCCATGATGCCACAAGGTGTTGCGATTGCTGTGTGGAAGAGTGATGGAATCCCTTGTGGCCGGGTTGAAGAGGTAGAGCCTGGTGTCGGTAGGAGCCACGCACTCTGTTGAACTCGTATCCGAAGATCTTGTCGTGCAAGAACGTGGCCCCAGAGGCACCTTGGTTCCATTGATAAAAGCGGATGTGATTGGAGATCCTGCTCCGAGTGCTCTCGACATGGGGGCTGATGGTGAAACACGGGTCCTGCTTCCATTTAGATGCAGAGAAACGGAGGTGCGCCTTAATAAAGGTGGGGTCCGAGATAATTTTCCGCCAGGCCTTGCAAACAGACTTGTACTTGAGGAGATCCTTCACTGGCAGACGTGCAAGGATGTCAATAACAATCTCCTCCAACAAGTCGGGACTCCTCTTCCTCTTTCTGCCCATCGATCTTCTGCAGTTTCATAATTCATTGCACACGTCATGCAGCAAAAGAAGAAAGATTAATCATGCACGACTCAACATTGCTTTTTTTTGTGCATAATATAGATTCGTAATAGGCATGATGTTCCACTACAAGTCAGATACGGACTCCGTATCTGAGTTATAGAAGGAAAAAAAAAAAGGTTGCATCAGGCCCACTCCCGCCGTGGCCGGGCGGAAACCTTGCGAGGGAGAACGCAAAACAGTATACGAGGCTGACGAGATAATGGCGCGGATGCTTGGTACTTTGGTAGCGAGTCAGGGATGCCGTCGAGGCGGCTCAGGGAATCTCGGCTCGTCGTTGAGGTTTGCAGCGAGGCGGTGAGCAATGGAAGCCGGGAGAGGATGGCATGGATGGGGAACGAACACATTAGTGGAAAAAACTAACTTTGCTGTGTGCTTATTGGTTTGCCGTGTGCGTTCTTTTGGATACACTGGAAAATAGGATGATCGGAGGTAGAGCAAGACTTGGCTCGATCCTTCCACAAGATTGGAAGACTAATAGCGTTTGTATAAGGTAAATGTATATGATGAATACAGATCCTCTATAGTTATGCATTAGCATTAATAGTGACTGATATATGGATCCGAAGACTAGTTGGGCCACATATCAGCCTCTGTTAATGCTAATGTACAACTGCAGAGGATTGGGTTCTCGTATCCGGTGGCCTGCATTCCTGCATGGTCTGATACAATAAAACAGTAAGCTTGGTGGAGAAAACAAAAAAAAAAACTCTGATAGTAGCTTATTTGCTCGCTCGCATTTTGTTCTTCTTTTAAATACCCTCGTTTGAAAACGCTCCTGGCTACATACATTAAGCATTAAGACGACACTGCTGTTTTAGATTTCCTAGGAACATGAATGGGTGACCTTAACCTGCAAAAAAAAAAAAAGGCGATGAAAGGTTGTTCCCCGTTTTCCCTCATGATCACAGATGGTGCAGCATCCATTCTAGATTGCTTTTGCGCATTATCTAAAAAGGAAAATGTTTTTTTTTCGGGTGCTATTCTTAAAGTATCGGCACAAACGAACTTATTCGGAAAGCCACCAGTTGCAATGGAGCATGTGAGGAAAAGATTGTTCGAGCAGTGTCAGGCTCGTAATCATGCTAATCATCTTCTTTCTTTTAACAGGAAGAAAAGGCAACAATTTATTTGTGTCGAATTGCACTGCAATGTCTATGATTGACACTTGGGGCCAATTTGATCATATCGTCTGTATATACTATAGCCAATACTATTCTCTGTCAAAGTAGCAAAGGAAGATTCTATTCTCTGCAAGCAACAATCTTTTTTGCCCCCTTTCTAAAAGGAAAAGAAATGATAGAAATGCCAGCTTCAGGATTGCTGTCAGATACAAAGTCATAGAATATTACGTGGACAGTTTTTCTACACAATATCCCACAGGTAGGGTTAGGGACAGCTGACTTGTTGAACTAATATGAGACATACTAGTAACGAAGGGAGGGGGTCAGACAGGGGTAGGACAATTGACAAAGTTCCAAGGTCTCACAGCTCAGGCGTTGCTGCCTCCTTGGTGGCCTGCACATCACTGGCCATTGAAATCTTGGTCAGGTGTTAGGTACAGGCAGATGTCGAGTCAACCCTTTTGATTGCATCAACAAAATTTCTTAATTATCCAGAAAAGAAACAAACTCAATCGGTGATTTTTCCGATTCCTTTTGGAAACCAAAGGAAGGGAAAATGATGAAGTGGGTGTGTGGAAGATTGAGGTCAATTGCAAGTTGCTGCTGGGGACACGGCCGGCGAGGTCAATTGCAACTTGTGTAGACAGATGGTCCAATTGGCTTGGGATCAAAGCTTTTAATTTGTGACCTCTCTACTAGTAATAGGAGCAGCAGCATATGGTTCGAAACAAGTGAAAGAACACAGAAACAGTAGCACATGAGTTGATACAAAAATAATTTTCTCACTGCTCTTCAGCACATGGATTATTACAATACACAAGAGGATAGAACTAATACAACAGCAAGCTTAAGCCTTAAGGTGGTGTTAGTTTTTACTTTACAAAATCTACAGGAAGAAGTGCAGCAGTAGAGTAGGAATGAAAGAATGGTACAGTACAATAGACAGAAGGAGGATAGGAAGAACAGTTCTCAATTCTTTGGATGAAAGAGATGGAGAAGGAAAGGGGAATGAATCAGAATGAGTGGTATTGCGTGGGCGCAGTGGCGGCGTTGGTGCGCGCGCTGTTGTCGATGGAGCGGACGAGGTCGGCGCGGAAGGCGACGACGCGGTGGAAGACGGCGCGCAGCTGCCTCTCGAGCGGCGCCAGGCCTTCCTCGAGCGCCCGGCACGCCGCCGCAAGCTCCTCGGCTCGCTCCCTCACCACCTCACAGCGCTGCGTCTCTTCTGCATCGTCTTCCTCGGCGATCTCCTCGAGCAGGCTGTTGAGGTCCCTGGCGGCGCGCTCGACGGCCTGCATCTCGGCGAGGAGGCCTCCTGCCCCTGTGGGTGTCATGGCAGAGGAGGAGGAAGACCCATGATACCTGCTCTTGTCCCTGCGCTTCCACTCGTCGGCGATCCGGTCCTGCAGCGCGGCCATGGATCCCGCCCACTGCGCCTGCTTGGGCGGCGCCACCGGTGGACTGATCGCCGCCGACGCCCTGTCCTGGCACGGCACCGCGGCCACGAGCGCCCACATGGCGAAGACGAGCACGGAGCTCATGGTGTATAGGGCCAGGCCCAGCCCGCAGCCCGCTCCGGCGGCGGCCTGGTGCATCTGGTGCATAGGAGGAGGAGGCGCCAGGTGGGCCGCCATGGCGTTCATGCTGCGGCCCGCGGACCAGTTCCTGGACACGCTCAACGACAGCGCACGCATCGTGCTGTTTCCGCCGCCGCGCTGCGATTGGGATTTATTGTTGTTGCTGGAACTGGAACTGGAATTATCGTCGGCGGCGATGATCCTGGCGATGGCCCTGCGCGCGCGTGCGAACTGGGCGCGGGAATTGCAGGGCGCCGCCGGGTGGAGGAGGAGGCACGACGCTGCGGCGAGAGCGGCGCGGTGGGCGCCCCGGAGGGACGCGAGCGTTAGAGACGCCGAGTTGAGCACGTCGAGCGTCTTCACGGCGCGGTCAAGGAGGTCGGCGGCGAGGCGGTCGGCGGGCGGCCTCGAGAGGGCGGCGGCGACGGGGGCGAGAGAGAGGATGTCGCGGAAGCAGGCGTCGGAGGAGGAAGAGACGGCGTCGAGGAGCTTGGAGAGGAACCCTAGAGAGAGCACGGGTCCCTGCGCCGCCTGCGCGTGGATGAGCAGCGCGGCGAGGCGGTCGGCGACGTGGGACTGGAGGCCGTCCAGGGCCAGGAGCTCGTCGTCCTGCGCCGGATCGAACGAAGCCACGGCGGTCGCGCTTCGACGGAAGCTCAGCATGCCGAAGAAGCCTCCTCCTCCCCCCGTCGGCCCCTGCCCCTGCCCCTGCTCGGCGGCGGCCATCGATTCGATCGATTTTCCTTCTTCTGCTCTGCTTGTTGGCTCGATGATTCGTCTGGAGGAGAGGGAATGGTGGGGAACCAAAGACAACAACTGTCTGCCATATATACGCTTCTCCCCCTCTCTCTCTCTCTCTCTTCTCTCAATAAGGCACCTGACGCCTGGGTCCCACCACCTTTTTCTCTCTCTTTGAAATGCTCTGAACAAGACTCGGTACTGCTGCTGGCGCGTGAGCATGAGAGTGGTGGACTCGTTCCTTTCCTTTCCTTGGAGAGCTCTCACCTGCTGACTTGGTTGCCTCCCACTACTACTCTGCTGACTCGGCTCTCCCCTCCTCTCCCCTCCTCTGCCGGCCGGATCATCATCTTTATTAGTATTTGCTTCTTTGATTTGGTTTCCTTCTACTACTCCTTCAACAACATGACAGCCTAGCTTGTCCCAGTGATATTGTTTTCATTTCCATTTTTAAATGACTTGGTAAAAAAAATACTGTATACTACTAATAAGATACTACTAGCTCTCTCTGCCTTGGACTGTACATTCCTGGTTGCATTGCTAGTACTGAACTTGTTCTGACGACTCTTTCAAACTTTGTCATGCCCCCCAACCTCAAAGACAAAATTCATATCGCTACAGCTGCTAATCTCACGGTACTACCACCACTGCCAAAATAATAAATAATCATCAAAAGTCGCATCTCTATAGTCTGCGGATTACAGCATGCAGCTGGAGACAAATTTTATGGATGGACCTTTATAATTTATATGATGACTGCGCAGCATGAGCCGCACGAACTCACGGTGAATAAATCTGCATTTCATCATTTCATTTATCTACACACAACATGAGACATGATTATTTCAATGCGTCATTCGGTTCAACTGTCACACCACCGATACTGATGCTACAACGCGTGTTACCAGGTTCAGAGAAGCTTAAAAATAGTACTGTAGTGTACTACAGAGCATCCGATACAGAACAAGCCAAATGACGCGGAAGGGATCTTCCATTTGCCTTGGTTGTATTTTGTTCTGATAGAGAGAGAGAGAGAGAGAGAAAGTTCAGCCCCCAAAATTGTACAGCTTGCTTGCATCCGGACTTTGATTACCCAATGAATTTTGTTGTCTCTTGTGCCAAAATCCAACTGAAAAAATTAACAAGGAAAAAAAAAGGAAAATACGATGGAAACTAGGCAGAGCTGTGTCCCGTCCGTTGTGGCGACCAAATGTCGTCTTTGTAACAGGGGCCCGTTTCCCATGTTGATAGATAGATGCTGCTGTCGCGGGGACAGTGACATCATGCTATTCTAGTTCCACGACAAAGAAGGAATGATGTTTCCAAGGGACGGAGCTTGATCGATGAGTGATACGCATACTTAGCAAGCACAGGAGGAAGGCTAGTTTGTTGCCGTTCGACCACGTCAAGGAAGGGGTGGCGTCATTAGTAGATTACGTCAACCCGGCTGATGTATAGAAGACCAAGTAGTCGTCCTTCATCTTTCACCCCGTCCAGTCCCCTTGGTAGCGTTCAGTGATATTCTTTTCGTTTAGTACATTTTATTAAATGACTTGGTAAAAACATCGTGCTGGGATAGCTCTGCCAGGGGCTGTACAGTTCGTTGTTGGCTTCTTTACCCTGCACTGAGCTTGTTCTTGATAATGCTGAATTGCTGATGTGCCCCCAACCAACCTCTAAATAAAATTCATATAGCTACAGCTAATCTCACAGTTCCGCAAGTGCCAAAATAATAAATAATTAAACAAAAATCGTCAAAAGTCGCATTCCTGCAGCCTAGGGATCGGATTTAAGCATGCAGCCGGAGTCCAAGTGTGTACTGCACAATTTTATCAAGGGTGGATGCAGCATTATGATGACTGGAGCATGAACTCACGGGTAGTCTGTATTTTCTTCATTTATACGACAAACAATGCTCTTGAAGCACGTCACACCGCCGATATTGATGCTGGCAATACGTGTTAGCAGGTTCAGAGTAACCTAAAAAAATACTTCATCCGGTCTTTTAAATGTTATCGCAAATTTGCTAGCTGACGACAACATTTAAAAATCCGAGAGAGTACTAAAGAGGAGCTATCTTTTTTTTTTCATTTTTTAAAGGAAACGACAAGCATCCGATAGTAGAGAGAGAAGCCAAAGGCGAGGAAGGGATCTTTCAACAACAAAAAAAAAACTCAGCCAAGAAAACAAAATTCCAGTCCCAAAAACAATACAGCTTGCTTAGTAGGAGCTTAATAGCCAATCAGTCTTGTTTGTTGAGCTAAAGTACTGTGAACCAAGTTAGCAGTCCCACAATAAAAAGAAAATGCGGTGAAGGAGGCAATCGTTCGCCGTCCGTCGTCGTATCGGGGGCACGTATGCAACAACAGATCTGTGGCGACTGGCGACCAAATGTCCAAATGTATGTACGTCGCGGGGACAGCGACATCACGGATCGGATCGTGATGATCGAATGATACACGTACTTCTTGTTGTTCGACCATGTCAAGGAAGGAGTGGTGTTTGCCACTGAGACGAGCTATAGTAGATTACGTCAAATCAGCTAATGACGAGGTATATATAAGACCAAGTCGTCCTCCCTCCGACCCCTATCTGATGATGGCGTTGAGTTGAGAGCATCGTCACCTATCACTGACTAACTCCAGCAGTCCAGCTCGAGGTGAGTCGTGATATCGAGTCGAGCCCAAACAGATGATGCTGCTGCCACGGCGAGCTTCCGTTGGTTGCTGAAGCTTGTTCGATTTCTAATCACCCGACCAGGTGGCTCCTACTTTCTCAGATAATGAGGTGCCTCCTACTACGGACTTCATTCATCTTGACCACGTCCACGTTAGCAGGCAGGCGGTCAGCCAAATAAAATAATAGAGCATTCACTGTCTAAATCGATTAAATGTATATCAATTTATACTAATTATTATTTCACAAAATCCTGCAATATATCTGGCGTGATGCTCTAAGCTTTTGGCAGCTGTGAGGGTGTGTTCGTTTCCACCCCTCTGATTTTTAGATCTATTCTATCGAATATTATAATACTAATTAGAAGTATTAAATATAGATTACTGATAAAAATCAGTCTATAACCCTCCCTCTGAATGACGAGACAAATCTATTAAAACTAATTAGATCATGATTAAATAATATGATACTACAGTAAATATCTCTTAATAATGACTTAATTAAGCTTAATAAATTTGTTATGCTGATACGCATTCAACTTTATAATTAGTTTTATATTTAATATATATTTAATAATCATATTAGTATTTTAATAATTGATGTAACTCTACTAAAATTTAGACCCCAAAAAACGAACACACCCATCACGACTAACTGTGACGCTGCTCTGCTGCCATCTTCATTCTTCAGGACCAGCATAGCAGGCCTTCTACTTCATCCCCTCTGTTTCTTTTTTTTTTTTTTTTTTTTTTGGTGGTTGTGGTGGTGGGGGGATAAGACCAAGACCGTGCTTCTTCATCTTGAGCACGACATTAGTAGTATATCAGGCAATGCCAATTACATACAGTAATTATGATTTGTTGGCGTCTGCTTCTTGGACGCGGTTTTTACCAAGACCATCGTCTGTCCCTCTCTCGCCATCACCGTCCGATGCTCGTTTAATTTGGCCGTCAGAATCGATGCATCACACAATTAAAACCTACAGTCTTTCCCTTCCTGCTGTGAAGCCATCTGGCGGGCGACGTCACCATCACAACCGTTGCTTCTCCACAAGCATAATCATGTAACCAGAATTTTTTTCGAAAAAAAAAAACCAATCACAACTGATCAAATTGGTGGGACAACGACACAAAATACGCGCAAAGTCAAGGCGAGCAATCGGATAGGGATTTTCTTAGTGTACAACCATGAATTAAGATGTCTTACAAAAGAAAAAAGGCAGATATTAAGATGCTGCTAAATAACCTATGCTGATGTCCCTGCCTGAGAGACGTCCGCTAATGTACATACAAACAAAATGCTTATCTCGGAGAAAAAAACAAAATGACTATGATGTCATATCACAAAGGTCTGCGTGTTCACTTGAGCTGGGTTCATCTTCAACTCCTTGGTTCTCCGGGCTGGCAAGACCAAAAGTCACTTAGAATTACCTTTACAACAGCATCCAATCATTTGCACAGAATTATACTAGTGTGTGTTTCAAACTTTGCATTACCTAGTCTAATCAATCAGCAACGTGATTATACTCTACATAAATGTATCAGCTTCAGTGGTATCATATTTTTTCTACTAAACTCTACAAAATCTTTCCAGCATATCACATATTCTTCTCTATTGACAGAAAAACTACATAATGAAACTATTAACAGATCAATAGTATAGTTTCATTCCTTGGAATCATCAACAAGAAACTGATTTTCCTGGATTCATTCTCAGAAGGCACAGACCAAAACAACAATACAAACAGTTACAGGCACAAACCTTCCCTTGCAATCACATTCAGTGATATCCTTAATGGCTTGGTTCAGTGCATGGAGAGCTATCTTCTTAACCTGGTCATTCAGATTCATATGTCACAAAAAAATTCAACATGTAGCATAGAAATCCAATAGATTTAAACATCCAGACAGTGATAACATAACAATTCTGTATCTAAACGAAAACAAAACAACTGACACAATATGCCCAATAGTGGTTTGCATAAAAAAAGGAAGGATATAAGGAAAATATGAATAGGCAGACCTCTAGTTTATCTTCATTCACCCTATGCCACTCTGGAAGCAGACGGAACTCATCTGTCAACCGGATGCATTCCCGTACATTTTCCGGAGAAACAAAGTCAAGTGCAACCTTTATGCATGACTGCCCAATAAAAAGAGTGACACCAATTAGCAATTATTTTGATTCACAAGCATGTCACTGATAACAACACCAATTAGCAATTATTTTGATTCACAAGCATGTCACTGATAACAATGGAAATAGTTATTTTCTCCATGTCTGTTATATCATACCTTCAAATTTCTGACCTGGTGGGGACAACCTGCTGGGATAAATACCGCCTCACCAAGCTTCTGTTCAAACGTCCAAGGCTCAATTCCTGCACAAGCAGCGATGAAACCAGGAAGCTTTTCATTAGGTAGGAAAGACATAAGGTTTATAAAACTGACCATATTCTTCCTTAAGCCTTCTCTTGTGCTTGTTTGTTAGATAAAAACACTGATCATGTATGGGATGAGTAACCTGCCAAAAAAGGGTAATCGTGCAACATGAAAATCAGATGACAAACAGAGTTACATAGTCAAATAGCAGGTAAACTCACTTACCTTCTTCACTGGCTCATAATTGGTGTGTCTAAATTCATCTGCATGCTTCATCAGATAATCATGCAGTTTGCTGACATCCTCTCGCCGAAAAATATCCCAAAGTGCACCACCTTCTGGCTGGCTTCCCTCTACAGATGAGAGATTCTCATCTTCTGACTCAGGAGACACGGTAATACGCCCTACACTGTTTTTCTTGCCTCCTCTTCTATTTTTTTTACTTCTTCTAGCAGACACCACATCACCTTTACCACATTTCTGCTCTGAAACAACATGGGGTTCTTGCTGCTGCTTAACAGCAGACTCATTTCCAAATTCTTCAGCTCTCGGTCCATTGTCTGATTCACTGAGAGTTGTTGGCACACCAACATCAGAAACTACCAATGAAGCTTCAAAGCTTTCACTTGTATCCTTTGTAGTTAAGCTAGCCTTCTTTTTCTCTATTGCTGTAATTCTTTTTTCTTTAAGTTTTATTTCATCAGTATGAGTGAGGATATTGACCTATACAAAAATTATAATTAGAATGCAGATATCAGTCATAAACTTTAGCATGAAACAGAAGTACAAAAAGGTTCATAAATGAAAGGTATGGAACAAGGCTTCTTTTCTATATTTTTCCTTTCTACTTTGTGACCTGTCTATAACTATTGTAACCTGTCTATTGTACAAAAAGGTTCTCCTTTTGGCAGAATAAAACAATCACTTAAAATGGCTAAACTATTGTAACCTGTCTATAACTTAAAAGTATGGAAAGTCCAAGAGATGATATTTGTAACAATTAGTGCATATTCTTTAGCAAACCATGTTACGGAAAATAACAATTGAAAAGTCAAAAATATACACAAGCAAAAGCAACTCCCAATAATCAGGCAAAGGGTTTATGTGAACTAATGAACAACAACAACAAAGCCTTTTTAGTCCCAAGCAAGTTGGGGTCGGGTTAATGTAAACTAATGAACCACATCAATTTTTTATGACCATGGAAGGATACAGATAAGTACAGTTGTTTTGGAGTCTCCAAAGGAACATGTCCAACAAAACCTTCACATGAACACAATAAACACAAGGAAAATAAAACATTTGCTTACCGCATCTGACATGTCGCAATGAATCTTGGTAACAGAATCACCAATTTCCAATTCTTGGGCCACACCATAAGCAATATATGTCTTTGGACCAAGGTCTGGTTTGTTAACATCTGAGGGCAACTTCACTGCCAGATTAAGGGGGCCAGATTCTGGATCTGTATAATCACGAAACGGCAGTGCAGACATAAACTCTGCACCGTGTCGTGGCAGTCGCTCCCCAAACTTGCTATGTGGCGGCCAATCTTTTAGCTTAAGTAACAGAGGCAAATCTTCTGGACCAACAAGCCCACGAGAATATCCAGCAAAAAACATGTGAATATTTACATCAACCTACATTTGGAAAATATGAAGAAAAAACCAGTTGTACCAGAAACATCAAAACAAAAATATTGTGGCTAGTAAGTGCAACAATGGACATATATTTTAAAAGATTGGCAACCACAAATAGTATGGGGCAAGCAGTTGTATAAAATATCTAATGGATTCAACATATACAACAATAAAAACAAAGACTTTTAATCACGCTAACTATCTTAGAAAAAGATTAAAAAAAGTATATCTTAGAAAAAATCATAACTGATACTAATAGGAACTTTGGCAAGCTGCAACCTAAGTTCTAATAAGGCACACTAACTATGAAGATATACAAGATGAAGAAAGTTAAATGATAATGATATTCCATTACCACACTTCAGCAAAAGCACAGCATCAGTGCCTATTACAATCAGGCAGAAAGGGATCCCCACATATAATGGCTATAAAATATTCTATGCATGTAGTAATTCCCAGCATCAGTTCCAGCTTATAACAATAAAAAAAAATACTGATAAAAATAAATAGTCACAACAAGATAACGAACCTCACACCACGTAAGGCATTCAAGAGCCAGAACTGAGAGCCGCTCATCTGTATCCTTGTCCCTCTTTTCCCGCAATGCCCGCCACATAACCATTGGCTCCCAGCTCAATCCAGAAGTCAATGCAAGCGTATCACGAACAATGACAGGCTGGCCCTTCAACCAGTGCTCTTGGAAGTGATCCAAGTTTCCGTTTTGAACATCTTGAGCAGTTGGACAATATATGTAGTTATCACAAGAGTTCTCTCTTGAGGCAGATTTCCGTACAGATCCATTGTTCATGCCTTTCATGTCAACAGGTCCAGTGACACAAGAACATTTTGACCCTCCGAGCTCCAGCATCTTTCCATTCTGGACTACTGAATTGGCTTTCGCCAATATATCGGCAATAAACTTTTCTTCAAACAAGCACTTAAGTTCAAGAATAGAGCTTCCACAACCACCAAATGCTGATGGTGGGCAGGGTATGCTTCCATTGTCATTCACCCTCCACCGCCTCAAGATAGGTGTGCCACCAGCAGCAGCTACACTTTCTGAAGACATGTAATTATGTCCATCACAAGGCTCTTGACTTGCAATGCTATCATAACTCTCCTGCTGCAGATCATCCTTGCGTCCACAGTAAGGTAGAGTTGTAACATTTCCACTATTAACACCGCCAGCTGGAATAAGGCCACGGCGAAGCTCTGCACAGCAACGGAGGCAGAGATCATAGGAACAGTTATTGCAGCTTCGGTGGAAATCAACAATAGATGTCCTGCAGTTGTTACTGTCACAAAGATAACATTGACTTAGACATTTCAAGCAATAAATAATTGCCATACACTTTGTGAGGAAAGCCAGACTAACCAGAATATCCGTTCATCACTTCCACATGTAGCTAAAGGAACCTCTACTTCACTTTCAGCAACTCCTGGATCAAAATAAAAAATTAGAAACAACACAACAGAAGTAACAAATAAAATGCATGCATGCTCCTAAGTTAGGTACCCAAAAAATGGCGGTGCTAGTAGTACCTTGAACTAAGGCCTCAATGCGTTTCTCTACCATCTGCTCATCGTGAAATTCTTTCAACCAAGGGAGTAAAAAGTGTGCAATGCGCATAGAGAATTTGATGTTATCATCTTCAGATACTTTCCATTCATCAACCTATGGAAAGGAAAAAAAGAGTTAACTTGAAACACGTAGGCCAGGAAACAAAGATGAAACAGAAGAAATAAAAACACACCATCTTTATTATATCTGCTGACCGCAGACAAGTCTTGCAATTGCAATTATGACGACAAAATGGGCAGTGTTCCACAAAGTCGTCTTCTGATAAATGTGGATACCTGTTTAGATCATGCCACATACACAAGCAGCAAAGATTACACAAAAGGCATAAAACAAACATTAACACAGTGACTCAAAGCATGATCCTTTGAAATAAGGATTGCTCATTGAGAGCACAAACCAGCGTTGGATGCACTTCACACAGTATCTCCTCTTGTAACTTGTGCAGCCCAGGCACCGTACAACTCTTCCATTATCGTTCCTCTGGCACTGGTGGCACATGTTTGATTCCTTCTGCAAATTCCAACAACAAATTGGTAACAGCTATATACACGTGTGGGAGAAGGTAACATATACAACCGCAGTTCAGAACAAGTAACTAAATGTCGTGGTTTCTTGCTAATGGATAGACTGAACGCAAGGAACATTCTAAAAAGGAAGAAACACAAACTACAGGACAATGACTACAGCTATGTCCTTTGAAGGAAACTATGAGGAGAAGACCTTTCATCTATTTTTCAGCTGCACTTAGTCAGCAGTTCTGGGATTACATTCGTATCATGTAGAATTATGCAGTTGCAGTCAACTTCTTTGATATGATGCAGCAAGAAAAAAAAGAAACTACATGAACAAAATCTTCATGGAAACCAGGGGTGAAAGTGGGACGGGATAATCCCGTCCCATCCCAGCACCGTAAACTATTTTATGCTGTTCATTTTCATTTTCTCGGTTAAAATAAAAAACGGGACGAAAACGGTTGTCAAATTTGTTTTCCCCCGGAAAACAGGATCAAAAACAGATTGGGCTACTTCCCATCTGAATTGTCGGGATCCCGTTAAGGACTACCATTTTTACATATACGGGAGAGCCTCTGCCACTTTATTTATCTACACTAGATAGATGCCCTGGCTCCCATCTATCTCCACAAGGTGGGACTAAAGCAATGTGTTGTGATGTGCGTGCATGTGTGCCCTCTGGGCCAGAAACCAACTGAGGCCCAGGATGGTGCCAGCCATTGGACCACGGAAGTAAAGAGCACAAAAGTCAAACTTCCTTGTTTTTTCTTTTACTTTACAATTATTGCTGCTAGCATTGTGTAATGCATGTACTTATGTGTATAATTAACATTAACATATAACCCATTTGTATCAAGCAATAAGTTTGGGTTGATTTTCTCAACTCAATTATCCATTGTCCAGATTAGTTCGTTTCCGACCAACCGATTATGTCCTGTTCGTTACCGTTTCCGTCATTCTCATTTTCGTTTCCATCCAACTAAAAAATTGTGAAAGTGACAATGGGAGGTGTTTTTCCAACCGTTCCCGTCCATTTTCACCCCTGATGGAAACCTTCATTAGTGGCATGACAAATTTAGAAGGAAAGAAACAATGAGGTTTTCAATCAAAGTAACCGTAGCTTCTCATCCTCGAAAAGGAAGTTCAAAAATGAAGCCTTGTTCCAGATGATTAGAATTTCAGAAAAAGATAGGCCTTCTTTTCTTCTTTGGGCCGATTCCCTTTAGTATTGTTGGTTCAGTAGCCCGGCTCTCGTGGTTGTGTGTGCAGTCTTTTGCCTACTTTGGTTGGCTTGTACAGTGTTGTTTTTGTACAGTTTTAGTCACTCCCTCCGTCCCATATTATTTGTCATCCTACACTCCTTCAGTTTTTCCGATTTACTTGTCATCCTCGCATCCCAATGCACTTTTTACTTTTCCCAATACATCTCTATCTCTATCTCTCTTTCTCGTTTTCTGTGTAACTACCTTTTTTCACTTCTCCTTAATCTCCGTGTCCAAATCTAAAACGACAAGTAATATGAGACAGGGGTAGTACTTATTTACTTATTTTTGTACTGTATATTCCTGAAAAAACTAAGTGTCACGGTTCCGTGTTTCAAGAAAACAAAGTGTCATGGTTCACAAGTATCATGCAATGTCAGAGCTGAGTGCAAGTATAGTGGACAATGAAATTCATGTTTAAGACCAAAGACACCACAAGCTGCAGCTCGGGGTCCGATACATTCCAAGTTTTCATCAACAACTACAGAGATCTAGTGGTGGCAAACGAGGGAGATGAATATCCACCTGAGGCTCCTGTGCTGCTGGAGCAATCAGTCTCTCACGAAGCCGTGAGGTCCTAGGCTCAAGGGAAGAGGAGTCAGCAACAGGAACTTTCCTGCGCTTTCTCTTGGTTCCTGGTACCTCTTCTGTCCCTTGTGCAGCATTTTCCTAGAACAGGAAAAAGAAGTTAATACAGGAGGCAACAATGTGAACAGTTATCTTATAAAAGATTGATTTCCAAAAACCTAACAAAAAGAAATCTGACCTCAAGAGAAGCCTGCATTGCATCCTCATTGCCATTTTCCTCACTGTTTTCCTGCAATTCAGACCAAAACAAATTAATTGCATAACCCAAAAAAAGTTTCCTATTCTTTATTTGTGAAAAAAGAACTGAAACCGCTACATGCAAAACATGCAGAATAGAGGGATAATTCATAGTGTGCTGACGCTTAGCC
The DNA here is from genome assembly GCA_032690845.1 of Eleusine coracana subsp. coracana. Taxonomy (NCBI): domain Eukaryota; kingdom Viridiplantae; phylum Streptophyta; class Magnoliopsida; order Poales; family Poaceae; genus Eleusine; species Eleusine coracana. The sequence goes on from CM064420.1 coordinate 338,530, forward strand.
CTTCTATAGTATTCCTCTTGATGTAGATTCAAAAGGTACATGAAGAAAATCAGTCAACGACCACAGCTGGAATGCCAAGGTGAGATATTATAATTTCATAACAAGACAAGCCTGCAAACGAGCTTTTATGCAATTCATTAAGGTGTCTCAGTAGCATTCCAACAGACCCGGGTTCGATTCCGAGTGGGAGCAGATTTTCAGGCTCTCCCTAGGTCAAAATAGATCAGTCACTGGACTAACCTGTGGTGGGTGGGCCCTCATGTAAGAGTCTGGCCATGAGTAGGGCCTCAAAGAACAGGTAGTGCTCCAATTGAGCTCTTCTTAATGAAATGTCATGGGGGCTGTCTTCCCCCACAGCAAGCTTTTTTTTTATTATTAAATACAAGCTTGCAAGGGGTAAAGAAGGATAATAGTACTAGTAGAAAACAACAAATGGTCTGATCGCGAAGGCGAAGGTGGGAAGATAAAACTGACCTTAGCAGAATCCTGCAGGTGAGGCATCGCATCGTGTCCCTCGTTTTCACCATTTTCCTGCAACACCGAGCAGGTATCAATAAGCATCTCACGGAAATGGCTGCGAGCTGTTCGGTCAATAAGTGAATTTATATCATGGAAATATTCACAGGCAAGTTCAGGAACGCGGAAATGGGAATGTTGTAAGCAAAATAAATTGCGCACACTGAATCCATCGCCTAACCCTAAAGGGGGCACTGTAGGTGCTAGAGATGCCTCGAAATCCCCATACCATGGATTGAATAAGCAAAACAAAGGGGGAGGGGGGTGATTGAATCTCAATCGATGAAGCGCAATGGTTGGTTGGTTGGTTGGTTGGAGGCTTATGCGAACGGCAGAATAACGCGGAAAGGTAGTGTCTCGCTCTCCACCTCCACCGTGTCAGACGAGACGAAGTAGAGCACAGTTATATAATTGGAAAGAAACGGCAGCGGCGAAAAGCGCAGAAGCAAAACAGTGGTCGAAGCTATGCGCCGTGGAGCAAGAAATTATCAAAGCATCGGGATATAGAGATTCGAAGTGGATGAGGAAGCCTTGCTCGCGTCGCGACCTAAGAAGGAGTCTCGTTGTGCATACCTCGGAGGCAGGGAGGTTCTTGCGCGGCCTCCCACGGCCGCGGCCGCTCCTTGGCGGCCTCCCGCGGCCGCGCTTGGGTGGCATCCCGAGTGGTCGAATCGGCGCCGGCGGTGAGGAATCGCCTCGCCGTGTCTGAAAGCACGAGGAGAGGAGAGCGGCGGGCGGGGTGGTCGAATCGAACCGGATGGAATGGAAGTGGAGGAGACGGGAAGGGGAAAACCGTTTATATAAGTACTATACTATGGGCAAAGTGGGGCGGTGTCTAGCCCACGTATCAGTGGGCCGGTTCACTGTGGGGCCATCGTGTCAGTGAGTCCGTTCACGTGTACCGAGGGAAACCACCATAGTTTATGACCGACCTAGACCTGTGTGTGCACACTGCACTTTGATAGGTTTTGGTTTCGCGGGCGGCGTTTGAAATTTTTGAGCCGCGCGCGGTAAAAGTAAAAACACTCTCTCTCTCTCTCAGTTTTCTTGCAATCCATCCCCCGGTTGGTTAGACTTGGACCCACCCACAGGATTGCATCTTGTCTTGAGAATCCATCCTCTCCGGAATGTTTCACTTCACCGAGCGTCCGAGCGTGATAGAAAAAAAGTGCAGCTGAGAAACCAATAGAGGGCGTCTTTTCTACCCCCGCAAAAAAAAAGAAAAAAGATTAGTTGAGTTTCCATACAAGATCCCTGACTCCCTATTCTCAAAAAAAAAAAAAAATCCCTTACTCTCTGTAGTGGTGTCCAACTGGGCCGCCCGACACAGCCCAGCCTAGGCATGAAAAAGCACGACCCATTTAATTTCACGTTGGTACGGTACGAAATTAATATCGGACCATATTGGGTCAGTCCACGTGCCGTGGCATAAACCTACGGCCCGGTACAAATTGGATTAATCGTGTCAGGCCAGCCTGTTAGACCCGTCAGAAGGATGGCCAATTAAACCTTTACCAGCCTATTTATAATAAGAGTGGTAAAAATGAGCAAAAATTGGGGTGAGAATGGGGATTCAAACTCAAGACCTCCTTCAGTTTACTTATCAACAGATCACTCTATTACATTTATTTAGTGTAGAAGTATATTTTTATTTTTAATAATACTAAATGGGTCGTGTCATACTAGACCACGTGACTGTCAGTCCAAGTACGACCCGAAACCTCGTGCCGGATTTGTGCCGTGCTTTTTTTAAGTGCTTTGAGCCGTTCCACGGGCCACGGGCTTTTTGGACAGCACTAACTCCCTGTGAGATGCGAGACAATTGCAGCCCATCTCATCTTGGAGCCCAAGCTGCTGCCTCAAGCCCAGAGTCAGTGCTTTCTTTCTCGCTTGGCAGAGTCCAAGCAAGAAAGAGCTTGATGTTCTGCTTGTTTTTGCATCCATATGATTTCCACATCCAGCCGAATAGCCGATCGACAAGTGATTATGAATAATCTATGCTAAAAAAAGGGAAGTGATTATGAATAATCCGCCATCTGGCACTGACTTACAGTCTTGCACGAAGCCCTGTGTTGCTGCTTCTGCATTTAAATTTAAATAATCTGAATCAATCAGAACTTCCCTGCTTTGACGCCTGCACGTTCTCGTCACGGGAGCTACGAGACAAGGAGTTGAGCATAGCTACGACCATCGAGTAGTTATCTGACGCAAGTGCATCAGAAAATTACAATTAGCTGTAGACGCACAGCAGCACGGCAGAAACGTAACTTACCTATACATGGCTTCAAATCCTCTGCATTTGAGCATAATGTTCAGAGGCATGTAGCTCATAGCAGTGTCTTGTGAGATGGTGAACAGAAACATGTAGCGAATTCTGTAACAACAGTGATTCGTGGCACTGTAGAGCGAATTATTACTGTAGATCGCCTATTGTATCAAACAACCTCTTCCAAAGAACATAGATCTAGCAGCTAGAAACACCTTCTAATGCAGACAACTGTAGATATTTCAGAGGATCTCAACCCCCTATTATTATATATACTCCATGACGGGTGGGTCTTTAGACAATTCACACGCCATCGAGGTCGCCATTGGACCCCCAAGATGTCGATCCAGCTCCAAACAATATCATTCATCAGCTGAAAGGCGACCTGTCGGATCACAACATTCAGGTCCGCATCCAGCTCCCAGCCTCCAACAGATATTCATTGGACAAACGATCACACATAACATTCTCCTGCATTGTTCATTCACTGCTACGGTACACCTGAAACATCATGTCCCACAAGACAACGGAAAAAAGGACAGCTTTAAAAATTAATGGCGGATGTAGCGTAACAAACAAATCACTGGTATTCTTCACCCAGTTAAATATAACTGTGAAAAAACAAAAATAAAACCTGAGATATTATAATAATAATGAAGGAAATACACCACAAGACATTTAGCAAGCACCAAACGCAATCATCTTCCTAGCCTAAAACAATATTTTTACACATGCTTTTCTTTCCCTTTTATGTTACAAAGGCCAGCTGCACCAGGTTGAGTTCCTCAGCTCCTGAAGCCAAAGTTGGACCACCTCCTACCGGCTTCTTTCTTGGCCCGCTGTGCGTTAGTCCCGAAGAGGTTCTCGAGCGATTTTTGCTTCCTGTTTCGGGATCGCCCAGCCTCTTTCAGCAGCTCTGCGAGCCGCTTCTTCTCGTCCTCGACATCAGGGTTTGCAGTGCCCAGCTTCTCTTCCCTCACCTTCAGTACGTGCTCCAGGATTTCAATCGCATCCTCCACTCTGCCAATACAAGGGAAACACAAATATGTATGAAGCCACCAAATCAGAATAAAAAAGTTGAAATTTAGATGCTATGTATTTTACAGTGTACAAAATCCAAAAACCATATCGATGCCCAAATTCCAGAGACTGTAATGTTCAGATTGCAGCTATGAATGAGCACAGACCACTTATCATGAATACAAGTTGGGTTTCCAAGTAGTTATATATACACATACAAGATATGTGAAATTTAGATGCTATTTTACAGTATACAAAATCCAAAAACCATATCGATGCCCAAATTCCAGAGGCTGTAATGTTCAGATTGCAGCTATGAATGTGCACAGACCACTTATCATGAATACAAGTTGGGTTTCCAAGTAGTTATATATACAAATACAAGATATGAATCATATAACTTAGTGGTATGCAGAACATGTGGGCAACCAGATGACAGACCACTAAACAATAAATGATGCCATCTCATTGCAGAGATGATCAACTATGGTAACTCAGCAAGTAATCTATTGGATAGGATAATCTATTGCTAACTCGGCAAGCAATCTCATTGCAGACATCATCTCAATTCCCAACTAATCTTATCTTACACAGGGTAATCTAAAAGAAGCAGCCCACAACACACACAGACCTCCTGTTTGTATCTAGGTTTCCACAACACTTCTATATTGTGCCACATTGAATTTCACAGACGAAATTATGACTGGATTTTTAAAACATGCATTCATGTTGCTAAATACTAACTAGTGTGTGTTATTAAAGACATACCTTCCCATGGCGTCATAAATCGCAGCAAGGTTGCTGTAGACACCAAGAGTATCCGGATGATTCGCACCACACTCCTGCTCCAGAACTGCCCTTGCCTCTTCAAACAATTGTGCAGCCTCATCAATCTTGAACAGCTGTACACAAGCAAGCCCCATCTGATTCAACAAAACACCGAAAAATGCCGATTTCCTCTCTCCACTAGCCCTCAACTTGGCAACAGCGCTCTCAAATGAGTTCCTTGAGTCAGCATATCTCCCTATCATGTAGTACAACACACCCATTTGTGCCTCGATTCCAGCAACAGTGCTCCACTGCCCTGGTGAGTCCTCAAGCAATTTAAGAGCCCTTTGAAGAAGCTTTAGGGCCTCGTCAAGGTCTCCAAGCGCCTCATAGATGGCAGCAATCTCCATTAGACCTCCAGCAACCTCGTCCGGGGCAGCACCAGGCGCAGGCTTTGCGTAGACACGCAGGGCGTTCTCACAGTAGGACTTGGACTCACGGAGCCTCCCCGTTCGGTGGTAAAGATCTGCAAGGCGGACATAGACGGATGCAACTGAAGGATGGTCATCGCCACGGGCTGACTTGAGAACAGTCAAGGCCTTCTGGTATGAGAAGACGGCCTCATCGAAGCGAGCAAGGGCAAGGTAGGTGTTGCCTATGGCGACATCAATCGTTGCAACCTCGATGTCACGGCCATTGGCAACCATGGTCATTGAGGCCAGTACAAGGTGCTCGAGGGCACCGTCGTAGTCACCCTTGGCATCAAGGATAAGGGCCATGAGGCGGCGGTCCGAGGCCTCCTCTAGCGATGCCGGAGCGCTGTGCTCTCGATGAATCTCAAGGGCTTTGCGGCACAACTTCTCTGCTTCATCAAATTGCAGAGCTTGGACATGCGCTTCCGCCAAATACCTGCTCATTTAATTTGTTTTTGTCAAAAAAGGAAAGACAATGGTCAGGTCCTAAAGATTTGTTGTACCAGTTGTTTGCATGATATGTCGTTTGTGCCAACGATTTTCAGTAACGGAATGCAACTATGCAAAGGTCCCAAAGATAAAATTAGTAGATTCCAGAGACCAGAGGCAGTGCAAAAATATCTTGTTTTGGGAGAGATGAGAGATCTAGTAGATCAAGATCACGAGGTGACCTGCAGGTTTCTGCGACGCGGGGATCGCGGTCGCCGAGTGCGGCCATCTGGATCTCGAGGCCCTTGCCGTAGCAGGAGATGGAGTCGTCCATCCGGCCGAGCATGGCGTGCGTGTCGCCGAGCTGCATCCATCCGGAGAAGGCGGCGAGGGACCACTCCTCCCCCCTCTGGTCCTCGGGCTGCGGCTGCATGTCGTCGGCTCCCTCGCCCTCACCCTCGGGATGCGGCGGCGGCGGCGGCGTGACGACCGCGACGGCGCGCTCGAGGACAGGTATGGCGTCGGCGTGGCGGCCGAGGCCGCAGTGGATGGCGGCGGCGACGTGGAGGCTCATGGCGAGCTCGAGCTCGGCGCCCTCGCCGCGGCGCTCGAGCGCACGGGCGGCACGCTCGGCGAACTCGAGCGCGCGCGCGGCGCCGCCGCCCTCCCCGGAGACCATGGCGTCGCGCGCCTGCTTGAGGAGGAAAGGCCCCAGATCCGGATTGTCCAGCGCGGCCTCGTCCGTCTCGGGGGGGCCCGGCATGGACTTCCTCGGCTTGGCTCGCGACGAGGTGGACGGCGAGGGGGACGGCGGCGCCCTCCTGGGAAGCGGCGACGAGAGCCGCCGCGGTGGCGGAGCGGCCGCCGGGGGCGAGGTTTCGGCGGCGGCGAGGCCCGGCATGGTTGTTAGGTGAGGTGGGAGGTGTTCTACCGGTGGCAGACTGGCAGTCGGGTCGGGGAATGGAATTGCTTCGTTGCTTTCTAGTAGTTTCTTGCAAGGGAAGGGAAGGGAAGAGAAGGCTAGGCTGTCGAGTCGAGACTGGGTGCAAGGTAGTACAAGAAGCTAGTAGTACAGGCTACACAGGTTGACAGCTGAGCTGAGCTTGTGCGCTGCCGCAGCACCACACCACACCACACCACCGAGAGAAAGAGGAGAAGAAGAGAAAGGGCAGGTGATGGCAACGGCGGGATTGCCTGGCGTCATTATGACTCCAACTTACTAACAACAAGATAATGGAGCCGTTTCACTGCTTCAACCCACGATAATTTCTCGTGAAATTCCGGGCTGGGCAATTAACCTGCTCCCGTACTACAAAGATACTCCTACTATTATTTGCCTTGAGAAATGGAAATGCGTAATCTTTTCTGAATCCTTTGATCTGTCCGGTCCCCAATTACATTAGCGTGTAGTAGTACGCATCTTGACTTGGCTGCTGGATGACGGATGAACGCACTGATAAAGGTCTTTGTGATTACCCGTATTCCTCCTATATACTTTATCAGTGTATGTGGGCACACCAGTATTCCTGTTGATGAATCATTTTGATCTGCAGCCTGTATGTGGGCTGTTCCTGGTGTGCCCCATAATTAATCATGCCATATAGCGTCTCAGATCATCACCTGGGTAATCATTCTGTCAAATGAATTATAGCTTATGCTCCATTCATGACGGACCTTATATCTCTATTGTATTAGTAGTATCTGCAAAACGTGATGGATGCTTGCTTTTTTTTTTGTGAGAACGAGCACTGGTTTACAAAATAAAAACACAAAGGAAAATAAACAATAGTACTATATTCAGCAAATCAAATTGATTTGTGGTTATGTGACTGCTTTCCACATGAGACGAAAACAACAAGCACTACTCGTCTCGGATCTCCAAAAGTGATTCCATACACCGACATTAATACTACTGCTTTAATGTATTATTATGGCTCCGTGAACGGGCTTTTACCGTAATGATCTTGGGTTCGATTTCTGTTGGAAATGAATTTTTTAAGTTAGTTTAAAAAAATTCCCTCGTCTTTCTCCTAAGCCAAAGCATGTATAAGACCATGTCTGAAGCTAATCGGTACGGGGCTTTGCTCCCAATTTAAAGGCTGATACATTATGAAGTTCTCACACAGGCCAAAAAAGGGGTTTATCATGTAGGGGGGAGGGTTTACCATATCAGGGGGGAGAGGGATTCGAGAATTTTCTAAAACTGGGTGAGAAGATCCTCTCTTCTTAATACAATACCATTGAGGCTATTTTACCTCGACAGATCTAGTTTTATTATTATTATTATGGCCCGACCCCTAACTAAAAAGTCTCCTGCACGACATAACAATTCTATGGCTCAAGTGTCCCTCGGGTGATTTTGTCAAATATTATCTCGCAGCCCGAACAAGTTCGTGCTAACCCCATATTTTGATTGAACGGTCGTTGCTGATCCTTTCGCAATTTGTCTGTCAAATATCGGGATTGAGATGACAGGTATACCAAAAGACACCACGTCTGGTCTATGTTGTCGCAAGTTGCAACCACCAGACACATCGAGGTGGCGAAGATCATGGAATGCAACGGATCACTCACACCCTGTCATAGATAGAATCACGTACACAAATGACCTTGCCACCTATCATCAGCTCAAGAAATAAGTTCCTTTCATAAGGGAACATTCTGCAAGCAGCCTGTAATGAGTATAGACCAAGTCAAGGGAGTGCCTGTGATGGCCGACATTTTCATTGCCGCTCGATCGAGTATCATCCCATCTTCAACACCGTCCATCTCATTTCATTTCTCATGAGTCGTCATGTCCTATTGGCTTTCTCTCTTTATCCTTTTTCTTTCTCCATATAAAAAAAAAGTTGAAGAAAAAAAAGGTGTACAACTGTACATGTGCGAGAGAGATACAGATACGCCTAGAGGCGCGTGTGTTCCTTTGAAAGCATCACGTGACGTGAGTGAGAGTTGACGCTCCTGGCTCCTCCACACCGTGTCCAACGGACCGAGAGGATCCGAGGCGCTGTCGGCGTGCACCACCGTGTACAATGCGCTCCTTCAAAACATCCCAAGTTATTATTATTATTATTATTATTACATTTTTTAGCGGACAGCCTAGGACGCGGCAACCAATTTCAAAAACATGTGCACTGTGGTAAAAAAAATATTCCCTACTTTCCTCTCAAGAAAAAAAGAGAGAGAAAAGTTAACATGCATGGGCCGTGTGTTGGGTCAGATCTCCCAGTGGGCTCGAAGTTCCCTCGGCTTGGTTAAAGTGGGCTAGGCCTAATAATCCAGTCCACCATCACTTTCTCTCACCATCGTCATCCATTGCTCCGGCGCGGCGGCGGCGGAGCGGAGAGCTAAGCCGCCGTCGTCCCGAAGAATAAAATCAAATCCAATGTCGTCGACGTGTTTCCTCCTCCACCCACCTGTTCCCCGGCCCGTCGCCTCCTCTTCCCACTCGCCCTTCTTCCCCTCGTCCAAATCCTTACACCTACCCCGCACCACTCGTCTCAGAACTCCCCGCCTGCCCGCAGCCAGTCGCCGCCCGCCTGGCGCCAGGGAGGCGCACGTGGCGGACGACGATGGGTTCATCCCGATCGCGCGGTGCTACGAGAGCCCCCTTGTGCGGCTCGAGCTCTCCGGCGCCGCGCGGCGGGAGCAGGCGGTCGCCGCGGCAGCGGAGGCGCACCTCGCTGCCGGTTCCGACGCCATGGTCATGCAAACCTTCCTCCCCGTAACCGACGGTGTCGACCGCAGCGTCGCGTCCACGCGAGTGGTGAGTGCTTTGCACTCGAAAGTTTGTTCGTCAGACTTGTCAGTTCGACTAACGCATCATGCCTTCTTCTATTCAACCTACGCGTGGTCAATAGTGTCCACTGGAATTGACTGTTATTATGAATTCCGTTATTAAGCCCCATATGCTAACTTTTTGTGTAAAACATCCGTTCCAATGTACTACTCCACATCGTGGGAGTGGGACTCTTATGCACCAATGTGGATGGGATTAACAATTCCAACAAGCAAGATTGCTACCATAAAGAGTTAGTAGATCGGTGATTACGTGCAAGTGGGCAAGGCATTTAGGGGCCTGTTTGATGTGTAACTAATATTAATTGCCGCATGATGATTTTGTCCATGTTCTATTGTATTGCTCCCTGGGATATACCTACCCGTTCCATGTATGTGAAAAATTACAGCAGTCTTGAATTTGATGAGAGGGTTTTGGGAAATTCTGTAGATTTTGCAAGCTGATGAAGTCAAGGACAAGGCCAGCAAGATAAAAATGAAGATTGGCTCTGCTTTTTTCTCTGAAAACGAACCTGATTCAGAGAGTATATTGGCAATGGCATTTAAGCAAGTTGTAATGCACCGGCTGTCCAATTTTCAACTTGAAGTATTTTCCCCAGGTTCAGAGAAAAACTTCCAGGATTTAGGCAAACCCCGAAAGGTGCAGATCTGTAAATTTACTGTGTCAGATTCCTTTTTTATCTGCTTGGTTCTTGCTGATTCGTGAATTTACACCAGGTGTCTGTAGATTTCAGTATCAGCTCATCAGATGAAAAACTCCTATCTTCTCTTGCCGAAGCCATTTTCTCCTGTGCCATTGAGGATGCCAGTAAAGATTTCCTTGGGGTCACTGGCAGTTTGTTGCAGAAGCGACAACTCAGCTGCTCAACCGACTTCTCTGTTTGTATACACAAAATTTCTGAAGCAGAAGTAGTAAAGAATGCTAAGAAGTGCTTGGAGAGTTTTAATCTAGTGAAATCTTCTCATGAAGTCCATAAATCAAAGAATGGATGGTGGTCAGCTCACAATTATGAAAGTTTGGTGAAGCTCGGGGGTCCCGAGTTTGTTCTTTGGGTCAATGAGTACATTCCGAGCTATAAACTGCAAATTAGTGTCAATGCATTTCGTAATACAAATCTTGAAGGCTATCATGAGTTATTAAATAGTAGATGGGAAGTTTTCTTGTCCCACTTCCAACTGGTAAACTGTTCTTCGCTCCTATCATTTATTCTTTGTCTTTTTTTTTAAAAAAAATAATAGAGCATGCATATATAATATCCAAATTTGCTCATTGTTACTCACTCACAAGTTCTTTTTCTCCAATTACACCACTTACAGGCAGAATTAGGAAGCGTCCTGGACATGTACTTTGAAGATCAATTCACACTGCCCGGCAAAACTTTCCACCCCCACTGGAATTCAGATCCATCAAAGATAAAAAAGAACAGCGTAAGCTGGCACGTTTTCAGTTGAAGTTTATTCACTTTCAATACTTCAGGTCAACATATTTTTTTTTTTTGTGCATGCAGGGGTATCTGAAAAACCTTTATCCTTTCTTGGCTGGTAGTTGTATTGTTCTTTTTGTCGGCATCATTGCTCAGCTATGCTGGCCCCAATCTCTTAGAGACAAAAGATTATCACATGTCTCATCATCCGAAAGCTATTGTTCCGATATTCTGGACGAGAGTGAGGTATTTATATATTTCTATCCCGCTCCTAAACCTTGTACTTATGCAAGTACGAATCTCAGAAAAGAAGGCATGACTCCTGTATTTTCCTTTTCTGAATTAGTAGTTTCTTTTTCCTTGGTAATAGTGATAGTATGGTGTCATGAGGAGTCAAGGCGCACATGTCGTTATATGTGCCAAAGTAAAACTGAATTAGCGCACTTACGTGCCCCTGCAAGATCAGTTCATAGCATGAATACTTTGTAGGTTACTATCCATTTATTACCTTGTGTCCTGTATATTTGTCTGATTTATTCCTTGTGGTCAGATACAAGCTTATTGCACATCTGTTGTTAAGATAATAAAAGACTCATTTGGCTTCTCTGGTGATATAATGGTTGACACAAATATTGGAGCTTGGGTTGGAGACCTTCCTGAATGCTTCATGGACATCAGTAGCAAGGAAAATGCTGCTTCTGATGATGTACAGTATCCAAACAGTTATAGCCAAGAAGCTCTGCAGAATATAGCTAGCTTTCAGGTACCCTTGCCCGACTTTAATTGTATAACATCTTCCATTTTTATTTCTTTTAAAATTTAGTTGTTTGTACTGTGCTAATTTTTCCCCTGAGCTGGGTTACATGAGGCATCCAGTGTTATTTTCTGTGTTCCATTTAAAATAAATGATGAAAACATCAAAGAAAATTCCTGGCTTTCATTTGGTGTAAGAAGTTAACTATTTTGTTAATTATTTTGAGCCCGGCAGCTGAAACTTACACCCACCACTTAACTGTCTATTTGTAGGTGGTCATGTCAGAAGAAGGTAGAGTAGTAGGATTTCAGCCAACAAACCGATTAGCTGTGAACCATTGGGCAACAAATCCTCTAGCAACACTTCTTTATGAAGGACGTGCACTCTCTCCGGGTAATACAATAGAACCATGCACTTAATTCTTAATACTTGTGCACATTGAATATTTTTTCATCTAATACTTCGATATGGATACTATCAGGCCTTCTGGAACCAAGGCTTAAAATTTCTCGTCCCGCCAAACTTATGGCAACTGAACTGTTGATGCCTGTAAATTCGGAGTCCTTTTTTGCGTTGGCAAGGCCAGTTCAAGTTTCAAGCTAGCGGAGGTACTTTATGCATTTTGTTTCTCATCAACTTGTTCTCTTCTTGCTATTTGCTTTCTTACATGTTTTATTTATAATCCCTACTAACCCTATTCATCCAAAAGCTTATGTTTTGCTGCCACCTATTCGTAGTGTCTTATCATGTTGCCTCATGCTTCGTATATAGGATTTGCTGTTACATGATGCTACGCAGATTCATGGACTGTTAACTAGCAGATTAAGGGGATTTTACTGTCATGTAGTTGAATATGAAGACCAGGGGGTCAATTTTTAACAATTTGAACAGAGTGACTATGCTTGCCTTAAATGTACATGGACGATGCAAGTATGACTGTGAGCATCTCAGGAACTCACTCAGTAGGTTCCTATAGGGTTGAAGCATGGGTTGCAGGTTAACTGCTTATTAGGAATTTGTCCTAAAGGTCGAGTTCTCACTAATATGAAACAATTACTTCTAATGATTCCTCACTCGCATGGTTCTGGAGGTTCTTGAATTACACTGGTTTCTGATTAGACATCATATTTGCATTGAGAATCAATAGAACAAAACCATGCTTTTTTTTTATTTTTTCATTTTGGGCTGTCCATACTACTGTGTTGTTATTCTATTCCTGTTGGTATTTGTCATCAGTTGATGTTTCACAGATAATTTACTTCAATTTTTTTGTTTGCTATTTTTTATCTTTATGTTTCTGTATATATTGGAATCAATTTCCTTTTTTTTTCTAACTATCCAAATATCCCAAAATATAAGCATTTCAGGGGAGGAGAGAGAATGTCCAGATTCATTACATCTACTATGTATCTGGACAATAATGTGTCCAAATTCATTAAAGATGCTATGAATCTGGACTAAACCTTCAAATGCTTATATTTTGGGATGGAGGGAGTATATAGCAAAAGCTTGAATCAATCTGTAAGAAATCACTTCAAGGCATATTGTAGCGGTCGTCAAATTTAAACACTAGTTAGACAGACTTCTTTCTTTTTGTCTGAAATCACTGCTTCTAGGCATCACTGGAAACTACATAGACATACACTTATATTTCTTGGAAGATATGCATGTTCAGTTGGGTATAGGTCGGTACCTGCACTTCGTCCTCGTATTTATGTTATCTTGAATAAAAATTCGTGGAAGTAACTAAAAATATTTCCTTAACTCATATCCTCTATTGATCCCCAGTTGCATATGTACTACACTGAAGGTAATGTTAAACTTTTGCTATGGGTCTGTAATCCAAATTCATAATCTCTACCTGAACATAGATATCCCCAATTGAACTCATCGGCACATCATCTATGATTATTTGGTTAATTCTCTCTGTTTGGTGGACAGCGTCCCAGAACAAATACTTGTCGGGATCCATGCAAGTTTTTTGGCCTCTGCATGTTTGGCCAACTTCAATTATTCCTGTTCCACAGCAGCCTTTGGTTGTTTCTGTCAGCTTTGGGTAAAAACAAAAATCCATTAGTAGTTCATCCCAATGGTGTGCACATCCGTTTTCTTTGTAGAAAAATCTCTGAATTATTTCAACAACATACCAAAACTATTGGGTTCCATTGTTGCTTTGGCTATGATTGTGTACATATCAATGAAGGTAGCTCTGGTGTTTGGTTCATCATTCAGAAGGTGCGTTAGTTTGACTAGCTTCTTGTTGAATGAAGTTGCTAGTGAGTTCATGTTTCCATGGCATTCTGCACCTGTGCCTAGCAAAGTTCTGACAATGGGCAGACAGCCAATTGGGGGCACTCTGACAAAAATAAATCTCCTTCCTCCAAGTTTTTTCATTACCTGAAAATGGCAAGGGTTAGGTCTGAGTACCGTGCTGAGTGCTGGCATCTAAAACATATAAGGCTCAGGTTTGGCAAGTGCATGCCTGGGTATAGTTAGTGATACGTGCTATCAGTTGGTTCTCATACTGCAGCTGGGTATCTTCTGCTGACTGGTTTGAAGGCAGATAGCAAAAAAGCAGATCAGTTGTTCCAGCACTCATGACAAAGGTAGCCTTCCTGACAAGTTGCTCTGCTTTTCTTGGTTGGACTAATTTTTTGAGATTTCTTTTGTAACGCCATAAGTCTTCTAATTGACTTGGAAATGAAAGTACGTTCTATCATGACAAAGAAAAGATGTATTAGTACCACATAAAGATCTGCAACTGCAAAAAACAGCTTTTAGGCATAAGCAGCTGGCAAACATAGCGAGTATAATATTTCTTGCATTGCTGACATTCAGACACTAGTTTTTTGTGGTAGTTTTACAATATGTTGTTTTTTTCAACAAGGAGGATTTCCTACGCCTGAACTATTGCTATGCAATGTAGTAGTTCCATCCGACTTAAGTTTTATGTTAAAATATTTTTACAGGTTGTGTTGCTGACTTACTGATATGTGGGCAGTGGCATCGTCATATCCAGAGCCTGCTGATGCAAAACTCACACCTGTTATGAGCTGCTGTGACTTCAACTGTGGGTCAAGGAAACCTGGAATACTCTTCCCTATACCTAGTTTTTCAGCTGCAGATACACAAAACTAGGCAGCGTATAGTATTTTTGCCAGATTATTCATCTTCTAAATGAAGTATAAATAATCAACTTATTCATGACTTGAACACCCCAGCTGTAATGCGCATTAATCGTCAAAAGGCACATGGTACCTAGCATGTCTGTGATGAGGCGACCATTGCTGAACCTGCCGGTGGGATTGCCTCCATAGAAGCTCATTCCTTACGGCAAGAAGTTGGCCTTTGCTGCCGTCTGTAGCTGGTTGTTGTTCCCAGGATCCACCATCGAGTCCCCAAACACCAGCATGGTAGTCCAGGCGGTTGCAGGGTTGTTGATTTCTCTTGGAGGAGGCAATGGGAATGATGGTACTGTTTGTGGTGGCGGTGGTGATCGCTGGTCTTGTGGTGGTGATGGCACTGGAGTTTCAAGTTCTGAAGCTGGCATTGCTGGCTCAGGTGCTTCATATTCCTGATGTGGTGGGAAT
This sequence comes from Eleusine coracana subsp. coracana, assembly GCA_032690845.1. Taxonomy (NCBI): domain Eukaryota; kingdom Viridiplantae; phylum Streptophyta; class Magnoliopsida; order Poales; family Poaceae; genus Eleusine; species Eleusine coracana. The sequence continues at coordinate 353,568 of CM064420.1, forward strand.
TCCTGCAGCGGGGAGTCTGGCTGATTGAATTCGTTGTGTGATGGTGATGGCAATGGAAGGCCAGGCATGGCTGGATCATCATCCTGTTGTTTTGGCAGCCATGATGCCAAAGGCTGTGCTGCGGCCATCTTTGTGGAGAAGCACAGCCATGCCATGGCGATCAATGCCACTGCAATAACCGCCTGCTTACTCATTGACTGAGTTTAGAGCCAGTAGTAATTTCTTAACAATGGATGCTTTTGGATGTGCTCTAGGGTCTATGATCTGTGTAGGTAACGGTCTACAAGTGATTTATTACTTAGAGGTTGTTTTGTGTGACACGACTACCTCCTAAAAGCAAACATGAATGCAATTTGTGTGACCCACAAATTCAAATCACCTGTTGTGAATTTTCAGTGGGCAGTGAATACTTGCCATGCAGGAAATAATTTATCTATGCTCTGCTGATCTTTTATGGGTTTGTAATATACTACCTCCATTTCAAAATGTAAGCATTTGTTGACCTAAGACATCATATTTGAAAATACGTCTCAATGGTTGTGATTGGCAGACATGATTATTGTACATATCTGAAGGCAAGGTTAAAAGGAGATAACGTAGTCGGTTCAGTGTGTTATGTGATTGCAACGCAAATCACATCTGAGTACTTTTTTTTCTACTCGATGTGGGTACATTTTCTCTTGCTCGGACTTCAGTAATCTGAATAAATCCACACCTTTTTTTTTGTGAATACAACAAAAATACACTGTCTTGCGTAACACTCTCAAGATTGTCAAGACGTGACTATTGCAAATTTAAATACTCTCCAAGGGCTTATACAGACAAAATTGTAATGATTTACAAAAGACAGCCGATCTCAAGGCTTACAAAATTGTAATGGTGTAAATGAAAGGAAACTACAAACTGAAAAACCCTCTCATTCTAAACTATCCTGTTCTGAGAAAAGCTGAAGCGCGTGATGCTATTGTAAATAAAAAAGATCTGCTTCTTCCTACCCCTAACGCGCATGGTGCTATTGTAAATAAATAAACAATCCTCTAAAAAAACAAAGAGAGAAGACGCTAGCTAAGCTAGATGTGATCAGTGTTGGACGATGATTTTGCGAATCTGCCTTTGACACGGTTCCGTGTGTCTGCTCTTGCCTTACGGGATTCATACATTATCTGCTTGCCAAACCTGCAGACGATGCAACAGCAAATGCAATGAATTACGTGTACATAATCACAAACGGAAGATAATTCATATCTGCTTGTCACTGAGAGCGAGTTGATAATATTACCTCCTGTTCTTCTTCTTGTCGTTGTACCTCTGCTTCGCCAGCTGCCTCTTCTCCCGCTGCTTCATCCTTGTTTCCATGTCCTGGCCTGGTTTCTCCGGCGGCTCCTGATCTGTGTAGGCCATGGAGCTGCTGGCCTGCGGCGGTCCTGGTGGCAACCCGGCGCCGAAGAGAAGAAAGTCGTCTGACGACGGCAACACTGGTGGCGGCATGTCGGCGGTGCAGAAGCTGAGATTGGTGGTGGTGTCTGTGGTGAAATGGCAAGCTGCGGCATTGTTACTGGTCAGAGATTGCAGAACAGCATCAGACGATGAGAGTTCATAACAACCCAAGGAGGAAGACGCCTGTGGCCGAGAACAAATGTATAAGCAGCGGTGCGCTAGCTAGTACTAAACGTTAACAACTACGACTCACTCAACTCACCTCGAAAGCATCTTCCACATCATGACCGATGACGGGATTGTTGAAAACTTGCGCGGCCAGCTGGTCCACCAACAAGCCTTCGTCGAGGTCTGGCCAGTTATTCATCAAGAGGTCATCGCCATCGTCGTCGACCATCAGTAATCCGGCGGCGGTGTCAGCGACAATGTGTTCCTGAAATAAGTTGGCTCGTCCGCCGGCTCCCTTGAATCTTTCCGACGATGACGGCAACTATGAATGGGAAGAAGAAATGAAAAGGAAATGTAGGAGGATCTGTTGCCTAAAGTTAGGCATTGATCGAACCACAAAAAAAAAAACAAAAAAAAAAAACAAACAGAGGTGTATCAGCTGGCTGTGGTACCGTACATTATCATCGATCGTGTCATCAAATGTCCGTTGTTCTTGGAAAAATGGAAATTCTTCCGTGTTGAGAGTGAAAGATCAAATGAAAGGGTACTTACCTCACTGATGCTCATGGTGGTATCGTTACCGTTGTCATCCCAAATGGTGCTCATCTGTTCGATGTTGACTAGGTCGGGGACCCAGCTGCAGGTGTCGAATAATAATGGCGGCGGCTCATCATCATCATCATCATCATCAGGGGTGCCTGATGAGAAGAGGATGCACGCTAGATCGTCGGTCTCCGGGCAGCCGGTGAAGGTGCGGGCCGGGCGTTGGTGGTGGTTTTCGGCGGCGCATCCGGCGGAGCAGGCGGTGCAGAGCGCGGCCTTGTGTTGGGTGCAGTGCGCGGCGGCGGGCGCGGCGTGGCATCCGCCGCAGAGCGGGGCGCGTTCGTGGTCCGGCTCGTCGGCGTGGGCGGTGACGTCGCAGAGCAGGCAGAGGCGCGCCGCGTGCTGGGCGCAGTACACGAATCCGCGCCGCCCACAGGACCAGACGCACAAGCAGCCGTCATCATCATCGTCGTCGTTCATGAACGGCGGCGGCGGTTCATGTGCCGTCGGCGCGCCGCCGGCCGGGCGGCCGGCGGCGAGGTCATCGGAGCTGTTCGGGTCTGTCATCACTCTGCTAACAGTAATGGCGTCGTTGTTCTGAGGAGGAGGAGGTGCCGTCGTGATCGATTGATCGATATGGGTTGATCAATGATCGATGTGGCGGCGCCTTTCCCTTAATTTCCTTTGGTGAGTGAATGAACCCTATATATATATGTAGGGCCGCCAAATCGGAGCTTGTTATTCGGTTGGTCAATGCAAACCACAGCTGCCGCACGCGCTACCGAATTACCAGGCTCAGCAGTTGGCACATTCGGCGCATCTGACCAACTTCTTCCTACTCGACACATGCAAATTAAGCTATATATAGATCACAAGATATTTACTACATTTCAAGCAAAGTTTATTTACGTATTAATGCCATGGCGGTTACTGTATTATTAGCTAGCGCCAGCTGGGGTTTACCGTGTTAGGGTTTATATACGTCTCGATCTCTCATCATCAGCAGATTGAAAATTGCTTATATACTCCCAGTTAAACGTGGTGAAGAAGGAACTTCCATTCGAATGTGCCGTAAATACCGGCCGGTTGCTAGAAGCTTAACGCTCACGCTCGCCAACTTCTTGGGATGTTTGTTAAACTATATCTGTTCACTCATACATTGTTATATATGACGGTTTGACATGCTTTACAAATATATTTTAGAAAATTTGTTAAACTAGTTTCATAAACTATGTTGGTCATTTTTCATCTTACAGTCGGTAGTATGTGTTATTCTTACTCTTGTTGCACATTTGTAATGTTACTGCTCGGCGTAGAGAAAGATGCAAAAAAAAAAAAAGTAAAGAAAATGAGATGACATCAATCTTTTTACTTGGAAAAAAAAAGCCAAGTTGTCCTCGATTACAATTGATGCTAATATTACACCATTATTCCAGAGGATCAGTTTCTCCAATATTTGCCATCTTTTTTCACCTTTCTACAAGTAAATTTGCTAGTAATATAAATAGTAATAATAGTTAAAGAGAACAGAGAAAGAAAGAAACAGAAAATACGAAGAGAACAAAATCAAGGTGTGAGCCAATCACAAGTGGTGAGTAGGATGTGTGTGGGGCCCACGTGATCCGTGGGCACACGACGATAACAGTGTGTGCCCGCCCATATGGCTGCTGTTTCTCTTGTTAGTTGTTGCATTTGGCTTTGGCACAACAGAAGCTAGTGATCAAGAAGTCTGTGCTTGCTTCACTGACGACCACACACACAGTGGGCTGGAGCGGGAGAGATGATATAGCTTAGCTAGCTAGATTATTTGCTAGCTGCAGTAGACTATCTATCCATAAAAAAAAGAAGAAGAATGTTGCCTTCGTCGTTCCCTCCGGCGGCGGCGGCGACGGCGTCTCCGGCGCGTCCGATCCCTGGCGGGTACGGCCCTCCGTTGCTTGGCCCCCTCCGCGACCGTCTGGACTACTTCTGGTTCCAGGGCCCCGAGGAGTTCTTCCGTCGCCGCGCCGCCGCTCACCGGAGCACCGTGTTCCGCGCCAACATCCCGCCGGCGTTCCCCTTTCTGGGCGGCGGAAGGATCGACCCGCGCGTGGTTGCCGTGGTCGACGCCGCCGCGTTCACGGCCCTGTTCGACCCGGCCCTGGTGGACAAGCGCGACGTGCTGATCGGGCCCTACAACCCCGGCGTCGGGTTCACCGGCGGCACCCGCGTGGGCGTGTACCTGGACACGGAGGAAGCCGAGCACGAGCGCACCAAGGCCTTCAGCATCGACCTCCTCCACCGCGGCGCCCGCGTCTGGGCCGCCGAGTTCCAAGCCGCCGTCGACGACATGCTCAACGCCGTCGACGGCGAGCTCCTCACTAAGCTCAAGGAGAATCAAAGTAACGAGGAGTCTGAACCGGCGGTGGTAGTGGGTTTCGTTGCGGCGCTGCAGCGTTGCCTTTTCCGGTTCCTGTGCAAGGCGTTGGTGGGCGCGGACACGAGCGCCGACCCGTTCGTGGACAAGAACGGCTTCCTGATCCTGGACGCGTGGCTGGCGCTGCAGCTCACGCCCACGCAGAAGATCGGCCTCCCGCAGCCGCTCGAGGAGATCTTCCTGCATTCCTTCCCGCTGCCTTCCTTCCTCGTCTCCCCATTCTACAACAGGCTCTACCGATTCGTCGAGGAGCACGGCGCGGAAGCCGTCGCCATCGGCGAGAAGGAGTACGGGTTGTCCAAAAAGGACGCCATCAACAACGTCCTCTTCGTCCTCGGCTTCAACGCCTTCGGTGGCTTCTCCGTCTTCCTCCCCTTCCTCCTTGCCGACATCGGCAAGCCAGGTGATCCCACAGGGCTCAGGAAAAGGCTCAAACAAGAGGTACGCCAGGTTCTTCTTGATGCTGGAGAATCATCATCACCATCAATCGGGTTCTCTGCTGTGCGGGAGATGCCGCTGCTGCGTTCGACGGTGTACGAGGTGCTCCGGATGAGGCCGCCGGTGCCTCTGCAGTTCGGCCGGGCGCGCAAGGACTTCGTGCTCCGCTCGCACGGCGACGACGCCTTCGCCGTCAACAAGGGCGACCTGCTCTGCGGCTACCAGCCGCTGGCCATGCGCGACGCCAAGGTCTTCGACCGCCCCGACGAGTTCTTGCCGGAAAGGTTCCTCGGCGACCAAGGCCAGCAACTCCTGCAGTACCTCTACTGGTCCAATGGCCCCCAGACGTCGCAGCCGGACACCGGGAACAAGCAGTGCGCAGCCAAGGACGCCGTCGTCGACACCGCATGCATGCTCATCGCACACATGTTCCGACGCTACGACGACTTCGAGGTAGACGGCATCTCATTCACCAAGCTCCAAAAGAGATCCACATAAACTAGCTGCTACTACATTCACCTCGCTGCTGGTAAATAAATTTGAGAAATAATTGTTTTCGTCTATTTCTCATTTCTTTTTCATGACCAAAAATGTGTACCTGCTGTATGGTTATGAATGAACGAGTTACTTACTGCTAAGGAAAAACACGTGGAACCAACTCATCAATCACTGGATCTATAAATAAAGTTGTACCACCTCACTAACTAGTATACAGGGAGCGATAAAGCATGCAACACGAGGCGAGTAAGAAGCGAACAAACAGAGCAACACACCCGACGAACACCTCATTGTCTATAGCGATTTGGTGGTGCCACTGCCACTGTGGGATTGGGACGGGCCATGCACGTTCTGTGACAGTGTCACTTGTGTGTTCACATTCCATCCATCCAGAGGCTTGTGGAGTGCATATATACAACAATTCTATCATCGACAGGGCATATGTGTTGTCTCTTTGTGTATAGCGAGACGATTCCGTATAAAAGGGGCCCATCAAACCTTTTATACTAAACTTATACTTTCAAAACAGAAGAAATATCCTGTGAGATTATGGTCCAAATTCATCGGCTCTCATCTCCCCGAAACGGAGGCATCAAGTCCAAGTGCCATTTTCAAGACATGGATTTCAAAACCACAACGAAAATTGAAGCATTTAATTGCTTGGAAGCGAAAAGCAGTAGCTCTAGAATGCAGCAAAAGTGGTCTCAGAAAAATAGTGCACCAAAAGAAGCATCCAGGTGCTCTGTAACATTGGTAGATCAAACATCACTCATCAGTCCATATGGGAAACTTGGAAGCCAAAGGATAAAATGACAGCAAGTCCACACAAACATCTAGAATTGTAACACAGATTAGAGGGACAAGGAACTTGTACCCTCAAAAGAATGAAAAACACAGATTAACAAACTCCTTCAATAGGATCATGCCAACACTATATCTTGAATGGCGCCGGCGGTCTTTGGTACAGGCACTAAAAAGAGCAGAAGCATTGTATGTTGTATGCTGAATTTATGATTGCACAACAAAACTAGAAAATATCAGCCCTTGGCACAGCAATTAAATACTAGTACTATATAGAAATATAGTAGATATACGTTAAAGTTAGGCTTGCTCAAATTAGCACCAAAATTTCATAACAGTGGGTACATCTCTGCCTATTATTGCATTATGGTTTTCTCACTGAGAAATGGTACAGAACAAATCAGAGATTCTGCAAAGAAAAACTAAGCATACCAGCTTCTCGTCTTGTAGGATGAATATCCCACTTGACCAGATCAAGAAGCATTAATCAAAAGAAAGAAATCACCTTTCTTCAAGTATAAATTATGCATTACTTCCGAGAGATAGAAGATACCACTATGCACCCATGGTGACCCTTTTGCCTCTCTTGGGCGTCGATGGTGCATTCTCCATCAAGATCCTAGACAAAATATCTGCTTGCTTTGAGTACCCTTCAGATTTTAAGCTCTCCATCAAAGCATCGCAACCTTTTTGGTCAACAACACCTCCTTTGTTCTTGATCTTGCAAAGCATGGAGTACGCAGGCAGTGTCTTTTCCTCAGTGTACAGGGCCTCAAGAACTCTGTCATAGGTCGAGAAGCAAACATCAAAGTCCCTGTCTAATGCAAAATCGGCCAGTTTCTGTGCCTCCATCACTCTATTGTTCTCACAAAGGCCAACCAGCAACTTATCTAGATCAGGCATACACCCATTTTCAACCATCAGGTTCACGCGGCCGATCGCCTCCTCCACGTGGCCCCTAACGAAGAGAGCTTCCAAGACCTTATGGGCAATGTCCATGTTCTCTGAAACTCCCTTCTCAATCATGCTCTTCATAACTCTGCTTGCAGTCTGAACCCGGCCATCACTGAAGAGTGCCACCATGACTGACTTGAACAAAGCTGGGCTCGGAAGGTGATCCTGTTCCATCATGCTGTCCAATGCTCTCTTTGCATCAGCTGACTCGTTCTTCTTCAGGAAGCTATCAACAAGCAGTGCATGCGATTCGGCATCAGTTGGGACGCCACGGCGTGTCATAATGGCAAGAATCTCCTGCGCAGCCACTGGCACGCCTTCCTTTGCATGCCCACGGATAAGACTGTTAAATGCAGCCTTGTCATCCACACCTTTCTTCATCAGCTGCCGGAAGAACGTCTCGGCCTTGTTGGTGCTTCCATTGTTGCACAAATACTCAATAACAGGGTTATAAGCCGATGCTTCCAGCACAGGACTCTTTGGGCTCAGCAGCGTCCCCTTCTCCATAAGCTCATCTAGCACCTCAACTGCGGCATCAGACTTGCCACCTGCACAAAGGCCTTCCATCAACACTCCATACTGTCTCGGATCCACCAAAACATGTTTGAATTGCCCGCTCTTCCTGTGCACCTCCAACGCCCCATCCAAGTCCCCAGCTTTGCACAGCGTCTTCACCAGCCTCAAGAAAACAGACTTGTCCTTTGGTGTGAGCCGGCGTTCTGCCATGTCGTCCACTGCCTTCCTGGCCTCTGCTACCTTTCCCTCATCATCACAAAGTCCCGGCATGAGTGCAGCAAATGTTTTCTCGCTCAACCTCAAACCCTTGTCACCCATCTCCTTGAACAAACTGACTGCATCATCCACCTTTTGTGCGGACACATGTCCCTTGATCATGACATTATATGAGACTGAGTTTCTTTGGATCCCCTCACCTGACATTTCGTCAAACAGCTTGCGTGCAGTGTCCAGATCACCTGCCCCGACCCAAGCATCGAGCAGGGTGTTGTAGGTGGTGACATCAGGTGTGACCCCACGATCCTTCATGTCCCCAAACACTCGAACAGCAGCCTCCATCTTCTTGCACAGGCCAAATCCCCAGATCAATGTGTTGTAGGTGGAGAGGTCCGGGGTGACGCCATCGGCGATCATGGCGTTGTAGATGCGCCTGGCCATGGCCTCGCGGCCGCGGCAGAGTATGGCCTTGAGGACGGCGTTGTAGGAGAGGGCGGTGCGGGTGATGCCGAGGTCGGGCATCATCCGGAACAGCTTGACGGCCTCCTGGGGAATGGCGGCCTTGCCGTAGGCCGCGATGAGGGAGGCGAGGGTGGCCTCGTCGGGCTTGATGGAGAAGGACGGCATGGTCTCGAGGACGAGGCAGCGCGCGTGGTTGAGCATGCGGCGGGAGGCGAGAATCGGGACGAGGAGCTCGAAGGTGGCGGGGTCCGGGCGGAACCCGGCCCGGCGGTAGGCGAAGCGGAAGAACTGGAGCGCGAGGTCGGCGCGGCCGGCGGCGGCGGCGCCGGAGATGACGCCGTGCACGAGCGGGGCGCCGAGGGTGGGCGAGAGCAGGCGGATGGAGTTCTCGAGGCGCGTCGTCCACTGGCGGCGACGGATCATGTAGAGGATCGTCTCGTGGAGGGGCTCCTCGCGTCGGGGCGGGTTGTGGACCGCCGCCGGCGACGGCGCCGCCTCCACCGGGGTCTCCTCCGCGGCTTCGACGGCGGGGGCCGGGGCTTCGAGGTCGGAGGAGCATAGGGCACGGCGGAAGAGAGGGGCGGGGGCGGGGGCGTGGGGCTGGCCGGAGAGGAGCGGGAGGCGGAGGGAGAGGTGGCGGCGCGCCATGTCTGCGATTTGGTTCCGGCCGGGAATGGAGACGAGGGTTTAGGAGGGGAGTGGTGGCCTGGTGGGTGAAGCAAGCGCGTGCCCGAGATGGGCTGCTTTGATTTTGTCGATGGGCTCAATCTGTCTAGATGGGTCGGGTCTAATTCAGATGAGTACAGAGGCCCGAATTACGTAATGGGCTCCATTCCGGTACGAATCTAAGGGCCGTTCGTTGCATATTTAAGGGCATCCGTGCCACTAGGGGTGGTTGCCCTCCGCCATAGACGCTTCCGTTCTCGTCGCTGTTCGCCGCCGTCCAAGGCGTTCGATGCTTCTCTGCCCTAGCCGCAACGCGCGCTGCAGCCACCGTCACCGACATCGCCTCATCTCTCTCTCTCTCTATATATATATATGGCGGAAGGGGGGCCGGCGCCTGGTGATGATCGGAGACGAGGAGATTGTTTTCTCCAACTAAAACATGTTTCGCCTGTACTGTACATTCATATGTATGCAGATTGTAGAGTAGAGGCGTAATAAATAAAGGAGAAGATCCACAACTAAGCACTCTTTGGAGCTTATTGGTAATCACTAAAATCAGATGAGACAAGTATATATTACCACCTATCTACTGTATGTAGTATCTAATAATTGAATCGTTAATAAGTTTTAGAATCATCTGAAGATTGCTGGCTGCGTGAACGTCTCCAGCCGGGGCTCCGTGAGGTCCACCATATGGTCGTCGTCGTGCGGGCTCATGAGCAGCATCCCGTTGAGCAGCTCGCCGGACATCACGGCTCCGGCGCCCTTGTTAGAAGTGTGCCCTCTGTCAGCAGGCCAGGACGCGCGCCCTTTCCATTGGACGGACGACGAGCATTCCTGCTGCCTCTCCATGTCCTCGTGATCGTGAGGCGGCGTCTGCAGAATTCAAAATCAAAAAAGGACTGACCGTGACCGTTGTTGCAAAATCAAAATTGAAAAGAGAGCAGAGCAGAGCAGAGCAGAGCACTGACGGTGGTGAGGTTGAATGTCATGGGTAGGTTCCGTCGCTTTGTGCCGTGGTGGAGTGGGGCGATGGTGGAGAGGATCTGAACGACCTCTGTCATGGTGGGCCTGGACTCTGGGTCCCACTGCAGGCACTCCCTCGCCAGGTGCGCCATGATCTGCATCTCCTCCGCCGGGAACTTGCCCTGCAGCGTCGGGTCCGGCAGCTCTGACACCACCAGCCTGCTGTCCTGCAGCCGCGACGTAGCCTGCACATCATCTCTCTCTCAGTACTAATGCTTGCTAATAAAAGTCATCAATCTGCTTAATTGCTTCATCAAATGACCACTTAATTACCCAGATGACGAGGCTCTCGTCGGTCCTGGTGGACGGCGACTTGTGGATGGGCTGCCGGCCGGTGATGAGCTCCAGGATGACCACGCCGAAGCTGAACACGTCCGACTTGAGCGACGCCTTCCCCACGATGGCGTACTCCGGCGCGAAGTACCCGAACGTGCCCAGCATCCGCGCCGGGGAGCTCGAGCAGCTTGTCACGCCGTCGTTCATCAGGCACTTGGCCATGCCGAGATCAGTGATCTGCACATAAATAATGTCATCCAGGAGTGCTCCTCTCGATATATATGCATCATTAATAATCAGGTAACCTTGGCTCTGAACTTGTCGTCCAGGAGGATGTTGGTGGACTTGATGTCACGGTGGAGGATGCGCGGCGCGGCCGCCTCGTGCAGGTACTCCAGCCCCCTCGCGGCGCCCAGCGCCACGCTCACACGAGTCTGCCACTCCATCGCCTTCTTCCCTTGCTTCAGGTCAAGGCAGTCCCTCAGGTTGCCATTGGACATGCACTCAAACACCAGCAGCCGCTCCAGCTGCCGCCCTTGACTCTCCGAGCAGTACCCCAGCAGTGGCACCACATGGCAGTGGTTCAGCCTCGACAGCAGCTCGATCTGCGTCACAACATTGCATTTGCCTCACCCTCACTCTGCTATGCTACCCATCGCATCACCATTCACCAACGGAAATGAATAGCAGTAATTCATGTGTACCTCGGACAGGAACTCATAGTCTTCGTCGGCACCTCCTAGAGGCCTAAGCTTCTTCACGGCCACAACTTTGCCATCAGCAAGCTGGCCTCGGTACACCTTGCTGGATCCACCCACGCCAATCAGTTGCTCGTCTGAGAATTTCCCAGTTGCTTGTTCCAACTCCGAAAAGGAAAACCGGATGATTACACCGGGGAACGTGCCACTCTCACCACTGAAAATCAGAGGGCATCCACACAGAAAATCTGCACCCGGAATTTCAGACAACGTTCTGTAAGTGCACTACTATTTCTCAATAGAAACAGAGTGCCGTTTCAGTCTACTCTAGAACAGAATATAAAATTCCAGAGACGAAAAAAAATGTATGCTTGCCTTTCAGAACACTGAGCCTCGGCTTTGGTTTTGGTTGGGGAAGGGGAGATGATCGATGGCTCACAAGGTTTGATCTGCTGCTCCAGCTAGTGTATTTATCAAAGGAGTATATCTGTGAATGCGGAGAGAGGGCATCCTTGCGGCGAAAGTAGTATACAGTGGTGATAAGGAAAGCAGTAGTGGTGAGAACCACACATACTAGGAGTGTAACTATGACTATTTTGTTGGAGACATGCTTTTTCCTTTCCTCAGAACCTCCTGAAGATATGAAACACGCATATAATTCAGTAACCTCCCCAAGTTCACTTGAATATCTACTCCACAATAGAATTTAAAATATCATCTGAACTAGTAAACAAACACCTGATGTGCAGTTACATGAAGTGAAGCAGCTCCTGTCGTGCAACACAGCATGTCCTTCCTTCCGAAGGCTCCTGTCGGAGGCGCATGTGCAGTTCCATGACCCTGTACTGCTATTTTCATCTGTTGCAATACCCAATTCAGATGCCATTAGGTGTAATGATATATTGAAATGTTGAGAAAAGCTGCATGTTCAGTAGGCCTTACCTTGTTGGCAATGGCAGGACGAAGAGCAGTTAGACAACAAACTGCTGCTAGAGTTCCATTCCCCTCGTGGATGTGCTGCGCACACACATGTCCAGCTTGCCTTTTCAGCTTCTGCTGTGATGTCATCTGTATGACGAATTAGCATATCAGATATTGTCTCCATTCTCTAGAAATTCCATATCCAGTTTACTTTGCAAGCAAGCGCAACAGATGTAAATATAGAAGTATGTTCATGAGAATGTCGAGCTTACCACATAATGCTGCTTGCATCAGAAGAACAAAACTGAGGAGGGCTATGAGAACTTTCATGTGGAGATCCATCATCTAGTTCACAAGTAGAGAATGAGGGTTGGGCTTCCAGTGCAACATCTGAGAAATAATGATGAAAAATGAGGATTGACATGTTTGAAACATTGCATGTTGACCAAAAAGGAATGGAAAGCATCATCCAGATACATGCAGAGCACCACGAACTAGTCCCCACATTTTGATATTGATAAAAGGGTACAGGCATGGCTGACTCACTATTAAATTACGCCATTGCAAATTTTGGATATATCATGGAGGCTTATTACTTGTGATAAAGTAATCCATGGCCAAAACTCCACAAGTAGTTTCAACTCAACGTTAACAAAACAGCAATCCTTCTAGATGGTGAGTCATGATTAATAAGCAATAACTACAGTTAAATGGACCAGAATGTTTGCTTTGAATGGACTATCACCACCCAACATGATCTGTTTTGAAAGGTGCATACCGATAATATAAACAACAACAACAGCTGAAGGTACAAGGAATACCTAATTTGAATAGCTTCAGAAAGTATCCTGGTCTGAACAAGTTAACCTAGAACCAAAGAGGCAGCAAAGATAAAAGGTGGGGTAAGATGGAGTTCTAAGTCCCGGCGACTAAGTGGGCAACTTAAATACAATGAAGAAATTCAAATGTAAGGAAACTATAGAAAAAAAATTGTTTCAGATATGCTTTCTTTCAGATAGGTGACATCTCAACCTACAGCACTATATACAATAGGAAAAGAAGTAATTAGGTGTAATGCTCTAATATGCGAACGGAACACTGATTTATAAAACTTAAAAGGACGTCAAGTCTGTAATGTCAGATGCAACAGATGGAAGACCCTCAAAAAAGAAAAACAGATGGAAGATTTGAAGGTGACCATAGATTTCAGGCTGGATCAGACTTCTGAAAGCCACCCCGTGAAAGAATTTAGTTGGGTGCTCACATCAGGTTATGATGACTATACCCAATCCTGGACTTTGTCTTATGCTTTCAAACACAATGTTTTAGAAGATTATCCAAAAACGCAACATGCCATCTTACCAAATGTCCAAGGAAGATTTGGAATAAAAATTGAATAGTAACCAACCGCTACGCCTCTGCAATAATGAGCGGGACTAATAATCACAAAATTACGTATAGACTCAACTTTGGACACTGGATTCTGTCGGTCAAGGACAACACAGAGCTTTCTTGCAGTGAGAAGTTTCCCCTTTCAAAATCTTGCTTACTCCGATAGTTACATCCCAACACCAACGACACGCCTATGGATGTGCCAACTGCAACTACCACTCCAGCCTAGTGCTTAAAATATGCTGTTATCTTGGAAGTGCCTTGATCGTTGCTTTTATATTTTACAATTTCTTTGGTGGTGGACTGGTGGGTACATTAAACAAGATTTCCAATTTAGGACATATCAAAAAATATTTCATTAGGCCTGTAATTAACGAACTACCTGGGTCTCCATGATCACTAATAAACCCCATGATCTTCAAGAAGCATGAAGACCGGGTCTTCAGATGACATTTTAATTTTCTTGTCACCAACATGGCAATGGCAACAGATGTAAACTAATTCTTCATTTGGGGCCCCGACGGTTAAGCAGGGTAGGTCAGGTGAGCTTTGCAGAAGAATGATAAGAGTAACTGTGACATTGTTGGTATGTGCCACCCCCAGTATCTGACATGTATTCTTTTTCCAAACCAGAGGACATTCATTCACTTTGTATCCATTGCAGAAGAAGGGGACGTACTACCGACATGTAACGTAATCAAATCAACAACAGAATTGAAGACGAGCTACGGCATGTATCGTTCAAAACTGAGGACAGCGTGAAGTGTGGCACAAAAAATTCTCCAACTACTGCCATTAGTGTGACATAACAGGTACTACAGTACTATAAACACATATAATTCCAAGTTTAATGTCATTCAGGAGCGTGACCATTGCTGAACAAACGGCAAATAATTTGCATTTTCCCTCGCGACTTTGGCCGCTATAGAAAATAGGAAACTGGAAAATTGGATGTCCCAAGACGTACCACCATGTGGATGCGGTGTGGAAAGGAAGGAAATGCACCTGTGAGTCTGTGACCGCGTTGGAGACCTAAATTATCCGTCTAGCGTCTACTCCTCTTTTCTATTAAACAAATCACCATGGTTAAGCTCCCGGTAAAAAAGAATCAGCCTCAAGGTCAAAAAAAGGTATCATTTCTCCTCGAAGGAAATAAACTAGTGTGAGTTGCAGAGGAAGAATGATTCTGCAGCGGGGAAGAAGCCAATGCAGATGAGCAGCAGGTGAGCAGGTGGCATCATTATGCCAGAGAGAAACAAAAAAAAAGAGGAAAAGGCGTCCCAAACCGTCTGTCCAGTCCTAAAATCTGTGGTCAAGATGAAGCCTGCTTGAAGCTTGACCACGGAACTATCCCGCAACACTAGGTGAAAATTATGGTTAGCATATCCTTCATGATGAGTTGTGACCAGAGGGAGTGGGTCCTGTGATGGGTAAGACTGACCAACCAAATCAGAGGTGATAGCTACAGGAATCAGGAAGAGCATGTATGGAGGCATTGCAGAGGGCACGCAGCTTGTCTGAAGTACCGTTGATCCCCCAAAACAAGCACTTCACTCTAAGCAACTCCACATCGGCTGTACTATGTCGATACATGTCATCCAGCAAGAATACTAGCGTGACTCTGTTTCAGCTGGCGTTCTCTTCGCTCTTCAGCATAACCAAGTGGTGGATGAGGAAACTGAAAGGAAGGAAAAAAACAGCAGCAGAAATGTGGGGGTAATAGATTCGCAGAGGGCGAGACATCCATCCAAACTCATATACAGATGCAGAAAGGGAATGAAGATGAGAAAGAGGAACCGAAATTCAGGGAACTGATTGATGGAAACGCAAACTGGAAGTAATGAGGATTAGCGACAGAGGAGAAGAAGGTAAGTACCTCCTCAGTTACAGGGCTGCTGCTGCTTCTTTCATGGAGCTCCTTTCTCCATGGATTCACCTCCTTAGCTCCTCTTTCATTTCTCTCCCTCCGTTCCTCGTCCCTAATTCCAGTCTTGTATCTCTGTGAGTGCGAGCAGAGAGAGAGACTGCGTTGGGACCTTGGAGCCTTGTTTTTTTCTGACAGCGAGCCTTGTTTTGTTTAGAGAGAGAGAGAGAGAGAGAGAGAGAGAGATTTGAATGCAGTGTGGAGGAATCGAGGATAATAATGAGAGAGGGAGGGAGCAAGGGAGGAGGAGGTGAGGTGAGCCCGTGCATAAGCATGAGGATGAGGTGCCCATAATCATGGTGGACAGTAACGGCACTCACGTCTACTAAAAAGTCAGCTCCTACCCTTGATTTTGTCTCTCCAAACCCATAACGCATCGCAGGTGTTGGGTGATGTGTACTGGGCTCCTTACACGAAATTACGCGACACGTACGTCCGACCGACCCAACCTTAAATCGCGCACAAGAGCACAAGCATGCACCGCACCGCTGATGCCATGGAGCCCTCATTCATTCATGTCGCAAGGCGGCGGATCACGATCACCGGCGGGCGAGACGACAAGGAACCCATCGATGACCTCATTGCTCCACCGCACTTGTGTCATCTCGTACCGCACAGGCGCACAGCCAGAAATGGGACCAGTGCACTGTCCTCCGTAGTCCCTCCAAATCTCCAATACAATGCCAGGTTTCCACTTTCTTCAGTTGGTAGAACCAACAAGACACGGACAGGCTGCGTTCGAGTGAAGAAACATCAACCAGACACATCTTTTGCAGTGTGTGCGAGAGACGAGGTGCATCCATTATTCAGTCTCACACCCTGCACATTGTACTACCAATTAAAATTAAACAAACAAGACTTAGTGCTACTAGCTGTGTGCCAGACAACATCTCGGTTCCGTCAACACGATGCACGCACATAACACGCAGCTAGTAGCGTAAGAAATTCTCGGGCCTGCCATTACAGTCGTTCATTCCTCAACACGTTCAGACGACTTGCATCCGATATCGAACCCATTCAAGACATCCACCGCCATGTGCACTGCGGGCGACATGTCAGCTCCAGTAACATGCCATGCCCCTACTTACTCTTACAAAACATACATTTGCACACATTCTTTTTCCTTCTTCCAGCAACAGCAGGTTACGTACCAGATCGGATCCAAGGCATCAAATGGTAAAGGTGCCGTTAACCAAACGGAGCAGTATACATCGCACACGCATGGCAGCAGTACCATCACAAGACAGAGAGAGAGAAAGAGACCCATACCATATCCACCCAAAAAAATCGCAGGAAACAATAAAGCAGCTACTACGATGTTAGCATATCTTGTCTCCGAAATACCTGACGCACAATCGTCATCAGCTGCACCTCCTGCTATCACAATGTTAGATGTGTTTGATTTCACTACTTCAAACTACAGTTTAATATAAACATACTACAACAGCAATCTACAAGTCAGACATGCACCAACTATACTACTATTCATCATCAGATAGGCACACAACATCTCGAGTGCCATCTCGTCGAGCCCCTGCGCTAGTGGCCTCGCTAGTCACGCCAGCCCTGCCCGCCGGCCACACAGTCATCCGAGCAGATTCAGGGACAGGCTGATTGGCAAGTGCTATGTGAGTTCCAGTATGCCGACCCCCTGCTGCTGCATTCAGTGGAATTGAATTGTTGTGCAAAGCCGGATTTGGACTTGGTCCTTGTTGGCCAGCCATGAAAAAAGGATTCACTGAGGATGTTGCAAGAGCTGGTTGTGAGTTTAATGCTGATGGGTGAGCTGAACTTGACGCAATTGAGGGTAAAACTACAGCTCCTCCCATGACAGGATGCCACCTTTGTTGGGATGGCAGCGTCTCCCAAGCGAATTCAGGGAAAGGACTAGTAACACATGCTACGTGACCTCTTCTGTGCCAAATTCCTGCAGCCACATCCAGATTTAAGGTCGATTCCTGTTGGGCTGCCATAACAACTGGATTTATACTAGAAGTCGGCACAGAATTCCCCATCAACTCTGCAGGTGAACCTGATAACAGCGGTGGGAGAGCTGGAAGTGAGTTTGATCCAGATGCCATTGTCTGGCGAACTGAACTTGATGGTTCGGAGGTCGAAGGGAGACCTGCAAGTGGACCTGTCAACATGCCAGGGGAAGAATGTCTCAGTGATGTAAATCCTCCTGTACTAATAATAGGAAGCTGCTGCTGATCTCTGTGAACTGTTGCATATGGTTGCGACATCTGAAGGTGCTGAAGATGAGGAGCAGGTCCACGTGATTGTGCTCCAGCAGCTCCATAACTTCCGTTCCACAGAGGAATTGAACTCAGAGGTGGTGACGTTGTTCTAGAAAGATTTCCAGGCAACGTCTGTTGCAGTTGAATAGCCTCGGATCGTAAAGGTCCCGTTGAATTAAATGAGGCCGACGCTGGCAGTCGAGTGGCTGATAACGAGGCAATTGGTAATGCTGCGGTTTGAGACCCTGATGCTCTTGGAGGTGCTTGCTGAAAAGTTTGAGGTACCTGTCCAGTTGCGGGTGCTGATTTCTCTGTAGCACAATGGAAGAAGCAAACCATCAGTCACATGTTCTGAGGAATGCGAAGCATCAAACTCATAAACAGATATCAGAATTATTATGCAATTTGCCTACTGCAAATCAATGAAATATGTATTATCCAATGCACCCAGCCCACACATAGCCCCACGACAATCAACAAATTTGGGAACGACTCCCACCAATTCACAATACAAAAAACTAAATATAAACAGGCTGTGGGTTGATGGGGCAGGAGACATCATGATGCTCAATCTAAATGGAAAAGAAAAGATGCTCAACCTTACAAGATAATAAAGAAAAGGCGGACTACAAGGAAGATGTCATGAAGAACAAGCAAACCCAAACAGAAACTTTGGCGGAAGGTTTCTCACTGAAGACTAATAACAGTCAGGAAATCATATTGGAAGATAAAGGGATGTACTTGTGTGAATACCTTGAGATGCATATGATTTTGTAAACTTCTCATGAAAATTCTCAGCTACTAATTGCTGCGCAGAAACTTTGTAGTAGATATCATTAAGCTGCGCCGCCATTCGGCGATATGTGAAATCCTCTTTATGATGTAACGATTCGTATTTCCTTCTTAGCTTCTCCAGTTCTTTATTGTATTCTTCTCGAAGAAGTAATTTCTGTCCACAGTAGTTGTATAGAGAAGAGAAATGAGAAATATCACGACTAAATCAAGCAGCTGACAAAATATATGTATATCAAAGTAAATAAGCAAACCTTGTGTTCGTGGCGTTTAGTGAGCAAAGAATTGCAGTATTTCAGCTTTTCTAACTCATTTCTCAGTGGGTCGGAGCTGTACATTAAATGATGAAATGCTGCAGGTCCCACTGAGAAGAGTTGGGTGAGCAGCTGATGACTTGGTGCCTCGTTTGGCTGAGGACTCATTTGACTTGGTGTCTGGTTCGGCTGAGGACTCGTTTGAATCCTCCCATCAGAGTGTGTTCTCTCAGGTGTGATATGTATTACAGTCGATGGTTGCATTCCAGGATGCAAATCCTGAGCTGCAATGGTGTCTGATTGACCTGCCCTGTTTGCTTCTACAGGCTGATCCTGCACTGAAGATGATGGTTGCATTACAGACTGCAAATCATGAGCTGCCAACGTACTTAAAGCATTCTCCGGTTCTCTTCCTGCATGTGTATCCCGAGAAAACTCTAAACTCTGCTGGGAAGTTGTACCTTGTGGTACTGGCATACCAGATATATCAGTTTCTTCACATGGAACATCATGTGTCGTGCTCGAAGGTAGCAGTTCAGTATGTGAATCCTGGGTTGCTACAGCATCCAGCAAACCAGTTCGTTCAGCTTCTGCAGTTTGATTAAGCATCAAGGTTGATGGCTGAAAGGCATCAGCTACCACCACGCCCAGAATATCAGCTGGCTCTACCTGTTCAGCTGGACACCCTGAAGCTGGCACACTTTGCTGGGAATCCAGACCTGTGCTTTGCTGCCCAGGCAGACTTATTTGGATCATATCATCAGAGTGTGTTCTGTCAGGTGGGATATCCTGGATTGAGACTGATGGTTGTATTTCAGGCTGGAAAACCTGAGCTGCAATGGTGCCCGATGTACCTGATCTTTCATCTCCCACATGTCCATCCTCCATTGAAGATGACGATTGTATTTCAGGCATCAAATTTGGAGCTGACGCTATACCCTGCATGCCTGAGGGTTCTGCGTCTAGATCCCCTGAAGATTGTACACCATGCAAAACAGTTGGACTTTGCACCAAAAGCATACCAGATAAATCAGCTCTTTCAAGATGAACATCCTGTGCTGTCATTGATGGTTGTATTCCATGTTGCAAACCCTGAGCTTCTGTGATCCCCAACATCCCTGCCTGTTCTGCTTGTGCAGTTTGATCCTGAACCGAGATTGATTGATGCAAATCATCAGGTAGCAACTTGCCAAGAATACCAGCTGATTCTGCTTCTTCAGGTGGATGTTGAAAAGCTGCTAAACTTTCTTGGGCGCAGGAACTTTTACTTTGTTGTGCAGACACACTCTTTTGACCATTGTCAGTTTCAGGTTCCCTAGATAATGATAATGCAACCAGGTTGTGTATCGCACAATTTGGATGTTCAGTTTCATCTTCCTCCGACATATCAGTTGTTTTATCCAGTTGACAGCCTGCTTGACTCTGGTCATCCGTGAATGTCCTTTGTGGTGGAACATCCAACAATGAGGTGGACGGCTGCATGTCAGGACGCAAATCCTGTTCCACCTGTGTGCCCAGTATACCCGTTGATTCGGTTTCTACAGGTTCATGCCTTGAAGGTGCATCAGTGCTTTGCTGGAAAAATACACTTGATAACTGATTGTCATGGCATGCAGGAACCGTGCTTGAACAGGCTCGTTGCAACTCAATACCATCAGAGCTACAGTTGATGTTGTTTTCTGGAAGACAAACAGATTCCAATGCTCTGCCAGAGTTCACAAGAGCTTGATCAGGCTCATTTCCCACTGGACAAGCAGAAACAACTTTAGGTGGAACTGCATCTTGCACCAACGTAATTTCCATTATCAGTCTGTCATCCAAAAGCTGGTCACAGCCTAATTCCAAACTTTCCCCAACATGGCGATCATTATTTTGTTTCTTAAAATGGATGAATTCTTCAATCAGGAATTTGGAATCTGGTAGCGCAGTATAGAGATCCAGGCATTGATCTAACTTGCCTGACACTATCTCCTCTTTGAATTTTTCCTTCATCATACGCTCTTTGAACCATGTTTCAGATTGCAGTGCCTCAAGTTTGTTAAGTTGGAGCCTCATGTGATCCAGAAATGCATACACAAGCATATTAAACCACTCAACCATTAATTTAGTTTGGTGATTCCTGGGACCTTCATCAATGATGCTTTGCTGAATGTGTCGAAGAACTATATTGCTTACCCGTTTCAATTTGTTAACTTGATCCACTCTGTATGTTTGGAAGGCTGATATCTCATCCTGTTGTTTCTCATGTATTTTCTTTTCTCTGACAGAGAAAACTTTGTCAAACAAATCAAGTTTTTTCCTTTCTGATCACATTAGGACGCTCTCCACTTGAAAATTGACATTTTATGTTGGCTTCTGGAGCAGATACCACTTGTCCATCTGAAACAATCTGCTCGGCACCAGATGAGCCTTCTTGAGGGCTGCTATTTGTGAGGTTACCATGAAGATCCATTGCTTGCTTTGAGAATATGCGGCGATTTCTCAGGTTGGTAGATGAGCTCTCCTCAGAAGAAAACATATTGTTCTCTGCTCTGTTGCTGTTTTCATCGGGTTTATGTCGAACCTTTTCTTTTAGGATCGCTAATTTTTTGTAGAACACTCCTACAAGCTCTTCATTGTGCTCATAATTTAAAGAGCTTGCAGCAAGGGCAAGCCAATCTCTATGATCCAGCTTATTATATTTCAGAAAAGAAGCAGCACGCCAACACTGAAACAAGCATTAGAAAATGTATCATGTTTATGAAATACAGAATCAAAGTAGAGAGAAAAAATAAATGAAGATCAATAAGGTGCCCGCCTCACTTTGCTCTTACCAAGGCTATGTTGAATGCATGCAATATGCCCCATGGTTCCCGCACTACTAGATGATTTTTCAAAAGATATTCAAGGAGCTGCTCAGCTACACTGCGTACATTATCCTGCAATTGTGACTTACATTAGATTCCAATCAAATCAGGTAAGCATGTAAATGGTATTGCAAAAAGAAATGAGGACAAATTTTACAGAAATAACAGGATCAGTGTTAGCAAATGCAACCAGGATCACAGTAATGTAGTAAAACCTTTCAAAACCTTCCCCAAGATAAATGATAAGCAGTAAATATTTGTTTTATATAGATACACCAAATGCCGATTTTGCATAATAGTTTGTAATTTGGAAAATAAATATGATTATGATGCATGCTGCAATATTGGTAAAAATATAGTAAAGCCAAACAATTGCGGTCAACAACAAATGGGCAGAAAGTCCATACCGGTAATTTCAACACCTTAATTAGTTTTGACAGCTCGCATTTAAATTGTACATGCAGGCTCTTGGGTGTGCTCAAGTTTCCCATACCTTCAGGGATAAAAACTTTATTAGAACTACGCAACTTAACAGAAAAAAAATATTATTTCAGTTTTCAACATGTTCTACCTAATTTTTGTCGTGTGTCATCAAGTAGTTGAAGATCAGCAACGGATGGAGTAACTTCAGGGGACACATCAATGTTGCTTACATCAGATGAAGATTTTGAAGAGGAGCCAGCAATTTCACCTGTTTTTCCATGCTGCCTTCTGCCTTTGTTAGTTTCTTCATCAGGACCATTGGTCAGTTTTTCCATGTTCTGTGAATTTGTGTGCTTTACTTGGGTTGACTCAGACAAATGACAACAAGGGGATTTGTCATCCAGTAATTTCAACCAGAATCTAGGCGGATCTACATCCAATGAAGACGCTCCCTCCCTCTCGCCTATAAGAGTAATGTTTCTTGAATAAAACTCCCCACTCATATAAGCTTTCGATATGATTGCACCATTTGAGTTTGAAGACAATATTGTCAAAAACTCCGAAATTACTTTATCCATACAGAGTTTGCCTCTTTCAGAACTTGTACTTGAAGGATTGTCTTGATGGAGCTCATCAAGTCTACTGAATATAAATGAGACACCCCAACTGAGCAAACCATGGCTTAAACTAGGCACTATATCCTGGATGTCGCCATCAATAATCACACCCTGCGTTGCAAGCATGAGACCATTTTCCTCCACAGTGAAAGGAGTATACAAGCGAAAAACACTGACATACTCCACCCGTGACTCTATCTGGATCTTTCTAAGAGCTTTCAGGTCGTTTAGTGGGTTCCAATCACTACCATAAATGATAACGGCATCCACAGATGAAAGACGAATGCTTGAATGGCATGCATGGGTCTCGATCAAAAAAACAAATCTCCCTTTAGTCCTGTCATTGAACATATCCATTGCTGCCTGTTTCTTTGAATAGGCTGAACGATTCTGAACACGTTCGTATGACTCAGGGCCGAATATGTGGCGTACAAATTCTTCCAAGATTTTACCCATTTTATCTTCACCTGGTCCATCAGACTGACACGGCATGAAAAGCACAGGTATTACAATCATGTTGAATTCATAAATTAAGGTATGCCCTCAAGTCACAGATTCCAAGGTGAGAATGAATAGAATGGTTAAAATAAAGGAATACAAACACTGATGAATATTTGAGGGAACAGGTTTGGATCAGTGCCACATATAGTTATCAGCTTTGTTACTTGTTTTTAAGAAAAAATAATTCTGGGCAGGGATATATTGTACTAATGAGTAAAATATAACTATTAGGTTCTGATGATTGCTCAAGTCCATAATGAATTAATACGAACTATCAAGATCCAAGAAATGCTTTCCTGATATAACACTATAGCATATTAGCACAAAGATATAAACCTATTAAATTGTTTATAATATAGAACAAATAGGGAGAGAAGGGATTTGACACTGGAGCAAATATTTTTGACCAAGAAAAAGTTTCATAACAGCTAAAAATATAAGAATCACGCAGGGTATAAATAACACAGGTTCAAGCAGTAGCTCACTTGAAAAAGAATAATGACTCTTGACTTCTTGTTCCTGAACTCTCTAAGCATTTTCTCGAGAAGCAGTAACTTGCTGCTTGCACGCATTGTACTATCTGTAGATTCAGCTTCATTATCAATGTTGACAAGTGAATTGTGTGGACATTCCTCAACGAGGAAAGGGTGATCGCAGCACTGTTACACAGAAAAAAAAAACAAGAGATCAAAGTCAGTATCAATAACCTAAAAGAAAAAATGTATGTGCATGCAGAGTGCACGCATGGATGTATAGTTAACATCACAAGAGCATTAATTTCCGAAATCAAACCTTCCAGAGACATTCAATAATGTCACCAAGAGCTCCAACACCATCAATTGCCACTTGGGACTGCAGAACAGATGAGTTTGCAAGCAATATGGAACTGTAGAGTTGTAGCTGCACTTTTGAAAGGTAAGTGGGAACCCAATACTCCAAAAAAATTGAAGAGTCTCTTTTTCTCTCATATGCAATTTGACATGCAAATTTTTCTTTCAAAATCGCAAGCGCATTATTATCGTCGACACAATCTCCATTATCTTCCTCTTCAGAGCTAAGAAATGCTACCAGATTCTTGTAGTAAAAATGATTATCCTGCAAAATAACAAAATTAACACAAATTTATTTCGGTAGTGTTGTTTGAAGCAATGTACAGGACAGAGTTGTTGATAGGCACCTCAGGAGGGGAGCTCAAGAGCACTATCCTACAATCTGTAGGAAGTTGTTTGAGTTGTTTGAGAAATTGAACAGAGTTTTGACAATACTCAACTATAACTGCCTCCCAACTAATGCGCTGTACAGTTTCAATGTCCTGTGTCATAGCAGACAGGCAGAGAGATCAAAGTTAATTTTAAAACAGAAACTACGAGATTAAGAGTTTGCTAGAATGAACACTTTAGCTACGACAAGCAGAATATCATTATCAATTACCTCTAAGATAGCATCAGGATGGGCTAAGAAAACATGTGAAATCATGCTGCTTCCATTCGTGTTAAACTTCAGATCTCGAATTGATTTTCGCGCCTCTTTATCCCCATCATACACAACAACATTGATAAACGGAGCAAAGTGTTTGAACTCAACCTCCCATAAGGAAAGAGAAGCGGTTGTGACAACAAGAAACGGTTGACAGACATCAGGTAATAGAGACGTTATGAATAGGACAGTCTTCATTACAATCTCCTGCATGATATATGGGTTAAACACGATTTCCGTTGATTTTATGTGGGCAAGAAATAAACAAAATGAATAGTTCGAGTATAGCTGTAAACGATTTGCATGCAGAAATACAGCATTTTATGTAAATAAAGAAAAAAAATCTAATATCTCAGAACACCAATACAACTGCAAACCAACAAACAAACAAGTGCGGGTGTAACTAGGTAATGTGGGTCCAAAATATATATGTTTTTTGTTGGTGAAAGATGTTAACATTGCTGAATTATTGGCATAGTTCCTACCTTATCATCAACAAGGCCAGCACCTTGGGACTTGTGCCAGAACTCACGAAGCTTATTGACAGCACACAAATGATCATTGTCAAAATCAGGATGACACTCATTTGGCAATCTCTGAAGCTTCTGAAATGGGCCCTCCTTGATCTGTAAAGAGCAAAAACTAATTATTTTAGGGATAATAAGGAACGCATTAGTCTTCACAAACATATGAAAGGAACAACCGTTGAGTTACTATTAGAATCTGATGAATTCAAAGTTAACAGCGGATGATGTGGGGCTATTGAGAGGTGTACACTATTAATCCCATATTTCAACAACGTTGACTGCTACTCACTGATTCTAACCATTGTGCTAAAAACAAATGGGAGGGATTATTAAAGAAAACTAAGGTAACAAAAGTCAATGGCATGGATAGTTTCAGCCAGATAGGACCTAGATAGGTGGGCAAAAGGTTATGCTATACTGCATCTGAAACATGTAACTGGAATAGGTTCTTATCTTGGCATACCTTGTTTGTTTTTGTGGGCGTAGATGATTGCTTTTCACTTTTAGCAATTAAACCTGCAACAATAGACACAATGGATGAATGAGACTGATGCAGCCAGAATCCACACGAGCGTATCAAGTTATTTTGGTGTCAAATCCAGAGTAGATTTGCAAGTTTGCACATAAATTTTGTATTGTAACAGATAATATGCCTGCAACTTTCAGAAGCCTGATGAAATTAATTTTATCGTAACATGAAGTATCTGACTGACTTCTATCTGATGGGAAGGGGATAATGCAACTCTTGAAGTTTAGTAGTGTCATAGTGTGCCTACCCCAATTAACTAGTTTCTATCAACATTCAACTATCCTCAATGCAGGTGAACCATTGATTTTGCTGCAAATGGACAACAAATTACCTATCTATATGTATTTTGTGATGATGGCAACATGTGACTTTTAAGTGGATAAATCGTAAACGGAAAGGTCAGTAAGTACCTTTGGTGCTGGACACCTTGAATAGTGACATATACGTCCTTGTGTCCATTCTTTTGCACTTCTTTGGTGAACTCCTAGTATTTCCATCCATGGTCTGCTCACTCCTTTGCCGTTTTGAAAAACCGTTGGAGCTAGAAGTTGTGCTTGAATCTCTCGACATCGGAGAAGCTGAAGCGCTGGTCTTGATTTGTTTTGACTTCCCCTGTTGCCCTTCCTCGCGCACGGGTGTCGCATTTTCCAATCTAGTGGCAGCTTCTCCCCAGCAACGGTTTGTTGCTTTCCGATTTGACCTCCTTGCCGTGGACCAGCTCATGTTTTGGCTTCCGCTTCCCCTTGGGTCGCTTCCAGCTGCTCCGGCTTCCGATAATCTTCCTGAAGTACTCTCCATTCTGCGTCTATGTGTGAGTGGCATGATTCATTGAAAAAAAAATCTGTCAATCGCAGGGCACAACAGAAAACGTACCAAGCGAGAACATACAGGGCCGGCCGCAAAATCAAACTAGCGACCAGGGGGGCAGAAACCCTCTGGTCCGACAAGCATTCTCGAAATTCAGAATCGTGGGATAATGCCAAAATCGCGGGAGATGGACATAAGAGCAAAAATGGGGAGTGCGCCCTCGCGCGCGGGAAGGGGGAGCGGACGGGGATGGGCGGTGGAAATGTACCTTCGGGGAGGCGAAGACGGCGGAGGGTGCCGATCGGATTGCAGCGGCGGAGACGGCGAGGCTAGGGTTTGGCGCGATCGGCCGGCGAGCGTGCGCGGCGGTGGGAGTGAGTGGGGTTTTTGATGAGGGCTTCTTCCCTCTCCTCCTGGAGGCCGGAAAGCAGGAGAAAGAAGGCGGCCGGAACTCAACGGATGGCCCTCCTTTCCTCTCCTCTTCACCGATGCGACGCGACGCCTTATTAATTTTTATTTTCACCGCACCCCCTCCTTCTTCCGCGGGCCTCGTCTCTTTCCCTCGCCTCTTCCTCCCCATGTCAGTACCACCTACCTGGTCAATGTTGAAAACAAGATCAGCCGTTTGCTCCGTTATCGACGGCCGCGATTACTAGATGCGTTTATTATTGGGAACTTTTTTTTTGACGTGTTTATTATTTGATACTATAACAATGCAGATGGCACATTGTTGTTCTACATTACAAAAATAAAAGTACGATTGAAGATGCTAACCTACTCATACCTACATTATAATTTTTGGTGTATCACTCGAAAAAAGAGAAACAAAAAAGCCTTACATACTAACATACTCATAGAAGAGTCTTTCAAAGATTACAAAAGCATTGAAAGATGTAAATAGATCTAGAATTATGATGTTACCTTCCGTAAAATCACGAAAGATATCCTCGCAAAGAAAAAGTTCACAAATAGGTCAAAGAATTGATAAGGTCATACAATAGTGACATGAGTATTTATAGACATATCCTCACCTACCCTGCTTATGTTTTTACTTTTTTGTCCCGCCACCTAACATATTTCAAGGGTATTTAGATCATTCAACTCCTTGTATGTTGCGGACCTTTACACAAAAACCCTAATTCCTATATGGCCTCTATAGAGACGTGCGTGGATTTCTATATGAAAGAAATGATCATAGAGACGAACACGTATTCTTTTTAGATTTGTACGAATTAAACAATTAAAAGACATTGAGCTTCTTCATCTTTAACTATGAGTGGCCCAAGTGGGCTAGAATGTGGGAGGTCTACGATAACCATATCATCGTATTGGTTTCGACGCATATTTTATTAATTTGAAAATTTAAAATAATTTTTCTCTCAAATTTTATTTTTAAAAAACATCTGAATCATCATATTATTTAGAAGTAATTTGATAAAATGAGATCTATATTAATATGCAATTTGAATATTTAATAATCTAAATTGTTCCATCATAATCAAAATATTTGTATAGTGAAATAAAATATTCTATTAGTGCAACAAATGTTGTAGTGGAGTGAAAATTAATTATTTTAAAGCATAAATTTTAAACTGAAATTTTAAAACACTTTTATAAATAAAGTACACGTAATCGTCAATCCAGGATGTGAAGCCCAACTACAACAGACTAATGTGCTGCACCTTAAGAAAAACAATCAAAAGAATTTTAAATGCTAAATAAAGTATTGGCTTGATGTGGCCTATGAGTTATAGGAGGTTATAGAGGAACCAAGTGAAGAAGTGAATATTTTCAAAACAAATTGTTTTTGAGATATTTAGATATTATGAAACCTAGTTGTAGAATATCTCTATTGTCAATGGCAATAAGATTAATCACAATATGTAGTGATCATATTGTATGAGTTTCCTATGACCTAGCGATGTTTTATTTATGGCAAAGAAACAATCATTTGTTCTTATATACCTATTTTCTTGTGAGATTCTAATGATGTGTTTTGTTCTAATTGTTGTTGTGTTATACTATCTCTCATTTCAAAATATAAGCAATAGAACGGAGGATGTAGTTTAGAAACAAATCCTTGTTTAATTTTTTTTTACATTTTCCTTAAGAAGATTATACTCAAATTTATTGAGGAAAAAAATATAAATTATTTCAAAGAAAGAAATATGGCAGAAATAAATTGTCAAAAAAAAAACATGGCAAAAACAAAAGGTTTTGAACGATTTGGTTCCGGCGTAGTGATCGAGCCCAATCCAACCAGAAAAAGCTCAGTTAATCCACAGCCAGTGCCCAGTTCTGATCGAGTACTCTACACAGGATCGAATCTACGACCGAATACCTTCCTCTACGCGCGCGCGCCAGCAAAATAGCCTCCGCCCACTTTCTAGTTTCTACTTTCTGCAACAATCGGGTCGGAGTCGGACCGTCGCCTTCCTCACGATTCAGATCGGGAGGAGGAGCATCGCTGCCACCGCGCCGCTCTCCGCCTCCCCAGCCGCCGGGCACCCTCGCCGCCACCGCGATCCGCCGCGGTCTCGGGCAGCGCCGCCTCGCATGCCAGGCATAGCGACGCCCACAACGCCGGATGTGGAACGAAGCCTCACTCGCCGACGAAATAAGCAGAGGCGGAGGAGCTCCCATGCTGTCTGCTCCGAGTTCAGCTTAGACGCTCAGGTCTACGGCCCAGTCAATTTCCGGTCCTCCCTTGCCGCACTGTAGGCGGTGGGTGTCGCCGGTAGCAAGAGAGAAACGGCAAGGGCGCGTCGCCATCATGAGCCACCGCCGGCGACCCCAAACAGCTGGTTCACCTCCTGTGACCGATAGAACGGACCCTGGTCCT
Source organism: Eleusine coracana subsp. coracana (assembly GCA_032690845.1). NCBI lineage: Eukaryota > Viridiplantae > Streptophyta > Magnoliopsida > Poales > Poaceae > Eleusine > Eleusine coracana. The sequence continues at coordinate 382,771 of CM064420.1, forward strand.
TCTTCGGAGAAGAAGACGAGGCGGGTCCCGCCATGGACGGTGCTGGGATCAGATCGAAAGGTGCTGGCGTTCGCGGTGGCATTCCGCGCGGTGAACGCGCTGCTGGTGCGCACCTACTTCAACCCTGACGAACACTGGCAATGCCTCGAGGTCGCCCACCGTGTCGCTTTTGGGTAATTTAATAAACCCGCTACTGCTCCTTATAGCGCTCGGTGTTGAATCCATGTCCGCATCGAGAATGAGATGCTTTTCTCGGCTGTGACATGTTACTACCCATGCAAATTCAGTGCCTAACTGCCACCACATTCTCTTGGTTTGATGTTGATTGCAGGTATGGCCACCTTACATGGGAGTGGCAGCAGGGTCTGCGAAGTTACCTCCATCCCTTCATCTTTGTTCCTCTTTACAAGCTTCTGGCTCTACTCCACTTGGATACTCCATGGTTTATGGTAAGCAGTTTATTCCAAGGCATACAGAGCATGAATTTGTATTTAGGATTTTTTTTAAGGAAAAGGGAAGTTCATTTTCATTAAGCAAATGAAGTATCTGGGCTTTTACATCCGAAAATGTGGTACTTAGGATGACAATTCTAGCAATCAGTCGATTTCGTGGAGCTAACTGTCAGGGAGAACTACTGGTTACATAAGTTTAGTGTTGAGGGACGAAACTTCTCAATGGTTCTGTCGCATCAAAAGATGAGACTACCACTACGTTATCTCCATTTCTCGTTGCTATGTGATGCAAACTTCTTCCTAAATATCTAGCATTCGTAATATGATCTCAATTCTCCAACCAAGTTTTTAATCACATTATTTGAAAAAAAGAGTTTGCAATCATAATTCCATAACTATGGATATTGGCTGGTTGCCTCTTTGCTCAACTTCTTGACAAATTGCAGGGGGCATGTCCTTATCTGTTTATTCTTTTCCCCACAGGTGATGGCTCCACGTCTTCTACAGTCAGTATTTGCATCTGTTGGAGATCTATATTTGTATAAGCTTTCGAAACTAATTTTCAATAGTCAGGTTGCGCAGTGGACAGTATCCTTCATGTACATGTTTTTTTTTCCTTTCATAATAAACAATTTCAGTTACTTGGTGGATGGTTACCTTAACCAACTATATGCAGTTATTTTGCCAGTTTGTCAACTGGTTCATGTTTTTCTGTATTACGCGGACTCTATCAAACAGCTTTGAAACAGTTTTGACTGTTGCTGGACTCTATTACTGGTTTACTGCAATCGAGTCTTTGAAGGGAACCTCAGCTGGCAACCAAAGAGCTCCATCAAGAAAAATGGCTCTAATTGTTGCAGCATTAGCTTGTTCCATTCGACCAACAAGTGCAATCACATGGCTATATGTTGGTCTTTTGGACTTTATTAACATAAAATCAAAATGCCAATATGTCTTTTTTGAGGTCATTCCAATAGGGTAAGAAGTTATTATTACAGTCATGTCAAACTTGGTAGTTTTTGTTTAGGGCGTCTTGAACTTTGTTCTGTCTTAATATTATCTTTTAATTTCTGATATCACAAATGCTCAAATCTGAATTTTTTTGCCTTTTACTATTATGTTGCTTTTCTGGTCCCTTTTCCCTAATGTAGCTGTCCTTTTTGCTCTTCATGCTCTGTTGAATATTCTATTTACACCTTTTTTTTTTCCTTTGCAGGGCCATTGTCCTTGCTGTAACAACATTCCTTGATTGGTCGATGTATGGTTCCAAGGTCATAGTACCACTTAACTTTTTGAAATTTAACCTCTTTTCTTCGGGAGGAGACTACTACGGAACACATGTCTTCCACTGGTACTTTACACAGGGTTTTCCATCTATGATTTGGACATTCTTACCCTTTGCTATATGGGGCATTGTAAAGTCTCGAGAATGGAGGCTTTCGGGTTTAATCGCGTGGGTATTAGGTGTTTACAGCATACTTGGCCACAAAGAGTTTAGGTATTCACTTATTACAAGTGTACATTATTCTTGTATAAGCTAGTCACTTCTCAGTTCTCATTATATGAATATTGTGTTAAAAATCAATTAAATGCTACAGATTTGTTCTTCCGGTGCTACCTCTAGCATTGATGTTTGCGGGGTACTGCTTAGCTATAATGTCACGATTGAAAGGCAAAAATCTCCAGGGGAAAGGACACCTTTCAAGGTTGCAGTTTTCTGTCATCCTTCTTATCATAACAAATGTTCCAATGGCCTTATATATGTCCTTATTCCATCAGGTAAGCATTTTCTATGTCAACATTTTGTTTAACCTTTTGTTGTTCCGTGGATATTTTTGCTACAGTGTCTTTATTTCTGGTTTGTTGTGATACAAAATTTTAACTGTGGCAGAGAGGAACCGAAGATGTCATGTTTTATTTGTCAAAAGAAGCTCATGATGGAAGAGTGAAGAGTGTCCTCTTCCTCATGCCCTGTCATTCAACACCGTACTACTCCACCTTACATTATGATGTACCTATGTGCTTTTTGGACTGCACTCCTAGGTAGTTAATTTTTACTTTTCTCTAAGTAGGACTTTAACCTTTCATCATGCTACTACGGTTGTGCCTTAAAACATTTTTCTCACAATTTTATCTCATCTGACTTGTTTTCTGCTCAGCGGTAACAAAGGGACCTTGGATGAGTCAGATCGTTTCCTGATGAGCCCATCTGATTTTGTGGGCGAGGTTTTCGGAAATTTATCTTCATTCAGTCATATTGTATTATTCGAATCTGAAGAGAGACACATTCTTCACTTACTTCAGCGCAATTCCTTTGTAGAGGTAGTTCGCAATTTTGCCTTAGAAATCTGTGTCATTTTTTCCCCTTAACAGTTCAATAGACTACTATAAATTACTGTTTTCCAGTTTCTATTATACTTTGTTATGCAGTACTTATTAACAGTTAGAGTGGGAATTTCCTTGAGCTTGATATTATAGAACTATTTGCCAAATACACAATTGTCACCAGTCTTATGTGTATCCTTTATTAACAATACATCTTGATGTGTTTATCACATCAAATCTCATAGCTGCTTGAAACTACAAACTGTTGGATTCTTTCAAACAAATAATATTTAGACTTCACTTCCCTTTGATGAGGTGGTGTTCTAGTTAAAAAAAATCATAGATTGCCATGCCCCTCATGTGTGGTTTCTCTTTTGTATGGGGTCATGGTGGACTCCAGTAGACCAATATTGTGGGTGGTGAGTCAAAGAGCGGACCAATTTTATGGCCTCCTGAAACGTACCAATGAGTAACAAAATTTTAGGAGAAAGGGAAATAACAAGGGCAAAGCACAAACATGTGAACGACTTGTATTTTGAAAGATGGCATAAAGTAATGCATTATATATTGAAACCGAGCGAGAACATAGAAATTATGAAGTTATGATATAATTTGTTGTTTCCACATAGTAGCACTTAAACGCTTTAACAATTACTTTGGTTGGCAGGCCAGGAGATTTTTCCACTCCCACTTCAAGGTTGACAGAGACCTTCAATCGTCTGTGGTTCTTTATTCCCAGAAGAATGTGTTATGATTGTGTATTTTTGTGGCAGAAAAGGCCTATCATCTGGTATGTCAGTCTCTACATGTTCCATGTTATAGTTAGTCATTTCCCAAATGAGCTGTATGATGATGTTCACCAATACAATCCAGTTTTGCTCAGTAGCATTTGATGAGTTGACGCGCTGGCTGTTGTTGCTATAGCAGGCATATGATGCTATGCTTTTTTCCACTTCATCACACGATTTGTATCCAGCATCGCAGTCAAACACAGCAGGAATGACATCCTTGAACTTGTCTGATGATTTTTTATTCTCAAGATAACAAGAGTCAAACTTGAACCAATCCTGATCAGTGGCGAAGGCATAGCTGCATCGGTTGGAAGTCAAGCAGCCATCAGCTGTTGAACTGTGAATGAAGCGAGGTTTGGAGCCATGGTGGATGTGTGGCAACAACAGCTCATGCCAGAGCACTAGGCTCAGTGATCCATGCCTTTTTTTTTTATGATGATCCACGCTTTGGTCGTCCATACGCATAGCGCCACACGATTCCAGGCTGCTGTGGTGGGCTGACATTCATGTATCATGTACTAGTAGCATCATGAGCCAATCAAAGTGATGTCTCGAACCTGGTCTCTTAGCAAATTGATGTCTAAGATGACTTTGTAACTTGCTCTGTTTCTGTTTGTCCTAGACTATATGTAATAGAGTGTATGATGGAATGGCCAGTCATAGTGTAGCTGCCTTACCTGATGGTGTGCAAGCGTTCTGGTGCCAGGCACCAAGCTTTGTAACCGACTTTGTCTCCTGGAGCAATGGGGTTATAAATTACTTGGAGGTTCCCAAAAAAAAAATTACATGCGAAGTGGATTCGTTTCATGCGAGAAAATTACAAACTGTGTCACTGTATGTTCTTCGAAAAAAAGGAGACTGCAATCCCACTGGAACGAGCCATTTGACCGCACAGCCCACAACTGGAACGAGCGAGCAGTTTCGATACGGAAACATAAGGCCCACAAAAGCGGAAGGCCTCCGCACGGCCCGTGTACCGAACCAAAAGCCCACTCACCCGCGCGGCTCCTGCTCCCTTTTCTGCTCCTATAAAACAGGTAGGGTTTTACCCGCCTGCGGCCGCACCCCCGCCGCCGCCACTCCCATCGTCGCCTCCAAGCCCTAGCTGAGGGGAGCAAGGGAGGAGGAATGGTAAGTTCGCGCCGCCGATGCCTCCGTCCTCTACCTGTCTCCTCCGTCGTCGTCCGTGGATTCTTCGTGCCCTAACTTGTTGCTTTTATGTGATGTTGCTGGTTTGCAGGGGAAGGGTACGGGCAGCTTCGGCAAGCGCCGGAACAAGACGCACACGCTCTGCGTGCGCTGCGGCCGCCGCAGCTTCCACCTCCAGAAGAGCACCTGCTCCTCCTGTGGCTACCCCGCCGCTCGCATCCGCAAGTGTAAGATACGCCGTTCTTCTTTCGTTCAAATGCACCCGTATGATCTGGCTGCTTGTATATCTTGTTCTGGGTTATGTATGTTTGTGAATTGCATTGCGAATGGGTACATGTCTAGGTGATGACACCCGTGACGGCTATTCATTCGTACCTGCGTTTATATATGTGGTATTTTCTTTATGAGCTGAAATCCGGTTGAAAATGTTTGTTCTGCCGTTGCTTGTTACTACTTAATATAGATTTCTATCCTGAATCTTTCCTGTTCTAGTTTTTGTACTGGGCTACATTGTTCAGTTTGTATTATGCTGAATCTATCTCGAAACGAGGGAATTGATGAAGAAAACATTGGTCCGTGTTTCTGATAAACCGTGACTGACAACCATGTTTTCCAAACTGATCCCACGGTCAGATGTGACTAATGTGACGAGCAGAATAATTGTTTCATATGATGCAAAATATTTGTATTTCTTCACTTTTGGTTATGTTAATTTCTTTTTTGTTTCATTTCCCTCACTTGGAACCTTGACCCTATGAAAGTTTTTGCTTCCCTAAGCTTGTTAAGAAATGCAATGAGGAATCATGAAAATATTCGCATGTCAGACTTCAGAGATGCAATTGCATTAATGAGAAGATATTTCATATTCTGAGCATCGCATCAGATTCATGCCAGTGGATAGTGTTGTGAACAATCAATCCATAGATAAGTGTCGCATTTCATGTGGTTGTATTTCAGTCTGCCAGCATAATGTTTGCCATTTATTCAACTGTTTATTTCCTGCTTCCATTGTTGAGGATCAAGTGATGAGCAATAAACTGCAACAATATGATGGGGTTATACTCCTGTGATTCCCAAGTATTTAAGTCTCTGATGATCCCTTCACATCTATGTCCTTATTTTGCCTTGTATACATGACATATTGTGCTTGCCACATTTTTTGTACTCAGGCTTCGCCTGAATCATCTGCTTGGTTTCTTTGATTCCTTCATCCTACCTTCGTTATGTGCTGCAGCAGTAAGTGTTGACATTGACTCGTCATTTCAGACAACTGGAGTGTGAAGGCCATCAGGCGCAAGACCACCGGAACTGGAAGGATGAGGTACATGCGTCATGTGGCTAAGCGCTTTAAGAGCAACTTCAGGGAAGGTACGTGATGGCTTGCATGTTGGAATACATGAATCCTCATTTTTTACACTTTGTATTCTGAGCAACTCTAATTTGTTTCATTTTCTGTTCGTTGACATTCAGGGACTGAGGCTACCCCAAAGAAGATAGCTGCTGCCAACTGAGTCTGGATTTTTCGTCAAGAACATCCAGAAGCTAAGGATGTGGAACAATTTTGCCTGGATTCTGCTTTCTAAAGTTCAGAGACCATGTACTGTTATGATGCTATCAATCTCGTGACTTTCAAATCTAGTGAGATCGAAGTCAGAATTTCTTGCGTGCTGCGATGTTGTGTTTTAGTTATCTCTTTGTGTTCTTCTACCGTTAGTTTTGGTCAGCTCGTTTAGCTGGTATATTGATTCTCTGTGCGTACAGTCGAAAGTCCGCACGCCGATCCTCGCAGGATCGTGCTGTCAGTTCAGTCAGATTTATCACTGGTTGAGCGCGTCTTTGAAGCCGTCTTCTCTATTACTAGCTCAGTATTCCCCTCCCGAGCCTGATTGAGCGCGTCGCCCCTCTGTCCTTCCCGTTATCACGATGTGTAGTGGTCTTAAGGTTTTTGCCGTCTGTAAGTCGGATACAGAGTCCGTGTCTGACTGGAACATCATGCCTATTACGAATCTATATATTATGCACAAAAAAGCAATGTTGAGTTGTGATTAATCTTTCTTCTTTTTGCTGCATGATGTGTGCAATGAAACTGAAGAAGACGGGCAGAAAGAGGAAGAGGAGTGTGCATGCTCCCGACTTGTTGGAGGAACTTGTTACTGACATCCTTGTGCGTCTGCCAGTCAAGGACCTCCTCAAGTACAAGACTGTTTGCAAGGCCTGGCGGAAAATTACCTCGGACCCCACCTTTATTAAGGAGCACCTCCGTTTCTCTGCATCTAAATGGAAGCAGGACCCGTCTTTCATCATCAGCCCCCACTACTTGACATATGTCATCTCATGGGAGAGCATCCCGAGCACCTTCTCGAATCGCATCCGCTTTTATCAATGGAAGGACGGTGCCTCCGCAGCAAAGTTGTTGCACGCCAAGGACTTTGTTGACGAGTTCAGCAGAGTCCGTGAGTTCGTATGTTGTGATGGCCTCGTGTTTGCTCCCACGGATACCAAGCTGTACCTATTCAACCCAGCCACAAGGGATTCCATCACTCTCCCAGACAGTAATCGCAACAATCTGTGGCTTTGTGGACCGTCCCTCTGCTATTGTGCCGGTCTAGGCCTAGATCCACATACCGGCAACTACAAGGTAGTCCAGGCTTTCTACCGGTCAGTGGATCATGATACAAACATATACCACATGGGGATGGAGGTGTTTACCATTGCAGGAGGCAATGGCGGCGGTGGTGCTTGGAGGGAGATGATGAATGATCCTCCGTACCCTGCTGAGAGGTCACAGACGAGTGTCAGTGTGAAGGGGTTCATGTTTTGGCACATCGACAAGGCTCACAGCAAGCCGCAGACCCCGTGGGGTCTCCTATGCCTAAATCTGTCTGACGAGACATTCAGTGTCACTGGAATGCCGGATTCATTGGACCCTGTTCTCGCTGACGCTGATGATGAAGAATCAAGCTACACTGTGGATGTGGTGAACGAGGAGCTATGCTTAACAGCCCGTAGCAGTGATGTAGGTATTACCATATGGACCCTGCGGATGCCAGACCAATGCTGGGAGCAGCGTTTTAAGATGCTCATCTCTCATATTTGCCATCCGTTGGCGTTTCTTGAAGGAGGCACAATAATGCTGCGGAAAGATCAGTTTCTGTACCGCTATGATTTGCCGAGCTCCTCTCTTACTTTCTTGCGTGAGATGAACAATATGAGGTACCAGGGTCGCAGGTCCTGGTCATGGAAGAATATCTTCTTCTTCAACGTGAATTCATACGTGGAAAGCCTTGTGCGGATTATTAGTGTTTAGCCAGATTTCGGCTTGTATCTTTTATGTCTTGATGAAATGGAAGACAATTTTGAAAGTCATATATATTTGAAACATAATGAGGACCTGGGCTTATTACATTAATCTACAAACTGTAGTGTATAACTAGAGTTAATATCTTCACAGCAAAATACTTTGGTTGCAGGATCAAAATCGTGCGCAGAGAATATATATTTTCTACGTACAAGAAGAAATCATTTAATCTAGATTCTAGAATCTGATGATAAAACGGAGAAGCATGGAAGAAGCTAAGGTGGCTAGGCATAGTCTGCGTCCGGCGTGGTGGTGAAGACTGGTTTGTCCTTGTCCACGACGGTTGTGTTGTTGTTGGTGGCGCTCTTTCTTCTTGGCTTGGCTTCGCCGAGCATGGTGATGACGTCGCGCATGGATGGCCTGTCCCTGGGGGCCCTTGCGGTGCAGAGGACGGCGATGCGCAGGACGAGCAGCATCTCCTCCCTGACGTGCGCGCACCGGCCGCCGACGTTTGGGTCGAGAAACTCCTCCACCGTGTTTGTCCTGATCTTGTCCCTGACCCAGCCCACGATGTCCTGGCCTTCCCCGAACTCCGGCTCCACCGCGCGGCGCCCCGTGATGAGCTCCATGAGCACCACGCCGTAGCTGTAGATGTCGCTCTTCTGGTCCACCTTCAGAGTGTACCCGTACTCTGCATTTGCAATTTCATCTTGGAATTAGTTACTACTGTATGCTTGTGCACCCTGATGAATTTCTGATGGATCTGCATCTGCAGGAAGAAGAAGATGGTAATAAGGTACGAACCTGGCGCGATGTATCCGTATGATCCTGCGACGACGGAGACTGATTCATTGGTCCTGGCCAGCGCGCGTGCCAGTCCGAAATCGGCGATGCGCGCCTCCATGTTGGCATCGAGCAGGATGTTGTTGGACTTGATGTCGCGGTGGATGACCGGCGGGTGGCAGTCGTGGTGGAGGTACGCCAGGCCCTGCGCGACGCCGGCGGCCACGTCGTAGCGAGACACCCAGTCCTCCAAAAGCCTGGGGTGGTGGTCATCCGGCGAGTGGCCGTGCAGCGCTTCCCAGAGGCTGCCGTTGGGCATGAACTCGTAGAGCATCATGGCGTCCCTGTCGTTGTGCACGTACCCCAGCATCCGCACGATGTTCCGGTGACGGAGCCGACCCAGAAGGTTCACCTCCTTGAGCACCTCCTCCGTCCTAGTCTCCGTCGTCTCCTCCGCCTGAGACTGAGAAGAAGGCCTCCAGAGCTTCTTGACGGCGATGGTGGCGCGCGGGAGCTGGGCCTTGTACACCACGCCCGTGGCGCCCATGCCCACCACGTTGGCTTCCTTGACGCACGCCACCACGTCCGCGCTCGTGAACCCGACGCGCTGGAACGCCGTCAGCCGCCACGGCCACGCGCCACCACTGGAGATCTCCTCCTCGCCATCAGTGTACATGTACCAGCGCCGGTACACGTACCGTCCGGCGAGCATCGCAGCTACCAGGGCGAAGACCACGAGCATCCCCACGAGCCACCCCACCGCCACGCGCTTCAGACGCGCCGCCGTGACACGCGGCCGCGTGTTGGCCACCATGTTGTTGGAACCACGGGAGTTGCAGGGCGGGAGCACGCCGCCGCAGAGCCCCGGGTTGCCGGCGAGCTCGTCGGGGTTGATGGTGCGGAGGACGCCGTTCCCGGGGACGAGACCACTCAGGTTGTTGTACGCCAGGTTGAGCGTCTCCAGCGCCGGCGAGCTCCCGAAACTCTCCGGTATGGTGCCGGTCAACGCATTCCCCGAGAGGTCGAGGATGGCCATGGCGGGCATCTTCGCCAGCGCGCCGGGGATCTCCCCTTCCAGCCGGTTGCGCCGGAGGTTCAGCTTGACGAGCCTCTGACACGACGCGAGGCTGGACGGGACCGTGCCTACCAACCGGTTATTCGACAGGTCCAGCGCCGCCAGGGCCGGGCAGTCCTGGAAGTCGTCGGGGATCGACCCGGAGATGAGGTTGTCGGAGGCCAGGAAGCTCTGCAGTGTCGGGATCGTGAATATGTTGGAAGGCAGCGAGTACTGCAGACGGTTGCGCGACACGTCGATGAACGACAACGAAGTGGACGTCGCGAGGTCGACCGGGATCTCGCCGGACAGGTCGTTCCCGGCGAGCTCGAGGCGCTGCAGCAGCGGCAGCTTCCCGAACCCGACGGGCACCGTGCCGTTGAGCCGGTTCCCTTGCATCCTGACGCGCACCAGCGACGCGCACGACGACGCCAGACCGGCGGGGATGCCGCCCGTGAACCCGTTGTTGAACATGATGAGCTTCACCAGCGCCTTGCCGTCGCAGATCCCGAGTGGGACGGGACCCGTGAACAGATTCGACGACACGTCCACCCACTGCAGCGGCGCGTTCCGGCCCAGGCTCGCCGGGAGCGGGCCAGTCAACGAGTTGTTCCACAGCTCCAGCACCTCCAGGCTCGTCATCTTGTCGCCGATGGACGAAGGCACCGTGCCGTCCAGGTGGTTGCACATCAGGTTCAGGAGACGGAGGTGGCTCAGCTGCGACACCTCCTCGGGGATCGGGCCGGAGAGCAGGTTGTCCGACAGGTCCAGGAACACCAGCGTCGAGATGTTGCCCAGCTCAGCCGGGATCTTCCCTTCAAGATTGTTCTTGTACAGGTACAGCGATGTAAGCGACGGAAGCTTGCCCAGCTCCGCCGGGATGGGCCCGTCGAGGTTGCCGACGGCGAGGTCCAGGTACTGCAGGCTCCCCAGGTTCCCCAGCTCCGGCGGGATGCCGCCGTCCAGCACATTGTACCCGATGATGAGGCTCTCGAGCGACTCCAGCTCGCCGAGCTCCGGCGGGATCTTGCCGGTGATGTTGTTGCCGGAGAGCCCCAGAAACTTGAGCTTCGTCAGGCTCCGGTACGCCGCCGGGATGGCGCCTTCGAAGAAGCTGCCGCGAAGGTCGAGCACCTCCAGCGACGTGGCATTCGCGAGGTCCACGGGAAGTGGGCCCACGAAGTTGTTGCCGGAGGCGTTGACGGTGGCCAGGTCGGCGCAGGAGCCGAGGCCCGCCGGGAACGCGCCTTCGAAGGAGTTCTGGCTCACGTCCAGCACCTGCAGGTTGGACAGCGGCGCCAGCGACTTGGGCAGCACCGAGTCGAAGGCGTTGTACGACAGGTTGAGCAACCGGAGCGACGCCAGCCGGAACACGTCGTCGGAGACCTTGCCGCTCAGGTTCTTCCCTGAGAGGTCCAGGCTGTCCACGCGCCCGCCGGCGTTGCACCCGACGCCGGCCCACCTGCAATGCGGCGCCGAGGCGTCCTCTTTCTTCCAGTCGGCGAGCGCGCCCAACGGGTCACTGAACCCCGCCTTCAGCGCAAGCAGCGCCGCCGGCTCATCGACGGCTCCTCCGGTGGTGGGCAATGATGACAGTAGTGTCACTGCTGCTACGAGGACCAGCACTGACGCTCTTGCTTCCATTACAACACTTTAATTTGTTGCTAGTACCAGCGGCTCAAATCAGCACCTACTAATTAACACTCTGCCTCCTCCTCTGCTGCTTCTAGTGCTGCGCCATGTCAGAGACAGTAGTTTCTGCCCTGCCTAGTTTACTACTGACACACTGCAATCCTGCAGGAACACCAGAGGATGCAGGTGTGTTTAGCTACTAGATAGTACAAGGAGAAGCCACAAAAGCTTTATATCATGCCCACTACTACTTCGTAGTACAAGATTGGCTTTACCATCTATCTACTAATATATTCAATCTTCTTGGCATTTCTTAACATGCCGCCATGTTATTGTTTACACACACCTCATCTGGTGAACGAATGTGAGGTGTTTTGGCCATACATTAAGGGCCTAACAGCCTGGGATTTCAAGAGGGGGGATGAGAACATGGACACATGGAGGGAATGTGTTTTAAAGTCATGCCTTTTCTCCCAACCTGCTTTTGAGCAATCGGGCATTGTTTAATCTCTTACTTTGTGCCTGCCTCCCCATAGATTAGACTAGGTTTATTACATGTTTTATCCACATTCCCTGTTTTCTTGCAGACAGTATTAATATTACCCTAACCTAGCCTTTAGGCTCGCTCAGATTACTTACTAGAGTATTAATCAGAGACCTGCTGTAACTTGGTGTTCGTACGCTCCATTCTTTGGAACCTTCTGCTTCTGAAGCTCTCAAACAGATCTACTCCTACAAATTGGTGTACTAGTAGATGCAAGCCTAACATCTCAAGTGATCCAAGAGTAGTACAATGTAGGAGCTATATAGCTGCTTTCCTCCAAGGTACTCACAAAACCTATTCCTCCAAGGTACTCACAAAACCAAGAGAGGAGAGAGAGAAGATCTGGACACATGTCCTGCATATAAAAGTTAAAAAGGATGTTTACACTGCCTGAAGCAGATGCACAGTGGTGGTGCATGTGTTAAGTCTGCCCAAGTTGACCTTGTTAAAATAAAACCGCTGCTAATCATTCCTGTGACAGTGGGCAGTAGCTGCTCCTGCTGTTACTGCTGTGTGCTGACAAAAGGATTTTGCTTGGCACATGTCCCCAGTAGAATGTCACCACAACTGCGTCAGATCGAAGGAAACAAAGTACTAGCGACGTAATTAAATTAAGTGGGTTAATTGGCAAGCAGTGTTGACGCAATCAGAAGGCTGCAAGCACAGTCATATATAGAATCAGAAGGCTGCAAGCACAGTCATATATAGAATCAGAAGTGATTAGTAAACAAAATTGTCCTGGAAGCTTGCCATATGTACTTACTTCATATATGATACAACAGTACCATGATTACGTAAGGGAAAGAAGCACTGCATAGAGTCTGAGCTTACACAACTGACAGAAAAAAAAAAGGAAACAACTAACAGCAAGATAATTAAACTACAGAACCTTGTTTCTGCAACCGCTGATGGTAACACGATCTGCATTCTAGTGGACAGTAAAAGAAGTACCATGATTACGTAAGGGAAATAAGCATTGCATATAGAGTTGGAGCTTACACAAGTGACTGGAAAAGAAAACCCTACAGAACCTTGTTTCTGCCACCACTGATGATAACACAATCTGCATTCTAATTCTGAACACTGCAAAAGTGCAAATGAATTTATCTAGTAATGAACCACTCATATTGTGTCAGGGTTATTTTCTGATGTTTCTTGTTCTAAAAAAGGTCCACGGATAGGGATATATATAGCATCCACCTCTATGTAGTTATCCTCTTGTTTCCTCTACTCTACTGTATAGGGTCATGTAGGTTTGAGTAGTGTTCTAATACGCATGTCGATGAATCAATCTTCTGTTTGTGGAGCTAGTATGCATAAAAGACACTGATGAAATGCCTGCTGTTTTTGAATTTAATAGGCATGCGCCAAATTGTAAGAAAAAAGTTGGACTAGAAAGTTTAAGCAGGATGAAAAATAAAGTTGATCGATAAAAAGGGAAAAAGGAGCAGTGAAGAACACTAGGTACTGGTTATTGTTCAATTAATTGCATTATCCTGGAGTTGTGTGCCTTGCATAGCAAGGTCCTTTTGCATAGGCTTTTATATAGAAAAAATAAAATATAATCCATGTCATGTAACTTATGAATCTTTCTACAACTTATGTATTCATACCTTCATTCATGCACCGTTTTGCACCTTCAAAGTGTGACCACTAAATCTGATTTGCACCTTCAAAGTGTGACCATGCTTATTGATGAACAAAGAGGCTGTCAAAACACTCTCTTGAAGGATTGAGAAGGCATTCAAGTATATACTACGATTTGTGCAGGACACGCCGAAGTTGTCTAATTTTGTGTTTGTAGTCCACTTTGGTATGTATGGCACAAATAAGAATAACAATCCCCGAGTTGACGTGCCATGACACACCAAAGCGGCTAGAAACACATGTCGATCAATGGAAGCGCTCGCACTGACGAAAAAAAAAAAACTTAACTAGCTTGGAAACCCAACGCAAACAGAACCTAATTCATAGGGCCTAATGCCGTAATCAAGGTGTCAGTTTATGCACTATAGAGGGAGCTTTGCTTGCAGGATGCAGAGGCGCAGGCTAATGTATAACGTACTAAAGAGACGATCATATATACAATGGCGTGCGGTGCTATTTAAGCAACTGTTGGCAACAACCAAACTTAATCATGCAGACATATGTTTGGTATCCCCAAAGTTAGCCATGCTAGCCTGTTACATTCTCTCATCATTAGATAGCCTTCTTTGTTGCTTCTTCATGTAATCCATGCATGCATCATGTAGCTTTCAATCATTTTGCACCGCCTATCTTCTTGTTTAGAGTTGTTATGTCGAGTTGCCAATAAGTTACAAGAATTCAGGTATAAGCTGTAGCAATGGCTAACTAGTACAAACAACTAAGCCAATTCTAGGTGGATAGCTCTTTCACAAGTACAAATTAGATGACATAAATTCTAACATGAGCGCAATCAACTGGACTCTTAAGCTTCTACTGTATATATGCATGTTTACCCAACAATGCAAGCGGGCAATAAACAATGTCTGAATGGGAACCAGGATGTCACTGTCTTTAGCGCAACTCGTGGAGTTTTTCACAGTTCTACTGGAGGAGTACAATCTATGACTCCTGTCCTGTACCTAGATTAAAAAAAGGGGGGTCAAAACCCAAAAATAACTAACCATATGAATTCATTAATAACCTTGCTCTACTTTGTACCTCTTCTTTATTTCCTAATTAATCTCCAAGTAATCATTGATAAGCCTGATGAAGCACAGAACGAACCGGCCGTAACTTAACGGTACTAAATAAACTCTGATGAATTATTGATATGTTGGGTTGCATGTTGCCAACAGGTGATCACTCAGTGGCATTTTCCCACCCTTGCCTGGCCCTGAGAATCTTGCATACATGTTATGTTTGTTGCCGCTTCATGCTGGAGAAGGGTTAGTTGGAACCATCTCGTCTTTGGTGTCTGCCTACTTTTTCAGGTTCAGGTTCCCTTGTATCAGAGTTGAAATTTGCGAGTACGAATATAATTTGTCACGAATTAAAATATTAAGATGAAGTTTTTACATCATGTTCTAAACATATGCAGTTGCAGCAAACACGTAAATTGATGAGTGGCACCTTATTACGCAAAATCTTATTTCGGACGAAAACTTAAAATGCATTTCAGCTATTGGATATCCAATCAAATCAGCAGCAGTCGTATATGAAAAGTAAAACAAAATAAGTAATTGAGAACAGGAGGCCAGAGTATAGCCTTCATTTCAGAGAATACTCACCAGATTTATCGAAGATGACTTTTCTCAACGAGAACCTAAAAGGATACAAGGCAATATGAAAGTACATATAATTATGGAACAGAGAACATGGGATGGATTACTTGCTCGCTTTATTCGATAATTAGTTGCTTGAAGGGATATAATACAGAGAATCATTTAACATGCAGAAGTAAGTAATCATGGAGGGAAACATGCAGATTAATCATGGAGAGGGAGGGAATAAAATTCAGTTGGCTAAACACCTCACCACCCTAGCTACTTGGCTATGTTAACCACATGCGCACATGTGGCCCATAGATAGAGAGACGGAGGCTGGCCATGTGAAACCCTCTTGCTAAGCAGCTTCCAAAGTATATTTGTGTGCACCGTACCTTTCTCTTGATCATATTTTTTTAATGAAGAACACGGCATTGTGAGGTTGCAGTCCCTCAGTTGTCACCCACTTCCATGTGGGACCAGTTGGATTGGGGTATGGCTTGTCAGTGAGATGGGAGCGATTCAAGAATAATGAAGGGGGAGAGAGAGAGATGAGTTTCTCACCATCATCGGGCATGAACTTGGTTTGTTAGTTTACACACATGAACTTGGTTGATGGATCGAGCTGAAGAATTAATCATGTAAAAGGATCCGAAAATAATGTATATTAATATCGTAGCTAGCTCATCCGCCCCCAACGAACGATCTAGGCAATCTAATTTAATGTTGTCATCCTCTTCTTTTATGTGATTTGTAGCGATGCGTTTGGTGAGAGGCATGTGGGTGACAGACTTGGTGAGGCTTCTAATCTGCCGCTGTGTGTGCCTTTTGGTTTCGGAGTAGTTCAGTTGGGATCGAGTTGGAACCCAACGTATTCATGAATCAATCATTCATCACCGGCAAAGCACACAGTAGGTGGCGGCAACATGCTCGCAGACACGCAATCGCAACCATGAACTTATATATCGAGGTAGCAAGCCTGCAATATTCTGTCGACCAAGTGTGCATATATTAACATTTGTTCATCCTCACAAGCAGACGGCTGAAACTCTGTCCCAATGTACTCCTTTTGAGGCTTATAAACCCATGTTTCCTAGCTTTCAGTTGATTAAAAGCTTTCAATTAATGATTTGTTACTTTGAGTTTTAATTTTTTTTTTAATAGAATTTTTTGTATATTCAATCAATGGCTCAAAACGGTGATTGAAATTTCCTTAAAGTTTCAGTCAGCTGAAAATTAGCAACTCCCTTATAAACCACACGAGAATTCAAAATTTGCACGCTGAACGTTGTTTAAATGATAGCGTCAAAATTTAACTGTTAGTTATCTCGTGAAGAAGAAAAATGAAAAAAAAGAAGAAGTTAGGCCGAGAAGAGCCTCATCAGGAGTTGAACAGTCTAATGTGGGCTCATCGGCTTGATTTAGACATGAGGCCCAGCCTAATAGGATCGCGATCCAATCTGGCCCGCTTAAACTGAGCCAAAATTTATTACTTGGGCCATTTGTGCGCCTCTCTTCCCGGCCAACTGGGCCTTCCACGTACGACGCGCGCTCACCGATTCTGAAGCCATAATAAAACCCCAACCTGGGTCGGTGACCACTTATCCGTGTAGTGCCTGAACTGGCCTTTCAGCCCAGAACGCCATTGCAGGCTGACCACATGACATGTAGGCGCACTTAATCCACGTGGGCCGTTACGAACTGCCGAAGTTGGATCGCGACTATTAATCGTGATCCAACCTGGGCCATCTGAATTGGGCTGGTAACCGCTCCTGGGCCTAGTACCTGATCTCGCCTTCATTGCCAGGCCAGGCGTCGCGGGCTGAGCACACAGAAACACGCTCAAAGTACGCGGGCCTTTACTGCCCAAGTTGGATCACGATTATTAATCGCGATCCAACCTGGGCCATCCGAATTGGGCCCGAGACTTTCTGTGACCAGTCAACACAGCACCGAGCAGCAGAAATCATGTTTTTCCACCCACTCAAAAAAAAAAAAAGAAAAGAAATCATGTCCCCCCCCCCCAAAAAAAAAAGCACTGAGCAGAGAAATTTGACGGCGCCGAGGAGGAGGGAAGGGAGCCCGATCGATCGTCGTGAGTGTTAGCATATATTCCCGAGCGTCACCTAGTTATCTTAGTTTATTTCAGTTTGTTTAATTTGCTTCCTAGCATGCACAGTCCAGTAGGTTGTTGTATGGCTGTGCGAGTCTACTGGAACTCGACGCATGCAAGTTCATGCGGGAGTGCGTCCGAGTCATACGCCTGCATGTTCGTGGATCGTGGCCATACCCGATCAGTTGGCGTTCGTGCCGCACTTGTAGAGCGAGTTAGTCGCCATGTTTAGCACTAAGTTTCCCTTTATATTCAGAAGCAATATACAGAAAAACGCTGCTACCTTTTTTGCAGCACAAAAATCCTGTCTTCGTGTGTTCGTGTTCACCGCCGGCAACCATTGCCGGTTAACTCCGACAGTGAGCGAGAAGAAGACGGCAATGTCGCGGCAGGTGCTGCTCCCGGTTCGTGCGCTGGACGGGCGCAGCACTACCTACCGCCACCGTGCGCGACCTCAAGGGCAGGGGCGGGGGCCGGCCCGACATTCCACCTGTTCCTCTGCGGCGGCAAGAAGCTCATCCCCGACGCACGCGGTGAGTTCATCTCCTTTACTTCCATGGCCACGCCACGCCGCAGATTGGAATCGGAGCAACCGCCAAGCCCGACCCGCCGTTCCCATAACAATAGTCCACCTCGACCTCGGCCACTGTTCCTGGCCCCGTCGTCCCAGAAGAAGATGATATTTTTCTCATCTTCGTCCTGGCGCGGCGATGGTCGTCGGCGGCAAAGACGACCATTATGCTTCCTGTCGTTGCTGCCGTGTCGTGCACCAGTCGTTGTACCCTGCTCATCAGCATCAGATGGTGGAGCACATCACTCAAGCGAACGATTATTAACCTGCCTCCGTACTCTTTCTTTTAACACTCAACCTGCCTGGATTGATATTCCTCGATCAGCAGGTAAATAGAGCAGCTGTGAAGAAGCAAAGGAAGCTGGCACTTCGAATTCGATCAGTGTGGTGTCCATGCCGCTTCATCACATGTGGGCAATTTCGTTGTGGTAATGAATCGCTAATTGATTGAGAAAAAAAGTAGGACGGTATTGTATTGTTGTCACATCTGGACTGACACTGACTGTTGTGCTTTGTATCGTCTGATGCCCATTGTCATTTCGTTATTAGTATCATTTTTGGTTTGCTGAATTTTTTTAATGATTTGTTTTGGTGTGTTTATAATCTGCAGCTTCGAACTGCATTATTGCCCGGGAGGGTTCGTCTGCTGGATGCTGATTATTACTGCTCCTGTGTTTCTGCTGCAATAATGAACTACTATGGTAATCAGTCGTACTAGTTCCCAGATTCCATTATGACACAATCCTATAGTATGTATGAATGCGCTTAGTTTTTTCGTCGTGAAATACTCTTTCAAATATCATGATTCAAAAAGGGAGGAATACAGAGAGATCAGTGGTATATTCTTGAGAATTCTACAGAGTCAACTCTTTGCAGATCTCTACTACAGTCAGAAAGGGCCGTAACATTGATCGCATACTTGTTCCAACTATGCCATCCCATTAGTGAGCGCAATTTAGCTGTGATTATCCCCGCGCAACGCACCGTTAATTTCTTGCTAGAGCTCCAGCACGACAACTGAAATTTGTTTTGAGAAAACCCAGATCATTAACCGATGAATCAAGTTTTGTGGGAACAGAGAGAGAGTAAATTGTACTTAGCATATCAGTAATGCTATATCCGGGCGAGATGGAGAGCTTACAGTCCGAATCCGTGGTGACCCAGTGAGCCATTCTCATCTCATCGTCAGACCCGGAGCTGATCCGGGCGCTGGCACAGGAGAGCCTGATATTAACGCTCGACGCCGGCGAGGACACCAGCTGATCCGAGGTCCCAGCCCGCCGGGAAACAAAGAACAGCGGCGAAAAATTGGCCGACGAACAGGTCTCCCCGGCGGCGTCCCAGCTGAAGCTGCTCTTGCTGCTGGAGATGGACGACGATACCGAGGATCTCATGCCCTCGTCCTGCTGCAGATTTACTACTCGCTGATGACCACCCCTGTTCTGGATTCGCCCCACCACCCTCTGATGATTATAAAAACGAATGAATTATATAGTTAAGCAGCAGCATCGAGTTTCTGACGATTCTTCAGTTATTAAGGATAAAATGCAGAGTTGCTTATACAGTAATTAGCAGCCTGAGCTTTAATTGATGAACGCCTGTACTAGAGTACCTTCCATCTCTTGGCGGTGGCCACCGTGGAGCGGCGGAGCTTGGTGTGTGCTGACTGCGCGGCGGCGGCGCGCCGGAGGAGCTCCCGCATCCTGGACACGATGGCCTTTCTGCGCTCAGCGATCTGCTTCGTCATCATCATCTCCGGTGAGTATGAGCCTTCGTTCTCATCAGGCTCCTCGTCAATAACTGGAAGAACTCTGCACGCGGCGGAATCATCAGCGCCATGCCCCACACCCATCGTTCAACTTTGAACGAAGAACGAAGCTCCTCGCTCTTAGCTTGGATCCCGTCCTTCCTAAGTGCTAGCAGGCTTTTATACCCATGAATGATGAGCAGCTACGCCACAATGCAATGGGCAGAGCGGCCAATGGATATGCAGTGCCAACTCGGCGAGATGAGGAGGATCTAGCAGGAATCTATTTGGTACACACTTGGCGCCACCACATCAAGATCGATCGACTTGATGTTGCGGTGGAATATATGGTATCGTCTCGCGATGCATTCATCATTTGCACCCATGTTCTGCTTCAAACTAACCTTCATACATATATCACAGTGAAATACTACACTATTAGTGAGTCGATGGTTAGGAACCGGACACGTCAAGCTACTAACCCCAAACCGCAAATCTGGTACGTATATAGCTGGATCCGCTGATTGCAGTTTTTGTCGTTGCCATCACACTTGGAGCGATGATCAATCAATCTAGGATAGGATAATGACACACACTAAAACATGATGCATTCTATATCATCAAAGATGCTCTGCTATGTCAAGAAGAGATTAAGAAATCTCATAGCGATATATTAGCATCGCTGCATGCTTAGTTGGCCATGTGACAAAGCTAAATATAAATCGACTCCTACCAAATTATTTTAAATATATATGTGAGTAAATACACTGAGTAAATTAAATCAATAACAAATATAATGATAGAATAATTGAATATAAATAGATCAAACACAATGATAAAGAACTAGATAAAGAATATACAAACCAATTGCGAGACACAATGATTTGTTTTCTGAAGTTCTGATTTCTTTGACAATCCTATGTCTCCGTTGAGGAGTTTCAAAGAGCCGGGTCTCTTTCAACCTGAATTCTTACTGAGCAATCACAAAGTTCAAGTTCAGGTTTTTTTTTCCTTGTTTTGATTCCTTCCATTACGAAGGTGAATCAAAACCTTCACAAACTTTCCTAGGCTTATCACATAGCTTGGGAGCTCACCGGACGACGACTTACCGTCTAAGAGATAAATCCTTAAGAGTAACAAATGACACAAAAATTTCTTGCTATAAACTCAAGTGTTTAACAATGGAGTTTTACTCTTTCTGTCTCAATCTCTCACCAATCTTACCCACAAGTTCTATCACTAAATAATAGGGAGTAGAGAGGTTATTTCTTGGTTCAAACGTGTATTTTGTTAGTGTGGAACCGGCAGCAACTGTTGGGGTCGAAGAAGAATATATATAGCACGTTTATAAAAACTAGTCGTTATGTTCTATCAGTGTCGTCCTAGTCCGGGCATGGGGGCCGTCCTAGTCTAGGTCAACCCAAAACCAAACCAATATTTCTGTTATTAGTGCCTCAACTGTTCTAGTCCGGGTGACCTAAGACCCGTCCTAGTACGAGTTTAGTTGTTCTAGTCTAGATTAGACGACAACAGAACCAAAATGGTTCTGGAGCAGGCCAAGTCCTCCTAGTCCGACTGGACCTATCCAAGTCTGTAAGTACCTAGAAAAAATGACATAATTTTTGCTCGCAAAATCCGATTTAGGTGATCTTAGACTCTATGGAAAGATAATTTAGAGTGATATCCATATTCACTAAGGGTGTCTTCATTTTTCAGTATCTAAATTTTAATATCGTCATATCAATCTTTTGAATACTAAATATGTTAATTAAATATAAACTAAATATAAAATTAATTACATAGTTAGATGCTAATTTACGAGATAAATCTATTAAACTTAATTAAGTTATTATTAGAAGATATTTACTATAGTATCATATTATCCAATCATGACCTAGTTAGGCTTAATAGATTCATCTTGTTATTTAGTGGATAGTTTATACATTAAATTTTGTTATTAATTTATATTTAATACATCCAATTATTATCCCAATATTCATTGGCACGAGTCTAAAAATTAGGGGGTAAGAAACCAACACACCCTAAGAACAAGGCCTAAATAGACCTAAAGAAATGTTAAACTCCCACAAAAGTTTGTTAGATTATTTTGATCACCAAGACATAAGCAAAATTATCAATATTACATCCCTCTTGATAGTATGACATTTCTATACTTAAAAGTAAATAGAAAACTATGCCAATAGAAACATCTTTATGTCATAATCTTCCTTATCTTGAGGGTTGCCAATACATGAGCATTTCACTATTTAAATATTTAGTTGTTGATCAACTGCCGATTAGCATATAAGTCCAACATTATTATACCTTTATCTTGAGTATGTCCACTTGAGATTTTAGACCTGGTGTTTATTAAATTATAAAGTGTGACCGTAATGTTTCCTTTTTTCTTGAGCACATCCACATAATATTTTGGGTTATCAACTTATGAAGTGTATTTGACCACTTCCATTTGTTCATCCAATTTGATGTTCTTCAACATGTGAAATCAACCATTGCTCTTACTTTCAATTCACTTGATGTGATTAAACCCATGAATATTATCTTCTTTTATTTTATATTTTAAACATTCTTCAAATGAGTGATGTTGGTAATCCATAGCTTCACATGGTATTGCACGGTTCATCTTGCTAAGCCTTCATTTGCTTTTCACCATTGCCTCTGGTCCTTTGGTCTTGCCCTTCACCCTTGCACATGGCTGTCGTAGTCAAGTTTTGCTCAACTTTCACTGCTTTCCATGTAATACTACTTTATATCTATTATTGTTACTATGCTCACTATTATTTCAAGAAGCAAGTTGATATATTCCTTCTCTCAAATGTCTTAATTTTCTCCTTATTTTAATGATCACTTTGCTTTAAACTATAAATCAATGATCTCTACTTATTTTCTATGTTGTCACTTGATCTCCAAACATGTGATGTGTCTTTATATTTATTCACAAGTGTTGATTATGTCCTTCATCAACATATTGCATACTACTATCCTTAGTCAAATATCTTTGCCAAATAACTTATTGAATCAATCATATTATCATCAATCTACAAGCTTGTTCATATTGATCCTCAACACTTGTCATAAACATTCTTGTTTGATGTCATAGTTTGACCTTTTACTTTATACGGGAACATAATCTATCATGCAAACTCAAACTCATATAAAAGGTTAGTTACAACAACCATTATTATCTATCATCAAAACTCATCATAAATTCCAACAACTATTAGTATTTTTCACCAAAACTCATCATTAGTTCAAGACTAGCCTAAATCTTTCAGGGTGTCACAAGCAACTGCAATTAGTGGCAAAACTTGTTTAATGTTCAATATATCCCACTATAAGAAAAATCACAAATAAAAATGTCTTAAAGAACAAATGTATAAGCAACATTTGTTTATATGCCAGTTGTATGTCTCTATTTTATAGATGCTGTCATTTGAATTAGATGACACCAAAATACAGACAAACATTACATAACGGGCAGAGTCTAAATTCTAAAACATAGATATGAGTCATCGAATCTAGATCTAATAGTTTATAATTATTATATAGATAAACCTAAAAAAAAACTTAAAGTAACAAGCGATTGATTGAAAGCTTTCAATCGACTGAAAGAAACATGTAAAAATATGTACAGTGAAATGCCTTCCAAGGACTAATAAGGTCAACTTTATTGATATATTTAGAACTATCTTTCCTTACATATGCATTTAAGAAAGGGTTGATAAGCACATTGTACAGCTTAAGACATGAAAAGTATGTAGAACAACATAAGTTTTACACGAGTTTTTTTTTTTTGAGATGGATCATTTGCTGGTCTCTCAGAAATTCCCTTATCAGTGTAACAGATATATTTCTCAGAGTGACCAAGTCTTTACGCACTTCAGGTCCCTGTCAAACCTGTAAACTTGGCCCGGCGAGAAGCTAATGGTGGCAGTCAGATCTCCGTAGTGCAAGTGCAGCCTTGCAAGCGAATTCTGGCAACTACTAGACCACAGCAAAGCTTCACGGAGGTTGCCTTCCTGCCAACAGATGTTTACAGTGAGGCCACCTCGAGCCTTCAGGCCTTTGACACAACCATGAGGCCATTTGTCACGGGGTATAGCCGGAAGCAGGTACAAGTCGCTTCCGGTGCTCTGTACCAGCATTTCTGACAATGCAGCTGGGAATCTGTAAAAGAAGACTCTCAAGAAATGCACAAAGTTTTTTTTTTTTGAACAATGAGCAGGAGTATTGTTCTTTCATTTAAGAAGAGAAATGCACAAAGTGGCAGCAATGAAATAAGACTATTGTTAAGAGCTATTTTTTAATGGCTAATAATTTTCACTATCTGTTTTCACAAGGTAAAGCCTATGTCTATGCGTCTCCTAAAATTAGTTATTTAATTAGGTGTGTGAAACGGACCTGCAATATCAGATTACATGGGTATAATAGTAATTGACAGAAACAACATATACTTTGAAATATCTAATAAAAAGCAGCAGAATAATGAATATGTGACAAAACAAAAATCTCTTCAACAAATGTATTTGAAAACACTGTAAGCGATGCAAGGTAATATCCACATTATATGGACTGCATGCATGAAATATGAGCTGCTAGTTGATATGGCAAAGGATATAGACCCTCCTTGCTGTCATATTGTTATGATAACACATTTTCTGGCTGCCGAGGCAAATAAATTGCAACATATTACACATGGGTCGAATTGATCAAAGTGGATTAACTAAAACCAAATTCTTTGAATGTTTGAACTTATAACTGTTAAGAGAATAAACATGTTAGTCAAAACTGCACATTGGTTTTTTGAAGCTTTGAGAATTGTTCATAGTTTTGTTCAAAACTAGTTTAGTTATTTAAACTTTATTACTCAGATGTTATAATGTATAGCCACATTTATATTGAATGATTATTCTCACCCAAAATTTGCATCAATTTGGAAAGGAGGATGTGCTGTGAATAGATTGCTGTATAGGCCTCCTTCCTTTTCAACTTCATGTTTTGGATCCACCAATGTGAT
Organism: Eleusine coracana subsp. coracana; assembly: GCA_032690845.1. Lineage (NCBI taxonomy): Eukaryota > Viridiplantae > Streptophyta > Magnoliopsida > Poales > Poaceae > Eleusine > Eleusine coracana. The sequence continues at coordinate 407,498 of CM064420.1, forward strand.
TAGCTGCAAAATCATTTTGTATGCATGCTGACTATTGTGTAGATGGGCCCATAAGGCCATCTTCCATGTAGTAGACCATCCAGGACCTTCATCACCTAAACAGTAGACAAGTCAGCATTCAAAATGGCAAACAAAGAAATCAATGAGTTCTTAAAATCACAGTAATCAAATTTCGTTACAAATAAACATGCTGGCTACTTTAAATGAACAAAATGAAATTTGCTGATTTCTTTTGTACAGCTGAAACATGCAACATGCTTATGTGAGAGAGTTTGAAAGTCGGACATGGATTAGTAACTCAAAACAAGGCATCCAGGAATTAGCTAAAGAAGAATAAAACACTAATATACGAATATTCTCACAATAAAATTCTATATGAGGATAAATTCAGCAGTCCTTTCACAAATATCTGAATGTTTTAACCATAAAAAAGGAAATATTTTCAATGTGCCTAATGATGGCAAATCACGTGAAAGGGTCTCTAGCCTAGTGGTTAGAGCACTTGAGTAGCATGCAACCTGTGGGAGTGAATTAACCGGATCTGGAATAAAAATATTTAAAAAATAGGTTGGGCCTTCCCCTACTGACTCTGGTAAAAAAATGATGTTTTTTTTTTACATTTCTGATTCGTAAATGAAGTATAATCATAAGAAATATTCATTTATGCTCTTGAAAAATGGTCACTGCTGGACCGCTGGCCGGTTGGCAAAGCGAGGGCTGCCTCATCCAGCCAAATGCCCCTTATGCGATCAAGAGGACGAAGATGTGCAGCACCTACTCACCTTGCACGTCAGATTTGGTACAAAGTGCTGTCTGCATTGGGTTTGCAGAACCTTGTTCCGAGTAGGCGTGCCACTTCTTTTGCAGAATGGTGGCGCAAGACCATCACACGGGTACCCAAGAGCAAGAGGAAAGGGACTAACATGTTGATTATCTTGACAGCTTGGTTGCTTTGGAAGCATAGAAATGCTTGTGTTTGATGGCATCAGCCCGAACATCACAGCTTTGCTTCGGTGCTTCGATGAGGAACATCACTTGTGGTGCCTCGCTGGAGCGCGAGGCCTGCACACCCTCGGTGCTGGTCACAGGGTTGGACAGGTTTAGACTGGGTTAGGTGTTCTTTGTTGTTTAGGGTCAGGCCTTATCCCCAACTCGTTCATTACATAGTACAACTAATGTAAGACACAACCCCTCATGGCTCGGCCCGGAGCGAGGTGGTGATGATTTGTAAGGGGTCAGTTTTTCTCTCTCTTAATACAATGATACACAACTCTCCTGCGTCTTCGAGAAAATAAAGAAAAAAATGGTCACTGCTCATTTAAATTTGTCAAGAGTATAGAAGAGCAGTTGATTTTAGCACATCCTTTTACTCTCTGCTATCCTCCATTTTGATGTGTGAGTGCCATGCAGATATATGTATAGTGGGCAGATCTTAAGGTAGATAATCCCTCAATACTTAAATACACGACTTTGGAAATTTCTTGGTCTTTGATTTGCAACTTTGAACACTATTGTATATTAAAATAAAGTTACAATATTGTTATGGGCCAGATTGACATTGAGCCCAATTTGGAGGCGATAGTCCTTAGGGTTAGGGCTGCCGCTGCACTTGGAGTGCCAACAGGAGGGTGTGAGGCCGCCGCCCACCTTCCAAAGTGGCTATGGTCAGGTCCAATTCAGCTAGAAAATAAAGCATAGATCATGTTAGATATTTGGTTTAAATTAGGAAAGAGGAAATTCTGTCGGTTTAGGATTCTATCTAGAGTCGGAGTAGGAGTCAAGTTGAATTCCCCACGAATAATGAAGGGGGTATAACCTGATCTAAATAAGAAAAGGGTTTTTGTGAGTCAAGTCGAGTTCCCCCCTATATAAAGTGTTTTTCCGAATGAAGTCGAGTTCCCCCCTATATAATGAAGGGGTATATATAAGAAGCAGCTGCACTACCAAAACCACGCCACTCCTTTCCTCTCTCCCTCCCTCCTTGCTTCCCCTCGTTGCCTGTCCAGGTGAAGGAAGATCATAAAAAATATCTATTGAAATTATGTACTACAAATGATCCAAGACGCATCTGATCTTGGTCAAAGTGCCATAAACTTAAATATGTTGGGAGTTTTTTTTCAGTCTGTGAAACAAGCATATTTACACCAATCACATGCAGTATGATTTCAACAGCTGTAAGACTGAATGCCCCTGTGGAAGCAGAGATCAGTATTATTTGGGCCTCATGGCCTAGACAGCTGAAATCAATATGGCCACGTATTCGCGAAAAAAAAAATCAATATGGCTACATGGGGCTTATGAAAGAATGAACACCCTTGTGGAAGCAGAATCTTCACAAAGATATATTTTAAAGAGTTTAAGAGCCATAGGCTCCAACTTTACTTTTCTTCTTAATATAATGAAGCGCAGCTCTCCTGCGTTTTCGAGAAAAAAAAAACTTTACTTAAATGCATCAGCAACTAGTACACAGTGCACTAAGTTCACAAGAATCAAACAACTCAACACCGGACACCACACCACACAGTGTGCAAGATCTAGCAAAGCCATTGATCTATAGAGACTGTGTTAGTTGTAATCCTGTGTGTGTGAAACTTTTTGCTAGGTAGTAGTTGGTAGTTGGTCAAAGTAGAAGTAACTCCCCTGTAGGGGCATGGCGCCAGCCATAGAGGCATGGCCTCTCCTCCCCAATAGTCAAAAGTAGCGGCTGGTGTTTATGAGGTAGTTGTAGGTTGGTTGTTCCTTTTGCTTGTGTATAAGTATGCAACTATGAGAGCAGCAAAGTTCAAGAGCTGCAAGAACATTTCTCGTGTTCAGCTTTTCTAAGTCTATCAATTGGCACCAGAGCCTAAGAATCTGGGATGTCAACCTCCTCATCTCGCCTGAGGGCCGATGCTGCAGCAGCCAATGCGCGCGAGGCGCGCATCGCTGCTGCAGAGCAGGCGGCACGGCAAGCAGTTGAGACAGCCAGAGCTGCGGCAGCAGCGGCCGAGGCTGCGACAGCCGCTGCTGCCGCTTTGCGCCTAGAGGATGACCACGGCGAGCCGGAGGATCAGGGATTCGAGGAGCCGGGCCTTCACAGGCGCCGCCGCGCCTCGCCCTCACCGGTGCGACGTCGCGGTCGCCATGGCCGCCGCGATTCGCCAGTTGTCCAGCACGTCTATCAAGGAGTCCGGCGGAAGCACGCCATGGCCAACACTCACCAAGACGAACTACCACGACTGGAGTTTGCTGATGAAAGTGAAGCTGCAGGCGCGTCAGCTCTGGGATGCCGTCGCATACGGTGACGTTGAGTTCCATGAGGACTGGCTGGCGCTGGATGCGATCCTCGCCTCGGTACCCCAGGAGATGATCTCCTCCCTCGCGGACAAGGCCACCGCCAAGGACGCCTGGGACTCCATTGCTGCATCACGAGCCGGCATCGACTGCGCGAGGAAGGTGACCGTGCAAAAGCTGCGCCAGGAATGGGACCGCCTCGCGTTCCGGCCAGGGGAGGACATCGACGACTATGTTCTCCGTCTCTCCGGCCTGATGCAGCAACTGGCGCGACACGACGAATAAATGGAGAATAATCACTATAATGTTATTAAGAGACTCCTTGTATTAGCAAATGCAGATAAAATATACGTAGCTGGTGTCTGGACACTCCAGTGCAATTTCTAGGATATAATAGACAACCTGAAACATATTTCTAGTGAAGTTACCAGTTCTATACTTCAAATGTCTTGACAATTAAGAACTTTTTTTTTCCAAAATAATAGCGGATGTGTTTTCAAACATGTAATAACACAAGGCTGACTAGGAACCAAATTATCTTACCTTGTCCATTGTAAAGCTGTAGTGCTCCCAGAGGTGTGTGGCAAGCCAAGGCCCACCCATAGGCCACAATGCCCACACAGGATCACCGGCATCTGGTGATGTTTTCACCCATAGATCTGTAACTTGATGACTGACCCAACCATTGGCTTCATAATTCACCTGTCAGGAAAAGTTTCCATCTGATCATAAAACATGAAATCCTTACGCTAAACAGGAAAAGTTTCCATCCGGAGAATTACCTTGGAAATAAGATATCTACATTGAAAATTTGGAAACTGTCATATATTGTCCTCTAGGACTCAGTGTTTCGCTATTAACTGCACACTAGTATGTACTCATATAGGCCGATGAACTCATTGCTCTATAAGATCCTAATGCAACTCATCAGCACTAGCCCTATAGATGAGGCAAACGTATCACTCATGTCCCTAGTGTTACAGATTATAACATCCTCGCTAGCATCTCTACTTCTATAATTTGACCTCATCATCCTTGAACTACTAAAAGCATCAGCACCCACAGTAGCAGTATTCACGACCAGGCAGTATCAGCGCACAATCGTCTGACTATGTCTCCACCACTTCTAGCAGCATTATATGTGGAGAGCATCTCATTTGCCATAACTCAAACTTATGAATCACATTACCATTCATAATATCATTTTTTGCTTTTATTGGATCGATATTCCTTAACTAGTCCCTGTGATTAAAAATTTAAATGCTGCACCCAAATTCAGAAAGGCATATTGTAAGACAAAACTAACATAAAGTGAAAAAATTCACTACCATGCAGATACAGTCACGAAGGCTAAATCCACAAATACCATATTCAAACAAAGTTATTCGCAAAAGAAAAAGTGGTAATTCCAAAATAGTGTGTGTTTTGAAAATAATCATATCATTTGTACCATGTCGGACTTACTTTTGCTGTCCTTGCTCCATTGACTGAGAGGGATCCAATAAAGTCAAACAGTGGTTCTTGGCATTCACTTAGGTTACAAGGAAGCGCTGGCCAGTAATTCATCTGCAGATTTATATTTGGATGGGGAGCTGCACTGTAAAGTCAAGAAATAAATACATAAATAAGTGCAAGTACAATCAAACATGGACTGGTAACAATTGAGAACACGACAAATCCATCAAATATGTTTGTAATGAATTTGGCATTATAGATTACTGAAACATATATATACTATCTTGCTAATGAAATAACTCCTCATTTTCGGAGTAAGAGTCCCCTTTTTGTTAGAGTAACAGCCATTATAATACTAGTAAGTATTATCAATTAGAGTCTGACTGATCTGAAGCCTACGATCAGAACTAGTACTATGTACAGAATACCTGGTAGTAGTTTGAACTGTAAGAGTCCTCTTTTTCAAAGGGACAGCCAAACATGCATGAGTAGGGGACCCAGTTCCGATGTCATGTCAGCGTTCTAGTTAACATCTATCCTAGGCTGAGATGCTCAGGCGGTCAGGCCACTCTCCTTCATGACATATCAACTATGTCCATTGCTCTTATATCAACAATCTTTTGTTGTGGTATTTTGAACGTTATAAGATTTTTGTTTGCTTCCTGATTTATAGGGAAAAAAATGCTGAGCGTATATGTCTTGTATACTTCTATTATGTATTTCCCAATTTTAAAAGAGCTTCATATTTGTCCACACCGGGGCCTAGGTTCATCATGAGGAATACAAGTGTTATTCGCATCAGAATCAGCAAAACATATAGAAGCAATCATAACAAGTCCAATAGTCAAAAGCAATTAAAATGCCAAATAGCTTTCACAGTAAAAGCTATGGATTTGGGTATTACTATTTTGCTGTTGCTTGAGGCGTTCTCCAATGGAATGATGTGAAACAAATTATTCCGGGAATGAAAAAATAAAGCAACAGATATTTGTAAAAACGTACTCCCATGGTGGGGTTGTATCATTGCTCCATATTCCTTGCAGATTGGAAATCTGTGTTCCAGGCCTTGAGCATGAAATGAGTAGATATCGACCAAACTGGAACAGAAGTTCAACAAGAGAAGGATCTTCATTGTCTTTAAACGATAAAATTCTGTCTAAGGTAGGCTTCAAAGAATCAGCTAGACTATTCCCTAGAAGCACATTGCCTTGTGAAAGTTGCAAGCTAACACGCTGAAAAAGATTTTGGTAATCATCTGTGTGGTACGCTTTTAGCTGCGAATATGACATACCCCTTGCCATACTTAATGCAGTAAAAGCAGATTCCATGGGATCTAGTTTAGACTCGGAAGGCTTGATAAATGGTCCTTGAAAAGAGGTAGCAGCTGAAAGGAGTAAAACTGCAGAATCGGCACCATGAAGTTTCAACACCTTATCATTTAATACTTCTACTGTGCCATTGGCACCATTCATCTGCAGGTAAAGGATAGCACAAATTTAATTCCAGTGGGATGATCAGAGGCATTCTCTTGTTGAGGCCTTTTTCCTGCACATGAACCCTCCATTATTATCTCATTTGCATCTGTCACATGGATCCGGTGGTCTAGTGGACTGGCCAAAGACACCGTGAAAGATATATTTCCAGGTTTATCTGAAGATATTTTGGTCACAATGGCTTGATGTGGGTTTGAGCAGAAATGCTCCCTTGTGTAGATTACGTCCCCAACAGTATATGTGACATTTACTGTTGCTGTATGAAGATCTAGCTCTCTTTTGTAGTTATTGTACTTGATATGCTCACCAAAGTCCAGATTAATATCACCGAGAGGTTGGTAGACCTTCAGTCAAAATACAAGTGTTATACCTCGCGTCGGAGTTTTTGAAAAGAGTAGTTTTCTTCCTGCCAAGATAACAAATATACCTGTGTCTGTTCACCGGAAAGGCCATAGGCAACAGCCGTTGCCTCAGCATACTGTCCATTGTCAACGAGGTTCCTTACTTTAGAAAGAACAGCAGGTGCTTTAGGATTTGTATAATTACCAGGTCCACCTGTCCATAGAGTATCATCTGCACCAACAATCTTATTCACCAACAATTTCAATGAAGGTGAAAAATAACTATAAACAAAGCCACATAAATTGAAGGTTCATGTGTGTCAGAACTTCATTCTTAAAAGTTTAATAGGGCATCATCAACAAGAAACAGGACATCAGTCTCACTCAAGGTTTACAAAACCGGTCCGGTCTGGTTTCACCGGATGACCAGTTTTCAGTGAAAACCAAACCTGTATACTGTAGCAAAATGGTTAACTTGCAGTTTTTCCAGTTAATCGGCTGGTTTTTGCCCGGTTTGAAAACCCGACCGGTTCCGATTTTGTTAACCTTGCTCTCATCCTGCAGCATGATTGACAATTACTAATTGATTGCTCATACAAGCATTTACGTAGTGGATTTTTGGTGGAAACTTCAGGTCAAAAGACTGAAAATGTGAACCTTGTAAAAAACACATGAAAAAAACATATCAGTTCTTGGAAAATATCAGATTTTCGTGACATTTTACATGAACATATCAAGAACTTTAGAAATTTCTACAGAGCATTCTTGCAAGAATTGCAGTTTCATCCGATATACAGCACGTTTTTAAAAAAAAAAAACTGAATAGAAAATGGAAAGTCGCAGAGATGCAGATGCATTCCCAGTTTGTTAAAAGAAGTCAACCATTTCAAAGGATATTTTTTTTCTGCAGAACAACTGATTATTTTTTGTTTTTTATATATATAATATATTTGTATCTTATCCTACAGTGCTCCCGTTTTAAATTTCTAATCCAACTTGCCCAGCGTATTGCAATCATCCACAGAAAAGTATAAGCAAGTAAACATCACGGATTTACTGACACTACAACTTACAGCACCCACATTGTTGGGCAAATTACGTTGAGTAAGCAGTGATTTTGCTACTGTTTTCCAACGTTTTGTGTTTAATTAGTAAGGCTTACCCTCCTAAGTTTTCTTCCCAAGCTCCGTCACTGCTAGCGGAGTAGGAGACCAGAATTTAGATGAGCATATCAATCAAGCACCAGGGGAGAAAGAGGGGAAGCGATTCATTACGGTTGAGCTGGAGCCTCTCAGATTCGACGCCGCCCCAGATCATGGCACCGAGGCGCCCATTCCCGATCGGCGCCGCATCGGTGAAGTACCTTGCTGGCGACGCGAACACTACCTTCAGCGGCCGCTCCTCCTGGTTTGCCGCTGGCCAACCGGCCCCGACGGCCACGACCTCCGCCTCCGGCGGCCGGCGCACCCAGACCCACTCCGAGCCGGCGTCGCGGTTGTCGTCGCTGCCCATAGGAAGGAGATGACGCGTACAGCTACAAGCAATGTGGTCTGACAAACGAAGCGGCGAGTGGCGACACGGGCTGAGAGATCAGATCAAGAGTCAATTAATGAAATCTACCCGTTGTTCTCAAAAAGTAGGGATGGCAATGGGTCGGGTTTGGAACGGGTCGAGTAATTTTACACCCGTTCTGACATAGTTGTCGGGTCAAAATTCCGACCCAACCCCGTACCCACGGATCTAAATCCTTACCCGTGCCCGTGTCTGTCGGGTATCGGGGTGAGTTTCGGGTAACCCGTGGGTACAAAGCACAACGGTAAGATCAAAATCGCGGTGGTGATTGGGGCCTCAGGGCGACAGCGTAGGAGGCTCTGGGCAGCGTTGGAGGCTCCGGGGGTTTCGGGTGGCGACGTCAAGGGTTTCGGGCGACGACGTCGAGAGCTCGAGCGGCAGCAATAGAGGTGGCGTGAGCCGTACCATGCGCTGGGGGCTTAGGGCGACAGCGGTGGCAGCTCGGGGCATCAGCGACGGAGGCTCGGAGCAGCGGTGATTGGCGGCAGCGAAGGGGCACGAGGCGGCAGCGATTGACAGCGGCAAAGGGGCACGGGGCAGTGATGATTGGTGACGGCAAAGAGCCAAAGAGGCACAGGGCGGCAATGATTGGTGGCGACGATGGAGGCTCGGTGCAGCACTGCGGCGGCAGGGAAGGGGCATGGGAGGGGTGACGGAATCGAGAACGAGTGGCGGCGGGGAAGGGGCTCTGTGCATGACAGTCAACAACAAGTGTCCGGTTAGGGTTAGAGTTTTTCATTTTTTTTTGGAGGCTTCATGGTATGGGTTTCGTGGGATGGGAGACAATAGAAGTAAAAACTAAAAAACCTGTTTATTAATTTTGGGTGCCCGTCGGGTCACCCACGGGTGGGAAAAAAACCCCACCCCATACCCGATTAGCTTCGGGTCGGGCACGGGTGCCACCCGTGGGCACAAAATACGCCCCGTGCCCGACCCCATCAGGTTGGGTATCCGTCGGGTACCCAAAACCCGGCCCCAAATTGTCATCCCTATCAAAAAGGATCAGATCAAGGGTCAATTAATGCTCGCACCGGGTCCTGTAAAAGATCATGGAGGACGGCTTTACCGGAAAAACGGCCGCACCGGCGTACGCTATTCTCCAGGACCGTCTTTGTTCCGCCAAATCCAGCGTACATAGAGGAACTCCGCTATGCACCAACGTGGGCCAGTCGAACGCCTCACGCCAAACGGTGGAGCACGGAGCAGAGAAGGCGGGAGAGGAAGCTTGGACGCCGACGCCGCGAGGGAGGCTGTGCTGCCGAGGTGCTCCACCACCCGCCTCGCCGCCATGCCCCTCACCGCCGCCTCGCTCAATCGAGGTGCTTCGCCGGCCCCGTCTGTAGATCCGCGAGGGTGGTAGCGAGGAGAGCTCGAGGCAGGCTTGGCTCGGGCGAGCGCGGCGGGCAACGGCCGCGCGGTGCGGGCACGGCGGTCGGCGGGGCAGCCGTGCGGTGGGCAAGCCGGAGAGAGGGGGAGGCGGTGGGAGAGAGAGAGAGTGGGTGGGGTGGGAGGGAGAGAGTAGCAGGAGGGAGAGGGGAAAGAGAGATAGCAACAGAAGGGAGAGGGGAAAGAGAGATAGTGGCAGGAGAGAGGAAGAGGGAGGGAGAGAAAAAAAGAAAGAAAAAGGGAGAAAAAAGGAAAAGGGAAAAGGAAAAAATATTTTTATATCATTTAAAAATCAGATTGCTAAACTATTATAAAAGGGAAAGAAATAAAAAAAAAGAAAGAGGAGGAGAGATGAAAGGAGATGGTAGTTGGAGATGGTTAAATAAAATATTGGGTTAGTTGATATAGAGTATGAACGGGTGTAGCAAAACTGGATATAGAGGAGAGAATCTTGCTGACTAGGACGGAATATTTATTTTAGAGGATGAATTTAGAGTATGACGAGTGCGAACAACCTAAATCTTTTTTAGTCACCCAAACATAAAAATCAACTCTAATCCCTCCTTATCCTGATGACTATTTTGAGGAGGCCATCAAATTTCTCCCCAACCACCCAGAAATACTACATCACTATTTTTTCTTGAAATGCGAGCCCCACCATTTTTTTTCTTAATTTCTTTCCTCTCCTCTCCTCCTCTCTCGACCGGAATGGAGTCGGGTAGGATTCCGCTGCCACCACCCACCCAGCCCACGCCTCCGACCGGCTTCCTCATCGCACCTCCTACCACTGCAAAAAGGCCCACCATTGCTGGATCTACTCGGGAGGTGGATTCGCGGCGGGATTCAGCCGCAACAGCGGCGCGCGGAGCTGACCAAGGTCATCGTCACGCTCGGCTGGGGCGCCTCCACCACGCGACATCACCGGCGTCGGAGCTCCTCCCCATTCCACCACGCATCCCCCAGTCAAGAAATGATGCCAGGGTTTTGTCGCACCAACTCGCCATGTCCCTCCCCCTCCTCCCACCACCGACGTCCTGCGCCGCCAACACCTACACGCGGGCCTCCTTGCCAGCAGTGGTGCGCGTTGATGGCTCACTAAGGCGCCGCCTCTCCTTGTCACTAAAGGAACCAGCAGAAGCGCCACGCATCCACGTGGCCCTTTGTTGCCAAGCTTCAGCGAGCCGTCATACCATGTCGAGCCTTCAACAAGTCTGCCACCGCTGCCATCGCGCTATAGCGTTGACTTGCTATTGGACCATGCTACCGCCGCCACCGCCACCAATGCACTCGCTCGATCGTCAACCTTCACCGAGCCGCGATTCGGCAATGGCGTCGCCTGGGACACTCGAAGTTCTGCCTCAATGCCACCACTAGACGACAAGGTCGTCGGTGAGGTCTACAGCCCAACTAGGACGTCGTACTATGATTAAACGCCCACCCCAACACCCTTGTAAGGTTTATGACCATTGGGGTCACTCCAACCTATGAATGTTTTAGTGATGAATGATAAACATGAAATATGACTAATATCTACACGAGTGTTGTATATATATGAATCATCTCTAACTCTACTATAAATCTTATTAATGATGGTTGCCTTGACAATTGATAACAATGATCATAAACATGGATCTTGATGAGCTTGATGGAGTCCAAAGATTGATGAAAATGGATCAAAGCTAAAAATAATCCAGGAGCAAGTGTTTGGAACATTTGTCTAGTTGTTAGGGTTTTGAATCCATATGAAAAACCGGACTATCAAAGAGCTCTAGGTCATGTCTTTTAGGTCATGCTAGTTGATGATGTGCATAGATGCTCCATGAAATTACAGGCACTAGATGATAGTGGAGAAGCCAAAGAGCTATTGGAAGAAGCTAGGAAGTGAAGTCAAGCGAGAATGAGGAGTTTCAGCTTCTTGAGATAGTGACCGGACAGAAGGTCTAGAGAGATCAGACTATATGATCATCAGAGGATCAGAGAGGTGGACTGCGAGAAATCTGTCAGCGTGAAGACCCATAGAGATCGGATGGTCCGGTGTACAAACTGAATAGTACGATCTGTATGGATAGGAGCAAGACAGAAAGGAGGCAAAATAGACGCTTTCTGGAATGAGCAAGGATAGTTGAGACCGGACAGTCCGGTCTACAGTCCGGACAGTCTAATCTATACAAAGACCAGCAGGGGACAAGGAACAATGGCTCTGGAGGAGCCGTTCCAGGATTGACCGGACGGTCCGGTCAGGCAGTGAACAAACTGTACGGTGTGATACCTACAAAGCTGATTTCATGGAGCAACGACTAGTTTGAGGTTGGAAGTCTATATAAATTATTGTTGGGATCTTGGAGACCTCTCTTGGCCCTTGGGATTGTTGGAAGCATCAATAAAGAGCCAAGATTAGGGTTAGGGGCGTCCTTAAAGATGTGGTCTAGGTTGTTACTCTTTATCTATGGTGAGACCGAGATCGGTTAGGTGTCGATAATTGAGCCTATCATGATTGATTGTGAAGGTTGTCAAACTTTTGTATACGGTTTGAGCCCGCCGTTGAAAGGGGCATCGATAGTGAGCGCCCGTGTTAGCTCGGGGAGTCCGGCAACTTTCGAGGGAGACAAGCTTGTGCCTTGATGACAGTGGTGACGCAACCATATTTTCAATTCGGAAGTGATTGTCGACTCGTGTGCGAGAACACCACTTGATGGTGGGAGGGACTAGCGCTCTAACAGGAGTGGTTCAACAAGGATTAGGGGAAGGCGCCATCCTTCTGAGACCTCGAAAAAAAAATCATAAGCATTTTTTGATCCTCTCCTTACTATGATGCTTTACCTTTCACTTTTACATGTCATACTATTCATGCTTGTGTGTTTATCTTGCTTGTGTTGATTACTTTGTAGACCTGCATGAATAGGTTCTTTACTTGCTAGTTGTATTTAGCTTCTTTATTAGATCACTAGCATGTATAGGAGTTGCTTTAGTTTAACATATGTATTATTTACTCATGCTCGTATGTTCTAGTTCGTTATCTTGTAGTATTGTATGAGTAGGCTCCTTTGTTAGCATGTTATTTGCTTTCGTATGTCTTCTTTACTAGCTTGCATAGGATTTATATTGCTTTATGTGTAATCCACTAGTATGCTTAATTTATTGTTCCTTTTATAGGACTTTAGTGTGATTACTATTAGAATTGCTATAGGAGTTATTTGAGTGTTTGGTTTTAGGAATCGACAAAATTAGTATATATAGAAGATTAACACATATTGGGATGAGTCAACTTAGGAAAGTGATCGAGAAAAATCTTGTTGAAGGAATCAAGGATACCACACTTGAGAATGATAGATTGTATAAACAACGATAAGGCAACAAGCCAACAAAAAACCTTGCATTACAATAAATAACAAATCAGGCTAGTGGGCTGGTAAGGTACCAGTTAAACCAGGCCGGTCTATGTGTCTAAAAGGTTAGTGGGCTAGACCATACAAGTCTATATCTAACACCCATAATACATGTTAAGTCCGTATATAGATTGTGGACCGAGCTGAAAAAGGCCATGTTTGAAAATGTGGATACGATGTTGTTGCAAAAAGATATCAAACATCACTTTGTGCTAGGGTGCTAAATAAAGGTTAGTATCTTCTCTGACAAAAAAAAAACACGTTCTTCTTCTTCCAGTATCTGTCCATAAATAAGAATAAGAGAAGCCAACAACATTCTTAATTTAACAAAAAAGAGAGTCTATTGCTGAAATGCCAACCATTTAAAGCAAAGTTCTCCATCGTCACTATTTCAAGGGTATGACCACCCCACTTCGGGGCCTATCTTCCCCCTTTTGCATCAACGCTCACTAGCTCCTTCCTTCACACTTGGAGGGAACTACTTGAAACCACTTCTTGTCTTTCCTTTTCTTGTTTTTTTTTTAACAAAAACACAGTATAAAATAAAACATTCGTGTGTATATATATGAGTCTTTATAAGCATATATGCACATCTTACCTCTATGGACACTTATACAATAATGGACGGTTGATCCTAAGATTCATGCGTGAAGTCTCATCTTTGGTTGAGCATCGGAATATTTTGTGTGGTTCAATTGAGAGGAAAAAAATAATTAAGTCATGCCACAACCAGAATATTCTCGCATCTAGAGTAGTTGAGAGTATTATTCAACAATGATTGTTGAACTTATTTTTGAAGTAAGACAACAACTCTGCCATTCATTTTAAGGAAGAAGAACAATTGTTGATATCTTGTGAAGAGTGTTTTGGATGAAGAAAAATTCAAGGGGGAGGAAGGGTGTCTATGTACAAGATTTTCCAAGTGATGAGGGAGGACTCGCCCCCTATTCCAAGCCCTTCGGATCTTGATCCAATGAGTATCGTGTCTTGTTTGCACCAAAACCAAAATGAAGTTGGTTCACCACAACCAGATGTGAAGCTAACGAAAAGGTTTCCCTAATTCCATTACCGACTGAGAACTAAAGTCATATGACTATATTTATGTTTGAGCAATTTTAATATATATATTACCTCTAGTAATTATTGGTGGTAATGCAATAATTACTAGTGATAATACAGTAATTACTAGTGGTAGAGTAGTGATTACTATTAGCAGTAATTAGAAACAGTAATGGTTTTACTGGGGCATTATTAGAAAGATAAAAATAATAAACTTGTAATTTATTTTGTTAATTAGGTTTAAGTGTCTTTTTTACTTTCTACTTTGACGAAGTTGAATTTCAGATCAGTGGAAGGGTTCAAGATGCTTAGAAATGACCTCTTTATCCCTAATGGTAATACGAGTAAATAAATAAATATGTGAGTAAATTATATTATTATCCCTAAACATTTACTAGTGGTAATATGCATAGTAAAACTATTCTTCTTCTTCTCTTCTATTATTCTATAAAGGTTAAACTTCATGTGATATATTCTAGCCACCCCAAAATCAATCTACCCATTCAATCTATGTCGTTCGTTTGTCCCACCAGTCAAGATTAACCCTTAGATTATCTGTGGACCCACCAATTACAGATTACACTTATACGATGGCTAACGATGGCTAATCCTCCAATGCATTCATATGGCCGCTAGGCTAAAACTTTTCTCACGCGTCCTTTGGTCAACCCTCCGCCAGCAAATGATGCGGCCAAAAATCACGGAGGCGACGTTTTTTGCTGGACGCTACATGCATGCCCCTGACATCGAAGCCCTAGCGGCGAGCGACGGCAGCTACGGATGCGAGTGAGTCGAGGGCGGCCACCATAAGCGAGTTAGCCGACGCCGACGCACTCTCCGTCGAAGGAGACGACACCAAAGGACGCGCCCGAGGGAGACGAAGCCGGCCGCCGCACGCGAGGAAGGCGATGACAAGTGCGCGCACGAGGGAGTCCAAGCCGGCATACGCGCCCGAGGGAGTCGACGCCGGCCGCCTCGAGCGAGAACAACGACGCCGGCGGACGCACGCGAGGGAGTCGAGGCCGGCCGCCGTGATCGAGGGCGGGGCGTTAAGGTCGGCGTGGACGCGCGCGTGAGGGAGTCGACTCCCTGGTGCTGGGCTTGCCGTCTGCGTTACTACGGCAAAAACGTGGGAGGTACCGCACCAAAAATCACTATATGCGTCATGCTACAGTTTCAGTAATTCTTATGATTCTTTACATTGTACAGTTTCATTAAGTACTGTTGCTATCCGACCTGCTACAGTTTCAAAAGCAGAGGCTTGTTTATCTCCTCACGTATTACTGTACACATGCTATAGTGAACTGAATTTTATTCCCCAAGGCTTTGCTTGTTCCTTCCTCCGCGTGTTGTTTCATCTGCATGTACAGTGAATCTGTCAATGCAACTTTCTTTGAACGTGCTTGTTCATCCGCGTGATTCCCTATAATCAGTGACAGGCTATATATTTTGGCTAATTACTTCGCTGTTTGAGAGTGTAGACGACAGTCCTCGACATGGTGATCTTGCGATGCAACACTCTCATGATTTGTAACACGGTCCTTTTATTGAAATAACAAATTTAGGGTCTCCTCTAGAAACTGGTATGGTTTCATTAATATCATTTTCTTCATTGATCACAAGGTGATTTATCAACCAAATTAAACTTGCATATTTCTGTTAACAATGATACTCAATTGTGGGCAGGAAATGATGGTCAGTGTTCTGCTTCTATTGACAAGAAACGGGCTCCAGATAAAAATCATGCGGATGAAGCAAAGAGGAAAAGGCGCGGGAATATATGAGTGCCTACAGACAACGCAGGAAGAACAGACCAGTTTCCACGATAGGAGCTCTAGGTTTTATATACTTTCTTTCATCTTCCAATATTTTTGAAATGATCATCTACATAGCTCTGTCATCTTTGTTGCTGTTGACAATGTTGCTGACGAAGAATTTATTCTTACAGCTCCCACAGCCGTTGTTGCTGATGAAATGGAGAAGCAACGGAAGAAAGCTCGAGAATATATGCGCGACTATAGACAACGTAAAAAAATCCAGATAATGAACAATAATGGTAAAGAGAATGGAACGCCCCAACAGTCATCGAAACAATATATGATCGTCTTTGCATTAGTAATAAGCGATTAATAATCTCGAGCATTTCTCAATTTTTTTGACATGATATCTTTCAGATGTCTCGGTTAATTGTACAAATAGGTCCATGCTATGTGAAAACAAATCACACTCTCTGAAGATGGTAAGCTCTGTCATCTTGTTTATGATCAAATTCTGGAGAGTAACTAATGATGACATTTGTGAATCACCACGCAGAAGAGTCTAGAAAACAAAAAAAGGCAAGAGATTATCAGCGAGACTATAGACAGCGGAGAAAATACCAAAATAAGAACACAAACAAAGAGAATGCAACTCCATGGAGCCCAGAGCAGCAAGGTAATACCCTTGTCTTCGGTTTAATTTTTAGGCTCATGTTTGTTTATAACCAGGTTTAGTTATATGGTTATGGTGTGTTAACATTTTTGCCTATATTTGTTTTGCCTACTAAGCTGAATGCTTTGACACCTTAAGCTTTTGTGGATCACACACGTTATCACACAAGTTGAATTTTGGTACTTGCCTTGGATCCTTACTGGAAGTTTATGTTTTCCTTATGCCTTTTTAAATTGCTTGTGTATAGTTTTTTGACAGATTAAAGTTTGCCACTATTGTCCACCACCAGTTTTTACACTAGAGGAATATAAAACACAATATTCATAAATAAATTAGAACATCATATTCGATGAACTTTTGTGAGCGTTAATAACTATATAACAAATAAAAATGTGAGAAAAATTAAAAGTCAATTACGTATATATAGCTACCTGAGTCTATTTCTCTAATTAGAAAAACACACGTGAGAACTTATCGTCTCGACAAATTTTCATACGTGCATGTCGCACGTGCCCAGCTATTAGTTATGTTTAAAGCTCTAACATGATGGTCATCACCTTGAGTCATGATGGTTTAAAGCCCTAAAAATGTGCAGCTGAGTCATGGAAGCAAGTAGAAAGGGACTAAACCATTATATCGGAAAGATTGACCTTCTTCCTACGGGACGATGTTGTGAGCTGTAGACAAAGTGCAAGCAGCGATGTCCATCTAGAAATGATGCAACGTCGCACAGCCAGAGTATGGCTCTCGTACGTCTGGTTAGGTTACCCCTAGTTTTTTTGTTTTTTTTTTTTGAATTTTTTTTTTCCTTTCTGCCGAGCACGAGGAAGTTGACGATCGATGTAGTTGATCAGGTTCCATGAATTCAGACTGTACGGTTGGCAGCCGGTAGGCGGTAGCTGCTGGTTATTGGAGGCAACCTCCGTACGTATCCAAAAGATGATAGTCCAGTAAGACGTATTTTGTGCTCGTGTTAGCTAACACTTCCGTTCTATACTTCTATCGATGTTTGTGAACTGGAGAAAAAGCAAGCGGTGTTGCATTCGTCCCAGCATATGCATGCACGGAGAAGCTATATCTTCACCATACAAATAATACTTGTGTCCAGCACGCGCGCGCACCCATTTCTACGTCGAAACAAAGTAAAAGTATCTTATTGGGTGATTAATTACACAGCCAATTTAGTTAGATACTAGCTAATCTGTCGACGACCATACATATCTCAGGCCACCAACCGATGCTGATGATTCTAAAATCCGCACCAAAAGTCAAAGTAATAACCAAGCAACGTCACTGTTAAGAAAAGATATCCAGACTGAAGCATCATCGAATCGAGACAAGCAAGCAAGCAAACAAGATAGAGCTATCGATCTGTCAACCATTGTCTCGTTTGACTATCTTAACGATAGCTTATCGTGCATGCATAACATGGTTAGCAGCCCAGATAGCTTATCTTGTTTTTTTTCGCGAAACATATGTTTAATTATAGCTAGGTTGTCCATCGATCGAGGAACTCCAGCTACTTTGGACCTTGAAGTAGCTGGCGCCGATCGAGTTTCCAGCCGATTACGATTACAACTCACCTTCTTCCTATTCCTATCAACGTGGAGGGAGCAACCTACGTACGGGGTGGACGAGCTGCCTTACTTGCAATGGTACTAAAACGATGGCAGATTTTGTGCGCACATGGGCAGCCCGCAACAGTCGACATCGTTTTTTTGTTTTCTTTCCCTGCCGTGCGTCCAAAATAACGACTTTCTTCACTCACTGAAAAAAAGTCTTGATATGCATGGCTAGCTGCTGCCGTCTCCCGACAAAAAGTGAATAGTTTTACTGGCCACTTGCTCCGGTTAATGCTCCGGCCGGCGCGGCTTTGACCTTCGCGCGAGTTGCCAATGCAAATGCTGTGTTCTTTTTCTCTTAATGAATGACAGCTCTCCTGCCACATTTAAAAAACAAAATGCTGATGTGCTCTCTGGTTTTGACCTTTATGAATCACGATGTACTCCTGGTAAGCCAAGTACTCTTAAATCTTAATTAGCAGCTGAAGTAAACAATCTTGTGCAGTTATTAGTCTGGCCATTAATTAGATTAATTAGGGTGTGTTTGGTTGGGCTTATGCTTAAAGTGCTTATAGTGTTAAAAGTACTTATTGTGTTAAAACTACTCATAGTGCTTATAGTGTTTATTATAGCATAAGCAGTCAACCCGTTTGGTAAAACTTCTTATGCTTATTTGTCCAAACTGCTTATGCTGAGAGAGAGGATCACCATAAACACTAAAAGCTATATTTTGCTACTTTGCCCAAACTACTTATGGTAGTACAAAATAGCAAAGTGCTTATAGGTGCTTATACCCCATAAGCACTTATGCTATTTTACTGTTTGACACTCCAAACTGCTTATAGAGCATAAGCACTTCCAATAAACAGTAACATAAGCCCTGTCAAACACACCCTAATAGTCTACATCAATATGAGGAACATTGTGTACTATTTGGGTTTGGATACAGCTAGCACTAGCTAGCAGCCAGCCCCTTCATTTCTTGCCGGTGGCCATTGACTGTGGTGCGGCGGGGAGTGCGCAGCGGCAGCTCGCCGGAGGCAGGCTCGACACGATGATGTCCTAGATCCATCGGCCATCATCGTCTCGAATCTCCGGTGAGCATATACTGTTAGCATCTAGATGGATGTCTGCCGGTTCCTGATCGAAGACCTCTCTGGACGAAGCGGAGTCAACAACTTCTGGATCGGAATGCCATGTGCTCGCAAATTAACGCCAACTGCATTTGGGCTTGGAAAACAATTGTTTCTAGGGTTTCCTTCTTTTTTCCACATCACCTGCGCTCTATCTGTAGCTACTAGTAGGTGTCTTTGGTCATCTGTGTTTCTGATTTCTCTGCAATGCATTTGTCTTGATCTGTGCGTGCGCATGCCTTCACCATATTCTGCTAGCTGGTGTGTTGCCGTACGGTACTATACCCCTTGCGTGTGCATCCATCGATCGAGTCAGCACAGCTACCGAAAGACAAATACTCCTACATATGACTGTAGCCGTCTTGCTTTCGCAGATAGTTGACTTGCGCCTCCAAGTAATTCAGAACAAATCTTTAGCAGGAGATTTGCACTTGTATTATAGTATTCATCAATACCTGATCTGGGTTAAGAAACAAGCCAGCCGTACACGTCGGCCTGTACTAATCAAAGATTGCCGATCTGCTGTTTCGTCTTCTTTTCCATGGATCAGAGAGAGAGAGAGAGAGAGAGATGATTGTTGAACCCCGTTAACTTTTTCCGAAACACAGTAAAAACACAACATAAACACTCACATACATATGTAAGTATGCACCTATTTGAACGTACACGAATATCCTATTCCTATTAGTGCTACTGAGGGTGTTATTGGTCTGTTGTTTTTGAGGTTTAAGAAGTCATCATATGTGCCTCGCTCTCAAGGACGAAGTTTAACTATATAGGCCATGTCCCCCACTCCCTCCTAAGTTTAGATATTCCTTCATAAAAAATGTATTTTTTTTCTTTTATAATTGTAGATAAATCTATCCTGTTCATTACTACTAACCATTCTCCTTGATTTGAGCTCAAACTCCATAATTGGGCTCACCATCAACAGACATGTTGCTTATAAAGAATAATTAACTGTAAATACACTACCTATATCAAGTCTAGAACTTGAACCCTGATGGATTGGTCCAACCAGCCGAGCGTGGTTTGATATACTGCAGTCTTAGTTTGTACTAAGCAAATGAAGATGAATGCAGTAGCTCTGGGAGCATGTCCATATGAACTAACATCTTGGACTTCCAAATTTTGTAGTACACTACCTATTTCCATATGCCCATGAACTAACATACGGAAATGTAGAAACACCAAGATTTTTCGTCATGAAGATGAAGCTAATCTCACTATCATGACAAGATGACGCGAGGACCTAGCTCTTTGGTCACAGCTATGTCGTGGCTCCCAAGATCGCTCCCTTCTCATCTCCTGGAGTGATAGTTTGAACTTCTAGGTTCTTTGTTTTTTTGTAGTTTCTTTTTTTTCTTTTCTCTTTGAGAAACCCTCTTGTAATATACTTGTAACAATCTGTATATTGTTAGCAATGCAATAAAAATATTCAGGCAATACCTAACAGGTTGCCATAGTTTTTTTTTCAAAAAAAAAAAACTATCTAGAGCTAAGATTCTTTGAAGATGCCCTGACATGTAATACAAGAGATTATGAGAAATTGGCTAAAAGAGAAAGTTTAAGGAAGCTGATGAAGAAACACTGCGAGCTTAGCTGTACCACGTGATGCAGCCGTGGAAAACACAATGCAGATTAATTATATTTTGCACGCAATGCGATTAGTAGTTTATTGAGAACTTTATTCGTTACTTATGCGAGAGCTTGCATTGACGTATTTTCGAGAAAAAAATGGAGACTTTCGCCTTTTTCTGAATAAAAGATAAAGTAAAGACACAACAAGAAGGAATAATTAATACATCGTCCACTTGGATCATTCGTACACTGCAAATTAAAGTTTATGCCCCCCCAACATTGTTCATCTCTTGATCCAAGAGTCTTGGCAGAGATCTAAATCTCTGAATAGTATATATACTGTACTTTTAAAATGGGAACATCTAACTATCAATATCTGTTCTATATAAAAAAAACAACAACAATCTCTTTCTTTGGACGAACCGTAGGATTTTAAATATAGTTAGCGGTTGATCGTGGGTCCTTGTACGGCTGCTGTACGTCTGAACCGACTGCAACAACTGCACAAGGCGACTTTTATCAGATGCATTCATTGGTCTGCTCAAGTCAAAGACGGATACTCCAACATGTAATAAATTTTAAAATTTAATTTCGAGAAATTAAAACATGTAATAAACATGCAATAAAATGCTGCCTGTGTAGAGAACGCGTACTTGGACTCTCTTTTGTTGGTTGAAACCAATAAGGACATGCGGATCGGATTGATGAAGCATCGTCCAATGGAGACATGTGAAATCTATCTCTGTCATGCATGCATACGCATCGTGCGTCTTCTTTGACTATCTTAACGATGACATGTATAACTGGGTTTGCAGCCCAGATAACCTATCTTTAATTTGTCTGATTCTTGGAACGTTTTGGAGTAGCAAATAGCAAGGTCGGAAGGATACTTGTTAGCGTACTTTGGAAGATTTAATAAGTAGAATAAAACGTGCATCATGAGGTGTAATAGAAGCAAAGGGGTCTGCTGGTTCTTATGCGTCTGTAGGCATTTCAATGTAGCCTAGCCGGCCCTAAATTTCTTTCTGTTGAACACTCTATCTATCTATGGTGTTCCTGACTTGTACGAAACTTTGGATTATTTTATGTTAATAACGTTATTGAGTTAATGATCATGCATGCCCTAACACAAAAAAAAACATTCATAGGGATTAGGGAGTACAAAACCCATGCATAATAGAAGGTAGCTGGAAACTTATATGCCCATATCTTCTATAGGCTCACAAGTCACAAGCTAATCAAACTTACTGGAAGGTAGCTGGAAACTTCAGAGATGAGAATAAGACAAAGGTATCGTGGATTAATTATTAGTGTAATAGAAGGCAAATGGAAGCATGAGCTTGGACTTTTTTGACACAGTACAGTACCGTAGGTTCTTGTAAGTTGTAACAGTACAGCCGTCAGCCGTTGGGTGAGTGAGTTGCATGAAACGAGGAAAAGTCAAATAATGAACCTTTGTGGGAGTGGGACTGCACAACAGTACAAGCACATGGTACGGCACGGCATCCGATACGTGCAGAGTCGGATGTACGGAAGGGAAGGAAATGTCAACTCTTGGGGCCGCCTGAGATGTGAGATGCCGCGAGGATACTGACAATCCTGCTTATCAGGATGCTCCCTGCGTCTCTATAAAACCCCGTCCATCGATGCAGGGTCCTGAAGCGTCATAAGCTAGTAGCACCTCTCTCTCTCTCTCTCTCTCTCTCTCTCTCGCTGCCTAGTAGAGCAACAAGCTAATAAGCTAGCTCTTCGATCTCCGATCCCACAGGACAGGAGCAAGCTAAGCTAATAAGGAGGGAGTTAATTAGCTTAATTAGGTTGATTGAAGAAATACAAGGCCGCCGATCGATCAAAACATGACGACGGGGGGTCGTGATGATGTGCCGGGTACCTCGGTTCACGGCATGACTGGTCGTGAGCCAGCGTTCGCCTTGTCCACGGAGGCAGGGCCGACTGCCCATGACGAGGCTGCGGCCAAGTTCGATCTTCCGGTGGACTCGGAGCACAAGGCAAAATCTATCAAGATCTTCTCCTTCGCCAACCCACACATGCGCACATTCCACCTCTCATGGATCTCCTTCTTCACCTGCGTCGTCTCCACTTTCGCCGCCGCGCCGCTCATCCCCATCATCAGGGACAACCTCAATCTCAGCAAGGCCGACATTGGCAACGCTGGTGTGGCTTCCGTGTCGGGTGCCATCTTCTCGCGTCTCGCCATGGGAGCCGTGTGTGACCTCATTGGCCCGCGATACGGTTGCGCCTTCGTGATCATGCTCGCGGCACCCGCGGTGTTTTGCATGTCTGTCATCGACAGCGCGGCCGGATACATAACCCTCAGGTATCTAGTTATTAGTACTTGCATGTAAATTTAATTGACACATGATGATTGATTGATTGATTGCTGAGAATAATCACTTAATCACTAATATGTAGTACATGCGAATCACACTGCTCTAAAAATAACGCAGGTTCTTCATCGGTCTTTCTCTGGCGACTTTTGTATCGTGCCAGTTCTGGACGAGCACCATGTTCAACATCAAGATCATCGGCACTGTGAACGCGCTGGCGTCAGGGTGGGGCGACATGGGCGGCGGCGCGACGCAGCTGATCATGCCGTTCGTCTTCGAAGGCATCCTGAAGACGGGCGTGCCGTCGTTCACGGCGTGGCGCATCGCCTACTTCGTGCCGGGGACCATGCACGTGGTGATGGGCCTGCTGGTGCTGACCCTGGGACAGGACCTTCCCGACGGCAACCTGCGAAATCTCCAGAAGAGCGGCGACGCCAACAAGGACAAGTTCTCCAAGGTGCTCCTGTACGCGGTGACCAACTACCGGACGTGGGTGTTCGTGTTCGTGTACGGCTACTCCATGGGCGTGCAGCTCACCACCAACAACGTCATCGCCGAGTACTACTTCGACCACTTCAACCTTGACCTCCGCGTGGCCGGACTCATCGCCGCCTGCTACGGCATGGCCAACCTGGTGTCTCGCCCCATGGGGGGCGTCCTCTCCGACCTCGGAGCTCGGTACTTCGGCATGCGGGCAAGGCTATGGATCATCTGGATCCTCCAGACCGCCGGCGGTGGATTCTGCCTCTGGCTCGGCCACGCAAAGCAGCTCCCCGTCTCCATCGTCGCCATGGTGCTCTACTCCTTTTGCGCGCAGGCGGCGTGCGGCGCGACATTCGGGGTCATCCCCTTCGTCTCCCGGAGATCGCTGGGGATCATCTCCGGCATGACGGGCGCAGGGGGGAACATTGGAGCGGGTCTCACGCAGCTGCTCTTCTTCACGTCGTCGAGGTTCTCCATGGCAAGGGGGCTCCAGTACATGGGCATCATGGCCATGGTGTGCACGCTGCCGCTCATGCTCATCCACTTCCCGCAGTGGGGGTCCATGCTCCTCCCTCCCACCTCCGGCGCCGATGAGGAACGATACTACTCCGCAGAGTGGAGCGAGGAGGAGAAGAGCGTTGGACGTCACTCCGCCAGCATCAAGTTCGCAGAGAACAGCAGATCGGAGCGAGGCAGGAAGAACGCCATCCTTGCGACCCCGCAGCCGCAGCAAGTATAATTAATAATAAAATGTACTATACTTTCTTTCTTCCTCTCGTTTCTACACAGCGAGCACATAGGAGGATTATGCACTAGCTAGTTTGCTCCTAATGTAACATATAATAACAGAGAGATCCGTTCCTGTTATTGATGTCCATTCACATGGAACTCGCCCTAACTTTGAGCAGCAGATCGAGTCATCAATAACACGTGCATGCACGATACATAGTATATATGACCCAGTTGCTACCACCGACCAGCCTTGCTTCTTCTTCTAATTATATCAGGTTCTCGATCATTCGCGACACAGTCTTCACAGCTGTAACTCGGTTCTTCTTACTTGTTAGTTATTTATTATTTATTTCTTGGGATCGGAGTTGCAACACCTACCTCTCACATGTTTTGCTGAGTGTTGGACCTAATAAGGTCTCTCCAACATCATCAAATAATTAAGAAAAGTCGCTACAACTACATGTGTAACCTAAGGTCTCTCTCCAATATATATTGGGCTCCTGATAAGCCACGTCGGCATTATTATTCTTGTATTATAGGAGAAAGTCGCTACAGCTACAGGTGTAACCAAGGAAAGTATGCATCTAGAACCAGCTGATTATTATTAGGTTCCTGGTGGTGCAATCCGTCCACTCAGCTACCTAGGTTCGAGTCCCAGACTCAGCAAAAATATGATAGGCCTTCGGTCAACGTCAAGCTAGGTACATCGTCTATGATGAATTTATGAATCTCAGTCATGTATTATTTCTCTACATATATGAGTGTGTTTCTCAAATAAGAAAATAATGTTACAAATCTAAGGTAGCAGGAAAAGATCTCAAAGGCAGGATTCTTGACGCGCTGATGAAGTTGACACATATCCTTCAGTTTCTGTTGGCTTTCTTTATTACGCAGTGAGCATGACAGTGTAAGCCATCCATCCTTCAGTTTCTGTTGGCTTCCTCTTGTATTGCTTCTTTTCCATTGTGGTGCAAATCGTTCAGTTTCTACAAACGTGCATTATATGTAGAAATTCAAGTTTGTGCTCGATCACATCTCTCCAGGACACTGCCATGTCACAGAAAGACAACCATGGGAGATATTTATGAGCATGCTTAATTATTTGGACATGTGATACTAGACACGCACATTATGTAGAAATGTAAGTGTCTTTCTTCTTAAATATAAAAAAACAATCTAACAAATCAGCAGTAGTGGGAAAGGATCTTAAATTAGGCAGGCTTGTTGAGGTCGATGAAGTTGACACTCATCCTTCAGTTTTTGTTGGATTGTTTATTATGCACGACAGTGTTGGCATACATCCGTCCTTCAGTTTCGGTCTGTTGGCTTCCTCTTGTATTGCTTGTGTTCCTCCAGTATGGTGCAAAAAGCGTGTAGCTTCTGCAAACGCATTAGGTAGAGATTCAAGCTTACGCTCGATAACATCTCTAGGACACCGTGATGTCAGAAGGCTGCCATGTGAGATAGTATTTATTATGAGCACGCGTTTAATTAGTTGGACATGTGTCATGCTGGATGTATGTATGTATAAAAATTGCAGCACCAGTTCTCCAAAGATGGTCAACCTTTTTTCTTCTCACCATCTGTTATCCAAGTATTATCAACAAACACTTATGTTATGTATAGGCTGCAATTTTATCATCACTCTACCACAAATGGCTACCAAGATATAATATGTACCATCATCAATATCTAGGATAGAATATGAAGTTTTCATTTTTGATGTACTCCTTCTGTTCCAATTTATTTGTCACTCTTGCTCTGTTTTTATGTCCAAATTCATAACATCTTCTATGAATATGAACGATTGTTTTATCCAGATTCATGGTATCTTCTACGATTGTGGTATAAAAGTAAAAACGTCAATTATTTTGAGATAGAGGAAGCATTATTTTTCTCCAAAGTTTAGTACCCTCACATTTACATCTCATGATTTAATAGGCTTTGCAAAGATCTCACAATTTATTATATTTTTGTTACACTTAAAACCTCAGCTCGAATAGAAAGACCTCCAGATAGTATTGTATTAAGAAAAAAAGCATCTAAAAAGTGAAAACTAGGGCTAAGAAAAACCACTAAAGACAACTGCCCCTACACGAGGAACCATCTTCTATGGATCAAGCTTTAACCATTTTTAAGACACTTAACTATCAATATCTTTGTTCAAACAATCTGTTGTGATATATTAGTAGCAAAATTATTTTTATTTAGACCGTGATGGGTCCTTGTACGGCTGTTATGTGCGCTTGTTGAAACTACCACAAGTAGACTTTTCTGATCAAATATAAATTTCACATCTCAAGTCAAAGAAATGCTCAAAATTAAGAAAAAAAAACAAACGATCGGAGTTGCAACACCTCACATGTCTTCACAGTCTTCTAATTATATCAGGTACTAGATCATTCGCGACACAGTCTTCACTTGCTTCTTCTAATTATATCACGTACTAGATCATTCACGACACAATCTTCATAGCTGTAACTCGATTGTTACTTGTTGGTTATTATTATTATTTCTTGGGATCAGAGTTGCAACACCTCACACGTTTTGCTGAGTAGTGTTGGACCTAAGGTCATCAAGTAAGAAAGTCGCTACAGCTACAGGTATAACCTAAGGTCTCTCCAATATATATTGGGCAGCTCATAAGCCGGCGCTACATTCAGCGTGATCCCCTTCGTGTCCCGCCGATCTCTCGGAATCATCTTCGGGTTGACAGGGCCGGAGGCAACCTGGACGTGATGATCATCAGATCATGGAGCGAACTACCCCGGAGAAGAGCATTGCAGAGGCGCAACGCTCTAGTCCTCGCCATCACCTCCGCCACGCCGCACCACGTCGTGTAATATGCATGCAGAGCATGCTCCCTCTACATATACACAAACACATAGGATATATATGATGCAGTGTTTGTACCAACTAAACTAATCCTCCTCCTGTACGATATTATGTAATAAGGTCTCCCGAGCCTCGAGTAAGCACAATGCCAAAAATGACGAGCTATTTTTGGGTCCATCATTCATGTCAATTGCATACTTTTTTTTTTGAGAGGGTCAACTGCATTCCATCGAGCAAATTGCCACTCATGTGAATAATAAGTTTGGCCCAATAGCTATTTGGTATACACAAAGCAAGCGTAGCATGGCCTGTGCCCCGCCGCCCACATACATTCTGGGTCAAGGCCCTTTTCCACATGCATGATATGTCCATGATGCAAGTTAAATTGGCCCAGTGTTTGGCACTTTTTTTTTCTGGGTCAAAGGCTTGGCACAACTGTTTGTAGCAAACGTTTTATGGATGATGAAAATACAAGATGTGCTGTTTCTTCTGTCATCAGGTTGTCGAGGCCGGAAGCCTGATCTAATTAATTGCGCCTTCTCCCCAATAATTTCCACAGCCCAGATCAGACGGCCCGGGCCGGACAGACATTAATAAAAAAATATTAGCCCAGGAACACCCACGAGTTGACTTGATCATCTTGATTGGAACTTGAAGTTTTCCTTGGCCATCATCTCGTTGATTTGGACCCAGAGCAGACCAATGTACCGACGGAGCACAGAAGGCGGATATCTCTTCCGGTTGAAGCTGCTCTTCCTGGACATGGACGACGAGTAGCGGGCGGCGTGGCCTTCCTTCCATGTCAAAGAGGCTAATTGAGCGGCTGCATCCAATCCAAAATCAAAGCTGTTAGCCCAAAGCTGTTTTTTTTAAAAAAAAAATCAAGATAAAGAGAAGGAATCAAAGAAACCTGATGAAGCTTAATGCACACGCAAGGAATTATTTTTAATATGCAAATGAAGTTATATTTCATCAAGCAAATTAAATGAAATCATTCTATCCTCTAAATCAAAGTATGTATCTGGCGCTCATCCTTAATTATTACAGTACAATGTTTTCAATTTCACTATGGATTAGACTTTCTATACTACACAAGACACACCAAGACATCAAACAAATGGTTGAGATATAATAAGAAAATTTCATTTTCAAAAGCTTCAGCTACTTCTAAACCTTCGCCCATGAATAAGTCAAAGTCTCCAAAAGGCTGCATATTGTTTACATACACCTTTCCCTCTTCCTCTTGAATTAAAGTCCATACAATTTACCTGCATAGAACAGAAAACAAACTTTGATTTTATCAAATAAAAAATGTATATCTTCAACTTAACTACATGGCACCACATACGGTGCCTGATGCTCTGGCTATTATTTGTTTTCTCAAACATTTGTATATCTTCAACTTAACTACAACATGGCCCAACATACGGTGCCTGATGCTCCGGCCATTACTTGTTTTTACAAACATTCTTCCACTCCATCTAGCCAGGATCCAAACATGTTAGAAATGCTACTATATCTTAAGCCAAAAATAAATAAGCTAAACAAAAAATTTAACTTTCTTATTTTAAAAAAATGGCACCAAGCATATATACTTTTATTTATAGATCGTGGGTCCATGTACGGAAGCTGTACTACTATGTCAAGTCAAACACCTACCGATTAGACTATAAACAGAAAAATACAAATCAAACATCATGTTTAATGATCTGTGTCATCCGTGTACTTTTGACTTGCTTAATTAACTATAACTTATCATGCAAACAGCAGGGTCGGCAGCCCTGATAAGTTCTAAAGGCCAGATGTTTCCTGCACGCATTGTGTTCCCCTTTATTATGCTTCAATTTCGATCAAGAAAACTGAAGTATTCTCTTTCCTTTTTCAATTATTATTCTTTGCAAACTAAATTCAAGAGGACTCTTATTCCTTACTACTATTTAATCTGGCCAAACTTTAGTTGTGGCACATGCAACTGATAGTAGGACGCTATGTAGAAAACTGGAGGCTAATCATCCGTTAAAAGACAATGCAAATACAAGAACGAATCCATGATTTAGGAGTTCCTGCATGCTTCTTCAAAGCTTAATCATAACCATTTAGTGTAGAACAAACATGCAACTGGCGTAGGGAAACATTTAATGATGGTCATACTGAAGCCAACGCGCATCTCTTGTACGGCTACCTGGCGGTAAATCCGCATTATAAATGGTCATTAACTTTTTTTCTCCTCTTAATACAATGATATACAACTCGCCTGTGTATTAAAAAAAAAGGCATAAGAAAAATTAACTATATGTCAATATGTGCCTTCGAAACTATAAGGGCACAAAAACATGTTTCTAGACTCTTATAACTGTAATCAAGCAATTTCCACAAAGGCTAATTTGAGAAAAGTACAATTCAAAACAGAGTGCACACCCATACCCGTGTCAAACACTAAAACGTAAACTGATGGTTAGAGTTGTATAATCAAAACAGAGTGCACACCCATACCCGTGTCAAACTAATTACAGAGGCATTTATCAGCAAGATTTTGTTTACCATATGCTATTGCATATTTAGCAGTACTGCGATATCATATACGACGTCGCCCTGAAGAAAACAAGAGCATGCAGGGAGTGAGTGGGATGCATATTCAGGGAGTGAGTAGAGTGCAATGAGCAAAGATACAGGTTTTTGTAGCTGATCCTCGAGATACCAAGAGGTCATTTGTCCCTGACCTTCAGTACCATATTATCCATCGGTTGGTCGCACGAGCCGACCACCCCGCTGCTTGTCTCGTCACCGTCACCGTCACCCGGTTTTGGAACTTTTTTTCCTTTCAAAACACAATATGGATTCAGACACAAACTTATATTGTGCATGCATCTTGCTGTAATGAGCATCAAAGAGAGAACGAATCAACTAATCTTGAGTTGTTAACAGGAACATCATCTTTTATCAAAAGAATAAGTAGTCATAATTGTAATACCCCGTGCAGCCATGCTTGAGTGTGTAACTCGAATTTGTTGGATGGGCATATTCCACCAAAAGAAACTTAATCGCTTGAGGTACAGTTTGCACAATTGAGTTAGCGAAGATGTTGATGTATAGCTTCATTTCTCTTGGTTGTCAGGATATAATGAAGGAAAGAATGATATGTGACCTCACGGTTCTTATTTTCAAAGTCAGACCAGTATTATTGCAAGCATCGTCATGTTGCTGTTCTTGTTAATTAAGTTGTAAGTTGTAGACTTGTAGTTGTTGTTGTTATGGCGGGCGTTGATGGGTGCAAGAGATATGTTTGTCTTTATCATGTACGTGTGCACGTACGGACGCGTACTTGCTTTCTACAGTACTAAGGGGCATGCAATGCAATGCATAGGCAACCATAGTTCGCGGCAGTCCCGGTTGCACGTAGCAGCCAGTTACTGAACTTGTCACTGAAGTCTGAACCATATGTACTACTAGTTGAAACCAGTTGTGCCTCCAAAACTTACAAAGATGATGAGAGGTGGAAGATGTAGAAGACGAACCATATCAGTCATCACCAGCAGCAGCTGATGGTCATAAACAGATAGTAATGAAACAGTTTGCACACCGGCAACCATTCATTAAAGTCTGAACCATATGTACTAGTAATTGAAACCAGTCATGCTTCGAAAATTACCCGGAAACAAAAAACGTCATGCTTCCAAAATTTACTAGGACGAAAGGTGGAGATGTAGAAGACGAACCTCAACCGCCCATTTATTTCTTTGTGACATGTATATATTTCATCAGTCATCACCAGCAGCAGCTGATTAAACAGTTTGCACACCGGTCCATGTCATGCACAGCGCAGCAGGGGAACTTAAGTATTTGCAGTTGCAGGGGCGTTCTTCTTGGTCGCGCAGCCAGGCCGGCGCACGCATCAGGTGGGCCCGGGGCGGAGCTGTTGTTGTTCTGATCTTTGGGCGATCCCATGGAATAACCTCTCCCAGGGCCGCCGCGTCAGGAGAGAAGCGGCGCCCAGGATGTTGGTTACTCCCCTGTCGCTGACTTTGCCTTTTTCTTCTCTTGCTGCTCTCGCCTCTTCCGTTGCCTCTTTCACATTATTCTTACTATAATAGTATCTTAATTTCGATGTGAAGAGCCTCTATTATTCGGAGATTCAACGCTCCAGCAGCTGATGAGAATCCCACACACCAACTGATGATGATGATGAGTGTCAGCTTAAACTAATCAATCACTCGCGATGTTGATGCCGTCTCATCCGTACGTAACCACAACCGTACTTATCGGGAGCCCCAAAAGCCAAATGCCAGATCTAGACATTGATTATGTTATGCCAACGCTGAGAGAGGTAGCAACGCGAATATGTAAAGCGCGAAATAAAATGCCGAGTGACGGATCAGTGATAGATTGCCACGAATGGGCAAAAATGTCAACGGTGGCCAATGCTATAAATACCAGACCGGTCGATGCATTCTTCAAGCCACCAGTTGGAGTTAGCTAGTGTGTACTGTACAACCCTAACTGAAGCTGAACAGCTTCAGTGGTTGAGAGGAAACCACGCACTAATAAGCAGCTAGCACAATTAAGGCGCCATGGACACGACTCCGGGGAGCTCAGTGCACGGCATGACAGGGCGCGAGCCTACCTTCTCCTTCTCCACGGAGACAGGGCCAACTGGCCATGACGAGGGGATGAGCAATAAGTTCGACCTCCCCGTGGACTCTGAGCACAAGGCCAAGTCCATCCGTCTCTTCTCCTTCGCTAACCCGCATATGCGCACCTTCCACCTCTCTTGGATCTCCTTCTTCACCTGCTTCGTCTCCACCTTCGCCGCCGCTCCTCTTGTCCCCATCATCCGTGACAATTTGAATCTCACCAAGCCCGACATCGGCAACGCCGGCGTGGCGTCTGTTTCGGGCTCCATCTTCTCCCGTCTCGCCATGGGCGCCGTCTGCGACCTTCTGGGTCCGCGCTACGGCTGCGCGTTCCTCATCATGCTGGCCGCGCCCACCGTGTTCTGCATGTCGCTCATCGACGACGCGGCCGGGTACATCGTGGTGAGGTTCCTGATCGGCTTCTCGCTGGCGACGTTCGTCTCATGCCAGTACTGGATGAGCACCATGTTTAACAGCAAGATCATCGGCACCGTGAACGGTCTCGCCGCCGGCTGGGGAAACATGGGCGGCGGCGCCACGCAGCTGATCATGCCGCTGGTCTACGACGTCATCCGCAAGTGCGGCGCGACGCCGTTCACGGCGTGGCGTCTCGCCTACTTCGTTCCGGGTACGCTGCACATCCTGATGGGCGTGCTGGTGCTGACGATGGGACAGGACCTCCCCGACGGCAACCTCAGAAGTCTCCAGAAGAAGGGCGACGCGAACAAGGACAAGTTCAGCAAGGTGCTCTGGTACGCCGTCACAAACTACCGGACATGGATCTTCGTCCTCCTCTACGGTTACTGCATGGGCGTGGAGCTGACGACTGACAACGTCATCGCCGAGTACTACTACGACCACTTCGACCTTGACCTCCGTGTGGCCGGCATCATCGCCGCCTGCTTCGGCATGGCCAATATCGTGGCGAGGCCGTTGGGCGGCATCCTCTCCGACATTGGCGCTCGGTACTGGGGCATGCGTGCTCGCCTCTGGAACATCTGGATCCTCCAGACCGCAGGCGGCGCATTCTGCCTCTGGTTAGGGAAAGCCACCACGCTCCCGGCCTCGATCACGGCCATGGTTCTCTTCTCCTTCTGCGCGCAGGCGGCGTGCGGCGCAATCTTCGGCGTCACCCCCTTCGTCTCCCGGCGATCTCTGGGAATCATCTCCGGGATGACCGGAGCAGGAGGAAATTTCGGCGCGGGATTGACGCAGCTGCTCTTCTTCACGTCGTCCAAATACTCTGCTGGCACAGGATTGCAGTACATGGGGATCATGATCATGGCCTGCACCTTGCCCGTCGTCTTCGTGCACTTCCCGCAATGGGGATCCATGCTCTTCCCACCCAGCGCCAGCGCCGACGAGGAGGGATATTATGCGTCGGAATGGAGCGAGGAGGAGAAGAGCAAGGGCCTGCACAACGCCAGCCTCAAGTTCGCCGAGAACAGCCGCTCCGAGCGTGGGAGGCGCAACGCTCTAGTCCTCGCCACCACCTCCGCCACGCCGCCAAACAACACGCCCGACCACGTCTAATATATAGTGTTCCTACGATACGCCTGCACTTTGCTTAATTATTTCGACCAAGTGTTCGTACCGTACGCGTGTGTATAGATGACGCGCCAATTTAATAAGGTCCAGAGCGTACAACTACTACTATGTCATCATCATAGTAAAATGAAAGTTTGTGTAACGAGAATTCTGCGCAGGTTGCTGCTACGGATTGTGTAAAAAAAAAAATTTGGCTTGTACCCAGACAAGAGATGGTTAAAAGTTGGATTGTGTAATGTGCATTGACCTGCAACTGCAACGAAGGCACTAATTAATCATGAGCGACATACGTACACCTTATTACTCACTTGCAGCCGCTATAGCTTATTTGGCCAATAATCTAATACAACTCCAGTATATATGGTCAGTCATAATTAACCTCATAATGCGGTTCATGCATCTCATTCTTCTTTTGACTTTTGTATGATCTGCCCTGACTTGTACGGTTGCTAAGTTGTCTCTAACAATAATGCATGCAAATTTATTTCATACATGAGCTCTCATCAGCTTTGAAAACCATCCTGTTGTCCTCGACCGGCCTCTCAGTTGACATTGTCGTCTTATCGCCTTCCTCCATTATCCACATATATTATTATAACGGCATTTTATGATGATAAACTACTATAGCCATTTGCACTTTTACGACAAACAAGTCGGTTCCAAAATAACTGAGTTGTTCTCCAGAGTTCCAGCAGAAAACTGCAGCAGGGTAACAGCGATGCACAAGATCACTCGAAGGATCCAAATTGATGATGCAACAACAAGATTTTAGGTAACCATGTGTGACCATTTGGGAATAATTGAGGTGAATTGGTATAAGCTTTACGTTAGATTAACTATGAAACAATGTGCAATGTTCATATTGCTGTTGGTTTAGTGCTCAAATGTTTGATTCTCGCTTGCTCAAAACTGACGTGGATATTCCGGGAGCCGCTTGATTCTAATTTGTTGGCTCAGATTTCACATGGTTGGATTTGACATAGATTGTTTAAATATGATGTTTTCTCATATCATAATCTGATGTTGACAAATGATTTGACATATACAATAGTGCAATCATGCATTTGATATCGATTTAGTCTTGTCCGGTTCATCAAAATCTCCGTGATATTATCAGACCAGATCTAGCCAAGGGCTGATGTGTTCCATCCGTGCATCTTTTTTTTAAAAAAAAATTATATTATATTAATATTCTTGACTGACTTATCGAGAATATATGTAGAAAATAATTATTACAACCAAGCAGCCAAATAAACCACAACATACACCCTGGTATTTTAAATACAAAGTTTTTATCCATTGGTTTATAGCACTAGAATGTTATTCTATTTGAGAAACATAACCTATTATTGGTTTTCCTCAAAGAAAAAAAACTATTATTGGTGAAGATCTTTATGATCATTGTTTCAAACAACCTGATCAGTGCGTCTATATCAGCTATGGTCAGGTCATCGAACATGATCGAAAGGAGGCTGTCAAACATCGCAAGCACGGATCGGCATGTGAAGTCGCCGAATGCTAAGAGCGTAGACCATAGCTTGGTCGACCTAGCGAATGGCGAATGCAACAATATGAGAGTAAAGTTTTCTTTATTACCTTGATAAGTAGCAATTGTTCCTTTTATTTAAACCATTTTCACCTCTAATATATATTGATCAAATCTCTCATCTAATTTCATAAGGGAGAGTCATATAAGCAATATGTAAGACCACGATCTAACATGATCTTGCAAAACATGATGCCTTTTTGTTATATGGAAAGAACTATATAGCTTGTTTCTTGTTACCATTTCACGAACAAGTTAAAGATTTTTTTTCACCTGCTTCATCGTTTCTAAAAATCAACATAACTCAACATTCACCTTGAACAGGATTTAGCCGATAACTCAACTTGTGCTAGCTTTTCCTAGGAGGAGTCAAATAGAGATCTAGGTTGACTGTTTTGTGTGCTCTTTCTTGTGTGCTCTTTTGTATGGACTTCATAATGATTAGATTTATGTCCTCATGTGTCATGTTGCCTCTGCAGATAACATCTGCATTCCTTTTAAACTATGTGTGAATTTCTTAAAGATGTATGAAGTTTTAATTTCTCTACATTGATCGTGTTGGTATGGTTCCTTTTAAATGATACGTTTAGCTAACTACTACAGTTCGTAGACCTTTTTTGCTTCATGTAATGTATAGTGTTAAATGAAGTCGTACATAAGCAAATGCACAAAATGACTTTCAAAGAAGATTTTACTTCATGATAAATTTTATCAGATTATATCACTAGACTATAATAAGAGGATTGAGTATGATGTCACATTACATTAGCATAATTACATCAAAAAATTGGCAAAACCAAAGACATGGATGTTATTTACATAAAAAGAAGGTTCAGATATATTTGTATATTACATCCCTTTATAAATTTATGTATATTACTTTGAAGGCTATCTACTATTTGCATATTTGCTCCTAAAGTAATATTCTTATTATTTATAAATATTGCAGCTAGCTGGTCTTTTCATGGGTCGTATAAGAAATAAAAAGCCTACATACAAGTTAGTGTGGCAATGCCGCACAATATTTCTAGTTCATCTTTGATAGGGTGGGTCCAATTTATTGGTTGCACAATTACAAGTTATCATCTTAGATACCGAAAGAGCCTCAAACATTTCATGATGATTTTTAAAATTTGCTATTAAAATCATGAAACATTTATCATGAAAACAACGCCCATTCTGGGGGTCAGGGGCCATCACAGATGCATGACAAAATCTCAACGATTGATACACATTGTGCTCTTTTGTGATTGTACTAGAAAATATCATCCCCAATTATAATGGTTGTTCTACTTTTTATTCATACTATAATAAATTGTATTATACTATATAAACAGATCGATATGATCCTAATTCTTTGGTATTATATAAATTATGGTGAGATTTTATATATGAAAAAAGAGATCTTTTATGGTGTTTGTGAGATACTTAAAGATATCAAAAGATATCATGATCTAAACCGTTGATTAAGATAGGGGCAAGGTATGACAAAAAATTTATCATAATCAATGGCAAGTCGATAATAACATGGTAACTAAAGATCCTTTTTTATTAATTAAACTTTATCATCATTACCTTTCTTTATTTACATAAATTATCTCTCTCTCACTCACTTCTCTCTCTGTGTCTCTGAACAGCATGGATGAATTATTGTAGCCTTCAACATTCAGCTAGTCTTTTTTTCAAGAAGACATGAATTCAAATTTGGATAATGTTTGTGTTTCAAAGTAAAAGTTGTCAGTTACTCAACGTTCTACTTGATTGCTCAATTTATATTATTTTTGCAAGAATTGATTATGATTAGAGCCTCGAATTAGAGAGGCGCATGTAGAAAATTCAAGTTTGATGGGCACAAGAAAAAAAAAATTGAGTAGGAGCACTGCTCTATCATTGAAGAAGGAAAAGAGAAGTCAAGGTTTTAGTACAAAATACTTAAGGAAAATTGTCTGTGGGATAATACAAAGATATGGATTTGGACGTAGCACACCGCACAATTAGTATTTGGCTCTAGCACACTTCAAAATCATGGTATTTAGTTATGGCACACTGTCTCAATTATAATAATATTTTTAGTTGTGAGATGAGGTGAAAAGAACCTTTTGCATTTGATTGGTTTAGATTTTCTTTTATTTTTTCTTTTGTGCATTTCCATTTCCTTCCTCCTCCTCGCCGGTGTCATCAGCAGCGAGGCGTCACGCCGGTCTGTCCACGGCAGGGAGATCCACCCCATGACGTGTTGCATGCTCAACTATTATGCCCTCCTCGCCGACTCCCGTGACACCCTCGACGCAGTCCTCCTCCTCAACGATGAAGATGATGAGGTCATCTTATAGGAGCTGCTCGGCGATAACCGGCTGTGACGAGGACGTCATCACCCCTAGTGGCGGAGGCCATGAGCGCGGCAAACTCAGCGAGCTCCTCCATCATGCGTGCGAGCTCGTCCTCAGTGGCCATTGTCGTTCGCGTCAAACTTGCAGAACAGGCGCTCTAGCTTGGTGTCAGTCTTGCGTGAGGACGAGGATGGGGAGGGGGAGAGGTTGGGCACCGCGGGCGAGGAGCCGGCCGTGGAGCTGGAGCGGGAGCGGCAGCCGCTACGGGAGAAGAAGGAGCAGACCTTGCCCATTTGATTTCGATTTGGGTGCTGTGGTGGAAGGAAGGAGGTCGCGGTCGATGCCGATTGATCACTCGGTAATGATCTCTGATGCCTTTCGCTATGATCCCCACCGGGGCCAGCTCGTAGATCGATGTCCTCTTCAACCGAGGCGGCAGGCGATGGCTGCACATGGGCACGAGCGAGGCTGCACACGGGAGTAAGAAGAGCGGAGGACACTGATGTCATTTTAAAAATTTCTCTTTTCTCTTACACCTAAAAATAATATTTTAATAAAGATGGTGTGATGTAGCTAAATTTTATGTTTTTGTAGTGTGTCTGAGTCAAACACTGATCATGTGGTGTGCTACGCCTAAATCTACATCTTTCTAGTATCTCATAGACATTTTTTCTAAATACTTACTACATAAAAAAGGAAAAGACCAACTGTGATCATCAATTATCAAGCAAAGCAGCTAAAGCTACTCTACATGATGTTCTTCCTGCTGCTTGCCGTATGCCAGCTCTCTCATTTTCATCTCTTCTCTGATTAGGACAAAGTGAACAAGTGACAAGTTGCAAAGGGCCTCCACAACTGTGTGGAATGGTGATGGATTCCCAAATATTGACAAATCAATGAGCACGCAGATCGTTATGTAGAAGCTTGATAATAAGTTGTTAAAAGCATGAGAAATGGTCTTCTTCTGGATAAGTAATTTCAAATTGATTTTTGGCTACACTGGGCTTATATTCGTGTAGAGTGCGTGGGAGTATAATACAATACAAAACGTTTGAATAAACATGTATTTTGGCTAGCTACGGTCATGATTAATCATAAGCTTAACAATAATAAAAAAGGACTTGCTAATTTTCAGTTGTCTAAAAGTTTAGACAACTTTCAATCACCGTTTTGAGTCATCGAATCTAGATTTAAGAGATTATAATTATTATACAAATAATTAAAAAAAACAAAACACAAAAAAATAAACCAATGATTGAAAGGTTTCAATCACTTGAAAGCTAGGAAACATGTAATAAATACGGTTTGATGCACCTCATGCTTGTTTTAACTTTGCCTGATCTGACCACCTTTGTGCTTTTGTGTGGTTGCTTAATTCTGTAACAATATGCCAAAAATAGTGCATGCCAATTAAATTCATACACGTGAGCTGATACTGATCAGCTTTGAAACCTATCCTGTTATCGTCGGCCTCTAAGTTGACATTGCTTCCCAACCCATTGGATGAGAGCGAGCCCCCAATTGCAGATTTCGTGTCTTATCTTCTTCCTCCGTTAATTAACGGCGTTTGATGATAAGCTAAGCCATTATATTTGCAGGTGAAATGAGCTGTTCAAATTCGAAGTGTTTGATGATTTGATTTTCTTCACCTAATTAAAGCAAGTGTTAGACCGAAGGTGGTCGATTGGCCCATTATTGTAGCTGATGACGTGGTGCGTTTACCCGGCGAAAATAACAAAAACGATAAGCTAATTGGCGTGTGCACACTCCACAATTAATTGAACGCCGTGAATATAATGAAAAGGAAGCTGATGAGTTTTGTAACAAGTAGTTCCATTGACACTCTTCCTCAGTGAGGAAATAATGATATAGTACAAATACTAGAATTACCACACGGCTTTGCCACGCGCATGTTGTATTATATTATTATATGTTTAGTAATATGATAAAGACTTTTTAAATATACAACTTTTTGTTAGATAACATATAGTTATATAATATAAATATGTTCTCTAACTAAACATGATCTCAATAATAAGAGAATAGTGGTTGGATAAAACATGTCATTTAAGTGTTCATAAAATTTAGCTGATATTGCATCCATTGACAACCCTAATCTCGAGTAGACCATAAAGAGTATTAATATCTCAAATGAACCAAGGAGAGGCAAATAATTTAATTTGTATAACAATGACCAGAAGTATAATATATAAAAAATTAAATTAAAATTCAGATTAAAAAACCTTAGTATCAGCCAATGACCGAAAATCTAAATGCTAGAGTTAAATAATATGTGTGTTATTTCACTCTTGTGCTAAGTAAGACCTTTTAGTCTTACATATCTTCTTTATTGTTTGCATTTCGAACCATAGAAAGCGAATAAATTAGTTAATATTCACGTGTGAAATCAATTATTCAGAACAAAAAATGATTTTGTTCTTAATTAAAAGTTTAAAACCAAACTATCAAAACAGATGATAGGAATTGTTTAACGACATAAATGAAAGCAACTCTATATGTTCACATGCCTGATCAAGTGATTGGAACAAATAATGACTTTACTCTTGATTAAAAGTTAAATCAAAGAATAAAAATTGATGATGGCAATTATTTGTAGCAATATAAATGAAAGCGAGCGTCTATATGTGCATGTGCCCGAATAAAAAGTCATGACAGCGTACAAATATACGTGCAAGTCATAGGCTTATGAGTTAAAATCATGTTCTTGTTTATATTGGTTATATTTGTGCAACTGTGGTGCTTACGGATTGTAGGCTATGGAATAAATTTACTAATGAAACAATCATTATAAAACTTGAAACATTAAGAGCCATTATTAATGTAAAAGGTGAGGATATTGGAATGAATGCTCATGTCTGCTATGCACCAGGGGAAGAAAGGGTTGAATATATGAATTAAAAGAATGATATAAAAAAGATTCTATCAAGGGAATCGAATTTATTTTTGAAAAGAAAACGATAATATTTCATATGACAAAATAAAGAAAACAATTTTACTAATGAAACAGTCATTATAAAACTTGAAACATTAAGAGCCATTATTAATGTAAAAGGTGAGGATATTGGGATGAATGCTCATGTCTGCTATGCACCAGGGGAAGAAATGGTTGAATATATGAATTAAAAGAATGATATAAAAAAGATTTTATCAAGGGAATCAAATTTATTGCCAAAAAGAAAACGATAATATTTCATATGACAAAATAAAGAAAACAATAGATCTTTCATTTTAGGGAAGTGAGGTATTATGAAAGAATCCATGTTCACATAAAGAGAACAACGAATAAATGAGTGAATTAAATATTAAAAATATCATGCATTAATTCCTCACAATAGTACTTGTAGTATGATTTGTCCATTTTTTTATTTATACCAATTTATCTAAGTAATGACAAATGTTTAGTCAATAATAATATTTTATGATTTAGCTCTCTAATTCAAAACAGTTGGTGGTCCTATGTTTTTTCACGTATCTTTCCTAACGTTATTTATTTTTATTATTTTATTTCTAAAGTATAAATACTAAAGTTAGAAAGTAACTGAACATGATTTAAATTAAATATAAATACATATGGTTGAATACAACAGTAATCAAGTTAGCTAATATTTTTTGTCAGAGATATGTTATATTAATCTTTTATTATAGAGTCAATAATATTTTAGCTACGCTCTTTTTTATCCATTAAAAGTTTTAAAAACCAGGATTGTCTATTTTTTATTCTTCAAAGGGTTTATATGGCAAATTGAAGTGGTGGAAGGACCGAAAACAAGGATCTTGACCTGTGAAGGATCTGGATGCATGTTTGCAGAGGTGGAAGGACCAGAACCTCAGATATTGATTCGGAAAGGGCCTAGATGCAAGTTATAGAAAACTGGTGGAAGGACTGGAAACGAAATGTGTTTATACTCTATTTCTAGAAGGACCTAGATGTAAGATGTGTTATGCAAATCCAATGGTCCTTGTTCCTCAGTAGAGAGATCTGAAGGCTTAGAATTCGTAGATGATGTGGCATGGCTATTTTTCAGGAAAACGCACGCGTTTTTGATATATAGAGATATGACATTGGTGTGTAAAGCATGTAATAACTTACAATACAAAATGTAGTTGCCTATGGTGACACACTAGCAAACAAACATATATATTCTCCGTTGCAGGTGATTTAGATGATCGAGTTTTGTTTTTGAATATATATATATATATACAAAATGTAGTTGCCTATGGTGGCACACTAGCAAACAAACATATATCCATTTGTGTGGTGTTGTATGGTTGCTTAATTCTGTAACAAGATGCCAAAAATAAATGCATGCCAATGAAGTTCATACATGTGAGCTGATCCGCTTTGAAACCCATCCTGTTGTCCTCGATCGGCCTCTAATTAAGTTGACATTGCTTCCCGACCCATTGGATGAGAGCGAGCCCCCAATTGCAGATTTCGTGTCTTATCTTCTTCCTCCGTTAATTAACGGCGTTTGATGATAAGCTAAGCCATTATATTTGCAGTGAAATGAGCTGTTGAAATTCGAAGTGTTTGATGATTTGATTTTCTTCACCTAATTAAAGCAAGTGTTAGACCGAAGGTGGTCGATTGGCCCATTATTGTAGCTGATGACGTGGTGCGTTTACCCGGCGACAATAACAAAAATGATAAGCTAATTGGCGTGTGCACACTCCACAGTTAATTGAATGCCGTGAATATAATATAATGAAAAGGACGCTGATGAGTTTTGTAACAAGTAGTTCCATTGACACTCTTCCTCAGTGAGGAAATGATGATATAGTACAAATATACGACATTGGTGTGTAAAGCATGTAATAACTTACAATACAAAATGTAGTTGCCTATGGTGGCACACTAGGAACCAAACATATATATTCTCCGTTGCAGGTGGTTTAGATGATCGAGTTTTGTTTTTGAATATATATATATATATATATATATATATATAAGCACCTTATTAGACGACATGGCCGGGCGTGTTGTTGGGCGGCGTTGTGTTGCCTTCCTGGATGACGTTTCTCTTGCCACGCTCAGAGCGGCTGTTCTCAGCGAACTTGAGGCTGCCTTCGTTGAGCCCCTTGCTCTTCTCCTGTTCGCTCCACTCGGCGTTGTAGTAGTGCTCCTCGACGGCGCCGGCGTTGGGAGGGAAGAGCATGGATCCCCACTGCGGGAAGTGCACGAAGACGACGGGCAAGGTGCAGGCCATGATCATGATCCCCATGTACTCCAGCCCTCTTCCCGTCGAGTAGTGCGACGACGTGAAGAAGAGCAGCTGCGTGAGCCCGGCACCGAAGTTCCCCCCCGCGCCAGTCATGCCGGAGATGATCCCCAGCGAGCGGCGGGAGACGAAGGGGATGACCCCGAAGATGGCGCCGCACGCCGCCTGCGCGCAGAAGGAGAAGAGCACCATGGCCGTGACGGAGATGGGCAGCGTGCTGGCCCGGCCCAGCCAGAAGCAGAAGGCCCCGCCGGCGGTCTGCAGGACCCAGATGTTCCACAGCCTGGCCCGCATGCCGAAGTAGCGCGCGCCGAGGTCCGAGAGGAACCCGCCCATGGGCCGCGCCACGATGTTGGCCATGCCGAAGCAGGCCGCGATGGTCCCCGCCACGCGCAGGTCCAGGTCGAACCGGTCGTACATGTACTCGGCGATGACGTTGTCGGTCGTCAGCTCCACGCCCATGCAGTAGCCGTAGAGGAGGACGAAGATCCATGTCCTGTAGTTTGTGACGGCGTACCAGAGCACCTTGCTGAACTTGTCCTTGTTCACCTCGCCCTTCTTCTGGAGACTTCTGAGATTGCCGTCGGGGAGGTCCTGTCCCAGCGTTAGAACCAGCACGCCCATCAGGATGTGCAGCGTACCCGGAACGAAGTAGGCGAGACGCCACGCCGTGAACGGCGTCGCGCCGCACTTGCGGATGACGTCGTAGACCAGCGGCATGATCAGCTGCGTGGCGCCGCCGCCCATGTTTCCCCAGCCGGCGGCGAGACCGTTCACGGTGCCGATGATCTTGCTGTTAAACATGGTGCTCATCCAGTACTGGCATGAGACGAACGTCGCCAGCGAGAAGCCGATCAGGAACCTCACCACGATGTACCCGGCCGCGTCGTCGATGAGCGACATGCAGAACACGGTGGGCGCGGCCAGCATGATGAGGAACGCGCAGCCGTAGCGCGGACCCAGAAGGTCGCAGACGGCGCCCATGGCGAGACGGGAGAAGATGGAGCCCGAAACAGACGCCACGCCGGCGTTGCCGATGTCGGGCTTGGTGAGATTCAAATTGTCACGGATGATGGGGACAAGAGGAGCGGCGGCGAAGGTGGAGACGAAGCAGGTGAAGAAGGAGATCCAGGAGAGGTGGAAGGTGCGCATATGGGGATTGGCGAAGGAGAAGAGACGGATGGATTTGGCCTTGTGCTCAGAGTCCACGGGGAGGTCGAACTTGCTCGCCGCCTCGTCGTGCGCCGTCGGTGGCGCCTCCGTCTCGAAGGCGAACGCCGACTCACGGCCGGTCATGCCGTGAAGCGAGCTCCCAGGCGCGCCAGACGCCATTGCTAGCTGCTCTCTCTGCTTCTTAATTAAGCTTGCACTCTAGTAGCTACAGTAGGTGTATGTATGCAGAGAGAAGGAAATGCTTGCTGTTGTTGAGTTGTGTGCTTGGGATCCTGCGCTATTTATAGCAACAAATGCAAGAAGGTAAGCGTTGACATGAACTATCTCGTCTGGCGCGAAAGGGTAAGGGAGATATGCCTGCCTGCGCGCGTGCTGGTGGAGCAACTAGTACTACGCAACACGAAAAGGGTATAGTTTTGGGGCATTCTTGTTCCGGGATTAAACAATACCCATTATTGGGATCTGACGGAATCAGGACAGGATTAAGTAATCAGACTCTGCAATACGAAAGTCAATGGGACGCCAGATACTCTGCTGAACTGGCAAAAAGAACCACAAAAAATATGGATACCTCGGCGCCGCATCACCGGAGCTTCGCTGCCCTTATCCCATGGAATCGGCCAAGGATCAGAATCTGGTAGGTCAACAGGGGTGCTTGTCCAGAATCGACCGGCAGATCCAAGCCTGCGTGGCGTGGTCGGCAGCGGCAAGAGTACCTGCTAAAAACTCTAATTGTTCTGTCTTCACCAGCGACAAGGATATTTTCCTTACCCAAGTTAGTTTTCATTCTCCTGTGCTCAACCTTCTGCATCAGCCGACCAGCAATTCAGAGATCACCATCATTAAGTCCTCCGAATTGTTTGGTGAAAGTAAAATTTTTCTTAAAACTAAGTGTTTATCAAGTTCTGTCTTGATGATCCTGTAGTGTCCATTACGAAAAATAACTTTATTATTATCACTGTATTCAGTGTGTGTGTGTGTGTGTGTGTGTGTGTGAGAGAGAGAGAGAGAGAGAGAGACTTCCATGAGCCCGCTTGGTACGTGTGCACCAATTAACAGAACCATGTACGGGGGTACGGGACAGGAGTCAATCTGCCAGACATGCTGTATTCAGTTACAGCTGCATGTTACGAATAAGATTATTACCTCTAGCTGACATGATTTGTTCCTTGGTAACATCAAGTGTTTCTTCATGTAGCTATAATTAAGCAAGTTTTTGACCTAACCAAAAGGCGGTTATAGTTGGCAAGGTAGGGAAAGAACGCGTGCAACTGACGTTTACCACACGGCGCCGACTTGTAGCATGCATCACAT
Source organism: Eleusine coracana subsp. coracana (assembly GCA_032690845.1). Classification (NCBI taxonomy): domain Eukaryota; kingdom Viridiplantae; phylum Streptophyta; class Magnoliopsida; order Poales; family Poaceae; genus Eleusine; species Eleusine coracana. The sequence goes on from CM064420.1 coordinate 452,349, forward strand.
CACTACGCGGCTGCATCGTTTGCAGCAACCGAACGGCTGTCCAGAGCAGCAATTGGACAACGCGGCTGATAAAGGCATGCTTTTGCATAGCTCAAGTTCTTCATTATTTTTATTTGAATTTAGCAGGCAGGTATATATCTGAGGATTAATCAAGCACACTTGCAGAGTTGCAATGTCAACGAAGATGACCCTGAAAGCATGATGTTAACACTGAACAGAAGGTAGACGACGACGGCCTGGGCCCTGGGGGCGTGCAATTAACTGTGACCCCTTGAGTTCCCTAGAACTACGAACACGGCATTGTTGGACTAATCAATTTCTTGAGAGGCGTAATCAACTTCGGACGTGAAAAATCGAAAAGGAGAATTTGGTCGCCTTTGCTAGTCAAAAATAGCCTTTATGCTCTCGATCGATCACGCAAAAGTCTCTTGTCGGATCTACCTATATGTTGTTATTTATTACAGCGAATACATGCATCCATATAGCGGGAAGTCTAATAACTGGCTCTCTTTGAAAGTTAGTTACATTAATATTATTTTGATCTTCAACTTCTATGTTAGGTTCCAATTTTCCATGGAAAGTTGATTTCTTCTGACATATAGCTGTAGCTCCAAGTGAATGGAAGAAGTATTTATCAGTTTATTTTGGTTATATATGTAGCTTCTGTGAAAACATCTTGATTCGTCAAAGATTATAAAAGGTGATATGTGTAGGTAGTGGCACATATACTATCTGGGTATCTGACCCTTTGAACTTATCAGGGATATGTTCGAAACAATGTACTAGTAATATGATAAGCTAGCTACCAATGACCATCGACTCCGTTAAGAGCATTGCATCCATATGATTACTCAACTTGTCAATGGTTCTCTTTCCTTCATTCTGGCCGTTCTTCATCCATAAATTGCCAAGTCAGCCGTCATGTTGCTATCATTGTGTGCTCATCATGGCATTTGACTTGCCAAATATACAAACTATATAATAAAAAAATGCGTTTTTATGCTCTGTGCAAGTTGCTTACATTGCATGTGTACAGTCAGATGTTCATATCGTCCACACAGCAATGTTTGCGGAATTGTGACCCATCAAATTTGTAGTAAACTAAACTAATAACCAGACTAAAAAAGGAAACACATAAATATGGCTACTGACATAGTGGTAAGCTAGGCTGCAAATGGAAAGAAAAAAAACCAGTGCAATAACCAGGAATTCCATTGTTGGTTTGCGTGAAATCTCTATAATCTATTAATTTAGGTGAACACGTTCACGCCATCAAAAATTCTGCCGTACGCCCACAAAGTAAGAAATTAAATCCAAATCGGTTTCGTATCTTCCATATCATGCATTATATTCAAAAAATCATAATTTCCTCGTCCGGAGTTCAAATGAGGCAAACTCGGACTCTATATCATAGCCCTAGAAAAGTTATACAACTTTGATATTCAACGGAAGTCAAGATTCTACTGTTTTGATTTCCAAATTTATGATGTAAAAATATTTATTCTGATTCAGGCTCCTCTGTGCAGGTCTCTGTGCGGGGTCATATCTCCTACCTCCAAAGTTCAAATAATATAATCCATATATGTCTCGAAAAGGTCTCGACGAGATCTATAACTTTGTATTTTAACTTTTCTCATTAGAGCATATTTTTAAGTCCAAAATTACGTTATAATGTAGTGTTGTTTTTATTCTGCGTGAATTAATTTTTCCTACCGGATAAAGTTTTTAGAATCTTTAGACACTGGGTTACGATATTGGTCTTACATATTGGACTTCATAGAGATCTAGTGATATCTTGTAGGCATCATGAGTTTGTGAGTATCCCTCTTTGCATAGTGAATTGGACTTTATATTGTTACTTCTCATATTTGTGTATTTTTTAATAGCATTTCACTTAATTTGCAACATAACACTCAAACGATACTACATGAGAAAATTGTTAACATTAAAGGTAAAAAGAATATTTATGATAAGAAGAGGGTGAAAAATGGTAGAAAAATTGTTACTTATGACATATAAAATAGTACACTAAGAAGCACCAACAATAATATAAATATGATCTTTTATATAAAAAATGTCAATAATTATATTATGTAAATAACTTATGTTTAAATCATAAAGAGTATTTTATTTTTTTAACCCATAGCAATGTACAGACACTTTGCTAGTTATAAATTAACACTTTGCTAGTTATAAATTAAATTCGGTGTGGAATATTTGGTCTACTACAATGGCTAAACTTGTTGTTGCCTGATTTTAATTAAGTAACCGGCGTCGTTAGGGAATGGTGAAAGGCTGGCTTGGCTTTCAATGGTGACAGAGGGGTATATATTCTCCAAGCCTTTACTATTAAATTTGTACCAGACGCCATGCCACAGCTGCAGCTTGATTAGTCTAACAAGCAAGTTAGCGTGTTGCTGCATTCCCAGCAGCAGGGAACTCAAAACTTCTGCCGCCTCCCTTCAATTCTTTTTTTTTTTTTTTTGTGAAAGTGATAGGGTTGTTGGGCTTGATCTCGATCTGGGTCGGCTGCAGCGAGATGCATGGAGTGGGCTTTATAAACAAAGTAATCCATGATCTCCAGCCCAGACAGGAAATGGCATGTAAAGCCCAACTGATACAGTGTCACTCGATCGACTCTCAACTGAAATCACGTATCATGCTAAAAAAATAAACTGAAGTCGCATGTTGCTGTTTATTTAAAAATATATTTTACCAATGCATATAGATGCTTATTATTCGACCCAGAATTTCAGCAAACCAAGACCAATCTCTGAGGGGAATTTTTTTAAAAAAATAATTCATTGTCTGAAACACAACAAAGTTACCATTATTAGGGTCTTCATATTATTTTGTTACTAAAATACGCATCCTATGTGACTGAGGTACAAAGCATACGCATAAGAATCTTATACTCTATTTAAATTTGAGTCGATGTCTACCAATGCATATGAGTGTTCATTATCAGACCCAGACTTTGAGAAAAGGAGTACAAGAATTTAAAGAATTCATTGTCTGAAACACAACAAAGTAACCACTATTATGATCTTCATATTATTTTGTTACTGAAATACGCAGCCTATGTGACTGCATATAGGAGCACACGCATAAGAATGTTAAAGCACAGCTACTAGTGCGCTGAGTGATAATGACAGAGCTAGGTATATATAATATAATGCCATGAGATACAGTAAGTAGTGGATGTCGTGCAGCAGTGGATCGATCGTGATCGGAGCTTTCGTTGATTGAGAGAATTGATCATCAGGTTTTGAAGTAGTCGAGGACGTGGTCCCTGGTCGGCATGATGAGCGTGGCCACCGACATCCTGGATGGGCACGGCGGAGTTGGTGACGGCGCGGTGCTCGACGCTCCTCCGCAGCAGGCCGTTGGTGACGATCTCCATCTCCATCAGTGCGGCAGCAGTTCACGTTCATCAACTGGGTCTCTCCGCCGCTGAATGAGCTCGCCGGAGAAGAAGCCTTTCTCCTGGCCCAGGCCCTGGGGCAGCGCCGTGGTTCACCACCTGGACGGCGGCGGGGCTTAACTTCCGAGGTTGTTGGCTCCGCCGCGGCAACTCATTCGAGCTTATTGGGCCGCGTCTAGGCCCACGCGAACCTCCGGGTCGCCTTCGCCCGACAGATCGTACAAGTTGAATCTCGATCCAACGGCTGCTGTGGCCCCAGGGGTGGTCGGGGAATGAAATACCGACCACCCCTGGTTGCTCGGGGAGGGGTTCCACGGTTTCTGTTTTCTTATTCGGGATCTTACTTTTCATGATTCTCATCTCTGCAACTCGCGATTTTCACACACACTCTCATGCTTCTGGCCGCCGAGGTCGATCACGGAGCCGGTTGTTGCAGGGACGCTTATCCGGCGGGAAAACGTACTTGTCAGGGCAGCGGCGCGTTCGTCAGCAACTCCATTATCGGTCCTCTATCTGCAGATGTTTTTCCCTGAGAGTGTGTGTGTGTGTGACCGATCAGATAAGTGTGGAGTCATCCAATCGCATTTATAGGCTACTAGGATTATTACTACTCTGTTCCATTCTGTGCAGAGAAAACACTGCCTCTGCCGGAGAGATCTCTATCATCAGCGGCACATGTGTTTAGGACGCCAAGGCAACGTTAACGGGCGGTTTACACTTAAATTTCAGAACAAGACAACAAGGCCGGCGTAGGCAGATTTTGCGCTGCCTGATCTTTTTTTTTTTTTGCAACGTAACTACTCACAGGGCAAATAGATATTGGCTGAGAGATCTCATCACTGACAACACTTTACCAGTCCAAGAAGATATGATATCTCGAGCCCGTTTCAAGTCACATCGCCGTTCCATATACGTTCCGTGCTTACCAAAGTTCACCTCCTTATTTCGCCCGTCTCTCTGATCCTTGACGATTCGTTTCACAATCTGGTGATGAAGGAAACAACAAATTCCATTCTTTTGATTCCTATAGCTTAGCACTTGTTCAGAAAGAAACTCGGGAACAGGGAGCGGACACGACATGGACTGCATGGCGCCATTGTCTGCCGCGACAGACACTACTGATGGCGACCCTTCACAATCATGGTACAAGCATGTTGTTCGCCCGTTAGGTTCTCTGGCGAAGCAAGCAGAAACAATATTGGAGTGGCCGTATAGAGCTCATCAACTGCTTAGCTCTCCATTCACGTTCCGTTCGGGAGCAACAATAAACCCAACATTTGTGAGCATGTTTGTTGAGCATAATTTGGCTGGAGCACGAAACAGTGTTTGGCACCAAAATCTCCTGATGATCCGTGTCCATCTGGATCACTAGCTACTCCACTATTTATGACGCTTTCCATCAGCTGGAAGGAAAGCTTCAGTTCCACCAGACTACTCAACAAAGCATCAGAGAGCAATGGAGAAGCTGCTTCTGTCCTCGGCGCCTTCGTGCCACCAGACGCTCCCCGACGGCCGCTTCGTCGTCCCGGCCGAGCACCGCCCGCCGGCCTCCGCCGCCGGCGCCGTCTCGCTCCCCGTCATCGACCTGTCCCTCCCCCGCGACGAGGTCCGCCGCGCCGTGCTCGACGCCGGCAAGGAGCTGGGCTTCTTCCAGATCATCAACCACGGCGTGCCGGAGGAAGCCATGAGTGACATGGAGGCTGCCTGCGCGGAGTTCTTCCGGCTCCCCGCGGAGGACAAGGCGCGCTACTACTCGGAGGACACGGAGAGGACCAACCGCCTCTTCTCCAGCACCATGTACGAGGTCGCCGGCGAGCGTTACTGGCGCGACTGCCTCCGCCTCGCCGTCTTCCCCGTCGACGACGAGGCCATCAGGGACGGCTGGCCGGAGAAGCCGTCCCAGTTCAGGGACGTTCTGGAGCGGTTCATCGTGCCGACGCGCGGCGTGGGGATGGAGCTCCTGCGGCTGCTGTGCGAGGGCATCGGCCTCCGCCCTGACTACTTCTCCGGCGAGCTCAGCGGCGGCGAGGCCATCATCAACGTCAACCACTACCCGCCGTGCCCGGACCCGAACCTCACGCTGGGCCTGCCGCCGCACTGCGACCGGAACCTCATCACGCTGCTGCTGCAAGGCCCCGTGTGTGGACTCCAGGTCGCCTACAGGGCCAACCAGTGGATCGACGTGGACCCTATCCCCGGCGCCTTCGTCGTCAACTTCGGCCACCAGCTCGAGATCGCCACCAATGGCCTGCTCAAGAGCGTCGAGCACCGCGCCGTCACCAACTCGACGGCGCCGAGGACGTCGGTGGCGACCTTCATCATGCCCACCATGGACAGCGTCATCAGGCCTGCGCCGGAGCTCGTCGGCGCCGACAACCCACCGCGGTACCGCACCTTCACGTTCCGCGACTTCATGACCATCTACAAGCAAGTCGGCGCACGCCGAGACAGCGTCGAAAAGGCATTCAAGCTCTGAGATCAATCACTGCATCACATCACATCAACCAATTACTCTTCAACGGATGAGCTATATCACTGTAATCCTGATCTATATTTATCGCCATCACTTTGGATTCCCGGAGCATTATGATCACGATGTCACGGGCAGGCATTATTCCCTCAACATACACAAAATTTTCAATATGTAACTGAAAAGCACAGAAGAAAAACTGCTACAACGAAACAAAACGGATGGGAACCAATTAGTATCAAGAGCTGCTATTGGAATGCAACGCCATGCCACACCAACAGTTTCCCTTTTACATAAGCTACTCAGATACAGAAAATAACCCTACCCTCATCTCTACTAATCCACAACAACAAAAAGGCCAACATGGCGGTCATGGAAGGATGACATGGACATGAAGAGGGTTCCAGAATGATGCCACTAACAGCCATAATGAGTTCACTGGTAGGCCAATCTAGGAAACCAATTGAAGAATAATGGATGCTAGAGAATGTACACCACACCACAGTGCCAAGAGAAGAGAATTTTCACATATGGCTTGGCCGCCTTTTGCCACTGTCAGTCCTCTGTCTCTTGACTGGCTTGGCCCACTGAATATCTCCAATACCCGGTGATGATGAACTGCCCCCATGATCACCCCATCCAGCAGGATGCATCAACTGCTGAGATGGGTGTGGATCCCTTTGGAATGGTGTCCTGGCACCTCTGGGAGAGGGTGACGGGCCCAACCGCCCAGGGTTCCCTGGCGAGAGTGGTCCAGCTCGTCCCGAACTGGACGGTGATCCAATGCTGCTCCTTGCTCCCCGGTCTTGCCTTTTCTTCTTAACGATGACCAGGTCACTAGGGTGCATTAACCCACCACCATCCAGGAGCTGATCCCTGCTACCGGGTCCAGAATGCCGAGAATCCCTCTCGGGTCTGGAATTCTGGCCCCGGCTAGGAACCTTGTTAACTGATGAGGGCTGATTATGCCTGGTATGTCCTGAGCCATGCTGCTCCGCTTCGCTGGTGCTAGAACGACGCTTATGGCCCGAAGAGCCATGCTTTGTCGATGGGGCAGCAGCACTACTTGCGGATCCTCCCGGCTTTAATAGTGACATCGCATTTTTAGCTTCTGTGAAATCTGAGTCCGGGAAGGCAATCTTCATTATATTGAAGAATAAGGTATGGAGGGTCTCAGCTTCTACCCGGATCTGCATTTATAATTGAATCAATTCATATTCTATCAGACAAGGCCACAAGCAAAAAAAATCACAGCTAATACAAGCATGTGCATGTAGCCTTATTATAGCACATGCCAAGAGACATACCTCATGCCTGTAGCTGAAATGCTGAACCACACTTTTCAGCATCTGCTGCATGTCTGCTATGAACTCGGTTACGCCACCATACTCGAATCCATCAACTCGCTGTTCAATTTTCTGGAGGTCAAGGGTGCTGCCAGCAGCACCTTTGAATGATGAATTCTCATTCCTCCTCCACCAAGAGGATATATTAGGTATGATTTGATGACCCTCTTTATCGATCCGCCTCCAAAGCTTGCTTATCACATTCTTGCACTGCAGGAATTGTTGCTTAGAACAGCTATACTTTACTGATAGAGCTAATATATATTAATATAAAAGATACAAAATAATATGTCAAAAGACATGCCAAAGCAAAAAAAAAAAAGGAAGAAAAATAATCCCAGATAATAAGATGATACCAAACTTTCAGATGAATGTGATTCACATGTTTGCAAAAATGGTGTATTAAGATGATAAAAGACTTCAAAATCGTGTAACAAGCATTCCTCCAGAGACTATCCTCCAAGTTCCACTAGAAAGAGTCATATAACAAATCAACCAAAATGCAGTAGGATACAAATAGCTAAGTATTACACCTACCTTTCTCTGCATACTGTCAGACATCTTTGCCCGATTGAAATCTGGCATAGCACTGTCAATGGCCTTACTGCTCCAATTTTCCTTGGAGCGGTCAGCAGATCCATCACCAGACCCAGACAAGTAAGGCAATCCACCTGTCCTAGAAGCAGGTGAGACCTTTCTTGATGGTATGTTGCGTTTCTGTTTCACTATAGGGTGAACTGAATCTTGCTGCCTGGCAACTGGTTCAGCGAAAGAACGGGCGTCTTGCTCAAACTTAAATTGTGAATCATAATCACCATCCCCTTGAAATGCAAGATGAGAACCACGCTGAGGGAAGACCCCATCACCAGATCTATCTTCCTGTTTTTCTGCGTTAGGTCTTGGACGAATACGAATACTCCGTTTGCGTTTTATTTTTGGTTGTAGTACTTGTTCATCCTCACCATCATCCCGCTCATGATTCCAGCTTCCTGACTGCTGGAAATCCATATGCGAGTCCCCTGACAATGCAATCTCACCTTCCTCTAGATCATCTGGCTGCAAATCACCAGTTAAAAGAATAGTGGTTTAGTTGATTTACACGGAAAGACAAGAGAACAAAAAAGCACAGTAATAACAATATGTTAACATCAACACATACATTTCTTTTTAACATGGCGCCTGGGCGAGCATCTAATGCAGATAGAGACCGTAACTTTTTTGAAGATGAGGAAGCCCCTGGAGGTGGTAATCTCCTGCTTCCCGATGAAGAGCCTGTTGAACCAGCTTCATCAAGCCTATTTGTTTTTCCACTTCTTAAACCACCAGGTAGATCATACCCATCATCATCAATAGGATCTTCTTCCTCTGACTCATCTTTGTTATCAGGCACTGAATCATCATTGTCCTCCTCATCTTCAGAATCCCCTATTTCCCCTTCTTCAGGCAAGGATGAAATATTTCTCTGTTCAGAATCTTCATCAGATTCCTCAAGATCATCATCGTCAATCTCTCTGTAGATAGAATACTTGCCAGAACTCTTTGGCCGGCCCCTTCTTTTCTCAGGTATATCATTAGTGCTTAAAGCAATGCCACCAGACAACATATTTTTTGAAGGCTTATTGGATAAACTTGTCACAACACCATCTACTTCAGTGGAGCTAGCACGAAGCCACTTTGGAACCTGATTATGTTTCATCATATCCCCTGTCCAATCAAAATCTTCATCCATCTGATCAAAAAGCTCAACTTCTTCCTCAGTTCGAGCAATCATACGATTTACTTCCTGTAATGAAGGAACATCATGAAGTGTTTCTTGATATCTCTCCTCATCATGCAGGAGTGTCTCCAAAGTCATCCGCCTTTCCTCATGGGTTGTTCTTTGATCAAAACGGCCAGCATTGATGACTTCATCTGCCATATCAATTTTGTACTGTTGGATATTGTTGCGGATGAGACTTTCAATTGATCCCATGTACCTGTCTTTTCCAGCAAGATCATCCTCAAAGTCTCCACTCCCTCCGTTTCGCAACTCATCCTCTTTCTGATAACTCGAAATGTTGTCAACAACAGACTCCAAGTAAATAACCTTTACCTCCCTAGTCTGCCCTATACGATGTGCCCTAGCAACTGCTTGCTCTTCATTTTGGGGGTTCGGGTCAGGATCATATATTACAACAGTGTCTGCACTCTGAAGATTCAAACCTCTGCCGGCAGCACGAATACTAAGCAAGAATATAAAACAATCAGAATTAGGCCTGTTGAAGTCAACTATTGCAGACTCTCGATCTTCCAAGCTAGTTGTTCCATCAATTCTCCTGTAAACAAGTTGTCGCCATTGTAAATAGTCCTCCATGATATCAAGAAGTTTTGTCATGGTGCTAAAAAGGAGTACACGGTGGCCTGATTTATGAAGCTTAATCAGAATTCGATCAAGATTCCACAATTTCCCACAAGATCTGACCATAAAATCTTTCCCACAATTCAAGAAAGGATATGACAGCAAAGGATGATTGCAAACTTTCCTAAGCTCCATGCATTTGTTATTGAGATTCTTATGTGTCTTGACCTGATACATTGGATTCCTTTGTGCACGTGTTTTCTCATCTTCTGGATCAACTCTAATGGTGCCAGTAGATTTGATCCAATCATATATAGCACCTTGAATAGCAGACATTCTGCATCTTAAAACAATAGAATCCTGCAATAACATGCTAGATTAATAATGCTGTAGAGTCAAGAAAGTTACAAATGACTCACAAGGGAAAATGGATGGCACCTTTCGCGGGAGTGAGCCTTCAACATCTTCCACACGCCTACGTAGCATGAAAGGTTCCAAAATCTGATGCAGCCTGTGAATAATAATAACTTTCTTCTCAGTTTCTAGCCAATCATCTTCTTCTTCACTATGTGTAGGACCATCCCTCTGAAAAGGCTTAGAGAACCAATCCTGAAATGCCTTGCTACTGTCAAATACTTCTGGAAGCAACAGATTCAACAGGGACCAAAGCTCCTTGAGATCATTCTGTAGTCATCAGACAAGGCATCAAATAACAACCTGTTAAACATTATACAACAAAAAGGGTACATGATAGACATACTAAAATAATCATTGGAGAAGCAAGAGAAGATAATACCCTCATAGTTCTTATATATAGCAACGTAAGGATCAATGTGGCTTTGCCATTGGAAAAAAAATAATAATAGCGGCAGAACAGAGAAAACTGGAATCATTACAGCAGAAAAAGTATCCTCAAACTCAGCTATACTGGCAAGAACAGCAGCACACAATTATATGGTTACCTGTAGAGGAGTGCCAGTGAGGAGGAGGCGCCGCTGGCAACGGTAGCGATCGAGATCACGTGCCAAAACTGAGTCTCTGTCCTTCATCCTCTGTGCCTCATCAATTATAATGTACTTCCAATCAATTCTCGAAAGCTTGGAACGATCAAACATAATAAATTCATATGTCGTTACAAGAATATTAAATTTCATAGCCAAAACCTCCTGTAAAATAAGCCATCAAAAGAATATCAGGAAAAAAAGAATAATTACAAGAGCTACATAATGCAAGGAAATCCAAACATTTTCTGCCATACAAAACAATAAAATTCAGAAAGCATCAAGTTCAATCAAGAAATAAAATTGGAACAACTGATAATAGCAGGCATGCAACTGAGAATTATCAACCCCTAACATTGCACCCAAATGTACCTGTACAGGGAATGATAAAACACGACATAGAAAACTAAAACAGCACCTTCTGCAATTAATTTACCTAAGAATATTAATGCATGCTCCCTTTATTTCAGGACCGGCTTACCTGTCTAAGAAGTCATTTTTGTGCATGTACCTCATAGCTTGTAGCTGAAACCCACTTCTACTACTCATTCCAAACCCAGTGAAGCAAGGAAAATAATTCAATAGGAAACATACAACATGGAGATGCTAATACTAATTAGTGAGAAGATGGATCACATCAACTGATGCCCAGTTATAACCCTTACACTCCTAAAATTCAAAAACCAGTCTAACTAGAAAAAAACAGGCCAAGTGTATGAGGATGATCTGTGTTGATTACCAATTTATACGCGTATACAGTTAATCAACAGTATACCATGAAATCTTGGAGGAAAAAATACAGGTGACATACTGAAAGTTTATTAAAGCAAGCAACTTACTTGAGAGAACAACTTTTGCCTTTGATCTTTTGCACCAACATAAAAGATGCAAGATGCAGACGGCAACCAATTTAGCAGTTCACTCTGAACAAGAAAAGAATAAAAGCAAAATGTAAATTTCTAAACAATGTATTTGACATAGGAATTAAATAATATTTCCTCAGATCACATGACAGGGAAATAGTACCTTCCAATTGACCAAGACAGCGTTTGGCACTATTATGAGATGCGGGCCATAGTTCCCTTTAAACTCCATCAAATATGCAATCAATGCCATAACCTGTTTAAAAGATAGTGAGACATGAAAAAAGGATCTGGCAGCATTGCACTCAATGAAAGATAGCATCAATAATAAGCAGAAATATCCTGACATAACAAGAGTCATCGGAAACAGGAGAAGCATGGAATGCTGCATACTTGTACAGTTTTGCCAAGACCCATCTCATCAGCCAAAATACCATTCAATTTGTTATTGTACAGAGAAAGCATCCACTGAAGACCCACCTGAGGGATTGACAAATTGAATAGTAAGATTTTATATGACAAGCTGTAACTACAATGAATATGGATAGTTCAGTAAAATGTAAATGTCCTACCAGTTGGTAATCCCTTAATGTTCCTGCTCGCAAGAGTGATGGTTGCTTTGTAACTCTCTCACTCACAGCATGAGCTAAGTTGTAGTATCTACAAATACGAAAAAAAAAATGAAAACTTAATGGCTGAAAAAGAAATGTTTGAAGTTCTCATAGATCTGTGAACCATATCACAAAGTTAAATGATATAGCTGCTGTCCAAATAAGAGAAAAGACAAAGCATCCACAATTAATTCCAACTGCATATCTTCACAGATTAATACTGACTCAGAAACAACTGATCCAGAACAACAACTTTTCAGTGCATTTCTTACTTGTTATCAGATATACTATCCCTTGGTGCATTCATTTCAGAGAATGTGTTCCTTATCATAACCTCCTGACCAGCACATTGTGCAGCAGCCTTCACTTCTTCTTCAGAGAGACCCTGTTAGACAAGCAGTACATTCGTTTATAGGAAGACAAAAAAAACTTGTCCAAAGAGTGCAACAAAAATTAAGGATGTGAGGTGTTAAGCCATGAAAGGCTGTACTGCAGCCTACAGAGGTACTATCTAACAACAAGAAATGATAGAAGAAATGATAGAAGGCTGTACTGCAGCCTCCAGACTTCACTTGGTTATTAGAGGAAAAGAACATCATACCTGTGCTCGTGCAACCGCTGCAGCAGCATTTGCTGCCTCTTCTACCTGTTGCTGATTCTTGGCGGCAGAAATTTTCCCTCCAAGTTTATAAAGGTACTCTTCAGTCTGGGTCAGGAAAGAAGATAGAACATTGTATCTTTGAGCTGCGTCACCGGGGACACTGGTCTGTTGTTCCAGTAATATTTGACGATATCTTTCCACATCATTGTTTTTCAATGCCTCCATTCTTTTGTTCCTATCATCATCCTTCTTCTTGGAAAATTCCCTCAACATCCTTTCATGGTACTTGGCCACCCCTCGATTACGAGTTATTCGTGCATCACGAATCGCCCAATGTGCCTCCAAGAGCTTCTTGCGCCATTGGAAGATGGATTTCAGCTGCTTCTCTCTTGAGGCTTTCTGCATCTGCAGAACTTGCCTTGCAAGCTCAACACGCTGACGCTCACATTGTCTGACAAACTTTCTGTATATCCTATCAGGCATTGCCATTATTTCTTGTTGCTCCTGCTCAACTTCATCCCTTAGACGAGCCTGATGCTCTAGGAGTTTGAGCTTCTTTTCTTCAATCTGTAGCCTCAAAACAAGATCAGGTCGGATCCTTTTCCTCTCTAGATTAATTGCAAGTAAACCACTTATCTTTTTCAAGTTATCTTCTCGTTTCTTGCCTAGAACTAGTGTTCCTTCCTGAGCTAACAAATCTTTCACATCATAACCTAGTGATAGATTACTGTTGTAATTTGCAGATCCCATGGAATCATGTCTTCTAGTGAAGGCCGGGAAGTCAAATAACGGTCCATGATATTTTCTTGGAACATCCCTTGGAGCTGGGGCACTGCTTGTAGACCCAGCCCTTTTAGCCTGCTCCGCATCCGCTGAACCACTTTCTGCTGGCAAAGATTTCCCCCTCTCAGCACTGAAATCACTTCTTCCAGGTGTTCTCTGGATGCCACGTTCTGATTCCTGTTCAGATTTAACCATGGCGGGGTTGCTATGTTCTGGTACTGAAACTGGACCAATTCTAAGGGGCTCCTTCAGTGAAGCCTTCAACACTTGCATCGGACCAGGACCAGGACCACTGGCAGAACTAGCTTTGTCTTCTGAAGCAGAAACCTCGACTTTTGGTAAAGATGGCACCTTCGATAATGAAGGATTTTCAGGAGCTTTTTCACCACTCTCCATGTGTTTCCCATGATCATCAACAACGTTTACACCAGGCCTATCACGATTAGGCACTGCTGAAGGTCCAGAAACCTGTTGCCCTTGTGAATCAGATGGCAGCCCAGACATGATTAACTCAAGAACTTCTGGCGGCAGTGTACGATCACCACGCTGATATCAAGAGAAGCAGTTAGAGGACATAAGAGAATTGCAACACTATCAGAGTGGTAAGCTAAAACCACATAATAAAATTACAGACTGCAACTCATAACCACAAGAATAGACTAAAGGTACCTTCAAACGCCGAAAAGCTAATATCTGAGCTTTAAGTACTTTAAGTTGATGTTTAGTGAAACCCGTTTGTGGCCGAGCACCTTGAGCTGGGGCCTGTGACCCCCCTGTTCCACCAGGAGTTGCTGTGGGAGAAGCAACTTGGTTAAGCTGCTGCATCTGTCTCGCATGCTGCATTTGCATTGCTTCTGAATTTGCAAGGACATTTTTTGAATTGGACTGCTCAGGAACCTTATTCACATGTCCAGAACTTTGGGGCGCCTGCATCGACTGCCCACCATTGCCCGCTGTCATGGGTGACCTCACAGCCCTGTCATTAGAGACATCCCTATTATGGGCAGATAACTGTTGTTGCAACTGCAAGTTGCTCAGATTCGCCATTTTAGCCTCTTCTCCACCAGAAACCGAGGAGTTAGGGGGGAGGGACTGCCGGGGCTTCAATAAGGCACTGTGACTGAAAACATTTCCATGTCCTGGTGTGTCACTGTTCCCCTGCGAGGGTGATGCTTGCTGCTGATGCGCAACCATACTTGCCTCATTTTGCTTCTGCATTGCCATCCTGGACTGCCACATCGGTAGGAGTTGAGAAATTGCACTCATGTTTGCAGGATTGGACAGGTCGAGGTTGCGCTCCTTTGCCCAAGCTTGGATGGCTTGAAACTGGGCTGGTGTCAATGGGTTACCACCAGCACTGCCCATGCCTACCTGGCCTTGCATCGGCTGCATAGGTCTGATCATACCACCAACTGGTGACATCTGTTGGCCAGGCACTCCTTGAGGAGTCATAGGAGGTCTCATATCACCACCTCTTTGCTCATTGCCACTTGGATTTCCCTGCTCTTTCTGTTTCTCTGCCTGCTGGAGATGCTCAGACTGTCGCTTAAACATCTGAGCCTGAAAGGACATAAGTTCCTGCATCTTCACAGGGTTGTTATTGTTAACCATATCCTGATCCCTCGTAGATGGCCCAGGCACACTCATTTTAGCTTGCTGCTGTTGTTGATGCTGCTGGAGAAGCATGCCATGGGACTTCTGCTGCTGCTGCTGTTGCTGCTGCATCATCGCAAACTTGATGTATGCTTGCTGCTGCATTGCAACCTGGTTGTGCACCTGACCACCAACCAATCCCTGTGGTCCACTGGATTGGGGCAGGTTCCTCTGTCCCTGGAACGTTGGCACCGGACCAGAGGACTGGGGAAAGCTGCTGCCTCCCATCATGCCGTGGGGTGAGCCAGATTGGAAGGCTTGCTGCTGTTCGTGGTGATGCATCATTTCCTGCGGCAGAAGGTGACATGTTTAAAAGCCAGAAGCCGCACAAAACCATAGAACGAATAGAACCAGATTGAAGCATTGCAGCTTAAGAATTCTCCAAAAGCAAACAACAATGTAAAATCAACCGACGCCAAAGAACAAAATTCCTCGAAATCAATCCTAAAACTCAAACTGAATCACGAGGGAAGTTCGAATTAGACAACAATTCAAACCCAAACCGACCACCCGATGAACAAAACATATCCAGGGCCAAGTCGCACAGAACCGACCACCCCGACGAACAAGGAAGGACGAGACAAGACAAGCAAGCAGACGCACTGACACTCCACTGGAGAAGGAGACCGTTTGCGGAAGCCCACGTAAAGACGCTGCTTTTTCGCCGGACGCGCCAGATTTTTTTTTCCCGAATCCCAACAACCACACGCGCGCACTTCCCCACCAATCACATCTTCCCTCCCGAGAAAAAACCGACCCAAAATAAATTCGAAGCAGTGCAGAGGTGGGGCAGGCAGACAAGGCCTACCTGGCTCCTAAACCCTAGCTGCTGCTGCTGTTGCTGCGCCGACGCGGTCGGCGTCTGCTGCTGTTCCGGCCGCGGCGACGTCGCCGGCGAGCTCTTCGAACTGCCCGAGGGCCCCCCGCTCTGCATGGTGGCAGGCCCGGGGGTCCCGGCAGGGGGGCGAAGCTTCTAGATCTGGTCGATTTGGGGTTCCTTCATGCGTCTGCAGCAGATCTAGGTCGATGGGGCGAGCGCCGCCCCGCGGGCCGACGGATCGCCGCAGGTGATGGCTGCCGGTGATGGGGCTGATTGCTCCGGTGGAGCCAGTCAAGCCCTAATCCAGGTTTGGGAATGGAGATTTTTCTCGTCGCGTTTTTTTTTTTTTTATGCGATTGCGATGCGAGCCTGCAAAGGGAAGGAGAGACACGGCTCCATGATCCGATCGCAATTTAGACACAGAGCTGGGTCTTTATGCCAAAAGAAAAGCGGTGCAGACGAGCATTTGCATGGAGCCCCTCCATAATTTGTAGATTTATGCTTCGAAACTAATATGGTTCGAGGAATAACGGATTTCATATACACCACCCACGCGGTAGAACGTATCTGTCGCACACTCGGTTTGCCTTCGTCATCCTCTGCCTTACCACCTCTTCTTTGACATAGACATTGTCGATGTTGAGCATGTTCAGAAAATTCTGTACTGTGCACAGGGTTGTGCACTCAAATTTCCTCCTCTCCCCTCCCCTCCTCCCGATATAGAAAATGACCGAAATGTTATAGAATTTAGGGTTTCTAGCGAGGTTGAGGATTTAAAGTGACGACGATATCAAAACGATATAAGTTAGTGTGACAGCGGTGGACATGAATGAACTCAACAACCGATAGTCAAAGGGCAAGGCAGGGGCACCATTGACAATGACAACAACCACTTAAAATTATGTAGTAGTTGCCGTATACAGTGTGTGCATCCTCCAGAAGACCCTTCGAATAAGGCTTTTGAGCAATAAAATTGTATATTGCCTCAGACTAGGAAGTGGAATTTATGCAAGTTTAATCGTCTATTGATATATCAGTGTTATTTTTTCCTCAATGAACCTTAAAACATATGAGGTCAATCTCGTACAAAGAAATAGCTAAAGATGGATTTGACAGTGTGATTCATGCAAGACGTTCTTTCTATATGATCTGTTAACCATAGGCAACGGACCAACATGGAATCAATCTTGTAAAAAGGAGGTAAAGATGGATCCTCATCAAACCATGCTACTTCTTGATACAAGAAGTGTCGTTAAAGATGCCACTTATATGGCATGAAATTTTTTATTAGAAATTAGAGCTCCATTATTTACCACTTATGTAGTGTGCAGAGGCTTGATGTTCAAAATATTTTTTCCATAGTCTCCCAATTTAAATGTTTCAAGAAGTTAAGAGGCAAAAAAGACAACATGCATGGGTTAATTGTGTGACAAGTGATAGCAAAAAGATGGACCATCATCAAAGTATGATAATATGGAATGATCTTAATGAGCATGGTCGATACAAGAATTATCATAAAAGGCACTACTTATATCTGATTAGAAGTCAATCTGTTTCTGATATACCACTAAAATTTGTATTAATCGCAGCATGCATGGCTTATACTCAACTAAAAATACTTTTGCAGAAGTAGGAATTGAAGGTTATTTTAGGGTTATTTGACCACACGCTCTCCTGTTTGATTCTCTCACACAGGAACGTTGCATTTGCAGAAGGAACACACGCATGGGTTCAGGTCTTATATTTGATGCATGCCATTGTTGTCCGTCAATTTTCGGATTCGATAGCTTGGCACGTGGCAAGTCAACGGGTTTTTTTTTCTGCACAGAAAAAGACAGGCGCAGTACTCGTGACAGTAATCTATCAGTTGTAACGGTCACGACAACAGAATTCAGTGTATTAACTGCAGTTTGCATGAACATCTCGAGTTGAGCACAGAAAACAAGAGACTCAGCAAATGTCCCTGGAAATGCACGGCTCCCCAGAGAGAATGGAGACAAGAAGTGGGGCTCGGGGTAGAAACGGGAAAATTACCGGACGCTGCAGCCCACGACAGTACAAATAAGAGCAGCTGACAACTGATGAATTCAGATTCTCCTGTCACCTGTAGCCTGACAGAAAACTGCTCATCCGACCTTGGTGTAGTACTGTATTACTGTACAATATTCATCCTCATTTCACCTCCGTAGTACTATAGGGAAAATACATGAGTACAGTAAGCTTAAAGAAAACTCAACTTGGTACACCTGTCGTTATTCTGTAGCGATTCTTAATTTCTCTAACTAAATAAATTGATGCTTCAGACCTCTTAATACAAACTCAATGGTTTGAATACTGAAATTAAACCGATGATCAGACGTATCTTGACAGTACATTAAAAGAAAAAAAAAGATCACTACTGTATTCGTTTGCAGAACATAGAGTATCAAAAATCTAGTACTACATGCCAAAGGATTCAACTTGCCCTGCGGAAGGAACAGACGATCATCGGAACTGCAAATCAGGCGCCGCCCCTCTTCCTCCCTCGCGCGCAATGCCGAAGCTTCCCCGCCGTCGCTACCGACAAACAACAGGGGGACGTCACCATGTCGCCCCGCCGGCGATCCACTGGTGCCGAAGCAGCCGACGCATCCACCGGCGGCGACGCCATGCTCTGGCTGCTCGGCATTATCAGGCTGACGATAGATGCCATATCCCTACATTGCCATCAGCACGAAGCTGCTATGTCTGTCTACTTGCTCTGCATGCCACAATTTGATTCAGGCCTGGAGATTTATAGAAAGAGAGAGAGGATGAGGAAGCAAGCTGAGATCTGAGAACGGGGTAAAGATAAAGACGGAATGCTAGCCTGGCATCTTCCATGGATATGCTCGTCAGAAATGCCTCACAGTTCATGCCACCTTCGTCCATCTGCTTTTTCCGTGTTCTCCTTTCCCGGCGTCTTTAATTTGTAGAGTACTTCTCTCTGTCTCTGTCATATGGGCCCCCCCTCCCTCGTCTTCTGTGGACTGGGTGGTGGAACGCTGCAATGGCCGCCCATTGGTTAGTGCTCTGCCTTTTTTCTCAAAGATATTGGTCGCTTCTTTCTGTGCTTGGATTTTCTTCTTTCAGGTTGGGGGTTATTCTTCGGTTCGTTCCTGAAAATTCTTCTAGCTCCTGTTGTTGAGGGGTTCGCCTGACTCCAAGTCGGTGTGGATCGTCGAAAGAAGAGATTACATATAGAAAATGTTTGGACATTCAGTCTGAGTGCTAGTACGTGTGGCTTGGGGTGGGCCTAATTTGCAACCACTATCTCGAACTGAATTGTGCAAAAAGTAGGTATCTGATGACCGATCCCCCAACCTGACACTGCGCTTGGATATATAGAGCATCATCTGCGAATGTTCCATGTGACTGACCGACAATATATGTCCTTGTTGCTCTCGGTGGAAGGACTGACCAACAGATAGTTTACTGACGAAATAGCAGTAAGCTTACAACAAGGAAGCACTAAGTTACTAGTTAGTAGAACAAACAGTAGCAGAGTATGCGGGTTATTTTCTAGTCTTCTCGTAGTAAAATACAAACAAGTCGATGGTACTTGCACAGGTTCAAGACTTGAAGTTATTAGCTAGCCTGTAAATTGTTTTCTATAGTCTTCTAGTTGTAAAAAAAAAAACAAATTTATGGTACTCGCACAGGCTCAAGACTTGAAGTGATTAGCTAGCCTCATGGAGGAGGCCCAAGAAGCAGATGTAGGACGGAGAGGCGCGCCAGGTAGCGCTTTGAGCCTTTGAGCACGGGCGGCGGCTGCGACTGTCCAGCTCTTCTTCTCCCTCGCCGCCGCCAAGTGCAACTGTAAGATGGCCGGGCCCTTGGACAGCGTAACGACGGAGGCGCCGGTGACGCAGAGCATCGTGCCGGCCACTTGGCTTTTGCAAGTGCTCGAGGAGCTTTTTTCAGATAGCAAATTGTGATTAGACCGTAAAATTACCGAAGTGGATTTCAGAAAGTAATTTCTTTTTTTTTCTTCACATCAAATAAAGTGTGTACTAGTAAAGTGATTGTGCGTTGCTATAGGTTAAAAAATAAAATACTCTTTATGATTTAAATGTAAATCATTTATATAATAGAATTGTTGATATTTTTTATATGAAAGATCATATTTATATTATTGTTGGTGCTTCTTAGTGTACCATTTTATATGTCATAAGTAATAATTTTTCTATTATTTTTTACCGTATTCTTATTGTAAATGTTTTTTACCTCTAATATTAACGATTTTCACATATAGTGTCGTTTGAGTGCTATGATACAAAATTAAGTGAAATTGCATTAAAAAACCTCAATTCGCCATGTAAAGAGGAATTCTTACAAGCTCATGACGTCTATAAAATATCACTGAACCTCTATGAAGCCCAACATGCAAGACCAAGATCGTGACTCAATGACTAAAGATTTCTAGAAGCTTTATTTGATACGAAAAATCAATTCACGCAGAATAGAAACAACACTGTATTGTGATGTGATTTTGGACTTGAAAACATGCTCTAATGAAAAAAATTAAAATATGAAAGTTGTAGATCTCGTCGAGACCTTTTCGAGACATATGTGGATTATATTATTTGGACTTCAAAGATAGGAGATATGAGCCCCGCACAGAGACCTGCGCAAAGGAGTCCAAATTAGAACAAATATTTTTGCATCATAAATCTGAAAACTAAAACGGCGAAATCTTGACTTCCATTGAATATCAAAGTTGTAGAAATTTTCGAGGGCTATGAGATAGAGTCTGAGTTTGTCTCATTTGAACTCCGGACGAGGATTTATAATTTTTTAAATTCGATGCTTGATATAGTTTTAGAGTCAATCTCTAACTTTGTGTGCATACGGTAGATTTTTTGATGGCGTGAAAGTTTTCACCTAAATTAATAGGAGTATAAGAGATACATGAGATGCTTTACAGGAGTAGATAGGGCTGTGAACATTGTCCCCTTTTTGTATTTGATTTCAAATTTTCAGTGTACATAAGTGGGCCTGTAACTACTTTGCAGGGATAACGTTATTTTCAGGAAATACATTCAGCAGACACCGTGTCACAGTACGGTGAAATTAAAAATAAGAAGTTTCAGGCACTGCATGAAACGACACCTCTGAAAACCTAGTAAGCAATTCCAGTCCTGTCAATCACATCACAGCCTTAAATATCGTTGATTCGGGGAGCGATTCCTTCAGTTTTCCTTGGGTAAACCTCCTCAGCATTTCCAGGGAAGCTTTCGGTTGGTCCATCGGAACCATGTGGCCAGCATTGTGAACCTGCATTTGCAAAGGGAAACATATTACTTGTGAGTTTGTTTCTCTTGTTCACTGTTGAACATTTGGTGTGATAGGATTCTAAAGCTTAGACAGCTATGGATAGTTGTCTTTTCATGCTCGTACGTTGTTAGGACAAAAAAATTACTGGGTTATCTAGGCACATGTGTGAAGCATCTCAATTTTTGTGGAAGAATGTAGCAGTACAAAACAAGATGAGGTGAAAAGACCTTGAGGAAGCTCAGTGGTCCATGGCTCTTCAAAACTCCAGCTTCAGTACCGTCTACTACAAACGATTCCTCGTGAGAAGATACAAAGTCTTTCTGGCCAGACCATTCCATTGAGTGAACCCACCTCGAGTTTCCTGCTCGGACACAACCAATTCCAACATATAACTGGTAATATCTTAAACACAAATTATTAATCTATCTCATCATGCCAATGTAAGACAACGAAGAACATAAAGCTAATAATAAATAGTTTTGGTGCTTATGAAACTAATATGACTTGAATATGCAGCTTGCTAAGTTAAGTTGCTATAATGTTTAACAACTTTCCAGTGACATGATGTGGAGCCAATACATGCCTTTTCATATCCAAAATAACGAAACAGAATAGTAGAATGTTGACTGGTCACTACGCCTTTTCATTTCAGGTATTTCTTTCTTCTTGAATATGGCAGTATTGAGGTCATGCATAAACAGACAGTCAGACAAATAACAGGCTAGAAATGGATCAATATGACTTGCTTTCAACTCTATTAGCGATAAAAAAAATACAGAGGCAGAGTGGCAAAATTCCTTTTATAACCAACATAGTACCGAGTTATGGAGAGATAAAAGATATAATACTGCAAAATATTCATAGAGCAATTTTATCCTTACCGAGCCAATTGCATATAAGGTCGTACTCCCCAGCATATATAAGCACATTAATCCCATCCTCAAGTAGAGCTGGGATGCCGACTTCCAAATTCCTCATCCAGTCCGTGAGCATTGCTTGATAAACAGAAGTGCTGCATGATACGAAGTCAATGTCACCAACTCCAAGTGCCTCTCTGACCGCTTTGTTACCAAAGAACTTCTCCAAGTTTGAGAAGTCATAGCAAAGTTTCCCTTCACACTCCTTCCTAATGTCATAGTACTGTAACAAAGAGGTCACTGATATGTAAGACATTTCCACACAAATCAACAACTGAGGTTGTTTATTTTAAATTTAAATAGGCTGTTTCATACTTACATTCTTTGTCCCAACAAGCTTCATGATAGAGTTGAAAATAGAATTGCAGACCATATATGCTGCCATGCAAGATGATTTCCCGTTGGTGCCTGAAAAATAAGAAGGGCATTCGTGTGGATTAATTCATATGGAATAAACCTGAGCATGTGTTGTAAAAAAAAAAAGTAAGAGCTGCTTGTACATGAATACCCTATCTTAGTTGGTTCATTCAACCTCTTCTGCTAGCACAGGATACTCATTGTTTTTTAAAATATATGCTATTTAGGAAACAGAACGATAAAGCTCATAGATGTGCCTATTATTACTAGAAAATAGAGTAATGATCTCAAAGACTTCATATACTA
This sequence comes from Eleusine coracana subsp. coracana, assembly GCA_032690845.1. Taxonomy (NCBI): domain Eukaryota; kingdom Viridiplantae; phylum Streptophyta; class Magnoliopsida; order Poales; family Poaceae; genus Eleusine; species Eleusine coracana. The sequence goes on from CM064420.1 coordinate 475,134, forward strand.
TACTGGATACTGACCACACATCTTAATTGCAAATTCGCACGGCGGAATGAAGTTGTTGATCCTTTCATAGTCAGATTTTTCAATAAGGTTCATTTCCAATGCGTAGTCTGTGTAGGCTTTGTATTGGATTTCCGGATTTGTGAGACCGTTACCAATTGCAAAACCCTAAAGAAAAAAACAGTTAAGAGTTGTGAATGTAAATAAATGGAAAAAAAATATAATGAATGACATGGAGAGGGTGATGAACTGATGAATGCACCTTTAAGTTTATGTGAATGCCCTCATTTGCTTTGTTTCCTTGGTGAACTCGGCTTGCAAATGCCGGAATGTAGTGTCCAGCATAAGATTCCCCTGTTATATAGAAATCATTCTTTGCAAGCTCTGGGTGCTTCTTGAAGAAAACCTGAAATGCAGTTCAGAACAATCACTTTACCATACAAGGCTATTCTATTTCACAAATGTCTACAACTAAACACAAACAAACCTTCCATATTTCAATACACAACTCTAATACTTCTCTTACCATTTTTGATCTGAATTGAGACCTAACTTTTATATTACAATGGAACAGCTGCACAGATTATGGATGATCCATCCAGTCAATGTCCCTAAGTTATCGTTTCTACATTTATGTAAACAAGTTCCTGGTTTCAAGTTACCATTTACGAGCATTATTTTCTGATGGAGCCTTAGTACTTCTTTTTTTGCGAATCAGCGCCTTAGTACTTATGTTACCATTTACGAGCATTATTTTCTGAAACTGTTAAAGAGAAGTGTCTCCCCGCTACATTTCAATAATCCATATACATTTTACTATTTTACTTTTTCCACGTTTGTACTCAACTACCCTTCAAAATTAACTGGTCAACCTTTCTATAGTGTAATTGCACATCATATGGACTTGATGCAATAGAAATAAAGGATTTCAGCAAGAAGCATTTGCTACAAAACCAGTACCTGGAGAAAGTCATACAGGTCATTGCTGACACCAGTCTCATCATGACGAGTATCACGGTCATCGGAGCTGTAACTAAAGCCAGTCCCAGTGGGTTGATCAACAAATATGATATTTGAGATCTGCAGGCATCAAGCCATATTAGTAACAGAGTAGGCAGGTGAATTTACAGTGATGTAGCAGATATGATCTACTCCTACTGTATGCCAACATAAAGTGGGAGCTGAATGCAGCAACTGGATCTAGACATTAAGTGAGCAGCTCCTTTTAAAGATGGAAAAACAGATTTCTAAACAGGGGAACTGCCATACATAGTAAGCATAATAGAAGACAATTTTTTAACGAAGTATAATACCACACCGTGGACCCATAGGACATTGTCATTATAAAGTATTCCTGTACTCACAATTGATAAAAAGGTGGTAAACATGGTGGGTTGGTTGTAACAGTTACCCATTTTTAGTAAATAGTTTAACAGAAAAAAGGATGAATATTCTGGTTTCTGGACGAAAAAGATTCTTGACACTAGTGGGTTGACTGTGGCTACCTTAATCAATATAGATTGAAATAGTCTAGGCATATTATTAGGCTCCAACAAATTGATTGCGTAGAAAGGTCAGCAACTTCAGTTTTTTCCTATGAAACAGGTATGATACAAGACGCATGATATCCTTACTGACCGTGTCCCAGCCGAAGTTGTTCCAAACCAGCGACATATTGTCTGCAATGGTGAAGGGCCCGTTCTCGTAGAAGACGGCCAGCTCGCTGCTGCAACCAGGTCCTCCGGTGAGCCAGATCACGACAGGGTCATCCTTCTTTCCCCTCGACTCGAAGAAGAAGTAGAACATCCTGTGGCATCAATACACGCAAAATTGATGAATTCAAAATTGCTAAACTGTTCATAAAACCGGCTTCTGTTGTATTCGTGGTTCAGATCGCGATATTGTTCAGTACTGGTGGTTCAGATCGCGATATTGTTCAGTACTTGTGGTTCAGATCGCAATATTGTTCACAGTAGAACGCAGTATTGGACCAGCCGTTACAATACAGATGAAGTATGAAACTTTAATTTCAGAGAAGAGAAGAGAAACGGACCAAAATTCCGACGATGCAGAGTGGTAGGTTTACTTGAATTGTGCATTTTCCTAACGGACACTAATCGGTGGAAGCCAATGAACGGGGCTCACCTGGCATCGTGGGTGTGGGGGAGGCGGAAGTAGCCGGCGTGGTGGCCGAGGTCATCGACTCCCTTGGGCAGGCCGGGCAGCGTCACCTGCCGCTCCAGTAGCTCCCCGGGCGCGACGCTGGGGGCGCCATCGCCGGCGCCGGCGGGCCCGGACTCCTTGGGCAGGAGGTTGAGCGCGCGGATAAGGCGCTCCGCCTGCGCCGCCGGGAAGCTGGCGTCGGGGGGCAGCTGGAGGGCGTTGACTGCCGCGGCGGCGAGGCAGAGGAGGATGAGGAGGCGGGCGGTTGCCATTGGTGTTCCCTTCTCTTTGCTTTGCGAAGCATTGGAGCCGAGAGCGGTTTCTGCTTGAATTTATAGCGTGGTTTGGTGTTTGAAACGGACTTGCTCGTCAGCTTTGTTTGGTCTCAGACTTCAGTCCGACTTTGCTTGCAAGCAGAGAGCACCAGGATTCTCTTCTTTTAATAATTCGGGCCTTTTTCTTCAAGTAGCATTTTTGTCCCAAGATTTATTGTTATTATTAGCATGTCTTGCTGTATACTAGTACTAGTACTAGTATTCATGTGCTTGAGAGGAGGGGAAAAAATACTGTCAGTGAATCGTTTGCTTTTATTTAACCAAAATCGGAGACCCTATGGAGGGAGAATGTAAATACTACTACTCTAGGTGCTTAGCGTAAGGCATTATTGGTCAGGTTTAGGAGGGCATCGTGCACCATGCTTCTTTCTGCTCGTATTACTGACCGGTTATAACTGAATTTGCGGCACCGTTTCATTACATGCCAAGACCATGAATAAATGTGAACTGAATCTGTGGATCAGTTCGTGATGACATCGACTAGTGGCTTTCCAAAATCTAGAGACTGCTACAACGATTGGTTTCATTTCTCCGCCCTCGCTAGCTTGACTGAATCTGTTGCTGTTGGATTGGATCCTTGTCACTGTCAGTTTGAGCTCTGGAGTGGATGCTTTAGCTTGAAAGCTGAAACATGCAGTGTTGCGTAAAGCATATCTCGCGTCCTGACATCTTCTGACCATGAGCTCTGTTTATAAAATCTGTTATAAAGTCGTCAGCTCTGTTCTGGATTTTTTTTGGAAGGATGTGATGCCGAATCATGCCGTTAATTATGTGCTTACGAAACAGGACGATTGCGTGTGAGTGTGACTTGTGTAACGCAAGCGCGTAAGTAAAATCAATGGATTATGCATTGGTCATTCCGGCACGCCAGCCAGCGAGTGAGGGAGTCGGCATGTTATTTGGTCCCTGGATCTGGGACGGAAACTGACATATGTATGTTGCTTGCACGCAGCAGGCCAGGGATATCACTGGATGTGTACCGGCACGGAAGGATAGTAGGAAATTGCAGCAAGCTCCTACCCTACCAGCAAGTGCAGGTTGCTTCGTCTCCGATCACTAGGGGGCAGGAGTTGCTTTGCTTCCGCAACTGTAGCAAGTTTTCATGTGTCTTTCGTGTGGCCTAATTTTAGCCCTCACCCGCCTGCCTGCCTGCTGCTGTGTTTGCATCCACAGATCTCGGATGATGAATGCAATACATCGAGCTTTTAATTTGGTTATTAGTATATTATTAAGCATTACATGATACGGAATTTTATTTGGTTGTGATTTTGGGTGGTGACATGCCACAAGTGGCCAAAAAGATCATCTTGCAATTCCAGTCAGTGGGCAGGAGATGCCAAAATTCATCATCTTCGTCGAAGAGGGTTAAAAAAAAAAAATCGAAGGAGTCATCAATGAACCGATCCATTATTTATGAAGGCAATAGGAGCGACTGACTTGAAGATTAAAGTTTTTTTATTATTATTATTTAGAGACTAGACTGACTAGTACTGTCCACATTGGGCGTGTTTGTTTTCCTGCATCGTGCCTGGACTGGACGGACTAGCAGGGCCAGATGGAATAGGTGCAGGGTGGCGTCGTTTGGTAGGCTGCATGCTGTCGGACAGGATGAGCAGTGATTTTGTTTGTTATACTGGATATCGCAGCAACTACAATACAAATAGGCGCACGCGTGCACGAAACTGGCGGACGGGAGTCTGGTTGAGGAGCGAAGGTCAAATCCTACGTTCCCGCTCGTGCAGCCAAATCGGCCTCTTCTGCACCCAACCTCTGTCCAACCTATCAAACTCGACTTACTGCACCCGGCTAGCCGTCCATCCAGGAAAACAAACGCACCCATTGTGATCGGAGGTCATATGATGTGCAGCATGATATGCACGGGTTGTCTGGCCCATCAGCCAACCCATCAGTTGTCTGGCCCATGAATGAGTTCAAAACATTTCTCGTCTTTTGCAACCTCATCCATGACCATGACCATGGCAGTGCTTAAAAAGTCAGATCTATTATGATGTAAATTTAACATATCCTATAAAAACTGACTTCATGTAAGAACTATAAGAACTCCAATCAAAATCATAGGATCCTAATTCGATGACCAGGGATAGAAGTGGGTTATTTTAGCTAGGGGTTATTTGCAGAAGAAGGGATTAGGTGGGATAAGCGGAGGGTTTAAGTGCAAAATAACCTGTTCATCGGATGAAGATCCTTTGATCTTGGTTGGAGTTCTCACATGAAATCAGTTCTTATTGCCAAATTAAATGTATTTTTTTTTGTTTATTTTACGACAGCAAATAGTGGTATCGTCAAGTTAGTTAGTATAGTAGTATACGTTATAAAACAAATTAAAGCACATGTATGTATTTCATTTGGGCGCGTGCGAGTATCATCCAAAATGCGTCCTACTACTAGGACGCCACTACAGTTACACAATGTTATATATGGTATTACCAAAAAGAAAGAGAAGATCGAGAATCAGAGGAATTTCTTATTGGCATTGACGACGGTGCCGTCGTTTCCTGCGAGCTTCATGTACTTGTCCTTCCTTGTGAGCGCGGTGCACTGGAATCCGAGCTCCTTTGCGATGACTCTCTGGACGTGGTTGGCCACGTCGACGGCGCTCCATGAGCTCCTTGGTGAGCAGCACGTCTCCTCCGGCGATCGGAGCGGGGGAAGGAAGGTGACCTTGTATCCCGGCCTGGGGTTCATGTAGAAGAAGTACGGGTCGAGCCACTTCCACCCTCTGGCCGTGGATCCGTAGTAGGTGGACTGGTGCGCGTCGACGGCGACGGGGACGATGCGGTCGGTGAGCTCGGCGAAGAGCGCGGAGAAGCGGAGCAGGAAGGGCTCCCTGCATGTGGTCCCCTCCGGGCACACCACCACGTCGCCTTCCTCCAGCAGCGCCGCCATCCTCGCCGCGTCCGCCTTCCTGTCCCGCGTCAGCGCCACCGCCCGGATCGGCGAGATCGCCGTCGAGAGACGGCTCACGCTGTAGGTCACGCACGTCACGGGACGCCCTAGCGCGATGGAGATGATGATCGGGTCAAGCGCCGTGCGGTGGTTGCACACGAAAAGGGATCCCCCCGGGGTGCCAGGTCGTGGCGCGGGAGGCGGAGTTCCTCGCACCACGAGATTGATTCCGGTGAGACGGTAGGTGTGGCGGACGAACTGGACCGGGATGAGGAGGTTGAAGAAGACGCGGAACAGCGCGAGGAAGAAGCCCACGGGGAGGTACGCCAGCGCGAACAACGCGTGCGCCGGGTCAGGGCGCCGGACCAGGCGGCCGTCGTGGAAGATGGCCCGTGACAGCAGCGCGTCGGCGGCGGCACGAGGCGCGCGACGGTCAGGGGGAACCATGTAAGCTTCCTGCACAACACATCAACACCGGTTATGTTAGTTGGTGTTATTTTAGATAATACAGTTATTTAACCCTCTTTGCATATTCATCTAGACTAGAGATTGCATTGCAGCCACATGAACAGGAAGGGGCTAAATGTTAGAAAGGTGTGACTGTGACTTGTGAGCACTCCGCAATCCAAGGCGCGTGGACAGTACGGTCATCTCACATTGCAAATTATGGTGAACACAACATTTGACATGGATTGGACGTAATTACCTTGCAATGAAAATGAAAAAGAAAAAGAAAATACTGTTGTAGTACCTTGCAGATGGCCATGAAGTCGTGGTCGCTCTCGCGGTCGCCGAGTCCGACATCCGGCATATCGCCGGAGGGGAAGAGCCTCTCGACCACCTCTTTTTTTCGTTCCCCAACAAGAACATGCTCGATCCGCCCAGTAAACCTCTTCTCCCCAGCAATCGAGACCGTCTCGAGCTCGGTGCCGGCGACCTCGGCGCCGAGGAACTCCCTGACGAACTCGCGCACCATCACCGCCGGCGACGCCGTGATCACCACTCGCCTCTCATCGCAGCCGCGGAACACGGCCCACGTGTCGGCGCGCACCCCGGCGGCGTAGTGCCTGGGAAGCACGCCGCGGGCAACCGCCTCCACGTCGCGGGCGCGGAGACCGGCGAACGTCACGAACACCAGGATGCCGATCGCCGCCGCCTCGGAGAAGGCCACGTACAGCAGCAGGATCGCCGGCGCCGTCACCAGGAGCGCCAGCGCGCGGAGGTAGGACCCGGCCTCCAGCGCCACCAGAAAGTAGTACGGGAACGCCGACGACGACACCAGAAGCGTCCCGTCCAGGTCCGCCGCCGCCGTGCGCCGGGGCCGCGCCGACGCGTCGTACTCACACACCGGAGGGAACCGAGGGCACGCCATCATGGCGCCTTCGATCTGCTGCTGCTATTCTTCTTCTTCTTTTTGTGGTCGGCAAATTAAGATGGGGAATTTCTTCCTTGCTTGGCGCGAGGTGCGTGCGTGGAGAATATATGCCGACGTCGTGGCGGGTAGCTCTGTTCGCTCAACGGCTTTCCCCTTCTTCCCCGCTGCCTGAATAAATAGCACACTCTCAAATCCTCATCGGAGCCGACAGCAGTCCATCCGATTCCGAGAGCCGCACCACAATTCAACGCGTCAAGGAAAAACGTGATGCCGAAACGAGCTTCTTGTGCGTCTGCCGGCACAAAATTTACTAGTAGCACGGCATGCGTGCCAGTAGCAAAAAGCTAAATCCGATCCGATTACAAGTAAAGAACAAATCAGGCGTCCTACTGGCTCATTCAGGCTTGCTACTCTCTCTCTCTCTCTCTCTCTCTACAGTAACAATTAAAGGAGAGCCAATCCCGTTTTGCTGCTGCTGTTGACCGTGTGTCATCTCATCAGCAATAGTACGAAACGGAATGTAACACAACACCCCGTCAGGATCACGATTAGCACGAGTAAGTAGGTCGCTGCTGATGTGCACGTTTATCTGTCGCAGCTGCTGTTGGTTGACGGGGCGGCGGTCGGCCGTCCAACACGACGACATTCATGCCGAGTTAGGACAGTGGTTGAGCTGGCTCCACTTCTCCTTTCCATCGTCGTCGTCGTCGTGTCAGCAAAATGACAAACAGCCTGCTGCTCTCAATGGCAAAGCACAGAGGTTGCAGTCAGGCAGATAAAAGCGTTCACGCCCGCCAAATCCCTGCTTCTTTCACTGTCAGAGCTACCCAACCGCAACCTAACATGTTCGAATCTAATAACATCTTCGAATTACTAGACTCGTCCTCACATCGACAATTTCCGTGGTTCAGCAGCAATACCAAAAACGACCATGGTCTTCTAGCCCAGAATATCTATATTTTATTTCGCTTACGAACACATAACATCAGAGTGGCGCAGCGGAAGCGTGGTGGGCCCATAACCCACAGGTCCCAGGATCGAAACCTGGCTCTGATATTTCAGTTGGGCTTCCGTGCCGTTTCTTTTTTCACCTTCAAATTTTAGCCTACACAGATTTTAGCTTCCGTGATCGCAGCACATCATCTCTGCAAACCGAACCAGACGACGATATACCCACTCTGCTATCTATTTTCAAGCCATGCCTGTGCACTTCTCACAACCAGACGACATATTTTCACACCATGCCTATGCACTTCTCACAATTCGCGTCCCATATCCTACACAACGGATAACCATAGCACTGCACCTGACATCTATCCAGCGAAATTTTTAGTACGTGACCAGGAATGGTAAGGCACTTGGCCAAGGATACAGCACATCCATCCATCGACTATAGACAACTCACGCACATCATCCACAAACGTGCATCTTTGTTCGCATACCATATACAGACTAGCTAAATCTCAACATTTTTTGTTCTTACAGTCAAAAAAAAGTCAAGAAACACAATTAGCTATACCTTGCATCATATATATCTCGAACAAGAAGCTCAGTTGTACAAAGTATGGCTAACATCTCAACTGGTATTCCTTCCCCATCAATTGAGTTGTGGAGGAGGTAACCGAAATTTCCAGACTACTCTAGCTGATGTATCAACATCAGTAGTTACTATGCTGAATCTAATACAATCACAAAAATTTCCCTTTTAATAGCGACAGCACACATGAGATTGTAACTTCAAGCATTACCAATTGATTCATGTCATCTTGCCATTTCATTAGCTATGTTCTGGCGACATGTCATTGTGTGCTGTCCACTACTACTGCTGGGCTGGAAGAACCGAGTGAAGACTTCATTTTCACTGCCCCTCCCCAGGTGCAGTCCTACGAATCATCCAGCAAAAGCACATTCAGTCACCAAATCCTCATTCATCTCAACAAATTACATTTTGTCAGGACTGGACATTGGTTTCACAAGTTTGTAGCCAAGTATGCCCCAAGAATTTGGTGACTTGTCTACAGACCGTCTACCTGTCATGTAGAGTTTGTGTCATTGAAAGATGCGAACACAAAATAACATCTGAAAATAAATAAAGTAAAAGTGAATGAGCAATTCATCCACAACTTGCCAAAAAATGTACAAGTTTAGGTGATCGAAATCAACATCAAGGAATACAAGTGCTAACAGACTTTGTAATTTTGATGGCCCTATGCTCACAACAATTCAAGGCATCTTCACAGTAAATCTCATCTGAAACATACAAATCATCCTCAAAGCCCCCATAGTCTCCTGTCCCAGGCCTCAGCCGCCTCACTGCAAATTGCTTGCCTTCTCAATATGGAGGTTCAGTGATAATTTCAATCCCTTCAGATACCGTCTTTGTATGCATCATCATAGAAAAAAATTGATCTCACTTTAATAAACACACGCTAAAAAGATATAATCAGCTGCAAAACAATTAACACAAAGTGTAAAACCAAAAGCAAGAAAGAATACTGTATGTTCTTGTATATTTCGTTAAGCTTGTAGAAGTCATATCCCTTCATTAAGCTATCGATCTCAGTTCTAGATGTAATCACATGGAGTTGCCCTTTTCAAACCAGGAAACTCAGATACCATCCTTGTAGAAGTCATCCCAAACATGAACAAGCAAGACACAAATAACTGACACCTAAAGAGAAATAAAACTGAAACTTCCAAAGTCTTCATGATTAGCATCCTTATTGAACTGTCTAAAGATCATACTAGTGCAAAAAATGTCCCTGGCTCTATAAGTTCATTTATTTAATCAATCGTAGAAGGGGCAACTTTCGTATCACCTTACTGAGCCTTGTAAATGTCATCACAGAAAACAAGCATCAAGCATATTGGAAAACAAAAAAAGTTGAAATAGCAAGCTGTAAGATAGATCGAATGCTAGGGGCCTTAGTCTAGGCGGATGGTAGATTGAAATTTGCTCAGACATTTGTCTCAGTTAAGGTATAATCATGCGGGAATGAATCCCTCGCTCAGATACCGTCCTTGTACATGTCATCAGTGCAAGCAATCAGGAAAGGAATAAAACTGAAATACAAAAAGAACTGGAGATTATGTACGAGAATAGACTGAAATTGCTCAGACAAGTCTCAGATTTGGTATAATCATGCAGGGCATATACCTCGCTCAGATACCGTCCTTGTACATGTCATCAGTGCAAAAAAGCAGGAAGGGAATAAAACTGAAATAAAAAATAGAGCTTATGTACGGTGATAGACCGAATTTGCTCAGACATTTGTCTCAGATTAGGTATAATCATGTGGGGATAATATCCCTCGCTCAGATACCATCCTTGTAGGAAGTCATCAATGCAAAGGAGTGAGAAAGGAATCCTACTTGAAATGTAAAAAGAACAGAACTAAGGATCCAAAGTACTCATTCTACAAAGATATATGAAACAGATGCGTAAAAGATCCAAAATGCGTGAAATGCATAAAAATGTCGTAGCTTATAATACTCTACGAGAACAATTGGCAGATTAGTAGTTGCTGCTGAATGAGTACTGCACACGTTTGCTCAGAATCTCAGTTTGGATATAATCAAAGAAGGGCCACTTTCTAAGAGCGACCAAACTCAGATACCGTCCTAATAGATGTCATCATAGCAAAGAAGCAGTAAAATAATGAATAAACTCAAATTTCAAACAACATTCACTAAATTAAATTTCAAACAACATTCACTTATGGAGCTACAGCGATGGATAAGATTTGCTCAGACATTTTGTCTCAGATTAGGTAAAATCATGCGTGGAAAAATAAAATCCTCGCTCAGATACCGTCCTTGTTGTAGTCATCACAGCAAATCTGGCTATACAAAAACGAACAACACAAAATACAGCTAGGTAACTAAAACTTCATTAGCCTAAAACAAATCACATAATGCACTGACAATACGATTCATGTTTAGATTTTAGCACAACATCTATGCTCAACTTTATAGCACAGAAACGAATCCTGATTACCTAGGCCTGGCAATCAATCAATCAACCCAAGATAATTCAAAGAGAATGAACAAAATCACTTGGAAGAGGCAGCCGGCCGGATGGGTGAATGGCGAGATGATGGGAGGGGAAGCGGCGGCAGTGGCTGGGGGAGAAGACGGGTGTACGGTTGGAGGAAAGCAAGAGGCGGCGGCGGCGCTGGCGGCGGTAGGGTTTCGGTGATGGGCGAAGGGGGGCCGTTGTCTCAGGCCTGGGCGCCTGGCTTTATGCTAGTGGCGGACTGGGGATCGTCAATTTTGCACAAAAGCCACTTTAAGCCTATATTATCCTCCTTGTACCGTTGTGCTGCTATGGAATTACTACGTCTTCATCCAGGCGAGAATTGAATAAAAATACAAGGCAGGTACTTATGTACAAAAGCGTCCCATTATTTATCATACCCGTCCCGCGCAAATGCTGCTAAAACGTTAAAGCGAAGGGGGAAAAGAGAAAAGTAAACCCCAAACCCTAGTATTCCCCATGGAAGCGTGGCCGCCTCTCGCCCCCGCGCCCGCCGCCGCCACCTCCGGCGATGCGGCTCCCGCTCCCCCCGCCGCCGGAGTTTGGGGCGCCCCCGCATCGGCGCAGAGAAAGGTCGTGGCGGAGGAGTCGGCAGCGCAGGCGGTGAGTCGGCTCGTGGCGAGCTGCGCTAACTCCAGCGGCGTTGCGGTCGCCGTGGTGGACGCCAACGCAGTCATCTCCGGCGGCGGCGCCCTATCCACCACCGCTGATCGGCTGGTGACGGTGCCGGAGGTGCTCGACGAGGTGCGCGATGCCGCGGCGCGGCGGCGGCTCACGCTCCTTGCGACCCCTGTTGAGACTGTTGAGCCTGCTCCCGAGTTCGTCAAGAAAGGTTGCAAATTAAGTCGCTCAATTCCTCTTACTCTCCAGTAATCTGACCTGAATTTCTCCTGCGTTTGTGCACCTGGCCGTTAATTAGTTTGTACTTCGTTTCCGAAAGTAGTGTGCATGAACCTTGTTGCGAATCAATTTATGGGTAGTTTGAGTGCTGAGGGACAAAAACCTCTCAAATTTATTGAACCCGCACTATGCCGCTTAGATTGATTTCTGCAGCATTGGCTAGCTGATTATTTTTGCTTCTTACTGCAATCCTTTAGTTCATACTTCATAGGCATGACTTTGATACAATTATCGTAAAATTTTCTAAGCGTCAGGCATTGATAAGGGATTCTAACTTTAATATCCTTATTATTGCTTACAGTTGCCAAATTTGCCAAGGAAACAGGAGACCTTCAGACGCTTTCAGATGTTGATATCAAGATTATTGCTTTGGCTTACATGTTAGAAGCTGAGGTTTATGGGACTGACCATTTGCGAGAGCATCCTCCTCCTCTGCGTGAGGTGAATGTCAAGAACTTAGGAGAAGCTCCACTGCCTGGTTGGGGCTCCAATGTGCCTAACCTAAAAGAGTGGGAAGATTTGGATGAGATGTCTGAAGCAGGTAGAGATATTAATTCTCGGATACTTCCACTGAAGGATCTAGAGAATGAAGACATCCCCATGAGTGAAACCAACAGTATTTGTGAGACACAAGAGGATTCAGAAATTCAGCCTTCGAAGAAAGATGCTTGTGTTGCATGGGAAGATGATGAGAATAATGAAGGTTGGTCTCCTGCTGTTAGCCGTAGCACCCACAGAAGGTATTTGCGGAGGAAAGCTTGGCGTGATACCCTCAAGGAATCTGGACAGAGTGTTGAGGCAAGCTCTGTTGCTCCATCAGTTGAAGATGATAGAGTTCCCAGTGATCATGATGGAAATAGAGATAATGTGACTTGTGGTGGTCCTTCTGCCCCAGAGAAAACAGATTCAAGTGCAGGGAATGAAGCTGAAATTGCTGGAGAACATTTGCATTCTGACCAAGTAGCCAGTGGAAATGGTACTGATGCATGCACCAAAGAATTGGAGAATCTAAACATAAAAAGTGAGACTAAGGGAGGTGATGATGCACATTCTATAGATGACACAAGCAGTGAGCAGAGTTGGGCCCTGAGATCCTTATCTGAATCTACTGTAGCATGTGTTACCAGTGACTATGCCATGCAAAATGTCATCCTGCAGATCGGCTTACGTCTCTTGGCACCAGGGGGCATGCAAATTCGCCGGTTGCATAGGTATGTGATTCCAACATCTTCAGACCTGTTTGGCTAACCATTCGAGTTCCTGAAATATCTCGATGGGGTCCTCATACATGTGTTTGGAATGCTTTCATAACAGGTGGGTTTTGAGGTGTCATGCTTGTTATAAGGTGACCCAAGAGGTTGGCAAAATATTTTGTCCAAAGTGTGGCAATGGTGGGACTTTACGGAAGGTTTCAGTAACTGTAGGTGAAAATGGGATCACTATGGCATCACGACGTCCCCGTATTACACTTCGTGGCACAAAAGTGAGTGTGGTTAGCTACACAATTGTGCTGCGTTTTTTTTTTTGTATAGCCTTTATTTGTGTTGTTATGCCACTTCTGTGATTTGTCCTGCTGGAAATGCAGGATGGTTTATTACTTAATTGTATTTCGCATATTTTCAGACTACTTTATGTATGTTTTCCTAGAAGAGCATGTGGAAATTCTTCTTACTTCTGGTGTTAATGATAGTCAGGAATTTAGTAGTGAAGGATAGTTTTTTTTTCTGTATATAAATGGCAAAAAACAGTTGCAAATCTGTTGTGATGTTGATCGTGTTGATACTCTCACTTGGTGGAATATGGTGTCTTAACTCTTAAGTAGGCTTCAAGTCCACTCTGAGTTAACTTAAGAAGCTTAATTGAAATTATTTCAACAAAGTAAATCCCTGATAAAAATTTTACCTGTGCACTTGCAGTTTTCTCTACCAATGCCCCAAGGTGGAAGAGATTCCGTAACCAAGAATCCCATTCTACGTGAAGACCAGCTCCCTCAGAAGGTTCTCCATCCTAAATCGAAGAAGTCCAGCAAGAAGGTTAGTGCTTAGTGTTTATTTACATAAATATCTGTGATAAAGGAAATTAGCATGCGTGCACATACTTTGGAATGGTTAATTTAATAAGCACAAAGGGGGGGTTATTGTCTTGTTTTTGTACTCTGTTGTGCGCTATGTTTTTTACTCTGTCATTGTTTTGTGATGAAATTCATAGAGAAACAACTCTGACTATCAATATTCACTGTAGGAGGATGATTTCTTGGGTGTCGACGACATATTTTCACACAGTGGTGACAAGAAGGCACCGCTCAAACCTCCTGTGAGGAAGGCACTTGCAATGTTCAGTGGGAAAAGAAATCCAAATGACAACCACTTTTCTCGGAAGAAGCACTAAGCTCATCTGCTTTTACAAAAAAAATTTGGCCCACCCATGATACAGTAGTTAAATTTTGTAATGTTTGAAGCAGACTATGCGACTTGTTTTTTTTTTTCTTATCGTGGAAAAAGTCTTGTCATACAGACATAAGCATATGTAAGGTTATTGTGTCAAGTTCGGCAGCCAGAATCCTAAATTGATACTGATAAATTTTCCCCGAGCAGCAATGAACTTAGGTGGTTTAATTTCTGAGCAATTAAACTGGTACCTCTCTGCCACCTCGATTGTAAGCAGTACTTAACCAGTTTGATTTCCTTTCCCATTTCCACTTCATACAAGTACCTATAGTCTGTAGAACTATTGAAGTAATCGAACCATGAGTAAATTACATCGACAGTTTATCAGGAGCAGGTGACTATAACTAACATTTACACTTGCACAAACAAATTCAGACGCTTTTTATTGTAGATAGAAACAACCAAAGAATTATGTCCAACCTAAGGCTTCTCTACACCACAATTAATTCTTACAAAAGTATAGAATCAAACGAAGGAGGTATACCGCAGCATTTCATGCTTAAACTCATGCACAACATTAACACTGATCTCATTACACCAATATCATCAGAAGAGCAGATCATCGTTCGTCGAGCTGAATCCTCCGTAGATGTCTCCCATGTTGAGCAGGTCGAAGTACCCGGGCCCTGCAATTCCGGTGGCAGCGCCATGAGCGGCGGCAGTCGCAGCGCCCTGATGATGATCATGGTGCTGTTGCGGCAGCGTCCCGTAGCTGCCGCTCATCTGGTCCCCGAAGGCGCTGCCGTGTGACGGCGTCACGTTGCCGGAGCTCGCCGTCGAGGCGGGCCAGTGCGCGGAAACGGAGTAACTCTCCGGTGCAGGCACCCAATCGGAGAAGATGAAGTTCTTGGACTGCTGCTGGGTGACCTGGTGATCGAACGGCTGATGAGCGAGGGGTGCAGGAGCTGACATGGCACCGTTGCTGATGTTGGCGTCGTGCTCATGGGAAGTCGTGGTGCTGCCGCTGCTGTTCTTGACGTGGTGATGCATGGACGGTTCGGTGGTGCTCATGGAGGTGAGCTCAGGTGGGCTCTTGGGGTTGGAGCCCTGCGCCTGCATCACCCTCTTCTTCAGGTACGAGTTCCAGTAGTTCTTCACCTCGTTGTCTGTCCTTCCTGGCAGATGCATCGCAATCTGAGACCACCTGAAATATCAATTCATTCATCAGCAATAGTATGAAATGTGCTATTTCTGTTCTTCGATAGCAGTAAGTATACGGTCTTTTGAATATATGAGAAATAATGTCTGGAGAAAATTACTTGTTGCCCAGCTTAGCTTGAAGATTAATGACGATGTCTTCCTCCTCCTGAGAAAACATTCCACGCTTCAATCCAGGCCGCAAGTAGTTGATCCAACGCAGGCGGCAGCTCTTGCCGTTTCGCTGGAGACCTATGAGAAATCAAAACTGATCGCATTCAGAGGAAATACTACTCGGAAGACTACTACTCGAAATTGTGGTGTTTCAAATCAAACTCTAAGCAAAATTTGAACTGCATTTTTGTACTTTGCAGGAATGTATCTTCTGATCGCTGATGAGACTAAAATTCAGCACCAGCATTAGGCTGTTCTCCTTGCATGAGCATGGGCATGCAGCATTGTGCATAGAACTATAGAAGGAGAGGAGAACAGCACGAAGAGACGAAAGATCAACTCACCAGCCTTTGCAGGGACAGCACTCCAGCAGCCGAGACCATGCTTGAGGATGTAGTCCCTCAGCCTCTGGTCCTCCTCAGGTGACCACAGCCCCTTCCGGTAGTTCATCTTTGGCTTCTCGCAAGACCGGCACCCCATTGTCGTCCTCGTCCTCCCTCCTTTCTCTTCTCTTCTCTTCAGACCTGTGCCTCCTGTGTCTATGAAGATGAGCTGTTGCAGTAGTAGCAGTCCCTCGGCGCCATGTGCACCTTCTGATTTAAAGGGGTTTCACATTTTGCTGCCTGGTTTTGTTTAATTGAGAGGAATTGATTAGGTGGTGGGTGCACATGCTTGAGATTATAAGGGGAGCCTTAGTCAGAGGATGTCACCTCTATCTCGTCATTACTCGAGAAAGATTCTCCGAGTTACTCACTCAATTTTGTGGCTTTGTTCTAATGATCATATGAAATATGAATGCTTGCTGGCACTAGGATTGCGTACATATTTTTTTCATCAATCAAATGCGGTGCTGGCGAAGTTTTCTGAATTTTACAGACTAGCACGGCTGCTATGAGACTGTAAGTCTGAAGATTGTAGTTTTTAATGAAGTGATCTGGCAATAGAATAATGTTCATCCCAATTTATTAAGCGAGAAGCTCCCTTATCCAATAATCAGCGTGATGAAGGTCAGACTGTCTCCACCAATGATGGGCCGAGCATTGACATGAGCTGTTCTTGCAATGAACGGACACTTGGATTAGCAATGACAGGGCCTGACTAATCCCTCTTCTGATGACAATCATTGGGACGCATCTGCCTAGAGAACGCCAAGAATGAAGATCTTTTTTTCTCAGGGAAAGTGGAAGAGCCATGAAATTAAGAAACGACAGCTTAGTTGGGATCCAGAAGGATTTGCGTTGTAAGGATCAAGTACACGAAATGCTCCGTGGGACGGACCTTGTCTATGCATAAACAATGACCTCTAAAGTGTTGCTTTCACCCAGTGTCAGAACAACTGAGTTGGTAGAATGGCTTGTTTAGAGCTCTTAACCAGCTCCTCTTACGCGTTTCTGTGTGCTCATATGGTGAATAAACCGGTGTCTTTTTCCTCTTGGTGATGGCATTGGCCCACTTCAAGGAGAGGTTAGCACTGATAGAGTGATACCGAATTGTAGGATTACGGATGGTTTCAGCCTGACATCTAATATAATAATTTATAAAGGCTTTTGTCCTTTCCTCGCAGCTGTTGTTTCGGGATCTTGGTGCAGGTATTACTTTTCTCTTTTCTCTCCTTGAGTTCCTCCCTTAGGAAAAAGAAAAGACCTCTACCTCTTTAGAGTGACAAATGAATTCTGGTTCGAAATTAGCCGTATGTTCTGCCTTTTGCTGACATGATGCTGAATTCAGAAGAACTAAAGTACAGAGAAGTCTAGATATTTAAGATGGTTACTTATATGATAAAGTTTGACTTAGATCAACATTTGGAAATGATTATTTACCCCACAGTCTGTTTTGTTCGGGGAAGGCATAAATTATTAACATAATCCGAAGGTTAACCAAGTGAAATCAGATTGTTGCAGTAGGATATTTAGTAAAAGTGGCAATCAGGTAACATCTGCAACTACAAATCAAGTGGCACATCAACACTAGTATATTAAGATCTAAGAGTATATTTGTGTGAAACCAAAAAAAGATAACATACACCTGGGCTTAACGCTCAGCTATAGTTTTTACTCTCAAAGAAACAACAGATATCAGCAAAACGTGTAATCTCTTTAGAGACATATTAATTTCACTATATTTCGAAGTCCTGCATGTTCTTACACTCTGACATAATACAGACTTCAAGAGAAAAGGGTATAGAGAGTTCAGCTACATTTAAAGGCAAGTTGCATTTTCTTTTGGAACAATATGTTGAAGGCGTGATTTACATAAATATCTGAAGGTGAAAGTTTCCCCACAGGATCCTTCGCTAGAGCACATTCAAATAAACAAAAGTAAATCAGGTTGCATTGCCTCCAGCTACGAGTGTCACATCTGAAAGGCTGAAACAAATAGAAGCAAACATATGCTTAAGCTCGCGAGACACGAGAATCGAAAACAAAAAGGCGTGATATGTCGTGTAACCGTAGTTTACCCTCAAAGAGAGACCATAGGTTAGCATAATTTGTCATCCTTTAAAAAGAAATTAGAGGTAGCTAATAATATGCCATGAGGTCCTATCATGCTTCATATCTCTGTCCTATTCTAATACACAACCATGTCCTACAAAAGAGGACAATTCCATGTGAGCTCAAGGGCATACTAATCCCCCCTCTTCTATGCCTCAGCATCAAACACGGCGATTTGCTTACGAGAGAAATCATAGCTTTCTTTCGTAGCATAAGCCGACAACTATAAACTACTTGAAGCTATGCAGGACTATATTTCTTGGCAATTGACTTGGGCACAAGTGCATGTGGACAAACACCTAATCGTCATACAATTTCGCATCTTGCACTAAAAAACTATGAGCCACTGGTTAAACTATTGGCATCGTTCTGAAGAGAAGGGTGATAATTAAAAAGGAATCTTTAGTCTGAATGAGAACCAAACCCTGTAGTCTGAATTCCACACCCCAAGTTAACAACTTCTTGAGCATCGCAGCAAGACTTTTTCGTTCTTGTCACATCCATCTAGAATGAAAATACGGGAAATGATTTAAAACCTCGCCGCCGACGATTAAAACAAAGGAACACGGAAACGCTGAGAAATATGGCGCTAATTAAACAATGGCACTAGGAACATGCACTAGAGCTTCTGAATGATGGGATGCAAGTCAATGCTTGCTTCTGAATTAATCCTCTTAACAGAGGGACAGGCAAGACAGGGGGATTGTATACCCCTGTACAGCTCATATGAGTACGCGCCTGCAAATTGTCAGTATATCTTTGCAGGATTAAGTAGGAAAGCTGAAAAAAATATGTCATCTTGCTAAACATAAATGTTTAAATAGTCAGGCCGTGTTGTGTCTTTTGAGTGGAGGCCTAACTGGACATCATTGGTACTTCTCTTTGCTACAGTTTATCGAAAATGAATCATGATGGCTGTGAGAGATGATGCATGTATCCTGCAGGTGAAGAAGTAAAACAAGTACTTGAAAAAGAACATTGTGAGTTCGTGCTCCTCAATTTCTTTTTCTCTGAAAAAAGCCAACGTTTATGCATGATAAGCAAACGTCCCTGAAAATTCATGGAACAGGGAACAGAGCACCATAGCAAAAGTTTTTTTTACTTTTTTGGGACAGAAACCATAGCAAAAGTTCAGTAAGGGTGTGTTTGGGATAAAGGAAATTTAAAGGAATTCATTCCTAAGGAATTTTTCCTATACTTGGTGTTTGGAATGGCGGAATGGTGAATTCCTTTCCTTAGGAAAGGAATGACTTCCTTCACAAAATGTAGGAAAGAAAAAATGAGGTTAGAGCTAAGGAAAAATTTTCTTTGTTTTGTTTAGCACAATGGTTGCTTTACACACAATGAAATGTGCTAACACAATACAAAAAGAAATTATTTTAAGAAAAAAATTAGTAGTTAACATAATTAATTTGTTTTTAAATGTCTTACATAATAATAACATGATTATTAAATATTTTAATTAGTTATGATATATGTTGTTTAGTTATAATAATGTTTTTATTTCTATGTTTCTATTCCTGCATTCCAAACACCTTAAGTTCTCCATTCATCTGTTTTAGATTCCTGTGGTTTTCTCACTTTTTAGATTCCTGTGTTTTATCAATTTCTATTTTTTTTTTATTTTTATATTTTTTATTACTGCATTCCAAACAGACCCTAAGTAGAAATACAATCTCTAGTATGTAGATGAACATCTAAATAGGGAAGCTTAAAATCGTGGTGGATACATGTAATATATTGGCGCATTGTACGACAAAACGTGCAATGAGAACTGAAAAAGAGAAACTTTTGCGCTGAGGGTTGGTCGGTCGGTATTTGGTTTTCGAATAACCATCACCGTCCTCGCCATCATTTTCTTGAGGCACATGAGCGATAAATTCGCAGGAAAATTCTTGTACATGTGAAATGGATAAACGAACCATTGTGCAAAATCTTAGAGTCTGATTTGATTTCCCGAGGGAGCAATAAAAAAGATAGGCTTTTGTGCAGATCTGTCGTCGAAGCGAGTAACTACCGGGAGAGGCGACAAGAGTATCCCATCCCCATTCCTGTTCAACTTATACTCTGAAACGTGCAACAGTTCAACATCTCCGATGTCGGACGCGAAGTAACATTCTGAGGCTGCCACCGTCCTTGTATTTCTGATTGAAAAAACAACAACAAAAGGAACGTGCTCCATTTGTGCGTCAGCCGTGACCTGCGGAGTGGGCGTGGTTGCTGGTCTCCACCGTCGTCGATGCCAGAGCTGCCATTTCCTTTGCTCGCCGGTAAGCTGTGCTCCATAAATTGTACAGATACTTGGAGGCAACTGCTACAGATACTTGCGCATGCGTTTGCCTCTTCAGATGCAGAATCTATATACCATCTATGCTGAAACAAGGAAGCCTCGTGTGAATCTATTTTTAAGGCTGCGTTCTTCATTTTGTCCTGAATAAAAAACAATGGCAGGTTCCTGCATGTAGCGTGTCTTGCGTACTAGTAAGCAAAGAAGAAAAGCTTATCCAAGTGTAATGCGCGGATTATCTTGCTTGGGAAAGCAGCCCAAAGTGGAGAAGACGAGGCACGCCATGTATGAGCATAGGCGACCACTAAAGCAAATCATAAATCCTATTCTTTTTTGTTTGTCTCAAAGGAAGATCAAATAAATAAATCATTTTGCATGCCAGCCTTTATTTGTTCCTGTGAGTTGTGAAAGAGAGAAGAAGGAATGAAACGATTATATTCAGTATCACTTGCAGCAATCCTGCTTGTGCAGAAAAGAAATACTACTCAGTAATGGCATATAAGGGTTCCATTTCTTGTGCATCAGCCATGACCTGTAAATTAAGTATATAAATTTTATTTTCTGAATGCTAGGACTAGGAGATACCATTTGGTTCAGAACCAGTCGCCAACCAGACAAGCAAGTCTGGCCAAGTCGCCGAATTCCGAGCACTGCCCAAATCCATGAGCAGTAGAGTGGGCCACGCAGAAAGCTCTAATTAGGCCCATGGCAAACAGCCTTTTCTGGCAACAAAAGGCACGGCACTATCATGCTCACTGCAGTTCTGCAGTTCCACGCGTGTGCAACAACTGTAATACACGTTTTCAAAAAAAAAAAAAAAAAAAAAAAACTGTAATACAGAACCAAGATGCTGAAGGCACTAAAGCAAGCGTACAGATGAAGTGTGTGTAACAGAGACACACATGAAATACTTGGTTGAACCTGTTATTATGAATTTCTTATTCCTTAAAAAATACATGAGATCAGTACATTGTCAGGAAACGCATATTACATAAGAAAAGAAAAGAAGACGAATCATTAATATATGATCAACAATCTCTCTCTTTTCTGTCCCTCCCTCCCCCTCCTCTTTTAACTTCATTCATCAGTCTAATAAAACTGTAACATGCATGTGTACGTACCTTGAATTTTTTTAATGATAAATGGTATAATAAATCTTCTCTTCTCAATGGATAGGTATAGAGGGAAAAATAGAAGAAAAGAAATCAGAAACAAGACAAATAAAATTGCAATTCCAGAAGGAAGAAAAAAAAACAGCTGCCTAGAAGTCGACTGATGGTATTGTCTGGTCTGGCGCCTTGCGGCGTTGGCACGTGAACATCTTGAGCGCGCCGTCGGAGCCGCCGGCGACGAGCGTTCCGGTGTCGTCGTCGTCGTGTGTCCCATGGTGGTAGCCAATAAAACCAGGAGGAGGCCCCCCTTGTCTCCATGCCACGGCGCTGACGAAGGCGGCCCCAGTCCCAGTGTCACCGCCATTAGTAGCGTGGTGGGCCTCGGAGAACGGGTGGACCCAGATGGGCTTGGCCCACCTGAGGTCGTAGACGAAGACGTGGTTGGACTCGGAGCCGCTGGCGACGAGGCCAGGCTGGCGCCACACGGCCATCCCCACGAAGCTCCTTGCGCTGACGTGGCCGCTGTAGCACCGCACCTCCCTCGTAGTTTCCCACAGCCGGTGCGTCCCGTCCGCCGCCGACGTGACCACCCTTTTTTGGCGGTCGCCGGCCCACCGCACGTACGTGTCCGGGCGGGCGTGGCCGTCCATCCACGCCACCGGGCCGCGGCCCAGCGCGCGCACGTCGTACACGGCGGCGCGACGGTCCGCCGAGCCCACGGCCAGCTGCGGCCCACCGGACGGGTCGAACTCCACGCACAGCACGGCCCCGCCCGCGCGGGCCGTGGCCCATCCGGCCGAGGGCGCGCGCGGGTCCCAGACGTGGGCCGTGCGGTCGTCGGAGCCGGAGGCAGCCATGGTGGCGGCGGGGGCGTAGTCGAGGGCCCAGACGCGGCGGCCCGAGTGCTCGTCGCGCTCCCACGTGGCAAGGCCGCGCTCCACGTCGTACTCGGTCACCACGCCGTCGTAGTCGCCGCAGCCCACCACTGCTGCTGCTGCTCCTGATGATGATGAAAGAGTAGGAAGAGGACGCCAGCGCACGCTGCTGAGCTTGGCCGGCACGCAGATGCAGGAGGACGCCAGATGATGAGCATGAGCTTGTTGTTGCTCGTCGTCGTCGTCGTTATCATCAAAGTCAAGGAGGGAGGCCACGCTGTACATCCGGATCTTGCGGGCGATGCCGCCGGTGGCGACGAAGCGGCCGGTGGGGTCGAAGTCGATGCTGCCGATGGCGTCGGAGGCCCCAGGGAGGGCGGGCGACGGCACGCTGGTCGCCAGCCGGAAATCCCATTCGCAACGCGGCGGCGACAGCTAGTCCTCAATAATAAATAATGCAGGAGCCGGCGGCGTGGTCCTCGTCCTGTTGCTGCCGCTGATGTATAAGCGTGCTGCTTTCACCTCCTGCGTCTTCTTCTTGCTTCTGCTCTCGACGGCTGGAAGAAGAAGAAGAAGAAGAAGAAGAAGAAGAAGAAGAAGAAGAAGAAGAAGAAGAAGAAGAAGGATTATTGTTCATGGGAAGAAGAGGGCGTTGCTGCACTTAACATCCACTATGTCTGTGCTGCTGCTGATGCATGGGGAAATAAAGTTTGGTTTTTTCTCTGTTTTGGTCTGGTGCCTCTTGTTTCTTTTTGGGGCTAGCTAATCCGGCTTTAATTAGTTTGCCTGGGCCTGTGTCCCCCTCTCCCTTATCAGCTACCCTACCCCTGTACCCCCCATAGACCTAGAGAGAGATTGGCATACTACACAGCACAAGAGAGAAATCAGAGAGAGATAGATGTGGTGATGTGGGCAGCCACACCACAGCCAATGGGAGTTGGATGAATATGTGGCTGCAACTGTGCTCATGTCGTGGCTGCAAATGCCAAGACCCAACCAAGTGGAGAGGACGACCAACAGCTAGCCCCAGTTCGTTAGCCACAGATGCCCGGACAGCCGCACAGATATCAGGCGGTTATTAATTCGCTCCTTTACTTTCTCCCTCTTCAGGATACTAGCTGACTATTCAAATAAAGCCACCTTTTCTACTTCTGCCATTTGATCAATAAGCAACTCTTCTTTCTTTGTTTCTTTTGCCGATCGACTGGGGGTTTTATTAGTTTCTCTTTAACTCCTAATAAGACCATATATAGCGGGATAATTAGCTTTGCTACTTCATGAATCATATTGCATATAGTGGTCAATGACTAATGGTTAAAATAAACTAGATTAATAGTATGTGTGCATGGTAATATCTACATGTACGCCATGTGTTCATAAACTACTGTACCTTTGAATGTGAGATCGGAATGCGTCCAAGTGTTTTGGCGCGGTGACACTGTTGAAAGGTACGCATGCTTATTTGTACAAAATGCAAGTGGACATATGGAGGACTAAATTCCCAGTTGCCGCTAAACCGACCCCTCCCAGCCGTTAAATTTATACTAGACCTCTTAATTTGACGTGATTACTTAATAATCTAGTTAGATTTCATATTAGACATGGATAGCAACGATGGATTGGCTCAGGCTCCGCCCTTAAAGCTCGTTTGGATATGAGCGAATAATCATCCACTCCAATCCATGTGGATTGGGATGGATTTGAAGTGAATATTCCAGCCCAATTCATGTATATTATTCATTCATTTTAGTGCAAAATAAAACGCCCTGATGAGGATACTGAGCTTTTCCGCTTGCATGGGCGGGACATGCATGGAATCGCATGCGGAAAAGGTGTGCTACCAGTAAAAACGTGTATATATATTACGTCGGCTTTATTTGGTCGGATGTGAAGTGTTGAGGATGGATGGATCATCGATGTCCATAGCTACTAGCAGTGGTACATAATCATCAGTAGATATTTTTTTTCGAGAATGGTACATAATCAGTAGATAATTAGCCTTTACGTTTAGTGCATCTCGCTGCTAACGTGTAATCTAGAGTGGATAAGAATGCGGCCCACCCAAACGCATACTAGCTACTTGCCGGGAAAGCAGAGTACAGATTCGATCAGAAAGGCGACATATAGAGGACCGAATTTTTTTTTCCTGATCTTCGCAGAGCAGCTTGCAAAGTAGGGTATATCTCGGAGCTGAATGCTTTATTTTACTTCACCCACGCAACAGCAGCTGGGGGACCATCTCGCATCTTTGTGTTGAGCATGCAGTAACCTTCTTTCACAGATAAACAAACATCGTCAAAGCATGCAGCGAGTGATAGATACTAGTATCATTTGAGGTATGTTCATGTTCAGTTTAAGTTCAATCCAACCCCACTATACTGTGCCTGATGCAGTGATGCATCTATATTTATATTTATGTTTGCAATATATGTACAATATTGCTAGCTGCACGTGATCCATCGACGGTACAGTTGTACACAGTGAAGTGCAAAATAATGTGCACTGATCGAGAATTGGCAATCGTATCAGAGGGGCTAATTACGAGGCCGATAGCAATGCAGGATTAGGGCTAGCCAGTGCGAATCAATGGAGAGGTTTTCTCGTGGGCAGGGGAAGGGCTACGTGTGCTCACGTACGCCTCTCATGCAACTCCCTGCCAATGCGCGCGGCGTCGGCCACTGCGTCCGGATCTAGATCCCCTCTGCACACAATTCTGTGGGCTGTGGCCTCCTGCACACCATTCGTTGCTTTGCTTTGCTCCTGTGTGAAGAGTTCTTTTTTTTCCCCGCAAAAAGTATTCCTACAACAGCCTCAAGTTCTAGAAGCTGATGGTCATAAACCCATAACTAAGTCCCTAGAGCTAGAGTGTGTTTCTCCGCTTCATTTCCATCCAATTTACAAACCGAGAGGTTAACTTCTTACTCTATATATCATGACTTGTGTCAAAAATCATGTACATGTTTTCCTCCCATATATAGTACATTTATTTATAAGATTTTTCACAACATATTTATTTAGAGTCAATCCAAATGATGATAAGTACTACATATGTGAATAAAGCAATCCACGCTCTCTCCCTGTTGTTCTCATCATTTGCACACTCTTCATGGCCTTTTACCATTGCAAGATGAAATGGACACATATATGCTTTCTCTCACGCCATAGGGATGTAAGTTGTTGTTAATAATCACCAATGTAAATTCAGAGATAGTAGATGGTAGTAGCTACATTCATTATTGATATGGCATATTTTTTTTTCTATACTCTCTCTCTCTCTCTCTTAATTCTGATGAGGTTCACATTGTTTGAGTTTATTTTTTATATTTAAGAGTTTGTACTATATTAGCATTACTAGTTAAAAATCACAGAAATTCACAAATTAACCTTCTATATATCCCAACCTATCTCTTACACCTATCCATACACGCAGCCGAATATGAATTTATAAGTTGAATTGAATTGACAATTTTTTTTATATTCTTCTTCGCTCATGAGCATGTGCCACAAAATGGACCACACATTCATTCACAGCTTAGAAGGGATCGAAGCTGAAAAGTGAGAGGCAACCAATAGCACGTACTTCCAATAAAGTTGGACAGGTCTGAAGTGTCACATCCCTTCACGCCGGCGCCACGACCTCGACCGTGCATCTTCCTGTTGGGCTGTTTCTAATGGACTACAAATACGGGATTACATACCACATGGTTAGTTAACCAATAACCAGAGAACACTTTGTTACATGATGAAAGAACTGCTAATGAGGCTATAAACAAGCATATGAATAATGTACAATCTAGCTATAGTAGCGAACATGTGTTTGATTTTAGAGACACTGAGAAATATGGTCTTCTTCCACCATTTCCTTCTTCCTAAGCAAAGAAAGGGTCTGTAACTGTAATGAATATGAGAGTGAATAGCAAAATTGTAGTCCATCTTTTACCATTTCCTCTCTCTCGCAAGAACAAGACGGGTACCTGTGCACACTGTACATGTGGGACTGAACTAGGAAGGAAAGTAGCCTAATAAAAAGGGTTTGCCTACAAATAAAAGTTGTTATATCTCTACTCTTAATTAAAACAGGTGTACATATCCATTCGATATTGCATCCGTGAAAATAGACTCTATATAATAAAACAACATTCAAGTTGCATGAGAAAAAAAATTGTTTGAAACAGACTTCTACTCAGAGAACACGTCCATACAAGCTCCTACTCAGAGAACACATCCATATATAAGGTGTTCCCCTTTTCATAAATATAAAAATACGACTCATACTCAAAATAAAACAACATCTGAGTTTTCATAAATACAAAAATATAACTCCTATGCAGAACAAAACAACATCTGAGTTGCATGAGAAAGAAATTATTCTAAAAAAGAATTGACTTGACTCTCCTTTCAATAATAACCAACATGGTAATGCACGATGACGTGTTTATCTGTTTTAACTAATACTTCCTCCATTCTATAATAAAAATCATTTTTAGCATTTAAATATAAATTTAGTCAACATAGAAAAAGTCATATATACCCCTTATTTTACACTATCTTATCAATTCTCCAAAACTACCTACCAACCCACCAATTTTTGTCTTATCTCTAAAAATACTTACATTGTGGATAATTTTTGAATGGTTCAAATACTTATATTATGGACCGGAGGGAGTAGTAGAGATTCAAAAGCTTGTGACAATGGACCCATATTGTCTTCTACTACCACCATATAAGAATTATAGTTTAATAAAATCTTGGCTAGTATTAATTGTACGGCTAAAATATCTTATTATAGTCTGTGAGCCGCAGGCACGTTTATATTGAATGAATTGAATTGAATTGAAGGAAGGCACCATACATAAGTTGACGATATATATTTCAGCTGATCGACACGTCTACACGATTTGGCGTGTGTGACCATAACATTGCCACATATGGTAAACCAGGAGGCCGTTGCATGGTACACAACACGTCTCGTTCTTTCTTGTCCTCGTGACAAGGGAGGAATTGAATGAAGGAAACGGTCCATCGACGACTCAAGGCAAAGGCAGGAAGAAGCTAAGCTCGCTCGATGAAGGTCTTCTCGATCATCTTGAATATAGTCTGCCGACGACTCGTCCACGTTAACGTTGTGTGGCCGTAAATTCAATTCGTGCATCGGCGTCAGGTCAAACCGCTCACAACATAAATCGATCCATGTTGTAGTCTGCTGGGCCTGCACGGTTTAATTAATTTGCACTCTTGATATATGGAGGGTGAAGTCAATTTCATCTTCTTTATCCTCTATAGATGCAAATTAATGTGTGCAGATCGATCCAATATATATCAACATGGCGGCCGTGGCTACTAGTAGGTTGTGTCCTTTATTTTGTGTCATCTTGAGTGTTGTTGTAATCATAGCGAAGTAATTATAGATAGTACTAGTAGGGCGTGTCCTATATAGATGCAATTTCATCTTGAGTGCTGTTGTAATCATAGGTAGTACTAGTAGGCTGTGAATTTTATTTTGTTTTTGTAATATTAAACTTTACATATAGCTCGATCATCTAGTGTGTATAAACTCTTCTTTCTATTTAATGAAAAGCAGCCACCGGCGGTATATGTCACAGTTGCATGAGCGTGGACGCTCTCATGCCACACGTGCGACCGAACATATCCATTCGCCGCGACCACGCAAGTCGGTCACGTGGCGCCTCCTGTTCAAATTCAAATTGCTCGCCGTCGGCTGGGCACAATGCATGTTATATTCACGCGTGATAATCAATCGTGCGTCGTCATTATTGTTCACTGTGCATGATAGTCATGCATGCCTTCCCTTAGAGAAACACCAACCAGCCCATATTTTAGCGAGCTAGTTTTCTTCTAGAACGAATACCTATCGAGACTGCGTCACTAGAACCGATCGAGCCATGCATTAGCAGGCAACTATCACATTTCAAAAAAAAAAAAAAAAAACTATCACATTTCACCTATCCATTTTGCAAAAAAATAAAAAATAAAAATGTGCCAGACGGTCCAGACATGAGAAAAGCTTGTGGCCCATTTAGCAAGATAACATGGGCTCTGGGAGGACAAAAAAATATCTATACACATGCTAGGATCCATTTTCACTCCATCTGTCTACTTCCTACTAGTAGTACTTTAATTTCCCAGTGAATCAGAAGGTGATTTAAACTCTGGAGGTCAAAAGAGGTCAAAAAATTCAAGTTTTGACAAGTGTGTCTTTCAACGAATGACCGATGCTTATTGTCAGCTTATACAAATTTTCTCAAAATAGCCAAGGTATTGAGCATTTTTTAATGTTATCTTCTAAATAGCCGAGAGTGATCTTTTTTTTATTTTTATTTATAAAAAATGTTTAATATAGATTAGAGAACTTACTATCACTTACGAACATTTACGTAAAACTTCAGAATCTCACAACCATCTACGAAGAATATCCTCACAAAGTTCATATCATCTTGTAGCGAGAGGACATGATTTGTAATTCAAAAAACATTGTCCTGTCTAACATAGGCAGAGCAGGATTTGTATTTCAAAAATGAACCACATACACTATTCTGTCCTAACATAGGTAATACTCTCTTCGGACTTTATTTGTTGACATTGAATAATATAAATTTTACTAACCAATGTTAACAAAAGAAAATCGAAGGCAGTAGGAAATTGGAAAGAAAAATAAATTATTATACAATGATGATTTACGGTGTGACGGTCCTGATGCGTGATGCCTACTAACATAGTAACATGTGAACAAAATCCGGCGGTAGACGCCGCGCGGGCGGGCGGCCCAGTTTCATTATCCGTTACACTAGACTAGACACGCACTACGCTTCCATTCCGCTAAACCGCCCCTATCCCCTCCCTTCTTCCCCCGCTCCGGCCATGGAAGCATTCGCCGCCGCCGCCCCGGCGGCCGGCGTCTTCGCGGGATCCGGCACCGCAGCACGCCCTTTCTTCCTACGCCGGAACCGCGGGGTATCGCGCTATCGCGCCGGCCGACTTCGCCTCCTTCGGGCGCCGCCGCCGCGCGTAGGCGGGGACGGTGGGGAGCTGCCGCAGCTGGACCAGTGGGACATGATGGAGATGGATTTCGGTCGCTTCCTAGGGGAGGACCCTAAGCTTACTCTCGCCAAGGTATCCTCCTCCTCTGATTTCGTTTTTCTTTCTGCACTGTATCTCATTCTGATAGACTGCGAGCAAAGTAAGATTTTTTTTTTCTAACTTTTAAAGAAATTCGAATGCAATTCTGAGTGTCGTGATATGAAATTTCACATTGGTTCACCTTTTAGTGGAACAATCACTGCTGCTGCTATCGTAGCAGCATTTGCGTATGATTTAATGTTATAATTTTGCTGTTGTTGCTGTTGCTTCAGTTACTGCATTAGTTGTAAGAAATTGTGAGAGATACCAAAAAATATACGGTTGCCTTTGTAGTTTAGTTTTCCATGCCTGATCAATGAATAGCTCGTTTTTCACAAATTATGCTTCACAGTTTACAGCAACTAAAAGTTCAACTGGTCTGGAAGATTTTAGCTACTTGGACTGTTTTTTTTTCCCGCATATCAGTAGTATGCTTTTACAAACAACAAAATGAGTCAAATACAAATATTAGATTCTATACTAAATACAAGCTCTAGTCTTTATTTATTCCCTAGCTTCCAACATGTGTTAGTCTTTATTTATTCCCGAGCTCCACAAATTGTGAAGCATAATTCTTCGTTTTCAGTATGTCTTGAATGTTCCTGTTTCAGATTCTTGTTAAGAAGTCAGACCCAGACGCCTCATCCCTTGATGTGGAGAAACTAATTGCCACTAAAAAGGACAAGCTAGATGATATTTTGAGGGAGTTCGTGGATGCTAATAAGAGGGACCAGGCCTTTAAAGCACCAGAAAGTGGATCCTCATCTAATACCACAAACCCAGTGATAAGCAGGCCAATTGAAGGCAAACAATCTTTGAATATATCAAGGCCTGTGATGGGCCAACCAAAGCAAGATGGGCCTCCATTGACTTTACTAAGACCAACAGGGAGCATACCGAGACAAGACGAGCCTTCTCTGACCCAGTTGCGACCAGGAGGAAACAGTTCAAAGGAAGATAATTCTTCATTGACCTTGTCTCGACCTGTTGGGAGCAGACCAAAAGCACAGGACAAGGTGGTGCAGGATTGGCCTAGCAAAGAGAGTTTAGCTGCTGCAACAGAATCTAGTGAGGTGGGGAGCATCTCAAGAACAAGCAATGTGGATGTCACCTTGCGGAAACCCACCGTCCATCAGACTGAGGATGATGATTTGAAGTCTAAGCTGAAAATGAAGCCAAACATTGACCTCAAAATGAGAAAAGATATGAATGAGGACCTTACCAAGATTTCTCTTCTTCAAAGGCCAGGTCTTGCAAAAGATACTTCTAATACAGATCTGGACCATGCCTCTGCTAACTCTTCCTCGACTTCTGCTGTAGTTGATAACAGTGAACTTGACCCAGAAACAAATGGTGAGGTACAGTGCCATGCATCGTGTCATGACAATTCTGGTACTTTTGGAACTGATGACATGCATATGTTCCAAATTTCAGGTCTTAATGAAAAACCAATTCGTGAATCATCTGGACGTGATGATTCTAGTGCAGGTAACGATGGCACAAGAAAGCTCTTATGTAGTTTTTGTTCAACCACGATGCTAATATTATGTTGGTGTTTCAAGGACTACAGCCATCTGATCATAGTTCAACTCAAGAAATAAATACTTCTGCTTCTGCAGCAGATAACAAATCAGCCACAAGCAACAACTTCTCTATGCAAGCTTTCTTGCAAGGAAAACCGAAAAGGTATTAGCCTCTGGTACTATGCATTCATATATTAGCATGCCTTGGTATCTGACTCCTTATTTGAAAATCACATTATGGCAGTGGTTAAGGAATGAATAATTCTTGTTTTATTTCATGTCCGTATATTCTCTTGAGTATCATTACTAGAAGACATGCATCGTGCTATCCTTTTGCTATAGTTCCTTACCTAGTGGATGAGTGCAAATACTTGTACCTGTATGACCAGACAGGTGATCACAACATCTACACATTTATAAGACCATAAATTTGGCAACATTTCACGAAAATCTCATCATCCTCCATGGTTTATCATGGTCCTTGGATTATTTTGTATCTGTTGTTATTGTTCTTGTTGATTGTTACTCCATATGTGGTTGGAACCATTTGCATTGAGCATATTCCTGTGTTCTTTCTCAGTTGCTCTTACGCCCGTTGAAGTACTGTTATCATTAATATTTTGTGCATGTTGAGTCCTCTTTTCCACTAAATTGCTAATTATTACTTTGTAGGGAAGGTGTACCGGTTGAAACATTGCCATCTCAAGTTAATGCTGAAAAGGTGAATGCTACTGATGATAACAAAAGTTACGTTGATGATGGGGGAAATGTTTTGCCATCAAAATTAGAGGTAAGCCCCTGATATTTCAGCATCTTAACACTTCTAAGTGTAAGTGCATCTTATGAAGGGCTGTATTCGGCCTTTTAATGTTACTAAATCTCTGCACATTGTATCTAGTTCAGTTAGCATTAGCAGATTTGCATTTCAGTTTTGGTTTTGGTTTGTTAGATAGTGTGCTTATCAGTTTGTTAGTCACAACCATCAAGACCTTATCCTTCACCAGGAGTTAGTTTGCATCTAGGCTATATATAGTTGCCAATATACAGCAAAAAAGATGCAGCTCCCGCAGCACCAAAATCCACTTCGTGTTCTAGCTTCCATCATTTAATTCCCATAAGAATGAATCCTAAGTTACTGGGTCACTAGTGCAGGACATCACTGAGAGTGACTGGATAAGATTGGAGCGTTATGCAAGTACTGGAGAAAAGGTTGAGGTGGAGCTGATAAACTGCAGTTCAAAGGGATTTGTTGTAAGTTTTCAGGCCTGTTTTGAATAAATTCCTGTTTTAGCAAATTATAATATTGTTCTTATCTGAGCTATGTTATGACTTCCATGCCAGGTGTCACTTGACTCACTGATAGGTTTCTTACCTTATCGTAATCTTGCTACAAAATGGAAGTTCTTAGCTTTTGAGACTTGGTTAAGAAGGATGGGTGGTGATCCTTCGTTGTACAAGCAGAATCTAGGATTAGAAGACAGTTTTGATGTCAGTGACAGAAGCGTAGAATCAGAATCGAGCTCATTCGCAGAATCTTCTGGTCAGGATCAAGAATTTGTGCCATCTAAGCCGAAGTTTGAAGATCTTCTTCGGACATACAACCTAGAGAAATCCAAGTTTTTATCTTCATTCATTGGTCAAGTATGAATCTAAACTAGTGTCCTATGGTTCTTAAGCATTGGTATTATTATCCTTAACATGACTATTTGGCAGAGACTCCGAGTATCAGTTGTCCTGGCTGACAGAGACTCCAAGAAGATATTTTTCTCTATGAAGCCAAGAGAAAGTGAAGAATTGGTTGAGAAAAAGAAAAGTCTGATGGTACCTTCCTCTTATTCGAATGCTCAAATTGTACTATGGTATTTATGCTACCACACATGAAATGAAAAATTCTTCAAAATTGCACTAGTTACGCTATTGGAAAGCACTGACATCCGATAGCACATAGGGGACCTGGTCAGGAAATATCGAACTCTGTCATTTTTATGCATCATGAGTTCATGACTGCAATACTTAACACTTTTGTAGTCACACTTGCCGCTGAAGTTAAAATATGCCTTTCTCTATATTATGCAGGCTAGGCTTAGTGTTGGAGATATTGTTGAATGCACTATCAAGCGCTTTGTTTACTTTGGGATATTTGTTGAGGTAGGTCTGGTTCCTTCTGCTGCTGTATGAATTTTCATAAAGACATGACAGTTTAATCTTTTCTTTCAAAGGTCGAAGGGGTTCCTGCATTGATCCAGCAGTGGGAAGTGTCATGGGATGATACCTTAGACCCAGCAGTTTCTTACAAAATTGGTCAGGTAATTCTTCGAAGTGAGCGGTTTAATTCTCCTGTTGCTTATCATCTTGCTTTTCTGAATCTTTCTTCGAAGCTGTTAGTCTCTTAGGTCAGGTTGTGTGTAAATAATTTATCTGAATCATCTCTGTGATACATGTTTGTTTAATATATGTGAGAAACTAATTCACAAATTTATGCTGACATTATCCTTCTATTTTTAATCACAGGTATTGCTCTAAATCATACGTTCAACAACTTAACGAAATACTGCTAATGTGCTCATACTGCTCTAGTTGTCTCAACTCATGGAAGTTTATGTTGATTTGCAGGTTGTGGATGCTAAAGTTATTCAGCTGGATTTTACTAATAATCGTATCTTTTTGTCACTTAAAGATGTGAAGGTACCATGGTATTTTCTCTTATAGTTCATGTTGAATTGCTGGCATCAGATTTTAGTTTATTAATTCTTGCACAATTTAATCACCATGCAGCCCAATCCATCAGTAGGAGCTTTAGAAGCAGTCATTGGCGAGGATTTGTCACTTGGGGGAGCTCTTGAACCTGCACAAGCAGATTTCGAGGTTTGTATGAACTCATCTTCAATGATCATGGTTTAAAGGATATTGATGTGTGGGATATGTCAAGGAATTGAACTTCTGACTTACTATAGCCTACCCTGTACCATGGTAACAAAAACCTTCTTCCTTGCTCGCACGGGCACTTCTCACTCTGCTACTCAAAATCAGCACGTGGTCTGTGGTTGCATAATGTTTTCAAACATGGGTTTGTGTACTGGTGCAGGCATGCCTGCCATACACACGATGATCAGAAGCTCAGATTGCTTTGTCAGAATTTGATGCCATTTATTTCTTTAGTTGATCCGTCCAAGTTACTACTTTATCCAGTTTCATATCCAAGTTACTACTTTATCCAGTTTCATATCTTCATTCAAAGAAAGTTAAACTTATAGGCTGTCACAGTGATTTTGTTGAGGGTAGTAATGCCTAGAGTATCTATTGTCCTATCGTGCAATGGTTATATCAAGTATATGACCTTACAAAGTTAATTTACTTAATTTTCTTTACTGTCTCACTTTCTCCTTACAATTCCAGATATATTGTAATGCCAATCCTTCACTGTTTGATTGCAAATATTTGTAGTGGCCTGAGGTAGATTCCCTTATGGAAGAGATGCGGAAAATAGATGAAGTAAGAGATGTCTACAAAGGGCGATTTTTCCAAAGCCCCGGGTTGGCTCCAACCTTTCAGGTAAGACCACACAACTTGGTGGTTGGAACCTCTCTGAAGTTTTGAGTAATGTGAGCCACTATAAAAAAAAAATGCAAATTGACTGCTTTCCAGGTTTACATGGCGCCTGTTGTTGGTCCTAAGTACAAGCTCCTCGCACGGTATGGAAACAATGTGCAAGAGGTATGGAGTTTAAAGTTCAGAACTGGGT
Source organism: Eleusine coracana subsp. coracana (assembly GCA_032690845.1). Classification (NCBI taxonomy): domain Eukaryota; kingdom Viridiplantae; phylum Streptophyta; class Magnoliopsida; order Poales; family Poaceae; genus Eleusine; species Eleusine coracana. Next base: position 509,773 of record CM064420.1, read on the forward strand.
TTAGATTAGTTCACCACATACAGCGGAAAAAAAAGTTTTTTCACATTGTGAATGTGCTGTTGTTCAGGTGATGGTGGAGACGTCCTTGGACAAAGATCAATTGAAAGAGGCAATTTTGGTGTGCACAAATAGGGTTAGCTGATTAGGTAGGGTCTCCATGCTGCATTGGACAGTTCTAACTTCTTGCAAATGTTTGCCAACGCTCTGTTCTGCTTTGTTTTATCTTTTTCTTTCTTGGAGGCAAATGATAGGTCTGTACAGAAGTACTGCGGTTGTTTAGAGTAACAATCTCTTAGCATATTTTGTGTCTTGGTTGCCTGATTATTCAGAGAAGGAACACCATGACCTCAGTATCTCTTCTCGTCTGGTTGCTCAAACACACCTACAAGTCCCGTCTGTTCATGGAGCCAGATTGACAATTACCTTTATTAATACTAGCAAAAAAAATGAACAGATTGGCAATTACCATTATTAATGCTGTGATCAAAAGAAAGACAATAATCCATCCCATCTGTTCATGGAGCCAGCCAGCTACAGTTACATTACATATGTGTCTCTTATTTTCTTGTGCATCATGTATGGGAGCGAGATTGAGAGCTAGCTAGCTCGGGCAACAGGAGGAGATGGATGAATTTAGTACTGGTTTTATTCGTAGCAGCAGTAACAGGCCAGCGCCGAGCACTTGCCACGTTTGAAGCCCAGGTTCTTGCAGCACTCGTTGCAGTTGCCAGGCGTGAAGCAGCGGAACGCGCAGCGCACCTCTGCGTAGAAATTGCACGTCAATTGAGCGCCGACCCGCACAACCATGTCCTGCTCTGCATCCATCCATTCATTTCACGTACCAAACCCAATCAGATTGAAGGAGGCAGTTATCAAAAGGAAAAAAAAAAAATCAGATGAAGGAGCCCTTCGTTGATTAGAAGCGGATTCACACCGATACAATCCAGTGAGAGAGAGAGAATGCACTTACGAGAGGCGATGAGGATGACCATCAGGAGGAGGATCAATACGAGCTTCTTCTTCCTTGCGAACATCGCTGGTTCCATTTCCTTAGGACGTGACTTGCGAAGTGTGATCAAGAGTGCAGTGCTTGATTTCCTTTAAAAAGTTTCTTCGACGGGAAAATGCCCTCTCCGCCATCATCGACGCCAAGCTCCTGCTATCCCTGACTGGCTGATCCCATCGCCATCGACAAGGATCTGTAACAATCTAGCGCTTGCCGCCATGCCCATGCTGCTCCCGGATCCCGGCCCCTGCCGCCATCGACGACACGCTGCGTTCATATCTGTTGCAGACACCACGGAAGTTTTTCTATTATTATTATGGGAAAATCCCTTCAAAACCACTGACATAAACTTCAATCTCTAATCTGCCACCAAGAAAACTTCTATCCCGTAAGTGCCAATGATCTTAAATTTTTTTCTCTTACGTGCCAGCTAGTGGGTATCCGTTTACTTGAACGGTAAGTGCAACATGTAAATCCCAGTAGTACCCCTGTGTGAGTGAAGACATGACTATTGGGTCCGTAGATAGCTGATACATATCTATCTCCAACGAGGAAAAGAAACTCACACCTAACCAGAACACTTCCCTCATCGATCTCCAACCAAGAATCCTAATCGCCCCCACCAAATCGAATCCACTCCCATCAAATCGCCTCTCCCATATAAAAATCACACAGATCCGGTTGTCAAATGCGAGGAATTGCTGATTGACCGGGCAGATTAGTTAGGGATGGGCAGCTCTGGTCTGGATGATGGTCGCAACCTGGATTGAGGAAGGAGCTAGGAGACGAAGAGGTTGTACGTAGGTCACGGGAGTCTAAAGCAAAAGCTACGGCAGATGGACCCTTACGAGCTCCCAGATGGGTACGTTTTACCCCTTAATCTCATCTATTTTTTCTTTTTTCTTTTTTTTTTGCATGCATGAGTTGTAGTATGAGTATTGGATATTGACAAATGAATACATTTCTCTTATATTAGTTATACTAATTAAACTTATGTCATTAAACTGAGATGTAACATGTAGTTCTCTTCACCGTTTTGACATGACGGACCCAACATCTAGCAGTCTGCCAGTAGATCCAAACAACCTATGTATTGTGGATGCTGCTGCACCAGAAATTTCAGAGGCTAGTAATCAAGCAGCTCGTGATGATATTTTTATAATTGATACTTATCTTGTCAACCCCTTTCCACTGTTTGAGCATGTCGGTATCAATGATGAAGTGTTATATGGTGAAGAAGTGGTAGAGGATGAGGAAGAGGAAGAGGTAGAGGAGCCGGTTGTGCAGTACAATAACGACGATGCTTCAGATACAAGTGCGGATGAGGTTTCAGATGCAAGTGTGAACAGTAAAGATGATCAAGACTGGGTTGCAAAAGAAATTGGGCCATCTGACATACCTAAGGTTGCATATGACAAAAATGATCCACCTATGCATGTTGGAGCCACCTATTCTTCTATTGAGAAGTTTAGAATTGCACTATGTCAACATGCTATTAAGTATGAATTTGAGTACAACACAGAGAAAACAGATCCTGAGAGGGTCAGAGTTTATTGTTCAGACAAGAAAAAGGGTTACGAGTGGAGAATCCATGCATCTACATTGGAGGATGGAAAAACCATACAGGTAAATATATGCTTCTTTATTTTTTGTATGACTTCCTTTTTTTTATTTAACTAAACAAGCATGCTAATATAGTTGTTTATGCTTGCTAGGTGAAGGTGAATCCATGTGGACACACCTGTGGCAGTAGACAAAGAAGCAAGAAAATAAAGCATGCAACAAAAGCTTGGATATGTGACAAAGTAATGGACTGGGTGAGGGAGAATGCAGCTGTTGGTGCCAAGGAGCTTCAAAGGAGGCTTTTAGAGACTTACTTTGTGGACATTAACTATAAAAGAGTGCATGTAGGGTATCAGCTTGCACTTGACAAAGTGTATGGAGATTGGAGAGGTAGTTTTGACATCTTGTATAATTGGAAAGCTGAGGTAGAGAAGAGGAGTCCTGGTAGTGTGGTCATTATTGAGTATCATGTAGTAAGGGAGAAACACCACTTCAGAAGAATGTTTGTTGCTTTCAAGGCTTGTGTAGCAGGATTTCTGAATGGTTGCAAGCCATATCTATCCATAGATAGCACTTTTCTAAATGGTAGGTTCAAAGGCCAATTAGCTACTGCATGTGCCGTCGATGGACACAATTGGCTCTTTCCAGTTGTGTTTGCAATAATGGAGTGTGAGGATGCAGACAACTGAGAGTGGTTCATGGAGAAGCTACATGACTGTATTGGTGACCCTATAGGTTTGGCGATTTGTACTGATGCAGGAAAGGGACTTAATGTGGTTAAGACTGTATTCTTAAATGCAGAACACAGGGAGTGTATGAGACACTTAGTAACCAACTTCAAGAAACAGTTTCATGGCAGGGTGTTTGATGAGAACTTATGGCCAGCAGCTTATGCATGGCAGCCAGAGCAATTTGAACAATACATGTCCAACATGGTTGCAGCAAATCCTCGGGTAAATATATACCTATCTCAACACCATCCCAATATTTGGACAAGGAGCAAATTTAGTGAGGACACTAAAGTTGACTATGTGACAAACAACTTGGCTGAGAGTTTCAATAGTTGGATAAGGAAGTTTAAGGCAATGAATGTGTGTGATCTGGTTGAAAAGCTTAGGCAAAAACTAATGGATAAATTTGATCAAAGGAGACGGATTAGTAGGAACATGGGTGGTCTAATCCTACCACACATTCATAGTGAACTGAAAGAGAAGAGTCATGGACTACGATATAGGATTCAAAGGAGTGGTGATGATGTAGCTGAAGTATGTGGCAAGCAGTGGACTTTCACTAAAGAACTTGTGGACTTCAAACATGTGGTTGATTTAAAAGAAATGACATGCACATGTAGGGAGTGACAGATCTCAGGTAAACCATGTCTCCATGCTATAGCTTTTATAACCTATCTTAGGAAAGAAAATCTTCAACTTTATGTGCATAGTAGCTTCACAATCCTGAAGTTCAGAGCTGCATATGAGGGCATGGTACCTGCTATGACTGACAAGAAGCAATGGCCCAAGGTCAACAAGGGTTTCTTCTTGTATCCCCCGTTGCTAAGGAGATCTGCTGGTAGACCAAAAACTCATAGGTACAAGGGTTCTCATGAACCTGGGGCCTCTAAGAAAAAGAGAAGAGGAAATGCACATGAGTGCCCAATCTGCCAAAGACATGGACATCACTGGAACACTTGTAAAGATGGAAATCCTGAAGACAAAGAAGCACTTGCCTTGTTAGCAGCCCAAAGGTTTGTATTTTACCAGTATCATTTAAAGCAGTTAATCATTTTCCATTGATGTCAATGCTGAAAATTGTTGTTGTACCATTCCCTTGCAGAAAAGCTAAAAAGAAAAGAAAGGCTGAAGAAAAGGCAAGTATTGAAGGTGGCACTAAAACAAAGAGGTAAAAAGCTACACTCTTTCAGTATTTAGTTATGCTACTTTCTTTTGATTGTTTATTCAATCTTTTTTACAGGCCACGGTTAGCTCCTGTAGCAAATGAAATTGAGGTGGCACAAAGTCACTTATTTCTTGCTCTATACGGTGGGTCATCTAGTCAATCGACAAATGCAAGTGCAGTAGGTCCTGCAACAAAGATGAAGAACAAAAAAGATAAGAAGCACAAGAAGGGAACTGCTCAAACAACACCAACTGTAGTATCTACTTCTGGAGATAGTCCTGCCATGGGGACTAGGAGCAAGAAGAAGGGTAAAGATAGTCCAGCTATGGGGACTAGGAACAAGAAAAGGCTCATTGACCTGTTGTAATTAATGGGTGTTTATTTTGGTATTTTGGGTGGTATCGAAAGGAAAGGAAACTTGTCATGTTGATTGCTGATGCATGCCTTACTCTGTTAGCAAACTACTTTTATGAGATGCTTATCTATTTTGAAGCACTAAAGGGATGCACTATGTGAATGTAATATATTTTGAATGATCATGAAATACAAGTATAGTATAACTATGTCACAATCTATGTCTATATTTATAGTCCTTGTTTGTTCACTTGATGGCATATAGGGACTGCAAATTATAAAAAATGTGCTTGCGTTGACTTCATGGCATAAAATGGAGCAACGTTGTAAAATTTTGGGTCCAACTGGCTGCTAACGGAGAGGTAAGGGCAAATGAGACCTTTTAGGTGCATCCGTTAGGGAAGAAAGGCAAGGTACAGGGATAAAATTTAACTGTTGATGGCATTCACAGTATTTAACTTTTCTCGGTGGCAATGAAGGGATAAAATTTAACTGTTGATGGCTTTGACATGATTCAAGTTTTCTCGGTGACAGGTAAAGGATTGAAGTTTATGACAATGGTTTTAAAGGAATTTGCCCTATTATTATTCATCATTATGCTGCAGCATGAGTAGAACATGCTAGGTATTGCCGCTCGTGAAAATAGGATGTGTATTAATATTTTAGGGTGTGTTTGATAGAATTATACTTATGTTGAAAATGATTTATATTTTGATTTATCTCTTAAAAGTGTTTATCTAGCTTACCTGACTTATTGTAATATAAGCTATCTGGTAAAACAGCTTATCCTGTTTTTATGAAATGCCTTATTCATGTTTAATGGTCTATAAGCTCAAAAAAGTAGTGTTTATTGGTTTTGCTATTCTAGTAAAAAAAAAAGCTTATGAGAGTTTATTGAAATAATTGCTGATATAAAATAACTATTTCAGAACTTATAGCTAATCACAATATAAGTCACTTCATAAACTACTAAGTCCTGTGAAACACACCTTAGCCTTGCAAAGGCACAATTACGTACCCGGCTCGCTTCATTAGGAGGCACTCTCAGCCGACGACACCTGGTCACCTGGATAGCGAGGCCTATGAATCGCGGCAGAATCCAAAGCAACTTGTATTCGTCATAGATCAAAAGCTAGTGACCCTCTTTGCTTTGTTTGATGGTCCGACGCGTCTCGATCGGGAACACGAATCAAACTCCGGCTTTGATTATTGGTGTTTTCATGTCATCGACTAGTTGTGGTTGTGGCCTTGTGAGCAAAGGCTGATTCGAGAACAGAGGAGTTGCTCTGTCTTGGTGCTCCCCTCCCCTGCTTCACTCTACTATAGTGATGAGTTGCTTTGGTTTTTTTTTTTTTTTTTTTTTTTTTTGCGCATATGAATCCCCTAGCTAGTACATGCATAAAAACTAGTTGGGCGACCATCAGGTGAGTGAATTGCACCACCATCCATCTATCCATCCATGAGTTGCATAGATACAGGATTTATTTTCTTTTGAGGGATGATATTACAGCAGTGCATCGATTTACATGGTCCATGTACTGACTCTGGGGGATACATTGAGACATTGAGGTGGAGTAGATCCAAACGAGAGGGTGTGTCTTCATTTTATCGCTGGCGTACCATACTAGTAGAAACAAGAAAGCATTACATAGCCGAAAAGCATCCATCACGGCCGTCTTGTTATTTGTTGCTGGAAAAGAAAATAATAAAAAGTAGTAAAGGCGGGTGATGTGATTCACGCATCAGCACACATCATCACATGCTTGGCTTGACGTTGAGGCGGTTGGCAACCTTCATCCCAAGCGAAGTGTCGCACTGCAGCAAGAGAGTAACATTATATTAGTTTTGTACTGCTATGCTATAATGCTACTGATGAAAAATCAGAATCAATAATATAATAGAGAAGAATAACCAACCAACCAACCTTTGAGAGGAGGTCGATCCAGATGGCTCTGAGCTCCTGGCTGACCTTTGGGTGTCCCAGCGAGTCGGCGAACCGCCTGACGAACCTCTCCTGCCTGTCTGAATCCCACGACCTGTACCTCTCCCCTGGCTGCTTGAAATCGTTGGGCTTGCGTATGGTCATCTTCTCCCTCTTTCCGACGAGCGCCCTGGTCGGAATCGGGGTGGGCCCGGCCTGTCGGAGCGGCGCGTGGCGGGAAGGGTAGTAGTCGATCTCCTCGTCGCGGTGCATGAAGTTCATGGCGCCGTCGTAGTGGTTGTTGTGGTGCGCGCATTTTGGCGCGTTCACGGGCAGCATCAGGTAGTTTGGACCCAGCCTGTACCTCTGCGTGTCGGCGTACGCGAACACGCGGCACTGCAGCATCTTGTCGTCGGAGTAGTAGATCCCTGGCACGATGAGACCAGGGCCGAAGGCGAGCTGCTCGTTCTCGTTGAAGAAGTTGTCCACGTTCCGGTCCAGGACAAGGCGCCCTACTGGGTGAAGAGGAAGCAAGTCCTCCGGCCATGTCTTGGTGTCGTCCAGAGGGTCGAAATCGTACTTGTCCTCAGTGTCAGGGTCCATCACCTACATATCCATTAGTTTTGTTGATTATTCGATCCATCGATCTTCAATGCTATGTGTTGCAAGAAGTAATCGTTTGATGATGACCGAGTTACTCGGTGATTGTAAGTGGCTGTAACTCTCTTTTTGAGAGCCAAGGTCGGGATTAATACAATCTTCTTATTGTCTAAAAGAAAAATGTGTTGCAAGAATTGAATGAATGATTAGAAATAGAAGACAAGAATTGAATACAAGAATTGAATGAATGATTAGAAATAGAAGAAGAAGACAAGAATTGAATGAATGATTAGAAATAGAAGAAGAAGAAGAAGCAACCTGGACGAATAGCTTCCACTCTGGGAAGTTTCCTGCGTCGATGGAGTCGTAGAGGTCCTGCGTCGCGTGGCTGTGATTGCGTCCTCCGATGAGCGCGGCCTCCTCGTCGGTGAGGATGGAGCGAACCCCGCAGGTAGGCTTCCAGTGGAACTTGACGTAGTTGGCCTTCCCTGCAGCGTTGATGAAGGTGTAGGTGTTGACACCAAACCCTTCCATGTGGCGGTAATCCGTGGGCACGCCGACATCGTCGAAGAGGAAGAAGAAGGTGTGGAGGCTCTCCGGGTGATGCGACAGGAAATCAAACACCCTCCAGTACTCCTGGACGTGGGATTTCGGGTTGGGCTTGAACGCGTGGATCACATCGGGGAACTTGATGCCGTCGCGGATGAAGAAGACGGGGAAATTGTTGCCGAGGAGGTCCCAGTTGCCCTCGCGCGTGTAGAACTTGACGGCGAACCCGCGCGGGTCGCGGATCGTCTCGGGGCTGCCGCGCTCGTGGATGACGGTGGAGAAGCGCACGATCACCGGCGTGCGGGTGCCCGGCGACCGGAGGAAGTCGGCGCAGGTGAGGGCGCTCACGTCGTGGGTGCACTCGAAGAAGCCCTTGGCCGAGGCGCCGCGCGCGTGGACCACGCGCTCCGGGATCCGCTCCCGGGCGAAGTGGGCCACCTTCTCGATCAGGTGGTAGTCCTCCAGCAGGATCGGGCCGCGATGGCCCACCGTCAGTGCCTCGTTGTCGTTCCACACCGGCGCGCCAGCGTTCGTCGTCGTCACGCCGGTGTCGTGACGGCTCGACGGTCGGAACTGCATGACCTTACTGTTATTATTACTCCATATTTATTTTTATCAAACATACTACGTACAATATAGACCTTATGATCTAGTAGTGTGGTACTAGTATTTTACTGATGAAGAAACAAATTCAGGGAGTACTTATTACACCTCCATCGAGGAATGAATGAAGAAGCTCGCTTACCTTGGTAGGATCCATTATTATACTTTCACTTGCTGTGGCCAAGTGACCAAAGAGGAGTGGAGTGTCTCGCTCTCGCTTGCTTGCTCAGTGCTCAGTGCTCAGTGCTCACTCACTCCTCAAGAGTGTAAGTGCTTAAATAGCGCCGAGGCCAGCGTTCGCTTCACCTGCCGGTGAGCTCACCATCACATACGACAAACCACTGACTGACGGGTGGGCCTCCGTCACGACTCAAACGACGATCCAAGAGAGGAAGAGGATGAGGTGGAAACTTGACAAGGTGCATGCACCGTATGTCATCGTCGTGTCAGCTGTACCGCTCAAGCAATTACATAGTGAGCTCCTTATTCATTATTAGTACTTCGCTATCTTACCTTCTACAGTAGGTACTATAGTAGGAGATAGTACGACGGCATGAGGATCCAAGAAGGCGCCCATGGCTGCTATCTGAATGCATCGGATCAGCTCCTGCGAACGCTGCATCGGCTGCACATATGCCAAACGGACCACCACCGTCGGTTGCCGCTACGTACACTGCTCCTTCCTTCCTTCCTTGCGAAATCTCGCTCTTTTACTAGCTATAGTACCTAACGGACAAAGAAGCTGGATCTACTATACTGCTTTAATTTCTTACTTTCATTCAGATATATTTCAGAGGGTGCACGTGTACCGACGCCTCAATTATGTGCTTTATTTCCAGATTCATTACTAGCGCTGACGCTCATCATCCAACAACAAATACACCGCTAGCTCACACGATATCTTTCAAGCACGAATGATGATAAGATGCGTGATTCCTCTTCCGATCAGCGTCGTGGCGAAACGTACTTATTAATTATTATCAGATATCTCCTTGATGCCAACGACTGAATCACCCCACTCACTGCTACAATGCAAGGAGAGCGAGTTATCGGCACTGTATCTGATAGACAGCGATGCATGCCACAATATATATATATAAAAAAAAATCATATATCACACCGGACGGATGGTGCAAGTGCAAGTGGGTGTGCTCTATCACTTGCGTTGTGCCATACTGTACTTGGTAGTCCTCGGTGGTCATGGAATGCCAGTCTCAGTTTCCAACCACAAACGCTATATATGTGCCAACAATTAGTTAGACCAATAATCTCAGTCTCCGTCATATACACGTACACGCACATCATCAATGGGCAATGGCGGTCCTCGGTGGTTATGGTTAGTCGCTGCGCATGCCGGCTAGAGTCTTTATTTGGAACGTAGCTTTGGCAAGCTCTCTCTCTCTCTCTCTCTCTCTCTCTCTCTCTTGTCTCGCTCAAGCAATCTGATGAGTCATGAAGTCTGAACCACAAGCAAGCAGGACAAGGGCACGCAACAAAAATATCTAGATCTTCCACCGTGGAATTTCACCACCATCCTTGATATATGCATATGATGGAGAAATTTGGACGCATTCATGTATGTCCAATCAAACACACAAGAAATTCCGCACACCTCTCGTACGTGATTCTCTGCTAAGAACTAAAACTTGACACACGTACAGTATTTACATGTTCAGAGAGGTAGATGGAGATGTGCCGATCGACCATTGCGCGCACGAGCTTGACTAGCAACAGTACCCACCAGAAGATCGCCAGATTCGTGCCCGTACTACATGCCAAGACCGCAGCACAGCAGCCTTTCCTACTCTGATTGATGGGATAAGATCGTGGGGGACTAACCGGTTCTTTCACCGATCAACACAAAAATATCTAGTCTCTCCTGAGTATGTATATGGTTTATTCCTTCCTACTAGTCGGATCATATATCTATCTAGAACAGTGGACACGTTTGTTTTAGTACACGATGAAGGAAAAGCTCGCTCTTTGATTAATTAATTAATATTTTATTTCTCGAAGAGAATAGAGAGATGACATCATTTCCCAGAAATAAAAGTGGGTCCAACTTTTTAAGAAATGCGCCTTTTTTCATGGGGTATGGTGTTTGCAATAATTAATCCAGTGGTGTTTAATTTTTAAAAAAAAATGCGTAGCTGTACAATTTATATGAAGTTTCCCGTCATCCCAATGCGAGGTCTAATCTCATAATATTATCTGGTGTCTGAAAATGCGAAAAAACTTGATTGGTTGGTCAAATTTTCAGTGATAGTTGCTGACTACTCCTACGGAAGACATACGTGTATGGTTGGACGATGCAGCAGACGAGACGAAATCGACCCAACGTCGTATCAGAGTGATGCAGAGGACGAAGATGGATCCAATAATTCCACGTGAATGCAAAGCGTCCATCCAAAAGGATATGACCACACTCCACAAACGGAAAGGATCCCTGGTCGATGGCCCTTATCGCCAGCAGTGGACTCCAAATGATCTGGTACAGGAAAAGGATTTTAGCACTATCTCACACATAAGAGAGAAAAGAAAAGCATGTCTGTAATCCAAGTGAGATTATTGGAGGCCTGTAGAGTAGTAATACTGGTGTGCAGGAAGATCTTTTTCATGGATGCCACGGCATGGCATCGTGGGCAGATGACCAGCCGGGCACGAGCGACCCATTCTCCATCGCAAGGAATGGGAAGCAGCAACAACCAGATCCATTAGATGTGAGCAGATAACCAGCAGACAAAACAGGTGCGCATGCTGCTCGCCAGACTCTGCACCGCCGCACCGGGGATGACCCATCTCCTCTCTTTCGTCATCGTTCTTGTTCCTATTCCTTGCTTTAGGGCTCAAAACACGTTAAAACACCTGTTCCGTTATTATTTTCATATTTTTTTTCTAATCAAACGAAAACAAAAATGCGAAAACGAACGAAATAAATTCGGTTAGTCGAAAACGAACTTATACAAACTGGAATATATCGGAAATCCGGTTAGCCCTACCTTGCTTCTTGTTGCTTTTGCATGTGGAAATTAACCTGCGTGCGCTGTTATTTTGACTGTGAACAGCACATACCGGCCGTTCGCCCGTGATTAATCATGTGCCTTATCTTTTTTTGTGAAAAGAAAGCATTGAAATACTGTTGTAGTGATAAGCGAAATATAAGATGGTAGGTCTGGTATTATTGTCATACGCAAAATGTATACTTTAATCGTGATAGTCATGCGCTTTTACTTTCTCTCTTTTTTATTGAAGGGTACTTTTTCCTCTTTTTAATTAAGCTCGTACCATAGTTTATAAGATTGGGTAACTCAAAGAGCTAGATAGATCAAGACATGCGCGCGACAAAGTATATATCCTGAATCATCTCACCGAGCGAACGGGCTCAGCGCTGTAAAGTAGCATCTAGCTTTTCTTCTCCTCAATGAAGTTAACCGGCCGCTGCCTGCCTAACTGTCTCAAAAAGAAAAAAAAAACTTCTTAATAAAGCTAGTAATGCTTCTGCGCATCGATCGTAAGAAAATGCGTTCTGACAAAACAAAATGGGCAGTGTTTCGTGGGGATCGAACAGGAAACATATTGTTGAGGTTGAGCTTAATTTTGACCATATTTCCTTCCTTTCAACTGACTGAGAGTTATGAAAACTTTCAACCACTTGGAAAATAGTTGAAGCTGTATTAGATTTGTACTAGTATTTATTTTTATATATTATATATATTAGTAATAGAAGGAAGAAAAATATTGATATATAAATTCTAAAAAAATATTTTTGTAAATCATTAGATCTAGATCTAAAGATTTAAAGTGATAACTGAAAATTTTCCAACCTTGAGCAGATGAAAATAAATCCCTAATTTCACAGCTACAATATCGTAGCATATGTGTTTTGGCCTTTTGGGCATGAGCCGCCAGCCGAACGCTGCTGACCGAAACTATGCACCGGGCCAATACGGGCCAGCATGCGGAGGGCCCATGGCGTCCCGTTGGGTCATAGCGATGGCCGGCGAAACAGTCATCGAAAGCCTTTTCTAACATCAATTTTGATGCCGGGTCCAAAATTGAAGTTTCTCATATCATGATGGCCGAACAACTCTATGTAAACTAAAGGTGGCCAAACGGGCGACGGGCGGCCCAGCACAGCACGGTCCGGGCTTTAAAAAGCTCGGCACGTTTAAACCATTTCGGGCCGTACCGAGACAGCCTTAGAGCTTTGTTGTCGGCCCATGGTAAGGTTTTAAAATATAAATTCATGTCGGGCTGGTTTACTAGGCACGTAATTAAATAGGCCCAATAATTCAATTACAACCTATTAACACTTAAAAGTGATGAAAAATAAAGAGAAATAAGATTGATAGTGAGATTTAAACTTAAAATCTCCACTAAAGTAATAAGATGATTTACCAATACACTAAAAAAATACTTTTTTGACTATATTATAAATATAATTATATTTAAACAAACTTTATCGGGCCGGGCCGGGCCGACCCTAAGATCTAGCCATCGACCCAAACACAACCCTTACCATAGGGCCGTGCCGACATAGACCCTAAATTGAATGGACCGTGCCATGCTTTTTTTTTTTGCGTGCTTCGTGCCGGCGCACTCGGCCCGGCCTCTTTGGCCAAACGAAGAGCTCCCAGCTTCCCGAAAGTGATGTGGATGGAATGAACTCGCATCAGTTCAACTGAAACGTACCAATTTCTCTTTCGTCCTGCAACAATTTAAGCTTTCGGCAGGTCGACAGTTTGAAGGACCCCTCAAAATGGACTTCAGGTCGCGCATGCCTTAGCACGTATTACTCACTCGGTTTACTATATGATTCTGCAGCGCCGTCTGGCTAATGGAAATCTGTTCCCATCAGTCTAAAGTTTTGCCACGATTCATACCGAAGTTTGGTACCATGAAGACTAATTCTGATCACCCCAGTATAAGTGTGTAACTAACATACGCATGTTTATAACATAAACAATAACAATATGAATAGTACTTCTTAACTCTAGCACGGGCCCCGGCAACAAACTGTATAGAGTGCATCTTCTTTTTTTCACATAAATTCCGATGCGAATCCGCTTTAACAACAAGAAAATCACAAGGAAGTAAAAAGGTTTGTTTCTACACTCAAAAGGACTAGACGAGAGGAACAAGATTAGTCTGGGATGTTCATCTGTAAATAAACCGCCAACCCCCCGAGTCACCGCCCTAAACACCATTACAAAATTTGGCTTCCGGCACCGTCATCTACAGCTCGTCGTGGTCGTCATCCACGCCACCCTCGCCGTCGGCACTGCCTCCGGGGGCACCGCCGGACCTCTGGTACACGGCGGAGATGATGGGGTTACAGACGGCCTCCACCTCCTTGAGCTTCTCGTCGTAGTCCTCCTTCTCGGCCGACTGGTTGTCGTCCAGCCACTCGAGGGCCTCCTTGAGGGCCTCCTCCACCTTCTCCTTCTCCTCGCTCTCCAGCTTGTCAGCCAGCTTGTCCTTGTCGCCGATCTGGTTCTTCATGTTGTACACATACGTCTCCAGGGAGTTGCGGGCGTCGATCCTCTCCTTCACCTTCTTGTCCTCCTCAGCGAACTCCTCTGCCTCCCGCACCATGCGGTCAATCTCCTCCTGGCTCAGGCGGCCCTTCTCGTTCGTGATTGTGATCTTCTCAGACTTGCCGGTGCCCTTGTCCTCGGCCTTCACGTTAAGGATACCGTTGGCGTCCACCTCGAAGGTAACCTCGATCTGGGGAGTGCCCCTGTTTGTTGTCCATCAACAGCACAAGCGCATAATTAGAGACTGTTAAGAATTCGAGCGTTCAGTAGACCTGTCATAATCAGGATGATGAACGCACCTTGGTGCTGGTGGAATGCCGGAGAGGTCGAACTTGCCGAGAAGACGGCAGTCCTTGGTCATACTGCGCTCACCCTCGAAGACCTGCACAAATTCATATAAACAGGTCATGTTATTACCTACCTAGGTCAGAACAAAGTAATATTGGAGCTTCCAAGAGAGCGAAGGATTAGTTAGTTACCTGGATGGAAACGGTGGTCTGCTGGTCCTGGTAGGTTGTGAACACCTGTGACTTCTTGGTGGGGATGACAGTGTTCCTCGGGATCAACTTGGTCATGACTCCACCAACGGTCTCAATACCCAGGGTCAGGGGAGCCACATCCAGGAGAAGGATATCTGCAACAAGGCCGAATCACAGTTGCGTCAATAGAATGATCATTTCAAGATTTTCAAGTTCCTAGACTCCTAGTAGGAAAGGGTGTAAGAAGAAAATCAAACCTTTGGTCTCATCGCCACCCTCGCCGCTCAAGATACTTCCCTGCACTGCAGCACCAAAGGCAACAGCCTCATCAGGGTTGACACCCTTGTTGGGCTCCTTGCCATCAAAGTAGTCCCTCAGGAGCTGCTGGACCTTAGGAATCCTGGTGCTTCCACCAACAAGGACAATCTCATGAATCTGGCTCTTCTCAAGGCCAGCATCCTCCATGGCCTTCTTGACAGGTCCCATGGTCTTGCGGAACAGGTCGTTGTTCAGCTCCTCAAATCTAGCACGGGTCAGTGGCTCTGAGAAATCAGTCCCGTCAAAGAGGGACTCAATCTCAACACGGACCTGGTGCTGGTTGCTGAGGGCCCTCTTGGCACGCTCAGCTTCCCTCCTAAGCTTTCCAAGAGCACGGTTGTCCTTGCTGATGTCCTTGCTGTACTTCTTCTTGATCAACTTGATGAAGTACTCCATGATTCTCTGGTCAAAGTCCTCACCTGAGAAGATTTTTATAAATCAGTCACATTGGCCCAGTTACAATGTAAAACTAACACGTAATATGCTAAGATAGTGTAAATGAAATGGAATCACAGCTTAAATGCTATTAGGTCCTTGGCAGATTAAAGATTATGTAGATTCAATTCAACAATCAAAACCAATTCAACTCAGAGCTCCAATCATTAAATTTCAATGCAGCTATGCTGCTTAAATTACTCATGATTTCAGGCTTCAAAATCATACGTCAATATTATCATTAGGCAACAATGTGCCTGTACTAAAGTATGCATCACCCAATGTATTGGATGAAAAATAGTAATTCTCTAAGGACAACAGAAAATTTGTCTTACCTCCAAGATGAGTGTCACCGTTGGTGGCCAGCACCTCAAACACACCATTGTCAATGGTCAAAATGCTGACATCGAAGGTACCACCACCAAGGTCAAAGACAAGGATGTTCTTCTCACCACCCTTCTTGTCCAAACCGTAGGCAATAGCAGCAGCAGTTGGCTCATTGATGATCCTAGCAACATTGAGGCCAGCAATGACACCAGCATCCTTGGTGGCCTGCCTTTGCGCATCATTGAAGTACGCTAGAAACATGAACAGAAACAAAAATGAGCCACAGCACTTGTAGAATAGATATACTTCACATAACCTGCAGAATGGCTACTGACCAGGAACAGTGACGACAGCATCATTGATCTTTTTGCCAAGGTAGGCTTCAGCGGTATCCTTCATCTTGCCAAGAATCATAGCACTGATCTCCTCAGGGCTGAAGACCTTGTTCTCTCCATCCCTGATCTTGACCTGGATGTAGGGCTTACCCTCCTTGTTGACAATCTTGTAGGGAACAAGTTTCATGTCCCTCTGGACCTCCTTGTCCTCAAATCTAAGCAGTTAAATTCCACAGTTAGAATTCCAAAAATCCCACAACATGTACTAGAAAGAACTTTATCAAAGAGATGGGGTATTACTTTCTTCCGATAAGACGTTTGACATCAAAAATGGTCCTCTCCGGGTTGACAGCTGCCTGGTTCTTGGCAGCCTCACCGATGAGCCTCTCGCTATCGGTGAAGGCAACCCATGAGGGTGTGATACGGTTACCCTGGTCATTGGCGATAATCTCGACATGACCATTCTTGTAAACACCAACACAGGAGTAGGTGGTACCAAGATCGATACCGATCACAGTCCCAAGCTTCTTGGTCTCCTCCTTTGCCACTGAAAAGGCAAACAGGGATCCTGCATCGACAATAACAATGCATAAGCAACACTGTTTATCAAGCTTCACTCAATGCAACTAGCAGTCCAGCGCACATACAGCTGCATACAAGTGAACCGCAATGAAGGCAACATTTCACACAGATAAGTTTCAATTCTGCAGCCTTCCAACTAACTAATTCCTGAATCTGAATGTTTTTTTTAAGATAGAAGAACTAGACATCTTAATTTACTGCAACACATTTAACTGCACAATACCATTGCTAAAAAACAAACTTACATGTACCATAATTCCGATCAAGCCAACCACAGAACATGGCATGAATGCAATTGGATGAATTCAAATCGGCAGCTGTCGCGCGAAATGTCAGTGCAGGTGTGCAACTTAATTTTGGACCAATTAAGTGCATTAAGTACATTCACTACTCGCGGAACATAACTACCTACAAATTTTATATCAAGGCATCACAAAAAAACTATGAACTAAATCACATGAACCATTTGAGTCCTATCAAACAAACTGATATCATTCCTAAACCCTTGAGTGGCCAACTTCCATGATCCTCCAAAACATAATTCCACGAATCGTAACGCAATCAGTTTATAGGCAGGCATTGCAGATCAAGCTCGGGCCATCTCAGAACACCAGTACATCTAACTGAATAGCGAGCAGATCCCACAGGCAGACAAAACAAAAACCTCGAGAGAAACCTCGCGAGATTGCATCGTACCTGCGAGCAGGACGCCGAGCAGGAACGCGGATCCGCGAACCCGATCCATGGGAACCGCCACCACGACGAACGCGCTCCCTCTCTCTTCTCTTCTCTTCTCTTCTCGAAGCCTCTGGGCGTTTGATCCTCCTTTCGCACTGCGTCTGACGAGTCTGATCTCTGATGAAGATGGCTCGAGAGTTTATAAAGGGAGGTGGCGTGAACGGGCTTGGGATCTAGCCGCGCCCCGTCGCGTTGGCCGGGACGTCATGAGTCTGATCTGGACCAGTCACGGCACGACGCGTGGAAGCCTGAACCAATCGGGGTGCTGTCTGTGCTGGGAGATCCGGGGCCGTCCGTGCTGTCCATCCGACGGTCCACGACTCCTCCTGCTGTCAAGTTGTGGGATTGGTCGGGTCGCGTGGCATGCTCGTTCGGTGGCGGTAATGCAACTACTACCAGCCAGCTGTTCTGATTGGGGCCCACATTTCCTTTTACGCACGTATTCTTTTCTTTTCTTTTTTACTTTCACGCACGTATTCTACTGCGAGTGAACAAAATACGAAAAGAATATAAAATCCATGAAGATCAATGCATCGTCTATCATGACAATACAGTAATACACGCTGTGCTTTCAAGGCATGCAAACTGTTGCCACAACCCACAAACCACGGGAAATCTCTTAGTAATAACAACACTTCTGTTTACAACTCACTAATGACAAGGCAGAAATTTATCATTCGTATCATCAAAATTTATTTCTTCTGTACGGAGTATGTATGTTGACATAGGTGGTAGTCACCACCGCAAGTTGGATCAGAAGTAAATTAACTACGCTGGCACAGAATTTCAAACAACCTTTCTCTAACCAACAGAGACACATTTCACATAAAAACAATCATACAGAAAACATAAACGGAAACTTGGGTTCTTGATCTCGTTAGGATGTCACTCATGGTTATGAGAAGAAAAGGAGGTACTCCCTCCATTCCAATTTAATTAGCACTTTAGAGGCATGAAAATTAAAAAGAAGTGTAAAAGTTAAATTCATAGAAACGAAAAAGAAAAAGATAGAAATAGAGGTATATTGAGAAAAGAGAAAAGTACATCAGAAAATGAGAATACCAATTATTTTAAAACAACAAAGAAGGCTAATTATTTTAAGACGGAGGAAGTAGTACCTTATCAAGAATATTTTGTTTCAGTTTCAAAGTTAATACTCAAAACACTATACCTGAAGGGCACTGACAGAGTAACAAGTTTCATATTTACTGATGCGCTATCAAATGAAGACATGATCAACTGCATTCCCTACTTAAATATACACTGCATTTATCTAACTATACCAGATTAAAGTGGCCTAGACCCCATTTACAACAATAGCTAACGGCATGACAGCTTCCTGACACGGACAAGACCGCCTACTGACTTTGGCTTGTACCATTGCCACCAGAGAGCATCCAACGTAGATACTCCACACCATCATCCATCGCTGAAGCCTCGGTAGGCATGGTCACCCTCTTGCGTGTTAGCATTTCAACTGTCATGGCTTTTCTCTTTCGTCCACCAGGATGTGGCAGCAATTGCGCATCCATCTCCTCAAAGTCTCCCTGAATGGAGCCACTAGTCAGTTGACTTTCAAAGTTTCATATGGGATTTAGGATTGTAGAAAGTGTGCAGCCAGTGCATGATATTTAGGATTTAAAAATGGGAGTTGCTAATTTTCAGCTGACTGAAAGTTTGGGCAAAATCCAAATAGTTTATAATTATTATACAGAAAATCATATAAAAGATAAATCAAAACACAAAGTAACAAAACATCAAGTGAAAGCTTTCAGTCAATTGAAAGCTAGAAAATATGTTTAAAAATGGTACTAGAGAAACTCACTTCAACGTATACATGAGCACTGGACTGCTCATGATTGTCCCTGACGTGCTTGTAGGTGAAGGCTTTGTCACACCCAGCAAATCGACAAGGGAAAGGCTTCAGTTGGTCATGGCATGCTTTCATATGCTTTGTCAGATTTGATTTCTGCATAGAAAACAGGCACAGTTTCAGTTCAAAATCTGCAAAGGGCTACAGATTAGGAGTAATAGCTAGGTAAATTTTGAGATCTTACATTGGAGAATGAGTGTTCACAGCCCTCAAAGGTACATTTCATCCTTTCACTAGAGGGAACCTCTTCATGTGCTTGTAGGTGCCGCTTAATGTTCTTCTTCAGGTGCTTTTCCCCACATATCTCACACTGAACGTATTGATGGCAGGATTGGTTATGAGCCCTCAGACATTCAACGTTTGTGAACATCTTCATGCACCCTGGTTCACAGCACACTACTTCCACATAGTTCAATTTAACTGCAAACAAACATCACAGAAAATAGATAGCATGGTAAAAGAATTTCACAGCATCATGATAGTGACAGTTAATAAGCTTCAGTTCATTTAATTTCACATCCCATATTATATGGTAGTGTGAACATACCATGAGACTCCTCATGTTTCTTTAGCTTTGAATAATACTTGAATGATTTGTTACATCCCTCCTCCTTGCAAACAAACTGCTGGTTGCTCTTCACAGCATTTTCATCTTCATGGATTTTTTCCTTAATATGTCGCTGCATATTTGCTTTGATGCTGAACCTCTTATCACAACCGTCCATGGTGCAGCAAAACAACTTGCCCTGATGTGTAAGCATGTGCCGGTTCAAGTGATCTTTCCTTTTATAGCTGAAAGGGCAGTCTTCAAGTGGACAACTGAAGAGTCTCTATAGTAAATACGAAAACAGGGTCAAAACAAAAATATTTCCATGACGGTTTGTTTAGCAAAAAACACTTTAACCCAGAGAGTACCCAAAATAAATCAAATATAATAAATGATGCACTTGAATATGATGAAGAACCGACACAAGAGTCTTAATCATTTTTAATCCATAAGAATCAAATGTATGGTCAAAAATCAAAAGTGGCAACCAAAACTGTGGAGGACATAAACAGTATAATTAACTATACAGAGGATCAGCACCATCTCTCATTTTTTCAATTTTATGGAATAATGAAAGGAATATAGAACTATTGTCACCATAGCGAGCTGAGACCCAATGAAAAATGGCCCTAGCTTTCTGAGATAACATTTTGCTATTGGATCCTTGTCTTCTCGAGCTCCCGCAAGGAAGCAAGTGAAGAAATGGCTGGATGAAGGGAGGATATAGCTGCCCTTATCTCAAAAGGATCCATAAACTTTCTAATCCATGCAGTAAATCAAAGCTTCCCATCAGAAACCAAAACTAAGAGGGAAAAAATAGAGACATCAACACCATAGTGAGCTAAAGGAGCCTGTTTGGTGAAAGCCCTTTGAAAGATTTTGGCAACCAAAACCACGAGGTGCAACAGTACACTACAGAGGATCAGCACGTCTCTCATTGTTCAGAATTGTGAAAAAGGCCAGGATATAGGTGATGTGGGCAAGGGTTCCTGATCTTCCGAAAGGTTCGGGTAATCTTGATTTGGGCAGAGGCGAAACACAAATCGATCTTCCGAAAGGATAGAAATGATGTCCTCATCAATAGGACTATTGTCACCATAGCGAGCTGAGAACCAATGAACAATGGCCCTAGCTTTCTGAGATGACATTTTGTTATTGGATCCTTGTCTTCTCAAGCTCACATAAGGAAGCCTCTGAAGACATAGCAGGATAAAGGAAGAATATTGCTGCCCTTATCTGAAAAGGATCCCTAACCTATCCAATCTGTGAAGTATATCACAGTTTCCCATCAGAAAACAAAACTAGGACAAAAGAGCTATCACCATAGTGAGCTGAGCCTAATTTGGTGAAGGGCCTTCTGTTCTGAAATAATGTTGGATCCCTTCATTGCTACAACTAAGGGGCCCAAAAGTCAGAAGTCTAAAGAAAAAAATTGGAGAACAGTAAAACAGACAAGACATCCCTCATTCACTGAATGGATCCAAATACGAGATGAGTCATCACAATATAAGTTAAAAGATAAAATGTAAACAGTCATGTATTTACATGCCCTATGGGGACCAGGAAAGACGGGGAAGTAACAAGGTGCTTCATTATTATTATTATTATTATTATTATTATTATTATTATTATTATTATATAGAGCAGATTATCACATAAAAACACACTCAAAACAGGAAGAAAAATTATATGCGAGCAAGGAGAAACCTACTCAATGAGCGTGAATGAGGCAATCTTGTTGAAGCTTCACAGGAGGTCATCCCAACCTGTTACTAGTTCAGACAAGAGTTTATCAGCCTCAACGCATTTTGGAGTTCTTTAAATGGGATCCAATGCTTCACGCCATTAACAATCTATATACCCTGCAAAACAAATGTATTCAGGGAACCATATAGGACTAAAAGGGTAAAAGAGCCAGAATCCCAAATGAAGAAGGTGCTATAAAAGCATGTTCTCTACACTTTTACAAACTGAAGGTGGTTATCAGTACCAATACAACGAAAAGTAGTCAGGTCATATTGGGTTCACAGATGAATACCAACCTCCTGAGAGTGACTTTGCATGTGCTGCTTCAGATGAGCTGGCTTCTGGAAACAAGCTCCACATTCTAGGCACCTCTGTTCAACCTCCTGAACAATCCTCTCACCATTTAAATTGTATATTTCTGATTTGACCAGTTCATCCTGTAGAAAAAAATTAGGAGGAACATTTATGAATCAAGATATCATGTAAAGCTACAGAAAATGAAAGCAGTAAAAGGGATGAGGAAAAAAGACAGACATTATACAAAATAATATGATAAATCTAAATTCAATTCTCTATAATGTCACCATAGATAGCTACAGAACACAAATGTGATCTTTAGAACACGCAACCTTTAAACAAGCATATATATAACACATAACACAACCTTTAAACCATACATTGGTTCATTTGTAGTGTATGGCAGAATGGATATACCTTATGATGTGCAACCATGTGAGCTTGGATTAGACATTTCTTCGACCGAACAACAGCGCAAAAGTCACACTTGTAGCGCCTGATATCCTTGCCAACTGTCTGTCTAGCACTTCCATCTCCATCAATCTCATCTTCAGAATACATCTAAAAAATAAGAGTAATAAAATATAATTAATAAAATGCAACATGAAATCATGTATTAAAGTGCACAAAACAACTAAATTAAACATTTCTAAGTACAGCTTACAAGTGCTATTATAGCTGAAAATGACATGAATGAAGTCAATGGGAAAAAAATTGGTATGTATTATATGTAGGCTACAACAGGATCAATCTCAGTCTTATCAGGTTCTAGAATATGATTCCTCCATCAACAGAGATGGATGAACCATTTTCCTCCCATGAGGAAGATCTAAGATCTAACTTGACCTCCTTAGTCATGTATTCTAAGACTTCATAAATTTCCCTTCGAGCTACGTGAGTCTTGTCCTCAACCAAGAATTGATGGACAACACCATCAACTTCAATCCAACTACACCCTGGCTTCTTAAAGATCTTTCGAGACAACATCTGCTGCCTTATTTCTCGAGCTTCTTTCCATTTATTTGATGACGCGTACATATTCCAAAGAAGCACATAAACCCCATCATCTCCTGGTTCTCTCTTAATTATTTCCTTTCCAGCAATCTCAGCCAATCTATCATTGCCATGAACTAAACATGCACTGAGAAGAGACCTCCATATAATAACATCAGGTTCCATAGCCATGTCAGCAATCAGAGCTTCAGCTTCCTCTAGTAGCCCTCCACGTCCTAATAGATCAACCATGCATCCATAGTGCTCAAGTTGGGGATCAATTCTATATATTTTGCGCATTCTACCAAACAACTGTCTACCTTCTTGTATTAACCCAGCATGGCTGCATGCAGACAGAACTGAAATAAAGGTAACACTGTTTGGAACCACCCCAGATCTAAGCATGTTCCCAAAAAGCTGAAGAGCTTTCATCCCATCTCCCTGGACAGTGAAACTTGATATCATGGTTGTCCAAGTGAATGCATCCTTCAATTGGACTTCTTCGAACACGGAAAACGCCATCTCGATACTTCCACTCTTTGCATACATATCCATCAGAGCATTGCTGACAATTATATTCCTGCTGATGTTACATTTAGCTCCATATCCATGAATGACACGTCCTAGGTCCCGAGCACCAATGTCAGCACAAGTTGACAGTACACCTACAATAGTAACATGAGTAGGACGGTGGCCTGCCAGTACCATCCTGCCAAAAAGCTCTAGTGCCCGCACAGGTTGCTTGCCTTGGACATGACCAGTTACCAGTGCTGTCCAAGAAACTACACTCTTAACAGGCATGTGATCAAAGAAGGACAAGGCTGAATCCAGCCCAGCACACTTAATATGACCATGCAGCATGCTACCCCAAGTGACCTCATCTTTCAGAAACATTTTATCAAACACCATTAGGGCAGAGTCAAACTTCCCACATCGGCTATACATATCGATCAAAGCATTGCCAACGACGACCTCAGAGTTCAATCCATGGCGGAAAATGAGGCCATGCAGTGCCTTCCCAACACCCAGGTCGCCCACCCCGCCAGAAGCCGAGAGGGCACCGACGACAGCAAAGCCATCAGGACGGTGACCAGAGGCAGTAATATGAGAGAACACGGATACAGCATCGTGGTGCCTATCTAGCTGGATGAGGAGGGACATGAGACTAGTAAAGGACACAAGGTCAGGGCTGGGGATCTCATCAAACAACTTGCGTGCATCAGATGGGCGGCCAAAATCAGCATACCACCGGAAGATTTTGCAGGAAACGGACTGGTTGCCAGGATGGAGGCCATAGACAAGGGCCTTGGCGTGGATTTTTCTGAAGCTCTCTTAGCGTTTTGCACTGGGTCAGAAGTTGGTGGCAAATGATCCTATTCATCAAACCTCCCCTCAATTAAGGCAACAAAACGTGCAGAGGTTTACGTTCTTGCTCTCTCTCTCTCTCGAACGACGGCACCTGGAATTAAAGCTAGAATTACTAGGAAAAACAACAAAAACTACTACTACAAAGCAATCTACGATAACAGAGACTAGTACTGAAAGCTTGTTCTCCATTGCAAAACTACCCAGGCAACGTTAAATTGCAGCCTTGACAACCAAATAACAGGTGCTACCAACGCATCCAGCAACAGGTGAGAAAACGGGACTACATCGGCTAATGGGATCCACGAAATAAGCTACCGCGAGCAAATAGAAGGCACACGGATGAGTTTGCTAGCGACTAGAGAAAAACGCTGGGATGCTAACCTCGCGATTTGGGATCGGACACCTTCGCCTCGGTTTCTGTTCGCGGGCGGGCGGGCGGGCGAATGGAGCGAGCAGAGCGCGGTGGCGGCGGCGGCGCTAGTGGGAACTGGGAATGGAGGATTGGAGGCGTCCTTTCATAACGTGGTCGCGTTGAAGAAACCCTAGAGAACTGATGGGCTTGAGCCCCCTGTCGGCCCACAAACCCCATTATTGCCACCCACTTGCAAACCGTGAATCCCCTCAAACAAAAAACTTCCAATCCGTGAAGCCCAGGAAATTCCACCGGCGACAATTTCTACAGGTCCTTCTCCCTCCCCAGTCTATCTATTATATTATATACTGTCAAAAATTCTAGTTTGCCTATAAATTACTCGCATGGAATTTGTCTACGAAGCGTGTCAGTAATCTAAACTAATAAAAAATGAATCCCTATGATTAAGTTCTTCACCAAAAAAAACTATACTCTGTATTCTCCACCCTCGGATTAGTTTAGACCCACAACATCCAACGGCAAGATTAATGAATGAAGGAAATCCTTCACCTCAATGATATATTTTTAGTTGTGTGTTGTCTCCCTAATTTAATCTTTCCACACTAACCCGACGCCTACCACCCACCAAAACCCCGCCAGCCCTGAATAATGAACATACCTTTTTTTCGTTGGAACTTCCCAATATAACATGAACAATAAGCTTACCTTTTCCTTGCCACCATCGTCGTTGACCAATACTGGAGCGCTTGGGCAGGACGGGATCGCGTCACCGTCTTCGACGTTACTCATCCGGCAGGACCGGAGTGAAGGATTAGATCGCCTCGCATCGCCTCGCCGGCTTTGTTGTTCGCCTCACAAATTGGTTAGTCTTTTGTCTCAATCATCTTCGTTCAGTTCTGCCGCTAGAGATTCAATCGGGAGAATATGTCACTGCGCAAGCCGGTGGAATCATGTTGTCGGATCGTATCACGCTGTCAATCGTATTGACTAATTCCCGCCCGAACTGTCATTACAGTTAAGTATTGACTAATATTGACTGTTGTAGGAAGAATTTAATGAGAGTGACCATATATACACCGTGAGAAAGAGAAACATGGGGGACAGTGATCTACATCATAAGAGGGGGAAGAAGCCGATACCCTTATCTGTTCAACGGGTACAAAATAAGAGATGCACAGTTGGAGATCATATGAAAAGGGCAGAGCCAGGTAGAATTCAACGTAAACTATGCTAGACACGAATGTCCAAGAATTTTTATTTGTCCTCCAACTTCTACTATGTGTGTAGAAATTATTATCGCGAAAAATAATGCCAATAAACAGAAACCCTTTGGCAATGGCAAGGAAAATCTGCCACCATCGACATCATGGTCTAAGACTCCTGAATATCGACGACAGTATCAGGCTAAGTATTGGACCCAGTGGAAAGATATGGCCACCGGTTTAGGAATTCTCTCGCAATCATCAACTAACGAATCAGGTCGGATTCAAACTTGGGGTGCGCTTCATGATGGTGTTGGTTATTTGCTTTCATTTTGGTTCTAACTCAACTTTTCACTTAGAAATTCTTGATTTGACACTAGAGACAAATCCGGTTACAAGCAATGGCTCGGGAATGCCGGGGTCTAGCATGCTAGAAATCCTGGCCCGTCAAAAAATTGTGGCCAGTCGATCAGGTGTTCTTTCACAGTCATCATAAAAAAAATCAGGTATAAATACTGCACTTGACTGTCGAGCCAACTATGGTTTAAATTAAATAATGGTGGTGTTTATTCATGCTTATTTAATTTTCCTACTGTCACTTAGAAATCCAGGATTTGACTCTTCAGACGGCTGCGGTTCAAATTCATCCAGAAACAGTGATCTCAACACCCTTGGCAATGAAGATGGCCCAGCAGATTAATAATATGGCGAATACCTACCATTTTTATTCAGAATAGTTTTATAAGACAGTGGAAATTATATCTTATTTTATGTTATTGCGCTGACGTATACTATCCTAGACACGAATGCCTAATAATCTTTATTTATCCTTCAACTTTTACCATGTGTGTAGGAATTATTATCACGAAAAACAATGCCAATACACAGAAAATCTTTGGGAATGGCAATGAGAATCTGCCACCATCGATAGCGTGGTCTAAGACTCCTGAATATCAACGACAGTATCAGACTATGTATCGGGCCCGGCGGAAAGATATGGCTGCCGATTTAGAAATTCTCTCGCAATCATCAACTAACTAATCAGGTAGGGATGTCCTTACAGGAGCTTTTCAATATGTGACCATGGAGGTGAGGATGAACACTGGTTATCTTTCTTTCTATTTATTTTTTCTTTTCTTTATCTATAGTTTGATATATCCAGCATGGTTTGAAAATGGCATGCATATAAGTTAAGTCATCTACAATAAGATTAAAAATATTATATAATTATTTTTGTGACACTTTTGGGTTATGGTCCATGGGCAGTGATTAGTTGTTGGATTAGGGATTCAATATTATTGGTTTCATACTCAGATCGTTGAAACAAAAGTTTTTCTATTCTATGGATAGAAATTGTAGTATCCTCGATTTGTTCACTGGAGAATATACTAGGCTGTATTGTAATTGCTTTGGCTTATAGAAAATAATTACATAGAATGGATGAATTGATTGAACACCATTGTATTTATTTTTTTTTCTTCTTTTTTTCTCAAGCACGCAGAAGTTAGATACCATTGTATTTATTAAACATTTGCATCTTGCATCATATGGTTTCCTTGGCTGGTTCAAGAGAGTGGATCCTTCTCTCTATTTGATTTTTTTTCTGTTTGCTGAGATATTATAATTAGACACTGAAGAATATTTAATCTTATGTGGATATTCCAATGTTTAGGTACTGAGATATCATAATTTTCTGTTTGCTGAGATAGCATTGCTAGGCTAGCATTTTTGGAGATAACAAGAAAAAAGAGCAACATGCTTTCAGTGGATTATTAGATAAAGAGAATTGTGGGAACCATGATCTCTTGATCTCAATTATAGCCATACTGACACCTTAGATAATAGTTTAATGAGCACTTTGTATTTGCCATCCTAGTTCATTTTTTTGTTGTGGTATGGACTTCTTTTTTTTTCGGCAAAACAATTCTTGTTTGTGTGAGATTTCGCTGTGTTGTTCTAGGAGGCTTGAGGATGTTGATAGTCTGATTAAGTCTTTCTGATTGCAGGACATTACGAGACTGAGCATAAGGGCGGTTGTCCCAGAGGTGAGGGAATTGATCTATATGTAATGACGATGTTTCTAGCCTGATTAGCTCACAACATTTGTTGAAAGTAATAATAGTGTATTATGAGGTGTAGTTCTAGGTAGATTTCTACAACACCAGCAGATTTGTAATATACATTCAATCTACTGTAGCTAGATAGCTTGCTGCCGAGATTTGATCAGCTAAGTATATTACAAATCGGGAATTATGGATGTATCAATTTGTCCAAGAATCTTTTGCATGTTGTGATTGGATGTATCAAAGTTGACGGCTGGTGTAACATTATTGTCAATTTTTTGGGATGCTTTCGGAGATGCTCTAAGATGATTAGACATAGCGAAAGAACAAATATGTTATACCTGTTTTTAAAGTTCCATATTCCATAAGATATTATTTATATGTAGTATTTGATCAAATATGATATATTTGTTATTTTTGTTTTGTTTAACTTTTCATAATACAAAAATTGTATCAACTTATGTTGTGTGAATAATTTTTCGCACGTGCGTGCCACACGGGCATAGTAACTAGTAACCATAAAAGGTGCAATTCCTTATTCTTTTTACATATAAACTAAAAAAAATAAAACCGGTGTCATTAATGTATTTGAACAAATGTGAGACGGGGGGATTTTCTATATGTAGCTCCTTCGATTTCCGTTGTCTCAAAAACAAAAAGATCATTCAATTTAGTTAGAGCCACATGTTCCGTTCCTTTTTTCTGTTTTTTTCTACTATTTTTAGTAGCCGTGTAAGCGTTACTGCGCGCTTTTATTTGTAGCTTGTTGCGTCTTTTTTGGTCCTGTGATGCTAATAATGTACATACGTGCTCACTTATGCACTCCATGAAAAGCACCAAAAAAGAAAGGCAAACAAACTATACTTAGGATGGATGGTCTTCCGTAAATAACTACCATCAACATCTCTATAAAAGCCTCCCCTCCCCCTTCACCCTATGGTACTCATCATTTGATTTTGTGTGTATGTCTTGGTTTGTTTTGTTAAACAAACCAAGACATACACACAAAATCATAAAATAACTAGAGTTTCGTGTTCCTGTACAAGGAACTCATTAGTCCCCTACAATGGATTATCTTAATGATCCTCAGGAAGTCCATTCAACCGAGCGTGTCTTTGAGGCAGAGCCCATCCCATCATTGTCAGAGACTATCACACCACGATCATTGATGGTTAGCTTCATCCTAGGTACTACTCTTAGTGTTGTTGCCATGAAGATTAGCCTGAACTCAGGCTTTCTCCCATCGCTTAGTGTTCCGGCCGGTCTTCTCGGGTTATACCTATCCCGTGCATGGATTCGTATTCTTGATTGCTTTAACGTGTCCCACCTACCATTCACCCGTCAAGAGAACACTGTCATTCAGACATGCGTGGTTGCCTTCTCTGTCATTACATTCAGCGGTAATAAGCATATCATGTAATTATAAAATTATTATGCTCTAAAATATATTTCTCATGTGGTATTTTATGTAGGAGGCTTCGGGACGTACATCCTTGCAATGGGCAGTAAAGCAGCCGAAGGAGATGCTAGTGGTGAGAGTAATATTGTGGACCCCAGTGTTGCTGGTCTCATTCCTTTCCTGCTCCTAGTTAGTCTTTCTGGCATATTCATCCTCATGCCATTTAGAAAGATCATGATCATTCGACACAAGTTGATATTTCCTAGTGGCACGGCCACGGCAAACCTTATCAATAGCTTCCATACCCCTCATGGTGCTAATCATGCAAGGTATGCATCATCATTTCAACTTAACATAAAAAAATAAATTTGCCACAACAACTACTGTGTAAAGACTAATTTGATTTATTTGAATATATTTTTATAGGCAACAAGTGCAAATACTGTTTAGATCCTTTGGAGGAACCATCGTGTGGTCATTTTTTCAGTGGTTCTACACTGCAGCGAGGGGTTGTGGATTCAAAACTTTCCCCATATTTGGTCTCAAGGCATATAAACTTGGGTATGTAGCTAGCAAATATAAGCAAATTAGACATACATAAGATTTGTCCAAATAAGTTGCATAACTAAGTGTTGCTACTTGATGATGGATTACTGATAGAACTAACTGTGTGCACTTATGTATCAATTAGGTTTTACTTTGACTTCTCAATGACCAACGTTGGCATCGGCATGATTTGCCCACACATGATCACGGTTTCAATTGTGATTGGGGCCATTCTCTCATGGGGTATCATCGTGCCATATCTTAATTCCAAGGAAGGCATATGGTATGCTGCCAACTTGAACTCCAACAGCTTTGCTGGCATAGGAGGTTACAAGGTGTTCATTGGTGTGTCCATGATGCTTGCCGATGCCCTCTTCAACTTCCTATGCATCATGATCCGCGCATTGTGTGTCATGTACAAGCAACACAGACAACCAACGCAAAGGGATGGTGGTACTAATGCACAATTGCCATTCAAGTGCCTTGATGCCGCCGAGCAGCAACAAGCAGCGGTTAAGTGCTTTGATGATCGTCGTAGAGCACAAGTGTTTCTTCGAGATCAGATACCTGACTCGATCATCATTGCTTGTTATGTCTTTTTGTCGATGGTCTCTCTAGTGGTTATCCCCTACCTTTATCCACAATTAAGGTCCTACCATGTTGCAATCATATTCTCCGCTCTGCCGTTCTTTGCCTTTTGTAATGTCTATGGTCTGGGCATGACTGACATGAACCTCTCAAGCACATATGGAAAGCTCGCCATGCTTATTTTTGGCTCATGTGTGGGCATCAACTATGGTGGTGTGATCACTGGACTTGTTGCGTGTGGGGTTGTAATGGGGAGCATGTCAAATGGTGGCGACCTCATGCAAGACTTGAAGACAGGGTACATGACACTCACCTCTCCGCGTGTGATATTCATTAGCAAGGTCATCGGCACGACACTCGGTTGCATTATCAATCCTGTGATATTTTGGGTATTCTACAACGCAAAGTTAGGCAACGTTGACCTTTCTGATGTTCCCTATGCCAAGGTGTACCGTGGCATTGCCATGCTTAGCGCCGGCCAGGACGACCTACCAATGTATAGCATGCGTATTTCCGGTCTCTTCTTTGCACTTGCTTTGGCATTAAGCATTGTCAGGGAGGTGGCTAGGTTGAAGCAATGGCGTGTGGCATCATATATCCCCAACACCGTGGCCATCGCTGTGGCATTCTTCCTACCTCCACGAGTGGTCATCGACATGTTTGTGGGGAGCGTTGTATTGTACTTGTGGGAGTGCATTGACACCGACAGGGCACGAACGTTCTCATCTGCTGTGGCTTCAGGATTGATCTGCGGGGACGGCCTCGGGTCATTGTTATCATCGGCTATGGCTATCACACATACACAGGCGCCCATCTGCATCAAGTTCTTGTCTCGAAGTGACAATTTGAAATTGGATGCCTTTTTGGCAACATTGACATAGCTTCCAATCTTTTGATCATAGGGGACTTAGGATATATGTATTAGCTTTTTGTATCCACTTGTAAGCGAATTTCCGTGTGAAATTCTGAGGTGAATACAATTAATTTTCATGAACACATGTTTGAGCATATGGCCATTTGCAGCTAAGATTGAAATACATTGTGCGCAGGTGTATTCCACAGATTGCATTGTAAATCGTCCAGGAAGTCAATTTCGACTAAAACATATGCTTCATTAAATAATCATTTTTTTTTATGATTGTATAAAACAACACGGTATGCCCTCTGTGTGTGTGTGTGCGCGCGCGTCAAATTTGGCCAGGGTCAGAAACTGGTTTACTGACCATATGCATGTAATCAGATTTTAGTTAGCACAAGTACTTACATTTTAGCATTTTCCTTGAAACTTCCGAGTTTAAACATAATAATTATATAATCCAACGTTTAGCTAAAGTACATTTGGAAGCCACAGTCCGAGCCTAGTTAATTATACATATATTCGAATTATACTATATAAAAAAGAAATGAATACCGAGAAGTTCAAGTCATCAGAAAAGAAAATACAACTAAATTTGACAGCGTCTTCTCCCCTCCACCGCAACCATGGATGCTCAATTACCGCTAATCTTGTATCTGATGGAAAGGGAAGATGTAGAGAAGCAAGCAAAATCTAAGATGGACCCCAATCACAAAGAGACGTCCTCAAGGATGGATCCGCAAAACATGTTTTTCTTTTTGTATGGACACTAGCGGGAGAGCATGTGACATGGAACGTACTCTTTACTTTCCGGGGAGAGCATCCATCCACCTGAATTTTGATGGATTATATAGGATGAGCAATAATAATCACGAAAAGATCGAGTTCCAGTTTACAACCACGCGTGCGAGTGTTAACTAATATTGAGATGTCAGTAGAACACTCAGTAGTGTCACAAATGAAGTATATCAAGAATCTTCTGAATTAATTTCTACGATTAACTGTTACAAGAAATTAACCAAGGAAGAATCAGAAAATAAAATGCTGTAATAACACTCCCTGCTAGCTACTACTTGGCACTGCTACAAATACTACTATCATATCAAGAGACTACTACTTGTTTACTTTGTTTAATCTATGGAAACGAGAAGAGAAATGGAAGAAGAGAGAGAATGTTCTATTATTTCTATGTGGCTGCTGGGTTTCGCAGCGTCCATAGGAACTCCTCGACGTGGAAGTTAGTCTCTGCGGAGAAGACCCTCATACACATGGGCGGGTTGATGTTGAGCAGCGAGAGGATGGAGGATGGCAGCGACCAGATGCCGTCGCCGCAGATGAGCCCCGAGGCGACGGCGGGGGCGAACATGTGTGCTTTGACGGGGTCGGCCTTGGTCCACAGGTAGAGCACGATGCTTCCCACGCACATGTCGATGGTGAAGAAGGAGCCGAGGAAGAAGGGCACGGCCATGCCCAGCGCGCTGGGGATGTAGTCCTGCATCCACCAGTTGCGCTGCTTGGCCACCTCCTTGAGCGCGCAGATGGCCATGGCCAGGAGGAAGAAGGCGAGGCAGAAGCGGAGGCAGTACTTGGGGAGCTGGTTCCACCCGTTGACGCCCAGCAGCGCGATGCCCCGGTAGATCTTGGCGTAGGGTGCCGGGTATCCTTCCTCCAACCCTATGTCGTAGGCCTTGTAGAAGATCCAGAACACGACGGGGCTGATGATGCACCCAAGACCAGTGCCCATCACCTATTTTATTATTTCATCATATGATTTTAATATATTTACATATATACACACATACTCCCTCTATTTTAAAATTATTATCGTCATTGACTTTTTCTCGTTATTTTTAACCATTCGTTTTATTCAAAATATTTATTCAAATATGAAATGTTATAAGTTATATTTAAATTTTATCTAGTAATAAATTAAATCATAAGAAAATATATTATTTTTTTTGAAATTTTTTGAATAAAACGAATTGTCAAAGGTAGTAAAAAAAGTCAATGATGACAACAATTTTATAACGAAAAGAGTGTATGTAAAGAAGGAAGAGAAATGCTAATAACCTGGCTGACGAACATGGCTCGCGGCGATGTGAGCGTGAGGTATCCCGTCTTGAAGTCCTGGATGAGGTCTGATGCCGTGGACACGATGCCCATCATGAGCCCACACGCCGCCAGCCCGGCCACCACGCCGCCGTTCTGCGCGCCGATGCTGGCGCCGAAGATGAAGATGGCGAGCTTGCCGTAGCTGCTGGAGAGCGACCAGTCGGTGAGGCCTGTGCCGTATGCGTTGCAGAAGGCGAAGACGGGCGCCACGGCGTATGCCCACACCACGTGCTTGGGCTTCAGCTGACGGAAGATGTGGGGGATGGCCACCACGGAGATGCCGGCCAGGAGCACGTACGCGCCGGCGGCGATCGCCGTGGGGATCTGGTCCTTGAGGAACACCTATATATATATATATATATATATATATATATATATATATATATATATATATATATATATATATATATATATATATATATATATATATATATATATATATATATATATATATATATATATATTGATTGATTATTTTTTTTTGTGTGTGTGTGCGCCACAACAACATATATATAGATGTCAGCGATGGATCATCCAATTGTTTTTTCTTGAAATAAAAAAAAAATTACCTGTGTTCGTCGTCGGTCGTCGAAGCTGAGCACCTGCCTCTCGGTGCTGTTGTCGATGCCGGCAAAGGGCTTGGCCTCGGCCGGCCTCCTCTGTTTGAGGTACATGTCGTAGGACGTCCTGACAAGTATGGTGAGGAAATTGAAGAGTCCATCTCCAATAATCATGGCGATGGAGATGAAGATCTGGTATCCGTTGAGTCCGTGCAGGCTGCTCCTAGGCAACCTGGCGTCGTACCACAACCCTCTCTTGCTCTCGATGTACGGCCACATGATCCCCCACGACACGACGGATCCCAGCAACAGCGAGAAGTTGATGATGTAAGGGCAGATCATGCCGACGCCGATGTAGGTGGCTGAGAAGTCGAAGTAGAAGCGGCGGCGGTAGGCCTCCATCCCGAAGGTCGGGAAGGAGCTGAAGCCGCAGCCTGGCCCCGCGGAGTAGAACCACTGGAAGAGCGACCAGAGGAAGCTGCCGGCGAAGGACTTGAAGAGGATGGAGACCTGCTGCTTGGCGTTGATGGCGCCCTGCGGCGTGTGGAAGCTGTTGATCAGGTGCGCCGTCGCCGACCCGCTCGGGTACGTCAGCTTGTAGCTGATGATCATGATCTTGCGCAGCGGCACGATGGAGAAGAGACCCACGAAGCTCACCAGGAACAGGAACGCGATCAGCCGGCCCAGCGACGGCTCCTCCACGTTGATGCTCGTCTTCGCCTCGTCGAACCCCTCCGCGATCTTCTTGCTCATGCCAAGGATGTAAGTGCCGAATCCACCTATACATTACCTCTCTTGTTAGTCGATCGCCGCATGGACAAATTCATGCATGAAAAATAGGAAAAAAACAAAATCAAACACCAACCGACCTGAGAAGGCGATGCTGGAGCAGGAGATGACGCACGTCTGCACGACGGTGTTCTCCTGCCGCGTGAAGGGCTTGGGGAAGACGCCGCATCGCTCGAGGCAGCTGGTCCACGTCTTCATGAGGAAGAAGGCGAGGAGACCCGCCGACATGTTGAGCGAGGGCACGATCCCGGAGGTGAGGTTGAGCTTCATGACGATGAAGCTGAGGAACAGGCCCAGCGCCGCGCTCACCACCACCGAACGCACCGTGATCTGCTCAGACCACGCCGGCAGCGCCTCCCCTTCGAACGCCTTCTCCGTCGACAGCGCCTCACGCACCGCCGCCTCCGAACCCTCCATTAATTATCGGCTTCGTTTAATTTGATCTCCCCGCCCGCGCGCGCCGACCACCAGCAGGGAGATCGACGACGATTCTTCTCCGACGATCCGCCTGCCGACCCGGACGGAAACCGCACACCGGGAGAAGACGAGGGGAATGAATGCAGAACAAACACGTACGTACCTAGTGTTCAGAGAGAGAGAGAGAGAGAATTATTACTGGAGCTAATTAGCGGCTGTAAGAAAGTGTGTGTGTGGGTGTGAGGGTTCTTTTTTATTTTGTTTTAACAAAGGAAATTAATAATCGATCAAGACTCACTCAAGGCGAACCTCCATCTAATCTGAACATTATCTTTTTCTTAGGTTTTATTAATTATATTTTGGTGATGATGATGGAGTTTCTTGTGGTCATTTTCAGGGTCATCAAGTGGATGGTTGTCATGCAATGTCGTCTCCATTCTACTGAAAGCTGATCTGGGAACATGCAAGCTAATTTTGGCAGTGTAGCTTGTTGTTGATGAAAAAAACTTGGATTAAATAACTTATGGTCAAAATTATTATCAGCAAGGTGTCGTGGTGTAGTTGGTTATCACGTCAGTCTAACACACTGAAGGTCTCCGGTTCGAGTCCGGGCGACGCCAATTTCTTTTATTTTTCTCTGCATTCTTCCTTTTTTTGGGTCAAGTGCTACCGGAGATGAATCTTGCTCTTGTGGTGTCTAAACCTCTTTCGTTTCATTGATGAACAACGGCACAAGCTTTATTTTACATGTTTCTGCATTTTGCTCACTGCATGATCTCCATGTTTTAATTCTTCCAATTCCAACCCGTCATCATGTAGTAGTACTCCGTACGTAGCACTGGCACAGTACTGATGGAACTCTGCCCAATTTCAGCTAGTACTTGTGGAATCATGAATGCAATCACATTTGTATTGCTACAAGATGGTCGAGGCATCATCAGTGTTGCTGCATTCACGTTGATGCCAGGAACAGGAATCAGTAACAGTTGAGGCGAGAACTTCATATGGTCGCAGTACAATAGTGATGGCAACAGCTAACATGAACTTTAGATCCATTATAGATACATTTTTTTTCCTTGAAAAGATCGGTGACCAGATGCACAACCAGTGTCAAGAGTTCAAATTTCAGTAAGATTGGCTAGAAATAAGATAATCCATTATTCAAGTCCACCATGGAGCACGAGACAGGTCCGAACAAAAACACAGCTGGAATGTAGCAGCAGCGTAGATCGCCATCTCGGCCACAAAGTTTTGCTCCTCCCTTTGTACACTCATCAAAGATTCTCTCCCCTCCTTCCGCATGGCCGGCGAACTGCGCCTCCGTCGCCCGCCGGCGCCGGAAGGAGAAGGCGCGGCAGCCGCCTCTTCCTCCGCTTCCAACGGCAAGGCCGGCCCTTCCTCTGGCGGCAACGGGAGCGGGAGGAGGGAGGAGCTGGGGTGGCTGGAGTGGGGGCGCGGCTGGCTCGCCATCGTCGGGGAGTTCTTCTTCCAGCGCATCGCCGCCAGCCACCTCGCCAAGCCGCTCGAACTGCCCCCGCTTGACGGCGTCTCCATCATCGTCACTGGCGCCACCAGTGGTATCGGCCTCGAGATCGCCAGGTCCATCCTTGTCACCCCCGCCCTTTATTATCCCCTCGTTGCATTTCATGCTACTTATGGAGTAGATTTGGTGTCCAAATTTTCCTTCGACCATTGGATCCTTCATTTTGCTGACCGCTAAAGATGGATTTTTTACCCCGGCCATTATTATTTCCTGTCTCCAGGATGGTTGCAACATTTGCCTGTTACTGGGATTTTCAGATTGTACGAGTACTGAATAAGTAGCCTAACTTCGAACTGAATTACTGCAAAAAAAAAAAGAGATAAAGAGTAGACCTGACTAATTTTAGTTATTTCGTTGGTTCACACATTTCTCCATTCAGGTGAAAATAGCGTGCATCAGTTCATGTTTCAATTCAACCCAAAACTAGTAGAAGTATACAAGCATGGCATGATGGATGTCTCTTTCTTTGATGCGCCTATTGAATTAAGATGTAGGGGGCCATTAACCACTTGTTTATACCGAAAACCTTCAACAATAAGCTTCCTATCTCACTGACCGACTCTCCTGACTACTGAACCTGTGTAATCTTCTTCTGGTCGTGTAGTTTCTTAAAATGCTCTGCTCCGTGTATCTGAAAGCTTGTTTTGATGAATTCCATGGATTAAGAAAAAAAAAAACATTCAAACTATTCTGCAATCTCTCTCATTTATCTTGCCTCGGTTTCAAATCAAAGCAACTAAGTCTCCTTTTACATTCCATTTTTGTGTCTCAACCTTGAAAATTTTTACAAGTCATGTTTGCATGAACAATGGTTAAAATTTAAAAATCAGCAAGCTCCATAATAGGCTATGATCTTGCTCTAAAGCTGACACTAACTGGCTTACATTCACAACCAAAACAGACAACTCGCTCTGGCTGGGGCACATGTTGTGATGGCAGTTAGGAGACCCAAGGTGGCACAGGAGTTGATTCAGAAATGGCAGAATGAAAGTTCAGAAAACGGAAGGCCACTAAATGCTGAGGTAATTTTCAAGACGCTTGCTACAGGATTCTGGTTGATGGTTGAGGACTTTTATAACGTGTTAAGTATGCTTTATGCAGTATGATCTGATTGTTGTCTGCCTATGTATTATACTTTTCCCCAATGTAATATATGCTCCTTATTTGTATGCTCGTATTCAACAACTATATCCTGCTGGCAAGGACTGCAGGCACACTAATAAGCCATAGCTATTGGTTTGATTGCAAAGTGCTTGGCATTGTTTTAAAGACTAAACTTTCAGGTGATGGAACTTGACCTGCTCTCCCTCGATTCGGTTGTGAAATTTGCTGATGCCTGGAATGCTCGTATGGCACCCCTACACGTATTGATCAACAATGCTGGTATCTTTGCTATAGGAGGTATGTGTACTTAGTAGTTTACATGTTCCTTCCATTCAGATTTTGTTTCAACGTAGTGTAGGTTTTACATTGTATCATAGATAATCTAACTCTTTCCTGTTACTTTAGAGCCTCAGCGTTTTTCCAAAGATGGTCATGAAGAACACATGCAAGTAAACCACCTTGCACCTGCATTACTGGCAATGTTGCTTATGCCTTCCCTTCTTCGAGGTTCTCCCAGCAGAATTGTAAATGTTAATTCGATTGTGAGTTACCTACTCTCAGTTCTCTAGTGGATATTGCAGGCACTTTTTTTTTTCTGCAACCAATGCAATCAGCTAGTTATCCTATCCTTGATATGTTGAATTTTAATGTGAATTCACAATCAACTAAATAGCAAATTTATAGTTCTTTTGTGGATACATTAGCGGAATATGACATGGTTTTCTTCAATTACAGATGCACACTGTAGGTTTTGTTGATGCTGAAGATATGAATTTGAGATCCGGAAAACGGAAGTATAAAAGTTGGTTGGGATACGCAAACAGCAAGTTGGCGCAGGTATCATATTTGTTACAATTTCTAATAGAAAATCACGCTCTTTGGGATGTTACTTCCATTTTTATATTTTGTAATAACTGAATTTTCTTGTGCTCAATTACAACAAAAGTTCATGCCTTTAACCTATCCATGCATGTTATTGTTTTAACTTTTAAGTGTGGCCTGAATTATAATGGTTTTATTCTCAGATAAAATTTAGCAGCATGCTACATAAGAGAATTCCTGCAGAAGCTGGGATCAATGTGGTTTGCGTCTCTCCTGGGATTGTTGACACTAATGTTGTGAGTTCCATAACCAGTTCGATTTTGATCATTTATGCTGGCAGGTCAAATGATAGCTTTTTCATGAGATACATGCTTTCTCAACATTCGCATTCTAACACATACATGAAGTTTTGCTCTAGACAACAGTCTATTGTGACTTGCGAGTAATTGAACATAACAACAAATAAGAACATTTGGAAGTGCATATGATATTAGACGATTGATTCACCTGTATTAATGTATTATGAGTTTCAACATTGTCTGTAACAAAGTATCTTTATCATTCATCCTCGTGAATCACAATACAGTTTATCAACACATTTTTCCTTCTGTTTGTTTATATTCACTAAATGTTGGCTCAAGCTTTATTTCTATGACACAGGCAAGAGACCTTCCCAAGATTGTTGTAGCTGCTTATCATTTGATTCCTTACTTCATATTTGATGCCCAAGAAGGTGAAGTTGATGAATTTTGTTGTTTCATTCTGTCAGTTAATGATACATACATTTTCCGATAGTCATGGATATCGTGTTTTGGATATGTTTCAGGTTCAAGAAGTACATTGTTCGCCACATCCGACCCCCAAGTTCCAGAATACTGTGAGATGTTGAAGTCTGAAGACTGGCCTGTTTGTGCTTGCATTTCATATGACTGCAATCCAATGAATGCATCTGAAGAAGCACATAACCTTGAAACTACGCACCTAGTCTGGGAAAAGACACTTGAAATGATTGGCCTTCCATCAGATGCCCTGGAGAAGCTTATCGAAGGGGAATCGGTTCAGTGCCGTTACGGACAACAGCAGACTGAATAGGACGTCACATAGACAATTTTATACACATTTTATCTTGCAGTTTAGTAGTGGGTTTGTTCAGTTCTTGATTAGAGCACCTTTCCTATATGGCATGTGGTGAATCTGAGAGAAACATGGAGGGCAAAAGAAATTCGTTAACCATTGTGTATGTTTGCTAAATTTTGAGGTCATGGCCCATGGGGAGTATTTTTGCTTTTATCCAGAAGGCTATATTGTTAACTAGTTCAGAAACACCATTCCCCATACTTGTGAGTCATCAATGATTGTATCATAAATAACTGGGACACAAATCAGATTAGAGATACATATATTCTCAGATATTTTTCCTTGATGAAACAATATCATTTATTTCCGTGTGGTAACTCTAGAACCAAAGCAGTTCTTTTTTTTTTTGGCTGGACAACCATTACGTTTCATGGATCAGCTGTGTGTAAGCGCATAATCTGATTTGGTCTCATTTCTTTCTTGGTTTACATGATAAACTCTTAACAACTCTACAGACAATCCAAAACAACAATTGATGGATGCCGAATACAGGGTGCTGGGAAACAAAGAACAAAAACAGGTCATGCTGACAGATGCGACAAAGAGAGCATTTAAATATTTGGCAACTAGTAGAGGGTTAAGATCCAGATTAATTACAGGCATCACCCCTCAGTTGAACAAGAGTTGACAAGAACTGCTTGAGACAACAGTTACACACAGCAAAAACGAGTTACAAATTTTTCCTCTCCAAGGGCCTAACAAACGTTCTGATTTGCCAACGGATGAAATGGCATGTGTGTCAGCATTCCATGGTAGCTGCATCTAAGCATTAGGCGGCCAGAGCTTTGGATCCTGAGTTGTGTCCATGACAGTTGGAGGCAGCCACTGCCACATTGCCATCCCAGGGAACCCTGTGGGAATTGGAGCGCTTTTGTTTGCTGGAGCTTGATGTGCTGGAGCGAATGGAGTAAAGGCCGCAGGATGGAATGCGTTTGGATGAGGGAGATGAGGAACAAATCCTGTAGGAGCAACACTCATCGCTTTAACTTGCTGTTCCAGTCTCTCTTTTTCTGCCTTCAGGCTCACTTTCTCATCTCGGAGCTCATTCTTCTCCACCTAAAAAGTGATAGAACATTCTGTAAATAAGAACCATCAAATATGGGCAGATGATAGACTTTAATCATCTATGTTGGAGGTCAGAGCAATGAACCCCTGACATTCAAATCAATTATGAAAAAAAATCTACATATTTAGTTGGGTGGACAAAACAATGGCTGCAAAAAAGCAAAACTGGGAATTATGACCTGGTTTGCAGGCTTGAACCGAGGTATGCAGAGCAACACAAAGTATCATGCATGTTAAGGATAGAATTAAAGACTAGAATACATGAACAAAAGTACTTGGAGGGTATCAAGGCTTCAGAAATCCTACTAGAAAACATAAGGCACTATAAAATATACCTTCAGGTCCTTGATCGTCTCTCGCAGCTTTTCGTTCGATTCTTTAAGCTTCTCTGCCTCACCTCTTAGCTGCGCCAGCATGCGTGTTGCATCACTCAAGATATTTGCTTTATCCAACTTAGCTTGCTTACCAGGATTGATAACTGAACTCAACTCAAGAAACCTGCAGTTCAAGATAATAGATCACGACTAAGATATGTGCAAGTCAATATATCCTTCTTCCAAGAGGATGCTTAGAAGTATATTTTGCAACACCTGTCATTCAGCCTGTCCCTCCTCATTTTCTCACGACAAGCTTTGGACTTTGGACCAGAAGAAGATGGTTCAACTCTACCCCTACAAAAAATTATAGAAGTACTTGAATTAATGAAGGCTGAGTATCCTGGCTAGCAAAGAAAAGAAACAGAGCGAGAACATAATGGGTCAACAGATATGTTGCTTTTGTCAATCAGACCACTGGCAAGCATAAATGGAACATAATATGCTGCTTAAGAATTAACCAAAAAGACATAACAATATGCTATATAGTCATTGCTCAGAGCTTAGATTTGCATACTTGCTCCCTCAGAGCTTAGATTTGCACACATACTGCTGTTAAAGTAGAAGCTTTATGGTCTACCTAGCAACACAATTGGGAACAAAATCTAGATGATGCTGTTGGCATTAAAAATCAACACAGCAAATCAGAGGCCAGGGAACAGAAATTATTGACACCTTCCATGTCAAGCTAAATGCAAGCCAACGTATTTAAAAATTAGGAATAAAATAAGAATAGGAAACCACGTACCTTTTCCCCAAATTAGATTGCTCAAGCCCATAAGCATCTCCGCTGTCATCTCCAATCCCAAGTCTGAAACAACCACAAAGTAAGTACCGAATAAACAAAAAGTAATACATAAAGAGAATCAAATTGAGTATAACTGCTGAAGTATCTGATGAATGAATCTCGCACTCATATTTCAAAAGGTGACAGCTAACAGCACTTGCCATACACAAATGTTAATAGCTCGGACAAGGGTACAATCCATTGCCGAATTTCTATCGTCATGCATGTCTACACACACTCTGAACCCACCGACAATATAATTAGGACTGCAATTCTTCAAGGCTGAATTACATAT
The DNA here is from genome assembly GCA_032690845.1 of Eleusine coracana subsp. coracana. Lineage (NCBI taxonomy): Eukaryota > Viridiplantae > Streptophyta > Magnoliopsida > Poales > Poaceae > Eleusine > Eleusine coracana. The sequence continues at coordinate 551,872 of CM064420.1, forward strand.
GAATTGCAATCCATCCAGACAACTAAGAAGTCATTCAGATGTGCATAACATACATAAACCAAGACTGAAGCTTAGACTGCGAAATCACTGGAACTAAGTACTCTACCAAATGCAGAAGTTTCTATTCAATTATCTTATTTTTTATTTAAAAAAATCATGAGCAAACTAAATAGAGTAGCACTTAGTTGTAACCTACACATCACCCGAATCAAGTGTTTGACACCGCCCACAGATATATAAAAAAGAGGAAATCCTAGGCGACAACGACCTTAAGATTACAAAATCCATGCACCAAATCACAGGTTTAATGTAGTTTGTTTTCTCTATAAAGAACGATTCGTATTGCTATCGCCGTACCCTCCATCGGCGGCGAGCGTCGGCACGCCGTCGCAGAAGATGGCGAGATCCCCGTCGTCACCGCCGCCACCGAGGAGGAAATCTTCGACAGGGTCCCCACCACCTCCTCCGCCGTGCATCATCGCGGCGGCCGTGGCTCCGGCGCTGGTCAGCTGGTGGAATCTGCGGTCAGGGTTAGGGTTCCGCGGCTGGGGGCGAGCGAGAGGACGGGAACGAATTGGGGACCGCCTGTTTTGCAGAATGCACCCTGGACGTGCTTTCGTTGCTTAACACGTCCTCGTTTGGGCGCGGGAGAAGGGTGTGCTTGGAATTTTGAACAGTATGGAGGGCATGCGATGTAGGGAAGCAGGTGACGTTGAAAGGCTGGTAGTTTGGGAGGATGGAAGAAAGGGTGATGAGATGAGATGAGATATGATTGATGATCAGGTGAAGAACAAAGATGGATGGCATGTATGAATTGTCGGTGTGGTCTTGCGGATCCTTTTTGTCTGTGGTGGCGTGTTTCACGTGTTCAACTAGCTTTGGCAAATATTATTCAAGTATGTAACTAAATTCTGGTGTAAAATTACATGTATATGGCCGGTTCATCAAAACTTTTTATTCTAGCGTAAAATGAACTTGGCATTTTTAGTGTAATTGTTTATACTATATAAAGTCAGACTGTGGTTCTGTTCCAAATTCAAGGAATGCCAGCAATGAAGGAACAAGAACATAGAAACAAGGTGTGAGCCTGTGAGGATAAAGAGTGATAAGGAACAATAGAAGATGCTCTTTTTCGTGTGGCGGTCAAACGCCAGCGCGTGGAATCAACACCGATGTGAGAATGATTGATTGGTAAGGGGAGCTCATTATCAACGATTACGTGGGCTGCCATTTTCGATACCGGGCCAAATCCGGCCTTACATGCAAACCTACTGGTGTACATTTCACTCCCTTTAGGGTGTGTTTGGTTGGATGTTAAAGATGGATGGGACGGAATTATCCACGATATTTTGGATGAACTCATCCACTATGATATTTGGTTCGATGGATAGAGTCATTTCTAGTTTTAGTTTGGTTGGAGGGATAAGTATGAGAGGGACGAGAATTATTATCTAATTGTACTTATATAATTATCATTATTAATATATAAATTAACATTTGTTAAATTAAATTATTAATATCTTATCATAATTATTACTAATTAATTAAAAATACTTAATAACAGTAATAAATATTTTATTTAGTTAACAAATGATCTGATAATTAATACATTAACACTTATAAATACTAAATACTTGATAATATTGATTAATTATTAATATAATATGCTAAATATTATTAATCTCTTACTAATCAGCATGCTTAGCAAAGTGGGATGGCTTTATCCCACCATTTTTAAAGGATGAGGCTATCCAACATATTGAGAGAATATTCTCAACAGGTATATCCTTGTCTCTGCTTGACGCTGAACCAAACAAGTGTCAAAGTGGAATATTCATGAATGATCCCGTCCCATCCCTCTTTGTCCCTTTAACCAAACACACCCTTATTCTCAAGAGTCTAGAGTGAACAGATGCCTTGTTGCAGATGAGTTTTGACGAATCCTAAAACAAAACTTTCATGGTAACTTGTCTGAAGATTTGTGTATCTATCAAACTCGTATCGAATTGGGTTTTGTTGGGCCCCAAGGAGCACAAGCATAAAACATGGGACGACGACAAAATAAAAAAGGGATACGAGTGAGTGATATGGTTTGAATTTGCACTAGAAATAAAGAAGATGCTTATTAGATCTTCGTCAGCTCATATACCCGTCGTCGACCTCACAGAATGGCAGCAGCAGTGGGGCCGAATCTGCGGAGAGCCATATGACCATTAGTAGGCTGCTGAAAAGGTGAGCATGCAACTTCTTGGCTGGTGTTGGACCTTTGGTTGGTCTGGTCCATCATCAAATGCTACTCCACATACAGCAATGTCATTGTGCTCACTGCTCGGTCGCTGCAAATTCTTTTTCTCTTCATGCCTTTCCTTTATACTCCTCCCACAAACTAAAGCAATAGCAGGTGGATGGAACAGATGGATTCCCTCCTTTTTATCACCAGCTACAACTACAAGTAATGGCGTGCAAACACCTGGAAATGTGTCCCTCAATTTACTATTTTTTGTATCGATTTTCAGTCAGTGTCTGAGCGATGAATGCGCATAAGAATTTATCTGTGCAGGGGTGTTCTGTCTCGAAGAAAAAATTAAAGAAGCTGATTGAGAGTTAACCACCATTGTCGTCGGTTCATTAAAAAAAAGTCATTGCCATTTGAAGTCCAGAACCCAACTGTATATTAGTATATATTTCAGCAAGGAAAAGTGGAAAAATTATTTTGAAAATAGCATATTACAAGCAGATAAAAGAGGTTAAATACTAAATACTTTTTAGTGCCCACATGGGCACATGATATAAAATAAAAGTCCAGGTATATTTGGAAAAGAAAGTATGAAGTGATCAAGAAGATTTGCTACATCTTTTGATATCTCTGCTCCTCGAGGATTAACAACAAGTGGATTCCACCAACATATTTTATGCTTATACAAATGGTTGACATGCTGTGAGCCGTTGCTTCTGATCCAATGCTCATTATGAGATTAAAGAAAGCTAATCCCATTCTTCCCTGGATGCAAAGCAAAAGAGACAGCACCATCGCTCACCTCCTAATGATCCCAAAAAGAACCACCATGGATATATAAAAACACACATATACCTCATCTCTACCCCGGCAATAGTGTTGTGGCTGACCCGCAGAAATCATGGTTTTTTTTTTCTAACCATATTCTCAGAAAAAACATATTTCTGGTGTCTTGCACTCTGTATTACATGGATGATAGAACTTTACATCAGATACATGAATGGTCATTCATTAGAATATTGGAAAGGTGGCTGAAAACTCTTTGATTTGTCTATTGCAAAAGGTAGTTAGTTTAAATCAGGGATTTAACTAGATATTATTAATACTAATGCTAAGTCCAGTGCAGCTATCTTGAAGCCAAATGGTGATAAGTAACCGCCACTTCTCTGCGGGGAGTTGGTCAGCTGCAAAGCATGCCTTTTTTTTTTTTCTTTTACAAACAGGAAAGTAGTCATGAAGCACACCTTTTTGTCTTGTGATCCAACACTGAAAAATTGTTCTGAAATTGACTTGTACATCACTACAACTTGGCATTTCACAGATGGTAAAGATGGAACTTGAAGTAGCTCTGCTAAATTAGATTTCTTATATTAGCGACAAGTTTGTTGCTGGTAAAGAGTTTGCATTGCGATTTCAAGTTGTTTTGGATTGGTCCATAGTTATATCATGCATCAGAAGTAAAGTGTATTCCCCGTGTACACTTACATATTTGTATCATTTGCCAGCCCCTTTAATGGAAGTAAAAAAATAAAAGACAGGAAAAAAGTAACGTGTATGAATAATGCCACTGATTTCAGACTTTTGTATCTCACCTTGTTCTGTTTATCAATTGAATGAATAGCACAAGTGTCCAATGACGTCCATAATTCTCTGTCATCCAAAATTCATTGTGTTATTAGACTTTGAGTTGCCACTTGCCAGAAAATTAAACTCCTCTCGGTTGCTTCGTCAAGCAACCTTCGACCTGCCTTCTGAAATGTTATCTTTTAGGGCCTTTTTCTCTGACTCGCGTGATTTGGACTTCTAACCATATCCCTGTCACCATTCATAAATTATCGTTAATCTTGTCAATGGATTTCCAATTCCACGAACATGAAAATAACAAAACTTCAAAAATAAAGTTAATTGGGGATTGGTGCGCTTTTGATTAGCTCCCCATATAAACATAGACACTGCTGGATTAGACCCCCCAAAAACGCAAGGATATATATAACCGATAATTTACTTAGGTCTATTTAGTTAGAGTTTGGTTAAAATGAGTGTTTGGCACGAATATGGTCACAACGAATAATCATAAGGATCTTAATACTGAGAATTACTGAATTATTACCATTCTCATAACCAACATATGAAAGTGTGAGCATATATAGCATTATCATTTTTTTTTCTAATTATAGGGAAACTATTTTTCTAGTTATAGGGAAATTATTAACTATGGAAAAATTAGTTACCAACTCCATACAGTTCATTACAGCTATATATGTTTCCATGCGCCTCCGGAGTCAACTGTACCCTAAACTATTCTCAGGTTATACCTGAACCAGAAGTCTTTGGCTTATAACACAATCAATTTGGCCGACATGCAAAACAACCTAGATCACGTCAAGATCATGCTATCTGACTTGCATGCGAAGACAAAGTCTGCTAACTAACCGTATGAAATCTATAGGTCACCACTTCTCGTTATTCCACCTAAATGAGACTTGCTTAAGAAGACACAATAAGACAGGGTACACGATGTTGCAAAACTAGAAATGGTTGGGTTCTATTTTCATGTTGTTCCACTTAATCTCTCAGAATCAGAATAAGAATGGAAATTCTAAGTTGAATCTAAAAACCCCACAAATAAAATTCTAGTTGCATGTGTAACGCTACTTTTTTGTGACGGAAATGCGCAATGCTACACCTGTACACATAGGCCGCAGTTTTTCTTTTTTGGGTGAATTGTCGTGTTGATGTGTTTATGTATCTTTGGGACGGTAATATGTATTCTAGTTAAAAGCTTAAGTTAATGTGCTGCTCTAAAACCTAACACGTTGAGTATGATGTAATTTGGATCATTACTATACAACCACTATTTTTTCCCCTTACCTAACACATTGATCGGCATGTAGTTTGCATCAATATTATACAACCACTATATTGTTTCCCTCATCTCCACCGTTTAGTTGACATCCTCATATTTTTTTTTCTACGATTTATAGTGGAGTTTACCTATATAGCTAGCTACTACTTGTAGTACTACTATTTTATTTAGTGCTAACTAGTGGTGGTAACCAGAAGGAGTGTATGCGTATACTAATGTAATTAGTTAACGACTTTCTTTGTGGCGCCGGGATGCGCGGGTGACTTTGATGACTAGCTTGTCATCACCACTGTCCTCAACTGATCATCTGAATGTCGACTTTTTCAACCCGACCCGTTCCACACATGATTGAAAGCATTGATGTAGAGATGAGCGGCTCTTACTCGTCCCAGCTTAATTAAGCACACACTAGTACTAGTATGAGATGGCTGCATCCGCAAAGCCTGTTGACTGCCACGTGTCACCCTCCTGCGGCCGTTGACTTGCATTAGCCGCCGTAATCAGCGGCTACAGGAGGTCGCTTCCATTAAAGGCGAGCGGGGACAAGGGATAGTACAAGCAAAGAAGAAGATGACACGGATCAATTTTCTTGTGAGAGCCTGAGAGGTAGTGTCCAAAAGCATCCAACAGAATGAGGCGATTAAAGAAACCAAAGTTGGCAGCCGATGATTAAAGCAAGCACTCAACTAGGAAAGCAGGAAACAACAACTTAAGGTGGATCACGAATAATGCCCATCCCCTTCATTAAAAAATTCATTCATTTACCTGAAAAATTAGGACATTTTTTTTTTGGATCGATGTAGCGGCAGTGCTAATTATACTTAAGCACAGTACAGTCAAACCCAAACAGAGTATAGTTAAATAGGTAGGTCTCTCTGTCCCTCCTCTGGACTTTAGCTGCCCTCCCAATGTCTCTTGCAACTTGCAAGGGAACATGAGGCAAAGCAGGATGCAAGACACACAAGCAAACTCAGTGCGAGAATAGAACACGAGCAAATACTCTAGAGATTAGATCATGATCTGGAGATGTAAATTCTTGCCGTTTGCTTACGATTAGCTGGAAGCTCCCAACGGTTGATCAATGCTAACCAGTTTGTCCTGACTGGAGATATGGGAAGCAGAGCAGCAGCGATACTATTGGTTGTGTCTTTGATCGTCCTGTGGCGGTCCGAGATCGGCACCGCGCGGACTGCGCAGCGCTGCGGCGCCGGCGACCTGGAAGCTCTGCGCGGCTTCTCCGCCGGGCTCGACGCGGCGGTGGACGGCTGGCCGGTCGCCTCCGACGACTGCTGCGCGTGGCCCGGCGTTGTGTGCAGTAACGCGGAGGAGGTGATCGGTCTGGTGCTGCCGAACCGGACGCTACAGGGCCAGGTGTCGGCGTCGCTGGCCGGCCTCGCCGCGCTCCGCGTGCTCAACCTCTCGAGCAACGCGCTGCGGGGCCCGCTCCCCGCAGACTTGCTCCTCCGCCTCCGCCGCCTCGAGGTGCTCGACGTCAGCGGCAACGCGCTCTCCGGCACCGTCGATGAGCTCCTCCTCCTCCCGTCGTCGATGCGCGTGTTCAACGTGTCCAACAACGCGTTCGCCGGCGGCCACCCGGTGCTCCGCAGCGGCGGCGCGGCGAACCTGACCCACTACGACGCGTCGGGCAACGGCTTCGACGGCGCCGTCCAGGCTGCCCGGTTGTGTCAAGGCGAGTCCCCATCTCTGCGCGTTCTAAGGCTGTCGATGAACCGGCTCTCCGGCGATTTCCCGTTCGGGTTCGGGCAATGCCGGTCGCTCGTGGAGCTCGCGCTCGACGGGAACAACATCGGCGGCGCGCTCCCCGACGACCTTTTCAGTGTGACGTCGCTGCAAATCCTCACCGTCCACACCAACTCCGTCTCCGGCGGGCTCTCCACGCGATTACGCAACCTCAGCAGCCTCGTCCGCCTCGACCTCTCCTTCAACGCCTTCACGGGGAAACTACCAAACGTATTCGACACGCTCCCCGCCCTCGAGGAATTCTCGGCGCCAAGCAACCGGTTCTCCGGCGAGCTGCCGGCGACTCTCTCGCGGTGCCGGCGGCTGCGCGTGCTCAACCTCCGCAACAACACGCTCGCCGGCGACATCGTCAACAATCTGGACTTCAGGAAGCTAAGCAACCTGGCGTACCTCGACCTCGGCGTCAACAACTTGACGGGTCCCATCCCGGCGAGCATCCCGGAGTACTGTAAAGGGATGACGGCGCTCAATCTCGGAAGGAACAGGCTCACCGGCGAGATACCGGCCTCCTTCGCCGGCTTCTCGTCGCTGTCGTTCCTGTCCCTCACCGGGAACAGCTTCACCAACGTCACGTCGGCGTTACTGACGTTGCAGTCTCTCCCCAACCTGACCAGCCTCGTGTTGACCAAGAATTTCCTCGGCGGCCAGGAGATGATGCCATCGTCAGGCATAATCACAGGTGGTTTCCGAAGCATGGAGGTGCTGGTGATCGCCAACTGCGAGCTCCGCGGCACGATCCCGTCCTGGATCGCGGGGCTCCGGAAGCTGCGAGTGCTGGACATCTCATGGAACCGCCTCACGGGCCAAATCCCACCGTGGATCGGGGAATTTGACCGGCTCTTCTACCTCGACGTGTCCAACAACTCCCTCCACGGAGAGATCCCCGGAACCCTGCTGGCGCGCTTACCGGGTCTCATGAATTCCGACGACTCCGGGGTGCAGGAGCAGGAGCAGGCGGTGCAGGACTTCCCCTTCTTCATGCGGCGCAACACGTCGGTGAAGGGCCGGCAGTACAACCAGGTGAGCAGCTTCCCGCCGTCGCTCGTGCTGGGCCACAACCACCTCACCGGCGCCGTACCCAAGGAGCTAGGGGAGTTGACCAAGGTGCACATCGTTGACCTGAGCTGGAACAGGCTGTCCGGGCCCATACCGACGGAGCTGTCCGGGATGAGCAGCGTCGAGACGCTGGATCTGTCCCATAACAATCTCTCCGGCACAGTCCCGGCGTCGCTGACCAGACTCAGCTTCCTCTCCCGGTTCGACGTCTCCCACAACAACCTCTCCGGCCAGGTCCCTGTTGGTGGGCAATTCTCCACCTTCTCGCGCGACGACTTTGAGGGGAACCCGTTTCTCTGCGGAATCCATGTCGCGCCATGCACCGGGCATAGCAAGGAGCCACCGGAGGCTGTTGATACGAAGCGGAGGAACGCGGGGGGCGTGGTGGCGGCGGCGATCAGCGTGGGCACGGCGCTGCTCCTTGCCGTGGTCGCGGCGGTGACGTGGCGGGCGTGGTCCAGGCGGCGGCACGAGGACAACAACAACGCCAGGGTGGCGGCTGATTACGACGATGAAGATCTCGAATTGATGAACAAGCAGAACAAGTCGTCGACGATGGTGGTGCTGTTCCCCCAAATTGACGACGACGACGACCAGCAGCAGCAAGAAAGTTTGACGGTGGAGGATGTGGTGAAGGCGACGGGTAATTTTGACGAGTCGAGGATCGTAGGGTGCGGCGGGTTCGGGATGGTGTACCGCGCGACGCTCCCCGACGGCCGCGACGTCGCCGTGAAGCGCCTCTCCGGCGAGTTCTACCAGATGGAGCGGGAGTTCCGCGCCGAGGTGGAGACGCTCTCGCGTGTGCGCCACGCCAACCTGGTCCCGCTGCAGGGCTACTGCCGCCGCGCGGGTGGCAACAACAACAACAACAAGGCGGCGGACCGGCTCCTCATCTACCCTTTCATGGAGAACGGCAGCCTCGACCAGTGGCTCCACCACCACCACGAGTCCCAATCCCTTCCGTGGCCGGCGAGGTTGGGGATCGCGCGCGGCGCGTCAAGGGGACTGGCCCACCTGCACGCCACGTCGGAGCCGCGGGTCCTGCACCGCGACGTCAAGTCGAGCAACATCCTCCTGGACGCGCGGATGGAGCCCCGACTCGCGGATTTCGGGCTCGCCAGGCTCGTGGCGTGCCCCACCGACACACACGTCACCACCGACCTCGTCGGAACGCTCGGGTACATCCCGCCGGAGTACGGACACTCGTCGGTGGCCACGTACCGCGGCGACGTGTACAGCCTCGGCGTCGTCCTCCTCGAGCTTGTCACCGGACGCAGGCCCGTCGACATGGCGCGACCCGCCGGCGACGGACGCGACGTCACGTCGTGGGCGCTCAGGATGTGGCGCCAGGGCAGAGGCCACGAGGTCGTCGACGCCACCAGCATCGTCCAAGCAGACCATAAGAGGGAGGCCGTCAGGATGCTCGACGTCGCGTGCGCATGCGTCAACGAGAACCCAAAGTCGAGGCCCACGGCGCAGCAGGTCGTACAGTGGCTCGACGCCATCGCCGCCTCATCGTCAGAGCACGACAGGCCGAATATTACTGGCTCTATGTAGCTGCTGCAGATCATCAAGGAACCAACATCTCTGCTGCTGCCTGCTGCACAGAGCACAATGCCAATAACGGCAGCTGCACAGGAACAAACAAACCCGCAGCGTTGCTAAACGGAATCAAAGTTTTGGAGTTCGTTTAACCACACCCAACAAAAATTTGTGTAACCATACAAACAGCAATTGACCATCTTGTACTTGTTATATGTATAAATATGTATATACTCCCTCCATACTTCAAAAAGAAGTCGTTTTAGTTACATGGATGAGTCGTTTTCTTAAAAGGCACAAAAATATTATGGTAATAGAAAATTAAACCAGCAACCTCATAGGTTGAGCACTTTTACCCACAAGCAGCAACCAATTAGGTGACTACATATTATTGAATTTGTTAGTTCCAAAACATCTTTAATAAAGACAGAGAGATAAAATATCTTTTAATTAATGACTCATTAGTATGCTAAATCATATCTAAACGACATCCTTTTTAAGTATGGAGGGAGTACATAGCAAATCTATGTCTTGTTGATGTACAACACAGACTTTATGAGTATCAGACCATGAATCATCCCAGTCAGTCATGGTCCATCCCTTCTTTGCTATTGATATACATGTAGATCGGTTACATGCTAGTTATCGCGTGCACATGGCATGCGTCTACAAACTACACAAGTCAAACACACATAGACAAACATCAAATTCACAACTTTTCAAAAAAATGGACTTTTGTTTTTTATCTTTCTCACCGGTGACGTGAATTTTCTTAATATCAAAACTTTGTAACTTGTAACAAGGTATTCTAGGAAATATTTTTGGCCAGTTTAGACAAACCTTTGCAAAGATATTCAATTCATACTTACAAAAAAATGAATGAAAGGACACTACATGTGTGTTTTGCATTTTTTAGCTTTTTAATCAATCTGCAAGTCAAGGAACTTTGTATATGAAAACTTGTATTGTTGATTGTAATAGTAAAGTTTTTATCTAAAAACTCACACTTATAGTAATGGTAAATATTTCCTCATCATAGTTGTAGGATCGAAGGACCCCGGCTAGAGAGGGGAGGAGGGTGAATAGCCAAATTAAAAAATTAAATGCTAACTATCCAACTAATTGTGGAATTTAAAAACAAATGGATAAAAGTAATAAATTGACAACTAAACCTAGGTTTGAGCTAAAGTAGGTTGATAATCCTATGTGACATACATCATGCAATTTTTAGTATGTAAAAAACATATGAAACTATAAATCAAGAGACAAAGGATATTTTCCCGTGGTCTCGGTGATTTGCTGATCACCCCTAATCCACGTTGAGGTGGATTCAAGCGTATGATGTGCTTCTCTCCTCAAGTATCCACTTCTCCACCACCAAGAAGGGCTCACAAAGAACAACTTGAGATAGAACACAATCAATACCTTGAACCTCTCCAAACCTCAATCCCACTAGGGTTGCTCTTCACCGCTCCGGCGAGGCGAGCACCGCACCTCTCATAAGAATCCGGGCCTCCTTCACAAACTTCTTGAAGGGCTCACGGATTTGACTCCTTCAAGCCGTCTAGGAGGCGGCAACCTCCAAGAGTAACAAGTCGATGACGCTTGCTTGAGGATCCCAAGTGCCACAATGCTCAAATCACTAAAGATTAGGGTACTCACACTCACACACTTGCAATCTTTCCACTAAAGCTTTGTGTGAGAGGGGAATGAGCTCCAAAGGATGTACAATACTTTTCTAATAGTCAAGAGAGCCTCTATGCATGGGATAGAGGAGGTATAAATAGCCCACCCTTTGAAAACTAGCCGTTACAGCTTTCTGCGCACCGGACGGTCTGACCGTGACTCCACACGGTCAATCATAGTACAACCAAACGACGAGTTTGACTTTCAAACTCGCTCTGGCACGAGCCCTACGGTCAGACCGTCAACACCCACGGTCAGACCGTTGGGACACTTTCAACTTTCACCTGAGAACAAAGCCTCTACCGACACCGGACTTGCATCGGCGGTCAGATCGTGGTTCCCGACGGTCAGACCGTCGGGCCACCACCCGAGCAACCAGAGAGGGCACTCCTCGGGCCGTCTCTGGAGAGCACCGGCGGTCAGACCGTGGGTCCTGGTGGTCTGACCGCTAGGAGCGACCTGCCAGCCCTCCTTCGTTTACTTCTTTGCTTTCTCTCAAAGAATGGGGCAATCTCAACTCACAAAGAACCACTCACAAAGATAGGAATTGAGCATTTGTGGCAACCATGGATACTCAAGGTCATTTCATCGACCCCTCTTGATAGTACGACATTTAACCTATAATCCGGTCACTTATCTCTAATCTCCTTGTGACCGGCAAAACAGAAAAACTCTATCAAGATACCTTTGCCTTGAGCCATCCATATATATATCACTTCATCCATCATTCCATCCCTTATTTTGACTACAACTATAATCATCTCAACAACGTAGTTAGTCAAAAATAAGGGTCGTCATTAATTACCAAAACACTAAAAAGAGCCTAGATGCTTCAATCTCCCCCTTTTTGGTAATTGATGACAACATAAGAAGTGATATAAAGACTATGAGCCGATAAAGATATTTAATACATAAATCAGGCTCTAAGATGAGTCACAAGATAAAGAACACATGCTATAGAATTTTCAAGACATGAACATATGAAAAAGTTAATGAACTCACCAAATGGTAAAACTCCCCCTAAATTGGTGCATTGATCAAGATATATCCAAAACATGGCAATGCATATTTTCAAAAGAAAAAATTGGCAGTGTTTACCTTGTACCATTGGATGCGAGGAGGCAAATAATAACCAATATATAGCAATATAGATCATTTCAAATAAGAACATCCTCATCATCCACACATTTGAACCATTAAGATGAGATGAACATAGATAATAAAAGAACTAACATAGTTCATCACATAGATAATAGAGCAAATTGTCCAAGGTGCATAAAGAAATTACAACCCAACATGGTGACATAGTTCAACAAACACAAATAAGTTCAAATACGCATGAAAGTAAGATACATATGAGATGCACATGCAAATGCAAGATAGATAGATCAAGAATCATGGCTTGCATCTTTGTTTTCTTTTCTCCCCCTGACTCTAGCATCTCATCATAACATCACTTCACATTATGTTCTCCCCCTTTGGCATCAATTGACCAAAAATGTTCAAGACTTCAATCATCTTGAGGAGGAGGCGCAGGTGCATACCAAGGTGGCTGGAAAAACTCTGGAGGTGGCACTGGTACGGGAAAGTAGCCATAAATATGAGAAGATAGTGCCTCATAGTTAGACTCTAAACTCTACATCCAAGTGATGAGATCATTAATATAAGACCTAGCTGCCTCATAGGATGTCCTAGCTGCCTCATATGAAGATCTGGCTGCCTCATAAGAATTACGAGCCTCAACACTCGAGGCTTGTATCTGATCAAACCTGTGCATAACAGGCTAAAAATACTGATCAAAGTAAGTGGTCATGCCTGCAAAGAATGTCGGAGGCGGAGGAGCATACTGTGACCAATCCATCTGTGGAGGTGGTGGCACTAGGGGACCCTGTGGTGCCGGGGGAACCTCTGCCTGAACATGTGCCTCTTCTTCCTCATCTTCTGCAGCTGGTGCCGCTGGCGGTGCTATGAGTTCGTGCTTTATTGAACTGAAGGGCTGATATTGAGGATGTCTCTGGAAAAGATACCGAGTTGGAAAATTGCTCTTCTTAAGAATCAGAGACATAATATAAGGGGCATAGTAAAGACTAGTCCTCACTGCCATGTTGTAGCTCTCTATCTCCTTCATAATAAGGAGCACCACATCAAACACCTGTCCTTGCATGATATAGTCAATAAGGTTCCAATAGTAGTCCCGAATAGCCTCAGAATTTCCACCTCGAGGATAAAAAGTCATCCTTACTATCTTGTTGATGACCTTGGGCATATAGAGAAGACCACCGACATTGTCCAATTTTCTTATGCGAGGAAATATTTTTTGCCAGTTTAGACAAACCTTTGCAAAGATATTCAATTCATACTTACAAAAAAATGAATGAAAGCACACTACATGTGTGTTTTGCATTTTTTAGCTTTTTAATCAATCTACAAGTCAAGGAACTTTGTATATGAAAACTTGTATTATTGATTGCAATAGTAAAGTTTTCATCTAAAAACTCACATTTATAGTAATGGTAAATATTTCCTCATCATAGTACAAACCAAAGGCTTTGTACAAATCGTGTGCAGCTCTTTCCCATTCCCCCACTAAAGCGTTTGCTTTTCCACAAGCTCTATGAGCATCAACAGACCCAGGTTCAATCTGTTGTGCATAAATTGTTACAAACGTACTAAGATAAAGCTATATACTAGAACCAGTTAGATAAACCATGCGACATAAATATCTCAATTTGATATAACCTGCAACATATACTTAGCCGAGCACAAATGTTGCAGTATACTCTCAACTAGAGCAACAGTAGTCAATCAAATAAGACATGCAACATACACTCAACTAGAGCACATACAACAGTAGAATATAGCTTATCACCTCAAGTACAACAGTAGTCAATTACTCTCTCAAGAGATAGAGGTCTCTACAATACATAAGCATAATAGGTAAATTACATCTTTTATCAATAGTAAATTTCAACCAATAGCAGAAAATTTAAACAACCATGCATACGAAGGTTACTTTTCCCTTTTCTTGTATTATGTTACTTTTACATACTAATTTATTTAACTAATATTGATATACATACTATGACATGTCTGATACAATGTTTAGGAGTATAAATAGCCATATAAGGCACATACAATTATGATTGTTTGTACTTTTTGTGGCACTAATTGCAGTTGTATAGAGCAATTCCTCATTGATTGTTGTAGCTACAACTACAAACAACAGTTCCAACAAAGCGCATTTGATCAATAACCGTGTATCACATTAGGGCACAAGAGGTTGTATGCTATTTGTTTACTCTTAAATTTTGAGATCAATCTAACTAGGTAAAAGCTTTGGTATTGTTCTTTTACTTTGGAATGGTAGGTTCATTTTATTACCCCCACTATATGTTCTATATAATGAAATGGGATTTCCACATTCTTTTATTTTTTATGAAGAAAATCTACACCATTTGTTTGTTAAGATGATTTAACAAGTGTTTCGATTCTAAATCATTAATCAAAATATCTAATTTCTAGTACCCACAAAGCACACATGCATGGCCTTTCATCCCTTGTTGTAAGTTTGAATTGGATATGTTTCCAAGGTTTTCTAAACAAAATTTTGATTATAAATAGTTCTTAGAACACATTGTTTCAAGTTACAAAGTTGTAATATTAAGAAAATTTAGATCACCGGTGAGAAAGATAAAACAAAAGTCCATGTAAAAAACTTGTAAATTTGATGCGTGAAATATACTAACTGCTCAAAAACTTTAATCAAACGAGTGTCTGGAAAACATTACTATGGATATATTTTGGGATGAAGTAGAGAATAGATGAAGTAGAAAACATACAAGTTGAGTCTTATTTTTTAGGAAATAAAAAAATCATAGTGGGTCTTATTTTACAAAATTAATTCTAAATAATATGGTGGTTCAAATAAAATAAAAACTTTGGGTTACAGTTGAGGAGAAATGCGTCTAAATTTGCAATTCAATTTGATTACCATTCGGTCCAATCAAAATGCACCATCAAATCCGATTCTAAATTGAGATAAATCTTATTAATTCGTTTACTATACTAATAATTTTTCATAGTGAGAGATTACTAAACATTCTCGTTTTTCAACAAGCATCTACCACTAAATATGCACCTGAGTATGGTTTCTCTACTCTTTTATTTTGGTACGAGCTCTAGCAGTCTATCCTTACTGGTTTTATGTTAATCACTAACATAATGATCGCTCTACCTATAGGAAAAACCGCTACCCACTTGCTATTTTGTTGGACCGATTTCATCAAGATCGGAGCTACATATAATGTTTTCAGATAACAGAATTGCTAAACGTTAGTTATTAGCTAGATAATGATTATATGGGCTTGATGATGAATAAGAGGTAGAGAATTCAGGTTGCGGCAACCGAAGAGATCCTGACTCACTCGCCTGATGGAGTAGAGAAGAGAATGACGATGCCACGCTGGGATATGCAACCCTGTGTGCACACGAGGGAGTATTCATGTGTTACCAGCAAGCAGCTTTGTTGTTGCGACGGTAGATCAGCCCATCATCCAGCTCAATTATTAGAGACGGACGTCCTGCTGGTGTTGGCTCCACTGTACCTATCTCTAAACTCTTGAACAAAAATTCATTGTCATCGCACAGACAGACAAATTCTCCTCCAGGTGGTCCTGAAACAACACGAGAATCAGCACCACTGTTCTCTGATCAATGCATAACCACAATCAAATTAAATGATGGCTAATAGTAGTAAACAGTAGGTTCTCGTGCACGATATGAGTTGCATGCAAACGTGGAGCGAAGCAGTGACGGTCCATGCTGTCACATGGGCGCCAAGAAGGGAGGATACGAACAAGACGAACAGCATGAATGATTGGGAGCCCCACACAGGCGGCAGCATCGGCATTCGGCACGGCGTTCATTCATGCATCCCCTTCCTTTCCTTGCACGAAGCCGCGGTTGTCGCTCGCTCTCGCTTCCACGTGGGCCCGGGAGTCGTGGAGCGAGCAGCTGGTGAGACAGACAGAGGTGGGGCCTGCCTCTGCCTAGGCCTAGCTACGAGCTCGAGTAGGCGCGAGGACCAACGAGTAGTGAGGGAGAGAGTGCAGTGGCCGTTGCCGGTGAGGTAATCACCACCTCACTCCTACTCCCGTTACACTCAACATTTGACCATCTTGCCCTCCCTTCCCGTTTCCTCCTTCGCACTTTACTTTGTGGTGGCACGACCTGTAAATGTGCGCGAACTCGAGCCCCGGAAGCGTCATCACGGAGTCCGTCAAAAGGCAGTCAAAAGTACACACACTCCCGAGCTCAACTTTAACTCACCTCATCACTGCCTTGATCTCTTTCTTCTCTCTCTTCCCGCACTCCACACCTCAGCCTGACCAGTAGTGACCAGGCCACCACCCGCACAGTCACGCCGCCGCAGATCCCCGGCTCCGGCTGCGCGCCGCCGCCATGGAGTACGAGCGCATTGAGAAGCCGTTCCCCACCCAGGTGCACGCCGCCGCCATGGATTCTGCTCATATGTCGGCTCGGTTGACCAATGCGGTCTGCTGTTCACATTCTGCGTGTGTGCGTGTTCTATTAAGCAGGGCGGCGGGTTCTCGCCCAAGCGGCTGCGCGCGATGCTGCTCGGAGTCGACAAGCGGCGCAAGGGGCAGGACGAGGACGCCGACGAGGACTACGACGCCGTGCCCAAGGCCTCCGTCAGATCCGACGCCGATGCGCGCGGTGAGCAATTCCTCCTCCTCCTCTCCATTTCTTCGCCCTCGTATAATGCTGCTAATAATTAGATTTTTTTGGGGGGGCGTTATATGAGATGGGCGCTTGTTTGGCTCTGTGTCCAAGCTGGCATCTTTTGCAATTTCTGCTGCATTGCTTGATTTGGACACATTTCATTTCGTCAGTGATTAATAGGGTTCAAATTTTCCTTTTACCTGCCTGATGCGGTTCTAGGAAAGGGCCAAATGTCAGCCTGGCATCTCGTGACTGGCCTAGGCTAATTGTGGCCTCCCTTTGTCCATTTTAGTCGTCGTTGAGATTTTCTTTTTGAGTTATTATGCCGGTAGTACAAGCCCAATGAGAATACATTTACTCGCCTAAATTACTGAATTTCAGTTCGGAATGTGATAGCTGTATCAGTAGGTAGCTCAACTGAAAGTGTGAGACAGTGGTTGCTTGAATCTTCAGTTGGTCACTGAGTGTGAAACTATGACTGCCTGTCCCTGTAGGAGGAAGCACCATGTGCGAAGAATACAAGGACGTGGATGTGGTGAGCACCATCTCTGAATCTTCATCCTCGGTGGAGACAGGGAGTGGGCACCGATCGCGAGACACTCACTCCATAGGTTCAAGGACCAGGGCGCCTGAAGAGGACTCATGTGACTCAGAGAGCGTGGCTTCCAATTTCGAATTCCACAAGGAGAGAGGAGCGTCTGCTCGTTCAGTGGCAGCTCCAGTTGTACCTCCCTTCTCAAAGCCTGCCCCATCGAAGTGGGATAATGCCCAAAAATGGATTGCCAGCCCAACAGCAAACCGTCCCTGCAGGGCTACTAGTGGGGCGCTACCAAGGAAGGTGGAGAAACCTATCTCTGGTGCTGGGAGACTGCCGGCAACGAAGGTTGTGCTGGAGGCCACAGAGGAGATAGATACTAAGAGAATCGATCCAAGTCAGGAGAAGAGAGAAATCGGGTGGCAGAAAGCAGTGAGTTGGGCCCCTCCAGATCCCTGTCCAGAAGTGGAGCCTTGCTCAAAGAGTGCACTTGTTGAAGAAGAGACAATAACTGATTCAGCTGGTAAGGATTGAACCCTTCAGTAAAACAAAACTAACATTCTAGTCTTATCTTTTCGCATCTCTTTTAATGGAAATATAAGCAAACTCATAGAGCTTGATTTTTAGAATGTGCAGTCAATTCCTCCACGCTTCAGAGTGCAACAGCATGCATTCCTCCTCCATCAACAGTTCGGTCAGTGTCAATGAGGGATATGGGCACCGAAATGACTCCAATTGCCAGCCAAGAACCATCCCGGACAGGAACACCGGTGAGAGCAACTAGTCCATACTATTCTCGGCCAACTACTCCACGAAGGACATCAGGCCCCAATGCAATTGGTTCTGTTATCAGCCATGGAGAATGTAGCAATGCAGAATTAAGTGAACAAGAATTGCAAACAAAAACTAGGAGAGAGATAATGCTTCTTGGTACGCAGCTAGGAAAGACCAATATTGCAGCATGGGCAAGCAAAAAGGAGGAAAAGGATGCATCACTTTTGCTGAAAACATTGCCCATGGACCAATCGACACAAAACTTAACTGAAATCCGTGCAGCTGCTTGGGAGGAGGCAGAGAAAGCCAAATATTTAGCAAGGTGCTTCACTGCTTTATCAAAATATGCATCCTTGTACTTTTGAAGGAACTTTTTTGGGTGCTTGGCAGCTTATAACATTGTGCTCCTTATTCTCCAGGTTTAAGCGGGAAGAGATCAAGATCCAAGCATGGGAAGATCATCAAAAAGCCAAAATTGAAGCTGAAATGCGAAAAATTGAGGTAAGCAAAATAGCTCGTTAGTCCAGTATAAGCATGCCCATGGATCCTGTTCAAATCTTTAGCAGGCATGTTTTGTTCCTTTTACCATGTTATTTGCAACCAAGGAGAAGTTTATTCAGAAGTTAACTAGTACACTAATCTATTTTACTAGTCTGCATCATGGTGTATACTTCTATTTTTTTTGAAACTAATTATGGTGTATACTCTGCCAAAGGGGCAAAGCTTTGTTCAATATAAGATGTCCATGTATCCTTCTCAAATCTTTAGACAAATTATGTTATTTCATTTTGCCATGGTATTTGTTCAATAGAAGCGAGAATACCATATGAGGATTTTTATTTTTTCAGATGTCAGTAATGTGCATCATGGTGTAGAGTGCCCAAAATGCTTAATCAAACAGGCAAAAAGCTTAAGATACATGTATGGAATTTAGCATCTTATCAGCTCCCCTCAGCTTTCTTTTTATCTGAACTCCATGCATAATTGCATATTATTGCCCTTTGGGCCTATCTCTAGGCAGAATGGGGCAGAACAAATTATCATGGGAGAAAGGTTACGACCAGGACAACAATTTTTCTCTTGCATCTACATATTACATGGTGTTAGCAGGTGCTTGTCCTCCATTTGAATAGGAACGACATGGCACATTTTGTTTTATTCTGATGTGGTATTGTAGCTTGACCAGCGTTGTTCAGTTTGCAAGAGATGTTCAGGTTCAGAACACATAGGAAGCAAAATAGTGTTTTTTACATGGTATTTGTGATATCAATGAAGTGCTGATGTTTTGTGTTACTGAAGGTTGAGGTGGAAAGGATGCGTGCGCGTGCTCAAGACAAGCTGATGACCCATCTTGCATCGGCAAGGCACACTGCAGATGAGAAGCGTGCCGATGCGGAATCGAAAAGGAACCGTGCGGCTGCAAGGACTGCCGAGCAGGCAGAGTACATCAGGAGGACCGGTCGGGTGCCACCTTCCTTTGGATGCTGGAACTGGTGTTCGTAGAAGGCATGCAAAGCCATCTCTGAAGATCCATGAAGCATCTCCCTGTTACTGTCTACTAGCAAATGAGAATGATATTGATATGAATCTAGTCTTGCAAAATATGCCCCCTTCTGTCGGTTCAGTAGATATGTGACAGAAGAGTGAGTCACTCACTTGTATATGTGTGTAAGATTCGAGCTTCTTGCATTATGTGCTGTGCAGTCCCTGTAAGTGTCACAGATGTACTGAATTCATGGTTAATGGTAGTTGAGAATCAGCCTTGGCTTGAATTGTCCACATATACATCAAGAACCCCGAGCTCATGTCTCCAAAAAAAAAAAAAAACCCCATCTCAGTTTGGAGATACTTGCAGAATTGCAGACCGTTCTATTTATGTTCATATGTGATGATCATGTCCACATATACATCAAGAACCCCGAGCTCATGTCTCCAAAAAAAAAAAAAAACCCGATCTCAGTTTGGAGATACTTGCAGAATTGCAGACCGTTCTATTTATGTTCATATGTGATGATCATGTCCACATATACATCAAGAACCCCGAGCTCATGTCTCCAAAAAAAAAAAAAAACCCGATCTCAGTTTGGAGATACTTGCAGAATTGCAGACCGTTCTATTTATGTTCATATGTGATGATCAGGATTTACAGCAAGCACTCATCACAGGACTATTTAGTTCAGATTTATAGAAAAGATCAAAAGATGCTCTTTTGTGGCACATAAAGTTAACTGAATTCTTTCAGGGATAGATTTTTCCCCTGATTATTAGAAACAAAAGAAAAAAACAGAGCATATTGATGGTTTCAATCCAGAGATACAAGTAGCTAGTAGCATTTACTACAACAGGAAGGATAGTTGCACTCATACAGCATCGATAAGTTCTGGTCAGGGCAGAGCAAGGTAATGTGAACAGATACTGATTGAACATCTCTGGCCATAATGGCCGCTAGAGGAACTGAACTATTCGAATTTCTTGATGAGGGAGAGGTCGTTGAGCATCTTATCGATCTTGTCGTTGCCCTGCTCGCCTTCTGGGAACCTGCCCCCGGAGGTTAGGGTTGGGACGAGGGCGATGGCCTCGCCGCTGGTGTCGGGGCAGAGGTTGCCGAGGGTGCAGAGCTCGAACTCGGCGAGGCCGTAGCGGCTGAGCGTCTCGCGGACCTGGCGGACGGCGTCGGGGTTCTTGTAGCGGCTGAATCGCTTCACGTACTGCAGCGACTTCTCGAAGACCTGGGACACCTGCGAGGAAGGGTCCGAATCCGACGCGTGCTGCTGGATCTGCTCGTACTTGTGCTCCAGGATGATGGCCACCTCGCAGTTCATCAGGCACTTGGCCTTCAGGAACTCTGCACCGCGAATTTTTTTCTCCCTTTTTTAGTAATGATGAAATCGCATCGCATCACGAGGAGGATGGCAGGGGAAACCCTAGCCACCGGAAAAAACTGGGGGAAGGACATGAGAGAAGAAGATCGAACCTTCGCCGATCTTGAGCTCGGCGGCGTTCTCCTCCTCCTCGCCGGACATCTTGCTGCCGTTTCTTCTTCCTCCTCCTCGGGATCGAAACGAGAGAGCGGTATGGATGTCGTCGGAATTGCAGCGGTTGATGACACAGCCTGCCTGCCCTGAAGGCGGCGGCGGAAAAGAGAACACAAGAGAAGACGAGACTAGAGAGAGAGGGAGGATAATTAGGCCGGGGAGGCCCATAAGAAGTTTTTGAAGCCGACTAGGCCGTGGGTTTCATGGGCCCGTACCCGGTCCATCGATTACCTTGACCAACGATGCAGCCCACAAAATACCAGACCAGACCTTCCTTACTATATAATATATATACGTCTTCCCCACCCCACTCCACTCTCCAGTCCACTGCCCGGTGCCCGCCGCCCCGCCCTAGCCTCTCCGGCGTCTCCGCTCCGGTCACCGCCATGCCGCTTCCCGGGCTCCGCACCGGCGCCGCCGCCGGGCCTGCTTCCTCTCCTCTGCTCCGGTACGTAGTTTCCCCGGTCCATCCCTCCCGTTCCCCTCCCTACCTTCCCAGTTTGCAGTCTGAGCCAGCCCTAGATCAAAATCGAGTCCGTCGGTGCGATGCCATCCTCCACGAGTCTGCTAGTGCGATGCCGGCGTCCGGAAAGGGTGCTGCATAACCCCTCCTCCGAGCCCCCGCTCTCAATCAGATGTTGGGCTGGGTTCAGCGAGCCACGCTCTTCTGGAATCAACCTGTCAAATATCAGGCGAGCCACTCTTGTGGCTTATTCTGTTTCTAGGTAGCCGGTTTTTCGTCTACTAGGTAGCGTGCGTGATGATCATCAAAAGAAGCGGACTGGACATAAGCAGGTCGAGGGCTTGGAGGCACGACCACTCCTGTCTCCTGCAGCAGCATATCACACACAGCATTAGTTCAAGTTGGAACTTTCCTGTCACAGCATTTGACCTTTCTTAATCTGTCCATGTCTCCATGCTTAAAAGTTCATTATTTTATCCAAGTTGGTCAAAAGAATCACTAAATATTTTCACTAATATCTGATTATCTGCCATGTGAATACTGCAAAACCCTCCATTGTGCATGGTTTATATATGAGCAAATCCCTTCTACGCCATCAAAACTTATACCAATCCCTTATGAACCATCCAAAATTATAGCTTTCCTTGCATGCCATTATTTCGAATTTCCAATCCCCTATGTGCCACTTTTACTATTTTATCTATTAGATGGTTGTTAAATTATGATAAAAAAACAATCTGCCATCAAGATAAAATCTAGAAAAAATCAGAAATATCATTTATAAAATTATGGACGAATTCCCACATGAATATAATAATTTTTTGATTTTTATTATACCGCTACTATTAAAAATGTACCAAAAGTCATAATAGCCATATATTTTTTTTATTACTATACAATCAACAAAGATTTCAGATAATTTGCCAGATTTCATCTTAAGGGTATACTGGTCTTTTCTATCATTATTTAACAATAATCTAATAGTTAAATAACAAAAGTGGCACATAAGGAATATAAAATTTAAAATGATGGCATAGAAGGGAAGTTGTAATTTTGGATGGTTCATAAGGGAATGATATAATTTTCAATGGCACATAAGGAATTTGCTCTTTATATATCCCTGTTGGAGTCTTACAATACAATATATATATGTGTTTATCTATAGCAAAGTCCGGCCCTTTTCTCTATGATGCTAAACAATTTTGGCTGCGTACATGACTTCTTCAGCATGGGGGTGGTGTGGGCCGTGTGGCTCTTTCTTCTTCCAGTAAAAGAATTTGTTCCACTTACTATTCACGCATCTGATAACGACTATGATTTCATTGAGTTTGGTGCCTCGTGCTCTGACCTGCCCTGACTAAAATGCTAATGTTGCAGACATGAATTTTATCAATCTACATCTGCACATTAGCTCTCGGCACATTTATCTGTTAGTATTATAATTGGCCAGCAGATCTCAGTGACTCAGTCACTGAGATCTGCCATGTTAGAGTTGTTTGTTCATGAAGGATTTGTAGCAGATCTCAGTGACTCAGTCACTGAGATCTGCCATGTTAGAGTTGTTTGTTCATGAAGGATTTGTTCTGTTTTTGAATGACTACCTAGAGTAGACTTTAGAACCTTGATGCACGTTCTGAATTGATAACATAGAACAGTAATTGGGATATATTACTTGTGTTTAATTATAAAAAGATGAAATGTGCTTTCCATGCTTCTTAGGCTGGATAAGTTTATGTTCAGCATTGTCATCCTTCTGTATGCTCTTATGAACCGAAATGGAATTTGCTTGCAGTAAATTAAGTTTCTATGTTTTTCTTATGATTCATACTACATTTGTATATATGTTTTATGGTGCTAATTTAATCATGTGTTATAATGCAGGTGGAAAGCCAGGGGGTGCTAGGGAGAATTTGGCGATGATGAAGTACCTCAAAAAGATGCACTCCAGGGTGATCTTCCTGGGGAGGTTGGACCAAGTGGTACGGGGGATCACTACTGCTGAAGCGGCCTACTTCTCGGTCAAGCTCTACATGGACAGTCGGAGCTCGATGAGCTCGAGGCCAAGGTAGAGGTGAGCCAGCTGCACCCACCCCAACCCCACGACTGTTTTTGGTGTGATTTCACATTGTTATTTGGGGGTGTCTAATTTTCAATTGATTGAAAATGGGGGTTTCTTTCAATCAACGCTTTTAGTCCTTGGATCTAGATCCAATGGATACAAAAAGACAAAACTTTTCCATAGTCTATACATAACACTAATTAATACATATAATCCTACAAATAGAAAATAATAATAGAATTACAAAATTAACACCATACGTTACAAAATGTTGTTGATTGAAAGGGTGATCTCTTTTCAATCGATTGCAAAGAAGCATTCCCGTTGTTATTTTTGATACGAACTCCTTTTTGCACCTTGTTGCTTACACTGCACTTGCTGGTTTGTGGCCCTATATGCTAACGTGCTCTTTTTTCAGTAGAAGCTGAGGATGACCGTGTCGCCACCACCGAGGGCGGGAGCAGCTTAGGATCTGTAGATGGGGTTTGCTGACTGGCGAGGGATGTGGTAGGCCTGCTAGACTGTCGAATTGGCGTATGATGTTTAATTGTTGTTTGTGGCTTGTGAGACTGAGACTTGGTTGTGGGCTACCACCTTTTGTGCCATATGACCTGCCCAGCTGATCCTTAACGTATGTGATGACTTTGATGCAACGCATGTGCGACTTACCAATCTGGAGTACTAGCTACTATGCCATGTTGCTTGCTAATTAGTATATGCTATGTGTAATAGTGTCTTTGTGCTGCCGTCTACTTGAAATGCGGGGTGATAGTTTGTTCCTTGCATCCGATTGCTGCAATTCGTGTGTAAAACCCACAGTTGTTGCTGTGAACTGGGCACTGGCTTCATCTCCTGGGCTAGCGGTCAGCTCGTAATCCGCTTCTCTGCTCAACCCAAAGCAACCTCAATTGTCGTCTCCTGCGATCGCCTTCTCTATTTTGAATTAGGCTGGCATTCCCAATGCTTCTATTTAGAATTAGGCTCGCATCCCAATGCAATCAGCATCCGGGGGTGTAGCTCATATGGTAGAGCGCTCGCTTCGCATGCGAGAGGCACGGGGTTCGATTCCCCGCACCTCCATTTCTGATTATTTTTCAAAGTCAATCGTACGATCACGATTAGGAGAGAAGAACCGTTCGGAGAGAAAAAAAGAAATCAGGTGAGGTCAATTTGGTCTTTCTACTATTTTCAACCCCTTTTCTTTTTTCTTTTCACTTATTTAATCCGAATTACTTTGAGACTTCAAATCAGGTGCTAACGGCAGCTTTAAATTAAAAAAAGTAGGGATAAAATTATAAAATTTAAAAAAATAAAGGTAAATCTACAATTAGAATTGAAAATGAAAGTAAGAACACAATTCTTTTTTTCTCGGACCGTAAAAGCCTCTTCACTGCTAAGAACATAAAACTTGTGTACTGACTAAGATATAAAATTTTAGAAAGAACATAACAACAAAATAGGAATTATACCAAGCCCTTACAAGAAGCTCTGATCCAAGTCTGAGAAGGAGAAAATATGTTGCCCATTGATGCAGAGGTTTAGATTAGAGCGACGAATGTCACAAGCACATAGCTAAGGTTTAGATTGGAGCGACAAATGTCACAAGCACATAGCTCAGACAGTGGCAACTGGCAACACCATAACAAGCACTTCGCCACCGCTGTACTGTGGATAGACTGACGGAGCAACAATGAAAGATTGATAGAATTCTTCGCTGCTCTGGCATGAGTAAGGGTTACAAAATCTTTAGAGTCGGTAAAACCACCCCATCACCGATATCACAGTTTTCATGAAAACCAGAAAAAATCGGTCCGTTTACTGATCAAATTTTTTTAAAAAATGAATTCGAACAAATTTTACCTTAGTTGGAATCGCTCGCTGAACAGTTTCGGTGTTTTTACCTACCTTCTAGATCCAGATGAACGACGTACACAGTCAACTCTACTAATTCTTCATAGAGACAACTCCCTTCACCCAACTTGACTATTGCTGATCTTAGGTCTTGTTTGGATCTGCCTCCTAAGCTTTAGCCACTTTAACTCCAAATATGATCTTTTAAAATCTGTTAAATCTTAGTTAGCCCACCTTTTAAAGTTTAGATCTTTAGTCATTGTAATCATACTAAAATCTTTTAAACTTGGGAAAAAAACAACTAAAATTAAAACTACTCCTTTTCACATATGATATTTTTCTTCAATCCATACATATATCCACTTCTTAATTAGTTAATAAAGGGTAGACATGTCTATTTTTTGTTTAACAAAAAAATTTAACTATGGATCCAAACATATACCTTAAGTTTAGTTGACTAAACTTTAGCTGATAAAACTTTAGGAGATTAAAATTTAGCCAACAAAAAGATCCAAACAGCACCTTAGGTGAGATGTCGCCATGGATTGAAAAATCGACAAAAACCGGTTGGTTTTTGTGGTTTTCGACCAAACCGGTCTGGTCCGGTTTTAGCGGATGACCGGGTTTTGGTCGAATTATTTTTAAAATTTTGAAAATTTGAAAAAAATTGTAATTTCAAAAACCGGTGAAACCGAGCGATAAACCGAGCGATAAACTGAAGAAACCGAGTGGTTTTTTAAAAGAAGAAATTTTCTCAATAAACTGAGCGGTAAACCAAGAAAACCGAGCGATAAACCGGAGAAACCAATCGGTAAACCGGAGAAACCGACCGATTGGCTCTAAAATTTTGTTTAAATTTGGGTTTTGATAATTGAACGGTTTTTCTAATTTTCATAAAAACCGTAAAACTGATATGATCCAGTTTCCACGGTTTTTTAAACCCTGGATGTCGCTCATGTATCTATCGTTGTTCCAACATCGGTGATACTCACTTAGGACGACATCAAGGTTTTCCATCCAACCATGGTGCCTAGCCTATGGACGTTAACTTTAGCAACCACATAGTATCAGTTATGTACAACATTAATAGTTTAATATATTTCCCTTATTGAGAGAAAAGAAAAACTCTCAAGGATCGTCTTCACTCCCATGACGATCGCATTTATTATGCATTTAATATGTACAATTAAGCACGCATTCCAGGGCCAACAGCATCCGGGGGTGTAGCTCATAGCGCTCGCTTCGCATGCGAGAGGCACGGGGTTCGATTCCCCGCACCTCCATTTCCCTTTTTTTTTCTTCATTTTTAAACATCGACAGAGATTATGCTTGGTCCCACCTGGCAGTGGCTGTGCCTGCGACGGCGAGCGTGTGTGCGGACTCGATTAATCTCGTCTGCGTCGTGCGGGTGCGGCTGTGTGCGGTGTCGTCGTCTCTTCTCCTCCACTCGAGCCACCGCCCACGGCCATGGCTGCTCCGGCGCCCACGGCTCTGTGCGCTCGCCACTTCCGCCCGCGGGCTCCATCACCCCACGCCCCTGCGCCGCCACGCCTCTCCGGGGCCACCTCCTCTTCGCGGCCGCCGCCCCGCCGCTTGGCCGTCTCGCCGCGCGCGGAGGCGGGGACGGGGGACGTGGAGGAGCTCAAGGCCGGGGTGTCGGTGTACAAGCCTCGCTCCTACGAGGTTCTCGTCTCCGACGCCGCGCGCTCCCTCGCCAGCGCGTTGGACGACGGCAAGACCCGCCTCGAGATCGAGTTCCCGTGAGCCTCTCTGCACTCTGCACCGTTCCACAACGATAATGTGCGCAATGCGCCATCGCCATCTTGTTATCATCTCCTTTCTCTCTCTGATGTTTCATGTCTTTTTCTTCATTGGGTGCTTCTGAATTGGGACGGTACCAAAAAGGCCTCTGCCAAGCAGCATCTCTTCCTACAAGGTACACATACTTAACACAGCTAGGACTAGAATTAGAAGCAACTTCAGTTTCTGATTACCCCTCCTCAATTACCACTCACTGCAGGGCTCCTCAGACGAGTTCATCGATGCCAACATCCAGCTTGCTCTTACTGTTGCTAGAAAGCTTAAAGAGCTCAAGGGCACTAGGTCCTGTATTGTAAGTCATGCTTCATGCGCCATCCCTGACGCAGGTTTGCTCTGCGTGTGTAAAAACAATTTCTCGTCAATTTCAGGTGTTTCCTGACCAACCTGAAAAGCGAAGGGCCTCACAGTTGTTCCGGACAGCTATAGACACGGTAAATGGTGAATGGCCTTTTTGAAGGCAGGGTGCCGTATTTTTCATTCCTGAATAATTAATTTCTCACGAGCTTGTTTTGGTTACTAGCACGCACTAACTGCTCTGCTCTCTATTCCCAACTACCTTTAGATTGAGGGTGTAACTGTTAGTTCGCTCGATGATGTGCCCACCGGAGCTGTCAACAATTTCTTCAAATCGATCAGAAATACCCTGGATTTTGACTTTTCTGATGATAACGAAGGTATATTATCCAAACAGGCTAATATCTTGTTTGCATGTGAAATGAGATGGTTGCTGATACGATTTTATCAAACAAAGAGTCAATAATACTGTAAATGATCGGAACTTTGTTATATTGTGGTGCTTTTGGGTATTAGTATTAGGTCGCCATGGCAAGATACATGCTGAAACCATTTTGTCAGATGGGTGAAAAGTCATTGTGAATCGACAAATAAGTGCAATTTTGTAAAAATAAATAAAAGGAGTACTTGGCATGTGCATCAGGGGCTATCTGTACGAAACTATGGTTAATTATTAGTCATAAAAAAACAACCATCACCATTTTAAACCCAATTGTAGTGGAATAATTCTTGAATAATACAACAACAACAACAACAACAAAGCCTTTTTATCCCAAGCAAGTTGGGGTAGGCTAGAGATGAAACCCATGGGAACCCAAAAAAGAAGAGAATCACGGTTCCGGCACGTCTATTGCTAGTCTCCAAGCACTCCTATCCATAGCTAGCTCCTTAGGGATATCCCACGCCTTCAGGTCTCTCTTAACCGACTCGTCCCAAGTCAAGTTAGGTCGGCCTCTACCTCTCTTAACATTAGCATCTCTCTTTAGAACCCCACTACATACCGGCGCCTCCGGAGGTCTCCGTTGGACATGTCCGAACCATCTCAACCGATGTTGAACCAATTTCTCCTCGATAGGTGCCACTCCTATCCTGTCCCGGATATCTTCATTCCGTATTCGGTCTCTTCTTGTATGCCCGCAAAACCAACGCAACATACGCATCTCTGCTACACTTAGTTGTTGAACATGTCGTCTTTTCGTAGGCCAGCACTCAGCACCGTATAACATCGCCGGACGAATTGCCGTCCTATAGAATTTACCTTTTAGCTTTTGTGGCACCCTCTTGTCGCATAAGACGCCGGATGCTTGACGCCATTTCAACCAGCCGGCTGAAATTCTATGCCTAACATCTTCATCGATGTCACCGTCCTTTTGCAACATCGATCCTAAATAACGAAATGTATCCTTCTTGGCCACCAATTGTCCATTAAGGCTAACGTCTCCATCCTCATGTCTAGTCACGCTAAACTCGCACATCATATACTCGGTCTTGGCCCTACTAAGTCTGAAACCCTTGCACTCTAATGTGTGCCTCCACAGCTCCAACTTCCTATTAACCCCATCCCTACTCTCGTCAACTAACACCACATCATCAGCAAAGAGCATACACCAAGGGACATCACTCTGTATTTCTCGTGTGACCTCGTCCATCACTAAAGCAAATAAATAAGGGCTCAATGCTGATCCTTGGTGTAGTCCTATTTTAATCGGAAAGTCATTGGTATCGCCATCACATGTCCGAACACACGTCCTCGCGTCCCTGTACATATCCTTGATGAGGGTAATATACTTAGTTGGGACTTTGTGCTTCTCCAAGGCCCACCACATGACACTTCTTGGCACTTTGTCATATGCCTTCTCGAGGTCAATAAAGACCATGTGTAAGTCCTTCTTTTGCTCCCGATATCTCTCCATCAATTGTCGCATTAAGAAAATCGCCTCCATGGTTGATCTTCCAGGCATGAACCCAAACTGGTTTTGCGTCACACTTGTCACTCTTATTAGGCGATGCTCGATGATTCTCTCCCAGAGCTTCATCGTATGGCTCATCAACTTAATCCCACGATAGTTAGTACAACTTTGAACATCTCCCTTGTTCTTGAAGATCGGTACTACTATACTCCTCCTCCATTCTTCCGGCATCTTGTTTGACCGAAAGATGAGGTTAAAAAGCTTAGTTAACCATACTATGGCTCTGGCACCTAAGCATCTCCATACTTCGATGGGGATACCATCAGGGCCCATCGCTTTACCACTCTTCATCCTCTTCAAAGCTTCCTCTATCTCTGTCTCCTGAATTCTTCTCACAAAGCGTCTGTTGTTATCATCCAATGAGTCATCCAACTCAAGTATAGGACCTTCCTCCTCTCCGTTAAACAACTTATCAAAGTACTCTCGCCATCTGTCCTTGATCTCCTCATCTCTCACCAGGAGTCGGTCTACCCCATCCTTGATACATTTGATTTGGTTGATGTCCCTCGTCTTCCGCTCACGGATCCTAGCCATCCGATAGATGTCCTTCTCTCCTTCCTTCGTGCCTAGTCGCTGATAAAGGTTATCATATGCCTGACCCTTTGCTACACTCACTGCTCGTTTTGCAGCCCTCTTGGCTATTTTATAGCCTTCTATGTTGGTTGCACTCTTGTCAAG
Organism: Eleusine coracana subsp. coracana; assembly: GCA_032690845.1. Classification (NCBI taxonomy): domain Eukaryota; kingdom Viridiplantae; phylum Streptophyta; class Magnoliopsida; order Poales; family Poaceae; genus Eleusine; species Eleusine coracana. The sequence goes on from CM064420.1 coordinate 582,241, forward strand.
ATGTAGGCGTTTGAAACACTCCTTCTTCTCCTTGATAGCCCTTTGCACCTTATCATTCCACCACCAGGTGTCTTTTGCTTCTTGTTTGCCTCCTCTACTCACGCCAAACACTTCTGAAGCTACCTTCCGAACACATGTTGCCATTTTTAGCCACATGTCATCTGGTCCTTCTCCTTCCTCCCAGGGTCCCTCTCCTAGCATCCTCTCCTTAAAAGTTTGCGCCAGCTCCCCTCTAAACTTCCACCACTTCGTTCTCGCGGTTTTGGTACGTTTGTCCCTGTATACCCGTACCCGAAAACGAAAATCCGCCATCACAAGCTTATGTTGAGTGACGACACACTCCCCAGGTATCACCCTACAGTCCAAGCAAGCACGCCTGTCCTCCCTCCTGGCAAGGATAAAGTCGATTTGGCTCGAGTGTTGTGCACTTCTAAAGGTCACTAGATGGGATTCCCTCTTCCTAAATATGGTATTCGCTACCAACAAATCATAAGCTAGCGCCCAATTAAGTATATCCACCCCCTCCTGATTCCTACTACCATACCCGAACCCCCCATGGACCCGCTCGAACCCTACATTAGACGTCCCCACATGGCCGTTAAGGTCTCCTCCTATGAAAAGCTTCTCACTGATAGGTATGCCACTAACCATGCTATCTAAATCTTCCCAAAACTGATTCTTGATGCTCTCATTAAGACCTACCTGAGGGGCATATGCACTGATCACATTTAAAGCCGAATCTCCAACTATCAGCCGAACAAGGATAATCCGGTCCCCGTGCCTCCTAACATCTACGACTCCATCCTTAAGGCTCCTGTCGATCAAGATGCCTACACCATTTCTACCCGATGTTGTACCCGTGTACCAAAGCTTGTAGCCCGTATTCTCCACCTCCTTCGCCTTCTGGCCCTTCCATTTAGTCTCTTGAACGCATAGGATATTTACACGCCTCCTAGTTGCCACATCGACTAGCTCTCGTAACTTGCCTGTTAGGGACCCTACGTTCCAACTCCCTAGACGAATCCTAGTTGGCTCGGCTAACTTTCTTACCCTTCGCACCCGTCGAGGAAAGTGCGAAGACCCTTGCTCATTTTTCACCACACCCGGGCGTAGATGTAGCGCGCCACTAAGGTTGCGACGACCCGACCCTTGCTCACTATTCATCGTACCCAGGTCACGATACGACGCGCCACTAAGGTTGTGACGACCCGGCCCTTGCCCATTTGACACCACACCCGGGTTCCGATGTAGCGCGTCGCTAAGAGGGTTACGCCCCAACGAATTTCTTATGGGTTTCATATCCATTTGAGTGGCTGGGTTTTTGACGTTGGTTTGCCAAACCTAACACAACCCTCCTCCTTTACCCAGGCTTGGGACTGGCTATATTGAGACTCAACATAGGCGGAGTTAATTCTTGAATAATAGTCCTTGAAAAAAAAAAATATTCATAACCAGTTCACTAGTGTGAGTACAGATCGATGGAAATCTGATGAACCACCATCACTATATATCTTCATCAACAGCAGCACACGGGACCTTTCATCCATAGAGAAATATGTGGTATGTCTTTAAATACTTTCGTTTCTTATATACATCTTATTTAGTTATTACGGATATCATTATGAGATTGTCTCAAAAAGATAAAAAAGGGAGTATCATTATGAGTGCTTTAGATACTGTATGACAGAAATCAGCGGCTACCACCAGTAAACTGTTTTACTGTTATTACGGCAGGCACCAGTGTTGAGATGTTTTCATCTATTTCCTCATTAATCTGTACTGCAAGTGTTCCCTTCATGTTGTTAGTAATTCTAGAAACAACCCTGAGGAAATGTAAAGTACCAATTGATCACTAATGTGGACTTTCTACTACTGGCTGGGCCGGAGAAAAAAAATATAAGCACTGATTTTTCTCTAACCCTGCTAAGGCACATTATATGCAACTCTATTTTCTAATATAATAAAGTGCCTGATATCTAAGCAAGTTGAAAAGGAAAAAATGTTTAATTTCATGAACCATAAGGATTCTATTTAATCTGATAATCACTTCTAACCCATTTTGTTGAAACAAAAGTGATTTCTTTTAAGCACTGTTTTGATCACCATTTATTTGAAGTTTAGTTGGACTGAAGTAAATGCAATATAAAACTTTTGAAACAAAAAAGTGTAGGAATTTCATCGTTTATATTATTGCCAATGATTTCATTTTGTACATTTGGTTGATTCATTGTTTATATTTTGTCCACTGTTAGGAAAAGTTTGCCACATCTGTCCCAGCCCTTCTCTTCAATCTTGAACTAGATACCTTGCGGTATGTTGCATATGCTCAATTTCATAGCTTGTTGTCTGTATACTCTTTTAGTGCTTTGCGAGGATATTGATTTCACCCTCCTGCCAGTTCTGATTTGGGTCTTCTAGGATTCCCTCCCAAAGATTTGCATTACCGGTTTCTTTCTCAGTTTACCCCGGTATTTTATATTAGGCAGCGTGACTACTCCAAGGTATTAATATGTACTTTTACCTACCTAATTTTATTTGCATTTCTGACTTCGCATACCATCTATAACTAATATTCGCAATTTTGCTGTGTAGACAGTTGCTGTTGCTCCATACATAGTAAATTACAGTGGTGCTGTATTCCGCCAGTACCCAGGTAATACTGCAGTGCGGCATCTGTAATATCAGGAAAAACATTTGTTTCAATTTTGCCATGTTGGCTTACAATAGAAGATCAACCGAACAACATATATATGTTTCGAAAGAAAAATAATTTTGGGATTGGAGGTGAATAACGTATCCAAGGTGACCTGTTTGGGGGTTGTAGCAATCCGATTCATCAGCACCATCAACTTCTATCGTAATAAGTTTGTGTTTGTTCAGGGCCATGGCAGGTCATGCTGAAACAGGCTGATGGTTCGTATGCATGTGTTGCAGAGAGCGAAGCTCGGTTCACTTTGGGACAGGTCGTACTATACATTATTTGAATATAAATGTGTAGTAAACTCTTTTCACAATTGTTGAATGTGAACGGATTTGAATAAATTTGTAGTAAATTTTTTCAAACTTGTTTGAATGTGACAGACAATGTCTTTTCTTTCAGGCCAAGGAAGAATTACTGAGAGTCATCGGTTTGCAGGAAGAACAAGGAAGCTCACTTGAATTTCTCAGAAGAGGATACAAGGTTTGGATCTCATCCTACTGCTGATTGGTTAAATTTTGCTCCATCTTTTGAAAGAAGATACACTATTAAGTATTAACTACAGCAGCTGAAGTTCCTGATAATAGTGGTGGCCTCCAATTTCAGAGTGCCCACTTGTGTAATTTCATAAGAAAATAAGTGTTGATAGCTGAGAGGGAATTCCTATGCAGAATGCTACTTGGTGGGAAGAGAATGTTGATGAGGAGAAGTCATCGGCATGGAGAACTTGAAATGCCACGTGCCCTGAACTGATCAGTGAGCCGAAGTTGGTGAAACTGTTGTTCATGACTTGATGTAACTAAAACGACGGAGAAGAGAACATGTACAGTGTGGTGTTGCGGGGGCTGTATATGTAGCATTTTGTTAGTACATGCATGTGAGCTCAAAGAGACCAAGACATTGTTTTTTATTAGCAATTGTGTATCTGTATATTGGTTGGGTTTGCGCTCCAAAACAGGTGTCACCCCGTGTAAAATGCAGGGGAAGCCAAACTCGATTGAATCCTGTGAAACCGAGTAATTTTGGTTCAATGAATTACAGTTAGATGTATTTTACAAAAAAAAAATCAAGAAATGATACGCAAAATTTACAAGCAGATCTACTGATGAAAGAATAATTTTCTTGCCTGTGAAATGTGTGGAGTTGTAGGAAAGGAGTTCCAGTTCCAGAAGCTTCTGATAGAGGGATTTGATACGGACGTATTTAAACATAAGTGAGACCACGATGTCAAATCTGCAAAAACACCATCACCAGGAAGTGGAAACTGGAAATCGGGAGGGAGGGAGACGGCGAGAACCGAGAGATCACGGCAGATGGAGCCGAGCGCTGCAGTCTACAGATCCGGCGTGCTCCTGCTCCTCGCCGCAATCCTCGCGGCGGCCGCCTCCTCCGCCTCCGCCATCGGAGACAAGTGCGCTGCTTGCAAGGCCGTTGCTGTCAGTTCTCTCTCTTCCTTTCCCCTTTCCTTCTCCTTCGAGTTCGTAGGGGTGTCCATAGTTCTACAGTCATTGCGAGAGCAACTTGCGATGTGTCCGGAAATCGTTTTACATCAGCGAGGTGAAGAAATTAGCTTCGATGGTTCGATCTTTACCGCCCTGGTGGAGCCTAGATCTTATGAGCGTTTCTGTAGAAACTTCAGTTCTGATTGAGTCAATTTTGAACTAGAACAGGGGACTGGACTAGCCCGATATTGTTGAATACCTTATATTGGTTACTAGACTAATGATGCTGTAATGCTGGTGCAAATCATCACTTTGTCGTTCTGATTAGTTGCAAAACTACATATCCAACGTGTTTTTTTTTTGTTTTGAAATAATGAATTTGAGTGGCAGTATGCTCCTACTCTATTTAGACCAGTATCTTTCTGCTGCGGGCATGGGAAGTCTGTGTTGTGTACATTGAAATATTTCAGGAATTTGCATTGTACATCGTACATATTCTAATATATCTTTTAATCTTCTTTCCAGGCCGAGCTAGAGATTGGAATATCTAGTGTAAGTGGATTAGTGAACTTTCTTTTACAACTGCCTCTGATAATCGGATAATCCTCAAATATGAAAATATTTTATTAAAATTGCGAAATCAGTCATTCCATAGACTTAGTAGCATGTCTTTATGTTTCTTTGTACTGGCACCAATAGAACAGTAACTATTTTCCTAAACAGGAGAAACCGAGAAATCACTTGGACCTGCGGAACCGCTTGAATTCAAAAGGTCAGAGGGAAGGGAAGGTCATTGATTACAGGTATAATAACCAGCATGGTCGCACATGTTAGATGCATGTTGGAAAACTGTTACAGGAAAAAAAATACTTGATTGAACTAAGTTTGAACATATTTCACTGTCTACTTCTGCAACAATACGTAGTTGATTCTATATTCATGGCACTTGGTGCAGAGTTAGTGAGCTTCGTGTTGTAGAACTCCTGGATGGCCTTTGTGATAAGATGCAAGACTATACCTTGCAGAAGGTAGTGAATAAAGTTATATAATTGTTTCAAAACTTTTACACATCATCTTGTTGTAGCTCGTACCTGCATACCTTTAGTATTCTTTTATTTTCCAGCATAAATCAAGACCACCCTGGAATTTAGCCAGCTAATAAATTTTGCTGTATGCAGTCCGAATCAGGTGAAAAAGGATGGGTCAAAGTAACAGATTGGAATAGCTTCCGAACTGGTATTTATTGTTAACTCGTTCCTGCTAACTTGACGACTTATATTGAAACAGAAGAACACAAAGTGCAGTCTTCCTTTTTTTTTGTGCAATATGCTAATGCATTCATCTGCTTAGTTGTTCCCTTACATGCATGACCCTAGGAAAGCAAGTGCTAGGTTTAGAACCGTGTTTAACATTGCTGAATGTCGTCACCATGGTACCAGATTCAATTATTGCTAAAGCTTGGGGGATGTTACTAAAATTGGATCTAATGATCGATCCAATGCAAGGAGATTCTTCTGGAATATATTTACACTGAATATCAACCAATCAACAAGCAGGACCTTTGAATTTATGTTGCTATGCCACAAATACACATTTTTATAACTGTATGAGAGGTGTCTCTAGGTTAATTGGTTCTAATGATTGATTCAATGCAAGGAAATTCTTCTGGAATATATTTACACTGAATATCAACCAATCAACAAGCAGGACCTTTGAATTTATGTTGCTATGCCACAATTACACATTTTTATAACTGTATGAGAGGTGTCTCTAGTTTGCAATCACGGACATTCTATTTCTTATGCCCTTATTCTTTTGTAGAAAAGAAGGCTGCAGCACGAGCACATTCCAAAAACTTGTCCACATTCTGTGGAAGGTACACACATTATAATCTTCAGTAATCTTGATAACAATGTCCGATTGAATAAATGTTATTTATTATAGAGACAGTTCAGTAAAGTTTTTAAATTTTGCTGGAAGAAGCACCATACACAGAAAATCATTTTTGTTGAACCAAGGTCTATATATTTTGTTGTCCTGTAATTAGTTACTTCTAGCCACTTGGACCAAACTATGTTTTCCTCACCAAGCCACCATACTTGTTTGTATGCAGGTCCTTTTCTGATTGCTGAATTTTATACTGATTAAGTTATCTTGCTAGGCCAAGTTAAACAAACATTTAAAAATCACCATTTGTTGTAGATGCACACGTTTATTGTTTGTTTTGGATAATATGTATACTCCTGTGATTTCTGAAGAAGCTCGTTGAGTAATGGGTAAATGAGCTGACCAGCTTCACTTAATGTGCAGGTTACTGGAGGAAACCGAGGATGAGGTAGGGCTTGTCTTGGATGACACATACAGTGTTTTATAGTTTGGTTTTAGAAGATAACATCTAGTTTTAGCTTGTTTCATCTGTTTTTTTAATCATTGTGCTTTTTCATGTAATTTTGTGGTAACAAAGCTTTATGTGGATTTTTGTTTCTGGTTCATGTGCAGCTTGCTGAGTGGATAAAAACAAGCTCCACAGAATCTGGTAATGTGGGCAAAGCCCTTTGTGAAGATATTAGCAAACACTGCCGGTCCACAAGGTATGTCCTATTCCTACCTGACATATGAAGCATAGCTAGGAAGTTAGCTACTTCTTTTCATGCTTGCATGTGAAGAAGTGAGTAGCAAGGCAATAATTGTTAAATGAGATTATATTATTTCCTTTGAAAAAAATTCTAAAAGATCTCTTTATGATAATAATGCCAGCAATTGTTAGATTATTTAGTATATTATTTCTTTTCAAAAAATCCTGAAAAATCATTTTGTGATAATAATGTCAGCAATTAATAGATTACTTAGTATGCTTGTAGAACACAATGCAGACGTGTATGTGCATTTGAACATTGCACATTTTTCTCATGTTTTGATTCCTCTGACATGTTTCTCTTTCCTTCCTTTCTGGAGCCATGATTTTCATTTCTTTTTGTGTTCTATTATCCAGTGCTACCATTCAGATCGACGATGAACTTTAACACGCTGCGGTGAGGCGGCAGCTTTATTAGGCTGACTAACTACTCAAACAACAAGCTCAAAGTAGTATCTACTACCATTCGGTCAAGCATGAGGCTGCTATATCCAGTTGTCTGTTGCTGTCACATTGTTGTATTCAAAATGGACTTGTAATTGGTTTTATATGTTGTTCTCCATCTCAAGTCTAGACTGATCTATAGAGAACAATCAAGCAAAAAATTTTGTATACTGAGTTATAGGTGTAATTAACTTGCCCGAGACTATCTGACTTCTGAGTGTTTCTAACGTTTTCCTATCTGATATGATCAGTACTTCTAATCATTTGATCGCATGTGTTTGATGACAGTACTGACTGGGTTAGTATGACTCTAAACTGTCCCTAGAAACCAAGGACCAGAACTAGCGTATACAACCATTTTCTCAAGACCAAAAGAGTTGTTGCAGAATACACATTAAAAAAAAAACTAAGCCGCATATCATACTTGTGGCTGCAAACCAAACATAGATGAGAATGTTTGATGAATGTCGAGGCTTGCAATGTCTTCACCAGAATTCCAATTTGGGTCATGAGGACAGAGGACTCATCAGAATTCCAATTTGGGTGGCATTCACATTCGATGATATTTTCTTGCTGTACCCTACCAATTACAAACCATTGTATTCCTCCAGTTGAAATACAAGATAGTAATTGGAATTCGCATCCGAAGCTGGTGAAACTTTACCAGACTTTTGCTTGGTCTGAGCTGCGCTAAAGGCAGATTCTGAGAAAGTCTGCAGGAGAAGATAAGTCGTACACTATAACGAGTTTAAGAGAATCAAATTCGATTCGTCAATGGCTGCATCGAAGTCACGGCCGAAAGACCGGACGATCGACATACCTTGCTTTTAACAATGGCTACGGTTTGTGAGGCACTAACGAACATCTTTTCTATTGTTTGGTTTCTTCTCCTGCACTTCATTCCTGTTGCAGCAAATAATAAAAAATAACTCAAAATAAAAAGTGGATCAATTACTGCAAAACTTACAATTTTACACCCTCCCTGAACTTTCATAAGAATTAAGAAGATATGAAAAAGTACATAGGAAAAGAAAACGAGAAGAGAAATAGAACAAATAGAAAGGTGTGGTAAGGGTCTAAGGGAGAATGACAAGTAATTAAAAAAAATCAAAGAAAGCTAAAATAACAAATAATATGAGATAAATAGAGTACATGCTGAAAGCCAGCTTATGCACGATAAAAAATCGACTTTCGGGCAGCGTTGTGTGATGCCAACTGATCATGCTTCGTATTCGTTTTGACACAAGACTTCATTTTTCCTCGCGAAAAAGGAAAAAGGCTTTCGCATGGATTAATTAGTTGATTACAACGCCGCCGGAGAATTCTTGGGCAGCATCAGATGCTAATCACATGCAACATGTCAGACTTATTGACCTTTCCTCTGTTCTAAAAAAAAGGGAAAAAAAAAGACATATTCTCTGATTTGACAGCTAAAATTGTAGTGGAGTTATTCAGGGAGCTTTATTCTTTATGTAACGCGCTCCAAAATGGAATATATTGCAGTTCATCGATGAAACTTTGCGATCTAAGATTTGCAAGATGCAATCAACCGTCGTGTTCTAGCTTATCTGGTGAGCACCTAAGATTTTCAAGATGCAATCACCCGTCGTGTTCTAGTAGCTTTTAAGGTGAAGCAACAAAGACAGGTTAAGCTGCGTAATTAACTGGTTTTGTCATCTACCATTTTAAAGTGATCAATTTAATTCAAATCCGAGCTATATAACTAACTACGAGGTTAACAGTAAAAAATGGGATGTCAGTGTAGCAGGCTAGCAGCATGTAGTGATGCAGATAGACGAGTCAGAAATAATGTGTAAACGTGCTGGGCTGATCAAGAGACAGTCTTGAGGCAGACTTCAGTGACAGCGATGTTTCAACTTTGGCTAGCTTCGTGATACACGTTTGTATTAGTTTCTTTGGCTTGTTTCCTTGAGCATTCTTTCTTCTAAAAAAAATTCTTCAATACTTTGTTGCTCTGCGTATATTACTATAGAAAGGTGTTTCATATCAAAGAAAACATGAGCAAAACATACAAATATTATAAAAGAAATAGAAAATAAACTATAAATAGAAAATAAAAAAAAACAACCACAACAATAAAAGGAAGCAAGTGACAGAGACAGTCGTGTGTCATTGTTATCAAGCTAATCAATTATCGCTATGTGACACAACAGTCCGGACTTCACCACAACAGACATCAACCTTTTACCTCAAACTTGCCCAATTCATTTCATCAAAATGGACCCGTCTTGTCATCATTGTCCTTGACCATTCTTAATTGTTTCCGAAGAAAATTCTTGCACGGCCGCATCGCATCTATCCGTTTAACTGGTACTACTTAACCTTCTCATACTTGATCTCAGACACGTTACCGGGTAATCTTTAAATAAGATTAGAAACATGCGAAAATGAGATTGACCTAATTACTTTGTAATAATAAACAATACCGATTTAGTAGCTTCTAGGAGTGCCCTCACATGCTGTCTCCTTCATGTCATAGTATTTGTCGCCTCTTGTCTCTAAGCCAGGGGCTCACGTACGGCTCACATCGACATGTTAGATAGATGCTCTTCTGCTGTAGATAGTACATATTCTAACCAACAGTTTCTTCAATCTCGAGGCAACTGTTGTTTGTTATAAGATCAAATCAAATTCAGTAAGAATAATAAGCTTCCTTGCCGATGCAAGAAGATTGTTGCAATCTAACCATTTTGGAATCACCAAAGCACAACGAGACGCACTCGTGGCAAATTAGACAGAAAAAAAAAATTCTACGGCAGGACGACTCTATTCCTTTCTTTGCCCGATGACACACTCTAGGGCTCGAGGTTGCATGAGAATGGAGCAACGGTTGATGACTTGATGTCCCTCAGTACAGTACTAGATTTTTTTTTCTATTTTGATCCTTTTCTTTCTAAAATTTTAAAAAAGACTTCACCTAAATTAAATTTTTAAAATCTAGTCTCTTTTACGTGTCAAACCTATTTTCCTATGTGTCAACCCTATTTATGAGTCACGTCATTTAATTTGGAGTGATCAAAAGGATTAGATTCTAAAAATTTAGTTCAGGTGGGATCATTTGTAAAATTTTAGAGAGAAAATGGCTAAAATAGAAAAAAAGTTCCTACTACAGCAGGCTCGTCGAGAGCACCACTAATATCCTGACACGTGTTCTTAAGCAGTGCGTCGGTTGGTTTACCACATCCCTTCGTATGATACTCGTTAAAAGCAACTCCTAATTTGCAAATGCAGAAGGTAGAATCGCGTGGTTAATTACGGCCAGTGATAGGATAGTTTGGTTGGTAATCACTTTCTAACTCTAATGATGGGCTCCTGGCTGAGCGTGTCAAACCATATGTCCATCGGGTCTTACCATGTGACATCACAGGGATCATCTCCTTCTCGTGGGCCCCACCTGCCATGTACCATTACTCCATCTCCATCTCCCTCACGCGGTCACCCCCGTCTCTCTCCCTCCCACTATATACAAGCCAGCACCAAAAATAATGAGCTCCAGGGAAGGGAAGCTCCTGGGGTCTTGAGGAGGAGTCAAGCCGCGTCCCCACCTGGAGACCAAGGATTTCCTCTTTGGTGGAAGCGCCAAATCTAATCCGTAAGTTCGCTCGTAATCTCCCCTCATGTTGTTTCCACTTCGGAATTATCACACATCCTCTTCAACATTTCGTTCTTGGGGTCAAGCAAATCCTCACCTTTTCCTTCACCATTGACTGGCATTTCCTGCTTTTCTTTGTGAGCTAGTGAGAATTTAGGAGAAAGTTATGTTCTTGGACTAGTTTCTGATGTTCTCTGTTGATCTTTTTTTTCTTCTGTCCTCCTAATAGCATCAGTACTTGCGTTGTTGGGAGGTTTGATTGGCGCAAAAAAATCCATCAGGTGGGTTCTCGGAGGTTCAATCCGTTTTTATTTGGTGGCTAAACAAGCACAAACCGCATGAGTCTTTGCTTGGTTAGTTGAATTGGTTGCTTGCCATTCAGGCATTGTTGCAATTTTTCAAGAAACACCCTTGAGTGTCTGCTGGAACACTTTTTGTTTTGTTTTTTGCGAAATGCTGGAACATAAGTAGTATCGAATGTATTACTATGTATATTTTTTTTCTTGCCGCCCGATTGATTGACACAAGGAATAGAATAGATACCTTAATTGGTTCTTGAGCCTAGAACAGTACAAAGGTATGGAGCTCCAGCTTTTGTACTCTTTGTTCCAAGCAAAAGTGTGTGTAAACTGGAATCTATGTAGGGAATAGCACTGTTCAACATGGACCACATTGCATCTATTTTGTGGGACAGCCATATGAGCAAAGTGGGTTTCAGATGATGCTTGCCAGAAGAATGGAATCCATACATTTAGTTGCAAGTTCAGCAACGTTATGATTTTGTTTCATTGTTGCCCTTCTTATAGGAATAAGGTAACCGAATATGGAAAAATGGGCCCATATCAAAAGACTGTAACAGTGATAAAATTTGCTGTTTGCCATTCTTCGTGTGCTTAGTCTAATCATCTGTCCTGTGCTGTCTAGTTGATTTCTTTGAAAGTTTCAATCGATTTGCTCATATCTTATTCCTGTATAGTGGCACTCTTCCGCATTGCTATCCTAATAACAGCTCCTCTTATCTTTTCTTTTTTCTCTGGACAGGGTTTCCACCTTCATTGATGATTTGCTAACATGTGCATGAGTTTTAGCATCTGCAGCTTTTGAGCTACAATGAAGATAGCTTTTCTCAAGTTATTGTTTCTCATTCTGTTTGTCATCCCTGATGGGCCCTGCAAGAGCTTAGCTGGAAGGCCTTCAATTGTGAATATTGGTTCCATTATTCGGCTCAACTCCACTATTGGAGGTGTTTCAGCAGTGGCCATCCAAGCAGCCTTGGATGATATTAACTCTGATCCAACAATTCTAAATGGAACGACACTACACGTTATAATGAGGGATACAAATTGTGATGATGGTTTCCTTGGCATGGTTCAAGGTAGATCCATTCGTAAAACCACTCACATTTGTTTGCGGTATTAAATAATTTGTGCCTTCATTCTAGAGCTGTGGTCTTGATAATTGGTCCTTTTTCAGCTTTGCAGTTCATGGAGACTGATGTTATTGCAATCATTGGGCCACAATGCTCTACTATTGCTCATATCATTTCATTTGTCGCCAATGAGCTCCGAGTCCCTTTGATGTCTTTTGCATCTGATGCCACTCTATCATCAATCCAGTTCCCCTTCTTTGTTCGTACCGTTCCCAGTGATCTCTACCAAATGGAAGCTGTAGCAGCTGTTGTTGATTACTACCGGTGGAAAATAGTGACTGCCATATACATTGATGATGATTATGGCCGAAATGGCATTGCTGCTTTAGATGATGCTCTTACTGCAAGACGCTGCAAAATTTCCTACAAGATTGGATTCGCTGCCAATACTAGAAGAAGTGATCTGCTAAATTTGTTGGTTACTGTTAGTAACATGGAGTCTCGTGTTATTGTTCTCCATACTAGAGCAGAACAGGGATTCCAGCTCTTGTCCCTTGCTAACAGACTAAACATGATGGGCAATGGTTATGTATGGATTGCAACTGATTGGCTTTCTTCGTATCTTGATGCTAATTCTTCAGTTCCTGCTGAGATTCTATATGGCATGCAAGGTGTTCTAACTTTACGAGCACATATTCCTAAATCAAAGATGCAGAGTAACTTGGTGTCTAAGTGGGGCAGTTTAAGCAAGAAGTACAATCATAGTGACCTTCGTATAAATGCTTATGGCTTTTATGTTTATGATAGTGTATGGACAGTAGCTCGAGCTCTTGATGCTTTCTTTGATGATGGTGGGAGCATTTCCTTCTCAAATGACTCAAGATTACATGATGAAACTGGGGGAACACTTCACCTTGAAGCCATGAGTATTTTCAACATGGGAAACAAAATGTTGGATAAGATAAAACATGTAAACTTCACAGGGGCGTCTGGCCAAGTGAAGTTTGATCCTCAAGGTGAACTCATTCATCCTGCCTATGATATCATAAACGTAATTGGAAATGGTGTGCGGACCATTGGTTTTTGGTCAAACTATACTAGGTTACTATCAATTGTCCATCCAGAAGACCTATATTCAAAGCCCCCAAATACTTCTCTTGCCAATCAACGTCTCTACGATGTCATCTGGCCTGGGCAGACTTCACATAAGCCTCGAGGTTGGGCTTTCCCTTTCAATGCCAAAGAGTTGAAAATTGGTGTTCCCAATAGATTTAGCTTCAAAGAGTTTGTTACAAAAGATAATGTTACTGGGTCCATGAAGGGCTATTGCGTTGATGTCTTCACCCAGGCATTGGCTTTGCTTCCTTATCCTGTTACATACAAGTTTGTACCTTTTGGGAGTGGTACTGAGAATCCTCATTATGACAACCTTGTACAGATGGTTGAGGACAATGTAAGCATGGACAAGCATTTTTTTTCCTGCTGCACATTTTATCATATGATTATGATGACAGTTACTTTATCTTGTAGGAGTTTGATGGAGCAATAGGGGATATTGCAATTACAATGAACCGGACTAAAGCTATTGATTTCACCCAGCCCTTCATTGAGACAGGCTTGGTTATCTTGGCTCCGGTTAAGAAGCATATAACGAATTCTTGGGCATTCTTGCAACCATTTACATTGGAAATGTGGTGTGTTACAGGATTATTTTTTCTTATTGTGGGTGCGGTCATTTGGATTCTTGAGCACCGGATCAATGATGAATTCCGTGGCTCGCCACGACAACAGCTTATAACTATTTTCTGGTAAGGAGCTGAATTGCACTTTCTGCACTCACTATACATGTATCTGTTGACTTAACTTACAATTGTTAAGTTTTCCCCAATTTTTCAGTAACATATTGCATATGATTAGCAGCCGAACACTGTGGTAGGAGTTATCTACTTAATTTGGCCATGAAGAATTAACCAAATTGTTGCATTCCAACAATCTATTTTCAACAGTCCTTTTTCAGGTCATTTAGTCCTGTTTTCTTATTTTCGTATATCAAGGACTTCACCACATGTATCAGAAAATGTTATTGTGATTTCTTGATTCTATTGCCTCTAATGGGTGATTATGATCTCAATTTTGATTCTCTACAGGTTCAGCTTTTCGACTTTATTTTTTGCACACAGTGAGTAAACTGGCCTTTTCTGTTCTGTCTTTTTGTACACCTGATATTCTGTATAGAAACTGAAGAGTTATCGCCACCTCTGTTTGCTTGCAGGAGAGAATACTATGAGCACCTTAGGACGTGGTGTTTTGATCATATGGCTCTTTGTTGTTTTGATCATTCAATCCAGCTACACTGCGAGTCTTACTTCCATCCTAACAGTGCAACAACTTGATACTTCTATAAAAGGGCTAGATGATCTGAAAAGTAGCGATTATCCTATCGGTTTCCAAGTTGGTTCGTTTGCAGAAGAATACATGGTCAAAGAACTGAACATCTCACGGTCGAGGCTAAAAGCTCTCGGTTCTCCTGAAGAATATGCTGAAAACCTCAAGCTAGGCCCTAAGAAAGGAGGAGTTATGGCCATTGTTGATGAGCGCCCTTATGTTGAACTGTTTTTGTCAACATACTGCAAGATTGCGGTTGCTGGCTCAGATTTCACCAGCAGAGGATGGGGCTTTGTAAGTACACTGTAACTTATAATTTTGTAATTTAGAACATATTATGTATTTTCAGGAACATAAAGAGAAACATGAACCTTAGTCCTTTATGGAATAATCTAACTTCTACAGTAACTGTAAAACTGTTAAGTGTTTTGCCTGCTTCTCATAGTTGATTATCAGACTAATATTATTCAGCCTTTGTTGCACTTAGTTTGAGCAGGTACCTAAAGTCTAGGTCACTTAATTTCTTTCATTCGAACAAAACAGCTTATAAAAAATCACTCTATATGGCAGGCGTTTCCAAGGGATTCCCCTTTGCAGGTAGACCTGTCTACCGCAATCCTAGCACTGTCGGAGAATGGAGAACTGCAGCGGATCCACGACAAGTGGCTCAAGACGGGCGACTGCACATCTGACAACACTGAGTTTGTGGACTCGAACCAGCTCCGTCTTGAGAGCTTCTGGGGCCTGTTCCTCATCAGTGGTGTGGCATGTGTCCTCGCACTGCTCATTTACTTTGGCATCATGCTACGCCGATTTCTGAGGCATGAACCACCAGAGTCTGCAGTCTCAGAGCCAGGGTCGTCAAAGTCAAGGCGCAGCCTAAAAAAGTTCATCTCATTCGTTGATGACAGGGAGCCACCGAAGAAAAAACGGTCCTTGAGCCTCTCAAGAAGCTCAATGCCAACAACGCCGATGAGTAACCTTCACGCTCTTGACATTGAAAGACCGGTGAGGCCAATCAGGAATGGTAGTGTTATTGATATAGAAAACTAAAACTAGTGCGTCTGCTTATGTACAAACTACGAGGCTGATAAACTATACTACGTTTTTTGGACCAGGGATACATGACCTTTGGTTCAATTCATGCAATTTTCAATAGGGAAGTAGAGTTAAAAAGGCTACGTTAGGGATTTGTATTGTAGATTTTTAGCATCCGTCGTCAAAAGTCGTTTGTGGCACCATTTGTGGTACCAGGCAAATTGTATAGAGGTAACCCTTGTCCATGATGTCATTATGAATGAAATATACATCTTAAGTTTGTTCTTCGGAAATCTGATCATGCTTATTTGTATCTTTTGGCAGTTATCGGTTCTAAGATGAAATTGTACCATCTGAGACGAATGCTTGTGTTTATCTAAGAGTAGTGTAGTGACTATAAGGAAAGCTCTTTTAGCATGATGAGGCTACCTTGAACATCCAACACACCCTTGTCAGCTGCATGATGAGGCTACCTTGAACATCCAACACACCCTTGTCAGCTGCCTTATACCCGACAAAAGGGAAGGAAAAAAAAAAGATAGAGACGAGGAAACGGTGTGCTCGGTAGCACGGAATTTGAGCCAGCAGCATACAGACAGATTTCTACCCGGTTCACCGGTTGACAATTTGAGTTCAATGCTAAGGGCATGTTTGGATCCATGACAAATGGCTAAAAATAGTAAGTTTAGCTCTTCTTTTTGTCAAATGGATCCAAGCATGTAGACAAATAAGAGCAAAATAAAATGGTAAATGGCTAAAAAAATTTGACACTCAAGAGACCCTAAAAGATGCTAAAGCTTAACCCACTTATTCATGTATGTGCTAAAGTTTAGCCATTTGCTATGGATCCAAACATATAGGGGCTAAAGTTTAGAGGCTAAAATTTAGCCCTATATTTTTAGCCTCTAAACTTTTACCTATGTCAAATAGGGACATGTTTGGATTGAAGCCAACACAAACCTTACCAAATGTTGGTACGCCCAAGTAATTTGGCTGACATTTGGTTTGCTGCCATGAATTGGCGTGCCGGCAAAAAAATTTGGCAGCGCTAGTATAAATGCAAGGACAAGATGCAGGCGAGCAAATCCTCCAACAAAAATTGGCGTAACACTATTGTCCCTGCTAGCTTACGTGGCAAGATATGGTTGGCTGAAGTAAATGCTCAATCCTTTGTTTTAGCAACCTTCTAATGACTGTATTTTCTAAACCGTTAATTTAAATTATGATTCATTTGCATCATCGTGTTTGTTGTAATTAAATCTTCAAAATAAGATCCCACTTGGTCATACTTTAATTAAAAATTTATTACTGATATAAAGACCCCACATGTCATACAAATATATCACAAATTTGGTAAGGTAATAGTCCAAACACCATTGTTTTGATTGTATTACCAATGATTTGGTCATACCCTCATGTTGGTCATGACAAATTTTGGTAAGGCATAGTTGGACACAAACCAAATATACCCTAGATCCAAACAGGCCCTTAAGTAATGCGGCAACGCCAACAGAGCCATCATTGATCACACAAAACATAAGACCCCTGAGAGCAAACGATCACACATAACATAGAAACATAATACCCCTAAAGGTGAGGAGCGAACTTTAAGTAGCTTGGTTAAGATCACAAATAACAGACAGACAGACATAATACCCCTGAGGAGCGAACATTAAGTAGCTTGGTTAGGATTCAGATAAGCGCAACAAGAATACGAGGAGTATCTAAAAGGCGAATGAAACATGGAGTTTCCGGCAGGCCCAGAAATGCAAAGTACTGGTACACAAGATCAAACTAGACTCATGTCTCAAATGCAAAGAGGTGTCCCAACATGCCGATGGAAGTGACTGCCTCCGCCGTCTCTCCCAGTCCCAAACACCTTCGCTGCGCCTCTTTCTCAGTCATGGCGAGACCTCACTCGGCCTCCTGTAATACATTGAGACAGAGTAATAACTATAATATGGAACAATTGGTTCTCAAGTACTTCCAGTCTGTTGAAAATTCCTCACCAGTTCATCCATGGCACGGCTGGCTGCCTTAAGACGTCGGAGGTTGTTGTAGGCGACAGCATTTTTCACAAGAAGTACCCCCACAGAATCCAGTGAGCCGGCCCGATGCGGAAACGCTCCAGCGCTGCATCCACCTCACGAAACCCCGCATCCACGGCAAGGCTGGAAGCCATACGGAGATCACCCCCTAACAAATTGACAATTATAGGAGTACGATGAGAAAGAAGTATTAACATGTATGCTCTTAAATAGGAGTATTACTCTAATAACTTGCAAGGAGATGTTTTGGTTATCGCTTTGCAAGCAGGCCTGTCAACACCATGGATCCATTATCATATAACTAATAATTACTAAATTCAAAGCTAACAGCTAGTTCTCAAGAAGGACGAAAACAAAAGGGGACTTTTTTTTTTTTGAATCAAAGGTTCCTTTGTTTCATTTCATTCATCCGATAAGAACTACGTCACAGAACAGCAAAAGAAAGAAAAAAAGGAATTTCCGCTGACAGATAATATGCTAAATGGAGCCAAAAAATGCACAGTGGTCTCAGCAGAGGATGCTGCCACCGCCGCCGTCCATTTGCGAGAAGAACGGAGAAGGTGCCGCACCCACCAAGCTCCTCCCCCTTCGCCCTCCTCGCAAAACCCACACCATTCCACCTCCTCGGCAGCGGCAGGCGAACCCTACTGAACCTCGCAAGCAGGCCCCGCAGAACAAAAGAGAGAGAGACGGCGTCGAGGGCTTACCTGACGTCTCGCAGTGGAGAGCGCGCTGACAGCCGCGGCGCGCTCGTGAGGCGGAGGAGCGCCCCTAGGCCGAATCGCCTCGCCATAAAACCTTTGCTTCTTCTCCGAGCCCCGGTGGATTGATTCGTCGGCGGCGTGCAGCACAGTGAGGGGGTTGTTTTGTTTCGCCTTCGGAATCTACCTCCTATGGGCTATATCTTGCGTGCGAAAAAGGGCTTCTTCGAGGCCGGACAGCCCACAAGGACCAGCACGTTGGGCTGGACTCTAGAGGGGCGGTCGTAGAATACCGGCCCAGTATTGAAAGTGTTATCTCATGTTTCTTTATGTACATACATTGCTAAAAATAATATTTAGTCTTTATGGTAGAGAAGAAAATGTTACAGTATTTATTAGATGAACTCATTGTTTGGAATAAAAATATATTTCTTCAAAAATGTTTATAAATTTCACTATTTATTTTGTTCATTGATGGAATCTCGTTGTTTCAGTAATAAAACTCGATTGCTCTGTTTTCTTCTCATGCACTTTATATTTTGGACATGTCTGATATCAAGAAAGTGTTGTGGCTTTAGGAAAACCCTCCGGTTAAGCCTTTTTATTTACAATAAATATATTTTGTCGTGATAAATAAGCTATCTTCTTCAAAACAAAGTATATACAGGAAATGAGAAATATATAAGCGAACATCTAAAAAGGGATATCGCCGGGTATCCCACGGCTAGAAAGAAACTGGCCTACCGCGTATGGATATGATGATGATGAAGTGGCAGCTGCGCGCGCGCCTTTTCGGTCCCTCCCCTGCTTCGCAATGGCTTCCTCCTCTGCCCTGGCACCTTCTAGAATCGTCCACCGCCACTCGCGGCCCTCATCTGCTCCGCCCCATCGTTCCAGAGAAACTTGCACCGCATGCTGCCTCCCTGGATCCGTCTTCCGGCGGCGGGCGGCCGCACAATTCCTCTTCGCCGGCTTCCTGACCGCCGTCTCGCCGCCGCCTCCTTCGCTCGCCGCGAGGAGGGGACGCAAGGTCGTACCGCCGGAGGATTACGTCTCTGCACGTAAGTCAGTGTTCCTCCTTCCTTCCGCCCATGGTTTCGTGATTTCTGCATCTGGTGCTCAGATTCTTGATAAATTGCTGGCTCCCTTGAACCCAACCGTTGCAAATTACAGTTGTTTATTGTTTATTACCCATAATATTTCATAGTGCAAATGCAGTTTGAATATGTCAGCAAGGCTACAGCCTAGCTGAATTTTTCACTATGTAGAGTAATTAATAAAAAAACCTCGAACTCAATTTTTAGTAATCTGATCTGAAACCTCGTGGAAGCAGCTGATGGACTCAAGTACTATGACCTTATTGAAGGGAAGGGTCCAACTGCTGAAAAGGGTTCAACTGTTCAGGTGAACTGATCTCATATGAACACCATCCTTCCTTTGTAATCGAAACTAATGGCTATCTTCTCAACTCTCAAGGTTCATTTTGACTGTGTATACCGTGGCATCACTGCAGTGTCGAGCCGTGAATCCAAGCTCCTAGCTGGAAACCGAAGTATTGCACAGGTTATGTGACTACCTGCTCCTGATCCTTGTGTACTTTTCGATATTAGTATTGCTGCTCTTAGGACATTGTCGATTAAGATGTTTGTATGTCTTCTTCTAGTAGCCTTATGAGTTCATTGTTGGGTCACTGCCTGGTAAAGAACGAAAGCGGGACTTTGCAGACAATGCCAATGGACTATACTCAGCGCAAGCCGCACCAAAGCCTCCTGCTGCCATGTACACGATAACCGAGGGGATGAAAGTAGGGGGGAAGGTACAACAAGCACTAGTGAAGGCAAAATATTTGGTCTTCTGGCATCTATTGCTTCACTGACTTTATCTCTGTGATACGTTGTTCATACAGAGGAGAGTCATTGTACCTCCAGAGCTAGGATATGGGAAAAGGGGGATGGGTGAGATACCGGTAAGTGTTTGTCAAATTTAGCTTAAACTCATGTATTGAGGCGATTTGTTTGATTTCGTGCTTTTTTGCAGCCTGATTCTGCTTTTGAGATGGATATAGAGCTATTGCAAGTTATCCCTCCAGCAGAAAGTTAATATCTTTTGACTTCATGGATGGGGAACATTAAGGTACTTATGAAGTGTTCTGAATTTCAGAGGGCTGGATTAATGATTCACTAATTGAGATGCTATCTGCTGGGATAGGACTTTATGCACCCCATGTAAAGTATACTAGGCAAGAAGCAGAACGGAAATATAAAAAATACATGTAATCAAATGATTTGTTGATTGTGTTAAAACAAAACTGGACAATGAATATTCTCCACAATATTATGGAGTGTGTTTGCTTCTACAGAAAAATGTGAAAAATGATCTGCCACCGTATAGGCAGAGTGCTCTGACACTCATTAAGAAGTCCTCTGGGCCACTGATATCCTCAAATAAAAGAAAATCCTCATTTAAAGGTCCTCAGGGCCACTGATTTCCTGAAAGAAAAGAAATATTCTCTTGTTAGGAACATCAACTTTGATTTCTTGATTTATAGAAATATGTAACTTTGAGATGGAGTTCCATTCTTCTTTCTCTGTTCATGATGAAATGCTGAAAATTGAACTACTATTTTTTTTTAGAACGGAACCAGTTTACTTGTGTGATTTTGCTTTAGCTATTCTCCCGACCTTTCAAAATTATCTTAAAGCTGGTGTTGATGCTGATAAACATGTATTATTAAAAACATTGATAAGAGTGGGTGCCTCCTGTAAAATGTACCTTGTTCTCAATCACAGCTCCGTCTGGGATTTCTAGCTTGACACCAGGTTTTGCTGTGATAGTCACCTTCCCCTAAAAGAATAGAGAAAATAAGTGTCACTTCTCAAAGGTTTACACTTATGCAGGCGTCATAGAAAGAACATGAGAACATGTGCTGCAAGTAATAAGTACAAAAAAGTAACATTCTACATATGATAGGCGAAGGAGGAAAAAAATGCACATCAATATGCTGGAAGTTTTGCATATTACTGTAAATAAACAAAAGATTAGAGTAGTCCTGCAACTTTAGCTGAGGTACCTTCAGTATGACACCAGAACCAAACCAGACATCACCGGAAACCTTCAAGCTGTCAAGCTCAACAATGCTAGGGATTGACTTGAAGCGACCAAGGAAGTTTCCAACCTGCCATTGTGCGAGAAAGATCATATTATTTACATTTTAGATTCACAGGTTAATGTTATAACATCTTTCTGCAATTAATTAATGTATGAGCTTGACCTTCTTAAATTCAGGTCCCAGCTTAATTGAGGGATTTGATAGATTTGTTCTAGCTGCATTGCGTGTAACAAAGCCATCAACCAAGGTATATAGGTCAGACTGCAAGACAACAAAACAGAAATCAGTTGGATTAGTAGATGAGTATTTCCCACAAAATTCACTCAACATATCATACATACCTGTACTAGCTGCAAATCTGATGTTGCTTTAACTGGAAGGAACCGGGACCTTGGAACGTTGATACCAATTGCTTGGTCAAAGAACTGGTCCAGGAAAATGTTATTTGTAATATTTCAATGTATGATAAATATATGGTGATGAATATATGGTATTTTTGTTAGTACCCTGATTGCTGCACCAGCTGCTGTTTCCAACTGAAGAACTTTCACACCATCCACTTCCTGAAATCAATATTGTAAATATATTTTCGATTTTTTTATAACCGTTTGCTATAAAGGTTCATGAGTCAAATCGTATGAAAATAGGGTTCACTGGGATGTATTCTTACCTTCGGATTTGGAATGATCTCCATCTTGAGAGCATCAGCTTCAACAAGGCGTTTGATAGCCTTCAAGTTCACCCATCTGCCACAACAAGTAGTGGGGCAGTAGTATTAGATACAAATAAAATTAAAAGAATGGATCCACTCCTGATTGACTTTGAAATTATAGATTCACTTACAGGTTGTTTGTGTTAAAGATCTTGAATTTCTCTATTGATTTGAACTCATCCACCTATGTTTCCGAAAAAAATATAAGTAATTACAAAAAAAAAAAATCTGTGGATTCTTTTTGGTGTGTAACTTATATTATCACATATACTTACATGTGCATCCGGAACTTGTGCAATCTCCAGGAGCTGCAGATAAAAGGAAAATTACTTTCAGGAAAACAGTAACAACATGTTAATGAAAAACTAGATGAAATTTGTATAGTTTTGAAACATCATTGGAAGGCGGAATCGTCACTTGGGTAGCACAAGAAAGAAGCAATTTTACCTGAACCCTTCCTTCATATGAGATCAGTGTGCCACCTTTTACATCAGCCAATGTTTTTGGGGTAACCTGAAAATAGGTTTTAGAACTTTCTTACCAGCCAACTCCAAGTAATCTTACTTCCTCAGAATATGAGGCAACAACATACCTCCATGCAATATTCGTTCTGCTTGTGAATCAAATGGTTCAATATCTCTATTCAACAGTTAAGTTTACCGCAAAATAACATGTTCATTGTTAACCAGAAAATTCATAAGAGTAGTGGTAAGTTTACATAAGGATACTCATGTCGACGATAGCACCCAAATTATCAGAGTTTGCGATGAACACATACTCTTTCCCCTGCAGTAAGGTCAAAAAAGGAGAAGAATGTTACATGCTAAAAAAATTGGATGAACCAAATAATGTTGCCCGCTGATTGCAAACCTGTGACAATAACAAATCAAGCTTGCCGCTGTTCATCAGTGACGGGAAGATGTCACCATGACCAGGAGGGTACCTGAAATTTTTGTGCAATGACAAGGTTACTAAATCAGTCTGTGTTCATGCTGTGAATTTTTCTGATCTTGTCATATGCGAGAATGGCTTACCAGCCATCCTTGCAGGTTTTTCCCTTGGAAGGCCACGGCAGGAACTCATCAGCTACCACACGAGGGTACTTGCTCTGTATTAGTGCGATTTTTTTTTATTATTGTCAGTATATGATACTGTTGAATTAGCAGGCTAATATTGAAACATAAAGTTCCTGACAAAGTATATAAGCGCACCTGATTGAATGTATGGATATCAATGTTTGAATTAGCATATTTCTCAACGATCTGCATGAAAAATGTATTTATTAGCATTCAGATATTTATTCAGTGTGCTTTGGAGTTGGGATCTCCAATATGAAGAGCAAAACTTACCTTCAAAGTGTCTTCGTGGGTGTTGAAGGAATTCATCAGAAGCAGTGGCACATTGCTGCCATACTTCTTGTTGAGCGACTGTGAAAAGTACAGCAATATCAGCAGGTGTCATCGTTCAAAACAGAATATCAGGCAATGAATTTGAAGGAACATTGCATGGATCATGATCTTTACCTCGATTTGCAAAACAATCAGGTCGAGGAAAGTGAATCCGTTGCGCACTTCAATGACAGATCTGCAATGTCATGGACAACATGTGCAAAATGCTTCTGTTGGAATCAAATGTTCAAAAGGAAGGATAGAAACGGTACTCATTTAGTAGTCTTGATGAACTGGATCGGTTAAGCCAACTTACTTTGGCCCGGTGCATCCCATCGTTGTTCCCAAGCCGCCATTGAGCTTCAGCACGGCCAGCTTGTCGAGCAGCTTCTTGGTCTCCTCAATATCTGCAGGTGCACCACACACACATACAGAGCATTGAGATCAGTCTTGACATTTACATTTCCATGCAATCAAACTCAGGATCATGCTGAAGTAGAAGAATAGAGATGGGGAAGAAGATGTGAGGTTGTCACCTTCAGGCGGAGTCTCCAGGGTGTCGTATGGCACCACCACCTCGTCGGTCGGGGTGTGGATCTTGGCCCACTCTATGTGCTCCTCGTCGCCGCTTTTTGAATGGCAAGCCATGATCCATGGAACGCAGACGTGATCAGATCGTTTTCCCAAAGAATGGTCGATTTATTGTTTCTCGCTGGGCAGTGTTGATGAACTAATGCATAATGTGAATCGTAAGCTATATATTACCTGAGGTAGCGGGAGACGAGGCTGAGGAAGCCGGACTTCTCATTCTCGCTGCATACCAAGAAACCAAACACACACCAAGAAATGCATCAGGTAAAGACAGCAATGGCAGAGAGATGAAGGAATCTCATTTAATATGAGCGATCTGAAACTGGAAGCGTGTAATAGACCTGATCTCCGGCAGGCTGGCGACGGCTTCCCTTAGCTTGGCAAGCTTCTCGTCCGCCATTGCAAGATGCGGCAAGAGATCTGGGAGAGGAGAGGAGACGGGGAGATGAGAGGAAGGAGAAGGTCTCGGTTATTATAAAGGGAGCGGAACACAATGGCGGGATGGGGGGATACACGAACCAAAAGAGGGGGGCGACACAAGCGACCAGCCGTTACATGCGGAGACAGCACTATTTTTCTTGCTCCGTTCCATTCTATTCCCTTCCTTTTTTTCGCATGCTACAGTTCTTTAAGAACACTAGTTTGTCCGGGTGATTTTTATCTGCAAATAAATCCATTACTTATTTGATCCGCTAATGGGCAAGTAGCTGATCTGGAGAGAGCGCATCGAGGATTCATCTTGACATTTGATTTATTCAGAACCATCAGGTCTAAACGAATGATGCGTTGCGTATTTCTATTCGTACTATAACACCAGCAATTTCATACCACCAAAAGTTGTGCACCAGGCAGGATATATAATAATGTTAATAACGTTTTGTCAGTCGCAAACAACTTTCATCAGCCGATCCCAACACCAAAATGGTTGAGATTTTAGTATATGTACAAAGAATAAGAGTGTCTACCGTCTAATCAAAGAACCAAGCCAACTATTTCTATTGGTATCGAACAATTCACATTGTAGCTATTGTTTTCTGGAGCCAACATACACGCAAATATGGAGGTAGTATTCAGGGTTCTTCAAGTTATTGGCAACCCAAATGAACGGGATGTCCATGTCGAGCTCAATGCCTTGCACCCTCACAAGCTTCACTTCAGTTCTCTTGGAGACATCTTCCTCTTGCAGATTTGTTGAAGCTGGCTCTGCCTCCTGAGAACTTCCTGTAGAGCTGACGATGGCAGAACAATCAGGAGCTGAATCCATTTCACCCAAGGCTTGGGAGTCACTACCAGCCCTGCCTGTGGACTTCGAGCTGAAGAACTCAGGCAGCAATGTTTTCAATGCATGTTCCAGGGTAATGTAGTTGCTGCCTGCATCACAGAGTGAACTACATGTTGAAAAAAAAAGAACTTCTGCTGCAACACAGAATTGTTAAATATACATTATAAATGTCAACCGTACCACTACATACCTTCTGCCTTCCGAATCTCAAATGGCCGATTTATATACGACACTCTTTCCCAGTCAATAAGAGGTAGTGCATCTTCTAAATCCTCAAGATCTTCTTCAACACTACGCACATACAAACGAACAGGAACCCTGCCTAACCAGAGATTAACTGATTAAAGCTAAAAGAGTAGATAGATCTATCGTAACATGACCCCGCTCAATTGCTATATAACTTGATGAAAAATGTGTTTAGAGCTCTACAAAGGTGAACACTAAAATTCGTAAATATGGATTATCATATCAACTAATTGTTGGTCTAGGATTTTTCAACAACAAACTGCAGTAAATAATCCAATGCAAAAGAGCATACATGTTTTGCCAGATCCGGGAGATTCAGGCTCATCAGAACCTTGTTGAAGTTGATGCTCTGCAGATGGTGTTCGTACTAAGCCATCCTCTTCAAAAGGTCTAATCTTAAGCTTGGTGGAGATATTCTTATACCCATCTAAGTTACCTAATAGAAAATAACATAACAATTGTTGAAGTGTGACAACAGAAGTAGATAATGGGAGTAATTTAAGCATTTGTTCACCCCACAATATATATTGATCAAATAGAAACGTTTTCCTGGAGGGCACACCTTTCATAACAGACTCCCACAGAGCAACCTGATCAGTTTGGGACATATTCATCACACTCTTACTGTTCCCAGTAATGATGAAAGCGGACTGCATAAGAAAATTGAACAGTGAATAGCCTTGCAGTCAGAAGAAAGCAATGAAACAACGGTGGTCTCAAAACTAACCTCTTTTAGGGAATTCATGTAGCTCCACTTCACATTATCTTCACCCTCACATGGTGATAAAACGTCTGCAGGATATCCCCTGAAATGAACCTACAGTTTGGTACAAGTTTTGGAATGACTGAGTACGCAGAAAAACAGCAGATTTCAGACTCAGAATAAAAGCTGCAGCATCTAGTTTGAAATATTCTGCTTGGTATGTTGCCCCCTGTTAATGTAAAGTAACATGAATAAAAAATTCCCGACCTCATTTTAATTGAGCCTGATCTCAGTAAAAAAAGGTTTCAGGATTGATCTAATTGGCCTTTTGCTGAGCTGAATTGCTAACATGGTGACTATATTCCAAGAACATGGTCGAAATAAATCACAACAGCAGAACCTCCAAAAGGGGCCAGGCTTGATGTAAATTATAGTAATATTTCCAGTAGACCGAAAATAAAGCGCAGTAAACATGATCAATCAAAAGTACGAACGAACCGTCCATGGAAAGGATTTGGAAATTAAAGACAGAAGTAGAAAAGACATTCTAGGCTTACTATGAGATTCCACGGTCTTTCTGGATCCGCACAAAGAAGGTCAAAAAGAACTCCAATCGGCACATACCTAAAAGCACAGAAAAAAAAAGGAGGGAAACAGCAATTTCAGAGTCTAGAACTACAACACATACTCTGATTATTTAACTTGACAATTAACAAAACATTTGTAGAAGATGAGAAATGTACCATTTTAATGGCAGCC
This sequence comes from Eleusine coracana subsp. coracana, assembly GCA_032690845.1. NCBI lineage: Eukaryota > Viridiplantae > Streptophyta > Magnoliopsida > Poales > Poaceae > Eleusine > Eleusine coracana. The sequence continues at coordinate 609,404 of CM064420.1, forward strand.
CTTTGTACTCAAACCAAACAGTGTCAATACCAGGAGGGAGGGCGCTGCTGAAATGAGCCTTTATAACCGGTATCAACAGGGGCAGGTACCCTATTCTTGGCCCTAAAGTCTGTCCCAGTCGAAGAGAAGATCATAAATGAAACTAACGTGACAATGATGCACTGTAATGGTAATCTGAAAAATCTACAAATGTTATATTTCTTGTAACACGAGAGAACAGTCCAGAAAACTGAAATCTGAGCCTTTCCATTGAAACAAAAAGCTGTTTAGCTGCTTTTGCCTTCACTGTGATATATCATTCATGTAATCCTATGTGCTGCGAACAGAGCACGAGTATAGGTGGCACCACAGCTGAAGTAAGGGGCAGAAAATGAAAATCATGCTATAACTACTACCTTGCATATATGCTCTATATGAGGACTGATTCAAGACTGCCGCATTGCTGTTTTAGGAACACACAAGAATTCATACTGCCATGTGTCTGGCAATGCTGTCTATATGAGCTAAGTTCAGTCCGACAGTCATTTGTGAGATGGTTCTCGTTATGCTGGCATCTTTGCACAAAGTTTACTTAGCCACATAAAGGTATGCAAGGTAGACTAGTACAGCTTAGTTTCATCCAGACATTTGGCATTCAACTTTATCCCAAGCTCTGTAGTGCCTGGAATCTACAACATGGGTCCAACGAATTGGAATCCAAAATCAGAGAGCCATCTGACATCCACAAGGCCTACAACCTATGCGCCCTAGCAATCGCGATTCTAGAAATATGGCGTCAAAACTCGGACGGCGCAGTCAATCGACGGAGTGGATCCTAATTACGGATAAGACAGGACAGGACAGCTAGCGGTGAGAGGGGGAGAGGGAAGAAGGGTACCAGGAAGGGAGGGGGCGGGGGGAGTGCGGTGACGTCGGCGTCGTGGAGGTGGACCTGGAGCGGCACGGCGCCGTCCCAGACCCGCCGCGCCGCCTCCTCCGACCACGCCGGCTCGTCGTACGGCGCCGTCATTGCCGTACGCCGGCTGCAGATCTCGCGACGACGGTCGGTGGGCGGCGGCGTACCTTGGCTTTGCTTGCCGTGCTTTGCTAATGCGGGGTGAGAGAGAAGGGAGAAACAGGGTTGGGTTCGGTCCAGGGGATATTGACTCACGAGTCCTTTTCCGGACGGAACCACGCTACCTCGTTATGCTTAAGAAGAGTCACAACGAATTACTCCAGGTCAAGTTGATTTCTTCGTTATCATTATATTGATTATTTTATCTATAGGATTAGGACCTCTACATCTCGGGAATCCAATTTGTGTTGCTTTATACCAAAACAAAAGTACAAACTGAAAAGAAAAAGAAAAAAACGCAAACAAGTGGTGAAAGAAACGATAGCTATGCAACATTCCACAATCAGCAGTTGCCATGAACTGAGCTTCAGATTCATAATGAGTTGCACTTACATAAAAGGCCCCAAAGTTACAGCAGAGTTTGCTTGCAGATGACAAGTCTCGAGATTCATTAGCTACAACTTGAAACTGCATTTTCTAACTCTGGCTACAAAACTCTCGCAGGTAGAAGGCATCTTTCACAAAATCGAATGGCATGTTATACCTAAAAGAACTAAAAACTGTTGCTTCTAAATGGCAGGCGGAATAATATCAACCTCCCGAAATCCTGTACTCCCTCAATCATCATTCTCAGAAATGAAATAACCTCGCCAGGCACAAGGCGTATTACTTTTGTTACCTTCTTCCAAGCCCAGCAGGCCTTTGGGTTTCAACACAGCATTTGTAGAGCACTGATACGGTGATCAGAACTTCAGTAAGGCAATCAATCTTTTCGGTGCTTGAAGTAATGCAATATTTGTGCAGCCAATATGTCGACCCATGTGTCCGGCACGCCAGGCAGGCACCAATGCATGCAATCCTGCCCCCAAACTGCCACTGCGTCCTTCTTCCCGAGCCAGATAGCTGGATGGGCATCCGCGCGAAACTCGCTCATGTAAGTCAGGTTCAGCAACTGGATATCGGTGCCAATTAGCGCCTCTTGAATTGCCGAATTCACCAGTCTTGCTTCTTTATTCACTCCCCCAAACCGCAGATCAAACCAAGAGTCCAGCTGCGCAAGGTTTTCGTTCAAAATAATCAGCCAAAACAATTTTGAAGGCATAATATCAACCGAAACAGTTTCATCTTTGGTATGGTACCTCGTGATCTTTAAGAAGTCTATCAAACACACAACTGCCATTGTGATTCCAATCGCCTCCATAGAAGTGCCTGGGTGACTGTGTGCGCCACAACTTCAGGGTTTTTCTGGGAACTTCCCTTTCAATGTAAGAGGTCATACTTCTGAGGACTACTTTCAGTCCGTCGTGTATGCCAAGTGGGGGTTCAATTGGCTTTCCTCCTTTGTAGAAAACAAGGGGTGTCTCTTTTGGGAATTTATCTGGACCCCACCTGACATGGACAAGTGTTCTAAGCATTAGAGTGGTAATAGCAGCAATTTCATCAATTATTTAACAGCTTTATTCATTACTACCAAGCTATGATCAGATACAGTTGTTCAAAACTCCTTTTACAAAAAAGTATAAAGGCAACAAAAAGACTAGTAACATGTTGGTTATATCAGCACTGCTATGTTACAATGTGTGCACAGTGGGTAGATGACACTTATTCTTGAAGGAACACAAAAGTTATTAGTGAAAATGACTGAATGTATATATGAAAGAGCCTCTGTATGAATAAATCACCCATGTATAACGAGTGAGTCAACTAAACCCTAACGGTCAGCTCAGTATTGTAAGAAATTATATAGAAAAACAATCTCAGCATGTCTGTCAACTAAATGGGAGAAACAAACTAGCTATATTCCTCTACAAGTGTATGAATATAACACAGCAAGATTAGCAATGAGTTAAACGAGAAGCTTGCGAAATTTCAGGAAAAGAAAAACACACTAACCAGTGTCCTGTGTTGAAGATGAGGACATCATAGAACTTGGTGATATTTATCCACTCATTAGCAGGAATGTCAACATCCACTCTGTAAGTTCCTTTTACTCCATCCTTCTGAAGTTCTTCCAAATTCTCTACAGGCTGCCACCTTTGTATCATTAGTTACCACCATGTGAGCTTCATGATTTTATTATATGAAGTAGAGAAAAAGTATAATCCTGCTCCTCTTAAAATCACACAAGTGTATACATACAATAAATGTTCGAGCACCGCAGGTTCAACAAATATCAACTTTATGTGACAAACAAATAATATCCTTGGATGTTACATATGTATATTACATCTTGTCCTAATTTGGTCATCCAAAATATGCAACTGATATGAATTTATTCTTTACACATCAAAATAAACTTGAAAGATTCAGGTAAACATATGATGGATAGTTTGTGTGTATAGAATGTAGTTTCATCTCTCTGGTATGGCTGCAATGAAGTTGAATATCAATATTGCCGAATTGTGGATAATTTGAAACTCCCAGTCTGCCCTTAGCAAGTAAGGAGGAAATGTAATTGTGTTACCACGTCAAGTGTAGCTACCCAAATCATTGTTATCGCAAGTGAGATTTCTCTTTTATGTACGCTAGAATCAACAAAAATCATCCTCGCCAAAAAAAAAAAATCAACAAAAATCAGCACTCACGTGTACTTGGCGAGCAGCACGGCGCGGTGGTAGGCAACGACGACGTCCTCCCTGGGGAAGTAGCCGCCCCGCCAGGCGCCCCGCCGCTTCCACTTGCGCGCGCCGTCGTCGGCCGACCGGAGCGCGCAGAGCAGCGCGACGACGAGGTTCTCCGACAGCGAATCCCCAACGAACCCGACCCGGCGCCCCCTGGCCGCGGCGAGGAACCCCGCGGCGTCGATCCTCGGGACGACGGCGCCGCCGCAGCGACTGGGGGCCCAGGAGAGCGCCGCGAGAGGGGGCCGGCCGTTGCGGAGGCAGTTCCAGGCGTTGCGATGGTAGGGGCAGGACGGGGAGTAGAGCGGCGGCGGCGCGGGCTCCGGCGTGGGGACCCAGCGGCCATCGTACGCGTCGGAGAGCGCGGCGCCGCAGGGGAGCGGCGGGCGCGGGGGAGTGGAGGACGGGGAGAGGAGGATGAGGGCGGTAAAGGCGACGGGGAAGAGGAGGAGGAGCAGAGGGGGGCGGCGGCTCGGCATTGCGCCGGCCTCCCGCGACAACGCGGGAGAGAGATCGAGAGCGGAGTCCAGTCACACACACGGACACTGGCCTCCGTTTCCGTTTGGATCTAACTGCTTTTCTTCTGGTCGTTTGATGCTGCTCTTCGTGTGATTCTTTTTTCTTTTCTTTTTTTTTTTGTGTGAGTTGCTTCGTTTGATTAAACATGGCGCATATATTAGTTGGAACGAGATATATCAAAATCATCTCTTTAATTTAATACGACCCATTGCACTAATGTTTTTGCAAGACACGCAGATAAAAAAAAATCACAAAACGTGCCAAAAACAACTGTTCTTTCCTGAGCTCAGCGACGAACACACCCTAAATGCAGTACCTCATCTTCTTACATCATTTTGGTGTTGGATCTTTTTGTAAGAGAAGACACAGAAGAACAACCACATGCATAAACCAAGATTTTGCATCATATTAATAAGGACATACTACTACTTGTCAGAGGTCATTCATAGGTACTAGCTCAATAGTAATAATCATCTGCTAGTAAGAATGTGGCCCTCCAATTTGTTGAGACAAGCGCGAGAGCAGCCTCCTGTTGAGCTTGAGGCCAGCGGAGTCGGCTTCTCTGACGAGTTGGCGGCACTTGGCGAGCCTCCCTGCCGCCTCATACCCTTGGATGAGACTGTCATACATATCAGCCGTCGGAACGAAGCCATCCTCCTCCATCCTGGACAAGTACCGGAGCGCCCTCTCGTGGTCGCCCAACGCCACGCAGAGGTTGACGATGACCCGGTACGCCGGCAGGTCAAGTAGGCGGCACTGCGGCGCCCGCTCCATCTCCCACACCAGCGCCATGGCCTCCCGGTGCCTCCCCTCGCGGCACCGGCTGTGGATCACCGTCGTGTACATCACCACGGTGGGGGCACCGAATTCCTTGAACCAGGTGAACAGGCTCTCGACGGCGGCGAACCGCCTGAGCTTGACGCACACCTTCATCACCGCCGTGCAATCCTGCGGTTTGAGGTCAGTGATCTCCGGCCGGTCCCCGAGCTCGTCCACCAGCGCGGCGGCGAGGCCGTACCCGTCACGCGTCCGCGCGGCCTCCACCATCAGCTTCACGTACACCCCGGCGCCGAGCGTCCTCCCGTTGATCCGCGCGAGGTCGAGGAGCCTGCGTGTGAGCCCAATTTTCCCGGCCCTGACGAACCCGGTCGCCATGGCCTCGAGCACGGCGCGGCTCGCCGTGGGCACGCACTCTTCCAGCGCCGACGAGGAGGAGGAGGAGGACTCCACTTTTTTGAGGCGGTCGAAGCGCGCCAGCACGTGGACGGCCGACGCGAGGACGCGGTCGTCGGGGAAGAGCTGTGGCTGTCGCTGGGCCCAGCAGAGCGTCTGCAGCGCGCGGTCCGGGAGGCCCATGTGGCCCAGCTCGCGGATGGTCAGCGACAGGGATCCCTTCCGGAGGAACCGGGCCCACCTGTCCAGCACCGAGGAGGCGTCGCGGTCGGGTGGAAGAGCCGCGATCTCGCGCGCGATGCCGATGAGGAACTCCGGGCTCTTGCGCGCACGGTCGCTGAACGGCGCGCGGGAGGAGAGCGACGCTCGCGCGGCGAGCCGGATCTGCTGCTTCGGCGCCGGAGCGATGGGGAGGCGCGTCTTGTGAGGGAGAGGGAGTGGGAGCGCCCTGTGCTTCTTCCTTGGGTTCGGCGGCTTCTGCCGCATCGGACGGTCGAAGAGCGCCGAGATGGCGTCCATCTCGTCTTGGCTCCATCCTGAATCCTCTCCCTCCTCATCCTCCAACTCCATGGCCGCAGAACCTCTGGCATCATCAGGAAATGGAATTCCCTGTGTGCAAGAGCAAGAGATACGGAGAGACCTTGAGCTGCAACGGCCGGGCATTATTGCAACTCCTGGGACCTTCACCAATGTCTGGGAAACAATGGCCGGTGCAGTGAGCGGCCGGCTCACCATGGCAACAGTGGCCTTCACCTGCGGCATTCTCGGGTCGGGTTCAGCTGAACTTCCAATACAGCAGTCGTATCCTATGCTTCCTCTGGTGTCAATTTAGACAGATATATGGCGAGCCCGAACAAGAACAGGAAGTGCCTAATCAAAAAATAATACAGGAGCCATGAGATGCCCATTTCCAATCCACGGCCAAGCAAAATGAATGGAGTGATTTGGATTTCACAGAGACCTGATCTTGATTGTACGGGGAAATCAAAATATACTACCTCAGTGCCAATCTGCCGCTCCTCTGCTTTTGCTGCAGGAAGGCGACGGGCGGGCGAGCCAGCAGCTTCACAGAGACGAAAGCGGTCGGCAGATGCGCGGGGCCGGAGCTGAGAGGCCTCGCCGGCGCCGCTCCCTCAACTACCCGCCGTCAAGCGAAGCGACCGACCGCGAGGGGAGAAGGGAACCAAACCAATCGATGAGGAATGAATGGATGAGGCTGACGGCGACAGGGCCTTTACTTTCCTGGGCCTCAACTAGTTTCTTTTCTTTCTTGTGGCGGCGAATGGGCTCATGGTCCATTACGGCCTGCTGCACCTGAGCAAATCCAGGCCCATCTACGGAGGATACAGATCGGACGGCCAAATCAGCCTCGAGCTTCCCTATATAGCCCCATCCCACCTCACTCTTCAAAACCCTAGAGCCGGCGCCGCGGACTCCCACTACCTCTTCGCTCCCTCCTCTCCCGCCGCCGCCTCTTCGAAGATGGTGCGTCGCGTCCCTCTCGCCATTGGACCTGCCCGATCACTCCGTTGCTAATTCTCTCCCGTGTCTTGTCGTCCTTCCTTGCAGGCCCCGAAGAAGGACAAGGCCCCGCCGCCGTCGTCCAAGCCCGCCAAGTCCGGCGGTGGCAAGCAGAAGAAGAAGGTGAAGTTTTCTTATACGCGCTTGTTGGCCTAGTCTTAGTCTGTTTCAAGCTGTTACTACGAGGGTTTCTAACGGTGGATCCTCTCGGTCTCTTCTGCAGAAGTGGAGCAAGGGAAAGCAAAAGGAGAAAGTGAACAACGCCGTTCTGTTCGACCAGGCCACCTACGACAAGATGCTCACTGAGGTGCCCAAGTTCAAGCAGATCACCCCATCCATCCTCTCTGAGAGGCTTCGGGTAATCCCCCTCCCGCTTTTCTTTTCAGATATATGCTAAGTGTGCTAACAATGCATATGGCTCTAGTTCTAAAATGAAAACTGCTTGAGATAGATTTGTAATTTGTTTTGCTGGCTATCACCGCGAACCTGCCTCGATAATTGACTCGCACTTTGTGATGGACGAATTTCGAAAGCCTTGTCATGCCTTGTAGGTGGTCATGATAATGTGATTTTATTGTACTAGCTATTTATTAAATGTCACCGCAAATTGCTCAAGTTTCCTTTATTTAGTAAATGTCACGGCTCCTCGTGAATATTGCATGTGGCTGTAACTGTAACCGCTGATTGACCAATCTCATTATATAAAAACTAATGTTGGAATACAGTTTCTCATGTTTTTCATAACTTTTGTGCTAGTATCATATATAGTCTTCTGTGTTCATCTCTGTTGCAGAACTGCCCATGGGTTTTGTATATTCGTTTTGTATGTTTGAATCCCCAACCTTCCTATGACACGCTTAGAGTTGTATGATGCTTCAGGTTTTTAGTTAGCATGAACAAACCATGCATCCTTGAAAATGTTAGTTACAGGGCCTAACCAAATTGTATACCTTGAAAATGTGCTTCCTTATCTCTGCCCAACTAAATGCTGTTTTGCCATTGTCTTGCAGGTCAATGGCTCCCTGGCAAGGAGGGCTATCAAGGAGTTGATGGCTCGTGGCCTCATCCGGATGGTGGCGGTGCACTCAAGCCAGCAGATCTACACCAGGGCAACCAACACCTAAGGATAATTGCCTTTGTTTGTCCTCTATAGGAGCAGCTCTCCTCTACCTTAGAACAGTTGTCATGGTTGTTAAGAGTTTGCTAATTTCATGTCACTTGTGATGGTCAGCATCTCTTGATGGCTGAAACATTTTCGGAGATTTTAGCTACTATGCTGTTTTGCCTAAGAATTTAAGTTGTGCTATCCTCGATCGATTGCCAATGTCTGAAGTTGTGAAATCCTGACGCATCTCACTGTATCTTACCTCGGATGTGACGACTGACGATGTTATCTTGCTATCATGTCATCGTATACCATGACAATGCCGGCTGATCGCAATCAATGATGACTGGTGAAGTCTTTCGTTATTGCTATCAAGAATATTCTGCTTAACGCTGGGTATCTCGTTACGGTAGGGCACCTGTATGGCCAATGGGTTATCTTTGCGTTTTGCTCGAATGCGGAGGGGACGTACAGCTTTGCAGGTGTGGTTATGCTGAATCGTTGTAGTGTAGTCAACCACCCAAAGATGTGTGCGGCAGTGCCTACACTTGCTAGTTGATGCGGAACGCCAGCTTGGCCTGAATTAGTGAGTTGAGAGCTTGCTGGAGCTCAGCACACACCAGCAGGCGCCACCACCGTGATTGAGGAAGAGGACCATAGTCCATGACTCCATGAGCATCATCTGGTGATGCTCTGCTTCCTGACTAACATGGAGAAGGGGAGGCGGCCTGCCTGAAGTAGCTTGTAGTATGGGCCATAGAAATTTGTGGGCTACTTGAGACATCAATAGATGATGAAGCAGTCCATGATAGGATCCGCACACACAAGTACTCATGGACCGGGCCTTCCTCCGTCTCTCGAAAAGAAAGATACCGACCTGTCTGAGCGTGAAGCCCTCTGCTATCAAACGGAAGCCGTTGACTTGGACTAGGTCCGTTGACCCAATATCGATCCCTACAACATGAACGCGCCAGCTGCTATCTTCAAGACAAGGAGCAGGAGCCACGTACGACGTGCAGTACCTTGAGCTTGGAGTGTATTGAAATATAAACGCGTTCATCCATTGCTCGCCACATGCAGTGTAATTGCAGCTCGATCGCAGTCATCACATCTGCCACGAACGAATGCATCAGTACAGTCAACGCCGTACTTAAATAGGATTCTTTTCATTAAAAGTCAAGTCTAAGCTATTAATCCTGCCTCCGATTGATCGATCCATCCGTAAGACAGGCTGGGCGAAGGCGACGTTCCTGTGGAGCATGCTGTAGCTATCTGCAAGACCAAGCCGTGTTACTGCTGCCGCAGAATTCATTTACATATACTACACGGTATGAATATTTACTGGACGAAATCAATGCTTCAATTCACTGACGTTGTCACCAACTCCAGCCCGCTGTATCCAGCACCACACACAGTGTGTGTATGTGTGAAACCAAGCAAGAAGTCCTTCCGCATGCTCGCAGCAGGGTCAACGCACCCTTTCACTAGTTTCAGCATCGGATGCATAACAATTAAACCTTTTTTTTTCGCTCTGAATTACAATCATTTTATTGTTTGTTGGCATGTCGCTGTCCGTCGTCCCTGATTTCACGTATTCTGCTTATCCTCTGAAAGTTACTGGTTCCCTTCTTGCATCCTTCCTTTTTGGTCCCTAACTTAAGTCTTCTACAAAATCGTTGGAAGAGATCTCTCTCGCTTCCAACTCCAATTTAGGCTGCTAAAGTTTTCCTCCCTTCCCTACTGCATCCTTCTTTCCTTTCCTTGAGGAACTGGTTAGTCTCTCAAGCTGCTTTCTCCTGCCTAACTGTTACTGCTTGGTCTTTCTACAGATCAATTAAGCACAAGTTGTTCAATGCAAGTGCTTCACTTTTTGTTTCCTTGGTGCATACTAGATGAACTAGGGGCTAGCTAGGAAAGCTTTCCAAGCTTATAGACTTCTGAGCAACTTCCTTGTTTTTTGTTTCCACAAGTGAATGGAAACAAAAGTGTACCGTGGCATACGCTTATGGCACACGGGCACAGAGATAGTCCTCTGACTTCGACCTCAGTCTCTCAGGAGACTCGAATTTTTCGTTTTCTTTTGGAGACTGATGTGTGTGATCGATCACTTTGCAGTTTATTCAGCAAGCGCTGCATATACTAAATGAAAGCTCATTGGAACGAACTTACAACTGTTGAAAGATGGAAATTGAACATCAGGATTTTTACTATCCAAAATATTGATCATTACTTTTAAAAAACTATTGGTCAATAGTTTGAGCGTAATTTCATATTTGCACTATTATAAATGATTTTTTATATTTATTTTCCTATAGAAATCTAATCCTACCAAATTATTAAAATGCCAGTTGATCTTTTAAAAAAATAAAACATCAGTTATCAATCATATTATTAATTTATTTTATTCATGACAATATAAAATAATTGTTAAGTGGAGAAGAATCTTTCATGTCCTAGGTTCGACTCCCAGTAGGAGCGAATTTGCGATCTGGGTTAAAAAATCCCCTCGCCTCTCCCCGCACCAAAGCATTTGGTTAAGGCCTCGTCTCTGGAAGCAACGGCGTCCATGGTGGCCCCGGCCTAGTTTCTCGTAAGGCTGGTGGCTCCAATGTAAGAGGGGAAGAGGGTTCAAGGGTTTTCTTGATCTGCGTGATAGTATCTTCTACTTAAATGCAATATCTGGGGGCCGTCATACCCCCGTAGGTTAAGTTTTTTAAAAAAAATATATTTTTTCCTAATATTATCCTCAAACTGATAAATTATTGACCAGTAGTTATGTATTTAGATTATTGAATCTAAATTATTGGATCAAACTATTGATCATAATTTTTTAAAACTAATAGCTAATATTTTGGACAGTAAAACTTCTGAAAAAACAATCCACGCCTATCTTGTGCTGGTTGTAGTCACAATCCCATTTATATTTTGCCCTCTTCACCTACAAAAGTGCTGCAAAAAGTGCAAAAGGGAAGAATTGGGATTTCCTGGAACTATGTATATTAAGAAATAATGCATCAGTGGAGTGTGGGGGCAGTAACACGTCCTTCGCTCGTGTTCCTTGTCTTTTCTACCAACCATCCAACAAAGAATGTTGTTAGGCAGTCACATTTTGCTATTTCTTCGTACAATCAGATTTTCCTATGGAGATTATTATACTCATGGCTTGGGCAGTTTGGACAATAAGAAATAATTGGATTTTCAACAACATGAACCCGACAATGGAAGCCTACAAAGGCAAATTTAGGCATGAATTTACTCTCCTGTTACACAGGGTAAATAAGAAATACTTCCCACAAATTGAAGAATGGCTGCATTCAATCTGATTTTTATTTTTTTCTTTTGGGTTTTCTTTTTCTGTTCGGTTCGTTCTTTGTAATTGTTTCAAACTATAAATTTAAATATATTCAGTAGGGGCCTGGCCCCTCCTGTTCATTTCAAAAAACAAGTTTGATTTTCCTACTGGCCATTCATGGATAAGACTGCATCAACTGATCGGCATAGGATAGATGATTTTTTTTTTTACTGAATTCTGCTGTATTTCAATTATTAGGTCATCATAAAAGAGATATTTGTTAAGAAGAACAAAGTAGAGATGAGAATATCGAACGAAATTGGAACGCCCTGTGTCTATTTTGTGCTAGTCATAGACTCGTTTAATTTCTTGGCCACTACTGGAACTGCAAAGTGCGTGTGCCTTTGTACAATAAGAGAAGAAAAGGAAAAGGAAAAAGGGTAGACTTGGCATTTTCCTCTAGTCTCTGTAATGCGTCATCAGATGTTACAAGTAGTGGTGTTTGGGCCAATACGAATGATATCTCCACATCTCCTGATTCCTATCCTCCAGGTTTTGTCAACTCTGCGTGCTTTCTTGTTGATGCAGATTTCAACAAATGCGCTGGAGGCTACACAACAGTCGCATTTCTCCACATATATCGTTCACCTTTCCTACTGGTCATTCATGGATGATCAATACGTGAAGCACTATATTGTCAATGCAAATGACAAGGTAGTACAACTGATGGAGCTAGCACTACTCCAAGTGGACTGTTAGAGATTCAGTGCTTCGATCAGACGATCACCACTACACATATTCATGTCCTGTTGTTTGACAATGATGCAACAAGAACACAGGGCTACTAGCAAACTAATCCGTATATTAAAGGACTGGTCGATCAAAGAATGGTTTCACACGTCTGTAAGAGCATTTTCAAAATCTCCCAAAAAATTGATCTCAAAAGAGTTTTTGAAAGCAGCTCAAAAATTATTAGGAAGAAGTTTTCTTGTCTCCTCCAACAGTTCTCCCTAAAAATAGATCAAGGAAATTTTTTATTGGTCCATGTCAGCATCTGGGACCACAATAATATTAATTTCTTTCTAAATACAAGTATTATGGTACTTAATTTCTTTCTCATTTCTAACTACAAATGGGGAGAATTTAGGGAGAGAATAAATCTGTAAGTTATTTAGAGGAGCTGTTAGAGATGATTTTTTAGACTAAATCCCATTAATTTAATTTAGAGAAAATTTTTAGAGAGCTTTTGGAGATGCTCTAAATTTTCTAAATTCAATTTATTCAGTCGTTATCAAGGAACGGTTCCATACTTCCTTGCATGGGCACTTCATCAAAAGAATTAAGCGGACAAATTAATGATGAGTGTATCCGTATGCATACTTTTACCATGATTTGAAGTCACCTATCTGACTTTAACCAGTAAATCCGAGCAGATTAAGAGGTGCTTGCTTTCATTGTGGTCATGCGATCGCTTGGCAGTTTAGCCTTTTTCCTCTACTCAAACTTAGGTGGGAGTACCTGCTGATCGAGAAGACGACATAATTAAGTACTGAAATGATGATACCCTGTTTGACAATTTGGAAAAACAAATCTCATCCTAGTTTGGCATTGAATCTTTACCCTTTTTTTCTAGAAATATTTTATTTCGATTTACACGAACACCTTGCCTCAGCCTGAAATGGAAGATGCTGCGACAGGGCAGTTGTTAATTCAGTCAAATGTATAAACCAGAAGCCTATAACCACATCCTCTTTCCCGAATATGCATGTGAACACACATGTGTAAATAAAAGAAGTGATACTGATTTTCCGTTCATGCATTGAAGTAAGCATGGTTTTAGATTTGTCTAAACTGATAGACCAGCAGAGGTAGAGTACTTCAATTCGACACTCCAGAGAAACTAACGAAACAGGAAAGAAAGTTTGACACAGTCTAGCACCTGCAGCCTAAGTGTTACCGTTGTCAACATCTAAAGGGTAAAGATCTCTCATGAGTCATAACAATCTCATGCAGTTATTGTTCGAAAATAAAAACAATCTCATGCCGTCTCTGCCCTTCTCAATCCTGCTTTCCAAACAAGAAGAAAGGGACCTTCAAAATAACGAAACCATTTACCATTTGGTGAAGGGGAACCATGCTTACCCTGACTGGTCAAACAATCCAGTGGCTGCTTGGACCAAGTCTAGCCACACCGCCCCCAACAAATCCCGAGCTACTAAGCATGGCTCCTTTTTCTTTTTTTTTCAATAGGAATTTCTGTTTAAAACATAAATTGATGTCCTTGTCGTCAAGATACTATAGTATATTTTATTATCGTAAGGATTTTCTCTCTCTTTGTGAGTTTGGTCCATGAGGTCTGACACACGAACATCTTGGGTTCATTCCACAGACTACAATACGTATACTGCCGTTAAATTTGTGTGAAAATCATTAACGTATCTCATATATGACACAATGTTCCAATTCATTACAACTTTTTTCTTTGGGCTCTGTTTGGATCCATGTCCGTTTCTCAAAAACTGGTTTTTATTTTTAGTTTTTAGAAATTGGTTTTTAAATAAAAGTTGGGTGAGGATGTTTGTGATTTTTATAATTTATAAACTAGATTTTGTGTAATTAATATATTGGATTCAGGTAAAAACTGATCAGCTGAATTGAGAAACTCATAATCTGATTTATAGAAAGTGACATAAAAACTGACAAATTTAAAGACACTCTAATTTATAAAAACAATTTTCTTAAAAACTGAAGGATCCAAACAGGACCGTGAACATTTGCAGAGGGGAGCATTAAGTGGTTCAACACAAGGATTAAAAAACCGTTAAAAACCAGCCGGTTTTATGGTTTTTGACAAAACCGCTCCGGTCCGATTTCACCCGACGTCCGCTTTATCGAAAAAATCAACCCTATGTACTGTAGCAAAAACGGTTTTCGATCGGTTTTACCGGTTTATTGAGTCAGTTTTTAGTAAGACAAAAACTATTACTGTACCAGTTTTTTAATCTTTGGTTCAACGTGTCTGGTCCAAAAATGACACTATATATTGTTTGCGTGTCTGTATAAGTACGTTTCCCCAAAAATGGAAAAAGAAATGCATCTTCTCTTGCATGGTTTTCCCTGTAGTTGCGGGTGCGGCTGGGAAGAAAGATTTCGAATATAGCCAATTCATGGAAAGTGCACGCAGTTTTTTGCATTTTAAAGGAAAAGGAGGTCCAGGGTAGGCCACATGCAGAAAACCGGAGGAGACTTCTCTCTGTAGTCTGTACTCGCTTCATCAGTCTTTCTCGAATACTTATATCTCCCATCCCTTGACTTCGCCCCCCTCTCCTACGCTTCTTCCTCCTCTACCTCCCCCCTGCTCTGGCCTGTACAGAGAGAGGGAGAGGGAGATAGAGAGGACTCAGCTCAGAGAAGAGAGGGAGAGAGAGAGAGAGAGAGAGAGAGAGAGAGAGAGATGGGGAACATCTGCGGCGGCGCCGGGAAGGCTCATGTGGCAGTGGATAGCCCAGGTGAGAGGCTGCTTCAGGAATCTGTTTTTTGTTCCTGTTTTTCCTTATGATCCATTCAGTCCCGGAATCATAGTCGTGTAATTTCTTGAATTCTGCTCTCCCCACTTTAACAAGTTGACCAAAATTTTCTGAGAAGGGAATAAGTTGTAACTTTAGAAGTTTCAGTTTGCTAACTGTTTTTTTTTTCCAAGCAATTAGTTTGTGAGCTGAGGAATAGGTTTTGTTTGTTGAAAGGTTGCTATGAAGACTTATTAAAATATAAGAAGTTGTTCTTCCTGGCTGACGACTTATTGGTTATTTGAATTACTAGCATGGCAATCAATCTTCACTTCTACCTCAAATTCCCAATAACTAGTCTAGAAAGGGGAAAATATTTTTACGGATTTTAACATGTTCACAAATTCTCTGCTAATCTTACTCGGGAATTGTTGGCTGATGGTGTAACAGGGGCAACGATGACCCCCAAGACAAGCGGCAGCATAACCACCAGTAACAACACCACGGGGAAGCTCTCTTCCGTGGACAGCAGCTTCATGGCGTCCACCGGCAGCCGCAGCACGAGCGGCGGATTCGATGAGGGGAGTAAGTCCCCGTTGGGCCAGATCCTGGAGGCGCCAAACATCCGGACCTTCACATTCATGGAGCTCCGGACGGCCACCAAGAACTTCAGGCCGGATAGTGTCCTCAGCGAGGGTGGGTTTGGGAGGGTGTACAAAGGTTGGGTGGATGAGAAGACCATGAACCCGGCAAAGGCCGGCACTGGCATTGTCGGTGCAGTCAAGAAGCTCAACTCGGAGAGCATGCAGGGGTATGAAGAATGGCAGGTAAATAAAACCTGATCCTCTTCTTCTTTTCCTTAAATAATTTTATATTGTGTATGACGTCCAATTGATCAGTATTAATTTTCCAAAAAAAAAGAGAGAAATGATCAGCGTTAACTTCGGGACCTTGGGAGCTGGGTTTTGACTTGATTCTGTTTGCTCTTGAGTTTGAACATGTTACTTGGGGCCGAGTTTAAAATTATACAACAATTTGGAAGATTCTCCTGGCCATTTCATTATTATGGTTCTTTACACCTCTTTTAAATTCTGATGATCTGTCTGTCAGCTACATATATTTTAAGAGATAGTTGTTTAATGAGGCTGCTTTATCTTGGTAGTGCTCATGGTCCAATCTTGACCAGAACCATACTGTTGGAAGTGGTATGGTACTGGACTGTTCAATTGTTGATCAGAATAGTACAACAGCCACATGTTTATCACGATGCAGTTACTTTTTTTGTTTCATGATCTGTGGTATTTTCAAAAATGACATATTTCAGCAGCATGCCATACATCCTTGCAAACTGTAATGACAAATGACAAAATTGTGTTAGTTTAGCCTGGCAGATGTCATCTCGTTGCTATATGATAACTACCATATCTAATGGCTGTTCTCAATGTTTGCATGCAGTCAGAGATAAACTTCCTGGGAAGGCTCTCCCATCCAAACCTTGTCAAGCTCTTGGGCTATTGCTTTGAAGATAAGGAACTTTTGCTTGTGTATGAATTCATGGCCAAAGGGAGCTTGGAAAACCATCTCTTCAGGAGTGAGTTCTTGCCACTGATAGCATTTATTATCCTACTAATGTGTTGCTGCTTGCTTATGCTCTCACATTTCTTAATCTCTAGTTAAATACAGGCGTGACTTCAAATATTTCTAGTAGTCAAATTCGGAAACTTCAATAATATAACTGATGTGTGACACTAGAATCTTTTTGGCTGCAAGTACTTGATTGGAAAATACTAATGATTTAATATTTTAGGAGGATGTGCCCCACTATCTTGGGAACTAAGGCTGAAGATAGCCATCGGTGCAGCTAGAGGACTTGCATTCTTACATGCATCAGAAAAACAAGTTATCTACCGTGACTTCAAAGCTTCTAACATCCTTTTGGATGCAGTAAGTTTGGTGCCATTCAGTTCACCTGTTACACCTTAATTAATTCTCTTTTAAGGTCAAACTCTGATAGCATTCTTTCGCAGAATTATAATGCAAAGCTCTCTGATTTCGGCCTGGCTAAGCTTGGACCAACTGGTAGCAACTCACATATCACCACTAGGGTGATGGGCACTTATGGATATGCAGCTCCAGAGTATGTGGCCACTGGTATGTGTCCTTAACTCCTTTTTTTTTTGCATCAGCTGATATTTATGATCTGATCCTGATTCCCAACAATGTGTTTTCAAGACTTCATGTGCTAGTCATTTTGCTTGTGCATATTGGAATTAAAATGTACATTTTAGTGTGCCTGAGACCTTTCCGAATTTGGTTCATATTGTCATTTTGTTTCTTGAGACCTTTTCTTAGTCGTCAGGTCATTCTCAGTCTCAGCCACGTTTGGATGCATCTTTGGCATGATCAGAATCTGGAACCAGAAAGTACAAATATTGGACCATATGTATGTAGAAATAGAAATTGACAATGAAAACAAATATTGCATAGTTACTAGAAAAGAAGCCATTTCTTCTCATTGGATTTTATAGTAACAGGGCAATAGCTATTGGAATCTGATGATTAGCACTTGCTGCCTCAAATTGATTATCTGTCATAGGAAACCATGTTTGGTCATTCCTTATGCTGTCACTTTTCCAAAAAGGATGATAATAATGTGCAATCGATTAGCTAGTTTTCTTATGTTCGTTATTCCCATTAGAACGCAGAAACTACTATAATTTTATAGTAATGTTTACTTAGTTTCTATGATTATTCTCACTTTATTCTCTAAACCATGTCCAGGCCACTTATATGTCAAGAGTGATGTTTATGGTTTTGGAGTCGTGATGCTGGAGATGTTATCTGGTCAGCGAGCGCTGGATCCTAACCGTCCCAATGGACAACTCAACCTTGTCGACTGGGCAAAGCCCTATTTAGCTGATCGGAGAAAGCTTGCTCGTCTCATGGATCCCCGGTTTGAGGGCCAGTACAATTCCAAACAAGCCCTTAAGGCAGCACAACTGACGTTGAACTGCCTTGCTGGTGAGCCCAGGAGCAGGCCTTCAATGAAAGAAGTTGTCGAGACACTTGAGCATATCGAATTGATGAAGAGCCGGGCAAGGGAGGCGAGAGGGAGTGGGTCGGCACGAGATCGCCAACACGGTCGCAGCACGGTGCACCAGCGGTCATCGCCACACAGTGAAGCTCGCCGTGGGTCAAGGGCTAACAGCCACGCCACGAAGGCACGATGATCCTGGTGGTGATGCTGATGACAATTCTTCCTGTACATGGCCTTAATTTTTGCCTGATATTCTTCATTATGTGGTAACCACTAATGATGTTGCTGTTGTTGTTGTTATCATGAAGTTGGTCTCTTCAATAGTTCCAATCATGATGAGTGTAAAATTAGCAACAAAGAGATATGGTTGTAAGTTGTAGCCGATAGAATTAGATGGAATAATTCTTCAAAATATCTTGCAAAAATAGGTTTTGCCTGTGTTGATTGTTGGTGGTGTTTCAGTTGTTCCATAACTGCATGCGAGTAAATGTATGCTTCCCGACTGATGGCGTCTGCTGAATGCTGAGTTCCAGTGACTTTTTTTTTTTTTTTTTTGACGCCAGAGTTCCAGTGACTTGATTCAAGAATACACGATAAAATTATGTCGAAGAAATAAAATACCATCTCCCTTTGCTGAAACGATGTGCAAGCCTTTTGCGTGTTCTAGAAACAGATGCAGTAAACACTAGAACTGTCAACACACCAAATCGTTCGGAATCTCTGTACGTATTGACCAAGCAACGGTGTCTGAACTCTACTTGGCGAGTTGGCCGCCCATGTTGACGTCAAAGCGAAGGTCCATCCATCCCTAGCTAATCACTCCTGTCTCCAACCTGCCAACCAAACTCATCCGATCCAGGTCCAGCCATCGCCAGAATTCAGAGGAAGCAAACCATGGCTTGATTCAAAAGACGTCAGAGGCGATGACTTGGGTGGATTGACTGCTGACAGCTGTGACTATTTGTACATCGCTGTAACGCCATGTGTACGAGAAAGAGATGCAGCAGACGGGCAGTGAGCATATTTAATTCAAATCCTTATTTCAAACTAACCAATTTTTTTTTTCATTTATCGTGTTATAAACTAGTTGTATTTTATACAGTAAAATTCATGCGTAAATTGAGTTCAAACTAAGTTTTATTTCGAGACTATTCCTGCGGAAATTCAGTTCAAATAAGTAGGGGAAATTCATCGCAAACAGGGCCTAAATCTTACGTGGAGTGCAAAGATCGGGCTGTTCAAAGGCTAGGATCAGCCCATGAAAGCCCATGAGATGTTTAAGAGGCCCAGCGCATTATCACTACTAAAACGTGCGATTATTATGCCTGTGACCCCTCGTGGTCATCGGAAATAACGAAGCGAGGCCGCGCCCTTCACACTCCTACTCCGGCGACGGCGAGGGCAACTAGGGTTGCTCCAGCCATGCGGGTACTCCCGCTCGCGCTCGCTGCCGCCTTATTCTCCGGCGTGACTGCTATAGTCATCTATCTCTCCGGCCTCTCCTCCTGTAATGTGCCACCGCGCTCCCGAGGATCTCCTTTTCGTGTTCTGGTTGCGTGTGGCGTGGGAGATTCTGACGCGGGATGTATGTGCGTGCAGATGGTGGCGCAGGGATTTCGGAGGCCGATTTAGCGGCTCTCGCCGCGCTGCAGGGCCGATTCAGCAAGTGCGTGGTACGGTCTCGCTGATCCACCTGTTCTGTTGGAGAATTTCTCTGTCTGCAACTCTAATAAAGACGTGTATGCTTTTCTTTCTGCCCATTTGATGCTGCATTGTGACTGCGTGTTGTTATTACCTGCCTAAAGGTACTAGTTCTGGTTGATTTTCTCGGCAATGGGTGAGAATTGGTTGTTTACTGTAACAGTCCGCAGTAGAATTTCTATTTGTCTCAGGAACAATTTTTGAGGGATTATATAGCTATTCATATCTGAGTGGCAGTTTTGCATACTTTTGTAATGTTAGCAACTCGAGGATCTTTTAAATACATTTATACTGTAGTGTCCTAGTTCAGATAAATATTTACAGCTTGCTTCACAAAATGCAGGATGCAAATGGACTAGGACTGGAAGTGGTGCGGGGAGAGGACTACTGTCGAGTTGAGATACGATACCCAAGTGACACGGTTTCTAAGTGGGTAAGTGCGGTGTCAGAAAAAAATTCAGCAGGGCCTTCCTCATTTCAGTTGTAGGAAATAGTTCACAAAATACATTTGGTTCTGCTCACGCCTATCATCTAATGTTTTCAGAACTTAACTACACATACAACAGGCAAATATAGTGCTCTGATGACTTTCTGTGATTAGGCTTGCTTGCCTGATATTTACGATCATTTCCTAGTCAACTTATATCTGCAGATAGATCCAAAAACTGGAAAAGCTGAAGGTTTGTCATTTGAGTTCAATCTGTGCGAAGCTGTGGCCTCATGGGAGCAGGTGAGCATGCTTTCTATTGATCAGTCTATGTGATTTAACGGAGCCAGTGAATCCCCAACATCATACAAAGTGCAAGACAACCTTCACGTATATTGTAGGCTCATCACTCTCAACTACCCCATCTGGATTCATGAACTAAAGTTTGTTTTAACTTCTAAAGTTTTGTCCTGTTTGCATGATTAGCTGTAGATATGGTCACTCAGTCATCTTTTCCTAGGTTCGAAATAGTACCACAATACTAACAAAGGAGTACATTGATGCCTTGCCAAATGGATGGGAAGAATATGCATGGCGTAGAATCAACAAAGGAATCTTGCTGTGGGTAGATCTAATTCTTGATTTTTCACCCGATATTAAGTAGGCTCTCTCGCTACTAATAAATTACTAAGCATATTTAGTTTTGAGTGTGCAGAAATAAGTGCAAGAACAGAACTCTCTGCATGGAGAAGCTCTCATTAGTTCTTCCTGAGACATCACCATATGTGCCTCGTCACTTTGGTAGGTGTGCTGTCGTTGGGAACTCTGGTGATCTTCTAAAAACTAAATTTGGGGATGAAATCGATTCTTATGATGTTGTCATCAGAGAAAATGGCGCACCCATCCAGGTTTGTTAAAATTCATGTCTCAGCTGGTCAGTTTCCTTTCCCTGCACTTTGATATGCGCCAACTTCTGTCCATCTTGCAGAATTACACTGAATATGTTGGTACAAAGAGCTGCGAAGGCACTGGATAAAGTTGTTGAGTTAGATGGTATGTCTGCAGTATGCCTTTTTCTTCTCTCTCATTGATATACCAAGTGAAAATAAATGCTGATTTTTATGGTTGCAGAAACAAAAAAGGAGGTACTAATCGTTAAGACGACAATACATGATATTATGAATCGAATGATTCAGGTAATTTGGCTTTCATGTATTAAAAAAAAACACTTTTGACATTGAGTACATGTTAAATGTTCCCTTACCTGGCTGCTTGAGTTTTGTATGCAGGAGCTTCCAATAAGCAATCCAGTATACCTCATGCTAGGCACGTCATTTGGTTCCTCTGCTAAAGGAACTGGACTTAAAGCTCTTGAATTTGCTCTCTCCATTTGTGACAGTGTTGATATGTATGGCTTTACAGTAGACCCAGGTTACAAGGAATGGTTAGTGACTATCAACCTTATGTTCATAAGCTGAATGTAAAGTGTGTTGGCCTGTTGTTTTTTCTTACAGTTGATGCTATATCTTTCTTCTTTCAGGACAAGGTACTTTTCAGAATCCAGAAAGGGTCACACTCTGCTACATGGTAGAGCATATTATCAAATGATGGAATGTCTTGGTTTCTTATTTTCCCAGTTCTAACAAACTAGCTGATATGATCATGGGGTGCTTATCAATTTGTTATGTTTTTACCAATGATGAGATGATGTATTGATGCTAAATCCAACAGTCATGTGCAGCTGGTAAAAATCCACTCACCGATGCGAGGTGATCCTGGTAGGGTTGTGAAGTGGCTGCCTTCAAAGGATACAATAGAAGCTGCAAGGGTTGCTTCTGAGAAACTGTTGAAGTAAGTTTTTGACCCTTTCTTTCTTTAGTGAACTGCACAAGAACTTTACTTTGGGTACATGATGGTAACTCATATCTTCATGAGTTTTGGCTCTGCTATTGAAAATTTGCCAAACTGGATTGCGTAGGTATACAGTCATTCTGATATTAAGTTGTACCAACTGA
The DNA here is from genome assembly GCA_032690845.1 of Eleusine coracana subsp. coracana. Taxonomy (NCBI): domain Eukaryota; kingdom Viridiplantae; phylum Streptophyta; class Magnoliopsida; order Poales; family Poaceae; genus Eleusine; species Eleusine coracana. Next base: position 631,375 of record CM064420.1, read on the forward strand.
AACGTTGCAAATGTCACTGTAGGAGACCTGGGGCTGGTAGCGATGGCCCTTTGGGCTCTTGCAATATGATAAAGAAGCGCAAGAGAGGAAAGACACCAAAAAGATCAGGCCTCCGAGATGCTGCCGTGAAACACCTTGAGTACATGAAAGGTGCCACCAGGTATCCCATGGAGCGGAATGTTGGAGGTGGATACATGTGCATGATCAACGATAGATAGGACCCTAGCAGTTCTAACTCCATTAACCCTCCTATGATGGCGAGAAAGGAGGCTGAACGAAGACAGCAGAAGTTTAGGGGGGCAATCCCACACGAATTTGTTGGCATCACGAGTTATTTGGTTCCAATTGACACAGTCTGCCAGTTGTGCAGGAGTTTCAGAGCTTATCTTTTATACTGGAGGCGGATGTCTGGTATGCAGTTTTGGTGTCTGAGTAATCACTTCTGCAACATGTGTGTCTGTATAACAGAATGAATTGATGCCCCCACTGTAACTAGATGTAAACGGCTACTGATACTGCCGTCCTTCCCAGACCTCACCATGCCACACCGGATTCAAGGTCCTGCGCATGCTATACTGCAACAACAAGAAGATGTACGTCTACCTCCCCGACGATCGTGACGGCCTGCCGGGCCTCGTCGACCAGCTCAGCGCCAGACCCTGCCCAGCTGGTCCACAAGTTCGTCGTCACGGTAGAGCAGTTCAAGCTCCACAACCAGGCGGTCGCTCATTGCCCAGTGAGACAAAATCAGAATTTTCCTTGGAACCTACTTCACTCCAGACTTACGCTATCCACAAACACATAACCACACCAGACTCCAGATCACCTCAAGCAGTAACGCGAATAATAAACAGAAAAGATTTGCATCAGTTACGGGGTTTTACACATAAGACTGGAGGTACATAGCATCATCCGAGGAGTCTTTACAAATGAATTCGTTACTACTACTATATATCCTGACCCACATGATACATTAATTCAAGGGTATAAGAGAACAGCTATGATACGTGTAGCTAGATATTATTATGCTTCATGCTCACCATATAATAGACAGTGTGCATCCAATCATGACAGCGATAGATGCGTATCCGAAAATTCTCACTGTTCTACAAATTCTTGCAAAGTTTTGACTATCACGCCTAGCAAGAGGGCAGGAAAAACATTGAAGGTGTTAGTAAAGAACAAATTACAACGTTAAAATAGGTTCGTCATGTTTCAAATAAGTGTCATATACCTAAGAGACTCCCTGAACTCGTCCATCTCCTTCTGCATCTTAGTGCGTTGCTTCTCCATCTCATCGAGTCTGGCACTTATTGACGCCTTAAGTTTAGCCACCCGCTCCACAATTTCCTTCGTGAAGCGTTCATACTACACACATTACATAAAAGATTTATTAAACAACAGCACTGCCAAATCACAAGTTTCAAGATTTATATGTTGAAAGAAATCATCAAAACAACAAAATGTAGCATTATTACAGATTCAAGAAAATCGTCAAAACAACAAAGCACGGGATTACTAAAGCACGATTAATATACTGCAGTTCTAGATCCCACCACTATAAAGGCCTAAGCTACAAAAACTAGATGACCTGTAAAGATTCAAGTAAAAGTCGGTTTCAATTTGCTTGTCTCATAGTTCAAAACTTAAATTAAACATTGAGTTTCAATTTGGAAACCTCACATCTTTTATAAACTACAAATTTATGGGGCAATCGATCAACAATATATACATATATTTAGTATAAAGAGGATGTCATCATAAACCATGTGCAACACGACAACAAAAAGGAAAATGTGTTGTCTGATCTTCTGACTAAAGTATAATGTGTTCGTTGTTATCAATTTTCCTCTGAAAGAACCAATGGCGCCTCGCTCGGCAATCACCTCCCTATATTTTTTTCTCTATCGTGCCTAAGCACGTTTCACATTAAAAAGAAGAGAGAGAAAATATAAAGTTTGAAGGTACATCAATACCACCTCAACACAACCAAAAATATACACATATACTTCAACTGCTAGAACCTAAGAATTGAGACAAGGAATTACAACCCATTAGCAATCACCTCCCTATATCGTGACGTACGAGAACAACAAAACCCGATAGCTCAAGATCAGGATCGAGTACTCGGATGATGTTAAGAAGCTAGGAGAAATCAGCACGTCATCAGTTGTCAAAAATCGAGGAGCGCCGGCAGCCATCGCCGGTGAAGCACGGTGCACTAAAGAGGGCCCGACGGCGACCGTGCTGGAATTTGCCGGAGCAGATTGCGCAGCGCCATATATATAATAATATGGATCTCGACTTGTGCTAGCTAGCTAGCTAGTAGGTGGGTTCCTTCCTCGATCGTGTGTCGTGTCTTGTTCGTGTGTGCAGATATATATACTCCCAAGTCCCAACTCCCATCCGGTTTCCAGTTCCCAAACACGCGAGTACGTACATGTCTCGTTTGAGAGAGAGGGAGAAGAAGTATCCTAACATATTACATGTCGTTTTAGAGTCCACGACCACGGTGCATCTTGGACGAGAAATTGGCCCTCTTAGGCTCTTATACTTGCATGCAAACGGTGTTCGCTCCGTTCTGCTCGTTTCCTGGCGCTGAAACTACTCAGATAGTGAGTTCAATCTTTATACAAGTCATCTAGTTTTTGTAGCGCTTTAAACAGCGCATACTACTGCCGCCGGATGAGCGCGGCGTTCTTAACAGGGAGCCACCAGCACGCGTTCATGCAGATCGTCGATCGGATGCCACCCGGACGGCTTCAATAAGAGATACTGTATTGGGCTTCGCCATGCCGGATGATCGTCCCGTGGCTGAGATCGTCGCAATCGTTTATTACACGCAAATTAAATCCCATCAATAAGTAGTATTCAGTATGTGATGATCATGAGGATGTATTAAATTGGAGAGAAATAATTTCATACTTATTGTGGGAGAAGGAATTGATGGCGTGATAGTTAATTTGGAATGGATTATTACAGAATCGATAGGTGCCATTGATGATTGACACGACAGGTGTATTTTGGTGCAGAAGAAAATGTACATAATTGTTTACAGGTTGTTTATTTTGGTGCAAAGGTTTATTTAGAATTGGATCTTCATTGTTGGATAGGAGGAGCTCAAATCGTTCTAAGGGTGGGTACAATTCAATGGGGATAGACTTTTTTTTTTTACTAGGTGAAGGAACAGTCTGATGGAAAAATTTAGACAAAACATTAAAAAAAAAAGGCACCGTAGAATGATAGCAGAAGCCAATTTATTATTAATAATAAAAAACGATCCTTCTTTAACATGTCAATCCATTTCTACATCACGCGAAAATTCTGATTCTGACGACTAAAGCCAGCATCAATAATTGTGTGCGGTAGTACTTGGTGCATGGCCTTTGAGTTTGTTGGTGCAGTCATCCACGCAAGCCTTCATGTTAGTTTGCCCAGCTGTGGCAATGCAAATAACAACCAATCAAAATCAAAATTCACATAGCCAAGATGCAGCCTGTGCTGATCACCGGTCTGTACATATATCAGTACGGGAACAAATTAAATTAAATTAAAACGTGATTATGAAGCGAATAATTAAGCCTTACTGATATCAGCCACGCCGCAGATGGAGAGCGACCGGCAGATCCCGGCACAGTCGCCGGCAGACGTGGCCGGTGGTTGAGGAGTGAGGGGGCAGGTCACGAAGCAATCAAATCCGCACAGAGACTTGGAGCTATAGTCTCTCCTGCATCTGTGGTAGCAGTCCTTGTAGCATTGACAGAAAGTCGTCAAGGCAGACACCTGCTGCTGCTGGTCACACAGAAGGACGATGATAAGAATGCAGCAGGCAGCAGCAGCTCTCATCTTCCCCTCCATTCTTCTTCTGTTGATGGATGTGTGATGAGATGCAACGACGATATACCTTCAGAACCGATCAGAGTTGTGGCTCTCTGTTGATCTGCCAAGCGGTCACGCCTCTTCTCTTGTATATATATATAGGCAGCCTAGAGCCTGATGAGCTGTTCTTTTCTTTTTTTTAAAAAAAAAGAATATATGGTTGTCATTCATTAAAATAAATATTTGCCAAAAAGAAAAAGAAAAAGAAATAGTATACGGTAACCGAATTCCCTTGTCCAACGTTAGCCAAGCAATTGCAATGGTTAATGTTGGTCTATTCACTACCGCTTCAATGGTTAATAATTAACTTCCATTTGTTCACAGCAGTTACTGCGTAGTGGCAATGTTTAGCCAAACAATTGCAATGGTTAAATTTTTAGTCCATTCGTAGGTCGGTGTGAAGGTATTTTATTCCCCTTCCTCATTCCTAGGCTTTCCGAGGAACGATTCCACATCCCTTGTGTCCCTTTATTTCCCTTCACTGCGATGCGATTGACCGTGTCGTTTCAGCACAGAGACGTCCATGCTTGATGATAGTGCATCAACCCAACATAACGGTAGTGTCCCGTTGGCTTGCAGTGTCTAACATTCTTGGCGATTGATTTAGGGGCATTCGTGATTGACTCGTTTTCTGCCCTTTGCCCCGTTCTTCTACATGATGTTTGCCCGTTTGTCGTAGGTCTGCCCTCCTGCCCCTCCCGATCGTTTGGCCTAGGGACTCTGCAGAATTCGGCACGGCCATGGCCAGCCACGAGCACAAGAATTCTTCTATCTTGCCTTCCATGCGCTCACGCTGGTGCTCATCGCCCTGGGCATCGTGGCGCTGGTCCTCTGGCCCACCCACTTCAAGGCCTACGTCCACCCGATTTGACCTCGCCGACAACGGCACGTGGCTGCAGTTCAACATCACCATGGACGTGAGCGTTCGCAACCCCAACCCGGAAGCAGACCGTGTTGTATCGGCAGCTCGAGGCTGTTGCACTCTATGGTGGCGACAAGTTCGGGTACGTGGACCTCCCGCAGATGCGGCAAGAGAATCGATCGCAGCTGACCCACAAATGTATTCCTTAGAAAATCAATCGCAGCTGACCCACGAATGTATTCCTTCCAAGTTCTTCTTGCCAGTTCACACAATCTGCAAACTATCCCCCAGTCGTGGCCACAGTCCACCACCTGAGTCTCCGAAGGCTACCATCTCTCCTTGTCGTGCGAAGGAGAGGCTACAAGATGACTGCGAGTGTGCAACCGTGAGGAGCAAGATCAAGTGCATCATGCTCTATTCCTATGTGATCCGATCCATGCATTTTCTATTCATCTATATGAGAGTCTATTTCCTATACCTGATTTACTGTCCTGCAGTTTTTTGTTTCTAGCATAGTTGTTTCTTCAGATGATGTACAACAAGTATATTAGAGCAAGTTTATAGAAAATCGGCTATGATGCTCAGCTTGGTTTACGATAGCATGACGTAGCGGTCCCACATGCTAGCACCTCTGAGAACCATCAGTATATATCTTTCAAATATATTGATTCTTTTAGTTTGTTGAACCTGTTGCAACGCACGGGTAATTTGCTAGTCTCTTTGATATTATAGATATAGTTATTATGTATTTATTTATTTATTTAAAAAGGCTAGACCATAGTTGATCATTCAGTTTTGAAGTGTTTTAGATCCTTATTGCTGTGAAAATAAAAGTGGATGTTCTCTTGCAGCAAACAAAAACACAATGAAGATTCTTTCTCTTTTTTGAATCTTTTCAAACGAACTGTGCATTTACATTGATTTGTGTCTGAAATGTTCAGGGGCGACGTCGTTATGGCACACCTCAGAGTGAACCTGAAACGACCAAGGCAGTAGAGCAGATGGGAACCCTAGAGCTGCTGAAATATCCCATCAAAGTACTTGTACAAAGGTGAGTATATATGTTAGAGATGTAGAATAGAAATGCAATTTCTAGCTAGTATATATACCCATTGCTATCGAACATCTTTTTTTTTTTGCTGTATTGATTCTCTTGCTGCCTCGTAACGTTGTTGTGCACTTGTGTCTGATGTGTGTAATTGTCTGAAGGCCAGGTCATTTTATCTTATGTGTATTTCTTGTAGGTACTGGGAACCACTTTCCACTCGTGAGAGATTTACACTAAAAGCATGGACTCCTTATTTTGTTGTCGTGATCGGGACAATATGTGGAGTGGAGTACCACGCAAGGAAGTACGAAACCCACTTCCGCATCAATAATCGTATTAAGAAGGAAAAATGATCTCCGGCCAGTTGAAATAATATTGTAATAATGTTGGTAATTAAGCTTTCTATATGTGTCGTGGCAAACATTAATTTGTAGTCACTTTTTTTTTTTTTTGCTTTGCTTGTTATATGCAGAGAGACCTTTGTATCATCCACTATTTCCTGTGACACAAGTACTTCCTTAGGATTTTAAGAACTGCGTCGTGCAGAGGTCACCGACCCCGTACGTCCATCCAATCCAACCGATGATCGTCATCTGGGTCCAAACTTTTCAGCTTCTTTCTTCAATACTATTTGGAACATGCATGAGAAGTGGTTGGTACTCATCAGATTCGCGGCATCATCAGTAGATGAATCTCCATCTCCACCAAACATCAAGGACGACACTGATCGAGCAGGACATAAGCCCTACTTTTGGGCATGATTCTGAACTCCACCGTACCGTATGTAGATGCATGGTTACGAGTGACGACTACCGGACGGAGCTACATGAAGACGAATTAAGCAGCAGGGGATGATGCATTACTACGTAACTTAACAAATCCAAGTGCCGCAGGTATTTAGATCATGCATGCACACTTGTAGATCGAGTTACATCTCAGAATCACGTTGACAGACACGTAACTCAACAATGCTGCTACTCGTCAAGATTCCGGGCGCTCATGGTTCATGCGAAAGAAGATGCTGCTGAGTGCAGACCCGCCGGGTGCGTGCGCGACCAAATCGAAATGCAGATAGATGGATCATCTGCGGCGCGTGCATTGCATGCACCGGGCCAGAAGAGGCGTGCTCTGCTTCGGCAGATGCACAAATAAATACCGCATCTATCAGCTACCAGAGGGACGTGGCTAGGCAATGGAACAAATTGGCAGTTTGGCACTCGTACGTTTTCAGTGATTTTTTTTAATTACACAGTACAACTCAGATAATCATAACATATGCACATTCATCTTTGTAAATACGCATATACAAATTCTATCTCTATGAATATCTTTAAAGACTAAGCCAGCAAATTCTCGAAATTGATAAAGTCACCATTGACGCCTCGCTGTCGACACAAGCGTCGCCTACCACTGAAAATATAATACCGTTAAATCCTAATAAATTCGCTCCTATGAAGAATCAATCCAGAATCTAAAAAATACTACTGAGCCTCTTGTAACCACTAGAATACAAGTCCCTTTCACATTCTCAGTGAAAACAAAATACGAGTAACCACCAGATTCAAATTAGCCGTACACGGCTGGTCAGCTGGGCACCAGCGCGGACTCCTTGGTAGAGTACATCGTCACCGCCTTGGGCCACTCCGACGTCGGCTAGCTCGGAGCCTGCACCGATGGCGGCGTTCGCCGGGAAAGCCGCGCCGATGAGCGCGTGGCCGCACAACGCCGGTTTCACCTGACTGGAGATCAGCAACCGCGTCGGCATGGCGATGGTTGGCCACGGTTCCGGCTCCGAGACCTGGAATCCCTAGCAATGGATAGTGAGGAACTCCGTTTACTGGATAGTGAGAAATTCAATTTGATGGATTGTAAAAAATTCCTTTTCGCCGGAGTACAAGGAACTCATTTTACTGGATCATAAAGAACTCTTTCATGGGCCCAGCGGGGTGAAAACGGTCACGTCATGATCAAGGCATGCTTGGGGTCTAAATTTTAGTGAAGTCATATCAATTATTAAAATATTATATATGATTATTAAATATATATTAAATATAAAACTAATTTTAGAGTTAAATGCGTATCAGTGTGACAAATTTATTAAACTTAATTAAGTTATCATTAAGAGATATTTATTATAGCATCACATTATCTAATTATGATCTAATTAATTTTAATAGATTCATCTCGTCATTTAGAGGGAGGGTTATGACCTGGGTTTTGTCAGTAATCTATATTTAATACTCCTAATTAGTATTACAATATTCGATGGAACAGATCTAAAAATCAGAGGAGTGGAAACGAACATACCCAATGTACCACTATTAGCCCAGGACCAGCTTATGTATCTCTTGTGACTGACAAATTTTCAGATGTTCAACTGCTTCTCTGTTATTTGTTTTCCTTTTGTTTCTACGTATTTGGAATTCTCTTTGTACTGCAAACAAACAAAAGAGTTCACGGAGAAAACTACCACAAGTCGCTGGAAAGCTCCCGGCGCTCGGATGGACAGAAAGCTAACCAGTCGTTGTCAGCATGGTTAGGCCGGTGTACGTGCGCAGGCACCAATAGTGTCATTCCTTCAGTGCCAACAGAGATTGCAGAAAAAAGCTGAACTCAAAAGTTCAAGAGGTAATATCATCACACTTGATATTTCCATGCATGAGTTCTTTTTCTACTCCTCCGGTCTTAAATGTTGTCGCCGGCTAGTTCATTTGTGAGCTGGCCGGCGACAGCAAAATAATAATTAAAAAAAAACAGAGTATGTGAAGATATACATATACAGTGCATAAACAGTATAGCACAAATAAGCAGTCTCCATATGCATTGGGTGTTCTAGTGAAACTTTACAATAGATGCTGACCAGCCAGATAGGTGTAGAACGACAAAATGCCACGCCAAACACATGAAAGTAAAATGGAGCTTAGATGGCTGAGTGATCATGCTGAAGGTTTCAGATCCATTTCCACCTGGTGAATTGTCCACTGCATGCCCTCCAATTTCTGCGGATCAACCAAGTTAGCAAAAATCCACTAAGCGTGTGATACTATAATGGCCATGTAAACGAGACAAATTACCTTGACAATCTCATGGTACTGCCTTGCAATTACATCAAAGTGTGGATCTACACCCTGGTACTCACGCAATCGTGAAACCTGACAATAATACTAAATTGTTAAAATGACAGGGAGTGAATTCTGGATTTCATGGAATTCTTTCCTGATGCGTGTACTTAAAAGTAAAAAACAACTCAAGATTTTAACACTTGATTCTAGCAATGAAATGGCATAGAAACAAAACACCCTCCTTGATCACCATATATATCCTTGAGGCTGTCCTTTTTTATTCAATCTTCCTAATCTAAGAAGTTGTTCCTCTTGTCTGTTCGAGAAAAAATCTAGATGTTGTTCAGTGAATCAATGTTACTGTACACGCCTCTGATGTTTGCCCCACAGAACCTCAAGATGTTGCCTTTTTTGTTCTGTGACAAGCCTCAAGATATCTATTGCTTCCTCGGGTAATTTATTTTCCACCCTGAAGGAGATGGTAGCTATTGTAATCTGAACCGGTCCTATTCTTTCTGACCTCTAGCTAAAATTTGTGGAAATTGTGCCAACAGTTTTCAGAACAGTTTGCTAAGAAGGCCCAGAACATCTCTAAAAGTCATAAGGACAAGAAAATGTATCCTACCGCTTCATTGTAGGAATTGGACGCTTCTTTCGTGGCCTCTACAAGATACTTCCTGCAAAGGCAGTGAATATGTAAAGAAGGTCATTTGTTGAAATTAAAAAAATGCAAACAAACATATTGAATTCACATTGACAACAATAGATGCTACTAAATAGTTATATTTACCTGATCCTATGCAGTGCTGGTACTGTTTCCTTAGTGTAGGTGTCACGCAGGAGATGATGCTCCAGATAGCTAGATCCAGGCGAAAAAGCAATGGTTAATTAAACCTCTTAACAGTTTCACATTCAATTGAATTCTTATAGCATGAGGAAGAATCGGTTAACAAAGTATGCAGATCTACATATGTCATACTATGGTCATAGATGTGACTCCAACCTTAGTTTAGCATTCATTGTCCGACACCTTTTAATAAGCCAGGTCTTCTTCAGATCATCCTATTAACCAGTAAAGAGAACATGAAGATATTCCGTGTGTTTCTGTTAGAAATATGTGGCACTAGAAAAGGGAATTCGAAAATGCTTACATATTGGTACTGATGTTCCAATTTTTTGTCTTTAACAAACTGTATGAGCACAGCAAGAATTTGCTCCAGAACCTTTGACATATTGAGGACCATAAGTAATTTGTCAGAACTCAGACACAGAGGTTGTGTTAAGATAAAGTGGACTAGCCGCTGAAAAGGTTAAGCAATCAGGCAATGTCAAAATACATACATTGTAATGTTCAGCAAATTTCCTGTCCATCGAAGAAAGATCCTCCAGTAGAAGTGCCTCTTCCTTTTCTATCTCTTCGATGATTAGTTTCACCCTGTCATAGGATACAAGAAAAATAATGAGAAACACTTATTGCACACTTCCTCTGGAACTATCAAAGACTCCCCATTGATCCACACTTCCTCTATACCTATCTGAGGGAAAAGAATGTAGGACGAGAAAAATCACCTTTCTGGAAGCCTGGCACTTGAAATTTGACTGATTGATGATGAATCTGCAGCAAATAACTCACAATACAAGAATTATGAGTGTGTTATATGTTTTGCTGCATCCATCTTCTCAAGATATATTGCATCACAGAAATAGGATGAGAGGGTAAAAATATTTTATAAACATATTGCTACTTATCCAAAAGTTTCAGTAACTGACCCCTTTCATCCATAGCAAATAGATCAGCTAAAACATCACACTTGGCTTCTAAACGGGCCTCAATTTCCCTAGCCAATGTTCTCTGATAATCGACCATGTCCTGCAATTCATACCAGAGTAGATGCTTTTAAAGTCCAAAAGACCAAATGTTTAAGTACTCAACAATTGTACTAAGTGTTTTCATTCTTTGACCAAAATGGTAAAACAAACCACAGTTTGTAAGTAATCACCAAATATGCCCACCTTTTACAAGGAACATTAAAGAATAGACCAAATCAGGATAAATTAACTCTCCTTACAAAAGGAGTCCAGTAAACATACCACTGGCATTGCCTTTAACAAACTGTTTGTAAGTAATCACCAAATATGTTCACATGTTACAAGGAACAGTATGTTTGAGAAAAAAAAATGTTTGTGTTGTTCGTTACAAGGAACAGAATAAATTAACTCTCTTTGCAAAAGGGGTCCAGTAAACATACCACTGGCATTGCCTTTAACAGACTGTTTGTAAGTAATCACCAAATATGTTCACATGTTACAAGGAACAGGATGTTCAAGAAAAAAAAAATGTTCGTGTTGTTCGTCACAAGGAACAGGATAAATTAACTCTCTTTGCAAAAGGGGTCCAGTAAACATACCACTGACATTGCCGGCTGCTCTTGTTGCACCTGATATAGATAGTCGGATGTGATTCCAAGAAAGCGGTCAGGAACACCGCCAACTCCAGGTTCAGCTGGCTCTGAAACACCTGGTCCAGCACCAACAGTCACAGCGCTAGCGGTGCTGCTATAATTATTATAACTTGTCGAGATTGAGCTTGAACTGGGTGTGGCACTCGTCAAAGTACTATCAAATGAGCTCCTTGACAACGTGCTGAGTTTCTCGATCTCCTCCTCATGCACCTCACCATCCTGTGACAGCAGTGGGAGCCTCAACCTCTGTGCTGCCTCTGCCACAGACAAACGATGCTCCAAGGATTCGTACACCTGAGTCAAAAGTTGAGTACCGACAGAGTAAGCTCTGGTAATTTTTGTCAGACAGTTTCTCGATCACTATGGCAAATAAATGGAATTACAGTTAACAGTAACACCATTAATCAATTATTTGGTTACAGCCAATCTCATATTGGAAGCTTCAAGTGCATCCACCAAATGAAAATGAGGACTTACAAGGAGAGCACGAATGCACGATAGAAATCGAACCTGTGGGGAGCAGTTGAGCCTCTTGCCGGCGCCGGCGCCTCCTGCAGCATGGTACTCCTCGACCATGGCTACCGCCTCCGCGTACACTGCCTACGGCATATTAGCAGATCTGATCAGAACAGTGAGCCAGCTCTACAATGCAGATCCGACGAGCGGGCAGGTGACTCACCAGGGCCTCGAGGTAGAGCGCGCGCTCCGACGCAACCTCATCGCGCGCCTACGGCAGCACAGGGGATAATATAATAACAGCATTAATGCGAAGCGTGGGAGGAGGGAGGCGGAGAGGGAGGCGGCCGGCCGGTGGGGCGTACCTGGAGGAGGTCGGCGTGGGCGGAGTTGGAGAGGAGGGAGGCGTCCGGGGCGAGGTGGTGGCGCTGGATCTGGTCCACCAAGTGCGCCACCTCCGGCGGTGGCGGAGGGAGGGACGCGGCGGCGGCCTTCGACATCGCGGGCGGGTGCTCTCTCTCACCGGCGGCGAAGGTCACGGCCAACGAGTTGGTTTCGAATTGGGTTTGGAGGAATAGAAACGGTAGGTTGGCGGCCGCTGGATCAGAAATGGACGGGCATGATCACGGCCGGCTGATTCGTTGATCACGAAGAAGCATTCACTCTCCCGTTAACCATTTATTTTATTTAAGAATTAGTTTAAATATATGAAATTATTAGTTACGAGTCTATGTATACTATAAAGGCTAAATATACTCTCTAAAATCACTCATATGAGTTTATACTCATCCTTAACTTAACAGTGATTGATTTCTACCTAATTGTGAGCCCAATTAATTGATCCCTCTTACATTAATCATATAAAGATCTGATTAGTGGGACTTGTCTAAACCGAGCGTAACATCTTATACTTTTTACGTTTACTATTGTCCATCCTTGAAAAACTTTTCTCACCAGCGATCTTCCCTACCCGCCCGCATCCCCGCCCGCGATTCACGTCCTATTCCTCTCTTCTTCCCTTATCGTGTCGCCGCCTCCTCTGTTCTCCTCTCCGCTCTCCCCCTTTATGGCTCCCTCCCTCCCCGACTCCTAGATCCGACGAGGCGGGTAGGACCGATGGCAGCGGCAGGGCGCCATGAGGCAGCGTTGGCGTGATGAGTGGAGGTGGGTAGGGCTGATGACAGCTGCTCCAGCCATGGCTACCTCCGTTGACGGCGTCCTCGAGCGCGCCTGCCTCCGATGGTGGCGACCACGCCCAGGTATAACGGCCCCTACCCTCCTCCCTTGATTTATTCATCTTACCCTTTGAACTCACCTCTTCTTCCTCTCTCCATAGTATGGGATTCCATTACAATCTGGTGGCTCAAGGCTGGCAGGCGTCAAGGGCGGGCCTCCGGCGGCTAGACTCGGGCTCAGCCATTCTCATTACGGCGGTGCATCCTCCGATCACGCCTACCTGTGATGGCGACCCTCTCCCTCTCACCATGCATCCTTAAAAAAAAGCATCCTCGTGATGGTTGAGGCAACAACGAAGGCTAGGTGCTGAAGAGGCGTCCGCCGCCAGCAGCGGTGAAGAGGCATAGGTACTCCCGTTCCTCCTCTCTCTCTCCCTTCTATTCTCTTTTTTTTTCCTACCAAATCACGTGCCGATAGATTGAGCATTTTTTTCCTTTTCCTTTTTGATGGCAAGTAGGGGATTTGATGTTTGGATCTGTTCTCCCTCAAAACAAACATAGGAATGAGGTGTTGCTGCTCCACAATAGTGATCATAGTTGCATTCAATTCATCTAGGTCTCCACTTTTTCTTGTGAATTTAGAGCTATAGATTTGTATCTTTTATTATTTCATTTTATTAGATGGTGATGTTTGCAGCCAGCGGAGATTAGGCATGGTTTCTTTAGCTTGTACCTTGTAGAATTGTATGGTTGGTTGATTTACGGGAGTTAATTTGCAGGTGCATCATCACTGGCTTGGGTTCCCCACTGTCCTTTATGTTTTGTGTTGGAGGCAATGATCAAGACGAAGCGTGGTGCACCCGTCATCATGGTCTGTCACAAGTACATCTTTGCACTGTTGTCTATTTGGACCTTTAAATGTTGTTTGTTTAAACCATAAGCTGTTGTAATAAATCTGGTGTCATATATATATGAATGAGGGGTACTTTATTTTTTTGTTCTCCTGCCAACTGCAATTTTAGTGTCTGCAAACGAACAGCCCCCTGTAAATTTTAGTGTCCACCTTTTTTCTGTTCTACAGTATTAGCACTAAATTCTAGTGTGCTCATGCTGGAACCGAACGGTCCCTCTGACTCACAAGTGGTTCCTGGGATTGTTTTGTAGGGTGTGTTTGGTTTGATGTACCAAAGTGGATAGGAGAGGGCAGCCTCTTTTTTGCTGTTGTTTGCTTTGGAGTCAAGCGGTGGCGGGTGGCCACTGACCGAATATTCGACCAGATTTGGAGGCGGCGCCATTTACCGAAAATGAGGGACGGCGCTCTCGCGTGCTCTGACGCTCTCCGGCTCTCCTCTCCATTATCCTCATCTTCCGAGACAAAACACAGAGAAAAAAGAGCGGAGGCAAAGGAGTCATCGGGGATCTCCACCACCAACGGCGTCGGCGAGGTGGATCCTCCCTCCTCCCTTCTCCCTGCTCAGTGCGGGATCTCCACCACCGGAGGCACGAGCCCTCAGTGTGGAGGCACGAGCAGCGATACCGTTGGAGCAGTGATGCCTTCTCTGAATCAAATTGGATCTGAGGTGAGCAAAGCGAGAGAGAGGATTTGCTTGAAGAGAGAGAGAGAGAAAATGAAGGAGACGTGGGACGAGAACAGCCGAATCAAAAATCAATTCATGACCCTGTTCAAAATAATATATTACTTGATACTTTATCAGCATAACTATAAAGTATTTAAATAATAATGATATAATCTCACGACTCAAAATAATATATTATTTGACAGTTCAAAATATATTTTTACAATTACATAAACTAATATTAGTGAAAATAAAAAGATATGCTCATCACTTTTGAGAGGAGGCAACCATATTAATTTTCTTATCCATGTTCATCCATCCAAACAAATACTAGAGCAGCCCTATCTATCATGGTCCCTCATAGAAAACAAAAAGTGGCTCACCTTATTCATTCAAACAAATAAAAACAGGAGCCGCCCCGCCCCCAAAAAAGATATGACCCTGTTTCATCCTCAAACATACCCTTAATTTGCATGTAGGTCTTGCCGTTCAACTTTACCCAGCTTTGTTATAAATTGCAAGTCAGAGTCACCATATTTCAGTAAAGCTAGCAGTTTTGTTCTTGTGGTGCTATTGCACGCACGAACCAAGATCCGTTGTAGTAAGCTGATACGCCATTGTAGCTATCACGACGGTGTGAATACTGTACTGCTGCTATTCTTGATTGACGGCTCTTGTCGAAAAAGAGAAGTCAAGCTGTCGAAATTGATTGGGCTGTTTGAGCATGGGCTAAGGCCCATTGATCGAATTTTGCCCAGGAGATACGAACCGCGGCTTGTACCTTTGGTGGCTCTTGAGATGATCATGAAGCCTACGTAAATGCAGCCCAGCAGAAAAATTTCTGGTATAAAGAAAAGAGGAGCAAATAATTGAAAGAGACGTGAAAAATAATGCAAATTAGTTACAATATTGCATAAGGATTATCGTGGCAGTTTTTAAGGACTATAGTACTTTACAATTTGACAGTCTCAAAAACTCGAAACTTTCAGTTTGACTCCCTGCTCTGGTATAGTGCCATGAACAGTGTCATAAAAAGTCAAGGTGCTATGAGAAATGTGTGTTGTGGTAGTAGCAAAAAAAAAAAAAAAAACTTCATGTGCTTGACTGAACTTCATAAATTCAGTTTGGATTGGCATTATAGTTGTTACACGCTGCCACTAGGTAATAATAGTGAAAACGGCCTCACTGGTACTTGTACAAGTTCATTTCTCCCCGTCTCTGACAAATTGATGCTCTTCCTTTTTCTTTTCTTTTTTTTTTCTGTTTGTGTTGACGTGCTGTGATTTGTGCGTGAATCACGACTCTGCAAGCCGTGCGCGACAATTCGGCATCATCTTTCTGCTCCACACGATATTGTATTGTGAAGCCAGTTCATTCGTGAGGAGAGAAAAGAAAAATATGTGCCTTTTGCTATAGTGCTACGAAAAATGTTGGTGGAGGGGAAACAGAATTTTGGATGGCCCGTGCCAAAGGAGACCTCACGCCCTTTACAAAACTACAAGATGTTTCTGAATTCAGTAAGGAAGTGACATTTCTGTAGTTGTTAGTTGTTACCCGGTGGCACTAGATTGGAGTGAAAACGACCTCACCGGTACATGTTTTTTTTTCTCCCCGTCTCTAAGAAACTTGCTGTGGTTTTTTTCTCTTTCTGTTGACGCGATGTGATGTCCACAATTGTGTCCGATATCTGATAATGACATGATTAAAGCAGCTGCATGATTTGTGCAACAAGACGATGACGATGACGACTCTGCAACTCGTGTGCAGCAATTCGGCATCATCTGCTCCACTCAACGGGAATATTATACACTGCTACCTATATGAATCAGTTCCAAACAGTTAAAATTTAAAATGTTTCTTACATGAATCACTCTGAAACTTTTGAACTAGAAATGAGAATCACCTAAATAGGTGTTTCAAATTATTCTATTTCATTTTGTGAAATGCTTCATCAATCATGGATCAATGGCCAAACGTTTTCAGTGATTCTTCTGTTTCAAGTTGTGAAATATTTCTAGCTTGAATCTAAAACTTTTTTGAATCTTGATGAATATTTCAGTTTGACTCTCTGCTATGGTATAGTGCCATGAACAGTGTCAGAAAAGTGTAGGTGCTATAAAAAATGTGTGTTGCACGGAAACTCAAATTTTGAGGAGTAGTAAAAAAAAACTTCTTGTGCTTCAGCTTCGCAAAATGAGGGAAACCAACTTGTCATGAGGGCCTTCAAGGGGGCGGCATGAAAAATATAAGGCATACGATTTCTGAATTCAGTTTGAAAAATACCCTCGACAAGTTGTTACACGCTGCCACTAGGTAGGAGTGAAAACGACCTACAAGGTTCTTTTCTCCCCGTCTCTGACAAACTGACGCTTCCTTTTTCTCTTTTGTGTTGACGATGTGATGCCCATAATTATGTCCGTGAAGAGATAATGACGTGATTCAAAGCATTACATGATTTATGCTGCACGATCACGACTCTGCAGGTGGCGCGCAACAATTCGGCATCATCCATCATTCTGCTCCACAAGATATTGTGAGGCCAGCTCATTCGTGAGGAGAGAAAAAAATATAAACAGTTTTACTACGCATATTAACACTAGTAATTAATGTTTAGAAATAATAATGTAATTTATTTATATATTTATTTATTTACCTGTATTGTAATTAGGGATAAAGAGGTCATTTTAAGTATCTTGAACCCATTCGCCGATCTGAAATTTAGTTTTATCATAGTAAAAAGCAAAAAAAAAACACTTAGATCTAATTAACAAAATAAATTATAAGTTATTATTTTTATCTTTTTAATAATACCCCATTAAAATCATTACTGCTTGTAATTACTGTTAGTAGTAATTAATTACCATCAGTAATTAATGTATTAGTATAAATAATTACTGGAGGTAATATGCATATTAAAACTATTAAAAAATAATACTCCTATGATAAACTGATCTTTTGTTATAGTGCTATTTTTTTAGGGCAAACATCAGAACTATATTAAATCAGAAGCAGGATTACAGTCTTGGATCACCTTCTCCATCACACAAGTTGGGAGTACGGTGAACCAGTTACATGTGGCATTAGAGTTAGACACTAGTTTCGCACATGTATGAGCCACCTGATTTCCCTCCCTTCTAACAAAGACATCTCGGAAGTTTTCCCTTAAAAAAAAAAAGACAACTTGGAAGTTGTAGAAGAACCTGCTTAGCTCCTTGATCTCGTGCCAAACGAGACGTTAATAGATCTTCTTTTAAAAACCTCACTCATGCGCTTCACAAAGTGAGAGAATCCAATTTGTCCAAGCACGTACGAAAATAGCGGGCCTCGCAAGGATGGAATGAAAAAATACAAGATGTTTCTGAATTCAATATGGAATGGAAGTGACATTTCTGTAGTTTTTAAACTAGTTTGGAGTGAAAACGACTTCACTGGTACTAGTTTTTAAACTCGTGTGCAGCAGTTGTTCGTTTTTCTTGTCTCTGTTGACGTGATGTGAATATGTGATGTCCACAATTCTGTCCGATATCGGATAATGACGCGATTATTAAAGGAAAAAGCATCTGCGTGATTCGTGCAACACGATGATGGCGATGACGACTCTGCAACTCGTGTGCAGCAATTCGGCATCATCTGGTCCACGCGAATAGTATACTGACCAGAAAATATTTAAAAGAAAAAGAAGTGAATTCTTCAGTCTCAGTCCCCTCCTTCTCTCCATCCCTCCGGTGTCCGGGAGGACTGTTCCGAATCCCCCCAACTAACCGCCATGGAAGGCACCATGCTCTGCTGCGCCAACCACGCGCCGCTGACGCCCCTCAGCTTCCTGGAGCGCACCGCTCTGGTGTACCCGGATCGCCCCGCCATCGTCGCCGGCGGCGGATTCGCGCCGCGCACCTGGCGGGAGACCCGCGCGCGCTGCCTCCGCCTCGCCGCCGCCCTCGCCGGACTCGGGGTCGAGCGGCGCGACGTGGTACACGACCTTCCCTCAATTTCATTTCTTCTCCTCATCTGAGTATTGGTGGAGCAAGAACGGTGGTCCATTTCTTGCTCATTGATTGACACTTTTATTGCCCCCTTACTTAAAAGAAAAAGTCCTTTGTTTTGTCCCAAACAGTAGCTAGCAACAGTTAGTTAGTATTCACAATCTGCTCCAGCAATCGTCCAATCTCTGACTTGGAATTTGTTCTGCTTGAACTGTAATAGTCGATTCGCTGGAATTAAATTGGTCTAGCCTTTTTTCCCCGCAATTATAAATTGCAAAAAAGGATTGGTGAACTGATGAATTGTTGGCTGTTGTGTGCGAGTAGGTTGCTGTATTTGCTCCCAACATTCCTGCGATGTACGATCTCCACTTCGGCATCCCCATGGCCGGCGCCGTCATCTGCGCGCTCAACTCGCGCCTGGACGCGGCCATGGCGTCCGTCCTGCTCCAGCATTCCGAGGCCAAGGTTGTCTTCGTCGATTACGCCCTTGTCGACATCGCCCAAGAAGCACTCCGGCGCATGTCCGAAGCCGGAGCCAGGCCTCCCGTCGTCGTGCTAATCAAAGAGCTCCTAGACGAGGAGGAGCGATCAGCAGTACCTACTGATAATGATGGCTGGTACGAGTACGAGTCCCTCCTCCTCCTCCAGCGAACAAGAAGCAATGGTGACGAGTTTGCGATCCGTTGGCCGGGGGACGAGAACGACCCGATCGCGCTCAACTACACGTCGGGCACGACGTCGCGTCCAAAAGGCGTGGTGTACAGCCACCGCGGCGCGTTCCTCAACAGCCTGGCTGCGGTGCTCCTGAACGAGATGACGACCACGCCGGTGTACCTGTGGACAGTGCCCATGTTCCACTGCAACGGGTGGTGCTTCGCCTGGGGCGTCGCCGCGCAGGGCGGCACCAACGTGTGCCTCCGCAAGGTCACCGGCGCCGCCATCTTCGCCGCCGTGTCGCGCCACGGCGTCACGCACATGGCCGGCGCGCCCACCGTGCTCAACATGATCGTCAACAACGCCCACCACCAAGGGATGATGCCCCCCACTGACGGTGATGATGGAAACAAGAAGAAGAGGAAGGAGAAGAGAGTGACGGTGATGACCGGCGGCGCGCCGCCGCCGCCGCAGGTGCTGTTCCGGATGGAGGCGCTGGGGTTCACAGTGATCCACTCGTACGGGCTCACGGAGACGTACGGCCCCGCCACGGCGTGCACGTGGCACCCGGAGTGGGACGCGCTGCCGGCCGAGGACCGCGCGGCGATCAAATCCCGGCAGGGCCTGCACCACCTGGGCCTCTCCGAGGTGGACGTCAAGGACCCGGCCACCATGGCCAGCGTGCCCTGGGACGGGCGCGCCATGGGCGAGGTCATGCTGCGCGGGAACACGGTCATGACCGGCTACTTCAAGGACCCTTCCGCCACCGCAGAAGCCATGGCCGGCGGGTGGCTGCGGTCGGGAGACCTCGCCGTGCGCCACGCCGACGGGTACGTCAAGGTGCTCGACCGGTCAAAGGACGTCATCATCTCCGGAGGGGAGAACATCAGCACCATCCAGGTCGAGGCGGCGCTCTTCGCCCATCCCGCCATCGCCGACGCCGCCGTCGTCGGAAGGCCAGACGAATACTGGGGGGAGACGCCATGCGCATTCGTCACGCTCAAGGAAGGGGCGGAGGCTACTACTGAGAATGACGTCATCGAGTTCTGCAGGGCCAGGCTGCCGAGGTACATGGCGCCGAGGACCGTGGTCTTCGTGCAGGAGCTGCCCAAGACGGCCACCGGCAAGGTGCAGAAGTTCGCGCTCAGGGACAAGGCAAAGGCTCTCAAAGTCATCTCGCCGTCAGATTCAAAAAGGAGCAAGCTCTAGTAAATCCGTCTGCTACTCCATCATGTGCTGCGGTGATGTGAATCCTATTGCGATCCCGTCTGTGCCTGTCACTGAAATCTTCTTGGAATAAAGCGGAGGTACCTGTATATAAAGCGGAGGTACCTGTATTAGGAAGTGGACTTGCTTCGCACTATCAAACCAGATGGCATTTGTGAAACATGCGTGCCAATTTATACCGTATGCATTTTCTTAATAACCTGATCAGATCATGGTGTTTTCGCTGCAATCTGTGTTGATCGCTCGGCATCGGACACAAACCACATGGTTCTGTATATTGTTTCTAGCGTGTCAGCTTCTGACTTGCAAACGGCGTGCCTACCAAATTTCACATCCATTGTTCACTTCACACAAAAAACATCTGCCATAGCAGTGGCGTCGAACCAAACACTACAAAAGCACTCACTTTTCTGTCACAGTCTCCGGTTACTACCATCTGGCTTTGGTCAAGATTTTGGTTCAGTGGTTTCAGTGACCAACATTTCACATGAATTTCGCATAAATTATCCTTATGTTGTGATTAGCTGCAACGTGGAGGTGGAAGATCACCGGACTTGCTGCCACCTCCCCTCCCCCCGGAGGAGAGGACATGATCGAGATCTATTTGTTTTGCTAAATTTGACTCCAAATTGGTCCACTTCCACTTGCATCATCATCTCCCCCGCCTGTATCCGGCGCATCTTTCCCTGCCTCGTTTCTAGCAAAAACCAAACACAACACACCGGGACCAGAGGGAGACAGCGCGCGCGGGGCTCGCCGCCGCCGAATCTCGCGAGAGGGCAAGGGAAAGGCGGGAAGAAGAGCTGTCCGACGGCGATGGCCGCCTCGCCAGCTCCTCTTCTTCCCCGCCTCCTAGCCCTAACCCTGGCCTTCGCCGTCGCCGCCGCCAAGATCCCGGCCTCCCGCACCCCGATCTCGCGCGACCTCTACCACTCCAGGTGAGACCGCCCCCTCCCCGCTCCCGCTCCTTTGCATAAATCCCGACGTTTCCTTCCATTTCGATCTGCCTAGGCTTCAGGCCGCGTCGCTCAACTGAACCTGTATGTAGTTCGCCGGTGCATCTGGTTTCCTATCTGAAACGTTGCATTGGCCGCGGTGCACGGTGACTCAGCTCACTGAAATTTACTGTTGCCTGCGCGTAATTGGAGAGTGGTTAGTGTCAAAATTACGTTACTGCTGCTCACCATTGGAACCTATTCCTTTGCACCTAGCTGATACCAGAAGGAGACCTACGGCTGAGTATAAATGTTATAATAATCCGACCTAGTTGCTGCTTCAAATACTTATATTCAGTATTTCGCCACTCACTAACTGATTCACCTCTTGTGTTTGGATGCACGTGATTTTGTGATCGGAGAGGTCTTGTGAATCCTTTACTCTTGGGTTTATCGAAAATTGCTTCCTTCTGTCAGGCTTACTTCATCGTTCTCCTGTATTTGCATACTTACTGTTAATTTTCCTTCTTGTTAGTGATTCCCTTCTGCATGAAATCAAGGATTTGGTTGGTCGGCATCCAGATAAATTGAGCGTGAGTGCTTAATACTGTATTCTTGTCCAGACTCCACCTTTAATTGTTCGGTATAGCTTGTTTCATCTAGTCCCCTCTATTCACTTTCAAAGATTATGTTGCAGATGGACACTATACAAGCCAGCAACAAAGGCTATTCTGCAGAGCTGTTTGTTGTTACTTTTAATCAAGTAAAGGAGAGTGCAGATAATGGCTCAAAGGTTCATGTTCTTCTGGTCAGTTTCCAACCAAAATTTCCCCACTCATTTTTTTTTTTTTTGCCTTATGGCATGCATCATTTCATATCATGATATGAGCATTCCATCCAAATGATTCTCCATTCTTTTAGCTCAGTCAAGAATGTTCACAATGTAAAATAATATTTTAAACAGAAAACATGGCATGCCTTTTAAGTAAGTTTTTGCATGTCTATATGTAAAATGAATTATTGATATCTTGCATTTTGACAGAAAGGTTAATTGTCTTCCAGAGCTTTGGACAGCATGGCAGAGAACTTATTACCTCTGAGGTTGCACTACGTCTTCTGTATGTTCTAACGGAGAAGCAAAAGATTGCTGGTGTGGATCTGTCATCCTTTGATAAAATGATGGAGAATCTTGTGATCAAAGTAAGTCCTTTTGCCACTTGTTTTATTTTTTCATCGCTTGACTTCCAAAACTGTAAAGAAATGCACGGAACACGTTTTACTATTGTTCCCTTTGTTTGGCTATGTATGCAGTTATCCACTGGCATATTGTGAGGGTGATATTTGCTTTGATTAGTTACTGGGGTCGCTAAATATCTGCTTTGATTTTATTTCTCGGGGTAATGCTAATTATGCCATCTCTTTAGTGTCATAAATTTTGTTCTACTTAATGTTTAATAACTGCTATACTCTAAGTAGTTTCATGATGTGGTTGTAAAGGTGTTTTCTCCCAAATGCTTTCTGTGAAGTATAGTTATGATGTTTTTATGGTTTAGAAAATTGATTGGACAGCCCTGTAAATAGCATTTGGTGACATCACACTTTTAATATTATCAATTTTAGTATTTTTTTTATTTTCATTAATATTATCTGCATTACAGAAGAATCTGTTCTTGAACTAAGGAGGTAATGTTTGTCCTCTAAATCTGTCTTTTAGATGGTGCCGATGGAAAATTTCAATGGTCGCAAACGTGTCGAAGATGGAGAGCTTTGTGATAGGAGAAATGGTGATTCTACTTTTAAGTAAAAATCTGTCGTATCAAGCAGTTTTGTGCCTACTCTTTACGTACTCCTTTCTTTTTTTCAGGAAGAGGAGTAGATCTTAATAGAAACTGGAGTGTTGATTGGGGAAAGAAAGAAAAGGTTAGTGTTTCAGTATTCCCTCGTCCTGCTTCGAAAAAAAAATCAAATTCCTCTTAATGTTAGCCATTCTATTAAAATACTTGTTAAACTGGATCCTAACTAATGGTTGTTCATGTGTGAATTTCCGTCTGAAGTTACTTCAATAACTTAATGCAATTCCTGAACATACCGTCACAATGCCTTTGAAAAAGCTAGGTTTACTGGCATCAAGAAACATTATTTTGAGTAAAAATGGTTAGATCCATATAGACTTATAGTAATAAAATTTGGCATCAGAATTTTGCAGCTTTATTTTTTCTTCTGTGCTTCTGTGGAACCATTAGATGACCTTGTAAGGTTCACGCCAATCAAATATATCATAGTCGTCTCTATGGCTCTTGGCAGGCTCCGTCGAGTTGGATTTCTTGTCCTGGGTCAGTCATTCAGGCACTCTTCTAGTATCTTGTGACGTGCTTATACGTGCAATGAGTTTGTCTCTGTTTTGCGGTGACTGTATCAGTGTTGGAGAAAAAAATGTATCATAGCATTGCTCTTGAAATTTAGGTTGATTAACAATCTGGAGCTGAGTAACATGTTACATATTTATTGACCTGGGGGCAAGAGGCTTTGATTTACACGATACCATGCATATTCATTGATCATTTTTGTGCTCGATGATGAGGGTTTTGTCCGTGTTTTATGGTATAAGATGGTTCATGATTTTATCATTCATGTTCCATTTTTCTTGGGGCTCCTTTCAGAGTTTTGCATCTATGCACCGTTTCCATGTATTGAGATTATTATATTTTTCTTGTATAGGACTATGACCCATATGAGGAAAATCCTGGTTCTGCTCCTTTTAGCGAACCTGAAGCACAGATCATGAGGGACCTGTCCAGCTCATTTAAACCTCATATTTGGGTAAATGTACATTCTGGAATGGAGGTAATGCAGGTCTTCTGTATGATCCTTTTGTAAAGAAGCTACCTTTTAGCATGGTCGAGATCTTGGCACTTGTAAATCTTGATTAATAATTTTTATAGATTTTAACTTGCTTGGACTATGTTGTAGATAACCTATCATGTGTTTCATGCTTATATGAGTGCTAGACATACCTTATTCCGTTTATAATTGTGGCAAACAATAGGTGTACAGTTACTTATATTATCTATTATACATGATACTAGTATGCACTTAGCATGAAGTCCAATGATGTGTTTATATATTTTTTTATGTAATGCTATCATGTATGCTTGAGTAAAAACGGCCTTTAAAGAACAAACTCCTAAATTTAATGAAAAGATAAGCCAGCATAGAAAAAGAAACCTATCTCTCATAATTGTACTAACCCTTACTGATATTTGTATTGATGCAACTAATCTTATATCTGCAGTACTTATTTGATATTTCGTTCTTTCAACTGCAGGCCTTATTTATGCCATACGACCACAAGAATACCACGCCAAATGGAGCATCTGCTCATTTGATGAGGTCAGTTTTAGAGAATTTGAACCGTCGCCATTTCCAAGATAGCTGCTTGGTTGGATCAGGTGGTGGAGCTGTTGGGTACGTCTGTCTAACAAGGCTCTCTTATTTGTCATTCAGTAACTTCTGCTTCTTTGGGCACGCTGAGCATAGAGTGACTTTTGGTAGAAATGGAAAAAGCTTGTTCACAGTGGCAAGCTAGCCCAAACTACAAGAAAAAATCTTGTCCACTGGGGAGAGACAGATTGGCAATTAGCAAGCTAGTAGCACGAGAAGTTGTTGGCACCGCTGAACTGGGCTTGGGATACCTGTTTTAGGGGCTAGTCAATACATCCAAATATTCCCCTCAAAAAAAAAACATCCAAATATAGTAGCCTAGCTTCTGTGTGCTGTAGCTCAGGAGTCAGGTCGGCTACCTGGTAATCGGCATAGCCCGGCCAAGCAAAATGAGAGATGAAAATTATGCTAAGATTTTTTTTAAAAAAAAGCAAGCAATATTCATGCTGTTTACCCCTTCTGTGTGCCAGATATTTTGCACACGGGACTACAACTGATTATATGTATGACATTGGAAAGGTGCCGATGCCGTACACCTTTGAGGTCAGTTAATATATATCCAGACTAGCATGAAGCTGTGTAGACACAGTATGATTAAACTTACATTGCTGACATCCAGATATATGGAGATGAGACAGCATCTAACAGTGATTGCTTCAAAATGTTCAATCCTGTTGACAAGACAACCTTTGAAGTATGCAAATCTTGGTCCCTTCTATGTAATGTATCTAAATACTTTTAATGTTGCTTTCTGTCTGACCACTGTTTTTTTCCCTCACCAGAGAGTCATTAACAAGTGGTGTATGGCATTTCTCATACTTTTTGAGGAAGGTTTGCGAAACCTGCGTGATGCACAACTAGTATCACAGGGGCCAATCGATAATTGGGTCCCTATTGGGGGTGACATTGTTGAGAAAAATGTAGCACGGAAGATAGGCCGTGAAAGAAGGAAACTGGAAGGCCTTGATCTTGGAATGCAGGAGCTAAGAACATACTTTAGGCTATTTATGCTATCTACATTCTTGTTGATGTTCATGTTCTGCTCAAGGATCTCAAATAACAGGCAAGGTAACATTTTCAATACCTGAAAACCAAGAAGGCATTGGCTGGAGCTCGGCTGCAAGAGTGATAGATTTAGACATGAAGAGGCTGGTAGGATCCTGTTCCTGTTTAGTTGCTAGTAGGATGCTAAGTGATTCGGCTTACCGTTGGCAAACTGTAACTGTAAATTTGTAAAGCTGTCCATATGAGTTTTTCTGATGCATAGGTTTTCTTTTGAATGTTGGTGAACAGTATCCCTGGGAAGACTGTGCTTGTTTGACATGATTTAATATAAAGGCCTCATTGTTTCGATCGAATTGAGGGTGAACTGGCGCTAACTTGTTTGACATGATTTAATGTAATGGCTCCATTATTTCGATCGAATTGACACCTAAATTATGCATTCGTCCCACTCTCCAACAAACTTCACATATCTGAGATTTTGCTGGAAAACGAACACTTGTCTTGTGCAAAAAAAAAAAAAGTTGCAAGAAAGCTAAGCTAGATTTTACATTCCGGTTCAACCCCGTCCATGCTCTTGATGTGTTGCAAGAAAGCTAAGCTACAGGATAAAGCAGAGCAGAGCCATCAATCAGCAGTTCATCGCTGTGGTGAACTGGTAATTCCCTTGTTCCTCGTCTCCTCCGTTCCGTTTCGAGTGCTGGCACTGGCAGGGGGGGCCCTGGTATCCTGGATCGAGAAACCATCACCTCTCTGGGCGCGGTGCACGAGATGGAGACCGTCTGAGCACCGAGGCGGCCGGGTCCGGGGTGCTCGGAGACGCCGTGGCGGCCGGCGACGGCGAAGCAGCTTTTCACAGAAAGCCCCTAAAACGGATCCAGATATTTACATTTGACCCCCTGGTTTGGATCGCGGTCAATAATCGCGATCCGATATAGGGGGTTTACTGCAAATATTTGGATCGCGGTTATTAATCGCGATCCAACTATTTGCCAATAACCCCCTGAAGCAGCAAGTTATTTTGCACATTACTCCCTCCGTGCTCCCTTCCCCTTCCCGTCCGGCGACGGCGAATGAGGCTCCGCTCCTTCCCCGGATAGGCCCTCCTACTCCTTCTCTCCTCCGAAATTACCAGCCCCAATCGTCTTCCTCGCAGCTCCCCACCAACGGCATTGGCGGCCGCGCTTCTTCCAAGCTAGTACTACACTACAGAGTGGCCAGGAAGGCCGGCGGCGCCGGTGACAGACAGAGGACAACGGCATTGCTGGCCTTGATTCTCAAACGGCATTGGCCGCCGCACGTCTTCCAAGCTGTTGCAGAGCGGCAGTGGAGGCGGGTGGTGCTGGTGACAGACAGAGGGGAGCGGCGCTAGCAGCCCAAGCAGATTTCATCCATGGTCCACCTCCATGATTGGAAGCTCGCCGTTCAGTTGGCAAGAGTGAAATTTGCGATGACCTTCTTAGCTCTGCCACCTGAGAGGTCGATAATGGATTTGGATCTGCTGATTTGACATACCTAATGATCGTTTTAGAAGGTAACAAGTGGATGTCGAATTATTTTTCTTATAAATCAAGTGGCATAAGCTGCTGTCTGTAGAAGTTTTCGTGTTTTCTTCTGTAAGTTGGTGAACCAACACTGGATTTGAATGCTGATTCTATCATACAATTCACCATTGCTCGACTGATTTGTGCTGAATTGGATATGGCAGTCACAATGATCATCAGAATTGGATTTGAAACACACAAATCTGAGATGTTACTAATCTCTGACGCTGCATGAATTTGCAAGATATATGAACTACGAGCAGGCTATATTCCATTTTCCATTGCACAGTAACATAGACCATAAGTGATTTATGGTTATACTCAAACTGTTGCCATATGACGATACCTCACACTTGTTCAGGTATAATTCCATTTCTTTAATGCCTGATGGAATAGTACAGAAACTATGAGTTGGACAAAAAAGATTACAGGTCTCGATGGGAAGCAAAACAGCTCTACCTAGAACAACTATAGCAACTAGTACAGACATCACCATGAGTCCATGTGCAACCTCTGTCACGCTCTCAAGCCTCATTTCCTTAGGCTGAATGAAAGACCTATATCAGTAACAGTTCGTGGAAAGCTTGGGGACAGTTATGTCAATACAATGATAACTAATTTCTGATGGTTAAGAGTACTCCATGATATAATAAAAATCTTGCGTAACCAACGCTGTGCTTAAAACTGTACATTTATGCAATAGGAGTTCTCATCACTCTGCATCAACCAGATATGCTTTACTTATGCACAGCACCAATTTGATGTTATATCATTCAATTCAAGGCAAGCGTTCGGCATTTCCAAATCCAATCTTCTTTGCATGTTGATGTAGAACAATCAATATGAAACATAAGGTCATCTTTTTTTCTTTTTTGTTTTTAGTGAGGAACAATGACAGAATCAGCATTCATTTACACCATCAGAGTCAAATCATGATCAGGGATGCGCCAAACATATAACCATCACTAATTAGCGGACACATATGCTCCCTTTGGAGTTCGGTCAAGAAAAAATTCCTAGATCGTGCTTTGCACGTTTTTGCATAAAGAAATCTTAATCAATAAATTGGCATTTCAGACAGGTGGGTGACAGTGACACAACTTGTTTTCTTCTTCCTCTTCTCTCTATCTGAACGTCAAGCTTTCTCGAAGAATTTACACAAGATCCTGAGGACCTGCACAGTCACATGACCTACTATGAGTTTGAAGCATGTCAATACAATGATAACTGATTTCTCATAGTTAAGAGTATGATATAATAAAAATCTTGCATAACCTACTATGAGTTTGAAGCATGCAATGGGAAATCTCCCCACTCTGCATCAACCAGATATGCTTTACTTATGCACAACACCAGTTTGACGTTATATCATTCAAGGCAAGCGTTCGGCATTTTCAAATCCATTCTTTGTATGTTGATGCAGAACAATCAATATGAAACATGAGGTCAGCTTTTTTCGTTTTACTGAGGAACAATGACAGAATCAACATTCATTTACAGCATCAGAGTCAAATCATGATCAGGGATGCGCCAAACATAAAGCCATCACTAACTAGAGAACACATATACTCCCTTCGGAGTTCGGTCAAGAAAAATTTCCTAGATCGTGCTTTGCATGTTTTTCATAAAGAAGTCTTCAGTCAGTAAATTGACGTTTCAGACAGGTGGGTGACACTGACACAACCTGTTTTCTTCTTCCTCTTCTCCAGGAAGGCCGGCGGTGCTGGTGACAGCCAGAGGACAACGACACTGCGGGCCTTTGCTTCTCTAGCAGTTCAAGCCGATTTCATCCATGATCCACCTTGATGTTTTGGAGCTCGCTGTTCGGTTCGGAATAGTGAAATTGTGATGGCCTTCTGATCTCTTCCACTTGAAAGGCTGATGATACAATATGGATGGGAAGAACTTGTTTGTCAGTTCCTGTTAGATGCTAATGAGCTAATCTAATAAAATTCAAGTGGTGTAACCTGCTGCCAGTAACAAAATTCAAGTAGCAGTGTTCTTATTCTCTTCTGAAACTTGGTGCGCAAACACTGGTCTTGGAGTCTGAATCTATCACATGATTCACTCGCTGCAGTATCCCCGTTGCTTGAGTGATTTGTGCTTAATTTATTACATATGACAGTCACAAAGATCATCAAATTTGGATTTCAAACGCACAAACCTTCAGAAGGGGCTATGAAGATATATATGGACTAAAAATTCCAGATACATCACAGCAGTTCATCCACCAGTTTCGGAATGCTACATGATTTTAAATGTATATGAACTAAAAATAGGTTAAGTTCCATTTTCCATTGTATGGTTACACTGAAACATTTGGCTTATGTTCATGCCTCACATTTGTTCAGGTAGAATTGTTTTGATGGAGTTGTACTGAAACAATGAGTTGGACAACAAAGACTACAACAACTAGTACAGACATCACCATGAGCATTGAGCAATCACCTCTGGCTCTCAAGCCTCTTTTTCATACGCTGAATGAAAGATCTATATATAAGTAATAAATAGCTTGTGGGCAGTTACGTTAAAACAATGATTACTAATTTCTGATGGTTAAGAGTATGATATAATAGAAATCTTGCATAACCAACTCTGTGTTTAATGCGGTCGATTTATGCAGGAGCAGTTCTCATCACTCTGCAACAACCAGATTTGCTTTACTTATGCAGAACACCAATTTGATGTTTTATCATTCAATCCAAGCAAATTTTCCACATTTTCAAACCCAATCTATTTTGTATACTGATGCAGTAAAACATCACGCCAGTTTATTATTTTTACTTTTATTTTACCTAGGAGCAATGACAGGATCAACATTCGTGTACAGCACCAGAGTCAAATCATGATCAGAGATGCGCCAAACATAAAACCATCACTAATTAGTGAACACACATACTCCCATCGGTCCAAAAAAAAAAATGACATTTTAGATAGGTGGGTGACAGTGACACATACTCCACCTGTTTTCTTCTTCCTCTTCTCTCTGTCTGAATGTCAAGATTTCTTGAGCAATTTACACAAGATTTGAGGTCCTGCACATTCACATGACTATTCATTCCACCCAGGTTGACATCGTAAGCAGGTGGATTTGTGTTGAACTGACAGCAGCGCTTCACGACCTATCCAGCCCAGTCCCGAGAATAGTCGTCAAGCATGGAGCTGATATCGTCGTCGAGCTTGGACGCCTCATTCTACTCCCCCATCTACAGGTCGGAAAATGATGCTATTCCTGGCCACATCAAAAGCGTCAGCTGACCCGAGAAACATGACGAAGAAAAAAGCGAGAGAACTTGGACAATCAAGGTGGAACGCAGAATTGACCTGCCGCGATCAGACCATTCCTGGGTGAGCGAAGCGCGTGTCACCATCACGCGGTAGCCGCACCACCGCCTGGACTGGAGCTCGCCCGCCGCCGCGTCCATGATCCCATCTCTTCTCGCCCCCTCCCTTCTTCTCAATCGAATGCGGGCGGACGGAGAAACCATAGATCTGGGCGGCGGGGTATGGACTGGAGGCCGTCTGAACACCGAGGCGGTCGGGTTCGTGGTGCTCGGAGCCGCCATGGCGGACGATCCAACTATTTACACTTAACCCCCTAAATGGGATATTTATGTTACGAAATAGTCCCTCCGCTGTCCACCTTACCTTCCGGAGAGGCATGGCGGCGGCGACGGTCACCTCCCCGTCGGGAATGAAGCTCCGTTCGTCCTCCAAATCTCCCGTGCCCCAAGAACGTCGAAACCCCTTTGTTATCCCGTCTCTCGTCCGCCATTGCCAATCCACTCGGCATCTCCATCTTCATCGCGGGTCCCCCGCCTCCGCTGCAGCATTGGCCTTCTCTGCAGGCAGATTGAAGAGCTGATCTCCTCTATGACCGACAGAGATGGATGGGGCTAAATCACCTCGTCACCTCAGATTCGTCGAGCATTGTGTCCTCGCAGGCCGATTCCACCCATGGTCCTGCTGCCGATCGAGCTACTCTGTTGCTGATGATCCAACAGCACAGGTACTTTCAGTTGACTGAATGCCATTGTTTGAAGCTCTCTGTTCAGTTGGGCTTTGTTTGGCATGACTGCGATGAGCTTCTGACCTCTGTATAGCTGATTGGTACTACATATCACACAGCATGGATGGAGATAATCTGACCTCTGCGATGAGCTTCTGACCTCTGTATTGTTAGTCGTCCATATTAAGAACATGCTGAAACTCTCCACCATCTGTTTTTCCTGTTCCTGTATATGTCGAATTCAAAAGGAAAAGCACGTCCTGTCGCTTTTGCATCTCCTGACAATACTACAGGCAGGCTCCACTAAAAGTTGAGAAAAAATCTTGCTCTGTTTCGTATTGCAGTAGCACCCCTTACAATATTACAACGCCAAGTTGTCATCGTATCATTTGTTTACTATAATGTTATCTGGTGTATATATATATATATATATATATATATATATATATATATATATATATATATATATATATATATATATAATAACAATAAATTGAAGCTAGTTGGTGCGGTGCCTGACCGATGCATGTCTGTCCTTGCCGCCTTGGTATAGATAAGTATTTGGCTTCGAAGTTTTCATGTGTATAGATACCCTGTTGACTAGGAACTACGTGCCAGAGCTTATTACCTACTACGTACTCGGTTGGAGTCTTGTTCGACCCAGCAGCACATAAGAGTATTCACGGTTCACCTCGACAGCAATGTTAGACTGGCATAAAGAAATGAAGCCACACCGTATTGTCTGAACCTCGGTTGGTGCCTGACCGGTATATATGATTCCTGCGATGCAAGTCTGTCCTTGCTCTCTAGAAAATTGTTGAGCTCCGAAGTTTCCATGTGTATGTCCTTGTTGTAGCTGATTATATCGATTAGTTGACCAGCTTGATCGATCTTCCGGTAGGTTTGAAAAGGAATTTTCAGTAAGTTGTTTCTTGGACAAGAAAAACAGATTGGCGCGCGGGTGTGGCTCTGAACATGCTGCAGTCGGTGGGACACCGGCACATATATAATCCCGAAGCTAGGGACTAGTACGGTTTGCATTTGCAATGGTTTTGGACCTCGATCTGGGAAACACATGGCAGTTCTATCTTGTTTTACTATACAAAGGGGGCTTGCTATATTGTTAATACATGAATGAAGGTAGACCTGGATCCTATCATCATTATTTATAAGTTGGGGGATGGTAGCTTAGCTGTCATTTATTTGATGATTTCTGCTATTTTTTTTTTAAAAAATGTGTAAGGAAGTCAAACAAGATGTGTTTATTGAGAAAAAAAGAAGTACGTAGTTGCAAATTATTAATTAAAACCCAGGCCAGGCAGGGAGCAGGATTCTTGATCTGAAAGTTGACGGCAAGCATGTCACCTCCGCCGGCCTCAACCTCCCTCACCAACGCATCGCAACGCAACGCAACGGGGCGCGCACCACCCCTCCTTCCTCGGGTTCGAACCGCGCCGCTTGCTTCCTTGTCCTTGATTCATATTTCATACACGCACGCACTACTAGTAAGTAGTAACCTCCTCTCCTCTTCGCCATGATCAACTAGTAATTAACTCCTCCTTCATCGACAATCGATCACACCGGCCGTGACGAACATGAAGCCCGGCAAGGCCGACGTAGTAGTTTCCGCGGCGGCGACGCGCCGCCGCCTCGCTGCCGTGCTCGCGCCGCTGCTCCTCTTCCTCGCCGCCGCGCTCTCCTTCCCCTCCACGCTCCGCCTCCTCCCGATCCCCGCCGCGGCCCCACCAAAAACTCCTCATCCTCCTCCGCTCCGGCGGCGCGTGGCGGTGTGCCTGGTGGGCGGCGCGCGGCGGTTCGAGCTCACGGGGCCCTCCATCGCGCGCCACGTCCTCGGAAGCGGCGCCGCGCTGCTCCCCAATAACGACGACGACCACGCCGTCGACGTGTTCCTGCACAGCCCGCTCGACGCCGACGCCTACAAGTTCTCCCTGCTTAGGAGCGCCGCCGTAGAGCAAGGACGGACGACGATGGCCGCCGTGCGCGTGTTCCGGCCGGAGCCCGTCGAGGAGACGGCGGCGCGGGCGCAGGTGCTCACGCCCACCAACTCGCCCAACGGCATCCAGGTTTGTCCCTTGCTTCGTCCATGCCATGCACTATCGTCATCATCATATCTCCACTCCATTGCTTGCTTGCTTAATTCCCTTGATTATGCTTTCCGTATCGCCTTGATCTTACTGCTCTCTCGGTCGGTTGCTTTTCCTTCTCTCCTCTTGTTGCCCATGTTCTCTCCTGCTGATGTACATGTGTTGTCTCATCCCGCGTCAGTTGTGTGTCAGTAGTATAATTAAGATAGATTCCGATCTAATTGTGCGCGATCAATCTATATCTGTTACAACAGATGAGATGAGATGAGATGAGATTGCTGCGCGCGATATTATTCATCATGTATGCATGGGGGTCGGTCGGTTACCTGCGCTCAATTTTAACCTACCTAGCCTGTTCATTTAATCGTTACATCATCAAGACGAGAGGTTTCTGATCTCTTAATTCTCACGAGAAGGGGGGGCCCCCGGCGGTTCACAGATAGGAGTATGCACGTGTTATGTTCCAATCAAGCATGGATTCCTTGAAACCAAAGACAGATTACTTTATTAATTAGCACCTCTGATATGTTATTATTATTATAATCAACTAGCTGACCCGACGTGAGTCCGACCCCGCCGGCCGCCGGGAAAATAAAGCCGCGGCAGCGGGCAGGGTCGTCTGATATACCATGGGCGTCATCATCGTCTCTAGTTCTAGTACTAGTTTTATTTTTTTCCTAACTGATGATCAATGGGTCGTCTGATATACCATATGGGTAGCATCATCGTCGCTAGTACTAGTGTTTTTTTTTCCCAATTGATGATCAATTCATTCAGGACTAACTAGCTACCTCATACATCAGTAATTAAACCTTCATGGACTTGTGTATCAGGCACGGTGCATGCCGATGGAGCCTATCATCAACCACCAACCGTAAGAAAGAGAAACCAAAATGACCATTGTATTTATTGACTCCCTTTAGGTAGATGCGTCACGCTCATCTTTATCTACTCTCTCTCTCTCTCTCTCTCTCACATGCATGCTGGTGACTGAAAAAGGAGTTTAGGGCCCCAAAAGCCTATCACACCAGATGCATACGTAGGTTTGTGTCTCATCTTGGTAAGTTAAGTTGTTGATTGGTGGAGATCACAAGTCATCGGCTTCGTGAATCAGGCCGGCTACTACTGCTTGCTGTGGAAATTCAGGAAAGCAGTGGTTGTGATCGGTCGATTCAGACACAAGATGCGGACAGTGCCGTGTTTGATCGATAATTTACTCTTGTTTCGGTCTAGTAGATAATCTTCTCTTCGCTGCCACGTACGTGTCCTAGCTAGTAGACTCTAGTACTAATTGTTTCTTTTGCTGTCGCACGCCGCCATTAAGAAGAGCCGAATTGTGTCCTGGCTTGTCTGCAACTGTCCATTTCTAAATATTATTACCGTCGTTTCTAAATGCTTTCTAAATTACTACTACCCTGGTGTCGATGAAAGGACAGATGGAGCCCATGCATGGTTACCGCCACACATTACGGTTTCTTTATCTATTTTCTGCATGCATCTGACAATAACTAATTATCGGAAAAGTCACCGGGTGGGGAGACGACCAGCAGCATGGTCACACAGCTTGGCATTAATCAAAATGAGATGTTTGTTTGTTTGACCATGGCTAATTACACTTAGGCAAATGCAGCTTGATTTAGT
Source organism: Eleusine coracana subsp. coracana (assembly GCA_032690845.1). NCBI lineage: Eukaryota > Viridiplantae > Streptophyta > Magnoliopsida > Poales > Poaceae > Eleusine > Eleusine coracana. Next base: position 666,437 of record CM064420.1, read on the forward strand.
GCATTATTTTTTCGGGACAGGCAATTCCTTCATTTAATGAGCTAAAAACTGAGTTAATGATGTTGACCATGCATGATGATACTATTATGTTGGGCATGCATGCAGGGCCTGCTGCAGTACTTCCGTCTGGTGGAAGGTTGCCTGGACCTGATCCGCGACCGCGAGTCCCGCGGCAACTTCACCTACGCCGCCATCCTCCGCACGCGCGTCGACGGCTTCTGGACCGCGCCGCCGGACCTCTCCAGCTCCACCACCACCAGCAATAACGACGACTCTGCTTATTACCTGGTCCCCGAGGGCTCCCGCTTCAACGGCCTCAACGACCGCCTGGGCTACGGCGGGCGGCGCGCCTCCGCCGCCGCGCTGGCCCGGCTGTCCCTCCTCCCTTCCCTCGCCGCCGCGGGCTACCACGACCTCAACTCCGAGGCATCCTTCCGCGCGCAGCTCGTCGTGTCCGGCGTGGCCGCCCGGGAACGCCGCTTCCCGTTCTGCGTGCTCAGCGACCGCACCTACGCGTTCCCGCCGACGCCGGGGTACGGCGTGCCGGTGGCGTCGCTGGCGAGCGCGGGCCCGCTGAGCGGGGCCAAGTGCAGGCCGTGCCGGCCCGCCTGCGTGGGGCCCGCGTGCGTGGGGGCCCACGTCGAGCGGCTCGAGACCGGGTGGGGGTGGGCCGAGTGGCGGAACGGGACCATGGACCTGTGCGACGCCACCGGGCCCTGGGAGGACGGGTGGGAGGAACTGTTCGACGAGGTCGCCGGCGACGACGCCGCCGCCGTCAGGAAGAAGGTGGCGGCGATGGGGGAGGAGGAGTGCGTGAAGGAGATGGAGGCGTTCAGAAAGCAGGTCCAGCGGTGGGACGCGCCCAGCCCCGAGGAGATTTGCAGGGTTGCCAGGCTCGGCGCCGCACCGTCGTCGACCTTGTCTTCGTCCTCGGATGACAGTAGTAGCAGTAGACCATGATTCATAGTTTGTTCAGCGGCAGAAAAAAGCTAACATGATTATGCATGATTCTTCTTCTGTACAAAAAGTTTTTACAGCTAGCTAGCTGCTACTGGTCGGTTTTTGATCAGGTGTATGTGGCTACCATATACATTATATTACATTACATTACATAGTGAATGAAGATATATAGATCAGGTGGCATATAATATATCTGAACATATACCATCGATTATTTCGAGCATTATTTCAGTTGTTTCTTTGCATGTTTCCAAGGATGGACGTGGGATGATGGTTCGGTGCTGGTTGGTGCCTAATCACCATAAGCTGAGGAGGCATCACATCGGTCTCTTCGGTTGCCAAACCTCCCTCTTCAGATCAATCAAAATAAATAAATCTGGTAAAACAAAAGAAAAAGAACGAAAAAGCCCAGCGGTTACACCAACATTGATATGATCTCCATCGTCTGACGTCCCCCGGCCCATCTTCTCTCTTTTCGGATGATGAGATCAGTTTACTTTCACGCCCCCATCATCTTCTTCTTTTCTATCATCTGCATGCCACAACATAAACTTTTCAGACTAGAGACTAGATAGGCTACCTAGCTACATCTCCATGCATGGATGCTTTTCTTGTTAGGTGACCAGGCATGCAGGATAATTGCATTGTGTATCACGCCTTTCACTGTTGGTGGTTACCGGTATTTGAATCCTTAATTTTGCACACGGTTGCTGTCGAATGGAGGAGGGCCGGGCTCATCCTCCAACAGTCCAACAGAAACAAGCTGCAGTTCAGTTGGTCCCAGCAACTGCAGCCGCAGATCGCACTCGCAACTTTCTCATCCTCAAGCAAAGCAATCCCTTCCCTTGTCCTTCTCCTTCCATTCCCTTGCAGACAAGGAACGAGACCGCACAACGGTTACCGGAGGACACGCAGCATGACTCATACGCGATCCCTTTCTTAAGCCATGAGACAAGTTTTTATATTAATTAGATAAAAAAAATGTAAACAGGACGTCAGGTACACAAATGAACGCAGAAAAACTGCTGATATCATCAATGATATAAACAGAAACAGGCATGGTGGTGGGTGGATTGGATATAAACTAGAATCACTCGAGATCACTCAACAAGATCAACTAGCACCGGAGACTACTCGACGGATTTCTCAACTAGAACACTCGGAGATCAACTAGCACCGATTGTGGTACATGGTGACTTTGACAGCATCGCCGCCGCCGCCAGAGATTTTAAATTCTGACGGAGAAAATTCTCACATTAGCTGCTCTAAACTGCAGCAAAATAGGTTTGTACTTTACTGTCCATCGTATCATATTTATGTTGTACAGACATGGAAATATTGGAGCAGGAAAATGCTAAGTTATTGAAAGAATTAAAAAACTTACCAGGATAAACAGGACATCAGATACACACACAGGAAAAAAGAACAGAAGGGCATGACAACTTACCAGGATGCACTGATGCTAAGTTATCAAATAAGGTCGTGCCAAATAGGAAAGAAAAAAACCGAGCCCTTGAATAGAGCTAAAAGTCAATAACAAATGACATCCCTCAAAATTTTCATTCCAGATAACACATTAATTAGATTAATTAGGTCATAACGAAGGAAATAGATTAACAATAAACAGAAGTTTCACCACACACAAGCGCCAAACAAATCCATGGGACTGACCATAAACATTGTACCATACGGGCCCCCACTCAGGATGGCATAAACAGAAGACTGGTAACTGCATATGTTTGCTAGTTACTTAAACAAACACAACTCCACGCATAGCAGACAGCAACCAGGCAACCACACGATCAAGCCTAAACAACACCATGCAAGCAACCACGATGGGTTACATGATCAGGTCCAATGACTTGTCTTCATCGTCTGATGCGGTGAAAATCCTTCAATGTCGTCACCATATAGCACATCCCTGAACTCAAGAGAACCACCCAAGATGCAAGGCCTATCTTTTCCTTCTCTAACTCGCTTGCATTTCTGAAACGGTCTCTACACCTATCAAACGAGGCAGAAAAAAAAATGCTGCACTTGTGAGGTTACTGAGTAGGTAAACAAAGATTTATAATAACCTAAAAGAATAAATTATTTAAGAAAATTATTACCATATAAATTAAAGTTAACTGTGAAGACCAGTCTCAGTGGAGTCTTTCATAAACATTAAATATTGTGCCACATATGCATTCTTTGCTGACATGGTATGATAGTTATGAAGAGAGAGAAGGTTTTCTTTCATCCAATGTGAGAGGCCTTTCATTAGGATGAAAGAATGTTGGCTCACTTACCTAAAAACATGTTTTGGAAAGAGTGCAATGAAAGGGTGCATTGAGACTGGCCTAATAACTCACGAAACAGATGATACTTTGATAGCAATTCCTACGCTCAAAACCTGATTTATTATTATCTTTAAATAATGATCACCAAAGTTTACAACCTGATACTGTGCTGATTTCGAGGGTAGTATGTGATGACACTGCCATAACAACATGTTTACAACTTGGTCAAACTAATCAAGTTAACAGAAATTTTGGACACTTGGTTAGTTGGTTACACGTAAAAGTTTTCAGATGAGGCCTGTAACTTCAATAAAATACGGATGTACTATTAAACTATTAAGCAGGAAAAAGCTAAAAAAAAAACGGTTATACAAGGGGAAATACAACCAACAACTGCATTGTGTTCTTGTGCACTCACCGTTGCCACCAAACTTTCTGTGGCTCCTCTCCAGCCTTAGTTGAGCAAAGCCGCGAGCCCTGCAACATGCACTCTGATTAAATCAAGTTTAAACGAGTCCATAAAGCAGCGGACTGACCCAGCTTGCATATACCAATGTTTAATTGAGCATCTGAACCCACAATGGAAAATGAAATGGGGTTCCATTCATGTCAAAGATGTTTATATCTATATAATCAAATCATATCATGGCACAGACTATATAATCGCTGAGTTGAACTTCATACAGAAAAAAATTCAGCCATCAAGAAAAAATTGGAGAAGGATGTGATGTTCCTTAGTTCAAGGGATGGTAAACCATGCAAGAATATTAAAGGGAAAATTGAAACCACGATATTATGTGAAGACAGAGTTCCTTTTACTTCTTAAAGTGACAAAGATGGTGGAATTCTTAAGAGGCAGGTGTGTCATGTGGATACTGCTTATTTCTTGCACACAATGCACTCTTGTATTTAAAATTCTGTAAGGCTATTATGTTCCATCAGACTAAGGTAAACTCAGACAGACATGCACATATTTAAGAAATTGGATAACTCACCAAGATGGTGAGATGCACTGATACATCACAGCTCTCACATAATGAGCATATAAATAAATAAATAATAAACTCATATCTGCAACAACAGAGGGCTGGACATGATAAGTAGAACGAGGAAAGATAGTTTCTAGGTGAGCCATTTTTCTGCTGTGAGGTTAGATGATTCATAGTTGGGCGTTTGTTAGCGGTATGGATGTGCCTGGGAACTGGCGATACATGTACCATCAATTTGAGAAAGATGGGGTTCTATTCAATCGTCCAGTATGCAAATAATTGATGGATCAGTTAGCTGAAGTAACAGTTAGTCTACCTCATTTCTTTTCATTTGCTCTTAGAATCATTGGAGTCAACAAAGTTTCCAGTCGTCTGACCACTTGTGAGAATCTGTCTAAGTGGCTATTGGCTAATAAGATGCAAATTGTATAGTTAAGCAACTGAGTTAGTATCTATACTCTATAGGTACGTATTGCCAGAAGTAATAATAATAAAAAAAAAGGAGGCCCGAATATATATAGGATAATTGTACTTACATCCAACACAGTTTTGTACAATTCAAAATTGGAACTTGATTTAATAATAATAACTAAAAAACAAGTACAAGCAACCAAATTATAACAAGTAGTGACTTACACCAAACAAAAACTAAAGCCAAGATTAAATGATGTGAGATGGGATGGGAGCCCGAGCCAAGAACTCAAATTCCACAATGTTGAATGAAATATGAAGCATATTCCATTTTTGCGAATCTGAGAATAAAGCTTTACACTAATCGATAATCAAGAAAAATCTAGCTAGTTTTGCTCCCAGCTTATCAGGGTCGTGGGAAAAAATTCGTATGATTTAATGATAACTGACTGAAAAACGTGGTTAACTCGTAGCCGAATAACAGTAAGTAGTGTTCAGTAAGTAAGTTGGTTTCACAGAGGATGCAGCGACTGAGACTATCGATCAGATATGAGGCAGTTTGTTTGATTAGGGTTCCATAGGAAAGACCAAAGCTTTGCTCAGCGAAAAGTAGAAAACGACTCGAGCATCACCAAAGCAGATCGCATCGCCGCCATCACCAAAGAAGAACTTGTGCGTTGATGGGAGAGGTCCTGTTGCGGGGGGATCGGAGTTTGGGAAAGAGCTCGCGTCGCGTTTATGTTGGCCCGTTCGGGTGTGTTCGTTTCTTGCGTTTAAATTGTTGTGAGGTCATATTAATTATTAAAATATTATATATAATTATTAAATATAGAACTAATTACAGAGTTGAATGTGCATCAGCGTGATAAATTTATTAAACTTAATTAAGTTATCATTAAGAGATGTTTACTGTAGTATCGTATTATCTAATTATGATCTAATTAATTTTAATAGATTTATCTCATCATTCAGAGGAAGGGTTAAAAACTATGTTTTATCAATAATTTATATTTAATACTCCTAATTAATATTAGGATGGGACAGGTCCACGCACCCGAATCGGTTAACCACCCGGCCGACACCCTGTCTATCCCGGACTCCACGGTTCCACGCACCGAATCGGTTACCCACCCGGCCGGCCTAGAGAGATTTGATATTGGACGGCTTCTGTATGTGCTCGACGAGATCGACCACCCATATCGACTACAGTCTAGACTAGATGGCGATGCTGCCGCGGTCTGCTGCTGCTGCTGCTGCGCTTGGTGGGATCCTCCGCCGTTCTCGCCTCCTCCTCCTCCCGGCTGCTGCTCATCGATCCCACGCCTTCCTCTCCTCTTCCTCCGCCGCCACATCTTCTCCGACGAGGATCATCCAGGTATGTATCAAGTGACATAGCGATCCTTTATTTAGGTGATTCCGTTATCAAGTTTTTCCAAGTTTCACGCGCTAATTATGTGTTGTGCATATCTTTGCAGCACTGTTCTTCTGTTCCAGTTTTAACCCCTTGGAGGCGTCAGATTTATATTCAGGTGAATTCTCTTCTTTTCTATAACCCTATATATGTTTGTTACTAACTGCCTAGCACTGCAGAGTGCAGACCCAACAGGGTGATATATACAATATAGTTGCACCATAAAACAAACCGTTTCTATAAATGAAATTATTCCATGCATAAACCTTGTCATGAGCATCACTTATTTATTTTACCATGACAAACTTCTCTCTAGCGCTTGTTATTGTTATGATGATTATTAGTAAGACTCAAGACAGTAGTACAATGTATATGCTTGTGTTTATCTCCTTGTTGCTATAACATTATTATGAATGGATGCTTATTTGCTTCAGAGCAAACTATTGTTCTATTCTATGTATAAATCATATACATGTGTTGCGTTAACCTGTTTTTGGTTACTTTGGTGATCCAGAGTAGAGCATATGTTCCAGGAGGCAAAAAGGCAGAAAAGTTCCTGTTGAGTGATCAAGGTGATGAACATTCGAGGTGAGTTGTGTCACATCTATCTACAGAGTAGATATCACTGTTTTGCCGTTGATATGTTTGTGATTTTTCACGGCTGCTGCTGTTTATACTTTTTTTTTTCTTCTTGAGTGTAGCTACTGGGCACGGCTTAGCTTGTTGGAAAAATTCGCTAAGCTGTTTCTTGCCGCCTCATTTGCTGTGTTCTGTAAGTCCGCGTATGACTGGTATTATTACGCCGACAGGAAATCGAAAGCCTTGGAAGAACAGGTCGCGGCTCTTGAACTTGAACGCCGCCTCCGCCTGCTTACAGCCAACAAACTTTATGAGGAGGATTCAGATTAGCATACACTTCTTTATGCTTTGTTTATCTGAAGTTTGAGTGATTACATTGCTGTTATTCTTCCTCTTAGTCTGCTTGAGACTCATCATGGTTCTGAGAGTACTCTATGTTTTATGTTTTGAAATCCCAAATGATGCCAGTTTTATCAATGATAATAAGCACGCATGAGAGCTGATGATGCGCAAAATAATAAGATCAAGTTAAGTCGTCTGTATTTATTTATGTGACGGCAAACAATGTGTTTCTATCTATGTGGCTTCTCTCAGTCACTTTTTACCCGTCTTAACTTTTTTGAAATGATATAAACCCACTTCTATTCCAACTAAAACGGAACCCTACAAAGTCGATTTTTGTCCTTACAGCACAGCAGCAAAGACTACGATAAGAAATTTTTAAGCGTCACCCCCCCCCCCCCCCCCCCCCCCCCCCCCCCCCCAAGCAGGATCTCCAGAAGGTGCTTGCGGGTGATAATAAGTGAGCAGCTACGATACTATCGATCCTATTACATGGCAGAAGCCAAAACAAATTTATAACTGAATCCAACAGTCAGAAAGATCAACTCCCACAAACTTAGTTGGATACTTGATGATTAAGAAAGAGCATCATCAGACCCCTCATTGCCCTCAAGCATAGAGCATGAACTCAAATGCATTTGCAGATATTCACTGCATCTCAACAAAGGAAGGTTTACAAGTACTAGGTAACTAGCATAGCAGTCCTGCAAATGGTTTTGTCGTGATTTCATTTGACTGTACTCAACTACATCCGTAAAACTCTAGTTTCAGTTCCATGAGGAAACACCTGATCAGCACCAGCAATGCTTTCCCGTCCCCGCGGCCGCGGAATAAAAATAGCGTTGCTATTTCTGCTGCTAAATGACAAATGTACCATGAATTGAAACGCATTTTCAGATATGAACTGTGTCGCAACAAAATGGAGTTTACAGTAGTGTTTCATCAATCAATCAATAGAGAAGAAAGAAACAAGAAGGTACCAGCAGGTTTAAGTGAGCTATGATTTCATCCTGCGCAGCCATTTGAGCGAGTTGTCGAGTTCAGTGTACGCAGTGACCTCTGTAATGCTCTTGGTCTCAATGGCATAATCAAAGACCTCGTAAGCATCTGCAACACTGCCCGATCGACAGAGTCCCCTGACGAACGTGGCGTACGCGGGCGCCTCCAGCTTCATCCCCGCGGCGGCCATGGACCTGTACACCTCGACGGCCCTGTCGAGCTTCTTGTTCTTGCACAGGCCCATGAGCAGCGTGTTGTATGTCCGCTCGTTGGGCTCGCAGCCTTTCTTCTCCATTTCCTCGAGCAGGTTGAGCGCACCGACGGCGTCGCCCTTGACGCACATGCCGTTCATGAGGGAGGTGTATGTGATGACGTCGGGGAAGAGGCCCTTTGCGGCCATGGCGTCGAGGAAGGTCCTGCCCTTGGCGACCATCCCCGCGCGCGCGAGGCCGTAGATGAGCGTGTTGTAGGTGACGAGGTCCGGGTCGACGCCGTCGGCCTTCATCCGGCGCATCACGGCGAGGACGCCCGCCGGGTCGGACGCGGCGATGTAGGCCTTCATGAGGGAGTTGTAGAGGTGCGCGTCGGCGGTGACGCCGTGGTCGGCGAGCACCGGGAGGAGCTGCGAGATCTCGCGCGGGTTCCCGCCGCGGCAGACCGCGTCGGCGAGGGCCAGGAGGGCGCCGGGCGGGGCCGGGGTGGCGGCGGGGGTGGTGGGGGATGAGGAGGAGGATGAGCTGTCCTCGTCCTCGGTTGATTTGGTGGTGGTGGGATGGAGCTCGTTGAGGAGTTTGCGCGCGGCGGCGACGGAGCGGTGGACGGCGAGGCGGCGGAGGAGGAGCGCGAGGGAGTGGGTGGGGAGCGGGATGGTGGCGGAGGCCTTGAGCGCCAGGCAGGTCGCGGCGTCGATGTCCGCGTCCGCCGTGGACCGGATGGCGGCGGCGAGGTCGGCGGGGGTCTCGATTGGCCTCCGCGGAGGCGGCGCGGCGGGGGCGGCAAGGTCACTGGGTGCTCTGCCGGTGGGCTTGCGGGTAGGTTGTTTGGCGGGCGGCGGCGTGGATCGAGAAGAGGATTGGAGTTTGGTTTTGGGGAGGACGGCGAGAGGAGCCTTGGCGGCGCGCATGGCGTGCTGCGCTTTCCCCATCGCACCGGCGCGGCGGCGATGAATGGGGAACGGAGGTGCGGGCGGCGGCTGTGGTCTGTGGAGACTGGAGAGGCAGAGGAGGAATGGGCTATAATTGTGTGGCGGCGGGAAGGCCGACTTAGTAGGCCCAACTAAAGATTGGTGGGCTTCGACAAGGTGGCCCCCGTCCCCTGAGAAACCGTAGTGGGCTCCTTTAAAATAGTATCATTTTGGGCTCAGTTTTAGGAATTTTCTTTTTTGTTTCTTTCTCAGCTAAACTGAATGCAACGTGCGAGTTCACGTGCTTCACAAATTCCTCGGAATGCATTCACTCCACAATAAGTTTTCTTTTTTTTTTTTCAGTGAAGTGTCAAGTATTTTGTATTATTTGATTTGATGAGCATGAAAACGGGGCCGTGATTCCTGAACAGTTTTTCTATTGTTAGCATAGCATCGCCTCGCGTTTTCCATGCTCCTTCGATATACTAAGTATGTTTTCTCTACAAGTGACAAGCAGGAATAGAAAACTTGATTGATCCACTCAGAGTCAGAGCAAAGAGCCAATAGAAAAATATGTTTCCTAATTTTTAAGTGACTGAAAACTTTAAGTCACTGATTTATTTCTTTATGTTTTAACTTATTTTATAAGATTTTTTTATAATAATTATAAGCCCTTAAATCTAGATTTAATAATTTAAATTAATAATTTAAAATTATTTAAACTTTTAGATAGCTAAAAATTAGTAAGTCCTATATATAAAAAAAACTGTGCCGGTGTGTGGGGGGTGGGCTGTGACTGTCCGTGGACCGACCGGCGATTCGTCGACCACGAAAATAGGACGTGGAGCAAGCGGACACGAGCCTGCCCGACCACTTGCACGCGCACAGCTCACACTGCACCGCGTCGCCACATTCTGCTTCCGCCCCCTCCCTTTCCCACAATTTTCACACATTCTGCGAGCCTCGAAAATCACGACTTACGGGAGTTCCTTCCTCTGTGGCTCTCTGTCTAAATATAGATTCGCTACAATTCTTAATTTCCTTTTCAAATAAAGAGAAAAGGCGTTCCATTTATTTACGAAAGCACAACAACGCTTCGTGAAAAGAATTCTATTCGATAGTACGAAGATGGAGAACACATTTGTGGTTCACATATAGTATTACAACTTGCAAGTATATTAGGAAAAAATGGCGTGATTTGGATCTCCGACAGGAATACTGTGGAAGCGGAGGGACCAAAACAAAAAACAAAACAAGGTTCCTCCTTTTGCCATTCTTTTTTTCTTTTCTGTCCACCTCTCCTTTCCTCGTCATACCGGCGCCGGCGGCCACCACCACCACGCCCCCTAGATCCTGCATTCAATTCTCTCGCCGCCAATCACGTCGCAGCACGCCCGCGCCTCCTCCTCCTCCTCCTCCTCGGCTTCGTTTCGTCCTCCTCGTTCCCCTCTGCCTCCGCGGATTTCGGATTCGGGGATTGCGGGAGACAGGGAGATGGGCTCTTACATCGGCCACCACGGCGTGGCGACGCTGCGGCGGTACAAGTACAGCGGCGTCGACCACTCCCTCGTCGCCAAGTACATCCTCCAGCCATTCTGGTCACGATTCGTGCACCTCTTCCCGCTATGGTTCCCGTAAGTGCAGCCACCCCATTCCTCTTCCTCTGCTTGTTTCAATTCGTAGGTTCTTGTTACTTAAACTCCGCCTCCCTGATTTTTGACTCTTCACTCTTGGGATGAATAAGCTAGCTAGAATCGCTTTCAGACTCTTATGAGTAGCATCTTGCCATTCTGTTTATGCAGCCTGCTATCTTGATCTGCTTACCTTTCAGTTACTATTAAATTTAACAGAGATCTTTATACCTATGATGAAATACGTATTTGTTTTGAGCTTGGATGTTGGTAATTCGCTGCAATGCCAAGTCCCCTCAACCTTAGTGCAGCATGAGGGAATCGTTTTTAGCTTACTGAGCATCTTCCAGCTGACTGGCAGGTGCAGCGCCTGAAAAGCAAGAGCTTTTGCATAGTGGGTCGTTCTTGCAAAGCTGAAAAAGCTTATTTGCATATATTCCATAGCGCTAGTTTACTACTTGATTAGTCAATCATTTTCACGTCACATGTCATTCTTCATGTTCAGCCTTTCTTCTTAGTAATTTATTAGAACGATGCCATATCCTTTACAGTTCAATGTGCCCACTTTTGCTTCCCGTAGTAGTTCAACTGCTTCTTGTGAGCCCAGTACATATTAATATATTGCTGTACCTTTCTTTTCTTTTCAAACAATCCTGTTGTGTGATGTTTAGCATTTATGATATTTACCTTGCTTTCTTGCACTGAATCTGTGCCACGGGTACTAACTTCTGTCTTTTTTTCCCTTGACATGCTGAAATGATGTGCAGGCCAAACATGGTGAGAGTTCTGCACATGCTTCATATTATGCGCTATACTGCCCTTGTTGAAGGTGTCACTGACAATGCTTCTTGTTTTCTGTTTCCAGATTACACTGATCGGCTTTATGTTTTTGCTGACATCGGCATTCCTTGGCTTTGTAAGTACCAACACATTTGATTCTTGTAACTGTTATGGTAGTATGTTTGTTGATCCATTTGATCCTTGTAACCATTATGGTACTATGTTTGTTGATCCTTGATGACAATACTAATATCGTACTAAGTATTCATTTTATTACTGTTTCTATTTTTCCTGCAGCTGTATTCACCTCATTTAGATACAGCACCCCCTAGATGGGTCCATCTTGCTCATGGACTACTTCTCTTCCTTTATCAGGTTTGTCAACTCCATATGCTCGCCAAAGCTTTCAATTTTCATTATTTTTAGCACAAACCAGGGGATATTACAATAGTCTTTCTTGGCACTTGCAATATAATTATATAAATGTAACATAAGCATGGTACACTCAACCAGTGGTCATAATCATCAGTCTATGATTCTGTGCTTCTAGTAATTTATTTAATCATTAATTGTCCAATGCCATTGAGAAATTGCTATTGTTTTTGTACATTTCAAGGTTTCCAAATGCAAGCTTCATGAATTTTCTACTATCGATCTACCCTATATTGTTTTTCCTTTATTATACTTTACATGCAATATTATGCATGCAGACTTTTGATGCCGTGGATGGAAAACAAGCGAGACGCACCAACTCATCAAGTCCTCTAGGAGAGCTTTTTGACCATGGTAATATGCAATCTCCACCTGTTAGTTGGTGAACTTTGTTTCAAGAAAGCCCATACATTATGCTGACAAGCTTTTATCTCGTACAGGGTGTGATGCGCTTGCGTGTGCGGTAAGACTATCTATATATTTTTTTTTCTCTCCTTGCAAAGATTTGGAACTCTGCTGATTATTATGTCTCTTGTAGTTTGAATCATTGGCTTTTGGAAGCACGGCAATGTGTGGAAAGTATACCTTCTGGTTTTGGTTCATTTCAGCTGTCCCATTTTACTTCGCTACCTGGGAACAGTGAGTCCATGAGTTCTTTCTGTCCTATCTAGAAATACAGAATATCAGACTGTCCTAGAATCTATCATTTTACACTGAATAGTTTTTTTTATATAATTTATTACATATCTTGGGAAATGGATCATATTTCTTCTGAATAATATTGTCCATGTGACTCCATGTCTTCTGGATTCTTTCTAATTTTCAAATGCCGAGCATGTTTCACTATTTTGATAGTGATTGAGCTATCCATTTTCCTTTTTCTGTGTGGACCTTACAAGTTACAACCAACCTGTCTTGCCTTAGACCTAATGACTCACTAGGGATGATTTGGTCTCATGTGCAATTTACTATATTTGTGTACGTAGTGCATCATTGCTTTCCAAAAAGTGATAGACATCATTGGCTAATTAAGACAAGGTTTTATTTGCCCACCTACTGCCCTGCTGAGAATTGGTGTTTATCATAATGCTTTCTTTTTGAACTTTTATCGCAATGGTGTCAACTTTTTTTAAAGCAATAACTAGTTTTTTTAATGTGGCACTTTGTTGTTTTGTGCAGCTTCTTTACAAATACACTTATCCTTCCTATTGTTAATGGACCAACTGAAGGCCTTATGCTGATCTATTTGTGCCACTTTTTCACCTTTTTCACAGGTATCATTTGATTTTTTTCTCAAACGGTTATCATTTGACTTAAACGTTTGTCTACTTTTGATTATCAGATTTATAGTGAACTTGTCAATAATTTCAGTTTTCCTTTGCCAATTCAGAGGTGGATAAGTATGAGGCCGTTACTTCAAGTTGTATGGTCATAGCAGTATTAATAGCTCATTTTTCGTTTTGCAGGAGCCAAGTGGTGGGCACAAGATTTCCGGAAGTCAATGCCTCTACTTGGTTGGGTGCCTTTTGTTCCTGGTATGGATAGTACCAACTACCAAGTTTGTGATTTCATTTTCACATAATTTTGTATATATATCGATTCCCTTTTTTATAGCTCCATTATATGCAACCTATTTATAATGTATTGTTCCCTAAACAGCTAAACTTTATTGCTCATTGCTACTTTTACCAGATATCCCGGTATACAGCATCGTATTGTGTCTAATGATTGCTTTTGCTGTAATCCCGACAATTGGATCAAAGTAAGTTCTGCTTCACAGCATCTATTGTTTGCTAGTAGTATTTTGTGCTGTATGTTATGTATCATTTGTGTGTATCATATGACCCTGTAAAGCCCTCTAAACTCAGTTCAAGTAAAGATATAATAATTTAAACCTACTGTTCCATGTGTTGTTTCATCTGTAAGACTATAGTTTATATGTAAACATGTTATTTGCTTTTAAGATAAATCACTAAGGAGTTTGATAATGAAGTTGGAAATGGAGCAACAGCCTTTTAGCTGTTAAGTGGTGATTCTAATGCTCTAGTGAAGCCACCATCAGACTATTACTGATGCCAAAAAGCATCAATTTTGCTTAAATCAAATTCAAATGTAGGAAGGCATGCACTAGTATTATTTTGAATGGCTAGTGAGGTAAATCAATCCTGAGTAGTGAAACCATTTTGAGCTGAATAGGTGCCTCATCTACTTTGTGAGCATATGTTTTTTGTACTTTTGATTGAATTGAAAAGACGATTAAGAAATAATCCACACCAGTTAAGTTAATACTGAAACTGTACAGCATTCACAATGTTTATAAAGTCGTTGAAGCAAGAAAAGGAAGCATGCTGAAGGCACTAGCTATGGTAAGATCTAATTCTTCAAAAAGAAATATCATTGTTCCCTTTTCTTCATCTGATATTCTTCACCCTTCATTTGTGCCAGCTCTTTCCTTTTGGATTGCTCTTGGCTGGAGTTCTTGTCTGGTAAGGCTGCTGAACCCTTCATGATTTTGTTTTTATCTGTACACAATTATATACGAGTTTAACAAGAAATGTAGAATCTATGCAATTGAAACCACCTGACTGGGTAAAGCCTCTGGTATATCACTGAAGTACATGGCATTTTTATGCAGGTCCTACTTATCTCCTTCAGATATAATGAGAAATCAACCACATCTACTAATTATTGGAACTGGTTTCGCCTTTGGCTTTCTTGTGGTAAGTCTTTGACTTAAAAAGATCATGTCATATGGAGAAAAAAAAAGAAAATAAAAATAAGTTCAGAATGATATCTTCTAAGCATATATGCTTCCAGTACTGTCTTTTCGAGTACAGCATGAATCTATGGATGTTAATGGACAAATGTTTCCAATAATCCTCTGCAGGGGAGAATGATACTGGCTCACTTATGTGATGAACCCAAAGGTCTGAAAACAGGGATGTGCATGGTACTTGCTTGAAAAACGCCTTCATTCTTTCTGCCCTTTTACCCACTATGCTGGAATGCTAAAATATTTTGCTTACCATTTACAGTCCCTGGCATATTTTCCATTTGCAATAGCAAACGCGCTGACTGCCCGGCTTGACGATGGGTATGTGCCTAGCTAAGTCCTACTACATCCTATTTGTTGGAATTTTGTATATCATCTAATTTGTGGTCATTTGTGCAGAAATCCCCTTGTTGATGAGCAGCTAGTCCTCCTAATGTACTGCTTATTTACAGGTACGCTATTATGGCACAATGTTCCTTCTCCTGGAACCAAGCTGCAGTTGTGTGCTAAAGTACTAATTGGATTGTTCTTCTTTTATGTTGCTTTTTATCATGAATGTAGTTGAAATTGAAAGATTTGAGTTGTTTACTAGTTGTACTTCTTGTCCTTTGTAAAGTTCAGATGAGTATCTCAAAGCTTTTCCCTGCGTCAAATTGTCAAATAATCATGACTGCTAGCTGTAGGTCTGTATCACATCTTAATTTCTACAGGCCTGCACCTTCCTATCTCACTATTTGATCAATTTTGCAGTGGCTCTTTATATGCATTTTGCTACATCTGTCATTCATGAAATCACGAATGCGCTTGGTATCCACTGCTTCAGGTTTGTTAGTCCTCATCTGATTACCATTGACTTCTCCGTTTGATTGTGTTGATCAGTGGTTAATGTGAACTTTGTCTTGCCACAGGATCACTAGTAAAAAGGCATAGTTTTGTTGATGCAGTGTGGCCCTAGTAATCAATCATTCACACTTGGGATCTGTCAAACAAGCAGATGCTCTTACTTGTGTCCATTATAGGGAGGCTGCTCTATTAAAGCACATTTGTGCCTGCCATTATGTGATGCTGTTTCCCTGAAATTCACTTCAGAAACTTGTGCAGATGGGAAAACAATGTATTTACAAAACAGCTGGCAAAAATTTTGTTATATGTTGCCTTTGAGCATGAGATGTGATGCTCAGGAAAATATTTTTTGGGGGATTTCTTTGGCTACTTGGCAGGTGTTGTCATGTTGCCTTCAGAAAGTTTAACGTTGTAAAATTCACCAGGAAGCATCAGTATAAATGAATGTCTAATGATATTGTTAGATCATCTTTTTGGAGAGCATGTTACACGATTGTGCTTCATGTAATCATGTTATCTGAAGATATCAGTTGCATTTGTTTCTGGATGTTTTGATGCATGCAATTTGGACCAGCTGATGGTGATACATTAGGCTAGTCCCAATGGAGGGTTTTATTTTATTGTTTTCAAAATGTCGCCATAAGCAACAAGGATGATTAAAATCATAGCTACAATGCATAGTTTTATTTTGTTGTTTTCTAGATAACACATACAAGAGAGAATTGTCTTAGAAACAGTGTACACATAGTTTTATCTAGATGAAACTTCTTCTTTTACTTTCCTTATTAATTTCTTGTCACATCATCTAAAATAGTAACATGACACCATATTTAATAAGAATAAAACCCCATTGAGAGTAGCCTTATATGCCTGTTTTTGTTCCCATTCACCGATGAAATAGGTGATGCATTATATGTAAACTTTTTGTTGTTCTAGAACAGAATGCAATGATACCGCAAATGCCTCCCCTAGGTGGGTTTGAATTGCGAATCCACATTTCTTCTCCAAATAAACTGTAGTCATATTGTGTTTTTTTTTTTCCTTTTAAGAATCAAGCCTCTCTTGAAAACGAAAATGAAGTACATATGGTTTGTTAAAAGGAGACAGATGAAGAATCAAGCCTCTCTTGAAAACGAAAATGAAGTACATATGGTTTGTTAAAAGGAGACAGATGATTCATACTGACGAAAAATAGTACCTTACTAGTACTAGTAGTAGTACCACAAAACAAGAAATTCATTATCGTTCGTATGACCTTGAAGAAGTTAGTTAACTACCATTTGAGTGCGTTACTAATAGGAAGCAATAAGTAGACTTACTGTAATGCAAAGGTGCCAATTTCATTACCAGCACAAACGGATGTGACAGCAGCTATGCTGTCCCATACACAGAGCTGGAGGCGCTCAAGAGTCAACGTTAGTTCATTCCATTACTGGATGTTGTTTACTGCCCTTTGACAAATCAATCAGTGCAATCATATCTATATATGCTTATTATATGTTCTCTCAATGCTATAATAGTCGATGCAACACACACTGACAGTCTGACGCTACTCTGGTTGTGGCGAGTAGAAGTGCCATGGCTGTGCGACGAGATGCACTGGTTCGGTTGCTTCTTTTGACGGTGGCGGCGAGAGGCGCCTCCGGAGCGAAGGTCCCGGCTATGTTCGTGTTCGGTGACTCGACGGCCGACGTGGGCAACAACGACTACTTGCCGGGGAGCAGCGCCAGGGCCAACTTCCCTCACAACGGCGTCGACTTTCCCGGCGGCAAGCCCACAGGCAGGTTCAGCAATGGACTCATCGGCGTCGATTTCTTGGGTCAGCCGCCTTCGTTCCTATGTAGTTCGTGCATGTAATCATCTTAGCTAAGCAGCTAGAGCAGCATCACTGCACCAATGTATACAGCCACAGTGTTTCCATTGCGCATGCAGTAGAATTCAGACAAATAGTTCCAGAATATCTCGATGAAATTTGCTGCTGATGATTCAATTTTCTTACGTCTTCATCTGACAGAAAGATATAGTTTCTGATGAATGGATGCGTTTACTTCTTTCTGCTGTGCTAAAAAAATGTGCAGCCTTCAGCATGGGGTTCAAAAAGAGTCCACCACCTTACCTCTCTCTCGTGGCCAATGCTGCTAACAGCAGCAGCATTGAGGTGACGAGAAACGTCACAAAGGCAGCTGCATCATACATGACTGGAGCCAACTTTGCTCCTGGAGGCTCTGGTATTCTTGATTCAACGGTACGTTATCTTGTATCCTTTGCTTTGTCATGTTTTGAGACTTGATGTACAATAATTGAAATAATGCTCTGATTTCTGTCATTTACAAATGGTCACCACACCAGGGAACTACTATCAACATGACAAAGCAACTCGAGTACTTCTCAGACCTCAAAGATCAGATGAAAACAAGACTGAACGCCAATAGAGTGTCAGCCTTGATGTCCAAATCCATCTTCCTGATCAGCGCCGGTGGGAACGATGCCTTTGACTTCTTCTCGCAGAACAAATCGCCAGACTACACAGGAGTTCAGCAATTCACTGAAGCCGTGATCTCCACATATGATAGCCATGTCAAAGTAAGAACTCTGGTTAAAGTTACATCTTCAAAAGTCATCAGAGCATACATCTTAATTCTGTTATACTCAAAGGAGCAGCTCAGAACATTAAACCCCAGGACTGAAACTGCTGACGAAACAGTCTTTTTTTTTACTCAAACTGTATTTGTATTGTTTTGCACTTTGCAGACATTGTATAATTTGGGGGCGAGGAAATTTGCAGTGATTGATGTGCCTCTGATTGGGTGCTGCCCGTATTGGAGGAGCCAGAATCTGACAGGAGAATGCATTGAGCCATTGAATCAGTTGGCCAAGAGCCTGAATGACGGAATCAGAGACCTGTTTACCAATCTCAGATCAGAAATGCAGCGCATGAAGTACTCCATTGCCAGCTCCTATGAGCTTGTCTCTAGTCTGATTGAAAACCCAGAGGTTGCTGGTAAGTTGCAATAACTGAGAAAGAGTATTCTGATCTGAAACTCACACCTCAGACATTGTAATAGTTGAGCTTAGCTGCCTATTTCTTCAGTGTAGCTGCATACTTTCTCACTTGTCACCTGCAGGGTTTGAGGAGGTAAAGAGTGCATGCTGTGGTGGTGGCAGGTTAAATGCCGAGGAAGGGTGCACCCCCAAATCCAGCTGTTGCAGTGACCGTAGCAAGTATCTCTTCTGGGACCTCCTGCACCCTACGCAGGCTACTTCCAAGTTTGCAGGCCTTGCCTTCTATGATGGGATGGCACAGTTTGTCAGTCCCATAACCTTCAAGCAGCTAGTTGAGGCATAACACTCAAACATATGAACATGGATTAGGCCAGGATAACTTTGAACACCAGTCTGTACTATTCTCCAGCATAACAAATATGCTGAACCGCTTTGTTATTCATCTGAAAACCTATGCGAGGGTGGAAAAAAAATGTCCAAGTTTTCTGAAAAGCATAAATATAAATGGTTGTTGGTTATTTGCATCAGGCAAATGATCTGTGCTCTCCTCAGGGACTGGAAGGCTGGTCAGCCATTGTTTCACCCTGTCTCTCTTTGCCACAAGCCGCCCTTTGTTTCTTGTGGACAACCGAAGGGGACTCTCCATCCGGCTCAAAACCTCTTGTGCCAGCTCCCGCACTTTGGGCTCACCTCTGACATCACTGTGCTTCCCAATGCCACACACCACAGACACCTCCAATGGCAATGTCCGATCCTTCATCATGTCCACCCACTGCAGCATCAAAACATAGGCTGCAACTGTACTGAACCCATGGAGATTCAGCTTCACCTCTGTATCCGACCACTCCATTGCCTTGTCTAGTACTGGTGAGGAGGCCAGAAGCTCATGTACCAACTCAGCTTCCGCTGTCTGTGGAGATATAGATTTGAGCTTCTTGACCAACCCTCTTGTTGACAGTGGGAGTGAAGGACCCAACTCTTGAACCATGGAAGCAAGCGTTGGACATGAGTTGAGCACAAAGTTGTAGGCTTTTGTAGTTGGTGTAGTGCGCAATTTGCGCATCTTCTTTAACCATGCCAGCATTTTGGAATGCTCACGACAGGAGCTGTAGCATGAGAGGACAATGTTTGCTGCACCAGTGCCCAGACGGATGCCAGCATCTGACATGGATGAAATGACCCTCTCCATTTCGACTATTGAGCCTGACTTGCCATAGCATTTTGCAACCAATCCGAACTGGAAAGCCTCAGGCTGATAGCCTAGAGAGACCATCTCCTTTAATGCCTCCTCAGCCTCAGTGGGCAGGCCCATCAGGCACAACGATTTTATCATCGCCATGTAGGTCTTGCGCCCAGTGAGCGGCATGGACCGCAGCTCTTTGTAGAAATCCATTGCCCGGTCTTTCAGTCCACGAGAGGAGAAAGCAGCCATGAGGTCACAGTAGAAGAGAGCCACCTCATCAGTGAATTGGAGGTGCTGCGAAATGGAGTCGGAGATGAGGGACCTTGATTCTCCCGTGCTTCCACTGACTTCAAGCAACGCAGCGACTGCAGCGGCATGGATAGAGCTCCATTTGAACCAACGAGCCTGCGTCACTGCTTCATAGAACTGTAACAGAAACAAATCACCAATTAATGACGAAGCAGGTAATGGTGCGGTGTGCAACCCATCTACAATAATGTTTAGACCTTTCAAGTGTCCTTGGCATGCACTTGCAGAAAGAATGAAATGCTAATTCATCAGAAAACGCACACAGACACTACGAATGCAAGAATTCAGATGTACTACTAACCAAAAGGTTCAATGTGCGCCATGATTCTTTACAAATTATAATGTTACTTACTAGGACAGCACACTTTCTACACATGCATTTCACCAAACTATGCAGAAACAAATGAACTTCCCTTGCGAACGACTAGCAAGTAACAATAATAAAGATTCATTTCCTCTTCGAGGGAGAGAGAGCTGAGAGAGGGAACGCAGGCGTACCGGGATGGCGAGTGGATCGGAGTCCATGAGGAGCCTGGACAGTGCCGCGAGCGCGGCCCGCTCCGACTTGTTGCCGACGTAGCTGCGGAAGACGCGCTCCGCGGCGCCCGCCGTGACCGTGCGCTCCAGCTCCGACATCAGCCGCCGCTCGCTCCGCCAGCTGGAGCCTCCGCCCGATGCCACCCGGCGCAGCGAGGCCGTCGTGGGGGAGGACCTCCGGCGCCTCGCTGCTACGGCCGGCGCCGGAGCCGATAGGGACGCCACCGCCGGCATGTCTGCTTCGACACTTGCGCGTCAGCTGCTGCGGATATGATTGAAAGATGACGAACTGACGACAGTGCCTTATCGTTTATCAACGGAGGCCGTACATTTTTTTTCCCTGGCTTTTATTTGGATCTTCTTTCTCTTTGTTTTTCTTTTGGAAAATTCCTTTCTCCTTTTGAATTGTCGTTTTATTTTTATAAAATAAAATGCTCTTGCCCGTGCACATACCTTTTCACGGTTGGATGGGCTGGAAGATATTTTAGTGACCTTTCTACTAGTATTTGATATGCCACGGATCAATGCAGCAAAAATTTGTGAAAATGAGTAACATTATAGTTGGATTTTTCCTTATGATTCGTGCGACCTTCTCTTTCAGAGTCTTATTTTGTTAGTTTCGCCTAATGCCCCATGTTTGACTTAAGATCTGAGAATTTTCTAATGGCCCAAAATTCAACTAATAAAGTACTGATGAACATACTTGACTGATAGATCTCATGTAAAGGTTAACCTTTCAATAATATCAAGATCCCCATATCAACAAGAGAGAACAGGAACAAATATTCAAAAAAGTAGAACAGAAGATTAACGTCAAAAGGACAGGGAACAAAAAGAAAAGGTAAAATAACCAAAAACCAAAGCAGATGAAATTACGAAAGGAAAATTTAAGACTACCCTACAATGAACTTTGCCCAAGCAACATGCTGCGATTAGGAGAGTGCTATTCAGTGGCTTCTCTTCAGTGCTGAAAGAAAACCTGACTTTGTTTTCTGGCGCCCTTCACCATCAGGTCCCACCTGTTTTGAAACCATGACATTCCAATATCGTTATGGATCATGAGATTGAAAGGGAAACGACAAGGACAAATTACACAGCAGAGAACGAGATATGTTGTTGAAGAAGACAATGAAAGGCATGCTAAGACATGTGACAAAACTTGTGATGACCGAAGATGCAAACCTCTTTGGAAAGTCTCTGAAGGATTTCCAGTATCTGGGAGAAGTCGGGCCTTTCAGCTGGATCCTTATGCCAACATTTCTGAAGTAGCTCGGTAAACTTGGGGTGGGTGTCCTTTGGGATTGTCGGCCTGACACCCTGAGGAAAAATGAAGACAGGTTAATTAACTTCTATAGAAAATGTTTCTCTTCTGCCATTTCGATTGTGTAGTAGTTGTAGTTCCCTCCAAATATGTGGCAAATATGGTTAACAAGCCCAACTTCTACCGAAGTTACTAGGTGTGATGTTTCCACACAAATCAAATATTATAATCGTTTCCTAGACACTTTCTGTGCTATTGTAGATAAAAATTACATGGCTAACCTCAAATTTCATGAGAACTAGTGCTTTTTATAATTTTCTTAAAAAGTAGTAACATAATAAAAACAACGGACCTCATTCTGGTATTCAAAAGAATTCTACAGAGGTGGCATCATTTAAAAAGACCGTTCCTCAAAAAGAAATCTACCCTTCTCTTTTTCCAAGTGTCGGCACATGGCCCTTACATAAAAATAACCACTTAAGAAATCCAACTCGAGGATTCCATCATTGATTGTTGTCTAGAACTAGTGTAACTGCAGAAGTTGATCAGGCATAGATGTTGAAAATGCACGTACCTTCTGAACAACACCTATTGCTGCTTGTAGTGGTGTTAGGTACTCATAAGGGATCTGAGAAATTGATCATTTATGAACATCAACTTAACTCTGCAATATAATAACTAAAAACAAAGTTGAAGAGTAAAAGGTCACTCATGTAGTGATGTAAAAGTACAGCTGCAGTTACCTTGCCAGTTAGCAACTCCCACAGAACAACACCAAAGCTAAAAACATCAGCTTTATGGTCATAGGGCTTGTGTTCTATAACCTGATGTCAAAAGTAATAACTTCATGTATAAAAAGAGACATTACTTTCTATTCTATTGAATTGAGCATAAGCATGACGGTGCACCTCAGGTGCCATCCAACGGTAAGTTCCAGTCTCTGCAGTCATCACTCCAGATTGATCTTTGACACGTGCAACACCAAAATCTGCAACCTTCACAACCTGCAAAGTATATATATTTTTTCTTCTTGAGATCTGAGATCACTTTGCACAAGTCTTAACGAAATTAAGATGTATGGTTCAATGGTTTATGACTCAGAAAAACACTAGCCTTATTTTCATCCATGAGAAGATTTGCAGTCTTGAGGTCACGGTGAATTATGTTGTTTTGATGCAGGTAGTTCATTCCTTTAGAGATGTCAGTTGCCACTCGTAGTATTTCTGGAAGCTTGAAAGAACAGTTCCTTTTATGAAGGTAATCATATACACTCCCTCCTGACATGAAATCTAAGGCAAGTATACATATGAAAAATGGTTAAAGGGGGCAAAAGTCAAAACCTGCAAAAGTTTATTTACATGTATTTCTGTAAAAATGAATCTCATTGTAATATACCTGTTACTATATATAAGTTTGGTTGCCTTGTGCAGGCACCAATAAACTGCACGACATTCCGGTGACGAACCTTTCTGCAAGTATGTATAGAGCAAGAAAGATACATAATTAATGAAGTCGATAGGCAGATAAGTGTGGACTGTAAACTATAGGGTGTGTACACTAAGATTTGAAACCTTACTATTCATTCACAACAAGTAGGAGATGAAACTGTCTCAGAAGCTGATATCAGGAAGTAGTTCAACTAACCTCATAATGTACACTTCCTGAGCAAAATCTCGGTACATATCCGCACTGATACGTTCAGGTCTCACTATTTTAATGGCAACATCCTGGTTGCAGTATGACCCCCGGTACCTAAGGAAGCCAAACATCAAATAAAGTTCTGAAGGTTCTGTTGTTCTCAGTCCATGATTAAGAAAAACTGAAACTTACAGGTCACCATTTGATCCAGAAGCAACTTTATTTCCAAACTTAAGCAGCTTCAGATCAATTTCCCAAACATCTACACTATGCGTTGGTATTTCCACACTTGTAGACGGCATACTTTCTCCACCTTGAAAGCCTTCCAGTGATGCTGATGATGAACTTGATACTGGCCAAGCGTGTGCCTGTATTAGAAGCATTCACCAATTATAAACTTTGCTTCTAATTTGAGAACATACAAATGACTTGAGGAAAAAACACAAGTTCATGTTCCATAACATCAGGTAAAAATTAAATGGTTTACTGGTTCAACAACATAAGGAACTTATTAAGAAAATAAGTTATGCCAAGAGATTTAAGGGTGCATTGCATTTTTATATTTTGATTACTTCTTCACAACTTCAAATAAGGAAGAGAGAAGAGAAGATTATACCTCAATTTTTCGAAATTTCTGAAGTAACATTCCTTGTAGCTGCTCAGTACCCTAGAAATTGCAGAGAAGAAAGTTAACAAAATAAAACACACTGCTGAACGTATCAAGCTTGTAACTGCGATGATATATTGCCAGATCAGGAGCTTGCAAGTAGAGAGCTACTGTTTACCCCAAGATGCCACCCAGTGACAACAAATACATCCAATGAGTAGCCATCAATTGTTGAAAATGCATGTGCTTCTTGGATGTCAAGACCAAGCTCACCAAGCAAGCATGTCAGCTGTAAAGATGTAAATGGAAGGATATAAGAATGAAAGCAGTGGGTAAACAAATTTTGAAAGTAGTTAATAATGAGTTCAAATGATTGCCTGTGTATCCTTAATTTTTGTGCCCTATTACAATTTTTTATTAAATTTCAAACTGCAATTACATGCCAGCTTTCTGGATTTACTGAATTAGCAATGTTTACTGAAAACAATGATTGATTGAAAGTAGCCTTGTCTGAAAGCTTCCAAATACCTGGCTAAGGAGCTTTGGCTTGTCAATTGTTGCAAAGGTTATCTCATGCATTGGCCTGCAAGATTCAGGACATTAGGAAACCTAAGAATTAACTGAATTTATGGATATCACAGATTTGTGCAGGCATGTTCTCCAAACCATTTCCACATATAACAACCTTTACATATGTAGCTTTCAGGTTAATATCCTCGGGACCTCAGGAAATATGTAGGTCCTATAAGCATGATTACTATTTCGAAGTTTCATCCTATATATAATCAAACCCTTACATAACAAAGAAAGAGAGAAACAAAAAAACATGCACTATGTTTTGTGTTTTTATAGTACTTAGTGGGTAAAATACTCCATTTACTAGAGGATAAGGAAGCTCCGTCCCTGCTCAAAGTAGTAGTGACCACTGTCTATTGCTTTCATCAGTTAAAGCATATATAGTCCACAAAGGCATATTCTTCAAAATGGTATGCTCTGCCACAACGTTTGCTTATTTGCAACTTTTAATATCATTTCTTTTCTAATTAATTAGTTGATGCAAAGAAAAAGATCACAAACACTTTCTTGAGATTGAGGACACCAAAGTGTGACCTATCTGCACTTAACCAGCCTATAATTAAGTTACGAAATTCTCAAGCGCTGAACTAAGAAAGAAAGAAAAACAGCTGGAAAGCAATCTTGACTGAAAAAGGAAAAAATATATACCTTGAGATGAGATGAACACTGTTATCAGCATCATTATTAGTGCTCCCTACATCGCTCTCACTTGTTTCAAGTGCAAGCGCCTCTAGATTGGAGGACGAGCCGAATGCAGGAGGAGGGTGAACCCTGAAGCAATTTGCAGCCACACAATAATATAAGGAAAAAAAAGTTTAAGAAACAAATTTTGGCTATCCATATATAAGTAGATCATCATTCGTACATTCGACTAGCCGAGTGATTAGAAGCAACTGTCTCCATGCCATGATCGAACGAATCATCGATATCAGCATCAATGATCCTCGAAACCTAATGACCAAGCATGAAGCAAACAACGGTGCTTCAGAATAGGGGCATCATGGACGGCCACATCATATCACCAGGCCATTAATCCAAAGAAATCGTAGTACATATTTCTGAAACAGGAACGACAACAAAAAGAGGAACACACATTTACAAGCTCTAATCTGCAAAGTTCTAGTCTTGGGTATCGCCATCGTCAAACAGTTTTCTTGGTATTTGGGTCAGAAGAAGGCGGTGCATTATTGATGCATGAACCAAAGCTAGAGGAAAGCAAATAATGACGCGTGTGCGACATGCAAAGCATGAGATGACAGTTGATAAGACGATGGTTAGTTGGATGTGATGATTTGTTACCTGCACGACGCGCACCGACAAGGCGGGCCGGCGTTCCGGGTCACGCGCCTCCTCCAGCAGCCGTTGGTGCGTGAGCACGTCCTGCGCCCTCTCCGCGTTCACATCCAGCGCGTACCTGCGGCGCAACCCCGAAAGCATCCATATTATCAGGCTTCAGTTCAGGCCAAAAGCAACAAGAAATCCCATACCCATCATCCCCAGAGGCACTCACCGGGCTGGGAGGCGGTGGAAGTGGGCCCAGAGCTTGTCCTCGAACGCCGGCGAGATCTCTGCAGGCCCGGCGACCCGGAGGCGGCCGAGTACCTCGTTGTACACCTCCAGGCGGCGCCCCTGCTTGTCCGTCCGCCGTCCGCCGGCGCCGGCCTCCGCCTGCTGTCTCTGCTGCTCCGGCGCCGGCGCCGCCGGCGGATCCTCCACGGCCATGGATCCTAATTAAGGCTAATAAGGGGATGATGGCGATGCGGCGGAGACGGAGGAGCAGCGCGTGTAGAACAGACACGAGACCGCCGTGCTGATGCTACACTTGCATGGAGGGTGGTGGCGCGCACGTGAAGAGACGGCGACCAAAGGCGAGGCCTTTATAACGATAAGAAGGGGACGGAGAGACAGTAGTGGTGGGTCGGAAGACGAACGAACGCCTTGGCGAATCCGGAGAAGAAATAGTATCGCTCTCTAACCTGGAGGAGAAGAAACTTCTACTACGGTCCAGCCGGAGGGTTTAAATAAAGAGGAAAAAAAAGGAAAATTAGGCAGAGTAATTTTCGTTTCACATTCAGCAGCGCTTTCATACGGCAGTGATTTGTGTTTGGAACGAAATCAAACACTGCTTTAATTAGGTCTGGAGAGATAAGGTTGTATTAGGTGGCTTGCTGAGCTTTCTTTGGTAGGATTTGGATGCCCCATGATAAAATAATGCCGGGAACAGAGATGTGGAGAACTGAAACTGCTTACAGGCCATTGTTTTCTCCTCCTTGTTCAGAGCGAACAGCTCATTTGAAGTATTTGCTAGGTGTACAAGGCTTATGCAACCCTGGCTGATGATACTATGCACGAGAGGGAACTCCAGAGCTTGCGGTTGCTAATGAATGGGTTCGCGAAAGCAGTTAGGTTCGTATCAGGTGCATCCCTCCTAGACGCTCTCGACTAGACGACTAGCAATCAGAAGGAGGTGGGGAAGTACGAACTTTTAGGATCATAGCACAACGCAATAATGTTATAAATAAATCAAAAGGATATCATAAACAATTCAAGCAACAGTTTTTCTTAACTCAGATATAGTATGGCTGTGTTTTGGAACTTGACCAACAAGTGCATGAGTCAGTAAGTTTATGAAACTTCAGACTAAAAGCATGTGCCTCGAAGAACTGGTTTAGGTGCAGATCGACCGACTCGATCTTCAATTTATATAGTCTATACTATATATGCGTCATTCGATTCTGATGCATTACTTTTCCATGCTTGCCAAAAAGACTCTTAGAGCATATACCCATACCGATCCGCCGCATCACGGCATAATCCAAGCATATGGATTACTATTAGGCGATTAACTAATTAATTGAAGGATGATCTCGAGAGAGAAAAGTGTTTCCAAGTAGGAATACAATATGTTTTGTGCGCTCACTCAAACCGATTAGAGCTAGCTAGCATATATACGGCTTTCCACGTCTCAAATCGGATCGAGTAGCTGCTATTGTGAGGTGTTGGATGAGGACTCCAGCATAGCCGGCCAGTACTGATGGATCGACTCGTTGACTTGACTCCAATTAGGCAAACCTCTGGTGTGCAGGGTCTGACCAGCGTTGTTGCGTGTCATTATTTGAGAGAAAACAATTATGCAACCTGGCACACAACAGTTTGAGGCTCAACTGCTATACACGGTTGACAAGATAATTTTGACCCAAGGTTTTCACAGATAAATAAACCAACTTCAGCGCTGCATATATATTGGATCCCAAATTTAATCCTGAATCATATCCATATATGTCCAATGAATAAAAAAACAAAGAAAAAAATACGGAAAATGCACGAACATGACACATGGTTCGATATATTAACTAGGCGCATGCATGCATTTTTTTAGAAAAGAGAATATATTAACTTAATATTGATACATGTGGCACAAATTTATTACAAAAGTATCACACCAAGGAATAATAAACACAAAGTTTCTATCCATCAGAAAGTGATTTTATTTGAGAAGTGTCAGCCATTGTTCACAAAGATCTCTAGGGCAACAGTCTCAACATGCATGCATGCATGATTGATTATTCACCAACATATGATTGATACTAATGCTGATAGAGTTGCTTATATACACAGGTGCAACCGTGCAAGCCAGTTTCCTTATACAAATCTTTTTTTTTTCATATTTTTTAACCTTCCATGGACTAAAAGTTTTCAATCGATAGTTTGTTATTTTATGTTTTGATTTTTTTTAGTTATAGAATTATCTGTATAATAATTATAAGCTGTTAGATCTAGATTCGATAGTTTAAACAATAATTAGAAGTTACCTAAAGTTTCAGTCAGCTGAAAATTAGTAAGTTTTTTTTTTAGATCAATAGTATTTTCATTCATTAGCCATTGACAAATGACACTAGTACATTCGAAATCGAGCATTGCCTGTATCGCTGGTGGTGCTATAAGTTGCCACTGAAGAACCACCTCACGATCACAGGATACTAATCTTTGCCTATACAGATCTGAGACACGCGTTGGGTAGCTAGAGTACGTCCGTATCAGTATAGTAACGACTGATTAATTAATTAACGACGTACGGTAGTGATCAGAAATCAGGAAGAAACACCAAAATAACAATGGACGGTGCATTCGATAGTAACCGAGTAATTAAGGAAGGTGAAGCTGAGTTCAGCGAGTGGACGGCCGGTGAGCAAGGACAAAGTGAATCTGAAAGCGTTTAAGTTAAAAAGAGTTATGCCGAAAGTTGTTTATAGCGCTGAAAGAACTTAAAACTGCAGTTTAGCGCTGGCTAGAGCTAGAGCACTTTAAAAGGTAGTAGTAGTGTATAGCCTGTGCAGTGACGTGAGCGGTGACGCAAAGATAACAATACTTCCGATCGAGAAGCATGAGCATGCATGACACGTGCAGATTGGTAGCATCGATCGACGTCGATGTTTAGAGCGCGTTGATGACAGAAATGCATTATTCTCGTATATGCTGCTGTTCTCTAACATGTAATAACCACACAGACTAATCAACGGAGGTGATCGGCAAGACGAAAGTTCCAAATTATTGACGGTCCTGCATAAGATAGCACCTGAACCAGTAGTCCAGTAGAGTAATTTCTCACTTTTAAAAAAAAAGATAGCACCGGAAACAGTAGAGTAATAGTCTTCCCGACCATAAGCAAACAACGGTCAATATAATATCTTCAAGTGTAGTATACTACAAGTGAAGAGTATGCATCTGCTAGCAGCTAGTACGCATAAAACTGAAACTGATTGACGACGTTTTTCCGTTGGAATTATTGTAGAATAATGCGTGGGCAGGAGCACAGTGCTTGGCAGCAGTGGGCACTGATATCACAAAAAGAAAATAAAAAACAGACGGAGTTGGAGAAAAGAGCATGCTAGCTGCTACAGCAATGATTTGTTAATTCCAAGATTGATGGAGACAGAGATGCATGGATCATGTGAGAGGAGATGGAATGGGTGGTGGCAACTGGGACGGGCTCGACTAGCCGCGTCTCAGCCGAGATCTGATATCCCTTCCCCAGTCATGGCCTGGCACTACCTCTCGCTCCTCCACAGTCGGCGCCGGCTGCTAGTACTTTGAAAGCCGCAATCTCCGACTGTTAAATTAATCCCCTCTCTCTCTCTCTTTCTCTCTCTCGCAGATTGTCGAGACAATGAAGGCTCGGAGCGTTTCAGATGTGCAGAGACTAGAGAAAAATTACTTATTTATTTTAAAATGTCAGTTTGAGTTATTGGATGACTTGAATGTTGAATGTAACAAACATGCTACGGAATACTACTTCCTCCATCTCAGAATCTTAATCGTATTGGACTATGTACAGTGATCAACAAAACAATTAAAGCGAGACTAGTGAGCTACTTTTTCGTGCACGCAGCCAATGCTAAACCTGTATGCAGCAATTACTTGTGCGCCTTAAGATCTCTTTGATACGGATTATGTAATAGTTTCATGAGCTGTTTTGAAGTAAAGCTATACCAAAAAGAGTAGGAAAACTGATTATGCAAAGAAGCAGTAATAAGCTCTATTGCCGAGGCGAAGGTGTAGAAACCTGCTTTTTACCGCTCACGAAGCAGGCGTCCCTACGTTGTCCATAGTCCATCGCTCCAAAAAAATTTTTTCCCTTCTCTCTCCCGTGAACCTCCCCCATTCTGTCCTCTCTCTCTCTCGTTCGACTCCACCGAGGAGCACCTCAGCCTCCATGAATTCACAGCACGCGGCATGGGATGGAGAGGGGAAGGACGGCCAGCTGACGCAAGACAGTCGATCCGGCAGTGGCGGAGCTCAGGCAACCTCCTCGGTGGCTAGATCGAGGCGCAATCGGGGCCGGAGGTCAGGGCGCCATCACGCATAGTGGATTTGGCACGGGCTCCTTGGCGGCCTCCCCTAGCAGCCTGGAAGCCGGCGCGAGCATGGTGGCGGTTGGGGCGAGCACAATCGACGCCTATGCGAGCATGACCGTGGCTGTGGGTCCGCATCCTGGTGCCCACGACGACGGGTGGAATGGTTGCTCGCCCGCCGCACGGTATGGTAGGCGCGGCCGTACGGGCGCGCGACCCCTGCTGCCCCCTCTACGCGGCCGAGCCGCTCGACAAGCTCCCTGAAGGCGGCGGGTCCCATTCGCCGCATGGCCTCGCAGAGCGTCTAGTTGTTCTGCTTCTGCATGGTGTCGAGGTCCGATGGTGGCAGCCCGTCGGGGATGGTCTCGAACCGGAGTCTGTCGATGCCGACGGGCCCGCACGCGTGGAGAAGGCGGTCGTGATTGTACTCGGTGTTGACGAAGGTGACATGGAAGCCCCGCGTGTGCAGGGCCTTGGCTAGCTTCAGTCGGATCGGGGTCCTCTGCAGTGCCGTAGAAAATTCAGGGTACTGTAGTGCATGATACAGTAGTTTGTGAGAAGGGCTACAGTATTTTGCATTAGCACTATAGCGAACACTGCGCGAGCAGAGCTATATTGTACTATTCTATCTGGGTTCCTACTTTCCAGTGCTACTGTAGAAGTTAATCCCATCCGTATGTTTCTGATCGGATGATACAAAATGGGCCCAAATGCTGACTATTGTAGCACCTCTGCATTAAGACCTTGAATGCAGAGGACCCCGATCCGCTTCGGGAACGGATTCACGTGGCCCTGCGGTGGGTAGGGGATCAGTAGGACGTGATGAAATTGAAGTCAATTTTTCTTTCTGGATCAATGACACTATATATATTTTAATGATTGTGTATATTGGATCATGGTAAATTTGCAGTAACATATATTCAATCACTAATATTTTCTAGGAACGTGATAGTCATTTCATATGTATAATCCGTTTTTAAAAATATAGATAAATTGTTTTGTCAAATGATTTGATTATATACATGCAACAACCAGTAGTGTTGTGCCGCATGGCACTAGAAACCGAACAGTCCACCTTGTATGCTATTTAATTTTCCCTTGAGAAAGATTTTGAAAAAATAAGAATTTTGTTAGACGAGGTTGCTGAACTAGTAATGATACAAGAGGATGGTATATTTGATGGGAATCGAAATAAGACAAGCAGGTCCTAGAGAGTTAGGGTACAACGCTTCTCTCGTTCAAGCGTATTTATCATTGTCATGGCAAATAACTATAAGCGTTGTATGAGAAGAACTGTTAGCCTACGACAAGGATGGAAGAAACCTCTAGAGAGGAAATTGATCATGAATATATGTCAATCCAAGATTCTGTATGGATCAAGGGATGAGAAATACTGGGGTCGTCATCCAGCATGCATACGTCAGTTTTATCGTAGCAACTTGTCTCATATGAGTTAAAGTTTATTTTCTTCTCTGGTCAGGACTTTTGCCTGCGCTGCACCCGCTGTCCACATCGCCTTGGGTATTTTTTATCGTCAGATTTTCATCCGTGAAAGGTGCGTTGATTTGGGTTTACTTTGTTTCGATGACAATTACATGTTTGTACGGCTTAGGTTCTCTCTCTAAATTTTTATTGGCTGCCTTGCACTGCTACGATGTCACTAGAGTTAATGAGGATGAGTTAAAACACCTGCCAGTCTCCGTGGTCTTCGCTCCGCTCGCGTGCGCCTCTTCACTTCCTGTGCTCGCCCCTGCTGCCGGTCTATCGGCCTCCTCCAGGAGGAGCCCTCGAGGCCTTGGGTGCCCCGTACCTCGCCGCCGCGTGCACGAGAATAGTGGCTGACGCAACGGGAGCAGAGGATGCCTCCGTGGCCTGGCGCACTGCGACGCGTCGTCGGCCTCCTCCAGCCACGGCCCCGGAGTCCTCGCTACCGCAGGCGCAAGAACCCTGGTCGGCACGTCGGGACCTGAGGATGCCTTAGCGACCTCGGCGACGCGCCGTCGACCTCCTCGAGGCTCGACCCTCAAGGCCAACCGTGACATGCCGTTCGGTCTTGTCGACGTGGAGTCCCCGAGGCCCCGGGCAACTTGGCCTCCTCTGAACACAGCACATGAGGCCCCAGATCACCCTGTCCTTCGCCGAGGAGATCATTTTATGGTTGTTTATTCCAGTCAATTATTGTGCTTCTGTTTTTATTTTAGTTTTGTCCTTCCCTCTGTTGGTTTTGGATCCTTATGCCTTTCTTGAAATCTTTACACTGCTCTCTTATTCCTAATGATATCATTGTGATCTATGTTCTGTTATTCTCTACCTTCCTCTTATCTATTTTGTATGTCAAATGTTTTGTTTGTTACGAGCCAGGTTGATTTTCTTTTAGTTAGTCGATTTTGTATAGCTTGCTATCGTATAGTGTTCAGTTTGATATTTCATTGTTCTCTGATGAGTTAGGATTCCATTGATCTCCAATGGTCCTTCTGGTTCTTCATGGACCCTTTGTTTCTTTCAATTTATTCTTATATTTCTTAGCTCTTAATTAAATCCTTAGGCAATTTTGGGTTTATAGATTGTTTCATATTTTGATCACGTCAGGTGCATATCAGGTTTTGAATATCTTTCAGAGGTGGCTGTCTATCGTGACATGTCCAGTCTCTGTTTCTCATCCATCAACTTGCCTCTTGAAATCTCACATGATTTTTGTGCCAGGTTATCTTTGGTCTGTTCCAGACGGTGCTGCTTCCTCTTGCCCCCAGGTATGTTGCTGTTCCTATTATTGATACATGTTGTTAGGTTTCTTTGTGCATTACTGTATGAGTCATTTTTTTATATATACACACATACATATGTGTATGTTCTAGGTTTCGATAAGTATAGTTGCTTCTTTTTTTTTAGATAGTATAGTTGTTTCTTTAGGTGTCTTGTTGTTGCATGCTTTAGATATAGAATGCTTCTTGTCAGTATCAATTTGTTAAATACCTTTACTAGATGTAGTTCACATGTACACCGTGCATTGCACAAAGGAAGAAAAAATAGGTATGGCGATTTATACATAATTGTCATTTAATCTGTATTTTGCAAATTGCATGTATGTTTAATACAAATTTTTATTTGGCATTTCATTCATAGTAGAAGTTCAGTATTTCCTTATGATACTGTAAGGTATCAGATAAAACATTGCCCTGATATCTGTCTTTTTTTTTGTGGCAAATGACAATGAAGCCTCCCTCTATCTTCAATACAGTCACATTAATGTTGCCAAAAAAATTGATCTTTTTTTTACTTTTTTGTTGCAAACTAAAATAAATCTGATGTTCTTTCGTACCTTAGAGGTGATGACAAGTTTTCGAGGAGAATAATGTTGGTTATATCAGAGTGGTAAGGCACCTTAAGCTTTATGTTCTATAATATAGTTGCCTGCATTGTATTTGATATTATTGTTCGGTATTTACTTTTGAACATATTCTTTCTACAGGAGATAGAAAGTTACTGCAGTCAATATATGAATTAGTTGCTTCTTTGGTAAATCACTTTCGTCTTGTCTTCCTGTTTATTCTAATTTTTTTGTTGTGGGTTATCAAACTCTATCAGTAAGGTTCATCATTTTTTAAACACATATTTATAGACTAATTTTTTAATAACATCTATAACAAGTGAACTAAATATTTCCTGATCATAAGGAAGTTTATAAATGTGTTTTAAAATTAATAGATAGGTTAGAGAAATAGAATCTTAGCTGCTGAAGTGTGAATAGGAATGCAACCCTATATTAAGGTGTCCGCCATATGATTGTATTTGTGTCTGCTATAACTGCATTTGCCTTGAGTGTTTGGCTTTTTTGTAGTTGCTTAGGATATTTTCCCCTTTTTGATAGTTTTTATTTATATTTACCTACAAATTTGTTGCTGTAGTTTGTCAATGAAAAGTCACTCAGATTAGTATGCTTATGTAAGCTAGCTGAATAATTTGTGCTTTGCCTCTCTCATATGAGTCATGTTTTTTTCTAAACATCCTGTTCCACATTGTTGTTTTACTAATTACTATTTATAGTGCCTTTTTTATTTCAACCAGATAGTGCTGTTATACAAGTATAGACATGTGGAGGCAAACATGGTTGTGTGGTTTTTTTTTTCTAAGAATAACAGGTGTTTAGTTTTTTATCCATTGCCTCATATTGAGTTTTTACTAAATTCAAAGAATAAACAGAGATATAATAGTTCAGCCAACTAAAAATGTAGTGTACTTAGTAGTTGACTTCTTGTGTACCTTACCTTTTTTCTATTATTTTATCAGACTTTATAAATTCCTTTGTTTCAAAGTAACTGAAAATGTTCTCTTATATATGACTTCTCATCGACTGTTTTATAGCCCTTGGGGTAGTTACATAAACACATTTGGTAGTTATGTTACCTTATTAGATTTGCCTTTGTTTCAGCAGGAAATTTGAGAGAACAAAACAAAATAATACACATAAATGTGTGAGAGCACTTTCATGTTATTGCTTTGCTTATAACTAGCCCACAGAGCTGACCAAGGAGCATGTCACCAGACCAATCGCCAGGAGGCTCCATGAACTTAGAAAATATCGCTATAGGTAGCCTATTCACTTCTATAAATGAAGCAAATAAAATTGTTGAAGGATCGAAGGACCCCGGCTAGAGGGGGGGTGAATAGCCGAATTAAAAATTAAAAGCTAACTATCCGACTAATTGCGGAATTTAAAGACAATTGGATAAAAGCAAGCATAAGACAACTAAACCTAAGTTTGAACTAAAGTAGGTTGACAATCCTAGGTGACATACATCATACAACTTCTAGTATATAAACAACAAAAGAACAACACGACAAGAGACAAAAGATATTTTCCCGTGGTATCGGTGATTTGCTGATCACCCCTAATCCACGTTGAGGTGGATTCAAGCGTATGATGTGCTACTCTCCTCAAGTATCCACTTCTCCACCACCAAGAAGTGCTCACAAAGAACAACTTGAGATATAACACAATCGATACCTTGAACCTCTCCAAACCTCGATTCCACTAGGGTTGCTCTTCACCGCTCCGGCGAGGCGAGCACCGCACCTCTCACAAGAGTCCGGGCCTCCTTCACACACTTCTTGAAGGGCTCACGGATTTGACTCCTCCAAGCCGTCTAGGAGGCGACAACCTCCAAGAGTAACAAGTCGATGCCGCTTGCTTGAGGATCCCAAGTGCCACAATGCTCAACTCACTCAAGTTTAGGGCACTCACACTCACACACTTGCAATCTTTCCACTAGGGCTTTGTGTGAGAGAGGAATAAGCTCTAAAGGATGTACAATACTTTTCAAATGGCCAAGAGAGCTACTATGCACGGGATGGAGGAGGTATAAATAGGCCACCCTTTGAAAACTAGCCGTTACAGCTTTCTGTGCACCGGACGGTCTGACCGTGACTCCCCACGGTCGGACCGTCGTACAACCCAACGACTAGTTTGACTTTCAAACTCCTTCTGGCACGAGCCCGACGGTCAGACCGTCATTACCCACGGTCAGACCGTCGGGACACTTTCAACTTTCACCCGAGAACAAAGTCTCTGTTGACACCAGACATGTACCGACGGTCAGACCGTGGTTAACTACGGTCAGACCGTTAGGCCATCACCCGAGCAACCAGAGAGGCCACTCCTCTGGCCGTCTCTGAAGCGCACTGTGATCAGACCGTGGGTCCTGGCGGTCTGACCGCCAGGAGTGACCTGCCAGCCCCCCTTCTTTTACTCTTTGTTTTCCTGAAAGATATGGGCACACTCAACTCACATAGAACCACTCACAAAGATAGGAATTGAGCATTTGTGGCAACCATGGATACTCAAGGTCATCTCATCGACCCCTCTTGATAGTACGACATTTAACCTATAATCCGGTCACTCAACTCTAATCTCCTTGTGACCGGCAAAATAGAAAAACCCTATCAAGATACCTTTGCCTTGAGCCATCCATATGTATATCACTTCGTCCATCATTCCATTCCTTACTATGACTACAACCACAATTATCTCAACAACGTAGTTAGTCAAAAATAAGGGTCGTCATTAATTACCAAAACACTAAAGCGGGCCTAGATGCTTCAATCTCCCCCTTTTTGGTAATTGATGACTACATAAGAAGTGATATAAAGCCGATAAAGACAATAAAGAAAAACTCTAAGGTGAGTCACAAGATAATGATCACATGCTATAGAATTTTCAATACACGTACATGTGAAAAAGTTAATGAACTCACCAAATGGTAAAACTCACCCTAATTTGGTGCATTGATCAAGATATATCAAACATGGCAATGCATATTTTCAAAAGAACAAATTGGTAGAGTTTACCTTGTACCATTGGATGTGAGGAGGCAAAGAATAACCAATATATAGCAATATTGAACATTACAAGTAAGAACACCCTCATCATCCACACATTTGAACCATTAAGATGAGATGGGCACAGATAAAAGAGCAAATGGTTCAAGGTGCATAAAGAAATTACAATCCAACAAAGTTACATAGTTCAACAAAGACAAATAAGTTCAAAAAAGTTCAAATGTGCATGAAAGTAAGATATGAGATGCACATGCAAATGCAAGATAGATAGATCAAGAATCATGGCTTGCATCTTTGTTTCCTTTTCTCCCCCTGACTCTGGCATCTCATCATAGCATCACTTCTTCATGCCCCTTGACTCTGGCATCTCATCATAGCATCACTTCTTCATGTTCTCCCCCTTTGGCATTAATTGACCAAAAAATGGTCAAGACTTCAATCATCTTGAGGAGGAGGTGGAGGAGCATACCATGGTGGCTGGAAAAACTCTGGAGGTGGCACTGGTGCAGGAAAGTAGCTATAAATGTGTGAAGATAGAGCATCATAGTTAGACTCTAAACCCTGCATCCTAGTGGTGAGATCATCAATAGAAGTCCTTGCTGCCTCATAGGATGTTCTAGCTGCCTCATATGAAGACCTGGCTGCCTCATAGGAATTACGAGCCTCAATACTTGAGACTTGTATCTGATCAAACCTCTGCATCACAGGCTGAAAGTACTGATCAAGATAAGGGGTCATCCCTGCAAAGAATGCCGGAGGCGGAGGAGCAAACTGTGACCAATCCATCTGGGGAGGTGGTGGCATCTGAGGACCCTGTGGTACCTGAGGAACCTCTGGCTGAATATTTTCCTCTTCTTCCTCACCTTCTGTAGCTGGTGGTACTACGAGTTCATGCTTTACCGAGCTAAAAGGCTGATATCGAGGATGTTTCTTAAAAAGATACCGAGTTGGAAAATTGCTCTTCTGGAGAATTAGAGACATAATATAAGGAGCATAGTAAAGACTAGTCCTTACTGCCATGCTGTAGCTCTCTATCTCCTTCATCATCAGGAGGACCACATCAAACACTTGACCTTGCATGATATAGTCAATTATGTTCCAATAGTAGTCCCGAATAGCATCAGAGTTTCCACCTCGAGGATAAAAGGTCATCCTCACTATCTTGTTGATGACCTTGGGCATATAGAGGAGACCACTGACATTGCCCAATTTCCTTATGTGAGGATCATCAACATAGTACTGAACCCACTCAGGCTCTTTAAGTAGCTCCTGCTCAAGCACATCAATTTGATCATGAGTGACATTATAGTCAATTTCATTTGCCTCAGCAAACTCTGCAAATGTGGCAGTGAACCTCCTTGAGTTAGTCATCCATGTCAACGTTTTGTTGGGGAAATCAACTTCAACGGTGGCATAAAATTGTCGGATCACAGTTTCATTCCAATCTTGCTTATGTGCCACAAAAGCATGCAATCCCAAGTTTTGAAATTTCTCAAGTAGAGGACTAACAGTTGGAAATTGTGCAAGGTATGACCAGTCTGTGTACTTGTGAGTGAATACAGTTTTGTCCATCAACATACCATAGAATGCATCATGTTACACTCGAGTGTGAAACTGAGGAGTGGGTGAATCTGGATCCTGAGAGTAAGCCACCTCCTGTCTCGCTCTGTAGTACTCATGTGATGCCCACTGCTTCTTCTCTCCAGTGTATGCTGTGGGATCAAACAACAGATCATCTCCATGTGCCTCATCCATCTCTACTTCATTAGTGGACTGACCAAATTCAGAAGCATCGTCAGTTGCACTTTGAGAGGGAGAATAATCATCATCTGAACGGGGTGCCCTTCTCTTCTTGCTTGAACCGGCTTTGAACACGGACGCCACCACTTTTCTTACGGTGCGGCGATTACTAAAAATGAGCGAGCAATAATCATGTATAAGCAACCGATAATTAGTGGTCAGACATATACGCATTGGATTGCCATAAGAAAAGCTGAGTTTGTACTGTCTGTCCTGCCCTGACGGTCTGACCGTGAGACTGGCGGTCAGACCGTCGGGTGAGGTTCGGCTGACAACTAACTGCACTTTGAAACTCTAGCCAAAATCTCAATGGTGCCACTAATTCTTCTCATATATGTTCAAAGATGTACTATGAAGCATTTCCACCCATCAATTTCACTAATCCATGGCCATAATCAATAATCCCTAAAATGTAACCCTAGCATCAATGTTCATGAGAGCCACCAAATCAACCCTTAAAACTTTGCATAGATGTTGTCATTGGGTCTAGGAATCACTTTCCAATCATCAAACAAACAATCCATGTCTCAAATATTCTATCCCTAGCAACAGCCCCTTCAGAGAGAACCAATCGAAACCATGGGGAGAGAGGAGAAAACGATGAAATACCGGTCACTCATGGCGGAGAAGTCCTTGGTGAGACCGGATCCGCTCTCAGTTGGACCGAGGAGCCTAGGGATGGAGTTCTTCTAATGGAGGTCCTTGGAGGGCAAGGGAGAGCCTTTAGAGGAGCTACTTTCGGTTTTGGGAGAGTTGGGGATGAAAGGAGGACGAAGGGGTATGAGACATAAGAGACCCTCGCGGAACCGAGCTGTTTGGACTCGGCCGAGGGTGACGGTCTGACCGTAAGACGGTCGGTCTGACCGCTGGGACAAGAAGCAGCAAACAAACGAGTTCTGGTGCTCTGTTGGCTGACTGGCGGTCTGACCGTGACTGCCGACGGTCTGACCGTGAAAGAGATTTCTGAACTCTTGACTGCTGACAGCTGCATTCTTTTCAAATTGCTCATCCAAATCAATTCAAACCTTCTCCAATCATTCCATACTTGTTAAAAAAAACGATAGCTTAATGAATTCCATCATATCCAAGATAACTTCAACTCTTCAAGAAATATAACCACGATTCTTGATCATCCATGATATGAATTATGCATGTATGAATGAAACAAAGATAAAAATAAGCCAAAATTGCAATAATTTACACAAGTGTCCAAAAAGATGGAATGAGGATATTTTTGGGAATGTATGAGTCACATAAGCATTTTGGAACCAATATATATGAAGATATATGATCCAATATGCTAAACTCACAAGATGCCATATTAGGTTGAAAGGCGACCATAAGAAGTTTTCAAAACGAATTTCAAATTCAAATAAATCTCAACCGATGGATCATCTCAATGAGTTGACAATACAAAAAAAATGGTTATGATCACCATCTCTACAATTTTTGTAAGAAGCCTCTTCTCAAAAATTGATTCGATAAGAGATTGAGAGAATAGGCGAGAGAAGGCAAAAGAGAATCTTCAAGAGAGCCAAAGAAAAGTGATGATAGCATCAAAACAAGCAACAAGATCCCTTCTTCAATCAATCGAGCCCTAAATAAACAAAAATTGTCCTTTTGACCAACATGAGCAAAATTAAGACTAGTATGGCATCTTTGTTGATTTGTCCACATTTTGAGGGTAGCAAGACACATGAGTGGTATAGTGCTCCCCCTAACTGTGTGAACTAACTTTCAATGTAGTAACATGGTACATATATAAAAAAAAATGCATACGTGAAGAGAGAGACATAAAGCAACTAAGAAAGATGCTAGGAGATATGTGAGAGGTCAAGAATATTTAGCTCACTCCGTAGCTTACAAAACCGAGCTTCTTCAAGAGGCTTAGTGAAGATATCCGCCAATTGATCATCGGTCCTCACACTTTCCATGACAATATCACCTTTGCTCACATGATCTCTTAGAAAATGATGCTGAATATCAATATGCTTGGTCCTCTTGTGTTGAACTGGATTTGTAGCAATCTTCACGACACTTTCATTATCATACAAGAGAGGTATGCAATCAAAGTTAACCCCATAGTCCATTAGAGTTTGCTTCATCCACAATAATTGGGCAGAACAATTTCCCGCGGAGACATATTCGGCCTCGGCGGTTGATAAAGCTACCGAATTTTGCTTCTTGGATGACCACGAGACTAGAGAAGTTCCAAGCAATTGACAAGTACCGGAGGTACTCTTTCTATCAATTTTGCAACCGGCATAATCCGAATCCGAATATCCAATGAGAATAAATTGACCATCATTTGGGAACCACAAACCCATATCTTGAGTTTGCTTCAAATATCTCAATATTCTCTTGACGGCAATCATGTGGCTTTCTTTAGGTGCGGCTTGAAACCTTGCACACATGCAAACACTAAACATAATATCCGGCCTAGATGCGGTGAGGTATAGCAAGCTTCCAATCATAGACCTATATAGCTTTTGATCAACCGGTTTGCCTTCTTCATCAAGATCAAGATGTGCATTCTTTCCCATAGGAGTAGACATTGATTTTGCGCTTTCCATTCCAAATCTCTTGAGAAGATCATTCATATATTTGCTTTGATAGATGAATGTCCCATTATTGATTTGCTTCACTTGTAGACCAAGGAAGAAACTCAATTCATCAATCATGGACATTTCAAATTCTCGGGACATCATTTCACCAAATTCTTCACAAAATTCTTGATTGGTTGATCCAAAGATAATATCATCCACATAGATTTGGCATATAAAGGAATCTTTGCTAATTTTCTTGGTGAATAGAGTGGTGTCCACCTTTCCAATTTTGAAGCCCTTTGAGACAAGAAAATCCCTTAATCTCTCATACCAAGCACGAGGTGCTTGCTTGAGTCCATATAAGGCCTTGGACAACTTGTAAACATGATTTGGCTTCCTTGGGTCTTCAAAACCCGGTGGTTGCTCCACAAAGACAAGCTCACTAATTGTGCCATTCAAGAAGGCACTTTTCACATCCATTTGATATAGCTTGATCTTGTGATTAGTTGCATATGCAAGTAAAATTCTAATCGCCTCAAGTCTAGCCACGGGAGCAAATGTTTCATCAAAATCCAATCCCTCAACTTGAGTATAGCCTTGTGCAACCAATCTTGCTTTGTTTCTCACAACTACTCCATTCTCATCTTGTTTGTTCTTGTAAATCCACTTTGTGCCAATAACATTGTGATCTTGTGGCCTTTTGACTAACTCCCAAACTTCATTACGTGCAAAGTTGTTCAATTCTTCATGCATAACATTTACCCAATCCGGGTCTCTCAAAGCTTCTTCTACCCGAGTTGGTTCACCACAAGACACAAGAGAGAAGTGTTCACAAAATGAAGCAAGTCTTGATCTAGTTTGA
Organism: Eleusine coracana subsp. coracana; assembly: GCA_032690845.1. Lineage (NCBI taxonomy): Eukaryota > Viridiplantae > Streptophyta > Magnoliopsida > Poales > Poaceae > Eleusine > Eleusine coracana. Next base: position 708,502 of record CM064420.1, read on the forward strand.
ACACCTTTGCTTAGGTCACCAACAATTTGATCTACCGGATGATCTTTTGCAATGGCATGGTGAATTGTTCTAGCATGGTGTGATGGAGTGGAGGTTGAGCCATTTTCCGGTTGAAGATTTGACTCACCACCATCACTAGCTTGAGCTTGAGCACTAGAGGTTGATGAATCTTGGTTCACTTGAAAGAGAAGGGAAGAGGTCACATTTGAGTCATCTTCATCCTTAGGCCTCACATCACCAATTGTCATGTTCTTCATAGCATTTCTCAATTCTTCATTTCCCACATCATCCAAATTTTCTTGCTCATCTTGTGATCCATTTGTTTCATCAAATTCCACATCATATACTTCCTCTACTAGTCCCGAATTTTGATTGTACACTCTATATGCCTTGCTATTTGAGGAATACCCAAGGAGAAATCCTTCATCACACTTGCTTTGGAATTTTGATAATCTTGCTCCTTTCTTCAAGATATAGCATTTGCATCCAAAGACACGAAAATAGGAGATGTTGGGCTTTCTTCCAATAAGCAATTCATAAGGTGTCTTTTTCAACAACCGGTGGCAATATAATCTATTTGATGCATGACAAGCGGTGTTGATTGCCTCGGCCCAAAAACTATCCGATACATTGTACTCGGAGAGCATTGATCTTGCCATTTCAATCAAAGTTCTATTCTTCCTCTCAACAACTCCATTTTGCTCCGGGGTGTACTTGGTTGAGAATTCGTGTTTGACTCCCTTTTCATCACAATAATCTTCAATTCTTGTATTCTTGAATTCGGAGCCATTATCACTTCTAATCTTCTTGATATTGAATTCATATTCATTTTCGGCTCTTTTGGCAAACCCTTTGAATATGGTGAATACAATTGATTTGTCACTAAGGAAGTACATCCATGTATATCTTGAGAAGTCATCAACAATGACAAGGCAATAGCTATTTCCACCAATGCTTTGATATTTGGTAGGGCCAAATAAATCCATATGCAACAATTCCAAAGGCCTTGAAGTTGACATGACACTCTTGGTAGGATGAGTATTAGCCACTTGCTTCCCGGCTTGGCAAGCACTACATAATTTATCCTTTTCAAACAAGACATCATCCTTTATACCAACAACCAAGTTGTGCTTCACTAATTTCTTGAGTTGGTTCATTCCAACATGGGCAAGTCTTCTATGCCATAACCAACCTTTGGATGACTTGGTGAATAAACAAGTGCTCAAGCTTGCATCACTAGAAGAGAAATCCACAAGATAAAGATTGCCATGACGAAATCCCTTGAAGATAAGACTATCATCCTTCACACTTGTAATCACAACACCACTTGATGAGAATTTGCAAATAAGATCAAGATCACACAATTGAGCCACGGATAGCAAGTTGTAGCTCAAAGATTCAACTAGCAATACATTTGAGATTGAGAGGTCATTTGAGATAGCAATCTTTCCCATTCCTCTCACTTTTCCTTTGCTATTATCACCAAAGGTGATCCTTTCATAATCCGAACTTCCTTCTTCAATTGAGGTGAACCTTTTCCCATTTCCGGTCATATGTTGAGTGCATCCACTATCAAGCACCCAATGCCTTTCTCCGGACTTGTAGTTCACCTACAAAACAAGTTTAGTTGTTCTTAGGTACCCAAATTTGCTTGGGTCCTTGTAGATTAGTCACCAACACCTTTGGCACCCAAATGGACCTTTTCTTCATTCCATTTCCAAATGTGCCATTCATGTTTGTCCTAGTATGAACATTATTTTTACCAACAAACTTAGCATGCACAACACCATTGGATGATTTAACAAGCATGTAAGAAGCATCCATAGCAACATTAGCAATTCTCTTACCGATACAATCTTTTGCAAGATGTCCGGTATTCTTGCACATAGAGCAATACAAGCCACTTTCTTTAACAAATGTGGACTTTTTAGCAACAAAGGCATTTTTGTTTTTCTTGGGGATATATCCAAGACCTTCATGCTTGAGAGTGAACCGTTGACACTTCCATATTTCATTAAAAACATTTTCACCCTTATGACACTTAGCAAGAGCATCAACAAGGTGATCAACGGTATCCCTTAATTCATGATTTTCAACAATAAGCAAGGGATCACAAGCATTCACATTATTCATGCAAGTATCAATCTTAGAAGGGCATGGTATAGTAAGTAAATCATCACATGAAGTAGATATGCTAGAAGATGTAACACGAGCAATAGGCATATCATCAATCAAATTGCAAAACACACCGGCATCAATTTGGACCTTGTTGGTGTGTTGGGCTACATAAATCTTATGAGTTTCCTCAAGCTTCTCATGAGTTTTTTTTAGATCCTCATGAGATGACTTTAGCTCATCATAAGCTTCTTGGAGAGAAGAGTGCTTTCTCTTCAAGTCCTTGTACTTGCTCTTTATGCCACCCAACACATCATCAAGTTCACTAAGCATTTCAACTAGTTCATCATAAGAAGGCTCATAGTCATCATTGCATACCTTGGATTCACCTTTTGCCATGAAGCAATAATGTGAATCGAATAGGGATGGAGCTTCCTTGATAGCAATGCCGGCAAGACCCTTCTTGGAAGGCTTGTCATCTTCATCATCGGAATCGGTATCCGAACTAGCATCGGAATCCCATTCAACATAATAAGCCTTGCCATTTTTCTTCTTGGAGGACTTCTTGAGAAACTTCCTTTTTACAAATTTCTTGTTCTTTCTTGGCTCATCATCATCATCATCACTATGGATTTTCTTCTTGCAATTTGTAGAGATATGGCCAAATTCTCCACACTCATAGCATTTCTTGTTTGCAAATGGATTCTTCTTGGATGACTTGCCATTTTTGTTGAATCCCCTATATGTGCCTTTCTTCATGAATTTCTTGAACTTCCTCACCATCAAGGCTACATCCTCATCATCATCGGAGCCACTCTCTTCATCATCATCACCGTGAGAGACACTAGCCTTGAAAGCAACACTCTTCTTCTTCATATCGACTTGATTATCCCTAGAAGCCACTTGAGATTGCTTGAAGATATCATGAGTGAGAACTTCACCCAAGATTTCCAAAGGAGTTGTTTCTTCCAAATTTGATCTCACAAGCACGGTAACAATTGTTTCATACTTGGATGGCAAGGCTCTAAGGAACTTATGAGATATATCAACATCGGGGAACTTCATGACCAAGATCCTTGAGATCATTCACCATGTTGTTCAATCTTGCAAAGGCGGCCTTCAACTCTTCATTGGGCAACAAAGTAAATCCTTCAAATTTGCCCTTGCAAATAAACAACTTGGCACTCTTGACCATCTTGGTGCCCTCATGAGCTTCCAATAGAGTTTTCCACATCTCATATGCGGTCTTGAGCTTGCACACTCTATGATATTCCTCCTTGCATAGGGATCGAATGAGAATGTTCTTGGCTTGAGCATTGGCCTTGATATTTTCCTTGTCGACGGGAGTGGGGTGTGCCGGATCAAGAACCACATAACCTTCTTCCACAATGTTCAACACGGTCTCCCCCACGGCCTCAAGATGAATCAACATGCATGTCTTCCAATAATCAAAGTCTTGACCATCAAAGAATGGCGCGTGACCAACGTTCACCGTGTTATGAGCCAGGTTGATTTTCTTTTAGTTGGGCGATTTTGTATAGCTTGCTATCGTATAGTGTTCAGTTTGATATTTCATTGTTCTCTGATGAGTTAGGATTCCATTGATCTCCAATGGTCCTTTTGGTTCTTCATGGATCCTTTGTTTCTTTCAATTTATTCTTATATTTCTTAGCTCTTAATTAAATCCTTAGGCAATTTTGGGTTTATAGATTGCTTCATATTTTGATCACGTCAGGTGCATATCAGGTTTTGAATATCTTTCAGAGGTGGCTGTCTATCGTGACATGTCCAGTCTCTGTTTCTCATCCATCAACTTGCCTCTTGAAATCTCACATGATTTTTGTGCCAGGTTGTCTTTGGTCTGTTCCAGACGGTGCTGCTTCCTCTTGCCCCCAGGTATGTTGCTGTTCCTGTTATTGATACATGTTGTTAGGTTTCTTTGTGCATTACTGTATTAGTCATTTTTTTATATATACACACATACATATGTGTATGTTCTAGATTTCGATAAGTATAGTTGCTTCTTTTTTTTTTTAGATAGTATAGTTGTTTCTTTAGGTGTCTTGTTGTTGCATGCTTTAGATATAGAATGCTTCTTGTCAGTATCAATTTGTTAAATACCTTTACTAGATGTAGTTCACATGTACACCGTGTATGGCACAAAGGAAGAAAAAATAGGTATGGCGATTTATACATAATTGTCATTTAATCTGTATTTTGCAAATTGCATGTATGTTTAATACAAATTTTTATTTGGCATTTCATTCATAGTAGAAGTTCAGTATTTCCTTATGATACTGTAAGGTATCATATCTGATAAAACATTGCCCTGATATCTGTCTTTTTTTTTTGTGGCAAATGACAATGAAGCCTCCCTCTATCTTCAATACAGTCACATTAATGTTGCCAAAAAAATTGATCTTTTTTTTACTTTTTTGTTGCAAACTAAAATAAATCTGATGTTCTTTCGTACCTTAGAGGTGATGACAAGTTTTCGAGGAGAATAATGTTGGTTATATCAGAGTGGTAAGGCACCTTAAGCTTTATGTTCTATAATATAGTTGCCTTCATTGTATTTGATATTATTGTTCGGTATTTACTTTTGAACATATTCTTTCTACAGGAGATAGAAAGTTACTGCAGTCAATATATGAATTAGTTGCTTCTTTGGTAAATCACTTTCGTCTTGTCTTCCTGTTTATTCTAATTTTTTTGTTGTGGGTTATCAAACTCTATCAGTAAGGTTCATCATTTTTTAAACACATATTTATAGACTAATTTTTTAATAACATCTATAACAAGTGAACTAAATATTTCCTGATCATAAGGAAGTTTATAAATGTGTTTTAAAATTAATAGATAGGTTAGAGAAATAGAATCTTAGCTGCTGAAGTGTGAATAGGAATGCAACCCTATATTAAGGTGTCCGCCATATGATTGTATTTGTGTCTGCTATAACTGCATTTGCCTTGAGTGTTTGGCTTTTTTGTAGTTGCTTAGGATATTTTCCCCTTTTTGATAGTTTTTATTTATATTTACCTACAAATTTGTTGCTGTAGTTTGTCAATGAAAAGTCACTCAGATTAGTATGCTTATGTAAGCTAGCTGAATAATTTGTGCTTTGCCTCTCTCATATGAGTCATGTTTTTTTCTAAACATCCTGTTCCACATTGTTGTTTTACTAATTACTATTTATAGTGCCTTTTTTATTTCAACCAGATAGTGCTGTTATACAAGTATAGACATGTGGAGGCAAACATGGTTGTGTGGTTTTTTTTTTCTAAGAATAACAGGTGTTTAGTTTTTTATCCATTGCCTCATATTGAGTTTTTACTAAATTCAAAGAATAAACAGAGATATAATAGTTCAGCCAACTGAAAATGTAGTGTACTTAGTAGTTGACTTCTTGTGTACCTTACCTTTTTTCTATTATTTTATCAGACTTTATAAATTCCTTTGTTTCAAAGTAACTGAAAATGTTCTCTTATATATGACTTCTCATCGACTGTTTTATAGCCCTTGGGGTAGTTACATAAACACATTTGGTAGTTATGTTACCTTATTAGATTTGCCTTTGTTTCAGCAGGAAATTTGAGAGAACAAAACAAAATAATACACATAAATGTGTGAGAGCACTTTCATGTTATTGCTTTGCTTATAACTAGCCCACAGAGCTGACCAAGGAGCATGTCACCAGACCAATCGCCAGGAGGCTCCATGAACTTAGAAAATATCGCTATAGGTAGCCTATTCACTTCTATAAATGAAGCAAATAAAATTGTTGAAGGATCGAAGGACCCCGGCTAGAGGGGGGGTGAATAGCCGAATTAAAAATTAAAAGCTAACTATCCGACTAATTGCGGAATTTAAAGACAATTGGATAAAAGCAAGCATAAGACAACTAAACCTAAGTTTGAACTAAAGTAGGTTGACAATCCTAGGTGACATACATCATACAACTTCTAGTATATAAACAACAAAAGAACAACACGACAAGAGACAAAAGATATTTTCCCGTGGTATCGGTGATTTGCTGATCACCCCTAATCCACGTTGAGGTGGATTCAAGCGTATGATGTGCTACTCTCCTCAAGTATCCACTTCTCCACCACCAAGAAGTGCTCACAAAGAACAACTTGAGATATAACACAATCGATACCTTGAACCTCTCCAAACCTCGATTCCACTAGGGTTGCTCTTCACCGCTCCGGCGAGGCGAGCACCGCACCTCTCACAAGAGTCCGGGCCTCCTTCACACACTTCTTGAAGGGCTCATGGATTTGACTCCTCCAAGCCGTCTAGGAGGCGACAACCTCCAAGAGTAACAAGTCGATGCCGCTTGCTTGAGGATCCCAAGTGCCACAATGCTCAACTCACTCAAGTTTAGGGCACTCACACTCACACACTTGCAATCTTTCCACTAGGGCTTTGTGTGAGAGAGGAATAAGCTCTAAAGGATGTACAATACTTTTCAAATGGCCAAGAGAGCTACTATGCACGGGATGGAGGAGGTATAAATAGGCCACCCTTTGAAAACTAGCCGTTACAGCTTTCTGTGCACCGGACGGTCTGACCGTGACTCCCCACGGTCGGACCGTCGTACAACCCAACGACTAGTTTGACTTTCAAACTCCTTCTGGCACGAGCCCGACGGTCAGACCGTCATTACCCACGGTCAGACCGTCGGGACACTTTCAACTTTCACCCGAGAACAAAGTCTCTGTTGACACCAGACATGTACCGACGGTCAGACCGTGGTTAACTACGGTCAGACCGTTAGGCCATCACCCGAGCAACCAGAGAGGCCACTCCTCTGGCCGTCTCTGAAGCGCACTGTGATCAGACCGTGGGTCCTGGCGGTCTGACCGCCAGGAGTGACCTGCCAGCCCCCCTTCTTTTACTCTTTGTTTTCCTGAAAGATATGGGCACACTCAACTCACATAGAACCACTCACAAAGATAGGAATTGAGCATTTGTGGCAACCATGGATACTCAAGGTCATCTCATCGACCCCTCTTGATAGTACGGCATTTAACCTATAATCCGGTCACTCAACTCTAATCTCCTTGTGACCGGCAAAACAGAAAAACCCTATCAAGATACCTTTGCCTTGAGCCATCCATATGTATATCACTTCGTCCATCATTCCATTCCTTATTATGACTACAACCACAATTATCTCAACAACGTAGTTAGTCAAAAATAAGGATCGTCATTAATTACCAAAACACTAAAGCGGGCCTAGATGCTTCAATTGTTCAATTGCTGGTTATATGTATGTGATGACAAATATGATCTTTTATTCCTTATTAAAAAAAGCTTCTATGTGACTAATATTTATTTTCATGCAGCTTTGTAATGATGAGAATCGAGTTTCCTCTGGATTGTTTGTGAATCAACAATCTAATCAGTTATATTATTTGATATGCTCTCTACTAGGGTCCATATTGAATCATAATTGCATCTCTTAAGTAACTTTTGTATCCCTAAACATTTTATAATTGTATTTCTGCTATACGCATGCAATATTTTTATTGATATGGCCTTATTGATTCCAAACTTGACATGTTGATATTGTACAAAGTTTTAGCCAAAATTTTAAAAAGATTAATTTTTTCTTTGTAATCCATCTATAAGCTGATATAATGTTTTTTATAGATTAATTTTATTAGAATCTCTTAATTCTATAGTATTATAGAGAATAACATGAATTCAATTGTTGTTCTATACTACTTGGTACATGTGTTTTTCTGATGTTTGATTCCCTCTGTTCTCGCTGGTACAAATACGAAATAAGCTTCCTTCTATATAATGCGAAAAATTAGACTATATTTAACTGTTTGGTATGTAAATACAAGGATATGAATCACTGATAGAAGCATGCCATAGTGTGTGACAGTTAGTGACATTGTTTCAAGGTATGGCCGAAATATTGGTATACTACCATTATCAATGTGAGAAATAGAATTTTCCATATAGCTCACTGATCATATCAGATCAACAATATCATGATACCGGAGTTTAGTAGGCATGCTGCTATAGATGATGTCAAAGATAAAGCAGTTGACTTTACATCATCCTTCAGTGGTTCTGAATCACCCAAGCTTCTCCAAGCTAGGGTGTTGGCTCCGCCTGCTCTAGAGAAACGCTACAGGTAATAGGTTGAGGTACCTCCAACTGTCAAGAAACTAATTTTTGATTCTATGCTTCCTAACCTCCTTGTTGCTCCTTGCTTGGTTGTTCAGTATCAAGGATCTCTCCAAATGTGACACCCGCGGATACCAGCGATCAACTTTATAAGCATAATCTATTGATTACCAGCTCAAACTCAATATAGGTTCATAGCCCTGTCATTTGATTAATCTCTTAAAAATGTGCTCCTTTGTTCCGTTTTTTTTCTTGCCTTGTTCACGTATTCTGTCTTGGTTTAGAGCCATTTGTACCTAATGTTTGTTGCTCCAAAACACGCATTTTCCATATCGAGTTATTTGATATTGGAGATTTAATTTCTCCTATTCCTATCGATGACCACGAGAAGATATAGTGGATTTGGTCTCTCCATGGCAGCTCCGATGAAGGTGGTGATAGCAACGTCAACAACTTCATGACGATATGAAGAATTAGGTTTCCAGATGACGATATAAAGGTGGGGATGATGTCGTCGCCGTAGAATAAAATTCTTCTGGCCCTTCTCTGTTTTGTTGTGATTAGATCCAATTACAATGAAGGTCTAGTGAGAACTTTGGGTCTAGTTTCTCTTCTTCTTCGGTGGTAGAAGTAAGAAGAATGAAGACATGAGAAAAAAGATGATGCTCAATTTCAGCTATAGGAATGTTAGCTGTCATTCTTTGGGCACTTGTGGTACTACTTCTGACTGAGTCATCTATGACGTATACAAGTCACTTGCCCGTACAGTCATTTGTATGAATCTTTACACAAGTCTGAATTTAAACTTTGGAACCAGATATTGAGTGCTCTTTGTCATAATCTTTTTATTTTACAAAGTATTTATAACTTGATGATGTACTAAACTACATAGTAACATAATTCTTCTTTTGACTCAAAGAAAAAAAAGCTTGTCTTTCATAACAAAAAAAAAGTCTCAGCAGTCGGCAACAATTACTCTGCTAAGAACGTCCTATACTGCATCTGGGTGCTGAGAGCATCAGCAATGGTGGGTCGGTTATCGAACCGTGAAAAAATCGAACACTAGTTTGGTTCGATGGCTCCAACGTGAAGGACGGTTGGTTAACTGTTGGTGGGACCCAATTTCAGAATAAGATAATTTTTCTAGTCTCGTATCAGACCAATCACGGCCGCATGCCCGCATTCGTCCGTCCCTCAACGCACCTTCATTCATTTTTTTATTCTCATGGTTCGGCTCGGTTCCAACCAGAAACAAGCGTCGTTTTTTTCTCTCTTTTCATTCGGTTCGCTTCCCACAATGTGTTTGGTTCGCTCTTTTTACTCTACGGTTCGCTTTTTCACTACGTTGCTGGTGCTCTAAGTACTTGACTTATCAAGCAAGGACCCAGTAGCCCAACAATTAACATAATCAAGAATAAAGCAAGTAAGCCCGATATTTTTGTGTACTGATGTGCGTGTGATTTTCGAGCAAAAGGTTGCGTGCTCAAAATTATTTTCTCATTTTATCCGATTCATAACATATTTTTATCTATTAACAATTATTTATTTTTGCTCAATAATTTTAAATGGCATGTTCGATATTTTTAGAACCCATTCAACATTTTATGTTAAAAATATTAAAACAGTTTATGAAGAATATTAAAAATTTCAATTAAAAATGTTGAAACAGTAACAATATTGAAGTATTATACTTACTTTACTATGTTTAAAATTTTGATAATATTTTTTAAAAAGATTCAATATTTCATATAAATTCTTTTGAAACAACTCATAGAAAATATTGTAACATTATATTTATATTGTTAAATTTTAAAAATATTTAAAAAATATATTCATGTGAGATCTCATTTTATAATATTAGTTTTCAGCAACATCGTGGTTTAAACATATTTGAATTTGGATGACAATTTGTTAGAAAATTATATTTTTAGTTCGAAATCCAACCAATCAACTAAGAAGTGACAAATGCTACTGGATGATAGGTTGCCAAGTAACACCCCGAGTGATGGTATTGTCATTTTCTAAATATAAGTTAGGCCGGGCCTTTTCTGCGGCTGCAAGGCTCATCTGTCCATGAGCCTAATTTAGGGTGTGTTTGGTAGGGCTTATGCTGCTGTTTATTGGAAGTGTTTATGCTCTATAAGCAGTTTGAAGTGCCAAACAGTAAAATAGTATAAGTGCTTATGGGGTATAAGCACCTATAAGCATTTTGCTATTTTGTACTATCATAAGCAGTTTGGACAAAACAACAAAATGTAGCTTTTGGTGCTTATGGTGGTCCTCTCTCTTAACATAAGCAGTTTGGATAAATAAGTATAAGCAGTTTTACCAAACGGATTGACTGCTTATGTTACAATAAGCACTATAAGCACTATGAGTAGTTTTAACACAATAAACACTTTTAACACTATAAGCACTTTGAGCATAAACTCTACCAAACACACCTTTAGGCTCGGAGTACTATCACCTCGTTCGATGTGGAATATGAAATTTTAATAACACTGATCTGCAATTTGTACTGCATATCAACATGGTGCTTTTATTTTCTTAGTTGGAAGTGTCCAACTTATTGTAGTGGAATTTTATATTACATCTTTCTTTAGTTCCATCGGGTAGTTTTGTTCATAATGAATTAACAAATATTCAGGTCATTCGTTTTTCTTCCTTTTTCACCTATTGATTCCATAAGTATTTTTAAAAGGTATTGTCCTTTTCTCGTTCTGAAGCAAACTAAGCATAACATAATTATATATTATTTAAAGTTGATTCTTCATAATAAATTAAATCGCATCACTGCTATCTGAAATTATTTACCTCTAATATTCACAGCAATGTGGCGGGAAATCAACTGGTATTGTCGCTTGTTTACAATGTGACACTTGTTCGGCCGCCTTTGTCGCTACTGGTCTTCGTGAGTGTCCTTCGGCTCCAAATGGACTTTGTGTCGATGAATAGCAAGTCTGAATTTTGCTAAATATTAGTGAGGCACAAAATCCCCAACAAGAACTCTTTTTTAAAAAAAACCTGCAATTAGTAGTAAAAATGTTATTTATTAGATCACATTTCTCGTGGCAACTCTCCGTCACCCTTCATGAGTTTATTTTCCTTTTTCTAATACTAAGCACATGCATTCCTCGCATCAAAGTGGGATGAAAATAGATAGATAGTTTGTTTCTCCCCATCGAAAAATAGATTATTGTACAACTCATTACATATTGTCATGGGGTTTTGTTTTCTAAAAAAGAACTGACTTAGCCCTTAAGACAATGGAGAGACACGAGGCCTGAAGAAAGTACACGGCATTATGTTCTCTTGATTTAAAAAGAAAAAAAAGCTATCAGTGGAGATGCAATTTGTCTGTGCCAGTTTTGCGTTTGACATACAACACGCAGGGGCGGGTCAATTATTCCCCTCGTTCTTAAATTGTTGTTATTATTGTCTTTTTTAGTGATATTTGATCATTTATCTTATTTAAAAAAATGTAAGTAATATCATATATGTTATCATAGTTTATTTTACTATTAAATAAAATTAAAATATAACTTAAACTTTATATATTTAAAATAATATTTTAAATAAGACAAATAGTCAAAATTGACTAAAAAAATCAATAGCGATAACAATTTAAGAACGGAAGGAGCAGTGTACAAATGTGAAATGTACATCCAATAATTATAGCAAAAAATCCAATATTTTTTCATGTATAACGTTTGCAACCAAAAACTCCAGTTTAGCGCAGCATATTTCCTCCTCAAGTTTGGCCCACGTATCAGGCGAGAGCGCATGCACAGCGGCCTTGCACGGACTTTGTCCACACAGCAAACGTAACGTTGATCGAATCGACTGCGGCGCTTGCGCTTCTCTCTTCGATCCACGTCTAGGGTTCTTCGTTTCCTTTAGATACGCTGGTTCTGCCCACGACGCCCGAGCACGAAGATACGGTGGCCATGGCTACGGCCGATCGAAGCATTACCTACTGCAGCCGCTGCACGCGAGAGGCCACTCTGCTGGGGGCACTACGTAGGAGGTTTAGTGAGGATTGGTATTTGGCAGTTGGTCTATCAATGAATATTTCATTCACTATGATTAGCCGCTTTTCTGTAGTACACCCAATTTTAAAAACATGCGTCCGCCACTGGTACAACGTGCGTTTTTCAAGGAAGCAAGTGGTAATTCCTCCGTTCCAAAATATAAGTATTTATTAACTTTAAAAATCATTTTTAACCTTTTGTCTCATTTAAACTTTTTCATCAAGAAAATATTTATTTTGTTATAATATATTTTATTATTAGATATATTTCAAATATAATTTATTTATTTTTATATTTGTCATAAAGTTTTTGAATAAGATAAAGAGTCAAACATGTTTTGAAAAGTCAATAAATGCTTATATTTTAGGATAGAGAGAGTAACCGCGTGCAGTTTGTGTTGGCTACAGAAAAAGGTTTGTACGAACCATCAGCAAATTAATTCTGCCATTTCTGGCTTTGTACTGTATGTGTCGGTGAGCGTTGGTGTGTTTGTTTTTTGGGGTCTAAATTTTAGTGGGGTCATATCAATCATTAAAATGCTACATATGATTATTAAATATATATTAAATATAAAACTAATTATAGAGTTGAATGTGCATCAACGTGACAAATTCATTAAACTTAATTAAGTCATCATTAAGAGATGTTTACTGTAACATCACATTATCTAATCATGACCTAATTAGTTTAATAGATTCGTCCCGTCATTCAGAGGGAGAGTTATGGACCGGGTTTTGTCAGTAATCTATATTTAATACTTCTAATTAGTATCATAATATTCAATGGGACAGATCTAAAAATTAGAGAGGTGAAAACGAACACACCCGCCAGCACTAATATGTCAGCACAAACACATACAGATTAGTGGCATTAGAAAGTAGAATATGTTCATGTCAATTTTTTTATATTTATTTCTCGTCAATTTTGAAATATTTATTTTACTATCAAACAGAATTATGTTTTGAAACCAATGACATGAAAAAGAATAATATAATGTATATGTTTTCAAAACCTTGCAGCTCATTGGGTATTTGGGCAATCCTTACGTTTAGAACATCCCAGTCCTAGCTCCGCCGGTTGAACCAATAGCTTTAGTTCGAAACAAAAACAAGATCCCAGTCATTACTTGTGTTCATAAGAATATACGGACTCACATGCGCGTGTATATAAATGTCTTCGTCTATACAGTATTCAATTAAAAAAAAATCCAAGTTTCACGATCGGGTAAGGCAATATCTCGTACGTAGACGGTGGGAAAACAAGATGTACATACATACCCGACCTGATGAAATATTGAATTGGCTCTATTCGAAATTTTGATATAATATTCGAAGATTGTTGATGAATTAAGTGTAAGGAAATATTGAGTGACACATGCATCTGGGAGATTAATTAGAAGCCAACGCGTTTGGACAGAAAAGTCGTTTACATCTCTTTTCAAAAAAAAAAGTCGTTTATATATTGTGCTGGCATGTGGCGAAAAAGAGAGGAGAGAAGAAAAAGGCCGGTCGGAAAAGCAAGCGTAACGCTAAATAAGAATTTTGCTCGTCGGGAGCCAGATCGAGGTAGCACTAGTGGAGTGCCACAAACATATATATATTCATTCATCTTCTCGTCATGTATTCCAGTAGTACAACACCAGTTCATGAATTGCGGCCACCTTTTGCTTTATCGGTTGGCAGTCCAAAGGTGCCGCGCGCGTGAAGTGGTTGAGAATAATGTCATAATAGAGATACTTAGGATATGTTTCGCAAGGCTTTTTCTTATGCAACAAATTGTTTATGCTCTAACTTATTTATTAAAAGTGTTTATTCAGCTTATTTGATTTATATAGCATAAATAGTTAAACCATTTGATAAAAGTGCTTATCCAAACAGCTTATCTAGAGAGTAAGCACCAAAAAGCTATGATTTGGTACTTATACAAAACTGTTTATGCTAGTATAAATTTTAAAACTGCTTATAGCTGTCAGGGCCGGTCCTAGAGGGGGCAAAGGGGGCGGCCGCCCTGGGCCCCCAAAACCGAGAGGCCCCGATCCATAACATATGTATATATATGTACAAACAAATTTGGCCCATACGTTGAGTTCAAACGGAGTAGCCATCATGACTAGGTTCAAATTTAATAATTTCTTGTATAATTAATTTGAAATAATCAACGAGAAAGTTGTTTGACTAATTATTTTTATATTTTTTATTCAAGTCATGTCAACTAGAAAACATTCATCTGGACATGAGAAAAGGAGAAAGAAGAAAAAAAAAAGAGTTCTTGGAATCTCAGAAAGGAGTCGTGGATAAATCATATCAACTAGAAAATATCTCAATATTTCTATTGCATATCGAATCTTATTTACTGTGTTCATGACTGTGGCATCAGCTGAAAGAAGCTTTTTAAATTTGAAATTGTTGAAGAACTATTTAAGATCCACAATGATTCAAGAAAGATTGAATGATTTGGCCACTTTATACATTAAGAAGAAATTGTTGGACGACATTTATAGCGACATTATCATTAGTGACTTTATCGCTAGAAAATTCTTAGGAACTTTTAAGATAATATATAATCATTTTTGTATAAATTTGATTTTGTTTTAATTAGTAATAATATTTTTATTCAATTGACAAAATTTAATTGTATATATACACGTATATATAAAGGGCCCTGGGTTTTAGCTTCGCCCTGAGCCCCAAAATACAAAAGACCGGCCCTGATAGCTGCTTATGTCAATAAACACTTATGGGTTCAACCTGTTTAGCAGGGCTTATGACTTATTGCTGCATAAGCAGTTCAATAAACAGTTCCATAAATCAAACCAAACACACCCTTAAACTATTCGAGACAATTAAAAGCTGTTGAGGCCGAGATGAGGGGTGCTGGAGGTGGGTTGCTATAAGAGGGTGTAAACTACTCCTCTATTGTGATCTCCATTATCAGGTCAGGGTGTGCTTCTTAGTGAGTGTGTGGGTCTGTGAGAGAGGGAGGGAGGGCCAGAGATATGGTGGGTATCACGCTCACGCCTACCATGAAATGGTGGGAGGAGTGGCAGCTACGCATCCTCGTCCTAGGCAGCCTCTTTGTCCAGTTCATCCTCCTCTTCAGTAATAACTTGCGTGGATCGCCCATAGGTAGATGGATCGTACGGTTGGCGTACATAAGTGGCGATGCTATAGCGGCCACCACCCTCGCTGCCCTCTCAAATCGTCAGAAGTTGCTTGCCCTAGAGGTCTTATGGGTGCCTTTCGTCCTCGTCCACCTCGGTGGCCAAATTAACATATCTGCCTACAACCTTGAAGACAACGAGCTGTGGCGACGACATGTGTGGACCCTAGTAACTAAGGTTGCAATCGCCGTGTTTGTCTTCTGCAGGTGGTGGACTGGTGATGATGTGACACTGCTGGTAGCAGCCATCTTGCTCTTCGTCCTTGGCATCATCAAATTCGTCCTGAAGCCATTGGCCTTAAGGAGAGCTAGCTTTGCTAGCCACCAGAGGTTCCAGTCTGACAGCTATCAGTCCCCGTCGCAAAGAAAACAAGGAACACTTGTTGCGTGGTGGACAAGTTCTTCTGATTGCATGGAGTACGTGCACGATATTGAAGCATGGAGGGATATGAAGGAACGAGAAGATTGTGAATTACTTCAAGAGTATGTTCATAAAGCAACCCAGTTTTTTCAAAAAGCAAAGGCGGCCACCAATGATGATGAAGAAGAAGCCACTACCGGTGATGAAGGAGAAGCCACAACCACCGGTGGTGAAGAAGTCACCACCGATGATGATGAAGAAGCCGCCGCCGGTGATCAAGAAGATGCCACAAATGATGAAGAAGAAGCCACCGATGTTGAAGAACAAGACGCCACCGATGATAGAAAAGAAGCCACCGATGATGAAAAAGAAGAAGCCACCGATGATGACCAAGAAGAAGCCACCGATGATGAAAAAGAAGAAGCCACCGATGAACAAGAATTGTGGGAATCCATGAGGTCAGCAGCTGCTCACACCAATTACTTGGTAGATGTGATTGTTCCATACTATGTTCGGATTACAGACCTGCGATCTTTCATGAAGCTTACCACCTTGGGACCACGACACTACCAATTCATGAACTGGTACTTACAAGTCAAGTTCTCATTGATGTACAGCAATATGAGAACAGTCGTCAGTCCTCTTGGCCTTCTCTTGCACTACATTTTATTTCCCTGCCTAGCCATTGCCTCCGTGGCGCTCTTCACCTGTAGCCGAAAGGATGGTTACAGTGAGAACGACGTCAGGGTGACATATGTCCTCTTCTATTGCACCGCTGCACTGGAAGCCTCTACATTTCTCAGGGTCATGGTGAGCTTGTTTCAGATTTACTTCCCACGTTTCTATATAGCAAGCCATGGCTCCAAGGGCGGGATTTTCCAATACAACCTGTTGTCCTACTATGCTCGCAAGAAGAAGCCCACCTCTCTGATGAAGCTTGCTTACTTTGATTTTCTGAGAGAGCTCGTCAATAAAAGCTGGTATGTTGGGCGAGTGCAGTTAGTCAAAGTTATTTTTGATCAAGTTTTACGGCTTGTGACCAGCGGATGGGAACATTACATAAACGGTGATATTGCCAGATACAAGAGCTTCAACAATTCGAGGGGAGAGGCCCAAACCAGTCTAAAGAGATACTAGTACCGATACAATTCGCCAGGTACATATCCAACTACATGATCTACCTACTCTTTATTGAACCAGAGTTGTTAATTCCCGGCGCCAGATCGACTCTTTTCTCCAATGCTATTGATGACATCGAGTCGGTACTGAGGGATACTAGCAAGGAAGCATTTGACCAAGAAGGAAGCATCGCGCGGGCCATCATGAAAGCAGCCAAACCTGAACGTACAGTGGTCCACCAAGCATGCATGCTCACCGAGGCACTGATGAAACTAGATGATGAGAAGAGACGGGATGTGATCTACCGTGTGTGGCTTGAGATGCTATGCTATTCCATCAGCATGCGCAGCGGCTACATGATAGCCAAGAGCATGGGTGAAGGTACAGACAGCCTCCAATCTATCTGGCTCTTATGGGCGTTCATGGGAATGGAGACCTGGGTTGACAGACATCATAGATTGGAGTATTCCAAAAACAGAGGAGCAGGAGTAGGAGGAGGGAAAGGAGAATACTCTGTGGGCGGATCATCATGCTCTGGGAGGCACACTACCGCTTACCAAGCTGGTCAATCTGATGAAATTACCGAGAACTAATTAAGAGCTGGTGATTGTTGCAACGTGCAACCCGGCCTGGGTTTGTTTCAGCTACCTACAGTACCGTACTTCACCATTGAATCACTTCATAGAGTAGTTGCTTATTTATTTAAATTGGTGTGAGTTTATCATTTGTTACCTCTTCTCTTATTATGTGTTTATTTCCGTTTATTTCTTCTTTTTTTTCCTGAAAGAGTATGTATGTGATCTTGTTGTTGTGCTTAATAAACTAGTAACAGCACCTTGAAATGTGATAGCAGTTACTAGTCTTTGCTTCAGTATGATAGCAGTTACTAGTCTTCTCCATTCCGATGCAATTACAGTCCTTCTGTTATTGATCCAAAATTCTGTTGTCCTCATAAGGATAGGCGAGTTTCGCAGGTTTTACTCCTATACTTATTATTCTTGCAATCAAGATGAAGCTATGAACCATTGCTTCATGGATCGGATCTAGATGCCCACTTAGAGGAGCTGCATGGGATGTAGTAGCATCATGGTTGGGTGCTGATAACAAGTGATCAGTGACCACAGATCTACAAGTTTATGTCAGTACTTGTCTTGCCGTCTTGGACTGATGAGGTGGTAGCAATCTCCTGGGCGATTTGGAAAGCTTAAAAACAGATCAAACATCCTTGTGAGAGATTATCTGTCGTGCTTGCTCCTATCTTTCTCACTGGACGGGTCTCCCTTACAAGAATGAGCTCAAGGATCATATGGAAATCTTGTGCAAGTTTGGTTGGAATTCCAAGAGCAGGATCAATGCCTGGTTTCTTTAATTTCTGTTATTTAGCTGAATCTTTCTGTAATGTCCTGCGGCATATGGTGGTCTGAGTACTTTCTGTTTTCCCGTGGTTTTATACATTCACTTGTGACTAGATCTGGGCCTAAAATCGTGTGGCCTGAAGCACGCATCTTTGCAAGGACCATGGCACGGCACGGTGGGACTAATGGGCTGTTTTTGTTCCGGCACGGCATGAAAATAGCCTGATAGCATAAAACGGCCCATCAGCATGACGTAGCCCGAAGATGGGACATCAGTTAGGGCGTGGTTGGTTACCTGTAAAGCAGTCCAAATGGGCCGTGCTTCATGGACCGTCCAAAAGTCTGCAAAAAAGTCTGGCACGACCCGAAATAATTTTATGCTGGACCGGCCCGGTACAAGGTGACGGGCCGTGCTTGGGCTGTGACCTCGGCCCATGGGCTAGCACGGCATGGCCCGATTATTATAAATCATATATATTTCTAAAATATTAAAAATATTCACACATGAAATCCTAGCTGAGTGGTAAGGCAATCCCATTTGGAAGCATAGGTTGCAGGTTTAACACCTAACTCAAGTAATTTTTGCACTATTATTTACCTACATGGGCTATATTTATTATTTCGGACTTATATACCTACATGGGCTATATTTATAATTTTGGGCTGCAATATAGCGGGCCTAATGGGTCGGGCCGGCATGTATGACCTATTTTGTGTCATGCCGTGGGTCAACGGCTGGGCACGTGGGCCGGCACGACACGACCTAAAATGAATATCGTGTTGTGCTGGCTCGAAATTAAATAGGTTTAGCCTTATCGTGCCTGGGTCGTGCCGGGCCGGGCGACCCGTTTGGCCAACACAAGTTACCTGGATCGTGGATCGAATTTGCTGCACGACCCACTTAGCACCATCCGACGCTTGCAATCGCTCGTTCCCGCACACTATTATTTACCTACATGGACTATATTTATAATTTTGGGCTTATTTATCTACATGGGCTATATTATAATTTCGGGCTACAGTATAATGGGCTTAACGGGCCGGTCCGACACATCTGACCTATTTTGTGCCGTGCCGTGGGTCGACGGCTGGGCACGTGGGCTGGCACGGCACGGCGCGAAATGAATATCGTGTTATGCTGGCCTGAAATTAAATGGGTCGGGCCTTATCATGCTTGGGCCGTGCCGGGCCAGGCAGACCCGTTTGACCAGCACTAGTTATGGATCGAATTTGTTGCACGACCCACTTAGCACCATCCGATGCTTGCAATCGCTCGGTTCCCGCACATTATTATTTACCTAATGGGCTATATTTATAATTTCGGGTTACAGTATAGCGGGCCTAATGGGCCGAGCCAGCACGTCTAACCTATTTCGGGTCGATGGCTGGGCATGTGGGCTGGCTTGGCATGACCCGAAATGAATATTGTGTCGTGCCGGGCCGAAATTAAATGGGTCAGGCTTTTTCATGCTTGGGCCATGCCGGGCCGGGCAGCCCATTTGGCTAGCACTAGTTACCTGGATCATGGATCAAATTTGCTGCACGACCCACTTAGCACCATCCGACGCTTGCAATCGCTCGGTTCCCGCACAACTCCATCACAGGTGCGTAGCCCACGACTGGACTCCATTATTCCAGCTCGCCTTTCGCACACGACTTGCAGTACACGTACGAGGCTTCTGGCCCTCGGTCTTTCCAACTCCGCCTTTGTGTCTTCCGCCATCGTCGCTGGGGGTGCCAAAGAAGTCGCTGGGGGTGCCAAAGAACTGTAACTGTCTCTCTTGCAGCTTGCTCATCCCTCCGTCATCTCGCGCCCATTCACAGGTGCACTTGTTCCATTCACATCAGGCTCCTCCGGTCCCCGCAACAACATCAAAGAAATAAGGCACCATATATATATGTTAAATATGTATTATTTATATCATTCATATTATATTGAGATTCATGTTTTATATACTATATGACAAAGATCATATAATAAAGTATATATGAGAATCATATTTCACTAATCCCAATGTAAAATATGTGGTTTAGATAGTATATGCTCAACATGTATATGTGAAAAATTTGATTTGGTGACTGATGGCAACGATAAGCATTCCTGACATGATGTTGCAGAACTGGAGTAGGAGACGTTTCACAAGTATTCTCTCCTTGGTTGCTCCCCTGTAGCTTTCTCAGGCCTCCGCATACAAGCTTACTCACATGCAGCAATAAGTAGAATTTATTTGCTTCTTGTTGCCATCTGAATGGCAACTTGGTTCATAAATCAACTACTAGTTACATAGCCATTGTTCAGTTACGGCTATTCTATTTATGCAGATATATATTAGCACTATTCTATTTATGCAGATATTAGCAGCTACGGTGTATGAGTTTTTGAAATTATTGTCAATGTATCCATACAAATATGCGTTAAATTTCGGTTTCAATTGGAGGTGCTGTTCTAGTTTACTTGGTTACTTGTTTCAATTTTTCATGGTTGACTGGTTGTGCGATTTCTAAATGGATTTAATGTTGGCAACTCTCGTGGGGATGGACAGAGCGACACAGAAAATTACCATCGCTGGACGGGGCCTAGCTGTGCGACTGCAGCAGGCGGTCAAGCGTCTCCCTATTTTGCTTAAGGCATGTGAGTGAGCGTCCCGCAGTTCATGGCTCCGTTGAGGGAGAAAGGGGAACGAGTGGTGGTGGCGACAACGATAGTCTGTGTGACATTTAATCCGAGTGTTCCGCCTGCAGTCGATTAGTAGCGAGCTATGAAGAGGCCGAGCCATAGACATCGGAAGCCAAGCCATGTGAGTGGGACGTGCGGGACCCGAACATGTCGTGCATCGGATGCAACGGTAGTTCACACGTGGCAGACATCTAAGGCCGACTCGCACAACAGCTCAAATGCGGACAGGCCGCATGAAATATTTTTCCGGCCTGACCGGGCACGACGTGCCATCAGAGCTTGTGACTACTTAGTTGTTTTTTTCACGGGTCCCGGGGAGGAGGAGAACTTCCCAGCTGAATCTCTACAATCTATTAATTGAGGTACAATCATTTACTTTATGTTCATAAAATTAGAGATTGAATCCAAATCGGTTTCGTATCTTCTATATCAAGTACCGAATTTTAAAAATCATAACTCCCACATCTAGAGCTTAAATGAGGTAAACTCGGACTCTATCTTTTAGCTCTCGAAACGTTCTACAACTTTGGTATTCAATAGAAGTTCGGATCCCGCAGTTTTGATTTCCAAATATACGATGCAAAAATATTTGTTCTGATTCGGACTTCTCTACGCAGCTTTCTGTACGGAGCCCATATCTTCTAGCTCCGTAGTCTAAATAATATGATCCATATATGTTTCAAAAAAGTATCAACGAGATCTACAACTTTTGTGTTTTAACTTTTTACATTAGAGCAAGTATTCAATTTCAAAATCGCGTTGCAATACAGTGTTATTTATGGACTCCGTAAATTAATTTTTCCTTCCGAATAAAGCTTCTAGAATATAATAAATAATAGTGATAAAATTGTTACTTTTAACATATAAATGATATACTAAGAAGCACCCACGGTAATATAAATATAATATTTCATATAAAAAATGTTAATAATATTGTATATATCTAATAATTATATTGTGTAAATAATTTATATTTAAATTATAAAAAGTTTTTTATTTTTTAAAATCTGTAGCAACGTACGGACACTTTGCTAATCCATTATATTAGTGGTGATGGGCCTATAATGACCCAACAAGTTTACAACAAAACAAGTTTAAATAGAGTGAAAGAAGAAAGATTACATGTAAGAAAACTACGAACACCACCAGATTGCCACACACACCTAGCTTCGCAACCATAACCACAAAGTAAAGATCTTCAACACTAGCAGAATTACCAAGACAACGCCCTCAAGAGCAGTGAACCATCAAAGACGCATCGTTGCCTGGTCCAACAGGTTGAACCTTGGTTTTCACCTCGAGAGCATCAAGGAAAGTAGTGCACCTCAACAACGCCTCTAAGGAGATAAATGATGCACACTGCATCATCGTTGCCATCATAGAGGAAAGCTTTGACCCGAAGCACTATGCTTCCTTACCGCATGTGTTGATTCCATGTCGAGAATCAGCTGAACCTGCAATACAACGCACACAACCATACTTCATCGACGAGAAGCAACACGAAGCACGACCACCATGAGCATACAATAGTCTTCATGACGAGAAAGGGGTCGCCCGATGTGACCAACACGTTGACCTCATAAACATCAATTTGCAGTAGCCAAGATGAGAGTCTTCTAAAGTCCATCGTCATTTTTGGCAGACCAAGGAGCACCAGCATGCATCTTACAACTACCTTCTTCTGTGGCTGCACGATGCCTCCTTCTGTGGCCGCACGAGCCTCCATCTCCAAACCTGTCACTTCATCTTACAGCCACCAATGGAAGATCTGGCCGCAACCCGCCCCTTCTGATTCTGAGGCCCATTCTGGCCTCAACCGCGGTGTGTGGGGGGGTGGGGGGGGGGGGGGAGGGGGTTCTGTTGACCGCACCATACTTAAACTGCTGGTTAGTCCCGACTGCCAAGCCTGGTTGCGACCAATGTTAGTTTGATCTTCACCAATAGGTCCAAGGGCCTGTTGGGTCTTTGAACCACGCACTGATCGGGGGCGTCCAGTCCAAGAAGGGCTGGTGGGCCTCTATCGCGCAGCATCTATAAGAGGAGGCGGGGACCATGTTTTCACGGATTACGAGGTTCGTCGTTGTCACTGTTTATCTCACCTCCAAATCCCTAGCGACGGTGGCGTGCTCAGCCGAGGGCGAGCACGTGCGCCGGCGAGGGGACCGGCGGTGGGGCCACCACCGTCCTCTCGTCCGCCATGGATGTTTTCGTCTCTCTCTGATCTCGTTTTTAGGGTGGGTGAAGGGGAGAGGAAAGGAAAGAGGAAAGGGAGGGGAGCATCTGCGGCCCTCGTGCCAGCAATGCCTCCTGCCGCCGATGGCCACCGGCCGCCCTGGGAGCGGCCCGCTCTGCCGCCGCCCCGTGCGGTGAGAGAGAGAAAGAAAAGATTCAAATGGAGCTAGGGTTACGGAGGAAAACGGTCGGGCGCCAGTTTTGTTCTAACGAAAATGGCGGACAGCCATCCGATGCATTTGGACGGCCATGATTTTCCCTCTTCTGGGGCCAGTTTTTTAACAGCCCAAGAGGGAGAGTGGGGCGGGCGCTACGCGGGCCGATTTGGCGGCCTGGCCGTCGATTGCTGGGCCTTGGGCCCAGGTCAACCTGGCGTGCTGCCTAAGAGCGTTGGGTCGTTTTCAGCCCATGCCGGCGCTAGGCCGAAAGGCCGTGCCGAAGGATCATGGGTCGGATTGGTTTTTTCTTTTTCAGCTGAAAAATAAAAGAAAGAACAGTGGCACAATTTGCTTATGATTTGATTCCTTTTTTCATCAAATATAAATGGAATTCGAATAGAATTCCAATGCTTTTACCTCTGTTGAAATTTGAACCAACGAGATAAATTTTTTTTCAGAGAGTAAATACGAGTAATTTTTTCTTGCTACTGTTGATGTATATGTTAAAAATGCTTTTACACTATGTATTTGTTTAAACTTTGATTAAATTTGAAACAACGGGAGAATTTAATTAAAGGATAGAGAAAATGATTTAGTGAATTGTGACAATAAATTTTGTCAAAGTTTTATCTCATTTCAAATTTGATAAATTTGATTAGAGAACAGATATGAACAATCAGATAATCATGTGAAACATGAGATGAATGCACATAAATTATTTTAAATCTTTGTATATAAAAGATTAGAAGTTTAATTGCTTCTAAAAGAAAGTTTCCGTTGCAAAGAAAGGTTTTATCCTCTAATTATATTGGAGAAATTTTATTAGAGGAAGATATGTGTTTTAAAGATTAATTATGGTATTGTTATTTTCTGACCAACGTTGATGATAACAATATCATAGTTTCATGGGTTTTATAGTTTAAAGATTAAATCTCTAAAAATTTTGCATCAATATGATTAATTTTCAGAGAACAGATATAGGATAAAGACATGCTCTTTAACTAGAGAAAGTTTTTCATGCTTCCGCTACAATAAAGTTGATGATAATGTTGCTTTCATAGCAAAGTTGTTTATTAGGTATGTCATCACTTTATTTATGAGTTATATGCATTTATTCTTCTTCTGCCCAACGGTGATTTAGAAATTATGTATAAAGATGATGTTTATTTTATTTCTATCCAACGGTGATTTAGAATACAAGATAAAGTATTAGAAGATTAATGTGCATATCATTGTTCTAACCAATGTATGGTTAATTTTATGCTCATTATTATCGATTATTGCTTGTTTT
Source organism: Eleusine coracana subsp. coracana (assembly GCA_032690845.1). Lineage (NCBI taxonomy): Eukaryota > Viridiplantae > Streptophyta > Magnoliopsida > Poales > Poaceae > Eleusine > Eleusine coracana. Next base: position 733,147 of record CM064420.1, read on the forward strand.
TTTCTCAGACTAAGAGGTTTTGATGCTTTCACTGGTGAAAGTAAAAGATTGGGTACTTGTGACCCGAAAAATAACCATAAAAAGATCATAGTGAGAAAAGTTTTTTCCCCTCTAAAGAATGGCTTCAAAAAAAAAGAATTCTTGGATATTAATTCAAGAAAAAGATGTATCATTGAGAGTACTGAAATATTATTTTTCATATACTCTCTATGAACAAGATTTTATAATCATTTTAATGATTATGATATGACAAGGTATATACATGTTTAATTTGATCAATGTTGGATTAAGCATGTATGTATCACAGAATATTCGGATTTATTTCTGAATCTGTTGATTGAATATGAGCCAATATAAGTATTCATGTCCCTTCAAGGGAATTACCCGCATGACAGGAAAGAAATGATTATGGTTATACCTGTATGACAAGCAAAGTCTAGAAAAATACCCGCATGGCGAGGTACGTTCGCATAATATTTATGTCGAGAAAATCCCGTATGACGGGAGAAGTTTGAGAAAAGTTTTATCCTGCTTGGCAGGAGAAAGATGTGATGACTCATGTACTTTTAGAGAAAAGTATGGAATAACTCTTATGTTATTCCACTGTCGATCGTGCACTTTAAGTGTAATAGTTATTAAGCATTTAATGAGTCTAAAGAGAAGACGAACCAACAGATAAAAATGATGTGCAAGTATGATTTGCAGAATTATTAATAATAAAGAACTCAGTTGAGTTTTTGAAATGGAGTGAGAAAAAAGATACTCCCATAAGAGTTTACAGATAATTTTACTTCATATGATGTAATCAGGTGAGTGAAGTAGATAAGCAAAATTTCCTCAATTCACAATAGTTTCGAATGTTTTCGAAATTGTGGACAATCAAAGTTTCCTCAATTTATAAGAGTTTCGAATGTTTTCGAAATTGTGGCAGAAAGATTCTTACCACATTTCGAGGGGGAGGTTATGAAACTCTAAAGTGATGAATATTGTGCATCTAAAGTGATCTACCAAAGAAAAATGTGATCGTTTGGGGGAGTACAGCGGTCATATTAATGATACCCCTAAAGTAAAGAAATAGATGTATTCCTGTTTTTTAATAAGATGATGCTTAAAGTGCCATAAAGAAGAAAACCCGTATAGATTAAAGAGTTCAGAGATACGTCATCTTTGAAGGAGATAGATAATCTGGGGGAGTAAGACTTGAAGAGAAGTGGGACTATGTATCCACTTCAATGATTCAAGAACAGTAAATTTTTGTTTATACAGAGATTATAGAATTAATTGCCCCATATGAAAGAAGTGCCAATAGCTGAGGACCCTAATGGTCAAAGAAATGAAAATCAATTTATTCTGATTACCATGAAGGGTGATCTCACCCAAAATTATAATGCCATGATGAGCAAATATAAATTGAAATTGATAAATCCTAACATTGTTTTGTGATTTAGAACAAATTCCTGAAGGAGTCAAAACAGTAGGTCGTCATGGGTCTACAATAATGAATGTGACTCCAAATGGAATACAAATCATAATAGAGTCAAAACAATAGACCGTTATGGATCTATAAGATTAAATGTGACTCTGTAGAAGATATATGATGAAAGGCTTTAGACAAAGAGAAGAGAAATATTACTATGAGACATTTTCTGATGTCTCATATAATAATTTATTTAGAGCTATAATGGTATTAGCGGCGCTTCATGATCTTGAGCTATATCAGATAAATGCAAAGACGATTCTTCGTAGTGAGAATCCAAGGAAAATGTATTTATATAGTACAACCAAAGGTTTTGCTATGAAAAGAAAAGAAACTTTAGACATCGTCGACAGAAAATTTATTTATAAATTGAAGATAATTTTCTAAAAGGAGATGTTTAAAGTTTTGTTAGATTAATAAGAATTTTGGGTTTTCTTAAAGAGTAAGAGCACAGTTGCATTTATGCGAAAGATATAGAATGGGAAACTCATTTCTTAATCATGTGGATGACGTCCTACTTGCTAGTGGTGATGTCGATATAATATAGAAGAAGAAGAAGAAGAAGCTTTTGTCTTTAAAGTTCAAAAGAATGTTCTCAATTAAATGTCTCTTGTTATATGAGATGAGATTCACCGAGATAAAGAGAAGAGGTATTAGAAATATCACATATGCATGACGAGAAGTCTCTAAAGTATACATATAAAAAAAATATACGCCTATTCTTATAGTCATGGGTAATGGTTTTGGGAACTTTAGTGTTCCAAAAGACAGTATGAAAAGAATCAAATAAATATGGTACCATATACTTTAGCTGTTAGAAGCTTGATATTACCCTAATATAGTTTTATATATCCGGGTTGCTTTGGCAATGTCCAATTTAGATATAGATCACTGGAATGGAGTTAAAGATATCAGCCTCATGCTAAAAGAAACATGTACTCTCAAAAGGTTGTGAGTATAAAGATAGATATGTACAAGTGCTCTCAAAAGGTTGTGAGTGCAAGATACATTGAGTGAAATGTGTAGCGAAATCTACAATTGTCGCTAACTTTCACATTTGAAGTTTTTGTGTGAAAAAGCTTCAAAGAATAAAAGAATTATCATCATTGTAATGAGAAGATACGAATTAGTAAAGAATTATCATTAATGTGATGAAAAAAGATGACTTAGCATAATATGAGGTTGAGGGACAGGCAAAATGGTTAAGGAAACCTGTACCCGGAATTGATAATGGTTAATAACAGCAATAACCATTAAGTATTTCACTCCTGTGATAACGAGAAAGTTCGGAATTATGTTAAAATGTTTGGAGCATAAAAGAAATGGACAAATGTTAGAAAATCTGCTCATTAAAGGCTTGTCGTCCAGTATGCTCGGAGAGCACACAGTCGACATGGGTTTTATGGTATAGTCTATGATTTTTGAACAATAAGAGGCCCAAGGTTAAATGATCTGTTTCAGAACAAAGGAGTGTGTTGTAGCTGTTGATTCTATCGGTGACTAACCGTGACGATGAAACATGCTCTACATACAAATTTATGATGAAACAAGTACTTTGAAAAGTTTTATTTTAAAGTATAAAGTTAAAGCATGAAATATGAGATCAAGGGAGAGAATGTTAGGTTGATCTCCACCAGTGGGCCCAACGGCCTATTGGGCCTTTGAACCGTGCCCTGATCGGGGACGTCCAGTCCAAGAAGGGCTGGTAGTCCCCTGTCGCGCAACGCCTATAAGAGGAGGTGGGGACCATATTTTCGCGAATCACGAGGTTATCATCGTCACTGTTCATCCCACCTCCAAATCCCTAGCCCGATCCAGAAGGGAGGCGCTGAAGCGACGGGATGGCCTACCGACGAGCACCACCGACCGTCGCTGCCCGTGCGCAGACTCCACCAACGAACCAAGGAGCATGAACAGACCCTGGTACGCATCTCTCTCTCTCTCTCTCTCTCTCTCTCTCTCTCTCTCTCTCTGTTGACTAATCTCTAAATGCCAAAGATCACTCATAGCTAAGTAAAGCCCCTCCGATCTACCTCTAGAGATCCTAAGTTTGTAACAACCAATACTTGCGATGGCACTCCATAGCTGCTCCTCTATAGGAGAGTCGCATCAACCTGGAGCAGAGCCCTCTCCGCCATGGCACACCACCATGAATGGGAGGGTAAGGAAACAACATGGAGAAACTGGATCGGTCCTCTCCATCACCAGATCTGCCCCCTCCATGGCCGGATTTGAATGAGAAGAGGGCATAGAGGCATACCAGTGTCCGGATTTGTTGAGGATGTGGAAGGAAAAAATAGAGGAGAAACACTTGAAAAAAAATCAATGACAACAACAATTTTAGAACGGAGGGAGTACTAGACTTGCTCGGTCCTTAGTCCACTGTGTAGGGGTGTCGCTACCCATCTTTGTGAGTGTCCTTCGGCTCCAAATGGACCTTCGCGTGTGTTGATGAATTAATAGCAAGTCTGAATTGGCTAATACAAAATCCCTAACAAGAAACCTTTTCAAAAGCCTTCAATTAGTAATAAAATGTTATTTAGATCACATTTTAGATCACATTTCTCATGGCAACTCCCTGTCACCAGTCTCCCCTTCATGGCTTTATTTTCCTTTTTCTAAGACTAGCATATGCATGCACAGTCGTATGTTCTTGGTTAATGTATTCCTCGTGCGAAAAGGTGTCCGACAAATCAAAGTGGGATGAAAAGGATAGTCTCCCGTCAAAGAATAGACTGGTTCACAAGTCATTACATAATCATTCGGTTTTGTTTTCTAAAAGAGAGCTAGCCTTGAGACAATGGGGAGAGACGAGGACTGAAGAAAGTACACGTCATTATTCTCTTGATTACATTAAAAAATAATCAGTCGAAATGCAATTTGTGCATGCCACGTCCGCGTGGATATAGTCAAGATAGAGCAACTCCGGTCGCCGAAACCGTTTGTGGTGGCTGTAGAAAAAGATTGTATGAACCACCAGCAGATTAATTCTCCCTGGCAATAATCTATATGTGATGGTGGGCGACTTAAGACCACTGCCAGCACATGCAGATTAGTGGCATTCAAATTAGAACATGTTCTCAAACTATATATGACATAAAAAATAAGAATGACGTATAAGTTTTCAGAACCTGAGCTCATTAGATAAACTATACGCTTAGACATTATTTCATACTACGGAAAATAGGGCAAGCAAGTAATACCCACGACAAAGGCTTTGTCGTGGGTAGCACACGACATACCCTGCACGGTAAACAAGTCATTGGCAAAACGGGCTTTGCCATGTGTTTTTTCTCGGATACATGATAAACCCTCTGCAGTGTGCTCTGGCTGTTGTCGCGAGTTCTCGACGACGCACAATAAAAAAAAAAGCGACATCACCTACCAGCTCGGTGATGACACGCTTTGCCGTGTGCCCGACAGTTGGCGCACGGCAAAGCCGGCATCTGTTTGCCGTGTGCCTAGTCTCAGCTCCGATTGAAAATAGAGGAGTTTTACTGTCCAAAATACTGGCCATTAGTTTTTCAAAACTACTGACCAGTAGTTTGAGGGTAATTTTATAATTGCACTATTAATTAATAAATTTATATTTATTTTCACAACAGAATATTAAGTCTATGAAATTATTAAAATATTAGTTTACCTTAAAAAAATATAAAACATTAGTTATTAATCAAATTGTTAATGTAACTTTATTTATAATAATAAAAACTAATTACTATAAATCTATAACTTTTATTTTTTTTCGATATTACCCTTAAATTGAGAAACTACTGGCCAGTAGTTATGATTTTAGATTATAAAATCTATACTGTTAGATCAAACTACTGGTCAGTATTTTGGACAGTAAAAGTCCTCTTAAAAATAATACTTTATGACCATGAGAGTATGAAAATAATAAAGATATAGATATTTTGATGATTAAATAACATCATAAAATATACTCTAATGTCTACATAATAATCCCGGTGATTGGTGATTGATGATGACTCTAAAGCATGGGCTTGAAGACAGATAGAAGTCGCGGTGATAGGATGGTTTAAGTACGAGATCAGAGGGGAGTATTTCGCTCCGAACCGGAGGTAGCACTAGTGGAGTGTCACAAATATATATATTCATCTTCGCCTAACCTCTCGTCACCTACTCCACTACTCCACCAGTTCATGAATATGAATTGCGGCCACCTTTTGCTTTGTCGATGGGTAGTCCACAGTGCTGCGTGAAGTGGTTGAAACGATCACCATAGAGACAATTAAAAGCTATTTGCAACAAAGAAGAAGACAATTAAAAGCTGCTGAGGCAGAGATGAGGGGGTGCTCGAGGTAGGTTGCTAATAAGAGAGGGTGTAAACTCCTCCTCAATTGTAATCTCCATTATCAGGCCAGGGTGTGCTTCTGAGTGAGAGTGAGTGTGTGTGTGTGTGAGAGAGAGAGAGAGAGATATGTTGGGTATCACGCTCACGCCTACCATAAAATGGTGGGAGGAGTGGCAGCTGCGCATCTTCCTCCTGGGCAGCCTTTTCTTCCAGTTCATCCTCCTCTTCAGTAATATTTTGCGCCAATTTCCCTGGTGTAGATGGATCGTACAGTTAGCGTACATAAGTGGCGATGCTATAGCCATCACCGCCCTCGCCACCCTCTCAAGTCGCCAGAAATTGCATGCCCTAGAGGTCTTATGGGTACCTTTCCTCCTTGTCCATCTCGGCGGCCAGATTCACATATCTGCCTACAACCTTGAAGACAACGAGCTGTGGCGGCGGCATGTGTGGACCCTAGTAACTAAGGTCACAATCGCCATGTACGTCTTCTGCAAGTGGTGGTCTGGCGATGTGACGCTGCTGGTGGCAGCGATCTTGCTCTTTGTCCTTGGCATCATCAAATTCGCCCTGAAGCCATTGGCCTTAAGGAGAGCTAGCTTTGCTAGCCTCCAGAGGTTCCAGTCTTACAGCTATCAGTCCCCGCCGTCGCAAAGAAAACAAGGAACACTTGCTGCATGGTGGACAAGTTGTTCTGATTGCTTTGAGTACGATGAAGCATGGAAGGATGAGACTGAGAGGGAACAAGAAGAATGTGAATTACTTCAAGAGTACGTTCAAAAAGCAAGCCAGGCTTTGCAAGACATAGACGAGGCAGATGCCGATGATCAAGAAGAATGGTGGGAATTCTTTGGCTCGGTGGCTGCTCGCACCAATTACTTGGTCGACGTGATTGTTCCATATTCTGTTCGGATCGCAGACCTGCAATCTTTCATGAAGCTTGCCACCTTGGGACGACACTACCAATTCATGGACTGGTACTCAGGAAGCATGTTCTCATTCATGTACAGCAATTTGAGAACATTCGCCAGTCCTCTTGGCCTTTTCTTGCACTTCGTTTTATTTCCATGCCTAGGCATATCCTCCGTGGTGCTCTTCGCCTATAGCCGCAAGGATGGTTAGAGTGAGAATGATATCAGAGTGACATATATCCTCTTCTTTTCCACTGCTGCATTGGAACTCTATATATATTTTTGGGTCATGGTGAGCTTGTTTCAGATTTACTTTCCACGTTTCTATATAGCATGCCATGGCTTCAAGGGCTGTGTTTTCCAGTACAACCTGTTGTCCTACTATGCTCGCGAGAAGAAGCCCACCTTTCTGATGAAGCTTGCTTATTTTGATTTTCTGAGAGAGTTTGTCAATAAAAGCTGGTATGTTGAGCGATTGCAGTTAGTCAGAAATATTATGGATCAAGTTTTACATCATTTGGTCGATGGATGGAAACATTACATAAACGATGATGCTGCCAGATACAAGAGATTCAACAATTCGAGGGGAGAGCTGGCCCTAAAAGAGCTTGGTCAGATGTCAGATTTTGAATGGAGTTTGAGTGTGCGGTTCGATGAGAGCGTCCTTCTCTGGCACATCGCCACGGACCTCTGTTTCCACTGGCCAGACCAGTCTACAGAGACACTAGCATCGACACAACTCGCACTCGCCAACGCCAGGTACACATCCAACTACATGATCTACCTACTCTTCATTCAACCCGAGTTGTTAATTCCCGGCGCCAGATCTACTCTTTTCTCCTCTGCCATTGACGACATCGAGTTATTATTGGGGAATAGCACGGAAACATTTGACGAAGAAAGAAGCATCGCGCGGGCCATCATAGAAGCAGCCAAAACTGAACGTCATACCAGCACCAATGTCCACCAAGCATGCATGCTCGCCGAGGCATTAATGAACCTTGATGTTAAGAAGAGATTGGATGTGATCCACTCCGTGTGGGTCGAGATGCTATGCTATTCCATTAGCAGGCGCAGCGGCTACCTGCAAGCGAAGAGCACGGGTGAAGGTACGGACAACCTCCATTATATCTGGCTCTTATGGGCGTTCATGGGAATGGAGACCTGGGTTGACAGGCATCATAGATTGGAGCCTTTCAAAGAAGACAGAGCAGCAGGAGTAGGGGGAGGGGAAGGAGAATATTGTGCGGGCGAATCATCAAGCTCTGGGACGCACACTACCACTTACCAAGCTGGTCAATCTGAAGAAATTACCGAGAACTAATTAAGAGCTGGTGCTTGTTGCAACGTGCAATCCGGCCTGGGTTTGTTGAATTTACCTACACCGTGCTTCTCCATTGAATCATTTCATATAGTCGCTTATTTAAATTGGTGTGAGTTTAGCAGTTGTTACTTCTTCTCTTATGTGTTATACTTCCCGTATTTGTTCCCCCTTTTGTGTGTGTGTGTGTGTGTGTGTGAAAGAGTCTGTGTGTGATTTTGTTGTTGTGCTTAATAAACTGCTCGGGTGTGATATCAGTTGTCAATTTGTTTACTGTGATGTATGGACATTATTCTATTTAGAGCACCTTGCCGGTGTGCCTTTGCTTCAGTGTGATAGCAGTTTCTAGTCTTCTCAATTCCTATGCAATTAAAGTCTTTCTGTTCTTGATCCAAAGTTCTGTTGTTCTCGGTAAGGATATGCAAATTTAGCAGGTTTCTCTTTTTTTTTTCAAAAACATAAGCAGGAGCACTGCTATTTCATTTAAGAAGAAAGATGGATAAGAGTTTAGAGTACAAACTTAGTTACATGCATGAGACTTGGCAGGTTGTTTCTCCTACTTGCTATTTTTGCGATCAAGATGAAACTATGAACCATTGCTTCATTTTATCGGGTGCCCACTATAGCTAGTCCAGTTGCATGGGATGTGGTAGTGTCATGGTTGGGTGCGGATAAGTGATGAGTGACTACAGACCTACAAGTTTACGTCAGTACTGGTCTCTAAGAGGAGACATGTTTTTTTTTCTTAATAGGTTGCGCTTCCTTTCCTACTGGAACAGTGACTAAGTCCTGATCCAATGAGATCGTGTGTAGGATGACCAATGGCGAGTTGACATAGTATCAGCTAAAACAAAAGACTACAGGACAAATTAGGGATGAGAATGACCTGATTTTTGGGATAACTAATAGATTCTTTAACCGGAAACGTACGGTTGCAAATAAAGCAGCACATAGGAACCGGTCTAAATACGACAAAGCGTCCGGAAGTTATAATTTTTTTCTTGTTTTGGAAATGGCAATGAGAGTTGTTGGATGAACTAAATGTAACAACGATAGAGTTGAGTACTCCAGCAGGCCGAGCTGGCCTTTACGATCGACAGCGCATAAAATCAAGAGTAAAGTCATATCTATCTCTCTCAACTACATAGGATATAGAATAATTTGTCTTCTTCATCTATAAAATCAGAAATCTGACATCTTTAACTCTTATATCCGGTTCACTTCAACTCTTGAGCGGTGGCAAGCGAATAGCTCCTGCCCTCCCCTACCGCTGCTGCTCCGGATCAACATCGAAGCGCCTGCTGAGGTTGCCTCCCACGACGTGCATCCGCGTCGTAGATGGCGCTGCACGGTGAAGAGGTACCCCGCAGCCTTGCACGCGGGGAGGAGAGCGATAGAGTGGAGCCGAGGCGCGCCTGGTCGACGAGTGTGAGCAGGGCGGCGCCCGAGTGCTTGCCGCCGCTTGCGCGTGCCCGCACGTGCCCCACACAGCTCCTCGCCGTCGCCACGCCTCCATCTCGAGCTCGTCGTCCTCGTACGGGTTCTTGCTCTTGCGATGCGGCCGGAATCGCTGCCGCCAGGCAACACGATCGACCGCCTCCTCCTTCATGCTCAGCGCGACGGCCGGCGACGTTGTGGGAGAAGCACGGTGGGGCGGATCTGGCCGCGGAGCGCGAGCCGGCCCTGGGATGTAGTAGCATCATGGTTGGGTGCTGATAACAAGTGATCAGTGACCACAGACCTACAAGTTTATGTCAGTACTTGTCTTGCCGTCTTGGACTGATGAGGTGGTAGCAATCTCCTGGGCGATTTGGAAAGCTTAAAAACAGATCAAACATCCTTGTGAGAGATTATCTCCTATCTTTCTCACTGGACGGGTCATTCCCTTACAACAATGAGCTCAAGGATCATATGGAAATCTTGTGCAAGTTTGGTTGGAATTCCAAGAGCAGGATCGATGACTGGTTTCTTTAATTTCTGTTGTTTAGCTGAATCTTTCTGTAATGTGTTCTTTAATTTGAGTGTACAGCATAAAACCAGCCTCAGCAAGTCAGCAGTGAGCACCAATCGGATCCCTTGGCCCATCGACAGGGATCCATCTGGCCCAGAGCCTAATTTTCAGCCCCAGAGTAATTCCGACTCTAAACGAGAAAGGAAGAAAAGAAAAAAAATGTCATCAGACGCAGGAAGCAGAATGCATCTTAGACTTGTTGAGTATGGTGGTGAAAATTGACCTTTGTAGCAGGCAATAATAGAAAAATACGACGAAGTAGAGATGACCTGATCTGTGGGATAGCCAATGAGGGCTTCGTTCTTTAAGTGGAAACCTACGGTTGGAAGCAAAGCAGCACCGTAGCAATCGGTATACGCTTGCGCTTGCTAATTCCAGATGGAGATGGAGCGAGGTTTGCCTTTTTGGGGCGCACAGCACAAGGTGCGAGTCGAGGAAAGCGTAATCCACGACGGCATCCAGGTTTCCGTCATCATTGTCGTACGTGGATGCACGCTTGTGGACCGGGCAAGCCAAGAATCTCATTCCACGACCGGCACGCCACTTCCTCCAATCCCTGCACTCTCTCGTCTCGTTCCCTCACACGCACGCATTCTTCCGGGACCACGCTTGTCACTGACGTGTGGGTCCCGCGCATTGGTGAAAAGCACGAAACTGTTCCCGCCAACCTTCTTCCTAGCCGTACTCTGCAACGCACAAGAATCCCCTGCAATTTGCTTGTTCCCTCTCTCTCCCTCCTGAGAGATTGTGAAGGACGACGATCCAATGTCGTCCGGCGGCGGCGGCGGCAAGCAGGTGCTGCTGCACGGCGACCTGGAGCTGACGATCCACGAGGCGCGGGGGCTGCCCAACATGGACGTGCTCTCCACGCTCCTCCGCCGCCTCTGCATCTGCCCGCCCAGTAGTCCACTATCATCATCATCCAACAACAACGACAAGAAGAAGAAGAAGAAGAAGCGCTCCGTGTCACGTGATTATTACGATGACAGCGCAACGACGACCCATCACCGGCACCGACATAATCATCGCCACAAGCCGCAGCCGCACGGGCACCACATCCTCCCGACCTCCGACCCGTACGCCGCCGTGGTGGTCCCCCCCCCCGACGTCACCCTCGCGCGGACCCACGTCGTCCGCAACTCCGAGGCGCCGCAGTGGTCCACGCGCGTCGTCGTGCCCCTGGCCCACGTGGCCAGCCACATCCTCTTCCAGGTGAAGGACGCCGACCATTTCGGCTCCGACCTCATCGGCGTGGCATACCTCGCCGCCGACGAGGTCGACGACAGTAATAATAATAATAACAAGTCCCGTGGCTGCCCCTGTACCGCCCCGACGGCCGCGGCACGCCCAAGCCCGACTCCGCCATCCGCATCTCCGCCACCTTCCACCCCGTTGCAGCATGCTTCTGGCGTGATGGAATCCCGGCCTACTTCCCTCTGCGGCGAGGCTGCGACGTGAAGCTGTACCAGGACGCGCACGTGGAGCAGCCAGCAGGGGGTGGTTGTTGGGAGGACCTGTGCCTTGCAATACTCAACGCGCAGCACCTGGTGTACATCGTGGGGTGGTCGGTGCACACGCAGGTGCGTCTGCTGCGCGAGTCGTCGATGTCGCCGGAGATGGAGGAGAAGGCGGCGGAGGTGCGGGCGATGGCGGGCGTGCGCGTGGAGGAGATGACCCTGGGGCACCTGCTCAAGTACAAGTCGCAGGAGGGCGTCCGCGTCTGCCTCCTCGTCTGGGACGACAAGACCTCCCACGACACCTTCTTCTTCCGCTCCGGCGGGGTCATGCGCACCCGCGACGAGGACACCAACAAGTTCTTCAGGCACTCCTCCGTCATCTGCGTGCTCTCGCCGCGGTACCCGAGCAGCAAGCTCTCCATGTTCAGGCAAAAGGTTTTCTTCTTACTTGTTGTTGTTTCATTTTCATTTACTTGGTGATCTCTCTCATCATCAGTCTGTGGTGCTGAAACGCCGCTTGCTGCAGATGGTTGGCACGCTGTACACGCACCACCAAAAGTGCGTGCTGGTGGACACGGCGGCGTCGGAGTCCACCCGCCGGATCACGGCGTTCCTGGGCGGGCTCGACCTCTGCGCCGGCCGCTACGACACGCCGTCGCACCGACTCTTCCGCGACGCCGACGACGATTCGAAGGGTCCCCGGCAGCCGTGGCACGACCTGCACTGCCGCATCGACGGGCCGGCCGCGTACGACGTGCTCAGGAACTTCGAGCAGAGGTGGAGGAAGGCAACCAAGCCCAGGGCCGCCGTCTTTGGGAATAAGACGCCGTCGCATCGGTGGAAGGACGACGCGCTGCTCAAGCTCGAACGCATTCCCTGGATTCTCAGCCCATACAATACTGCACGATCTGCTCCTGCTAATGGTGCTGCTGATGATGACAGGTTTCTCCATGCTCTAGCAGAGGACAACCCCGAGTGCTGGCACGCGCAGGTAACTAGTAACTCTTTTCCGGTCGTCATCATCATCTTTTTTTTTTCAAGAAGATTCTTCTGTCGAGTAGTAATAACTAATAATCAAAAAAAAAAATTAAAACAGGTGTTCCGGTCGATCGACTCCGGATCTGCCAAGGGATTTCCCCGAACATGGGAAACCGAGGAGATGGAGCAGTTCCACTTGCTCTGCGACAAGAACGTGGCGGTAGAGCAGAGCATCCACACCGCCTACGTCCACGCGATCCGTTGCGCACAGCGCTTCATCTACGTGGAGAACCAGTACTTGATCGGCTCCTCGTACGCGTGGCCGTCGTACCGGCACCCCGGCGCGAGCAACCTGGTGCCCATGGAGATCGCGCTCAAGGTGGCCGCCAAGATCCGCGCCGGCGAGCGGTTCGCGGCCTACGTCGTCATCCCGATGTGGCCCGAGGGGAACCCGGGGTCCGGCCCGGCGCAGGAGATCCTGTTCTGGCAGAGACAGACCATGGAGATGATGTACCAGGTGGTTGCGACGGAGATTCGGAGGTCGGGGTGGACCCAGCACCCGCAGGATTACCTCAACTTCTACTGCCTCGGCAACCGCGAGGTGGATCATGGGAACGACAACAATACCCATGAACCGTTGCCGCCGGCGAACGGATCCAGGCGACACCGCCGGTTCATGGTGTACGTGCACTCCAAAGGGATGATCGTCGACGACGACTACGTCATCGTCGGGTCAGCCAACATCAACCAGCGCTCGCTCGCCGGGTCACGCGACACCGAGATCGCCGTCGGCGCGTACCAGCCGCACCATCATCTGCAAAACGGCGGCAAGGTGTACGGGTACAGGATGTCGCTGTGGGAGGAGCACCTCGGCGTGCGGCGGCCGGAGATGGACCGGCCCGAGTCGCCGGAGTGCGTCAGGATGGTGAACCGGATCGCGAGGGAGAACTGGGCGAGGTACGTCTCGCCCGACGTCATGAAGCTGCAGGGACACCTCATGAGGTACCCGGTGCACGTCAGCGCCGACGGCAGGGTCTCGGCGCTGCCGGGGCACGACACGTTCCCGGACGTCGGCGGGAGGATCCTAGGATCCACCAACAACCTCCTAGACTACCTCACCATGTAATAATGTAAATGCTAGATTCAGCAACGGTATCCATAGCTCAGATTGTTTGCTCCATAACAAGAAGAAGCTACACTTTGAGGTTCTCAGGTTTCTGTCTCAATGAAGCGCTGTAATGTAAATGCTACATTCAGCAATGGTATAGCAAAGATTGTTTGCTCCTGAAGAGAAGCAGAGCAGCACTTGGACGATATACAAGCAGAGATGCAATTCGTGTTGCTTACTGTAGCATCCATCATCAAATTTAACATACGCTGATGACAATTTCGAGAAATTATTACACGGATGTAAAGGTTACATGCAACAAAAAAAGGTAGTGTGTCTGCTGTAACAATAACAACAGGAGATAAAAGGGTACAAATGATAAGAGGACAACCGTTCGTTGTCAGTTTGAAAAAAAAAAGAACGAAAAAATACAAGTTATATGGAGATGCGGGGTATCGATCCCCGTACCTCTCGCATGCTAAGCGAGCGCTCTACCATCTGAGCTACGTCCCCTCATGCTTTCAATTACCAAAAGCCTTATTACATCTTAGTAAGACGTTTGTGCACAGCACGCCGTACCTTTGCTTTCTGCATTTTCCCGCCGGCCGTTGTGTTAGAGCTCGTGCGTGACTCAAGAGACTCTCGTCGGTCGCGATGGAAAGCTCCCCGTTCGCCATCCAGAGCGCCGCCGCTCCCGCGCGTATGACCACTGTGTCCCGACACTACTTTGGAGGAGGCGCATCAGAGGATGACTACGACCTCCGCGTCGACATCATCGAGGTACGCCGCTTGTGACGAAGCTCGTCCCTCCCTCCCATGCGCGCCCGAGAACCACTGCTCTGCTGGGGTTGGGCGTTCCTTCCCAACTCTAATTGCTGCACAGGCACTGTTGGCGGTTGGTTACTTGGTAGGGGGTCGATGCACGGATGCAGGGCACTTGTTCGATGAAATGCGGCAAAGTGCTTGGCGGTGTTACCTTGTGCATGTTTTTTTTTTTTTGTAGAAATCTAACATCACCAGTCGATCAGTTATACATCCCTGAACTGTTTAATTGTCTTCTGCTTGCACTGCACTTCTTTACATGTGATTTTCTTCTTTACCTGCTACTACTTCAAAGCTGTAGAGTCTTGTCCTGACGAGCTTCGTTTGGTTGATTCTACAGAATATTGAAGAGGACTACGGCATGTTTGTCTGGCCATGCAGTGTCATTCTCGCCGAGTACGTGTGGCAGCAGAGATCACGCTTCTCTGACTCCAGGGTGGTTGAGGTGCGTCTCTATTTTTTGCTAGGCTAGGCTAGGCTACCCCCTCAAAGTTTACTGCAATAGCTATCGGCTTTATGATGTATCGTTATTTTGTGGTTTCACTGAACGGTCTTGGCTCAAAGACAAAGTCCCAATTCCTAACACTATTCTACATGTTTTGACACTATGGAATACCACGTTTCAGTAATGAAAGTAGAAAGACCACAACAAAAATTCCCCCTTTCAATTTCCAAGAGTGACAGTGTTAATTATAACATTCTGTACAAATTTCTAATTTTCAATATGTGACTTACAGGTTGGTGCTGGAACCTCACTACCAGGATTAGTAGCTGCAAAGGTTGGAGCAGATGTCACACTGACTGACATTGCACACAATACAGAAGTAAGTTTTAATCCATCTTAACTAGGAATCCTTATCGGTCGATTCAGGAGTAACTGTTTTATGTTTCAATGAGTAGGTGCTGAACAACATCAGAAAGACATGTGCTCTCAACGATGCCAACTGCAATGTATGGTTTCATTTGAAGATAAGAATTTTACATGTTACTACATTCTATACCACAATCTGAAGCTTACAATTACAAAATGGCATTGCAGGTATTGGGACTTACCTGGGGAGATTGGGATGAACCTATATTTGATTTGCATCCTGACATAATTCTTGGAGCTGATGTGCTTTATGATTCAGCAAGTGAGCTACTTTTCTATTATGTTCAATAAGTTACTGGTATACGGGTGATAATATGGAGTAGTGAATATGTGATGGCCAGTTTATCTTCATTGCCTACCCCTTTCTGTTTGCAGATTTTGACAACCTATTTGCGACAGTTAGTTTTCTCCTGGAAAATTCTCCTGGGGCAGTATTCATAACAACATACCATAATCGCGGGTAATCTTTTGACCCCTTTTACTTTGAATAAGCATTGCATGCAGGCTATATTTATACATGTCATTTGGAATTTTCTATGCAGCGGTCATCATTTAATCGAATTTTTGATGGTGAAGTGGGGCTTGAAGTGTCTGAAACTTCTTGATGGTTTCTCCTTCCTGCCATCATGCAAAGCCGTGTCACTACAGGGAAACATTCAGCTTGTTGAAATTGGACTCGACAAGGAAAAACATAAATGACCCTCAGATGATGTAACTGTGTTAGTTTAGTGTTCTACTGAGAAAATATGTCACTGTTTTTGTGATGACTCATGTTTCACGCGTAAGGAGTTGACAGACAGCATCCACAGCCAGGAAGTATAATGGAATTTTCAGTCCTTCACTTCATACAAGCATGTGAATTAGGTAGTTCACGAGCAATGCTATGTTAAGTGACCCATTCCAAAATTTGTACAGAAGGCTTTGATTCATTCTTTAAAAAGTTCTTTTTTTATGATGATTCTGCATGCATTGTACTACGGATAGCTTATGCAAGCTGAAACAGAAGGCCACTGGTAACGTGCAGTCCAACCTTCTGCACACTCATTGGCCCAGCTGTACAGATCACGCACAGATGTACTGTGTGCTGCCTCATTTTGTGTACTATGGATAGATTGTGCACGAATCATTCGATTCTTGCTTATTTAACTTGTGAAGTACAATAATCTTCTATGAATGACATAAATCTGAATGAGATTATTGGTTTTATAAATTGTAGAAGCACATCAGCTGTTACATTAGGAAAGTGATGTGCAGTTACAAACTATTGTATCATTGCATCTCAATTTCCCAATAAAATATGTCATTCAAACATTGCCGGTGCCTGTATCGTACTGTCTAACAATGCCCAAACAGAAACTTCCTAATTATGGTTAATACAGGGACTCCATGAGCACAGTATCAGTACCACCAGAGATGCCATCAAAGCCATGAACCGCTGGTTTCATGTCAAAATTCCTGCATGGACAGAAAAATAAATAAATTGCACACATGAAATTTTGCAAGAAGACAAAATGACTATCCTATAAATATTCAGACAAGTTGTTGGGAAACGCTGTTATGAAAGCATATGGGTAAACATATGTTCATTGGTACCTTTTGAGTTTCAGTATACTTCTCTCAACTTCTTCTAGTCCTCATAACTAAGAAAATTATCTTTAATTTTGAGCCAGTCAGCAGGTTTTGGCTGAAAGATTCCTATATAGCCTTCTCTGTCAGCCTAGCATCAATAGAGAGATGATAAGTATACAAAGAGTCAACAAAATACAGATACTTTGTTAGATAACATGGCATACTCACAGAGGTATTAAGAAGATCTGGTTGTTTGATCAATCTATCATTTATCTCCAAAAGTGATCCTTTCACGCAGCATCTATCAAAGATTCACATCAGTAACACCTCAGTGCAGAAGCCAAAATGAAACATACTGTATTGTAAGATCAAGGGGACCAACCTCACAATAAAACATTTATCCTTTGCGAAAACTTTGCACAACGCTGAGTTTTCTTGCAAATGTTGTGCATTCTGGAATGTAAAATCAGCATCAGTTCATGCTACCATCTATTTAACCAATCAGGAAACATGATTTAAGAAATCTTGTTACCCTTTTGCGTTTCCCTGTGACTTTCCTATCACTGCGATCTGACTTGCCGACATTGAAGTCAACAGCAGTTATTCCTCCTTCCTCTTTAAATGCAACATGGGCTGGAGCTAAACCAACCACACACAATCTAAGATTTTTAGGAAAAAGGAAGCAACCATAAGATTGGTCCAGCAAAAATTTCAATATGCACTAGATTAGAAAACAGGGTGGCATTGACACTAGTCTTAACTAGAATTACAGCAGAAAACCTAACACAAGAACTGATCATTTGTCTGCAAATAAAAGCAATGTCACAACTACGTAACTTCAGCACATTCTTAAGTTACTTTTAAGAAATAACACAAAATCCATCAACAAATATTTAACTTCTTAAATTAGAAGCTTAGAATTGACTTCTTCAATTGAAAGCCTACCCGTTTGGATGACGGTAAACATATTGATCATGTCCTGGATTGGGAAAATCTGCACAAAAACAGTGATAGAGTCAAATCAGAGTATTGTACTGATTGAAGCTGAGTTCTGGAAGCAGTAGATATTCTGACTCAGCATGATAACATAAAGTTCTTAACATACAGGAGGTGCAACAAGAATTTTTTCCGCAATTGTAAAATCCAGGATCATTTTTTTACTACTTATTAGTAGGACAGATAAGTATCTTGAAAAATTAAGTTTGATGCTGACAGTCTCCACAATGATTGAGTAAACCAAATCCATATCCAAAAATTTCAATACGTGCCTAATGGATCAAATAACAAAGAACATCATACCACCCCAGATGAAGAAGTCAAACTTCAATAAAGAGAAAAATGACCATTTGGAGAATACACTAGACAAATGAGGTGAGAGTCCAAAGATAAAAGCTCATCTGTAAGTTATTACTCTATAAGGCAATGGCTGAACTAAGAAATAATAGTACAGAGGCAAACATTTTGAAAGCAACAATAACACACTAAAAACAAGGTTCTTTCCTCACCTTCCATAGCCTAAAAAAGATGACAAGTTTCACTTTCTAAAAATATATATACTCCAAATTGCAAGCTGAAAATCTTTTACGCCTATCAAGTACTCGTCCGTTCTGAAAATAGTGTGGTTCCGACCAAACAATATGACTTGCGGCCAGTACAAATTGGCTGTCGGAAACGACAGTATTACCAGAACGGAGGAGTATGAACTTAAGCCTATTACCTGCGACGTAGAAGCGCGTGAAGTTGGCCTGGACGGCGGAGAGCGGCAAAGGCGGGAGGTCGGCAGCGTCGGGGACGATGAGGGCTCGGGTCTCTTCGTCGACAGCGGACTCCCGCAGAGGGGTCTTGTCAAGTGTCGGCGGCTCTAGGTCTGCAGGCTCCCCCGTCATTAGTGGAGTTCTTGGGCCTCGATCCGGCGAAGAGCTTGTTGGCTCGGCGGCGGCGGCGAGACAAGAGACTCGCAAGTGCGAGGCGCGAGGTGAGGGGCGGAGAGGCAGAGCCGTCGTACTCGTACCTGGGCCAGGCCAGCCATCCAGACGTCCATGGGTTGGATTGATGGCCCAAGCAGCTTTCGTCAGGTTTAATTTTACAAGCATATCAATACTTCTATCTTATAGTCACGAACCCATCAAATACCATAACTATTTTCGACTAAAAAAAATGAGAGTTGCTAATTTTCAATTGACTGAAAGATTGGACAATTTTCAATTGCCTCTTTGAGTCATTGGATCAAGATCCGATGATTTATAATTATTATATAGATAATCCTATAAAAGAGAAGATCAAAACACAAAGTAACAAACTATTAACTGGAAGCTTTCAATTGATTAAAAGCTAAGAAATATGAAAAAAAAATATGATAACTATTTTAGAGACCCATCATCACTATGTAGTTTCACAAAACCATCGCACTTTTTTTACTTATATACACTACACGTAGTGATCATGGCAAGGCAAACATCATCAGAACTAACAAGGAGAGATAGGAAGCAGAGACGTCATGTTGAAAACATGATAAAGGTATTCTCTCTCCACTGGCATATCATGATTCAGATGAGGTACGTGTGAATAGAGTTTCATCAGATTTTGCAGTTCTTCAGAAACTTATAGCTTAATGAATAATCATTGTTCTACGTACTGTCACTGAACAAACGGGAAAAGAATAAGAAATAGAAACGAGAAATTCCAACACACAAAAGAATAAACAAAGACACTTTAGCTATTTAACCAACACACAACACAATTCACAGCTAGTTATGATGAAAATCCCGTTTATTAATTACTTGATGATGGTTGGTCCCTTGTTGATGGAGCTAGCTATATAATAGCAGCAGGTGAAAAAAATTAAAGGTGGTAAACAGTAATCAGCTAGGCGAGGTATTGCAGGAGATGGTTGTAGCCGGCGTAATGATCCTCAGATGGCGGCTGGGCGTCCATGTTATTGACGGCGTCGGGCTTGACGTCGTGGACGACGGCGCTGGTGGTCCCGACGGACGACCAGCTGACAACGCCGGCGGGGTAGGAGGAGAAGTAGACGGAGGAGGAAGACTCCCTGGTGACCTGGAGCAGCGAGTCCCTGACCCTCTCCGCCTGCACGGCCACCTCGTTATCCTTCCTCTGCACGCGTAGGACGTTGAGCACGAGGGTCTCGTGTGACGTCACGTTGACGTTGGTGACGTCGAGTCCCAGGGCGGCGACGGCGTCCATGAGCTGCACGAAGCGGCCGGGCTTGCGCTCGCAGAGCACCTGCAGGAAGAACTCGTTGGCTTCCACCTGACGCACCTCCACCTGCGGCTCCATGTCGTGCCCCTTCTCCTCCTCCTCCTCC
The DNA here is from genome assembly GCA_032690845.1 of Eleusine coracana subsp. coracana. Classification (NCBI taxonomy): domain Eukaryota; kingdom Viridiplantae; phylum Streptophyta; class Magnoliopsida; order Poales; family Poaceae; genus Eleusine; species Eleusine coracana. Next base: position 753,312 of record CM064420.1, read on the forward strand.
TCCTTCTCCTTCTCTTCCTGCTGCTCTTGACGACGACCCCTCCTCTTGCTGCCGGCCAATTGCTGGTGGTGGTGGCTCGAGGAGTCGTCGTTCTCCAGCCCCACCATGCTCGCCGGCGGCGGGTGGTCCAGGAGCACGTCCGGCGGCGCGTCGTTGTTGTTGGGGTCTTCCAGCTCCTCCTGCAGCGCCTTCACCTGGTTCTGCAGGCCCACGATGTAGTCGATCGCGTCACCAAGAATCGACGCACGGTCCATCTGCTCGTCACACTCGTGATCAACAATAATAATAATGTTCAGATAATAATCATATTACTGTATGTATGTTGATTGATTGATGGAACAATTGATCAGAGATTGCACGCAGCACCTTTGTGATGTTTGGTACCAGGGACCTGAGCGTGTACAGCCTGTTGTTGAGCTTCTTCCTCCGGTTGCGCTCCGCCACAAGGTTCTTGCACTGCTGCCGCTTCCCGCCGCCCTTCCCCTCGCCGCCCTGCTCGCCGTCGACGTCGTCGTCGCCCTCCAGGTTGCACCCCTCCGACCCCGACTCGGCTCGACCGGCCGCCGCCTGCTCCTGCTGCGCCACCGCCGACGCCGACAACGGCTCCTCGCTTCCGCCCGCCGCCGCGTACTGCTGCTGCTGCCACCCGCCCGCCGCCGCAGCCGCCAGGAACGGGTCCACGTCGCCGGCGTCGAACAGGTTCAGCGACGCCGCCGCGTACATCCGCTGCTGCGTGTCCGCCGCCTCGCCGGCGTCTCCCCAGGCGAAGCCCGGCGGCGGCGGCTCACCCCACGCCTGATGCACTCCCTCGTCCCTTTCCCCGCACTGCGCCATCACCAGCTCGGCCATCTGCTCCTCCTCCGCCATCTGCACCAGTCCGGAGAGCATTCATTCACGATGTTGCATTTTATTTGGGAGCTAGGGATCGAGCATGCGAAAATGCAAAGGCCGTGGCTGTTGCGTGCTATTAACCCGCGACGTTTTGGCGTCGTCGTTGCCTCACGCACAAGCCGTGTGTGCCTAAGCCTAACTACTTCCAGCCTAACAGAAACGGATCACCAAAACCAATCCTAAATCGATCTTCAGATTAAGTTTTTATTATTATTTTGAAGCAAAAAACGATCAATGTTCAGTGCATGCTTACGTATCTGGACGCCACGAGCTCCACGAGGCCGCCGGCCACCGGCACCAGCAGCCGCGTCATCGGACTGCCACCTCCCGCCGCCGGCTCCTGCATACACATGACTACTTGATCAGCAAGCAGTTTTTTTTTTTTTGGAAGTGAGATCAGCAACCAGTTCGATCGATGCTCAGCTCAGGCAGTGACAACTGAATGAAAAAATTGTGCTGCTTACACTAGTGGAGTATTTTGCTGCCACCTCTGTCACGCAGCTGCTCTGCCAAATCGGCTGGTTCGACACCATGGCTTCGGCATGCATCCTGACCGATTCATCACCATGTACAGTAAAACATCAGGGATTAGCATCTGAATGTACCAACGAAACGGTTAATCAATTCATCCCAAGTCAGAGTGGAAGAAGAAGAAGAATCGCTGCAACTACACTACTACTACTTACTTACCCTACGGATGAGGAGTCCAGTGAGATCGATGACGGCAGGTCGCCAAGCGCTGAAACCTGTGCCTCAAACTCGCTGCTGCAACAGAACCCAGCCATCTCCAAGAACCTGCAATTTGTGCCAGAGAAACACTGATTCAGCACACTACTACTATAGCACATACAGTAGTAATAGTGAGTCGTTGTCAGATTCGGCACTATACCTCTGGTCAGGTGACAGCCTCCAGTAGATGCAGTAGTCCCAGGCGTCCGCACCAACAAGAGGCCTCAACGCAGCCTCCACACTGGAGCCTCCATTGCCGGCGGCCACGGCCATGAACTGCTGATCTCCTCCTCCCATGGCACTACTCAGGCGCAGTGAGCTGTTCCTAGGTGTAGCAGACCATGTATTGTAAGCGTCAGTTGCATGCTGCTGTAAGCGAGTAGGCATGGACAAGAGTTGCTTTCCTGTTGTCAGGGATAGGATCTGTTGATGTCATAGTGTGAAAAAGTCTACTTTCATGCTAGGGCATATACAATCAAACCCAGTCGACTTTTTCGTACTCAGTGGCATCTATTACAGTAAGACATACATGATCACAAATTCATACTACTACTTGGAATAGATAACAAATTCAACACTCTTGTTTTTTAGCATTGATCGATGTCTGGACTGAACAAGTATATAAACACGAGTAACTTTTAGTAGAAAAAACGAAAGAAACAAAGATGAACCCTTGTGTTGTGGATTCACTTGGATGATGATGATACTGTCTAAAGTCCTGCCTAGGTAATCGTCGACAATGAGCAGAGAAAAAACAAAGCTACCTTTCCGGCTTCCAGGTGACCTGTCTCTGAACGCGGTGACGAAATATGGCAATGATTCAGCAGAGGGAAGGAAGTGGAATCAGCTGAAAGCCATTGCTAACTGAAGAATCATTTCTATTGCAGGACTGTCGCGTCATGTGTGTACTGTATCTCATATATAGCGGTAACCGTCAGTACAGATGTGCCTCTTCTCTGAATCGCCCTTGGGTTCTTCCATAAAACCGATTTCTTTATTGGTGAAATCTTGGGATCAACTGAAAGAAAACCATGTGCCCTACTCAATTAGTATGCCTATATTGTTGTGAAGGCTGTTATGAGTAGGTCAGTTGCAAGAAAGGCGTGAGCGTAGAAATCTGCATATTGTATACCTGCTTACGCGTCAATAACCTGCACGTATCCGTTTCTTAAAATAAAAAAAAAGACTACACGTATGATGTATCATGGGAATCAAATGCCCAGGCCGTCTATATGTCAGGCACCATGAAGGAAGTTGAAACTATTTGTTACAGAAAAAAATCAGGGCTTAAAATCCTAAAAATAAATCTCCACCGAATTGATTCAAATGGGCATTCGAATAAAAAAAAAGAGAGAGAAAGGAAATGGCTCAAATGTTCAGGGGGGCAGAGAGCCTTTGGTCCCTTCTCAGTGGCAGCACAGCAGACGCAAGAGGTTGTTGGAACGAAAAAGATCTTAGCTGGTGATATATTTGCTGATGCAATGTCATGCATCCGATCAGAGTCATCAGCCCAACAGGGACCAGAAAGGGACCGGCACAACATGAAGGATTGTGGCGAGATATATCAAAGGAGACAAGAAGAGGCAATAGAGTTTATTTATGTTGCATGCCTTGCATGTAAGAGCAGCAGGCAATATATATTCTGGTGTTTCAGAAATAGCAGAGGTTCTCAGGAAGAAGTCTCTCTCCTCCACAACTGAACAAGAAAGTCATTATGTGCAGAAGTAGTAGGAATATGTTTGTTTTTCATTTTTGGGGAAAGAAAGTGCTATGTTGAGATTGGCATATATGTTGTGCAAATTGAAAGGAGATGACTTGAACAATCTCAGAGAAATAAATACGTCAAGGTGTTTAAAGCCAAGTCTTTCTTTATTTGTTACCTCAGCAATTAGCGCATGATCAAGGTGATTAACCGTTGCAGGGTCCTGCTCATGAACATCAAGCCACAACTAGATTCCAAACTGTATTGTGAGTTCTATGTCAGTTTGCATCAGCAAGACGCCGAGAGTTGCTTTCCGGTCCCTCTAGAACATTACTATTACAAAGAACAAAGAGATTACCCGTTGCAGGGTCCTGCATACTGCTATATACAGTATATGATTTCGTGTTCGAGATTCCACTTGTGATAAGGTAGAATATTTCGACAGTTCGATCTCATAAGCATATCAAGAGCAGTCGTTTGGCCCATCTTGGACTTGGAGGCAAAGACGATTTTTTTCCCGAAATCTTCTCATTTTCTAATTCCTGGCTTCCTGAAGCATATTCTTCTCTGCATATCTAAACGGCGTGCCGTTCTCAGGGATGTGATTGGTCGGCACATTTCATCAATTTGCTATCATGAATTCACCAACCGGTGTCTTCGTAGCCGTTGATTTCTTTCTAGTACACCTCGCGCCACCGGCGGTTGCAGCTTCTGCGCAAGCGCATTGATGTTTGTGTTTCTCTTTGATATTTGATGAAGTTCTAACAAAGCTCAGCACGTTCGTATACTTCTCTGCTTTCACAGAAGAAAACATATATTACATACTTATATATTGTTAAGCTCCGCTTCAGGCAATGAATCAGATGCTTATTGTTCTATGATACCGTCTTCCCACATATCCGAAAATGCAAATATTTATACAACTAGGGACTGAGTGGCAAATAATTAGCTTCCTCTATGTTGATTTTGGCTACTCCAAGCTTGACTTAAACTCACGCATTGAGAGAACTCGAGGCCATTCTTCGAAACTTCTGGAGATTCTTCGTAGACATTCAATTCGTACTTTTAGACTGTTCCTTTTTTTTTTTGTCCAGTTTCATTTCTACGGAGTACATGGAGGGAGCAGATTCCACAAACCAAGCCATCAGTTTCTTTGTTAAAGTTTTACGCTACCTTCTCCCACTTGCACTTTCCCTTTGGTCGTCAGATTCTACACTCTTCAGCTTTCAGCCCTAGCTTCATTACAAGCAACGTAATACAAGTGCAAATGCGCAACAACTTCTTTAAGCTTTTGTGGAGAATATTAGGTGCGATATTATCATTGTTTACCATTATATGTCTGGCTTTATTCCATCTCATTCAAGAATCAAATGCTATTTGACCAAGGTTCTTTCTCTTTCGGCGGCCAAGAACAAAATTGTGTATATATATAGGCCTGGGGAAGCTCCATCCCTGAACATAACATCGAAACACACAGGTGCCGTTAATTCTTCCACTCGTGAGCTTCATCAGATCATCAAGCCACACTAAATTAGTACAAGAGATGGCTCTCAGGAGAATAATCAAGGAGCTCAAGGACCTGCAGAGGGATCCACCAACTTCCTGCAGTGCAGGTGATACTCCATGCATCTAAATTTGATCTTGACATGATATCATAAAAAAGGAAATTCAAATAAGACTGCTCTTGGATTCTGACGGATGGTTTGATGTGGTTGCGTGTTTTCTTTCAGGCCCTGTGACTGATGACATGTTCCATTGGCAAGCGACCATCATGGGGCCCAACGACAGCCCCTACTCTGGGGGCGTGTTCCTTGTTACTATCCATTTCCCCCCAGATTATCCATTCAAACCTCCCAAAGTGGCGTTCAAGACGAAGGTGTTCCATCCCAACATCAACAGCAACGGCAACATCTGCTTGGACATCCTCAAGGACCAGTGGAGCCCAGCTCTGACAATATCAAAGGTGAGCACATTCCAACCTCTACTCTGCTTACTTGTTCATTTTGAACAACCTAGAAACTGAAACAGATTACTGCCAGGTTCTGTTGTCGATTTGCTCACTTCTGACGGACCCGAACCCGGACGATCCACTGGTGCCAGAGATTGCGCACATGTGCAAGACTGACCGGCTGAGGTACGAGTCCACTGCAAGGAGCTGGACGCAAAAGTATGCCATGGGCTAGAAGATAGCTCACACAGCATGATGAAGCAGAGGGAAGCCAGTATCATTAAGAAATGTCATCATATTTGTCCATTGCAAAATAAGGTTTCGATAACTAGGGCTAGATCAAGCAGAGAGTTGAGGATTCGCTCTGTGGTGCATCAGCATCACAAACATCCTCTTTGGTGAACAATAACAGCATGCAGTTTTGATAATCAATTTTATCTTCTCCAACAGCCTCTTAAATCAGAGGGAATTGGCAAAATTAGATAACGAGTGTAGAAAATTCAAATCCAACTAAATCGCCGTTCGCCTCGGCAATCCCGCGCGCACGCCCCCTCCTGCGGTCCTGCCGCGTGCGCTCTCCAGTTCCCGCGCGCCTCGCCCTTCTCCAGCTTATTCAGATTGATCGTAGGCTAAAACGAAAGGGCTATCTTCAACGATGGAAACCTAAATGGAAGACTCAAATGACCAAATAGATCTGCCTGAGCTTGAAGAAAGGAGATCCAAAAACTTCCAATCTCCAACGGATTCCCCTTTTCGTACGGCCGCCGCCACAGCCGCAGTCACCCACCCACACACACACACACACACTTTCATCCCCTCGGTTATCGTGTAGTACATGGCAGCCGGAGGCTTTGATGCGGCTTGCGCTGAGTATAGTCCATTGGCATTGTCTACAAAGTCCCGCTTCCGTTTCTTTACCACGCAGCGACCCAACAGTGAACTCATAATAAGATTGCTATTACCATGAGGACTGTGTTGTGCACCAGTCAAATAAATCAACAAACAAAGGATTTTATAGTACCTAATTCACTTCAACAAAACGCAGAAAGGCTAGATTGCCACACATGATATCGACAACAGATCAACACAAAAGGTTCGCCTATCAGATACATCTCGCTGCTCTCGCCGATCCAACCAAAAGCACAGTCAAGGTTAAGGGCTCGCCGTGCCGAAATCAGTCGTAATAGCAGCGATCAGTTTGTTCAAGATTACTGGTGTTTATGCAGTATAAGAAGACAGCAACAACAGTGTACTCTAGTCGATATCATAACAATAAGCAGTTGGCACGAGCGACATGCACGTGTGACTATTCAACTACAAGAACCAATAATTGAGGAAATGACATCATGTGTTTACTGTACATTATGTATTCTGCAGAGCAATAATTCAAGAAGCCACTCGCAATCAGCAGGAGGAGAAATGGTACTCGATGCAATGAAAAAGAAATAAAGATGACCGGAGGAAAATGGGATTGTGAGATGGGGTCGCTAGAGATTGCCAATGCCCAACATCACATCATCTGGAACAGGTCGCAGAATAGCAGAAAAAATTGTGCCGCATGAGAGATGTCGCCGTTGTGTGTTGGCAACACGAGGAAGACGATCAGTCACCTGGCAACGTGATTGCTCCAACATCGGCGCGCGGTGGTCTATGTCGAGGTCGTCGAATGAGATAGATCGGTACGCTCGGGAGAAAACAAACGCAACAGAAGCGATGGAATATATGTCAGCAGAATTGAATGCCTAATAAATCTTACCATTTCCGATCGTAAAAAGTAGAATGGATCTTCTCTCCTTTTCCTCATCCCCACTGCTGCGCCCATTCGTGACCTCGCTGCGACCTTGTCACCTTGACGCTGTTGTCCGGCCGTAGGTGAAGACGGCAGACGGTGGAGGACCTGTTTGTTGGTCGAAGGCGGCGTATTGTATCACCCTCAATCGCAGCGTCGCGTTGTGCGAAATGGAGAAAAGGGGCGATTGACGTACGGTTGCGTGTGATTGACGAAGGATGCGTGCGTGTGTAGAGGTCGGAGCTTGTAGGCTAGCCACCGGTGAGAAAAAAAAAAACAAGACTGGGCTTTGCAATTGAACTGCCGTAGTGCGTAAAAGGTTTTGTGACATTGTATCACACCTATATATGTCAGAAGACTAAGGACCCGGGACTTCATCCAACGATGGAATAAAAAAGATTAGATTAGATCAAGGACAGATAATAATAGTGGGTAGAGAATCACAAGTGATAAATAGATAGTACAGTATAACATTGTATCACACCTATATATGTCAGACTAAGGACCCGGGAGGAATAAAAAAAGATTAGATGAAGTTGAGATCCATCATGATGGGCCGTCTCACATCACATGACGGGGTAGACGGGCCACCTCGCGATTCCGCACAGCCCTCCATTGTTTGTGTTCACTCCCCGCTGAAGAAAAACATAGCCATCATGTGATTGAAGTCGTTCCGTATTGGTTTCCCGTTATTGGCCGTTCCGTATCCAACCAGCAGCATCATGTGATTGAAGTCGCTGGCGCAGGGTCCGTTGTAGATATCGCCAGCTTTGTAGTTGTTGATAAAAAAAGCTCTGTCGAGAGCAAGACTTACCGCTATTGGTTGTCGGGCAACCGCCGCCATGAGGGCCCTCTCAGAATTATCTTCCGTGCGCGCCCAATCAGTGATCTTTGCCGCATAGTTCTTGAGCTTCGCTTCTTCGCAGGTGCCTTCTGTACCCGTGTACGGGTAGTTTGCTTCTGAAGTTATACCACCATTGCGTATCACCCACTGAAAGGCCTGTCGGGCGGACCTCTTATCCACATGTCCACAATCAATCAACTGCTGCGCTGAGAGGGCCTCCAGCCTGCCGGTTTTAATATTTCTAAGAGTGTGTTTGGTTTGGCTGTGCCTGTGAAAAAAGATGCTGTGGGCTGTGGGCTGTGAAAAAAGCTGCTGTGAGATATGAGTTGTGAAAAAGCTGAAAGCCGTTTGGTGAAAACGGTTGTGAAAAAGTGACCGTAAGCTGATAACTGTAAAATAATATGTTATTCATTCAAATTTACATGCAATTTAAAAGCTTAATCTTAATTTGTTTAGAATTTTCATTCTACTACATATTTTCTAAACTTAAAAAGTTTTTAAAAATTTTAAAGTTTTTTAAAAATATAAAAAGTTTTTTGAAAAGTTAAAAATTTTCTTTAAAAGTTATTTAAACTTTCAAAATGTTTTTACAAATTCAAAAAGATTTTATTTAAAACAACAATTGAAAACTTTTTTAATATATATATATTATATTTATTATTTATAATATATAATATATTTATTATTCATAATATATATGAATATTAGAAATAATACATATATAATATATTCATACATACATATATATATATATTATATATAATATTCATATATGTATGTAAACATTATATATATATATATATATGATATAATATAATGTATATATAATATTTGTAATATATATATATATATATATATATATATATATATATATATATATATATATATATATATATATATGTGTGTGTGTGTGTGTGTGTGTGTGTATGAATATATGTTTTACATGTATATATATTTTTATGTCTATGTATATATGTATGAGAGTAATTTCTTTAAACTTGTGGAAGCCAAAACCACAAAAAGCACCTCTTAACCTACTTTTGGAAATGAACTAGCCAAAAGCTGCTTTTAGCTTTGGCTTTTTCTGACAGCCAACCCCTTTGGTTGGCTTTCTGACTTTTCTAAAAAGCCAAAGTCAGAAAAAGCCCAACCAAACACACCCTAAGTACTTCTATGGCGCCTACTGCGGCAAATGCCCAACATGCACCTGATGACCAACAAACCATACAAGTAGGGTATGAGTAATACTAACATCCATTTTCATTTTCTTTTTTTTAACCCAAAAAAGGAAAGGACCACCCTGAGTTAAATATCACAAATTGAAGAAACAAATGATTAAAAAACTCATATATAATATAATATAATATATAAAGTTCGATCATCACTCGAGTTAGTTTTTATAAGCAAAGTTTCAAACATATTTTGTAGTATGGTAAAATAAAATGGACATCAAATTTTATTGCAGTATGTAGACAATGAAAAGAGCAGTCGGTACATCATGAACCGTGTTTTCCTATTGAACATACTATGACCATAAGTTTATTTCAATCTAAAAGTCAATAAAAGTCATAGTAACTTGAGTTTTATTATATACAACAACATCAACATGAAGTAAAGTGCATATATATATATATATATGAAAAAGTTAGGCTTCACGATGAATTCAAATAATGGCGCAAATTTTGTAACATAACTATCAACAACTTTTTATAAGTTTATTATACTCCCTATTAGCGCAAATTTACCAGCATCAATACTAGGTTAGGGATGTTTCATTTCATGTGCACTAAATTTTAGTCATGTCCCGTTGAATAGTGGAATACTAATTAAAAATAATAAATATAGATTAATAACAAAACTCGTTCTATAACCCTCTAGGCTAAATGATAAAATGAATATATTAAATCTAATTAGATTATAATTAGACAATGTAATGCTGCAGTAAATATTTCATACTGATGACTTAATTAAGTTTAATAGAATTATCTCACAAATTAGCCTACAATTATGTAATTAATTTTATATTTAGTATTTAATAAATGATTAATATAACAAGTGTATAAGACTGTCCGTGAGAACGGTAAACAAAAAGAGCAATTGCATCAGAGGACCTCTTTTCTATCCTAATGTCAAAAACGTACCTCTTTTTCAAATTTTACAAAATTAGACATCTTTTTTGAAATTGAAGCAAGCATTCGCTAGAAAAAAAAAAGTTTATTGAGCCGAGGGAGTGCCAATACGTCAGGCTATCTCCAACGGTGGAAACCCAAATTGAAGATCCAAATGACCAAATAGGTGTTCGTGAGCTTGAAGGAAGGAGATCCAAAAACTTCAATCTCCAATGGAGACCCCTTTTCTCGCCTTGTGTTTGCGTCAGCTGCCGTCTTTGCCTTACGCCTCCACAGCTGCAGCTGACCAGCGTTGCTGTCGCTGCCTTCGTGCCGCCACAGGTGACACCCTCGTGCTCCGGCCGGCCCTCCGCCGCTGCCCTTGGGTCGTTGCAGCCCGGTGCTTCGGCCGACGTTGCCCCTGCGCCGCCTCGTGCTTGCGCGGGCGGGCGGATGCGGCGGGCGGACCCCAAAGTGGAGCTTGAGCGACCGGGCGGGGCGTGGATGCGGCAGCCGGTGCAGGCGGAGTGGCCGGTAGGGAGGCGCCGGCGAAGCGGAAGAAGGCGAGCGCGAGGGCGGGGGTCGGGGGAGAGCGCCTTGACGACCTCAGAGGCCTCATCAGCAGTGAGGTGGTGGGAGCAGAGGTAGTCCGCGAGGTCGAACAGTAGGGATCGAAGGGGAGGATGGGGAGCGGAGACGAGGTGCCAGCACGCGGATGGGTCGCGGAAGAAAGTGATGCATTTGTGGATCGCGGGTGAGAGCTGATGTAAAATTGGTCTCCGGTTTAGATCACCCGTTGAAGACCTGTTTTGCATGTTTGAAGACCTAAAATGGATATGGGTCACCATATGGGTGATCCGTTGAAGATAGCCTCACCCATCGGATTCCTCGGATATGTTTAGGATACCTATCTGCGCCGTATTGTAGCAGTTTCTGGATGGTGTATCTGATGCATAAATGTTGTGGTTAAATAAGAAAGTATAATAAATAATTCCTCGGATGTGTTTAGGATACCTATCTGCGTCGTATTGCAGCAGTTTCTGGATGGTGTATCTGACGCATAGATGTTGTGGATAAATAAGAAAGTATAATAAATATTTGCATGTGTGTATATAGCAGCAATAATTATATATGGTAGGAATACTGTTGGTACATATTTGGATCCTCTGATCCTTCCTAAATTAAAACATTTTGTTGGGTCCTCGCTTTATTTATATTTTATATGATAACAAATAAAATAAATAACTTTTTAGCTAGCTATTCCTCCTGTGAGGACGGGTCGACGACCTGACCCGCGAAGACGACCACTCCGCTACGCTCCTCCTTGATGAAAAACAGGAACGGGTGGTCTGCGATGAAGTCGACGACAGGGATAGGCTCAGGGTCATCCATGGCAAAGCCTAGGATTTGTAAACCCGTGCCAGCCGCGGCGACGGTGCCTTCCTCGTTGACATGAACCAAGCATTGGTGGATGATGGAGGGAACCGAAGACGATGTCGTCGTCGTATGTGGTCGTCTGCTTCATCGTCATCAAGGTCCAGCATCTGGCTCAATCCATCCAATAAGAGATTATTACTACTAGTCGTCAGGAGGTCGAGTCCGAGGCCTGCAAGCAGGCTGGAGGCTTGCACCTTGAGAGACGTTTTGAATCTCGGGAGCCTGAATTCTCCGACGAGCACTCGTTGTTGGGGCACGACTGCTTTCCCGTGAAGAAAAGCGGCCGAGTCGGAGCTCAGCTGGTCTACGAGCCGCCGGTCTTGTTCTCAAACCACTCGTTGATCTCTGCTCTCGCTTCCTCAGCCTACATTTATCGTGGATTATTATTAGATCCAATCCAATAATCCATGCAGCAAAAGAATTAAGCAGACTACTCTTAATTAATTATTGAGACAATAAACTATATATATATATATGATGAGATGGAATCATTTAAATCATCGATCGTATCGTACCATGCCTCTAAAGGAGACTGCTCGTGCCTCCGCCTTGTACTTGGAGGTGGCCGTGGACGCAAAGGCAGGCTTGAGGTTGAGCGATGAGTCCACCCAGACGCCCATGGCGCACCGGACCTCGGGCGGCCTGGACGCCTCCTCCTCGTCATCATCTTCTTCTTCTTCTTCCTCCTCGTCATCATCTTCTTCTTCTTCTTCCTCCTCCTCCTCATCATGAGTCGCAAGGACGTAGGAGGCTACCTTGAAGGCGAGGGCGGCATGAGCCTCTGCACCTGCGGGGCCGAGGAAGGAGACGATCTGCTCGCGCACGGCTCCCGTGGCTCCGGCCGCGAGGAGGGAGAGGATCGCGTGGAACGACATCTTCCTTCCTTTATCTGCAACAAACATACAGTATCATCGATCTTTGGATTCACGTTGTGTCTCCCAGTCCCAGCGTTTTGGGCTTCTCTTTTAATTATATTGAAAAAAACACATATATTAAACAAAATAATATAACTTCTCCCCATTACAACAACGACGCTTTGTCCGAGTGGTTAAGGCGTGTGCCTGCTAAGTACATGGGATTTCCCCGCGAGAGTTCGAATCTCTCAGGTGTCGGTTCTTTTTTTCCACCATTTTTTATTATACTCTAAGTTTTCTAATACCGAAGTCAAATTTAATCCACCTTCCGTCGTAGTCTAGCTGGTTAGGATACTCGGCTCTCACCGAGAGACCCGGGTTCGAGTCCTGGCAACGGAATTTATTTTTTTTTTTGTCCTTTTTTTTTTTAGTTGAGGAAACAACGGTTCTCCTTGGAAAGTTTACGGGTAGCTCAGCCAGCTACTATCGGAGCGAACAGCAATAAAGAACAGAGCACATCTACTATCAACTATCGTTTTACGTCAACCATGATGAAGCACCAGATGGCCAGCAATAAAGGTAATTAAGTAGGTTTACCATTTCCGGGCCCCAACTTTAGCGCCTTAGTTGTTAGTTCTACTTCCAGAAGTAGTTTATTTCTTAGGAACCGCAGTGATCAAACAAGACAAATGTATATTTATATGAACCATCTAATCAACAATATGTGACACCTAGACGTGTGCAGCACCAGCACGTCGACTCAGATAAGTTGTTGCCCACATTCAGGCTCGCCCAAAAAAAAAAAAAAAAAAAAAAAAATGTTGCCCACATGCCATGTATCGGTTTAGATATCACAACATCGGTAACAGATATTGCCTGTCGCCATTGCAATTTGTAAACATGCTCCCCATGATCTACATGGCGCCATGTTAATACTAACGCAAGCTGGAATTTCAGCAAAATCTTTTATCCAATCGAGCAACTCAGACTTAGGTGCCCAATTGACAAACAAAATGATACACACGTCCACAGATAAGTGAAAAACGGTGCACTTTTGCATACAACCACAATCAGATAAAGGGGGAACACAATCTTCCATTGAAGTAAAATGACGAAAAATAAACTTAGTGCGATTACATCATGTCTACTTATGAAACAGATAACAAGATATTTTTTGCTCAAACACGGGAAATACCTTCTAAGCAAGTTACCTAATTGCCACGACTTGTCAGTCACACGAGATAATCACAAGGCAGGAAGAAGAAAATCAAACAGATGGATCGTTCAATGCCTCGACAAAGAGAACTTGCTGCAGCTGTCGATAAACCTAGGGGGACCACCAATGCTGTTTCGCTGAAGCAAGACGCAACAATAGAAAAGCATGGCAACTTCACCCTTGTTCTTGTCTACTGATGATTAGATCACAAAATGGAGCAGGCCCCCCTCTGTGCCTTTTTCTTCTTCTTCGCCTTGGGTGGCTGCAGCACCACCTTAATAGCCGCATCGAAGACACCCTTTACGTTCTGCAAATCAGGTGGGCAGAAGAAAGTCCATTAGTATATCTTGACATGATACCACATATTTAGCAAATGACTGAGCAATAGCAATACTAGTTGCGTCTTTGAGCTGCATTCGATGTAGTATGGAGCGCCTATTTGCTTTCTTAGCTCCTCCCCCTACAAGTGCCAAGAAACCATGAGTTGACAACATTACAATAGTCTTGATGTGATAATGGAGTAAACAGGAAGTAAACTGCCAGTAACCATACCTGAGCAGTAGTGATAGGAACAGCACCAGGATGGTCAACAAAGAACTGTTTGTCATCTCGAAGATCTGTTAGTGTAATATACAATGTGAGAATCAGAAAATTCACTACAAATGGCGATCTAAAGCATTGTGAGTTTATCTATAATACATGGCCCCAGTTGAATTTGCAAACCCACTCAATAACTGAAGAAAGAAATGCACTAAAACAGAACTACACAAGAATTTAACAGGTACAGAACATTGTTTTGGTTTTCTTACCAAGCTTTGTCCCCACGAGAATGATAGGCACCCCTGGTGCATAATGCTTCAGTTCAGGTATCCACTGAAAAAAAGTAAAGGAGTTGAGACTCGTCAAACGAGAAGATACTAGGAAACTTAAGTTTTTGGGTGCTTTTCCTGTGTCCTTGTCAACTTGGAACCATTTTTTTCTAAGGCAAGCACAGATGAAACATGATAGACAAACCAGAACCCCCATACTCATAATCAGATAAGACTCACTTACTAACTTACTATGGAAGCTTGTCCAAGAACCCCCATACTCATAACCAGAACCCCCATACTCATAACCAGAACCCCCATACTCATAACCAGAACCCCCATAACTGACCTATGGAAGCTTGTCCAAGAAACACCCAAACAAGTAACTTACTAACTTGCCACACAAATCAAAACGAATAGAGAAGATTAGAATCAGTATCTTGCCTTCTTGGAAACATTCTCGTAGCTGGCTTTACTGATTAGTGAGAAGGCCAAAAGGAAAACATCAGCTCCACGATAGCTCAGTGGTCTCAGCCTGTTGTAGTCCTCCTGACCTGTAGTAGTTGCAAAGGTCAAAATTATACAACTTTGAACCGGCAAAACTAGACACAAGAGGGAGGTAAAAGTGCCACAAATAGCAAAATAAGACAGAATAGGCAATCACCTGCAGTGTCCCACAGCCCCAGGTTGACAGTGTTACCATCAACCACAACATTGGCACTGAAGTTGTCAAACACCGTTGGAACATAATCCTGGAAAAACAACGGTGACAACATAAGGGCAAATGTCACCAAAAGGCACAACCAATTCATAAATCTATAAATGGGCAACAATGACCATGTGGAAGGCATAAAGCATGGCCGAAATTATCATAAAGCAACTACGAGATTTTGTCTGATTGTCTGGGGGTAATGACACCATACCAGATTGATACATGCACCAGGTCCAGAACCCCCATGAATGTGGTCCTATGGCTATACTACTAGTCCGCTCCATGGTCACATTTACCCAGAGCTCTGTGCTAATCTACCACAAAACATGGGTGAAAATCACTTCTTCCAAAAAATTCCTCGAAACATTTTATATTTGTAATAGGAATCAATTGGAAAAGGAAGCATGCGTGAAAAGCTAGCGATGCTTTTGGTGCAACAACCGGTGTGGAATTGCGTGCCCGTCCGTTTTCACCAACCATACGGACGGTGTGATGAGTGGTGAAGGATGGTAGTACAGGCAGGGTAACTAAAAGTTGGGGAAAAGTGATCTTGGTCGGGTTGAAACGGATCCGCAGTTACAGCTACAACAAAAACCGAAATGGATCGAGGGAATCTACATTTGCCCCCAACCAATGGTTTCCTGAATGCAATTGCCGACAAAACTAGAGCTGTAACAATCACCAGTTTGAAACTCACTAGGGACGCCTAGGGTGAAAAATGTACTTACAATATGGGTCCGATTTGGGAACACGGAACAAAAGATCCCCCTTTTCCCTAAGCAATCGACCTCTGTTTGGGAATGCACCCAACCCAGAACAAGGACAAGATTGTACTAATTCAGAGACGCATTGGGGCCAAATCCATCCAGATCAAGAATGCCGCTTTCCCTAGCCGCAGTTCCCCAACCAAAATCCCGGGAAAAAGGAACAATCTGCGCACGCACAGCCCTCCGAGAAGAGAAAGAGAAAGAGAAAGAAGAGAGAGCGAGAGGCGTACTGTTGGGAAGGTGTTGGAGGTGTAGGAGATGAGCATGCAGGTCTTGCCGACGGCGCCGTCCCCGACCGTGACGCACTTTATGAACCTGGAGGCGCTCATCCTCCTCCGCCCTCTCTTTTTTTCTCAGACCTAGCCTTCCTTGTCCCTCCTCCGACCCCTTTGGTTTGGATGGAGAAAACAAGAACAAGAAGAGAGATGGAAGTGTTTGTTGCGGGAGAGGAAGAAGGGGAAAGGCGGGAGGGGCGTGGAGATCGGGAGGCGGGGACAAATGGAGGGAAGCGCGGGGGAGGCGGACAGGAGAGGAGAGGGTTGCGGAGGGAGGAGGACGCGGTCTCCGCGCCGGAATGGTGGGTGGGGACTGCTCGCTCGCTGATGGCCTGGCCTGGCTGTCCTCCTTCCTTCCCTTTCCCTAGCCAAGAAGCCAACAAGGAAATGGATGGATGGATGGAGTGGGTGGAGTGGAGGCGGTGGTGGCCTGGTGGGTAAAGAGAAGAGAGAGAGAAGAGAGAGAGAAGAGGTGTGCCCACGGTGTGCGCGCGCATCATTTCCTTCTTTATTACTCTTTGCATTATTAGGCCGATTTAATCAATTTTTGTTATAACAAACGATATGTCATGGCATAGAATCATTTCTTACCATAACAGCCTCTTCCACCTTATTGTTAGGATTAATTATAACTATATATCGAGAGTATAGGTAACATTTTACCGTAAAAAGTCATATCTGTGAGTAGGAGGAAGATTCCATTTCCGCGTGCTCTTTAATTAACAAACATTCTTTCTCATCTATAAAAATACCAGAGTTTTGAAAGAAAAAAATAGGCTTTGAATCTAGATGTACACTTATTTTCTATGATGTTGCGTAGGTAGATGCACTATATTTTTATATGTCTGTCATGAAACTCAAGACCTTGCCATCGTACTATAATCCTATTATGGGTTGTGGTCTTATTTGCCAACATAAAACGCTAGTGATAACTAATTGTAGTACATTAATATACTCTATTTTAGTAGTAAGGTTATTAGAACGATGCATGCTTTGAAATGACGTTTACTCAAGCCATACCCTTTTCTCTCCTAATTTTTTTTCCCTCTTCCCTTTTCCCCTTTCCACAATCCTCCGCCTTTACATTAGCTTAATTTTCCCATTTCATATCTGTCTAACAACTGCCAACATAACGCCCATTATGATTCTCCTAATTTACACTACCTTTCGTTTGAGGTCATCTAGACACTAGGCAGTTTTTGCTTCTCAGTGAACCACTCAACTGCCATTGCGTTTAGGGTGTGTTCGTTTCCACCCCTCTGATTTTTAGACCTGTTCTATCGAATATTGTGATACTAATTAGGAGTATTAAATATTAATTACTGATAAAATCTAGTCCATAACCTTCTCTTTGAATGACGAGACAAATCTATTAAGACTAATTAGATCATGATTAGATCATGTGATGCTACAGTAAACATCTCTTAATAATGATTTAACTAAGCTTAATAAATTTGTCACGTTAATATGTATTCAACTCTGTAATTAGTTTTATATTTAATATATATTTAATAATCATATATAGCATTTTATTAATTAATATAACCTTACTAAAAGTTAGACCTCAAGAAACAAACACACCCTAGGTGTAGACATTTCCACAACATAAAGAGACGCTACATATCCAACAACCAGCAGGTAATACATTATAAAATGCCGAAAGAAACGCTAGAAGAAAGATTTGTTTATTGCCACAACCACAATGCACAGCTAGATTCAGCTTTGGACATTCACATTCCTATCTGCTTGCCCCAAGGCCACGAGCATCACGAAATTCCTGGTATTTTGGAATCGACCCAAGAAAACCAGCATCCATTAGGCTGTACCATGGACGAGAATGGGCCAAGCACTCTACATTCATATGATCCAAAAATATAGTACCGCTAATTCATGACAAACATTTCGCATGAGCATACCCGATCCAGCTGTGATGATGGAGCAGTTGGGAAGAACCAATACACGACCATATGAGCGCATTGTTCCTTTCATAAAAAAAAAAACTGCGTTGTTGACAGCTAATAAAATCCAGGATCCAACTGGACAGATTAGATTGGAGCTCTTGTTTGCTTCCCTGTCTTGTCCTGCCACATCGACAAGGGCACCCACCACTCACACTCACAGGTACCCAATCAAGGGATGCAAACAAATACTTATTGCTGATACGATCTGACACATGCAGTACGGCTCACCCGACTACAAAGTTTACTGACATCTCAATTTCTTCACCTACATTCTGCTGATGATAAAAATATGTTTCAATACAACATTATCAAACAGAGTACAATACTGCATCAAGCAGGGAGATTCATATCTCGTCAGTGTCAAAATTTTATTTTATGACTCCTGTTGCACTTCTCTCGTCCAACAGAAGTTACATAAGTAACACCAAAACCTTGCCTCTAGTCTACATCAAAGGTTAGGCAGCCATCAAACTGAGTTGTACTGTTATTTGAATTTGTTGATCCTTTTAGCTGACTCGAGTGTGTTTGACAAAAGCATCGCAATAGTCATCGGTCCAACCCCACCAGGAACTGGTGTGATCGCTCCGGCAACCTTGGAGGCCTCCTCATAACAAACATCTCCAACAAGCCTATATCCCCGTGGGCTATCCAGATCCTGCGACATTTCAAATCACTGGTAAGTATTTTGAGCGTGAGAAGAAAATACACAACAGCAGCCACAAGCAGGTAAGTAAACACTGACAGATGCACATTGCATTTAGGATACAACAGCACCCACAAACAGACTCATAGATAGGACAATATTAACTACTAAGAGTATTAATTGATTGATCATCACATGCTGCACAAGTATATAATACACAGTGAAGAAATGTCACATGTAGTACTCTATTGTGGGGATCCAATAAACTAAATATTTATTTGCATTGGCAGGACCACAAGTGAACAACTCTGATCTGGGTTTGATCCTTGGCAGGAAGGTGGAAACTTGTGTCCTATGCTAGATAAGTTTTTTTTATACCTGAAAATAACAAGAAACAAGATGTTTTAGGTGCAGCAAAAAGTTTCTTATGTTCCTTTACATGGACATCACAAGTACATTGGAAGTTATGTAACTCCTACCAATTCAGTGAAATCGAACTATTGAAGGCCTAACTGGCATTGGGACTTTGTGGGAATTTACATAGTTTATTCATGTATGCAACTTTCAACAAATATGCATCTATATCTAAAACACAGGACCCATGAACACTTAGAAGGACATGAAGAGAGCCGTTAGTCCCGGGGGCAAGGGTGGTGGCATAGGTGACTTACATCAACTGGATTGATGCCAACATCAATAATAGCTGCTCCTGGTTTTATCCAGTTCCCTCTGATCAAGTTGGCAACTCCAACAGCTGCAATGACAATATCTGCCTGTCTTGTTATTTCTTCAGGGTTCTTAGTTTGTGAATGTACAATGCTGACAGTTGCATTTGCTTTCTGATAATCAGATAAAAAGGATTAATATTCAATGAAGTTGCTTTAAACATTTGAAATGAAGAACTAGTTCATTACTTGCAACAGCAGCGCAGCAGGCATTCCAACAATGTTGCTTCTACCAATTACGACAGCTCTCTTCCCTTTTATTTCAACTCCGTATCTGTGTAGCAACTCCATGCATCCTTTAGGGGTGCAGGGAACAAAGAATGGATCTCGACCTTGCATTGCAAGTCGCCCAATGTTCAGTGGGTGAAAGCCATCAACGTCCTTTTCAATACTAACAGCGTTCAAAATGTTCTCATCGTTCATATGCTGCAAATGATTGCACAGCAGAAATGTGAATGTTCAATTGATATCAATGAAAGCCAAGTACTTCTTGTTATTACTAGCATCCATCATAATGCCAGCGCCATTCACATACTATAACTTATCTAACTGTGCACATGCCAACAAAGTTCTACAGTATGCATATACTATGGTTTTAAGAATGGTGACAACCAACTCACAAGATGGTTTTAAGAATGGTGACAACCAACTCACAAGACCACATGGGATATGATTCATTAGCCAACATAGTTTCCCAAATTTTTTTACAAAAAGGTCTTGTTAAACTTTCAGAACGTTAAGGATATTATCTAAAAGACAAGATAAGAAACGGAAGCATTGATGCATTGTCGATATAACTCCTACAATTTTATTAGCCTTTAATAGTTTAATGGATGTAGTATACATTAGATTTTCCTGGAATGACGCATCATATAATACCTAGGCAGATAATAATCACCAAGAAAATATTATCTAGACATAGCAGCTTCCAAGAGGCAAGAGCTCAAATGCAAGTCTAGAATATATTTCAGGAGCTTATACATTTATTAAGCTTGCCAAAAGGAGAGGCAAAATGGGAGACTTACACGAGGTACGGGCAGCTGAACCAAGATGCCATGCACAGAAGGATCACTATTAAAGCTTGCAATGTGCTTGATAACTTCCTCCTCAGAGCTATCCTCTGGCAAATTGACCTCATACGACTTTATACCGACAGCTTCACATGCTTTCTTCTTGTTTCGCACGTAAGTTTGTGAATCCTTCCTCGAACCAACAAGGATGACTGCCAGCCCGGGCACTATCCCGATTGCATCCTTCATCCTAGTAATTTCAACTGCAATTTCCTCTCTTATCTGCTTAGCCACCATCTTCCCATCGATGATCTTGGCCAATGCATCAGTTGAGACGGTTGCTACATGTGCACATAGCAAACTTTAAGACCACATATACATGAAAGAACCCCCTCTACATGGTTAAACTGACAATAACCATCATTTCGTTTTCAGGAACCACAATTCTTTCCTCAGGAGCATTGGTTAAGTTTTTCAAACCAATAAGATTTTTTTAAAAAAATAATAGCCTACCAGAAGGCTTCATCTTTCATCGATTCCATACATCACACTAAGTCACTAAGTATGAACGCGATAACTAAGCTAGGTGAGGATGAGCGAGCTAGCGCACCTGAGTCCGCTGAAGAGGCGGCGGCGGCGAGGACCGAATCCATACGGCGCAGGCGCGGGGGCAGCGGGGCTGGGCTGGAGACGAAGAGGCGCCTGGGGTAGACTAGAGCGAGGCAGGGACGGAAACGGGCTGCCGGGGGCGGGAGGAGGGCGCGGCGGAAGGGAAGGAGGCGGGCGGAGGAGCAGTCGGAGAGTATGGAGGATGCCATGGCTAGGGTTTAGAGCCTCGGAGCTGCGCCGGAAGCGGCGGTGGCGGCGAAGCTTTCGCGGGGGACCAAAGGGAAGCTGGGCGAAGAAAGGATTCCTGCGGAAAGAGAGGAGCCCATAAATCGCTTGTTGCGCGGCACGATCCCCAAAGCAGCAGAACAAACCAAGGGTTAGCAAGGGTTTAAGGGCTAATTATCGAGTTCATCAATGGTGCTTAGGACAAGTACAATAGTGTTGTCTTATAGGCTGTTTCATACATATCACATAATCTTAAGACAGGTTATGAGACAACTTATACAATAGATGATCTTATTAGTTATCTTCTATTAACCTGGAAAAGTTAAACGCTAGGCGTTAGACGAGCGGTGAGCCTCCGCCTAGAGCTTAGGCGCGTCTAGGCGTAGCCTAAGCGTCCCTAGGCGTTGTAGTAATTATGCATAATATCTGTCATTCTCAGGTTGTAAAAAGAAAAAAAAAGAAAAAGAGAGAAAAGCATAGTTTGGGCTTCGGTTTAGTGGCCCATCCAGCCCACTCATATACCACAGCCCATAACTCTTCACAACCCTAATCATAAATCAACTGTAGTACGTGAACTCAGCCGCTACCATCGTTTCTTTCCTCTATCGTTTCTCTGCCGCCGCCACATCCACCATCCCGTCGATCTCTCGCCTCCAGAGATCGCCAAAATGCACTGCTCAACGCTCCAGCTCCTCCATAGATCTCAGCTCTAGCGACGCAATCCGGAGCTCGACGACGAGGAGGTGCCTCTCAGCTTCGACAGCGGAGCTCGGGCCTGGCAGCGTGAGCTCTGGCGGGGCGAATCTGTAGCAGCACGGAGCTCCGGCGGCGGAGCTCGGGGATGGCTGACGCCCTAACGCCTTTGGTCCGCCTACCCCCCTAGGCGAGGCGGAAGGCCTCCGCCCCGCGCTTAATCGCGCCCAGGCGAGCGCCTAACAACACTTTTTTTTCAGGTCTATTAATTATAAAACTCCTTAATTTGTATACATAAAAAGAAATTTTTATATATTAAAAACTATTAAAACCCATACAATAGTATAAGAATCGTCTCATACTTCTCAATTTTAACACATGAGGTGGTTGCTACACGAAACAACCACCTCTTTCTCTCACCACACTCTCTCTCTTCCATATCATCAAAAATCCTATGTGACAATGCATGAGACGTATATAGGCAACTGAAATGTAGTAACAAGATTATCATTCAACATTAGCTTTCTGCAAGAAAAGAAAGTTCTCTCCTTTTTTCTGATATGCATAATACATCAAAGATAGAATGCAGTAGGTTTGCATGATTTTTTTTCTAGAAATTTTGTATTAAACAATTCATTTTCTTATAAATGACTAAATAAAGCGTATAATAAGAGTTCATACACTGTTCATGGGCGTATTCAGCAAACAATAAACTTTATGCTCAATGGTTACAGATAGAATATCCTCACAATCTAATCATTGTCCATCGTCCGTCACACCATTACCTATGACAAAATTTTTCTTTATTAACCACTAAACTGCTGCTAGTGGATCGACCTATAAGCAACAAAATGGGCAAAACTCCACAGGTTCCAGACCGAAAACCTTGCCTGATATCAATATTATCGACATAGAAGCACAATCTAGGACGCTGCTGGAACGGCTGATTCAGCAGGCGTTTCTTGCTCCTTCACCAGTGACTCCCAATCGACCTCCTTGAGCATCCTGAACCTCTCATCAAGATTTACGAAGTTGGACTGAGGGGTCACCGCTCCACATATGCCTGCTTTGTGTATAAGGGCTATGCTGCCACCCATGTCAGGCCCATGAAGCTTCCCCGTCAACAGTACTCGGAGAGGCATAAAGAGTGACTTGCCCTGTGTTCACATATGGATACAATTAGAAGATTGCATGATTACTGTTAATAAGTTCACTGGTACATGAAAAAACTAGCTAGGTCTGTCAAGGTTTGCATCAGATGATTTGGCTGCAGTAGCATGATTGTCAGGTTCAGCTGAGCTAGGTCCCTTACAGATGAAGTCATATGGAGCCAGGGGAAGTAAAGTTAAAATCAGAACATGGAAAACATCATAGGATGGTAGGATTAGCAACAGACCTTTCTTTTGAGAGACTTGCCAAAACTTTTCACCCATTTCTGCCAGCCATCACGGCCCTCAGCTAGTGCTTGAGTTAGCTCACCGCTATCATAGGCAGATATAAGACCAGAAGCAACCTCGGAAATCTTGTCTTGCACCACAGGTTTAGCTTCATCACTGGAGAACACAAGCATGTCGGTAAATTGTTTACTGAAGCTTTGTGTAAAAAATTAAATTTAGTCACCATGTTTTACAGACCTGCTTAAAGTAGCATGAAGGGGATACGACAGCAAATTTGAGAGGGCTGCATCAGCATCTGTTATCAAATCAATACCATCCTTCAATAGTTTGGCCGCTTCCTGAATACAATTATATACACCAAAATTAGTGGTTCCACAGATAGCATATGATCCTAGCTACTCGAAAAATTACACGAATTGATGCATGAGAAAAGAAAAGGCATTGGCTAGTCTTATATGCTTCAAAACAGACAGGCACCCTCTTCATGATAGCCTTATTCTTGTAATGACGAAGATCAACAACCATCAGAACTAGGTACCCTTCTGAATTACTTTATTCTGTGTTTCCAAGATACAGATACCCTGTGGTGGCCCGCAGGGGGTGGGGGGTGGGGTGGGGAGAGCCTTCAATTTACCTTTGCAAAACCACTTTCACATTCCTGGAGAATGCCTTTGTCCTTCCACCGATCTTCAAAAGCCTTGATGAGTTCGTCTGGTGGAAATGATCTTAGATGCTGTCCATTCATCCATCTATACAAGTATAGAAGTATGTTCAGCATCAAAATATACTGGTAAAGCGCAGAATTATTGCTCCTTTCGTGGGAATATGAAGAGGCACATATAGTACCAAAAGGATAGCAATTAGTGGAAACTATGTGCTGAACCCAGCATAAGATTATATAGTTTGATATGTTACTTACAGTATCCAGCTATCCTACAATGTCAAAAAGCTCAATATCTGAAAGTGGTTTAAGACTTAAGATGCTTCCTAATTCAATTCATTAGGTATCCTCAAGACAACTTTCACAATGCTGTCCAGTTCAATGAGTTTGACATTCAGGCTTCTAGAAGTACTTCAAGCAGCATGTTTTACAAGTCCATTAAATGGCCCACATTTTTAGTAATAACTAAAATAATCAAGTGTAAGGGTGCGTTGGGCATAGCTTATGCAAGTGCTTATTGGAAGTGTTTATGCTCAATAAGCAGTTTGGACAGCCAAACAGCAAAATAGCGAAAGTGCTTATGGAGTATAAGCACTTATAAGCACTTTGCTATTTTGTACTACCATAAGCACTTTGGACAAAGCAGCAAAAAGTAGCTTTTGGTGCTTATGGTGGTCCTCTCTCTCTCAGCATAAGCAGTTTGAGCAAATAAGCATAATCAGTTTTGCCAAACGGGTTGACTGCTTATGCTACAATAAGCACTATAAGCAGTTTTAACACAATAAGCATTTATAAGCACTATAAGCACAAAGCACTTTGTGTATAAGTCATGCCAAACGCACCCTGCGACTCAAAGTTACTGGGAGAGACCAAAATCCATAGAAAATCACAGGCACAGACTGTTTCAAGAAATTTAGGGTTTTAATATTTCTATCGCAATATCTTTAACAGAGAGAAACTTGGAAGAATAGAATCTTACTTTAGTTTTGTTGCATCAAATACTGCTCCACTTTTATTTACACGGTTTATAGTGAATTTTTGAACTGCAAATGAGAAATGGTGCCAAAGTGAGAATATATAAACAAGTAATGGAAGTGCCAGTGGAAGTGGTAGAAGGAATTGTTGAGAACAAACCTAGGTCATCAATGGTGAAGAATTCATTTTCAGTGCCATCACCCCAGCCCAGTAGTGCCAGATAATTAACCATTGCCTGAGGTAGATAGCCCATCTCTTTATACTGTCCAAGGAAAAAGAAACATCATGTTTCATTATCACACCTTTTAAAAGGGAGTTGTCAGTAAAGATGCAAGATTGCAAGTAATTATCTGCAACCAGCAGAAATGGACAAATGAAAAGAGAAGCACACAGAGACTGCCCATCAAACCAAATAATCTGATGCAAATAACAAATATGTCGTGCAAATAATCAGTTTAAGTACCTGCCCAACAGAAGTAGCTCCATGGCGTTTAGATAGTTTACTTCTGTCAGGAGCCAGAATCAACGATACATGAGCAAAAGAAGGCATTGGAAATCCAAGAGCCTGTAGAAGATTATAAATTTACATCAGAGATGTTATATTGAGATAATTTATGAAGCATCAAGAGTGCAGATTTGCTATAAGATTAAAGAAGGTAGGGTATTACTTTATAAATTAGAGCCTGTCGCAATGTGTTTGGTAAATGCTCTTCAGCTCTGTAGGAAACAAGGTCAACATGTAACTCCTAGAAAGCAATACCATTCAAAGGAAAGAATGAAATGCAATGGTTTTTTAGTCACCTGATGACATGAGAGATTTGCATGGTAGCATCATCAACTGTCACACAAAAGTTATACACAGGCTGTCCATTGCTTCTCATGATCACGAAGTCACCAAGTGTGTCTAGGTTCCAACTGACCTTTACGAAACTATCCGATGATCAGTTCATGTATATCACTATTGGCACTATGCAATTATAGCAACAGAAATTAATTTTGCTGCCCACTTTAAAGGTAATAAAATAGCATGGTTCTACTGAAGCATAAGGTCCAAAGATTTCACTTGTTACCTCGCCACGAATAAGGTCATTAATTTTCAATGACCCTTCCTTCGGCACACGGAAGCGATAGGTATAAGGTGTCCCTTTCTCTAACTCTCGTTCCACTTCTGCATCTGAAGCAGTTGCCCACTTTCCCATGTACACAGGAGGAAGTTGCCTCTGCTTTGCGACTTCCTTCATTTGCTCAAGCTCCTGAAGTAATAACATAATAACAGTTAAGCAACCAGACAACAGTTTTTCTTGACAGGAGCCAAGCACATATGACACAGTACACACAAGACACTGCTGTGGGTCATGGCAATTGCCCGTTAAGTTAAATTCAATTTAGGATCAGAAATCATGGTAATTTTGACTATTTTAAATTTTCTCGAAAACATAAAAATCTCAACTGTTTTACTTCAAAAGAAAGGATCAAAATTATAAGTATTTTGAAGAACTTTGCTCGACTCCATGTTTGTACAGAGAATAAGCAACACATGTGCTTGAGAAGCTTAGGTCAAGGAAATCAACTATGTGAGGAGAGAAAGTTACCTCATTTGAGCAGAAGCAACGGTAAACTGCACCGGAGTCCATAAGCTTCTCGGCATACTGCTTGTACAGCGAATTTCGCTCAGACTGGCGGTAAGGCCCAAACTCCCCACCAACATCCGGACCTAAACAAAAATGCACAAAGCAGTCATTTACACTAGCACACTGTAAAATGATCTGATAGAATGAAAAGGGCACCTCCAGATGTTTACTTCAACCTTCAAGGGCAACCAATTAACCTACTAGCGAAGCTACAGAGGTCTTCCCTAGTGCACTGGCACAAGGGTAAGTTACCATTTCAGCACCAATGAATCTATAAAGAATTTACGTTGACCCCAATAAGAGGTACCACAAGTCTTCAGCAGAACCTAAATCTAGGAACTATAATCAGTCAAGGATAGCTGCAACTGCGTGATAAAGAGGTCGAAATGTCTCATCATCCCAGAAGGTTAAGGCTGTATTCGTTTCCCAAAAAAAAAAAAAAAAAAAAAAAAAGCTAGGCTCTAGGTGGAATGACAAGGAATTCAGAATTGTAATGCAGCAACAAGCGAGAAAGAAAAAGTTACCTTCATCCCAGTCAAGTCCGAGCCAGGAGAGGTCGGCGAGGACGGCCTCCTCGGACTGTTTCGTGGAGCGCTCGAGGTCGGTGTCCTCGATGCGGAGCACGAAGCGTCCCCCCTTGGAGCGCGCGAAGAGGTAGTTGAAGAGCGCGGTGCGGGCGCCGCCGACGTGGAGGTTGCCGGTGGGCGACGGCGCGAAGCGGACGCGGACGGGGCCGCCCGCGTCGGCGGCGGCGGAGGCGCGGGCGGAGAGAGCCCGGCGGAGGTGCAGGTGACGGACGGGCCTGACATCCGGGAGGAGGCGCATGCGCAGCCACGGCCAGCCCATCAGCAGCGTGGTCGCCGCCATTTCTACCAGATTACGCACGCGTGCTCAGCAAGGGGGGGCGAGGAAGGAAGACGCAGGATGGTGATGATGATGGATCGGATTGGATAAGTTCGGTTTGTTGAAGGCCCATTAAGCTGCCAGGCTTTCTATAATACAGCCCACAACTGAAGCCTAAGATGTAATGTAACCCACGCAAATTACAATGACTGGCCCACTGGTGCGACGCTCAAAGCAGCCACCATCTTCGTGCTGGCCCGTGTCAGTGTCACTGTCATTGTCACACATGAGAGGTTTTCAAACTTGTGTTGACTTGACCCGTTCTCCGGTTCCCAAAAAAAAAAAAAGATCCGTTCTCCGGTTCTCCAGATGAGCATGGAGCATCATGGCCCAAATCCTTTTTCTTTCCGGAATATGAAAAATATAAGTAAATAGACACGGGTACACAAAGTACAAAAATACAATACGGAGCAAATCAGTTTTGTGTTACTAGCACGTAGTACTAGTACTACTATGAATTGGATGCGAGGATGCGGCACACCTTCCAAGGAGGCAAGAGCCAAGAGGGAGAGCATATCCGGAACAACAACTCGAATCTACTTGGCCTGCTGAAGCAGCAGCGGCACTGCCATGTCCGGGCAGCGCCAGTCGCCAGACTAGCAGAAGCAGCCACATTGCACGAGAAAACTGTAGAGAAGCTATAACCGTCAGTTTGATACTAGTATTAGTACAAACAGTTTTGTACCATCATTCATTCAAATCAAACATGATGAGAGTTGATGACGGGGAGGATGACTGAAAGGTCCACAGGCAGCATAATCTGAGTGTTGAAGTCGGATTAGGCAGGATGAAGCTGAGGAATACTTATAATCTAGCGCAGAGATCGCTCACTTATCTATCCATTCGTTGTTAGTTCCCGAGAAAGACATCTCGCTGTAACGCAAAGCTAACGGAGCAGCTCGAGATGCGATGCATACTACTTTACCAGAAAAGCAAAGGAAAGCATATTGTTATTATTCCAGAGGCCGGCTCGTTATACTCCTATAGAGCTAGTAACAGAGTCCAGGAACAGGGCAAATACAGAGGACTGAAGAATCCACGCACTCACGAGCCAACAAAGAAGAACTTTGTGTTCAAGCAGCTGATGATGATGATGAACCGGATGACCAAGAACGACTAGTCAAAGCAGAGAGAACAGTACCTTTTTCCCGCATCAGGAAGAACAAGATAGGACTGGATCAGAGAGACGGGACGAGACGAGGCAGGCAGAGGAGACACCGTCGCCAGTTCGTGGGAGCAGATGGACGAAAGGCAACCCAGAGACCAGCCGGCGCCGACAGCTTCCTATAGCCACACCACGACCACTACTAAGCACCGTGCGACAATTAGCAGTAAGCACGTCATTTATCATATCTTCATAGCTCTAGACCTAACCACTTATCGGAATTTTCTTGGTATGCTAAATCATATCCTAACCGCCCTCTGATGAGTATGGAGGAAGTACTCAACAGCAGTACAGCATGATTTTACAGCTCATATGTACTACTACAATAGCGTTATTTTGTTCCTCGCATAAACTGATTTGGGTTAATACGGCTAAGAGACCAAGATCAGAGCCCACCGAGTACCAACAACAGAGACATGATGACAACCATCGCTGGGAGAACAACTGACAACCTTGTCACCTAGCTGCAGCTGAAGGATAGAAACTGCAAGAACAAAAAACTTTCTGCCCACACGCCAGCCAAAAGAAACGTAACGAGCATGCAAATCATATACTTAATCAAAACAAACGAAACATCAGTAAATGAACACTGAAGAAGGATTCATAACGGCGGACGACGATAATCAGATCTTGTTTCATCTGGGACCAAACCACAAAAAGGAGGGCGATTTGTCATCTCCTGACAACACAACGCCAATCCATCTCACTTCTTCTTAATGCATAATAACGACGACGATAGACCCAACTCATAGCAAAAGCACCACACGCACAGACCAGCAAGTGCCCCTACGGACCAAATCCCTGAACAGAAATGTAATAAACAAAAAAAAAAAAAGAGGAGCCTCCTTTATAGCAAGGAAGGCAGGCGCTCGAGTGCAGATCGGCAAAACTAACGGTTCTTCATCATAACGAAAGATATAAGGCGGTGGGATCTGTAGGGAGAGAGATCGGATCATAGTGATCCGATCATGACGGGCAGTCGCGGGCGAGGTGACCTGCCTCGCCGCAGTTGTAGCAGGAGCGGTCGCCTCCGCCGCCACCGCCGAACCTGCCACCGCCACCACCGCCGCCGCTGGAGCTGCAATCCCTGGCCATGTGGCCGGTCTGGCCGCAGTTGTAGCAGGCGCCGCCACCGCCGCCGCCTCCACCACCGCTGCCGTTCTGGAAGCAGTCCCTAGCCATGTGGCCAGGCTCACCACACTTGAAACAGCCACCGCCGCCACCTCCATAGCCGCCGCCGCCGCCATAGCCACCACCGCCGCCGCCGCCATCAGCGATGCAGTCCCTAGCCATGTGGCCAGGCTCACCGCACTTGTAGCAGGCACCAGGACCACCACCGCCGCCGGATCTCCGGGCGCCGCCCCAGCTACCGCCGTAGCTGCGGCCGCCGCCACCAGATCCGCCGCGGGAGCCGAATCCCCCACCGCCGCCGCCGCCGGAGCCGCCCTTGACGAAGGATCCGTCGGGGCCGGTGACGTCGACGGCCTTGGTGCGGCCGTCCTCGCTGGTGGTGACGCTGAACTCGACCTCCTCGCCCTCGGCGAGGGATCGGAAGCCCTCCGACTTGATGGAGGACTGGTGGACGAAGAGGTCCTCGGTGCCGTCCTCCGGGGAGATGAAGCCGAAGCCCTTGGTGTCGTTGAACCACTTGACGGTTCCGCGCATCCTCTCCGCCGCCATCGCTCGCCGGTGGGAAGGGAGGAAACCCTAAGTGCTAGGGTTAGGGCTGGATGGAGATATTTTTGGGGGTTGTTTTCTCGATATCTCTGTGAGATCGCCGCGTGCGCGATCTTATCTACTCGGGGGGGGGGGGGGGGGGCGGTGGACTTGGCCAAGGAGAAGCTTATTTATAGGCGGCGGCGGGGGATACGAGGTGGAAGGAAGGCGAGAGGGAAGGGAAGGAAAGAATTCGCGGGCCGATACGTATATCGGACGGCCCGTAGTGGAGGAGGAAGCACAACGGACGGACGGATGTTGGTGGGCTCCGATCGCGAGTCTCACGTGTGGCAGGAAGGGCTCAGCTAGACAGCCTGCGCCAGCGCCAGGGTGTTGGTTTCTGTCGGGCTTATGACCCGTGGGCCCAGGAAGCACGACGGACGACTCCTACCCTAGGGCTGGTGGGTGTGGCCGGTGGCGCAAAATGAATTCTTTCCGATCGGATGGCAGTTTATCCTGACCGGATGGTAGATGAGCTCAGTGGGCTTTGTTCAAGAACAGATTCCCTACGGATTTCACTGCTAGATCAGATGCCCATGGATCTTGATTCTAGGAAGAGCATACAATTCTCTCTATCATATCAACCAGTCACCAATCAACCTCTTCTACTATATATCTGCAAAGTTCACGAGTTTGCGAGATGATGGAGTGAGATTATGAGCGATCAATTAAACACCATTAGGCCTCTAGAGAACAACACTGAAATTATGAGTAGATCTTTTACGACGCAAAAATTAATATCAAAATTTTGACAAGTACGTACAAAAACTCAAGGTTAGAACTGCACAAACACTTTGATCATACGGGATTGGATAACATAAGAATTGCTTACAACTAACATAAGTTGTTTAGTGGTAATGTTATGATCGAGAGCAAATAAATTAGTAACTAACGAGAGAGGAAACAGAAGAGTAAGAAAAAAGAGCATACTACAGAGCCCTCAAACGAGCTGCGGTCTTCATCGTACCTAGTATATATGTGTGTACCAAAAGACGGAAGTATCCTTCAAAGTTCGATTCAGCCGTGTACAGGGAATTTCCTTTGAATTGGGCTCCGTCGCTTTTCCTCCAAAATTCATCAAGTCCCAAATCTTAGGAGTCTCAGAGAGATGAATGTTGGCACGATAACCTGGTACTACCCTCGCCCATGCTATGTCCCGGACAAGTTTGCCGCAGAATTGAAAAGACAACTTTTGAACAACAAGTTATTTCTCCTAAAAATACCAGTATAATGTATGTCAACATCGATGAAATAAGTTCCTAATCATACAGCTCCTGCAATATCAATGGAGGAAAGAAAAGGTGAATAGACAACAGAGGTAAATATACATGTTCCGTAGTTTCCTGTCGCATCGGCCGTGCCCAAACTTAGGCTGTGCTGTGCTCCATGCCCTTGCAGTTCCGCTGCCCGAATTGCAGGTTCAGATTCCGGACGACCCTTTCGCGTATGTCCAGCGACCTGGACGTTTTAACATCGTTGAAACACGATGAGCTCAATTTCGAGACATCCTAAACACATGGCTGCCACGACCAGGGCATTAAGCCCTGCCAAAGAATAATACTACTTGTTGTCATGTCCGTTTCCCCTCAAAAATTGTCGTCAAGTAGCTGCTGGCCGTCGATCGGTTTCAGATTTCTTATTCTTTTTTTTTCAACTGTACATCTCATAGAAACCAATAACACGATAATGCATCTCATACAACATACTCCTACCGGACATTTTTATTAACATTGACTAGTGTAACAAATTTATACTAGCGAACATCAACAAAATAAAATCGGAGGAAGTATGTTGCAAGGGATTGGTACATAATATTGTGCCAGTAAGCTAAACATGTCAAGCAGCAACCCAACACATGGATAACAAAACTGATGTGAAACAAACATCGAACATTATGTTTTAGTGGAGGAGGTGGTTACAATGATTTCTTCTTCACCTGCAAGTCATGAACCATCTAAACCGGATGATTTGACATGGCCTGTCAGGTCTGACATGCCACTCTACCACGTGCCCACAAAAGCATCACACCGTGACAGTACATAGGGGGCTGTCATTCGACTGCCATTACAGGAGCAATTACAGTAGCCTTTTTGCTAATGACAGTAGACATATACCATGTTTCAACTATCTGGGAAAACAGATGAATTCCATGTTCAGAGCCAACGTCGTGAAAGAGTATCGTGCGTGTCACCACGGGATCTCGAAAGCAAGACTCTAATACAGAATTGTCAAGTCGTTCTCCAGATTCAGCTAAGAAATGATGTCAGCTCACCCGGCATAATAGCTGGCATCACGACAGCCTTGCCATCAGCACACATCAAGAACCGATGCGAGCAACAAGGGTATCTGCAGTACAAGTTCCCATCAGCCATCACAGCTCACGCGCAGCATCCCTGTTTGTGGCTCCTGGCTGCTGTTGTCTCATGATTTCCTCTTGCACGTTCCTTGGCGTCCAAACCACTATCAATGAAGAGGCACCCAATACATTTGCCAGAATTAATGACAAGGACACTGGCCTGGAACTATCGTGCCTTGTTGAGGAATTCCATCTTTAACCTCTCCTCCAGCTGCGAGAACAATGACAAGAAGGTATCTGCAAAAAATAAAGGCATTAAGTCTCCTTGTAATAACGACAAAACCAGCTGATCTCTTACTAATGACAAGCAACAGAAAATGCATCTGAAATATTGTAGTGCTGTTTGGCTTAGAATTTCTAACTGGAATTGGTCTTGGTTAGAGTCCATTGACATTGTAGTATTGAGTTTTATGAAACCCACTGTCTAAGTATATGTATATTTGGACACATATTTATAGCAATGTCAACAAAAATAGGCAAATAATCTGTAAAATAACCAACAATGTCATATTCAGCAATGAGATCACTTGTGATTCTTCTAGAGCTGTTTCTATTATCTAAATTTGTTAACTTCCATCTACAACCTGAATGATTGCGTACTCAATGGGAAGGACAGACAATCAACGGAGAAACTGGATAACCAACATGCCATATGATCTGTGTCTACAGGCTCTGCCTCCTATAGACCAACAGCCAATCTCTAAATGTAAATGGTCCCTAAGACACCCTAGACTTATTTATGTCTCCATCGTGGGATTAGCCACTAGCAGCTGTCCAGAGCCAATGATAAGTCATATGCAAGAGCCAGCCAGACACCAGTACCACTGTAGCACTACCACTCCCTTTTTACCGGACACAACTATTCTTCAGGACCATTCCATTACTATCAGCCCAACACAGCTTGGCAAAGTTGGACTGGACATGCTACACGATTTTCATATGCCAGCCTGTACATTTGGGACCTTTTGATGCACAGACCCTTTTTCCCTCGATGAACAGATTTAATTAGAATACAGGGCACACAAGGTAGTGAATGCATCAATTTAAAATACAAAAGAAAGCCACTATTCTTGGGATATGAAAAGGTTACTAGAAATAATAGATTCAATTTCAAGTATCATGTATCATGAATTACAAGCTATACTGTTACTTTTGACTCAATTGTTTAGTTGGATATGTCATGAACAGCTCAAACATGCAGGCACTTCTGTGTGGATTGGATCAAATATGCTAGTATCATTACATAGGAACCCATTAATGCCACAAATATACAAGCACATCAGATCATATTGCTCATGATATGTATCTCATGTCACAGAGAAATGAGGGCCTACCTGACAATGCTTTATTCAATAATGAACCTTTGATAAGAAGGGTCCCAGGAATCTGCTCAAACACCTACACAAGGGGGAAAAAATAATGATTAAGTTATTTACAAAAACATCGACCAAGGATCAAACATGTAACTTTTACGGGCATACCATAATGCGGAACGATTCACCCTTGACAACCCTTTCTAACTTTGCAGAGCTGTCTTCCAGAGAACTAGCAGAATCATCACCATACGTCATTGTAGGCAAATTCGGATTATCCGACAATGTGACCTATAAAATATTCCATGGAACCTTAACGAGACAGCATAAGATACAAATATCAAAACAGACCAACTATATATCATTTTCTAATAAATTTCAGAAACAGAATGGGTATAAAGAATCTTACATTAATGGAAAATGACACAGAATCAGTTTTGCATGATAGATTCGAAGCAAGGAAAAATGCCTCAGTTGATTTCAGAACTTGAAATGCTCCATATCCACGTCTCAGACCCTGAACACATACCATAAAAGACATGTTGAAAAACAGAGGTCAACAAAACGTGATAAAAAGGAGGCAAAATGCGGGGATCAGTAAAGGAGGCTGACAAATTTCTGGATTGTGTCATTCAACAAATTAACTTTAACAAAATTACATGTTAAGCAGGCAATTACATAATAAAAAAAATAACACAAGTTAGAAAAGTGTCTGCAATACACTGTTAGGTTGCACCAATGCAGGAGCCACATAACACACAGGAAAACATAATGGCAAAATGTCCAGAAAATGCAGCTGTAATTGAATTGGAAAACACTGAATTATGATCGGACTGGTCATTGTCAAATTTGAGGTACTAGCGTTCATCGAAAGCTAGTTAAGCCTATCATTGAGCTGAATGATAAAATGTATGATAAGGGATATGCCAACCTCAAGTGTAAAAGAATGGTGGGTTTGTGCTGAATTGCTGGATCTAGGAACTGTTTTTCTTGGACCAATAAATGACCAAGCAAGGCCCCATCTAGCTGTTTGACCTTGCACAAATTCTGTTGTTTTCACAACTGAGGCTCCAGCCTCACGAACTTTTGAGATCAACATTTTTAAGTTTGCTTTTCTTCCTACCATCGATGTAAACCACCTAATAAAAGAATTGCAGAAAATGTCATGAACTGATTAACCAGACACAAAACTATTATACAGTGTCACCATAATAGTGTAAGCTGTAAATCACCTGAAAGAGTTCTTAAGGGAAACACTGTCTTCGACTATATGTGTTATAAAAGCCAACTCGCCACCAGGACACACCATCTCTTCAGTTGTCCCGCCACAGGATGTTCTTGGGTTCAGACCAGCTTCTTCGATGCTCTCAAAGAACGGTGGGTTGCACATACAGAAGTCAAAGATCTCACTCTCCTTAACAACGCCCACAAGGATAGGTTGTTTTGACTTTGCTATATCATCCACAGGCCCTGAAGTGTTATCTCTGGCAGCTTCTCTGCCATCTGCCTCACAATCAGAGGCAGAGGACATTGCATTTGCATTTCTGATCTCTATTAGCTCTGCTAGATGAGGGTTGCTCTCCACATTCTTCTTAGCCCATTCAAGAGCAACGTCAGTAACATCTATTAACAAAACGGCACTGTACTACATGAGTATATACATATTTCTGATTTATAAATAACTAATGAATAAAGAACTCTAGTACATAAGTGCTAAAACATACCGGATCCAACAAAGCTCCAGCCCAATAAAGATGCACCGAGAAGGGGGTAGATGCAGTTGGCACCCGTTCCTATGTCAAAGCCCCTCACCCTCCCACTTGAGCTTGATATTGGTGGTATCAGGTCCGAGGCAAGAAGATCCTCAATCCAGTGGATGTAATTGGACCTGTTAGGAATAGTAGGGCAAAGCTGTCCATCTGGAATCCACCTAACAGTAGTTAAGATAAAAGATGAAGGCTGAATATAGAAATGACTATATTGAATAACAATGTCAGTGAAAAACTGCATTGCATGATAATTACTGTCAAACCACATGAAAGGCAAAATGGCTATTAAACATTGACGGTTTTCTTCAATCAAATTTCACTACTCTAAGCAAATATGGGAGACAATAACTTTCAAAAAGCATATTGCAGTTTGGTCATATAAATGTTTCTATATTCACCATTTACATGTAGAAAGTAGAGTAGTATGAGACTTCTGAAACGTATGGCAGAAAAAGATGTAAGCAATCAGCTCAAAACTCAGTGTTACACTGCGAGGTGGGGAATCCTCTTTTGAATTAATAGAAATACGGTACAATGTCAAACAATATGGATAACTATGAGGATAAAAGCATAACTATATCACCTGACAGCTAGTGATTCATGCATCACCATTAGGCTGTGAAGAGAAGTTTTCAGAGACAAGCATCAGCATATTTTTCATGTACCACTGCAGCAAGACAAACTAGTATCATCTCTTTCGAAATTACAAAATGCAATGGTACCCAGCATTAAAATGTCACCAATGTCAAATTCTCAAGGTATGAGTTCACTCCATAGAGCAGCTTCAGCAGTTCACGAAACACAAATCAGGCCCAACTACACGTAACTTCAAATTTTGCGGTTATTTCAAGATAATTAGAAGGAAATGCAGGCCAGGTGCTTAGGTTACGGTTTAGTGAAGGGGAGGAAGTCGAGGAATGTTGGAAGGGGAGCCTATGCGGCTCAGGAACACCAACCAGTTGACGCCGTGGTCGTGCAGGAGGAGCACCCGCGTGAGCTCCCGGGTGGCGGCGAAGTCGGTGAAGTCGATGGACGCGCGGCCGCGCCCGGAGATGCAGACGAAGGGGCGGAAGGAAGGGTAGAGCTCCGCGAGCGCGGCGAAGTCCGGTGCCGCGGCAGCGTACCGGTTGCGAGGGTGGATCGCGGGAGCATCGGAGCCGTCGCGCCGCCGCCGCTTCCGGTCGCCCCCCATCCGTGACAGTTGCGGCGCTGGCGGGAGAGCGCCGGCGGAGAGGAGAAGAAGAGAGAGGCGCGGCGGGGGGCCTGACGGACAGCGAGAGCGAGAACGTACTAGTTTTCCTGGGCCTCGTTTATCTCCACGTAGGCCTTTCATTGACGTTGGGCTGATAGGCTCCGTGCTAGAACACTGCTACAAGCCTGGCCCAAACTTTTATCTATTACCAAATGTGGCCCATTCTTCTCTTGCCCTTCAGAAGGATGCCTTTTCCACCTTTTTTTTTTCCTGTCAATATGCCATTATTACTAATAATTCTCTCGTACCAATAGGCAATAGCAAAGTTCGAGTCGTTCATTCGTTAGCTTAAAGCATATGTGTATGTGCTTTATTTAATTTACTGGAGTAGCATTTGATCAGAAAGCATTTGCAGGGAGAGCTAGATGTTTTAGCTGATCAGGGGAGCCTTTAATCATCTGCTGATCCCTTATTTTTTTAAGTGTCGACCACTTTCATATCTAGAGAAAAACGGTCAGCATCCGGTTCACAAGGCATCCATCTCACACTAAAAGCATGACAGTTTTGGAATACCGAAAAGGTTATGCACGTACTCAGATGCTAGATTACCGGTCATGAGGCAACAAGTAAAGGCATCCGATGCGAGATCCCATCTGGTTGATTGAGGAGAGGTACTAGCACTGGTCAATTTTTATTCCGGCGATGTGAAACACAGCACAAAGCAGCTCTGGAAATATACAGAGCGAAAGGAATCTGAAAATGACGACACCTAAAATGGGAATGGAACTGGCATCGTCCTCCTCCAGCATCTGTCAAATTGCAGTGTCTTGTTGGAATCTAAACGGTGGTGTCAATCTCTATCTATCGGGAACCGGGAACGTAGCGTTGCAGGCAAAAAGAAAAGGAAATCGAATCACACAGCTTGCAATGCTAGCACAATCTCCATAACCGTGTCAACAAGGGCAGGA
This sequence comes from Eleusine coracana subsp. coracana, assembly GCA_032690845.1. Lineage (NCBI taxonomy): Eukaryota > Viridiplantae > Streptophyta > Magnoliopsida > Poales > Poaceae > Eleusine > Eleusine coracana. The sequence goes on from CM064420.1 coordinate 791,305, forward strand.
GTGGGTCGTTAGGCGACGTGGACAAGGACAGCAGCGGAAGAACGATTCCGCGCGTCGCGTCGTGCTAGGAAATCTTCACGAGAGGGCTCTTAGGGGCACGGGCATACTTCAACTTCAACCCAGAGAGCAAGGAAAAAAAAGTTTGAATGAAATGTAGTACCCGTGAAGAGAAACCATGAAAAGCACTTTTGGGTGCAGCCGGACCCGAACAGATACACAACATTCCAAACGGATCGACACATGCCTTCCCCCCGGCCGATCCGAGCATATCGCCCACGCGCACGCGGCATATCCTTCTCTTTCCTCTCCTTCCTTTCCTACCACCCCGCAGCCACAAAGTCCATCCATGCACCCCGTCCGTGCACCGGATAATACCAACAACCCCGCGCCGCAGAGCCGGGCATTCCTGGACCACGTCCACCGACCTCGACAAAATATCCGCCCCAACGTCACCAACCCAAGTCCAGGTCCTTAACCCAACCCGAGTTAACAGCGACCCCACCACCCTAGTTACCGCCGAACGAATCCAAAGCCTTCCTTGCGCGGCGCTACCTCCACCAGCTTACAAATCTGACCCACCAAACCGGGCCCCATGGTAGCGTCAGGCGTCACGGCCCCTATCGAGGATCCCGCCTGTCAGTGGAAGGAAAGGGTGGGTTCTCGTCATGTGTCCGGTGCGATCTCAGGTAACCTAACCAGGGTTGCGCTAACCCCACCGCCCTCGACCCCGGGTTACCGTTGCAGCCGTTGGATGACGACACGCGTCGCGATCAGACGGCGGACGCCGTGCTCGCCATGGATTTCTCCACACCGAGCCCGGCTATTTAACCGCACCCAGGTCTCCCCGTCCCAGATCACAAAATCTTCTTCCATCTTCTACCGCAGAGTGAGAAAAAAAAAAAAAGAGCCCAAGTCCCCCAACCAAATCCAGGCGAAAACCCTAGGAAGAAGGAGATGGCCAACCCCCGCGTCTTCTTCGACATGACCGTCGGCGGCGCCCCGGCCGGCCGGATCGTGATGGAGCTATACGCCAACGAGGTCCCCCGCACCGCCGAGAACTTCCGCGCGCTCTGCACCGGCGAGAAGGGCGTGGGCAAGAGCGGCAAGCCGCTCCACTACAAGGGCTCCTCCTTCCACCGCGTCATCCCCGAGTTCATGTGCCAGGGCGGCGACTTCACCCGCGGCAACGGCACCGGCGGCGAGTCCATCTACGGCGAGAAGTTCCCCGACGAGAAGTTCGTCCGCAAGCACACCGGCCCCGGCATCCTCTCCATGGCCAACGCGGGGCCCAACACCAACGGATCCCAGTTCTTCATCTGCACCGTCCCGACCCCGTGGCTCGACGGCAAGCACGTCGTCTTCGGGCAGGTCGTCGAGGGCATGGACGTCGTCAAGGCTATCGAGAAGGTTGGATCTCGCAGCGGAACCACCACCAAGGAGGTCAAGATCGCAGACTGCGGCCAGCTCGCCTAGATCTATTATTATTACTGAGTCTATGATCCGCTCTTGATTCCAGGGATCATCCATCCATCCCAAATAAGAAAGCTGAGAGGCGGTCGAGTCCTTCTTGAGTCTAGTCTGTGTCGTGTCGTGTTCGTGTCGAGTGCTGAGTCTCACTCTCATCTCATGTGTGTCCCTGTTCGTCTCCATTATTAGAGGCTTTATTATGGTGGTGGATCTGCGAATCCCATGTCTAATTCGTGTTTCTGCTGCTGTATCAATGCTATGAGAACTGAACCTGGCTCCGGTGTTTGGAAATTTCTGCATCCTCCCTTCGATTCTGTGGAATAAATTTTAGAAACTATACTCCGTTCATCATCGATTCTTCGTCCTGAGTGGAATCATCCCCTCGGTTGGTGTGATATTTTGTCGTTTTCGCCGTGCGCTTTGTTTGTTTGATCTTTGGGGATGGGTGCACCGTCTCTTCTAGTATATCCACTTGGGTTGGTCGCGTTTGTTTTCAAAGATAAATTATTTGACTGATTGACTTGAGGCTTGGATAAACGGCCTGGAGAAAGTACCAGATCGTGGATCTATGTGGTGATGCGCAAATTCTGAACGCAAACATATAGTACTACCAGATCGTGGATCTATGTGGTGATGCCCAAATTTTCTGAACGCAAACATAGTACTTCCTGATTGTATGATGTACAGTATCAGACTGGCTAAATCTTACACACAGGATTATGACAAAACCATGCTTGTTCTCTATGATATGATGCGCAAATTTTCTCAAGCGCAGTACGATCGAGTTGTTCCTGATTCTTCTTTCATTTTATACGCATTTATAGTTGGGCTGATAAGCTTCTCTTGTCATCCCGGATACGCCGTTCTTTCTTGAGCTGGTAATACTGGATCACCACAAGTAATTCTCACGTTGACGTGAGATACATTGACATTCAAATTCAGTACTTGGATCAAACAGATTGCGAAGTTCGGAACTTGCAGCACTGAGCACGACCGCGTGAAGCTTCCTTGGGCTTTGCATGAGCAACGGCATCAACATAGGAGGAGGAATTTGATGAGATGCGATCCCTTGCTTAAAATAACCGTAGGCGGATCGATGGATTCCTTATTCGCATTTGATCTTAGATTCGATCTGGTGTGTCCACCCATTCATTCGCCTCATCTTTACGCAACCATATTGATCACCGGTTTGCTAGAGCCCCCGAACCAAATCTTCCAGCAAAACACCGTCTCTGGGTCGACGATGGGCCAAGCCTCTCAGTTGTTTTAATAATAATATAAAAAAAAAGCCTCTCAGCCGAGCGTCCACGGGCGGTTGGCCCCACCTGACAGTGTAATATGGAGCACGCACGGTTGTGGCTTGTGGACGGCTCGAGGCAGCAGTAGTAGGCTTTCGGCCGTTTCCTTTGGCGTCTAGTGGTGTGGTGTGGCCTTTGTTTTGTTCAACGGCAGGAGCGGTCCCACCAGTCAGAGCAGCAGGGTCGCGTTGCGGCTACGCAGCTTTGACTGGGGGGCCTACCTCGAGCCTGGGACTTCGAGCCGTGTCACTTGGGCCGTGCGTGCTCCCGTGCCGCACGGGAAAATGATTGTCGTCGTCCACGAAAAGAAATTGTTGCTCCGTACACGCTCAACGCCTGCGCGCTGCGGCATCTTTGCTCCTGCTGTGCACCCCCTGTCACTGGTACTGTTTAAGATTTATGGTTTAGAGTTAGTTTGGGTTAGTTTGAGTATAATTAATTTTAAATTTTCTAAACAGATAGAGTTAATTTAGATTAGTTGTATCTAACTCATAAAAAAAACTAACCTATTTAAGAGGTGTTAATTGGAGCTAGTTTGAGTAGGGTTCAATGAAAAGTTACTTTTTCTCTATTCTCAAGGAAGACAAATGATTACATTAGTATTTTTATTATCAATCTAATCCTTATATTCAAATAACTTAAGAGTTAGAGTTAGTTCAAAGTTAGTTATAAGTTAAAAACTAACTCTAATCTTTATTATAGTTGGAGTTTCCAAACAGGCCCACTATCAATTGGTACAAGTAATAGTAAAATGTTGTTTTATTTCTTTTTTTTAACAAGAATAAAGGCGGGACAGTGATGGATAAAGAAAACCTGATTTTCTTTGGCAAAAGAAACTACAGACGAGTTAAATATATGGCACCCAGCTAACTGTGGTACGTCAAGCAGAACCTGACTAGTGGATAGGATTTCATGGTAGGCCTGCAGCCTGCAGGAGGCAGGAGCACGCTGAGGGCCGTAAATGCTCCATATGCCTCGCTGACAGGCAGCAGTCGTTTGTACAGTACGTCTAGTACGTTTAGATCATTACTACTACTGTATAAAACTTGTGGCTTATGTTTATATGTTTGCTTTCTTGCAAGTCGGAATGGGATAACACCGAGTGAAACTCCTTTGTAGCGCGGCGCGTCCTAAATCGGTGAATTGTTTGCAAAAATGAAGGTATTTTTCGTTGGGGCGTGCTTCGTGTACGTTTTGTAGTTTTTTCTTTTATGTCTCAATTCTACCAATATACTTTTCTTGTACTACGACTGACACGGGTACCCGTCTTCAACTTGTAGATACCGACGGTCGAACTTCCTGAGGTACTCTAAGGGATTGTTCGGTTCCAGCGGATTGGGTCGGAACACAGCCCAATCCAGCCGGAACAAAATAGTCTAGAATGAAATCCTTTCTATCAGAAAATTGTTGTTCGGTTAAGAGTAGGTCTGGAATGAAATTGAGTTCATTTTAATTATTTCATACAGTTAGAGACCCGGATTAATTCTGCACCTCTTAAGATTTAGAATGAAAATGACCGGACCATTGATTCCCGGCCCAGAATAGTACTTGGGCCTATTTCAATCAACTAAAAGCGAACAAGGCCTGAATCTTTTTCCTCCTCTTGTTTATTTTCGTTGTTGGAGAAGCCTGAACTATTGAATGGACGGCTATTGACTTACGCTGTAGACTTGATACAAGTGGCTAAGGACCTGATGCTGATAGGTTAATGTTGATTAGTACAAAGAGAGAGTAGTTTGGTTGTAGTGGATTAATCGTCGTGCTTAGCTGTCGACTGACGTGAGCTGCAGAATGGCCCAAGAAGAGTCATGGACTCGGCCTGCTCCTAACGTCTCTTCCAATTTACGGGCTTTTTGTGGGCTGCCTCATCCGCATACCTGTCAGCTGGTACTGGTAGTACGTAAACATTTCTTTTTTTCCTAAAAGAAAAACCGTAAACATTTCTTTTGGTTTTCTTGCCAGATCAGGGTCGTCGCCGTTGCGGACAGAAAGATTGCCGGCATCTGCTCCGGTATTTCTACCATAAAATGAGGCCGGGACAAGATGACGATCAACACACACGGACAACACTATTGTTCAGTCCTCTCCTCCGGCCGTTCTTGATCGGAGTGGATCAAACGTTGCAGTAGATCAGCGAACGAACATGTTGCAGACTTGGCAGCAGCCTGACCCGAATCTCTCTGACTGGGATATCGGATGGAATGAAGAACAGCAGGTTACATATAACAGGAACACCTTGAACTAAAATATTTTCTTGCGGCTGATAGTAGACAAAAAGTTGTACCCCGTTTAGAGGTGTTCAAAAAGGTCGGGCTGAGTGGGCTGGCATGAAACCCTTAAAAAAAAGCACGACACATACCCGGCACGGTCCACTGATTTTAGGGCCCGTGCCGGCATGGCCTGGTGGTAAGGACCGTGCCTGGGCCGAAGAGTAGGTCTTAAGGTCGACACGGCATGGCCCGATAAAAAATTATTTAAATATAACTATATTTATGTTATAGTTAAAAAAGATTTTTTAATATATTGATAAGTCATCTTATTACTTTAATGGAGGTTTTGAGTTCAAATCCCATTATCCGCCTTATTTCTCTTTATTTTTCATCACTTTTAAGTGTTAATGGGCTATAATTAAATTATTGGGCCTATATAATTGCGTGTCTAGTGGACCAGCCCGACACGAATTTATATTTTAGGGCCGTGCCATGGGCCGACAGCTGAGCCCTAAGGCTGTCTCAGCACGGCCCGAAATAGCCCATGGGTCGTGCCAGCCCTTAATTAACCATGCCAGGGCCTTTTAAGGCCAGGGCCGGGTCGGGCCGTGCCGCCCGTTTGGACAGGTCTAACCCCGTTAAAGTTTATGATTGTGTTGACAGGACGAGACGGATAAACCTTTCATCTCAGGCCGGCAGAAGCACAAGCGCGCATGCCAAATGGCCTCCATTGTCCAGGTGCTACGGCCCACAGTACCCCCTCTACCACTAAGGCCCGACGACGGGACGATGCTGGCGGCGACCAACTGCTGAGAGGCGATCGAGTCGTTAGTCTAGTCTCCGTGTTGTGTCGTGTTCGTGTCGATGCTGAGGGTGTGTTTGTTTTTTAAGTCTAAATTTTAGCGGCGTCATATCAATTATTAAAACATTATATATGATTATTAAATATATATTAAATATAAAATTAATTATAGAGTTGAATGCGCATCAGCATAACAAATTTATTAAGCTTAATTAAGTCATCATTAAAAGATGTTTACTATATTATTATATTATCTAATCATGACTTAATTAGTTTTAATAGATTTATCTCATCATTTAAAGAGAGAGTTATGGACTGGATTTTGTCAGTAATCGATATTTAATACTCCTAATTAGTATCATAATATTTAATGAAACAGATCTAAAAATCATAGGGGTGAAAAAAAAAAACACCCTGAGTCTCACTCATGGTGTGTCCCTGTTCGTCTCCATACATTATTAGAGGCTTTTATTATGGTGGTGGATCTGTGAATCCCATGTCTAATTCGTGTTTGTGCTGCTGTATCAATGCTATGAGAACTGAACCTGGCTCTGGTGTTTGGAAATTTCGGCATCCTCCTCTCCATTCTGTGGATTGAATTTAGATAATTACCTTTTGTTCATTCCCCCTGATGTGTAGAATTATCCCCTCGGTTGGTGTGGGATGTTGTCCTTATCGACGTGCCTAGGTTTGTTTGATGCGTGCTTTTTTTTATGTCTCGTGTGCTCGCTAATTTTAGACCCGTTTTATTATTTTTAGATCTGTTTTTTTAAATATTGTAATATTAATTAGCAGTACTAAATATAGATTATTGATAATTCAGTTTATCACCCCTTCAAATAAGAATCTATTAAAACTAATTAGGTCATGATTAGATAATATAATGCTATAATAAACATCTATTAATTTAATAACTTAATTAAGTATAATAGATTAGTTTTATATTTAATATTCAAATCATTGATGTGATTTCACTAAAATTTACACCCCAACAAACAAACACACCCCCACTAAAATCATCGTATCCACTTGGTTTTGACGCCTTTGTTTTTCTATATTTGATTGACTGACTTTCTGATAAACAAATCAGGCTGGAGAAACTACCAGATCGTGGATATATGCGATGATATGCAAACAATAGTGGTGATGGATGTGCAAACATTTGTGGAGATGTTCAAATTTTCTGAACGCAACATAACAGAATCAGAATGAAGCATTTGTGGAAGTACGATTCATTAGATTGTTTACTGATGGATGACTCTTTCATTGTCACCAGTTCATGCTGTAGAACAGATGGGTAATCGTACTTGCAAGGAAAACGACAAAGTTAACACATTTAAATTCATTCAAAATGGGTACTCGGAAGGTAGGTTCTTTTTGTTGAAAAATCAACAGAAAGGAACCTTCGTCAATCCTGATGACGAAGGCCACACTGGACCCTGGCAGCAGTAGAACAAGCCATCATGACGCCGGAAGCTTCCCTTTGGTTCTGCTTGCGCGCGGCATAACACGAGGAGGAATTTGATTAGATGTGATCCGTTGCTTAAAATAAGTCTCTTCACATTTGATTTTAGGTTCGATCTGGTGCGTCCTACCATCAGCTCATCTTTACGCAACCACTGATCAACGGTTTGTCTTCTGACAAGAACAAGGAGCACGCAAGCCTGTGGACGAGCAGTAGACTTTCGGCCGTTTTCGCCATGGATTTCTGCCCACCGAGCCCGGCTATTTAACCGCGCCCAGGTGTCACTTTCCCAAATCACAACACCAAGGAAAATCCCCAAATCCCCAGTAGCCAAATTCCTAGCCCAAGGAAGAAGATGGGCAACCCACGCGTGTTCTTGGACATAGCCGTCGGCGGCGCCCCTGCCGGCCGCATCGTGATTGAGCTGAACGCCGACGTGGTCCCCCGCACCGCCGAGAACTTCCGCTTGCTCTGCACCGGCGAGAAGGGTTTCGGCTACAAGGGCTCCATCTTCCACCGCGTCATCCCCGGCTTCATGTGCCAGGGCGGCGACTTCACCCGCGGCGACGGCACCGGCGGCGAGTCCATCTACGGCAAGAAGTTCGCCGACGAGAACTTCGTCCTCAAGCACACCGGCCCCGGCGTCCTCTCCATGGCTAACTCGGGGCCCAGCACCAACGGCTCCCAGTTCTTCATCTGCCTCGAACGCGCGCCCTGGCTGGACGGCAAGCACGTCGTCTTCGGCAAGGTCGTCGAGGGTATGGACGTCGTCAGGGCCATCGAGAAGGTTGGATCCCAAAGCGGAAGGACCACTAAGCAGGTCAAGATCGCCGATTGCGGCCAGCATGCCTAGATCTCTATGCCGCCGCCGCCGTGTAGTACATCATCCATCCATCCCACCCAAATGTTCGTCTCCATTAGTAGAGGCTTTATGATGGTGCATCTGCGAATCCCAATGTCTAATTCGTGTTTATACTGCTGTATGAATGCTATGAGAACTGAACCTGTCTCTGGTATGTCCAAATTTGGGCATCCTACTTTGGATTCTGTGGAATAAATTTAGATAATTACCTTTGTTCATCCTCCTGATATGTCAGTGTGGTATTTTGTCGTTATCGCCGTGCGCTTGGTTTGTTTGATCTATGGGGATGGGTGCAGTGTTTTTATGTCTCTTCTATAGAGTGAATATTTGTACCATAAAATGAGGCCGGGACAAGATGACGATCAACACACATGGACTACACTATTGTTGAGTCGTCCGCCCGTTCTTGATCGGAGTGGATCAAACGTTGCAGTTGCAGTAGATCATCAAACGAACATATTGCAGACTTTCGCAGCAGCCTGACCCGCATCTCTCTGCCTGGGATATCGGATGGAATGAAGAACAGCAGGTTACATATAACAGGAACACCTTGAACTAAAATATTTTCTCCGATCAGTGTTTCTTGCTGCTGATAGTAGACAAAAAAAAAACTGTACGCCGTTGATGATTGTGTTGGCAGGACGAGACGAATATTTGGCATTGGGGTATACAATCAATAACATTGCTAAAGCAGAAGAGCAAGCGCCCATGCCAAATGGCCTCCAAGGCCCGACGACGGGCCACTGCTGCTGCTGGCAGTCGACTGCTGAGCCCAGCCCAGGACCCGGAAAGGATACTCGCAGTCGCATCCAAGACCCAAGGTAACCCAGCAAAGACCATGATGATGATGATTGATGATAATAGACTGACAGTGGCAACGTCGCTCAATCTGTACGTAACGCATAACTGCTCCATGACACGAGTATTTGGTAATACAATTTAGTATGACCAGATGAAAAGCATCAACGACAATAGAATATCCGCCAATATAACATGTTTAATCGCCTGCATTGCCAAGCACATACAATACAACGAATTTAATTTAAAAATCAATGAATACTAGTACTGACGGTGATAATGGTACAGCTAGAGCTAGTTGTACTGTACCGATCATAACAATCTCACAAATGTTCATACGGAATCAAATCAATCTATAGGTAGGAAAAAATAGCTTGCGCCTATATCTCCCTCTTTCTCCCCTCGCTCGCAAATATAATTGTCCTAATAATGAATAATAAGAATAATACTTTCTACTAGTAGTATAACAGAAGTACTAATACTACTAAAATGGCAGTGATAGTCCGATTCGACTAAATGTCCTGCCACGCTCAAAACTTGCGCACGATCGATCGACGCCAACAATGGAATGGTGGTGGTGCTGTGTGCTGATCATCATCCGACGACGCGCCGCGGCGTCCTGCACGACACCAGCGGCGACGCCACCTTGGCACGCAGGATCTCCAGCCGCCGCCGCCGCGCCTCCGCGGTCGCCGCCGCCTTGTGCAGCTGCTGCGCTTGCCAGTACCGCTGCTGCTGCTGCTGCTGCTGCTGCTGTGCCGCCGCCGCTGCTCTCGCCCTCGCCGCGGCCTCCTCCACGTCGTCCGCCGGCGCGTTGAGGTCGAGACCGAGCGCCGCCGACGGCCGGTGGGGAATCGGAATCGCCAGCACCCGCATCTTGGTGCGCTCCTGCTGCCTCACCTGCGAACGCGACACGTAGCATCAGTTTTGGATTGATGATGCTTCCCCTTTTTCTTTTTTTTTTCTTCCCCCTTTTCCTTGTTCACGTAAGCGTCCACGGCAGGCGACATGGCATCACGCCTAAATCGGGAAAGCCACGAGCCGAAAAGGGGAAAGGAGATCGAACAAGGGTACTACTCGTGCTAGGGTCAATGTCCCCAGCACAGTGGTGACGATGGCAATTTTTTTTTTTTCTTTTAGGCAAGGGGGAAAACTGTGGGAGATCGGAGATTGATTGATGCTTTGTTTTCGGGGGAAAAAAAGGAGATTGGATTGGAGGAGTTGGAGTGGTTGCCGCCGTGTTGCCAACACGCAAGCGGCACCAAGAAATCACATTGCGGCTCGGCAGGTCTCCGTGTCAACCACGACGCGTACGGGATGCACGATTGAGAAGAGAGACACGGAGAGGGGGGAGAAAGAATTCGCACCTTGTGCAGCTGCTTCAAGCTCTCATTGGCGGTCCTCGATGTCAGCAGCCGAGCTCTGTACTCCTCGATTTGCTGCAGGGGAAGACACAATCAGAATGTGTTAAAGTTGAATTTTTCAAATAAATAAATAAACAGCGTGCTTAGATTTGCAATCACTCCCCACAGCTCACTACTAGTAGCAGCAAATTAGCAATGAGAAAGGAGCTGAGCTGACCTTGTGAAGATCCGCGTTCTCCTGCGATAAGTTCGCGACCACGCCGCGCTGCTCCTGCACCCACTGCGACAACCAATGAACAGATTATTAGTTTTTTTTTTAATAATTGATGAAGAAAAGGGGGACAAAAAAAAAAGAAAAGAGGAGGAGTCAAGAGAACAAGCAGCGACGACTCGGCGCACTCGACACAGCAGCAGATCTCGCGGCGAGCTCACCTCATCCTGCGCCCTGGCCTTCCTCGCCTCGCCGTCGTCCTCCTCCTCGGGGAAGAAGGCGAGCGGCGTGTCGGGGCTGGCGGCGCCGTCCCTCTCCGCGGCAGGCTTGCCGCCGTCCTCCAGCACGGACCTGAGCCGCCGCCGGCCCCACGACGGGATCACCGGCGGCGCCTCCTCGTCCCCGCCTTGCTGCAGCTGCTGCTGCTGTTCTAGCCGTCGCATCCGTCGCCGCCGCCGCCGGTCCCGCGCGCGCAGGATCCTCTTGAGGTCGCAGAGAATGGCTGCCGCCTCCAGCTCCAGCTCCGTGTGCTCCTCCTCGCCCGCCGCCGCCGACATGGAAGGATTGGACTGGATTGGATTGGGGGGGGGGGGGGGGGGGGGGATTTTATCCTGGCGCGTGGAGGGCCGAATCGGCGCGAGACGAAGCGCGCGGCTGCGGCGGCGGCGGCGGCAGCGTGCGATGTGTGCGGCCGGATTGCTTTGCTCTCCTCTCCTCTCTACTACTACTTCTACTCAGACTTGGTGGTTTAATAGCCCCGGGCGCGCGCCGTGGCGCCACGTGGCACGGAAGGCGTGGGGATTGGGTGGCCGCGGGGAGCCGGGCACGGTGTATGACAGGTGGGTCCATCTTGTCTGGGGGCACGAGGAGTGGCGCGGCCGGACTCGGCTGCTCGGCTTTGGGGTTTGTTTGCCGTGTGAACCTGGGCTTTGCTTTGCTGTGGCCTGCTGTCTGTCTTCCCTCTCCCCCTTTCGCTTGGGTAGGGCCGCCCGGATTTTCGGCTCTGCACGCCCCCGGTTTTCTGCTTCTCTTTCTGTTTCTTTCTTTATTTACATTTCAGGATTTCCTTTATTTTCCTGGCCATATCTGAGTGAATATTTGCTTTTTATTGTACTGGTTCATTCCAATAATTATTTAAATGTGACATTTGTTTGCGCAATCAATCTCCTTGTGATCAACAGAAATGTTGTGCATACATCTTGTCTTGCAATGTTGTTTGCATTCAGATTGGAAGAAATTGTCGAGAAATCAAAAGAACGAACTGGCTGATTTTCTTCATTTTCTTGGACATATCTGATTGAAAATTAGTTTATTATATTGGTTAATTATAGAGCAAATTCATTATGCGCCATCAAAAATTATACAGTTCTCTTATGAACCATCCGAAATCATAACCTCCTTTTTATGCCATTATTTTAAATTTTTACATCCCTATGTGCCACTTTTGTTATTTATTTATTAGATTATTGTTAAATAATGATAGAAAATACCAGTATACCCTTAAGATAAAATCTAGCAAATTATCTCAATTTTTTTAGTTGTACGGTAATGAAAAATGTATGGCTATTTTGACTTTTGGCACATTTTTAATACCAACATTATAATAAAAATAAAAAAAATTATTATATCCATGTGGAAATCCAATTTTCTAAATTTCATCTTGAGGACAGATTGGTTTTTTGTATCATAATTTAACAATCATCTAATAGATAAAATAGCAAAAGTGGCACATAAGGGATTGGAAATTTAAACTAATGGTATACAAGAGAAGCTATAATTTTGGATGGTTCATAAGTGATTGGTATAAGTTTTGATGGCATAGAAGGGATTTGCTCTTAATTATATTAGTTTATTCAAAAACGTTATTTAAGTGTGACATTATTTATTTGCGCAGTCAATCTCTTTGTGATCAGTAGGTGTGTCGTGCATATATCTTATCACTGTTGTACTCAGACTCCCTTTCACACACCATGTTGCCTTCACAAGCCACGCCCCTCCCCCCTCCTCCCCCTTCCACAAACGGCGTCGCAACCCTATACATCGTGGCCACGCTGTTGAATGAGGAAGAGCCAAAGCGATGCGAGACTCACACACGGGTCGGTCTCGCAGTGACCATCTAGGCCACAAGCATATGGGCCGTGTCGCGAGCCCATCTCAGGGTGATGGCCACACCGTTTCGTCCATGATGGCAATACATCAAGTAAAAAGCAGCAGAGGCAACCACGTCAACAAGAGTAACGTGCTGCTTTCGTACGACAACAAAGATTACCATAGAGCTGAAATTCTTTCATGAGTCGACTTTAGACTATTTGCAAGAAAATTATCAAGAAAATGAAACATTGAACCGACTGTTTCCATGCAAATACCAAGAACGTGATTGGTTATCTTCACTGCCTAGCTTGGCTCGTATCAGGGAACCAGGCTTCACTGCCTAGCTTATCAGGGAACCAGGCTACCGTAAACCAGGCCCATCACGTGCAACGTCACTTTGATTGGTTGCTAGCTTTCTTCCAGCCAGACCCAAACGAGTAGTTGCATTGATCTCAGAAAAGAAAAAAACAACTAGTTGCATGCATCTTACTCCACTGCCAGTTTGTTTTACCTCAACTAAGCGTGATCGCTACACCTTACGAGACAGTCCCGTAGGAAACAAGATAAAATTTCGTTTCTCCACAGCCAGACCGTGGGATGCCTTTTTGCATCTGTTGTGCAGGTATCTAATCAAACTGAAACTGTATCTGATGTGCCAGATTAGGCCTCAACGAGGCAACCAATCGTGCCCCAACAAACGCGTGAGCTGAGCGAGAGACCTTGTCGTAGTATTATGAAACTGCACTGCAACTCCTGTTAATTACAGTTCAGCCCTCCTCACCTCTAACACAATCCTTTGCCATGTTAAACTCAAATTCAACAGCATGGATTGTGGTGTTTTTCTTTCTTGTAAGTTTAGTACACCTCACTTCACATCATCAGCATCACATACTTTTGGTAAATCAGTGCATCTACTAGACACTACTACATCAACCTGAGCTGCTGCGGCTGCCTGCTGCCACCCTGATACGGGGCGCAGAGGAGCTCCATCTGCGGCGTCATCGCCGGAGTAGGAAGCATGGACATCGGACGCATGTTCTGCCATGCTGCTCCTGGCGGTCCAGCGTCCGGCCTCGGCTGGTACTGAGCGACATGGAACTGCCACATCTGCTGCTGCTGCTGTTGTTGCTGATAAGTTGGTATGAGTTGCTGAAGCTTCATCATGGCTGATGAGTTTGCTGCGGTTAACCCAGGGCACGGAGCATAGCCAGGGTTACACATGTATTGCTGCATCTGCTGGTCCGCAAAGAGAAACAAGATGTCATCGTGACGATTTCTCTTCTCTCTGACAATTTTGTTCAGAAATATCGCGTGAAGAAATTACTACCTGATGAAGTGTCGCGGCAGGAGCCAAGTTTGCTCTGCTATGCTGAAGATGCGGAAACGGGTATGGCATCGGGCCCCGTGGTGGTGCCATCTGAGGGTGCAAATACTGAACATGTTGCGCTTGCGCCCCTTGTAACGCCGTCGAAGTCAGGAAATTACCACTGACCTGAAACAAGCAACACAGCAGCTTCAGATAAAAATGTTTCAGATACCATTTATTTTAGCACTGCTGTAACGGAAGTAGTAGTCACGCTCACGGTCTTTTGCCGACCACCACTCATGTTGCCGCAGATGCCAGTAGATGGCTGCTGAACTGGGAGCCGGACATCCACATGCATAGGGTAGCATGTCTGATCTTCCGCGTTGCTCTTGTGTAAGGTGGAGCCGGTTGGAGACCTTGAAGAAGTTTGGATGTGTGATCTTTCCTCTGGTTTTACTTGGCAATGTGTTGCCTTCTCCTTGTCCAAATGCATCTGGATTAAATGACTCACATAGACATGGGTAATACTTCGCTTCCATGCCTTCGTTGGGACGCCACTCTTAACCAGGGGAAGCTGCATATAATAGTAGAGAAAATTCAGAAAGATATTCTGAAATTCAGTCATTAGACTGTCACAGTAGTTGAATAGAGTGTAACATGAAACCATCCAAAATTCAGGCATTAATGAGGTTGTTCCTTTCGAACTAAATAAATACGAAAACAAAATGTGTGAGCTAAGAGTGAAAGAGGTAGCATTACCTTGTCAAGATTTCCGGAAGCAGTAACTTTCGAGAATTCAGAAACAGTAGATGCTTGAACTGTCAATTTGCTTGATGAGGGCCTGAAAACAGAAAAACATGTTTTAGTATCTTGACAATCCAACTAGCATATTTTTAGGAAAGATGCCAAATATTAGTAACTTACTTTACTAAGTACCCAACTGGGGTACAAGGCAGAGGAGCCTGGACCCGATGTATGATTTCTGACAAAGTAACAACAGATTAGCTAAGAAGTACTAGTGCAGAAAAATGAAGTTCAGGCTGTTTTAGGATTCTAGAGAGCAAGTAGTACCTTGTGCACTGTCGCTCTTGGCTTTCCCAATCTCATGCATCAAGTTATCAGATTTGTTAGAATCAACCTGTACAACATCATATGGACGAAGCACGAAACCATGTAGCATTAGGACCAAATGTAAATTACAGCAATACTTTCAGACAAATAACAGGGTCGTACCAGCCGAGCATCTGGCTTCTGTGCTGCATAATTTTTACCATCATCTAATTGCACTTCCAGCTGCTTTTGCGCACTGCAATCACAAACTAAGATGAGAATGCAGTTTACAGAAGAATAAGATAAGGTACCTAAAGGCATCTATGAGCAGTTACGTACTTGTTAGTGGAGGAGTCTTTGCATGGGCTTGGTAGATTTGCAACAACTCCAGAAGGAAGATTCTTTAGTTCAGCATTTTCTAACAAAGGTGGGTTTACATTGTTGGGTTGATTTCTAGCACCAGGAACCGAGTTTACACGTGGAAGGTTCTCAGTTCGTTCCACAATGCAGGCACCATGTTTAGACAGTTCATAATCAGCATTTGGCAATACGGTTATTTTGTCACCCTCCTTCGTGGTTCCTGCAGTGTCAAATCGCACCAGTATTATAAACATATTCTAAAAAATGATACTAAATGGTTAGTGTGATGTAAGAAAACCTGCAGCCAAACCTTCTGAATAAGAAGTTGAAGAAACATTTCTGTTCGTGCTATCTGCTATAACCTTGTCAGCCGTGAACTCACAAGTAGATGGTATTTGAGATAGAGACAACAGAGCGTCAGCTACTTCCTCCTCTTCTGTCAGTAACTGATAAACAAGAAACCATCATTTTCACTATTCAGCCAGGCATCCTAACAACACCAGGTGGCAGAAAATTACTAACCGATGTTTCATTCAATTTTGTTCGCTGATCTGCGAAAGAAATCTGAGCACTGATAGCAGAAAGATGCCGTCTCTTCTTGACATGCCGTGCTCGTTTATTTATGACTGTATGTTGGAGACTATAAGTCAAAATAATATCTCGGATAGAAACTAAGAAATGAAGATGGATGAGTAAAGCCCAAGTTGCCCATCTTTTCTGACCATGTGAAAGAACAAATACGTGGTTAACTATTACCTGATCTCAATCTCCTTGGAACTGGTGGGTCAGTAGCATCACATTGTTGAGCCACCTTTGAAACAGAACAACGAAAATAAGGATGTGCATGAAAAACAGAAAGTCCAAATGATTGAATAGAAACATTGAAACGGCATATAAGGTCAAAAAGGACAGCACCTTTCCAAGGGTCCTCACTCTTTTCCTACTAATCAGGCTGTTGAAGGTGGCTGTAGTTAGTGAGCAGAGGACTGTATCATCATAGATTCCTTCAGACCCTCCTCCCTTTGCCTTGCTGTTCATGTCCTTGTTGCTTGATGTCCACTTCAAGGTCTTGGCCTTTAGCTTCTTTTGCCTCAATGCTGCCTTGTGATCTCCAGCTTCAGTCTCGTTTCTGTTATAATCTGCAGAAGATATGCAGGGACCATTAAAGTAACAAACCATAAGGTAATTAGCAACAGTGTGTTTACTCCTCCGTATGTAAATCAGGAGCTTCTTAAAAGTTAAAAGTCGAAACAACAAGTGAGGCCAACCATCTTTTTGAAAAAAAAAATCATTTCTTAAAAAAATTCAGCTATAGCGCTTCTACCTTCGTTAAAGAAAAAAAAAAGTATAGCAATACGGTAGATCACTGGATCATAGGAAAAAAAAAGTAGTCGAGTGCAAAATCAAATTCTGGAATTCCATAAAGGGACATTTGGGAAAAGGACAGCAAGCTCCAGCGAAAGGCTTTGCGTGCATATCTGTCTACACGTAGGCAGTAGGTGACAAGCGTAACGACCCAAGCAAACATCACAATATCTCAGGAAATTTCTTCACGAAAACTTCACCAGAAAGAATGGTAAGAGGAACCTTGTGCTCAGGTATCATGAGGAATACGTACCATTTATTACATCAGAGCAAAAAGGGACACAGCTCATCGATCCAATATACTAGCAATATTCAGCTCATGTAATTGTTTTTCCTTGAAGCAAACAAACTTGGGAAAAGTGAGCTACAAATGACAATCATTTACTTTAGGTATAGCCTAGATATAATGGTGGTCTCTAGCCAACCCCTAGTACTCCTGTAGTTCTGGTCCAAACACCAAAGGGGATAATTTTCCCAGAAGTAAAACCTTAAAACCAATCAGAGGAGCACACTATATCGAGGTGGTTAGTGGGGCCCAATACCCCACCGGCTGAAGAAAAATACAAAAACGTTGATCTATCGAGGTGCATTAGGAAAAGATGAGGGGCATTTTGGGGATGATGAGAGATAAAGCAAAGCAGCAGAGTTCGTTCAGTGCAGCCATCTGAGAACAGGAGAGAAGAGAACACACCAGCAGCAGGAGGCGGAGGTGAGGAGCAACCGCTGCTTATCACGTGTCTCCCTGTGAGCCCACATATCCACCATCTCTCTCCAGAAAAAAAGTTAGCTCAAAAAGATCTCACGACTCTCTGTCTATCTCCTGTTTCTCTCTCCTCTTGTATCTTCAACTTCAACTCTTCAGCGAGTCTACGACGCACTCCGCATGAACTCTGCCTGCCGTGGGAGAACATGAACAGGCTTAGTGCGAAGTGATGAAGAGCTGTGTTTCATTTCTTATGGGAGTGGTAGGCCTACTAGGACAGAGACAAGGAGACAGCATCCAGAGGCCAGTAGTATATTCGACGCAAAGGCAGCAGCAAAAGATAGGATAAAGAAGGGGGGTTAACGAGCTGCTTGGTCCTATGAATGCAGAGGAATCAGATGCTGGAGGAGATGGAAAAGGTGGTGAAAAAAAAAAAGGAGATGGAATTTTCTTTTTCTTTCCTGGTGGTGTTTCTTGACTGAAAACGATTCGTGGATCCTTAGCCCCTCCCAAGAATCTCTGAAGAAAGCGAATGCATTTCGAAATCTTTATCCAGATACAAATATGATTATTTTTTGAGTGAAATCTCCAGGGAAAAAAAAAATCAGATTTTGTTTGCCCCCCAGCTGTGAGCTGAACAGATGGAAAGGACACGATGATAACTTCTTTTTTTCCCTGTCAACACGCTAGTAACGAACATCCAATTGATGAATTCATCTCTCTCTCTCTGCTTTTGAAACAGCAGGATTCATGCAAATTACTACTAGGTCTTCCCGTTTCACGATGAACAGACATGCAAATTAAACCCATCCCCTGCCTCCAAGGAAACTAGAGAGAACAACAGGAAAACCAAACCAAAGTGAAGAAATCCAGATGAAATGGAATCAGTAAAATGGCGAGAAAACAGAGCAGAGACACAATGGAACACTAAAGAACAACCCTCCAAGGATGAAGGCGGAAGGCTCCAATCCACATGCTCAGCGAGGAGGCAATAAGAAAGAAGGGCACTGACCTCCTATCTGCATCTTGTTCAAGTCGCTCCCTCGCAGCAGCAGAAGCAGCTCGCTCGAACAGCCAGCGTCGATCGAGGGGAGGGAGGAGGAAAAGAAACTCCTGCCGGGCCGGGGACGGATTGACGGAAGCGAAAGCAAGCGTTGGTGGTTGGCTTGGCTGTGTTGTTGTTCTTGTGGGCGTTGATGAGATGAGAGCTCTGGAGAGAAGAGGAAGAGAGGGTGAGTGGTAAATGCGAGGCAAGGACGCATCCAGCAGCAGTCCAGCCACTGGTGGACGTCGCCCTTTTTGTTGGGCGCTTGGCGTGGGCAGAAACGGAAAGCCGCAAGCTTTGCACTTGTCTTCTCTGTGGCCCTTGTCCTCTTTCTCTCTCTATCTATCTAGTCTCTCTCTATCTCTAGAGACAAGTAGAGAGAGAGAGGAGAGAGCTGTCCGACATGCGCATGGTGATTGGCGCAATTGAATTGAAGTGATCTGCTGGCTGCAGTGGCTTCAATCCCAATCTCCACTATTAAATATCCCTTTCTTCCGAGTATCTGTTGCACATAAAAATCGCAATCAAGATACTAGTAGGCAGGTTATGACGATGAATTCCGTCCATCCATCCACCACGTGTAAGCATCGATCTGCTCTCCGGCCTGGGACTCTGAATGAAACAGCAGCACACATCTCAGAGGTGAATGGGTGGTGTACCGCGTACTCACTCAACTCGTGTACCGCGATCTTGTCATTCAATACGAACGTAGCAGTGTTCCTTCAGTTTTTCCTCGTGAGTTTTAACTACTGTGGTAGGCTTCAGTTCAGACGCCAAGATAGGTGTTGCTGTCGGTCGACTTTCTTGCGTGATAATGCAGTCTTTTCCAAACTGAGTGCTTTTCTCACCTGTTCTAATAAGCAGCCCATCTTCGTTTTCCCCCCTCTCTCTCTCTCTTATTTTTTCAGTTTGGGAAACAACGTGCTTGCGCAGAGTACCTTTGGTATATGACGGAAAGATAGAAAGTGATGTGCCGTGTGTGCTCTCTCGTACAGAAAGGCCCAGCGGTACTGCAGTCAATTGACCACCTCATCGGCATGTCCTTCTTTCGTCAGTTATTCAATACTACAAAAAAAAATTGGTCATATCTTCAATCCTCTTGATTCCACTACTAAAGAAATAGTAAGACGTAGAAATGTAGAATCCCCTCCTATACTCCGTGGTGCGATTCATTTTTATCTGTAATAACATTAGAGCATCTCCAACAGTGTCTGTAAATTAAAGCCTCAAAACTCTATTTGTAGACCAGCCTGCATAAAATGGAAGTCCAAACTGAACTGCAAACTCCAGCAGTGAAAACATCCAAGCCCCTACTTTTCTCTCTGACGGATGGGGTCTCTCAGTACTCACTCTATTCTCTTAGCTTCGACGTCTCTACTCTCATCTAGGGCCGTCTACACTTCTCCGGCTCCGGTGATGCTCCATCTCCGATGCCGCAGCAAACATCCTGCACTGCAACTCCCGCGGTCCACCCTTGCCCGCCGCGTAGCTCCCACGGCCTGCCCGCCGCCCGAGCCGGCGCTGTCGCGCCCTCTCTTGGAGCCGCCCGCGCCTTCCCCATGCCCACCCCATGGTCGCGTGGAAGGGCGAGCTCGGGACCGCGACCATGGCATCACAAAAACCTAGATCCGTCCTGCCCTCCGCCGGCTCGGCCGTCACCGGAGGGGAGGGAGGAGAGCATCGAGGCTGGTGTCGGCGGCGGGGGGAGGGGCGGCGTGCCGGGCAGAGGCGGGGGAGGGGCGGTGCGCCGGGCAGAGGCAGGGGAAGGGTGACGCGCTAGGCAGAGGCGAGGGAGATGTGGTGCGCCAAGCAGAGGCGGGGGAGGCGCGTCATGCAAAATTTGTGATTGGGGTCTTGCTAGGGACTTGTGTTAGAGATGTTCTTACAGAGTACAATGTGCAGCAGTAACGTTGAAGAGTTTCATCATACTAAAACGAGAGGAAACGGTCGAGTGTAGCATGGGAAATCCAGAAAAACCGCTCGACTGATTCCTGTGTTGAGGCTGAACCCGAGCGAGAGTTTGAAACTGAAGATGATCTTCTGAACATTTGCTGATACGTGCTTCGGAATAACCTAGACCGGAGGAGGAAGTCATGAAACTTTCGCACGCCATATCTAGAAACTTTAAAATGGAGGATACGTTTTTACTGAAGATTGAACAGTAGCTGCAATGGAAGAAAGAACAACACTAGCTGCGACGTGGATCAGTTCTAAGAAGAGTGAAGTAGTAGCATTCTTTCAGCGTTTGGAATTCAGCGCACGCACACATATGCGAAAGTGTTTCCTGTCCCTTGCTCGCTTGGATGAGTGAGCGCCTCTGTTTCCTCCCGTATCGAGATTCGAGTCTCTCAAAACGCACAAGAGACAACCTGCGGCGGAGCAAGCTGCAATCCTCCTTATTCAAGCGACGCGAGATCGCCGGCCATAGAGACAACACCGACAAGGTGATGCATCTTGAACCTGTCACTGCCGTCGGGCGCAAGGAAGGGAAGGGAAGGGAAAGACCCCTTTAATGGGGCGCGGAGGTGGGCGACGACAGCGGCGGGCGGCGGCGTGGTTCAGAGCTCTGCTTTCCGGGTGGGCTCTGGGGCGGTCGGTATTTGGATTGCTGACCACCCCAGATGGCTGCCAGTCGTCTGATTAGCATCGTGCGGCCCAGAACGTGTGCGTTGACCAAGTCGCAGCTCGTGGCTCGGCGCCGCTCTGCAACCTCGTCGTCCCGGCAGCACGTTCTGATTCGGCCTCGCATCTGTCGAGATGCGTAACGTCGTGAGCCAAGGCTGACGGCCGTCTGCATGGCAATGATGACTTGTGTCCTCTCCCGAGTGGACAGTGTGCTGGCTCCGGATTCTTCGCCTCCGCTCACACACCAAAGCGAAGCCGCTCTCCATCCCCCTCCCCCCTTCCACCACTCTCTTCTTCCTCCTTTAGTATGGTTCAGGTTACCGGAAGGATGTACTCTCTGATCATATAGGAGAAGGAAGTTCGGGGACGATAGTCATGACCCGGTGGTGGGTCGTGGCCCGACGAGACAGCGGTGGCGTAGCCGTAGCCACAAGTGGCAAGCCGATGGTGGGCGGGGCCATCAACATGGTATCACATGACCAACAAGTTAGCATGGTGACAGCATGGTGATAACGGTGGCACAATAGGCAGCAATGGCGGGTATAGGCGGCACGACGAGGCGATGGCGACGACACCGGAGTCAGAGGGGCGATGGCGGATGGCACGCGGACCTGATGCTGAGAAAGAGGTGGGGGAAGAGGGAATGCACGGGAACCGTCCGCACATTGATATGAGATCTAAGGTAACAGGATCTGGCTCGTTGGAGCGTCTCTGTCATTAGCTTTGCCTCTCGATCTTCGCCTGGTTCCGGAAAAAGCTTAGCTTGTGCAGTTGCTCATAGGCTCAGCAGCTGGACCGTGTGTGACCAACTCCAGGGTAGTCGTGTACTTCGCACCATGCATTTCGTACAAAAAAGACGAGTAACATGCATTTACCGGTCCTAGCTACGCACGCTGTCGAGCCACATATCATCGTCGCAAATGATTTAGCTTGTCTAGTTTTTAAAACTCTGAACGATACATTTCATCTTATTTTTATTTTCTTGAAATTCATCTCATCTCATTTTGCATTTAGCTTTCCGGTCTTCATGCAAACTCAAGCTTTGTTGTCTTCATTTTTGTTTATTTTTTTTACTCGGCGGGCCACACAATTATAGAATATTACCACGGGTTCCAATTCGTGACACAATCAGACAGGTATGAACCCAACCCGTGACGTAAACACTTTTGAGGCCCAACACCATTGCAACAAGGCCCAGCCCAAGGACGATCCATCCAATCCAACCGCGCCATGGACAACTTGAAGCGGAGGCAAAGGACGAAAACGATAGGGGGGAATGCGGTTTGCCCCTCCCCTCGTCGGCGCCGCCTCCCTCCTTCAGTCCTTCTCAAGCACGCTTCGTATTCCTCCTCTCCCTCAGTCCCCGCCTGGTCGTCGCCGTCCTCTTCCTCTTCAAGCTCAACCCTGCTGCCGTGGACCGGCGGGGGTTGCATCGCCTCGGGGATTCCTTCTTCTCTCGCTCGGTAAGGAACCCTAGCTTGCTTGGGCGGGTTACTATGGGCTCGGGTTCCCGTGGGGATAAGACCGCTCCCTTGTTCCTTGCTGCGGATGTGAGCAACCACTCCGAATGCTTGCTTCTCTCGATCCAGCGCGCCGCGGATTTGCTTGCTGCCTGGTACGCGTACTGCTGCTGCTAATCTGACACCGTTCATCCGCTCCTGCTGCGTTCCGCGCGCGAGGAGAGATCGATTTCGGTTCGCCCCTTAGCTATTGCTGCTGCTAGCAATTTTTTATGCCTCTACTAGTACACAACAGAAAAAATAATTCGGGAGTCCAAGTGCCCCACGTGCGCTCCGCCCCTGAACCTGTTCCGTGTAGTCTTATTCATGATGAATCCAACTCTAGTCGCTACCATATTGAGTACTAGTAATGTCAAAGCATGATTGAATAATAATGCGCTTTTACATGTCTATAGTGGTTGCTCAAGTAAGTGAGGTATAGGCTTTGCTAATTAGTAATCGGGCTCCTGCATGTCTATATTTGGTGTTGTGAAGGAGTTTGTGGAGTCTATGATGGCATCATCTCTGCGATCCTTGTTTAGTTTGCTGTTTTCAGCTGTTGCTGGAGTATGTATCTGACAGATGTTTGTGCGCTACAGGGCTCAAGATGATCGGTTCATTCATTACCAGGGCGTTAACGTAAGCAGCAACTAGTTATCAATTTTCTTGTTCCTGGCACTTGGACAACTGTCTTTGGGCCAGCGCTGTCATCTGTTTGCTAATATACTCTTTCTCCCACCTGCTTTGCAGACTTGTGCTTGGATATGCATACCCTGCTTATGACTGCTACAAGACCGTGGAGCTGAACAGGCCTGAGGTTGAGCAGTTGCGCTTCTGGTGTCAATACTGGTTCGTTAGTGGCTCCCCTTCTGTTTTACTCTAGGCTGGCATATTTTACTAAGTAATAAATTGTCATGGTTTCTGGCAGGATTTTACTTGCAGTTCTCACTGTCCTGGAGAGAGTCGGGGAGAATTTCGTATCGTGGTAATGCCATACTCCTTTTGATTAGCCATTCTTAGTAATATCATACCTACCTTCTACCTATGGGTGCTAAAGAGTCTGTTTTATGCACACAGGTTACCAATGTATAGTGAAGCAAAGCTGGCATTTATTGTGTATTTGTGGTACCCCAAAACACGCGTAAGGCATTCTTTCTCTTTTTTTAAGACATATTTTCCTCATGTCATTTTTTAACAACGAAAGCCTTGTTTCAGGGGACTGCCTATGTCTACGAGTCATTCTTCAAGCCATACATTGCAAAACATGAAACTGAGATTGATCGAAATCTGCTTGAGTTGAGGACAAGAGCTGGTGACATAGCAGTTCTTTACTTCCAGAGGATTGCAAACTATGCTCAGACAAGGTCCTATGAAATCTTGCAGTATATTGCCTCGCAGTCACAGACTCAAAGATCTCGTCCTCAGGTATTGCTTCCTTGCTGTTTCATTCTGCTACTATATTAGTTAGAGAAGTTGTATGTATGCCCTCTGTGTTAGCGTATCATTTTCTTGCAAGTTATTTCTTAAAAAATATAATTGTTTTGCTAGGTTTCCATGAGTTTGAGCTCAGCTGTTTTAGATATTTAATCTTCCCATATTACTTGAAACTTGACATGCTTTTTCACATATTGGAATTGTATCCGTTTCCTCGTATGTTTGTAACAAAATACAGTTAATGTTGTTGCTGCATTTAATTGCTTAAAAGAAATTTAGAAAAATGTCTTGTTGCCTTATGATGTCTCCTGTTGAAATTTAAGGAGCAATTGGTTTTGTACTATTCTAAGCGGTTCATGCATAGCCTCACCTGCAAGCCACCTGCCTAGCGTGTAACTGCTGCAGCTGCCAAGTCCACCTATGGGGCCAGTAGGTGCTATGGGCAATATCACCACAAGCTTTTTGCCTAATAAATTTGAGGACACTGTGGTTTTGTAGTGGCATGTTCATTCAGTTTTTGTAACAACATTCGTAGTATGAAAAATACGACGCTGAACTATGCCTTTTGCATTCTACATCTCTGCTAAATCTTCCTAGTATGAAAAATATGACGCTGGACTATGTTTTTTGCATTCTACATCTCTGCTAAGTATTTTATATGCATGATGTTCTCTGATTGCTTGGTACTGGAAGGCTTTTATTTTCAAATTTCTTTGCCAAGATGGACTCCTCTGAAGCATAATTGGTCATTAGATGTTTGGACTGTAGTGCGAACAAATCATGAAGAGGATAGGAGATAAGATAACCATGCTGTCATGTCTTCAAGGAAACAACTGCTATTGAAATGCTATTTAGGATCTTTCATGCTACAGACCTAGAGCTTAGCCTTTGTGGAAACAAGGAGGACTATCCATGAACTTAAACAAAATGAATGTTGCTGAATATAGTTTGTCAGATAGGAAATGCTTTGTTGACTTTCTGGCTTCTGTCAGTCTTAGCATGTGGTGGACAGTTTCTAAGTTTAAAGTAAACCTTACCAAGAGGCTCATTCTAATCAAGTGGAACTCTTGTTTAGGCTAGACATATGAACATCTTTTCCTTTCTGGTGATCTTGGAAGTTCTTTTGTATCTTGTGGTTATTGGTTTGACTTGATTAATTCTGGATCTAGCTCCATAACCTATGTTCCATGAGTTCTTTTGTGGCATTAAGTGATGCGCATGAGTCTTAATATACATTATACACCGCCCTTCAAATTTTGGTTAAATGTTTGATATTTCTGATGTCTCTTTTTTATTCTAATGTCTTCTCATGTTTTGCTATTTATTTTTTTCCCAGATTTAGAATTCTCTGTTAATGATTTAATTTAACTGTAAAATGTTTTGTTACGAGTAATAGCTGCAGCATTTCTTTTAATTTAAATCTGCAGAAAAAATATCCCACATAGAATATGTTTAAACACTGGTGTGCACTCCTGAAAATGAATGATGCCCACAAATTTACCCCACCCTTACGCTAGTTTTTTCCTTGATAAAGTATATTGCTATTCTTCTGTATGTGTTTCGTTATTTGCAAGTTGGTATCATTAGATTCGTTGTTGGTCATTTACTGTGGCGGAACTCTGAACTTGGCATGAGTAGGGCCACTAACTCTCAGTTAGATAATTCTTATAGGCAAACTACTAATATAAAAATAAAGTCAAACATCGACTCTTTGAAGTGATTTTTTATCATTCGATATGTTCACCACACTAGAAAATTAAAGTGATACCGAACGTAAAGTACCTAATTAGTGAAGATCCGGTTTTTTTTGTTCCACCTAACTTGTCATGTCTTTAATCTTTATCAACAGAAGCACATGAACCTAAGTAAAAAGAAAAAGTTAGATATGTCCTGATTAATGTCCTGGTTCTCTTCATTTGTGCAATTCTACTACAAATGCAACAAATCAATCGATTAAGTTCCAATTAGATATTAAATCAACCTATTTAAGAATTAGGAGAGGAAAGACTAATAAGATCTTTACCCTGAACAGTTCTTGCCAGACGTGCCCTACATGCTCCTCACCTCCTCAGACAGTCGTGCAGGAGAGAGCAAGCACGTCGCAGCTGTGCTGCCGGTGCTGAGGTGGGGTAGGTAGTTTAGCTCATCGCCATCGCCGGCAGTAGGCGTCAGCAGCTAGGTCACGATTTCGCAGACGTTCCTGATTGTTCCGTCTTCTGTGCAATTTTGTTGATTGAAATCACAATCAGCCTGGGCAGGATCGTAGGGAGGAGGTGAGTTAATTTGGGCAAAGCTGCTGCTGTGAACCGTAGATGGGCCTTATTTAATATTTAAGAGCAGTATTTAGATTTTTCGGCCCACGACTAGGGCCATGGTTCTTGTTGCCCTCAACGTAGTTCCGCGCCTGGTAATTTATATGCCTCTAATTTAGTGGTACTCTCTGCTTTTTTGCTGCGTTATTCATGCATAGCTTCATAATACTTTCATATATGGAAGCTGTACCATTGCTACTATATCTTTGGAGCTTGTGACTTGAGAAGCATATATGATACCTGTATTACTGTCTTTTAAAATTCTATTTACAGATTGCATGCCTACATGTTTTTTTTTATGCTTGAGGATGTGGCTATGTTTGCATTCTCTGCTGGGTCTAGGATTATATTTATTCTTTTCAACCCACCTTTTGTGTGAGTGAAAGGGAAAACTAGACCATTTGTGTAGGCATTTTGCATTGTGTGAGTTAATGGGAGTAACTAAACACATTTATTTAGCATTGGAAGGAAGAACTAAACATTTCTTTACCATTGTTTTTCTGTTTTTGCAGGCACAGCAACAACAGCAGCGTCCACCGCCACCACGGACTCGGCAGGCGAATCCTGCACCTCCACCTGTTCCCACGCCATCGGCGCCTCCAGTACCACCACAGCCTGCCCAAGTTCCTCCCACTCCAAATCCCCCAATTCCAGTCGCCCCTCCTGGTGCAATGCCTCCTAACCGATCACAGCCACCTGCTCCTGAAGCTGCCGCCACCACCAAGGGTCCTGAGAATACTGAAGCTATGCAGGTTGACCCACCGCGTGCATCGCCAAGCAGCGCACCTCCTACACTACCACCTGAGGAGACGCTCATCGAGGAGGCAATTCGGTTGACACGGGGCCGACTCAGGAGACGCATAGCTGGAGGCTCTGGTCCACCAGCGAGTTAGCACCCACCAATGATAGTGTCTCCCCTTTCATTCTGCACTGGGCTGGTTGTACAGCTACTGGTCAACTGTGAACAGAGGGAATGCCAGGGTTGCTTAAACAGAATCGGGTTTCTTTGCATGCGTTCCTTCTGTACAAACTGGAACCAGTTTGGTGTTGTTACCACGGCTCAAATTGTGAATAGATCTCCCAGGAACTGAAGCATAGACAAACGCGATGGTGCCCATAAATTAGGTGAACTAGGTAGGCACTAGGAAATGATATGTTGCAACCATGTATGAACGGTCTGATCGGGCATAGGTCGGGTAAACTAGCAATGCATTAGTGATCAGATGCCTGGATATTCGAAGGTTGGTCTGTCTCTTGAAGAGGGTGCATGACGTATGCGTGCAAGGTGAACCAGTTTTAGAATCTAAATCTGAAGAAGGTAGTGGTGACGTACTGTGTAACAAGCCCGTGATGAGATCCGTGTCAGTGTAATGGGCCACGTCGTGCCGGTAATGATGCACTTGTTCTTGCTGGTTCGATGCCGACGATGTGGATCACTGCTTTTACATTTTTCTGCGTAAGAGTGCTGTTCTTTGAAGCAGCAGCAGCTGGAAGCAGTCGTTGTTGAGCCAGGACAGCGATCGAGTGGAGCAGGAGAAATCGTTGCGCAAGAAATTGTACCGTTTTCCTGCGTCTGGTGCCCTGTTTAACTACCTCGTCCGTCGCCACCACCAGCCAAGAGGCTTCGTGTGGCTGGGGACTCGTCACAGCCACACTGCTGCAACGTTCTTGCATTGCAGTAGCAGACGGGGAAGCCCGGGAGCGAGGCTTCGTGTGATCGTGCGATGTTTCGACAATTGCCAACAGCAAAGATGGAGGTAGCTTGTGAAGTGGGTTGCCAGCATCCTTTTTACTGTCGCCTCCGGTGGTGGGCGGCAGCCGATGGCCTTCCAGAAAGATTGCGAGAAGGGTCAGGTGAGTATCAGTATCAGGTGGGTCTGATGTTTCATCGCCAGAGCCACAGGCACAGACAAGTGGCGTCACACTGACCATGGATTTCTTCGTAGGTTGGATTTGCAGTGAATCCGGCCGGTCTTGGACTACTAGTAGTAGTAGCCAGCTGAAGAGTTGTGCCCGCGAGGCGACCTGTTGTCCCACACAAATTTGTAGAAATTGCATGGCTCACCATCTGCATTGGTGAGCATCCTGTACAGTAGCCATCCTTACATTACGGCGATAGTCATCGTCATTCTCGCCTCAATTGTGTCCTCGCTCTCGCTCGCACGGCCATAGAGGTCGGAGAAACACGGATGGAGACCACAGTCGGCATGGCAATGCGGACGGGCGGAGGATGACGCCATCTCTCTCTCTCTCTATTTTTTTGGAAGAAAGACGCAACGCCTCCAAACAGTCACAATCACCTCCCACTTGCTCTGAAACTGTCGCCATTAGGGCGTCCACAAAGAAAGAAATATAAAGTTATGCAAAGTTAGTATATGGTTTCACAGAAGATAAGCACTAGTTTTAGCACACTGCACAAAGAAATTTTATGAACCATACATATAAAAGGTAAGTCATCGTAACACATTAATATATGGGTCTCATGGTAATTCTCCTTCTCTCATTCTCTTTCATCTCCTAATTGACACAAAAGTCATCAGTCCAGCTACAAACAAACTTTAGCTTCGATATACATCAGCGCCGGCAGCAGAGCTAGCTGCATCTGACTCCGGTTTCGCAGAACTGAGTCAGAACACGTGGCACCGTAAAGCTGGCTAGTATAGCCGGTGTGCAGCACCGTTGCGGAGGCCCTTACTGATGGTCTTTAGGTCTGCCATTTATTAAGAAAGAGAGTAGTATCCTAATTATAAAGTACTAGGATTATAAAAGCCACATCGAAAGATAGCTGCATGAACAAGGGAAAGCAGCTGCGAAAACAACCAGAAAAAACAACAGAACAACAGAACTACTGATGGCCCTGAGAGCACTGAAGCTCTACAGGTGTGCATCGACAAGTAGTGCACCTCCACCGCTACCACCTGAGGACGCAACAAAGACTCATCATTCATCAAGGAGGTGATTTGGTTGACACGGGGCCTACTCAGGAGGAGGCGCATGGCTGGAGGACCTGCTCCACCAGCGAGTTAATTAGCACCCACCGTAAGTCCATAATAACTTGTTCTGTTTCTTTGTGCGCATTCCTACTGGTACATACTGGAACCAGCTTGGTGTTGTTTTCACGGCTCAAATTGTGAATAGATCCCAGAAATAGATAAACGTGATGATGACGCCCATGGATCTAGCTCAAATTGTGAAAAGATCGAGCATGATATGTTGCAAACGTGTGTCAAGTGTGAGGTCAAACGTTGATCGGGTGTACTAGTCATCAGTAGCCTAGGTACATGAAGGTCGGTGCCTTCAGACGGGTGCTTGTAAAGGTGAACCACTGATTCGTTATTTGGTACTCTAACGAGGTGCTTACATCTTGGTGTCGGTGATCCTGTGCTTTAGATCTTGGTGTCGGTGATGAGGTAAAAACGCGGCGCTCATACGAGTACACAAACGTGCAACTTGTAAACACGCATCTCACTGTGTACTCGAGGAAAACCAAAACTTTTGCTTTTGGTACGGTTTCTGATATAAAAAACCAACGAGCATTTACGTGACAACACCCATTTCCATAGGTGTACCTTGGATTGTCCGATAAAATAGTCACAACTAATAATAACATTTAATCACAGTATGGGTATTCACAAGGGATTTGTCATGGATATTTGAAATACAATATGTAGTTTGGCTTTGTCTTTTGGACATGTTTTTGCCTCTTTAGTCAATTTTTGCTAAAATGTTCAGCAAACATACTTGCGATCTGCAAAATATGTCAAGTCACAAAACCTGTCTATTCAACATTAACTTTAATTTTATAAACAATTTTAATCATGTTATGTTTAACAGAAAGTTTGGATCGACAACCACCTTTCGAAGTCATGTCGTGACGATAGTAACGCACCATGTCTCACGTGACGTGTGACTGAGATTAGGCTTCAGACTCTGAGCCACACACTTCGTAGAGAGCTGTCCTGTAAGGCTGTAACGGACAAAAAAGTCACTTTAAACTTGATGTAGGGTGTTGGGTTTGGGCGTTTGGCAAATGATTGATTATCACATCATTGATTCTGTTAGCCTTAATACTAACTCAAACAAACATTTTTTATTATTTGTTTTTTCTGGTGGAGTTCACAACATAAACGTGTTTGGCATATGGCTCCAGTGAGTTGAAGTTTGTAAAATAGATTAAAGTATTTTTATTTTTATTTAAATCTAAAACAAAGGTAAAATTAAATGACTCAATAAAGGACTCTTGATTAATTTATAGTTTCAACTTGAAGAATTTCTGAAGCTGGATATGAGTAGCTCCAAGAATCTATGAATTTTTAGAGCCATGCCAAGCACGTGATAGTAGTATATGTACACACAAGTACGTAGAGATTCGCAACCTTCTGAATTAATTTCATTAAAAAAACCTAAGCAGATACGCTTCTGCGAGTTCACACGCAGCACCCAGCTGGCTGCAGCTGCAGCTTCCTATTGGTTCGATCCATCCCGGCGTCCTGGCAAATTACAGAAGTACTATATAGGAGTATATACGTAAACGATGATGTTTGCACTTTGCAGCAATGTTGATCTCCGTCCTCTACAGTGACATACTTTGATTCGCTTTTAATTGGTGCTTTTTTTTTTCTCCATGAAGACGGAGAGGCGCCTTTGAGTGATCAAATCCCGGCTGTATCGGATCTCCGTAGCCCGGCCGTTGGCATTCTCCACGGCGAGGGCGACCTCTCTATTGAAGCAGAGCATCTACAAACTGCGGCCTTGTCTGATTTGATTCGCTGCCAGGATTTCTCTCCCCAGTTGCTGACGCACATGGACCTCCATGGAAGGCCTCGCAGCCAGCTTTAGCTGAGGGGGGTTGGGATCTGCAGGAGATACGTTGCCCGGGCCGCTCTTGGTTGCTGGTGCCTACCCCTCCACTGGCCTAGCATGGCAGGGGGCAGAGGGAGAAGCCAGCTCCTTCCCAAGGGGATCTTCATCCTCGTCAGACGACCAGCTCTCCATCTTAAGCGACAGATCCGGAGAAGAAGCGTGGAGAGGTGTTGAAAAAAGTGGAGGGGACAGGGGAGGTAGCTGGGTTCGGGCTTGTTGGGGGCTGGGGAGGGGGAGGGGGGCGCCGACGCCGGCAGGGAGAAGATTGATTCGTCTGCCTGATCGCCAGAGCTCCTTCTTTACGTAGTATCTTTTTTATTTTAAGAAGAAGATTTTGATCGACGAACACGAGCTGACAACGCCATTACAAGTTGCCATAGAGCACAGTGGAGCTGCCACCTAGCCAAGCTAGAAACAGTGCGGCACTATACTACCAAGGGTGACATTTCACCTATAATTATCTAAAAAACAAACGTGCATGAAATAAAATGACATGCAAAACAAAACAAAGTTGCTGCTGCTTAATATTTATGATGAAGATGACATGTGTTCTGGCCTTGCCCCCTTGCTGCTTAAGTTGACCGCAGTGAACACCAGCGGTTGGCTTCTGTTGAATCTGCTCCCACATATTCATAGCATCTGAGAAAAAATTATCAAGCCCTCATTTTTCTATAAGTAGCAGGGCCTGCTTGCACCTGAAGCACAAGCAAAGCACAGAGACACGGAATAGCAGAAAGTAAATTATACAAGCGTTGCTTTCTGATTAAGCGGTGTAGCCTCTTAAGTTTATGGCTGCTGCACCTTCTTCTCTTCTCTTCACCTTCTCCCCAGTGGAGCCTCTTCTCTTTTCAGCCATGTCGTCTGCCGGAAACATTTGGCGAGGCTGCCGTGCTGGTTCCATTCGCTCTTCATTGGTTTCCGAACCGCTGCTGGCCAGTGACTTTGACCTCCAGGTTAGTATATATATAGGAGTAACTGCTTAGCGACCTTATAATAGTTACTGTACTGTAAGCATGATATATGTAGAACTTTGTAAGTCATTGTGTTTTTCCTTTTACAGTGATATATATGTTTTGGAAATTAGTGATTCGACTTTCACCATGAATTGAATCAATATATATATCATCAGGAGGGCCTGACGAACGTACAAAAGATTCTTCATCAACGCCGCAAGAACAGCCAGGAGATGATGGTAACCATCGACAACCTCAAGCGCCTCTGCATCGACCACTACTTCCAGGAAGAGATCGAGGAAGCCATGGGCGCCTGCATGTATCTCCTCCACAGCCATGATCTTCACGACGCAACTCTTGCCTTGAGGCTCCTGAGAGAGGACGGACACGATGTTTCAGCTGGTGAGTAGTGCATGCATTGGTCATCTGATCGCAAATAAGCTGTTGCTCTCATCGTCATCAGCTAAAGGAAATTTTCGTTTCGAATGCCCATCAAAATGCAACTCTAGCTGCGTCACAGACTATACCAATAATAACAAAGTTCTAATAAAACTATATGAATAACCAAACATTATATAATAATGAAATGGTGGTATGCAACTATGCATGATCCCCTCGCTCAAACGCATGCAGATGAAATTCTCCGGAAGTTCACCGACTGTTCTGGCGAGTTTATTGTTGCCCTTAGCGACGACATCAGAGGGCTTCTAAACCTGCATGACACGTCACACTTAAACATGGGAGGAGAAGCATCACTCTACAAGGCAAAGGAGTTCTCAAGCAAACACCTTGCATCTGTCGTGAGGCACCTGGA
Organism: Eleusine coracana subsp. coracana; assembly: GCA_032690845.1. NCBI lineage: Eukaryota > Viridiplantae > Streptophyta > Magnoliopsida > Poales > Poaceae > Eleusine > Eleusine coracana. Next base: position 824,202 of record CM064420.1, read on the forward strand.
GCCAAGTCTTGCCAGGTACGTGAGGCAGTCCTTGGACCACCCTTACCACTTGAACCTGATGCAGTACAAGGCCAGGCACCACCTTCGCTATCTGCAAAGCCTGCCCAACAGGAACACTGCAATGGAGGAGTTAGCTATTGCAGAGTTCCATCTTAACAAACTGCTGCATCAGGAAGAAATGCAAGAGACTAAAAGGTACTATTCCGGGTACGGACCAGTTGATGTGTAGACTCTTTAGATCCATTATATTGACACAAGGATGTTTTTTCATTATTAAACTTCCCAGAGAGATGATTTGCACTATAAATTTAGTGTGTATATGAATTTTCAATTGCGATAAATCAATTCATGTGATGCAGATGGTGGATGGACTTAGGATTGGCACAAACTATACCAATGGCTCGGGACCAGGTACTGAAATGGTACATGTGGCCCATGACAGTACTCCAGGGATCTTCCTTATCAAGATATAGGGTGGAGATGACAAAGATAATCTCCCTTATCTACATTGTTGATGATATATTTGATCTAGTTGGAACGACAGAGGAACTCTCCCGCTTCACTCATGCAGTTGAAATGTAATTAATTTATAATTATATCTTATATACAGCCTACACATACATGCATGTATCTATAAATGCCGTATATTTCAGACCATTAATTTCAATTTCTCTCTCTATATATCTACAATTACATCTTGATATGCACAAAAATAATGCAATTTTCAGGTGGGATAGTACAACTGCCGATTTACTCCCAAGCTACATGAGATCATGTTACAAGGCTTTGTACAACGTTACAAATGGGATTGCAGATATGGCCGAGAAAGAGCACGGTTTGAACCCTATCGATCATCTTAGGAAAGCATTATGTTACCAATTTTCCCTCATATGGAGTGTCTCTTCAGTTTCATTTGACGAGACAATCAAAATGAATTTCATTGTCCTTGTTATTACTTTTTGGATTCTTTTCTCAATTTCGCATTGTTAACAATAATCCAATATATGCTCATAACAATAAAAAATATCATAGAAGTATAAGGGTGATATTTATTTATTTTTTTCCAGTGGGTAACTCTGTTCCACGGATTCATGGTTGAGGCAAAATGGCTAGCAACCGATCATGTTCCTTCCGCTGAGGACTACCTGAGAAATGGTGTTATCACTTCCGGAGCTCCACTTGCATTTGCACACGCATTCTTTCTGTTAGGGCACGATGGCGCAACATGTAATGATGTTGCGAAGCTCATTGAGCACATTCCTCCGGTCATCTCCTCCCCGGCAAAAATCCTCAGACTTTGGGATGACATGGGCAGTACCAAGGTCATAATACTTTTCAAATAAAGTCCCTTACTATCATATCCTTATTGAATTGTTTAAAGTTCCAAATAACATTGCTCATACATGGGGAGAGATATATTGCAGGATGAAGCACAAGAAGGACTGGATGGATCATACAAGGACTTCTACTTGATGGAGAACCCTAGTTATGCCTGCTCAGACGCGAAAGAACACATGCATAGGTTGATCGAGAGAGAATGGGAGGAGCTAAACAGGGAGTGCTTCCGCAGAAAGAGGACCTTCTCCTCCATCTTCATGCAAGCGTGCTTAAATGCCGCCAGGATGGTCAGCGTCATGTATGGGTACAACAAAGAACAAAGGCTCCCTGTCCTCGAAGACTATATGAAGATGCTGCTCCTTTGAAGCTTTGATGGATCAGATGATGACAATACACTTATGCTCATTGTAATAGAAAAATCCATATTGAGAAACCATCAAGCTTCTCCTAGGTTAACTCTTGTTTGTAAGAAACAGGAATAGGCCAAAGACCGACCTGAACAGTTTTATTTATTATCAACACACAAGCAAGTATGTGGTTACAACAACATACTTCATCCATTCAACAATATAAGCATTCCTAGCATTCAAATATAAATTTAGTCAATGTAGGAAAAGTCATATATACCCCTGATTTTACACTAACTCATCAATTTTTCACCCACCCAACAACTCATCAGATTTTGTCTTATACCTAAACATACTTACATTATGGATAAATTTTTAAATACTTCAAATACTTATATTATAGACCGGAGGGAGTAGTATGCATGCATGCCCAGGCGTACCAGTTATAATATAATCCTGTCTTTCTATAGCTGATGCGCTGCTGTAAAGCTTCGAACTAAGAAATTCCTAAAGTCATCGTATGATAAAAACCAGAGGAAGGATAAACATTTGGGCGAGCACTTTACCGGTGTCGCCGTAGCACGGACAGGTTCTGCCCGTTCTACTTGCTGGCACACCGCTGTCCCTGAATTTGGAAGCAGGTCTCCGGTCTCCGGTCTCCGGTCTCCGGACGATGACCACTTGTGTTGTTCTGTTTCATTTGTATGACACGGCAGAGTTATACAGTTCGTTATGTGTTGCAGTACGTGTGAAACAAGAGTCTTGTAGTATGCTGGTTGCGGCTCGGACGTGTGTCTAGGGGAAGGAAATAACACAGCCGGTCTAGTCAATCGTCACACAAGTCCAAATGAACTAGCCACGGCAGACAGGTCCAAACTGACTTGACTGATGACTTTGATGACACGTGAGCCGTGAACATGCATGGCCAGGAAAAGATTCTGTTTTCCGGGAGTAGAGCCGATTGATCGTCTGCTTTCATGCATGCAAAATGCATGACCACGAAATTTTCAAAAAGTAATGTTTGCCAAACATTCAGCGACATATACGTTAGTGCAGGACCGTGACTCCGATGACCTGGTGATGGAGATGGAGATGCGTCCTTGTGTCCAATCGTTCCCGTGAGAATGCATTGTGCGCCGCATTTCGTAGCTTCCTCGGGCTTGCCTTTGCCTCCACAACAGCGACAGTGCATGTGCACATTATTGGAAGAGGAGTTTTAATGTTTAAAATACTGATTAGTAGTTTGAGGATAATTTTATAATTGTATTATTATAATTAATAAATTTATGTTTATTTTCATGATACAATATTAAGTCTACGAAATCATTAAAATATTAGTTTATCTTAAAAAAATATAAAATATTAGTTATTAACCATATAGTTAATGTAACTTTATTTATAATAATAAAAATTAATTACTATAAATCTATAACTCTTATTTTTTTTCTGATATTACGCTCAAATTAAAAAACTACTGATCAATAGTTATGATTTTAGATTACAAAATCTATATTGTGATATCATCAAACTACTGGCCAACAGTTTTTTAAAACTATTGATCAGTATTTTGGATAGTAAAACTCGTCTATTAGAAACGCAACAAGCTTACCTATAAACTTAATATGACAAAACACAGCAGCCAGTCAAAACTCTTGTACAAATAAAACACTGGAGATGGAATAAACGACGATGACATTGTGTCTTGCATGCGTGGGAGCAGGATGAAGAAAAAGAAGAGGGGGAAAAATAATCCTGATTATTTTCAAGGCCTAATGAGCTTGAAAATAATCAGGATTTTGTTGACAAATTATATATTTTTAAATAAACTATTCTTATTTCATTCAGAGATCTTTTACAATGTTTGCGAGATACTAAGAGATATTATGATCTAGACCGTTGATTAAGAGAGGGGTAAGGTACTGAATAAAAAATATCATATATAAGTAAAATATGGTAATTTACAAGATGGTTTGATTTCTTAATTACACCTTCTTCATTTGTTTGCTCCATGAATACTAATTGAACGATGAAATCAAGATACCTCGTTGTTTATTTATTTTATTAGTCAATTATATAGTTCATATTAATTATTTTTTTTGAGAATTATTGTTGTTGTGGTTACAAAATCTAACATACATATTGTGGGCGATGTCAACCCGAATGATTGACGAAGTTAGAGTAAGGATACAACTAGCAAGAAGAGAAGGAGCCGGCATCAATCAATCAGCGCCCCTCATGACCTCTAGTGTCTTGTATTTATAGAAAGGGGAGAAGAGAAAAATCCCTCTTCTACCCTTGATATGTTACAAATCACCATTTTACCCTTGGTGGGGGTATAAGTACATAAATGCTCTTAGGATTATAATTAGACCAAAAGATTACATGGACCAAACATGAGATAACTAAGCTTATGAGGAGAAATAATGGGTTACTTGAACCCTAGTTCCAATAGTCCTCCCTTATCTGTAGACTCTCGAAGGCACAAGGGGCTACTGATGAAATAATATCCGTAGCTCCTCATGGCTCAGAGACCCAATTTATGAACTATCAAATTACATATCTTATTACAAATTCTACTATAATATTACATGAAGAAAGAAGTACATAGCAACATTCATGAGGTTCTTTTTCCTAGCCCTTGAGACTTGAAACTGGCTGAAGGTGAGAGCCTCTCTTCGGGAGTTAAAGTTAAGCCAAGACATTCTTGCTTTGGAACCCGGAGTCGTGCTGAAGGCGAGAATCTTTCTTGGTAATGCTAGTTAGGTCGAAGATGTGGCCGATGTCTTTATTATTTTGGACCCAACTTGAAAGTTGAATTTTTGACAGAAATGGTTTTTGGAACATGCATATACTTTTGTTAGCTGCTATGAGTCCGAAGGAGAGGTAAGTAATTTCACTTTCTCACATACAACAGTCAAATATAATAGGCAAATATTTATATGTACTCCTCCTCCCTTTTGACTGTCGTTGGGGGAAAGTGAAAAAACCACTAAGTTGTATTGCAATACCGGGGGGTTAGCCCCCTCCCTGGTGTGGATGGATTTACTATTGCATCTCAAGGCCGTGGGCTTACACCCCTCCCCAGCACGGGTGGACGAATTATTGCATCAAGGCCGAGGGCTTACACCCCCTCCCTAGCATGGATGGATGAATTGTTACATCAAGGCCGAGGGCTTACACCCCTCCCTAGCATGGATGGACGAATTATTGCATCAAGGTCAAGAGCTTACACCCCTCCCTAGCACCGCATGTTATCTACAAGCTTCAACTGTCACCCTTCGAGATTTTACTGAACAACAACATCAAATAGAAGAAATGCCATAAAAACTCATGCACTTGCCCTAACTCATAATTTTTTTAGAAGTCGTGGCCTTCGGGCTACATGTAGAAGCTTATGCCTTCGGGTAACACGCACTCACTCTAGTGCCCTCGGGCTTGCTATATAAGTTATGGCTTCGGGTACCATGTATCATATCATATGCCCTCAGGCTCTTTAATAATTACGAGGGCAAAATAATTCATGTCGTATAAAACATACGTGCCGAGTGCCTCGTCACGCCTCGGCATGCTTCGAACCATAGTTGTTCGGCATCGGGAGGTGCTGCCCCCGGCTTTCCGGGCATGTCCTTCCGGAGCATTAGGCCGTAGTTGCCCAGCATCGGGTAGTGTCGCGCCCGACATTTCGGGCATGTCCTTCCGGAGCATCAGGCCGTAGTTGCCCGGTATCAGACCGTAGTTGTCTGGACTCAGGCCGTAGTTACCTTTGCAAGAAAAGTAAAGGACGCGTCACTTTGGACCCTCAGGCCAAGTTGCCCGGTATTCAAGTTCAAAGAAGATAACCAATATTTTCACCATGCATTTGTATGTACGATGCATGCTCATGTGATATGAATGTTTGTGCATGCTCATGATGCACATGTATGATATAAGAACTATGAAAGGAGTCACAGTGTGTGGCACTTAACCACATCTCTTGGCTTCATATTCCTGCACAACATATGCCATCAATTGCATATAAACGTTATGCAAGAAAAATATTCAGATGTATAGAGGCCTGCAGATAATAGGATAGTTAGCACATGGCACAACATTATACCATAAATGCAATAGTTTAGTTTGTGGTGCATGTTCTCAATGGTACCCTTCGGTTGGTCCCTTCGGTTGCATCTGCAATTACAGCACAAACTATAGACAAGCTAGTATAGTTAGGTCCAAAGGCAAATGTCATACTGAATGATTGATAAAGCTTATTCCCTAATAAGTAGGATAAAAGGAAGGAGTCAATGTACAATTATCCTTCGACTAGAATGTAATTTCTCTTCTCTACTGCCGGGTTTATCATATTATCATTGTGCCGAAACTCAACAGAAACAAGCTTCAAATGACAAGTTTCAGCACTGCACTCAAAGCATCCCGCCATCGTCTAGAGCTGCGATCGTAGCGGACGGTGGCGTATTGGCATTATGCCGATGGGCTAACAATTTTTGGTATTCCGACCATGGCCGAAGGGGACTCTATCATAACAACAAACCGTGTGTGTTTGGCAAGGACGGTGCAGCACTAAAAATCTTATCACCGCTTGAAACTACAGCCTCAACGATACAGTCGATACGGTGGTGACAACATATGGAGCACGTGTTAGACTTTGGGTACAACAACTTTCAGCACGATGACACTCCGAAATGCATCTTATTCATGCATGCATTCTACATAACAAGAGCTCGTAGATTTTACGCAATAGTTGCTCTTCGATCGTGGGGCCTTCGGACAAGACTAGGCAAACACCTTAGCACTTAGAAGTTATCAATTTTGTCATTCCTCCGACCGAGGCCCTCAGGCTTAACGTGACCGTAGTCCCTTTGGTGCTGGACCTCGTTGTGAGTGGTGGCTTGACCGGGTTGCAAACTGGTAGGCATCTATGGTTGTGACAGCAAGGTGCCGAGGTAATTTTTATTAGCCCTCCCTAGCCCGGGCCTTCGGCAAAGTGCCACGCATGGCACTAGTGTCCTGTATGTGGTTCACTAGCGCTCTCGGCTCAGCAATCCCTCATTGCCTTTGGAGCCATTTTTATTTTTATTTATTTATTTATTTGTTTGTTTGTTTTTGCTTCGGGCTCCCGAAGGTACCCCTGGTTAACATGCATGCCGGAGCTCGATTATACGTGTGTGAATAATGTGTGACCACAGAATCTCAATGGCACTACTAACCACTGAATTCCATCTGGATCCACCCCGAGGAACATGCATGACATGCATCGCCTGTGATATGGTTTGGAGATCATTTTATCTTGCATGACCGAAGGTCCCTCCGGCTGACAGAAACTCAGCTGTGTTTGGAATCCTTGCTATCGCATACCCCATTTAATTTTTGCTCTGTTTTCTTGGTTATTATTAATAGTGTGTCGAGGACCCCGGAACAATGACCGAGTGTTTTCTATATAATTTTTTAGCGGCAACGCGCATCAACACCGGAACCTTTGGTAGTGCAGCGTGTAGCTGCACCAAGTGGACTTTCGTTAGAACTAGCTGTGCATGTACACAAGGGCGGGGAGCCTCGGTGGCCTCTGCTAAAGAGGTGCTCGACTGATCAGTGCCTCCGGACGTTGGCAAACCTCTACTAAACTATAGTGCCCGCGCACAACCCGAATGCTAGTTTTCATTCGGACCAGCTCTCATATTGCCGCATGATGGCCTCGAGAGCATCACTTAGCCGAAGCTTGCCACTATAAGTAGTTCTAAAAACTAGGACAATTTAATCGGCCACGCCTAGGGAACGCATCGACAAATACTAGCTTTGAAGACAGTAGGCTACGGGGCATATCCACCGTTATAGTGCTTTCGGACGTTGGCTCTCAGCTGAGAGCTAACTCCAAATATGGAAGACAATAATAATTTGCAAGTCTCCATATTACTCATCGATGTTAATTGTTATATCGAGTTTCGGTGGGTTAAACTTACAGCAGTGTGCCTCTTGGCTGCCATTAGCGGGGTGGGATCATGCAATGTATCCAGCATTGGCATGACTCATGGGCCTCGGTTGCCGCTTGACCCTTTGGAATGGCTCTGGCTCAGGGGCCTTGGTATTGGTCTACCGGTAGCACCCTTCGGGGCAAAGCACCAAATGCTTTCATTAGGCCCTTTCTTGTTACTATTATTATTGTTAGGCTATGCGCCAGCTTGCCGGTGCATCGGGTTTCAAGACAACGACAACTTAGGGCCTTCGGACCAGACAACTACCGGAGGCCTGGATGCTACTGGTAATTCGGCCGGGTGTCCCTCGGGTCCAGACATCCTCTTCGGCTAGCTAGTTGGAGCAATCTAGCACGTGTTTAGCATTGTCATTTGAGGATGACTAGTAAAGTAAGTAACAGGCTCAATAGCTAGACTGAAGCATTGGTCACATATCTCATGTGTCGCGATTTTATACTGTGATCCACGCACGTGTCTGTACGTTATATACAGAACAAAAGCTTAGCAGCATGCATGCCCTCCTCTAGATCACCGTTTAACAGTGTGCTAACAACACTGTAATGACATTGAGCAGAGCCCTATGGAAGGGCCATGGCACCCTCGGTGTGCCTCCCTTGCGCGTACTTTTGGCAAATCAGCTAAAACTATCCTTTGGGGTTTCTCATCCGGCCAAAGTGCTTTAAAATAATTTCCAATCTTAGATTTTGGAGTGAGCTCCGAAACATACTCCTAAGCATACAAAACATGATCAGGGAGTCCCGAAGTTTCTCATCCGGCCAAAGTGCTTTAAAATAGTTTCCAATCTTAGATTTTGGAGTGAGCTGCAAAACATACTCCTAAGCATACAAAACATGATCAGGGAGTCCCTTCGGGCTACGCACGTGCGCACACGACCATCGCTTGTTCTGGGTTTTTTAACACAGACCTATGTACCTCTCGACGACTGGGCTAAGGTAGCTTTTAGGACATGACTGTCTTCCCGAACCTTCAGGAAATAAGTTGCAGTATATATGTGGTGCAACTACGGCATTGGTGCCGATAGCTCATAGCCTCCGGTGACTCGTTTGAAGCTACCCGCGCCTACGCCTTCGGCAACATACGGTACAAGGTTCAGAAGCGTTTGTGTTCTCCGAAGGCGGCCTCCGGACAACAATTGCTGAGGGCTATGTCAACAAGCCCAGGCGACCAGTCTTAGGCAGTAGTGACTCTAAGGGGTAAAAATTTAAAAGTCCCGAAGGCCATGCGAAGCCGAAGGCTAGCTCACTTCCAGAACTAAATCACGCGTATTCCCAGAACTTAATCAAGTTTAGCGAAGCAAGAGAAGCAACCTAGGTGTCTCTCGTAACATGCATGGTGGAGCTTAGCAAAACCATATCCACATGCCTAAGCAACAATGCGCTTGTGTGCATTGGGATTGCATAATTTGATGTTATCGTTGTTTCGGGGTATCCCTATTTAACCTTTAGAGTGGCCTGCGGGTTTTGGTGCCACTAGACCCTTCAGAGTGCTCATGGGCCTCGGGATCAGTCCGCCAGGGGCAACCTTTTGGCTAGGACGATTTTCGAGGGTTATTGTCTGGCCAATTTTTGCTGCTAGGTTGAGCGTCGGCTTTCTCGTATGCTATGAGAAGACAACTTTGCCGATTTGGTATAATGGTGGTTTTTCCTTAGTATTGTGCTTTGGGTACACACTCGTCGGCTATACATGCAGCCGCGGTGTTCGTAGATCATGAGCTTTAGTGACGTTATGACTACATCATGATAACGTCACCACATAAGTTATAGCTTGATGTTAATTAAAAGCTTTCGACTATGTTCCCTCGGCTGCAAGTTTCTAGCGCTAGCCTTTCGGGATAGCTCGCACGTCTTTTGGGGGTAGTGAGAACTTTCTCCATTTTTCAAGTGATTATTATTATTATAATTATTCTTTTTAATCAGGTCTCGGTGGGTGATCGAAGGCGATTCGGTTTGACATGAACTCGACAGTGTTTTAGGTCATCGCTATTGCATATACCGGCAAGTTCTGGGCAACTACTCTCCAGGGGCAAGTCAGGTGGTGTTTTTGTCGCGTGCCGCTCATCAATGGCTTGCGCCTCATCTCGGCGTTCCGTACAACTACCATGACTAAACACTTTAGAACATGCTATAAAATAAATGAAGAAAGAAGCAAGACGATTGATGTCAAAGGGCGTGTCCGGAGGGCCCCCGGTAGGTTGATACTGAAGGATGAGCCTGAAGGGCCTTCTGAAGGCTCATGCCGAAGGACCCTCAGAAGGTTGATGTCGAATAATGAGTCCTAAGGTTTTTTTTTCATATCCTGAAGGACCAACAAGAAGCACGCCCGAAGGCACATCCCGAAGGATAACCAAGAAACCAGCCCAAAGACACATCCCGAAAGACCAATCAAAAAACGAGCCCGAAAGCACATCCTGAAGGATAAACAAGAAACCAGCCCGAAGGCACATCCCGAAGGGCCACTTATAAACATGCCCAAAGGCTGATCCCGAAGAGCAACTTGTACTGAAGGACCACCGGAGGGAAGATCCTGAAGGTCTATTTGGAAACGAGCCCGAAGTTAGATTCTGAAGGGCAATTTAAAATGAGTCCAAAGGCTGATACCGAAGGGCAACTTGTGCCGAAGGACCCCCGGAGGGAAGATCCTGAAGAGCTACTTGGAAACGAGCCCGAAGGTAGATTCCGAAGGGCAACTTAAAACGAGCCCGAAGGCTGATCCCGAAGGGCATCTTGTGCCGAAGGACCCCCGGAGGGAAGATCCTAAAGGGCTACTTGGAAACGAGTCCGAAGGTAGATTCCGAAGGGTAACTTAAAATGAGCCCGAAGTCTGATCCCAAAGGGCAACTTGTGCTGAAGGATCCTCGGAGGGAAGATCCTGAAGGGCTACTTGGAAACGAGCCCGAAGGTAGATTCCGAAGGACAACTTAAAACGAGCCTGAAGGTTGATCCCGAAGGACAACTTATGCCGAAGGACCCCCGGAGGGAAGATCCCGAAGGACAACTTATAAATGTGCCCGAAGGCAAATTCCGAAGGAAGACATATAAGCGTGCCTGAAGGCAAATTCCAAAAAAGACTTATAAACGAGCCTAAAGACTGATTTCAAAGGAAGACTTATAAACGAGCCCGAAGGTTGATCAAAAGGACCTCCGAAAAAGGTGCCCAAGGGCAAATACCGAGGGCCTTCAAAAAAATTGCTTGAAGGGCCTTCAAAAAAGGTGCCCGAAGAACCTCCAAAAAAGGTGCCCGAGGGCCGATACCGAACGGCCTTCAAAAAAATTGCCCGAAGGGACTTTGAAAAAGGTGCCCGAAGGGCCACTAAGCCAAAGGATACAGGACTTTTGCTCAAAAAATTCAACTTCTACTCATGAGACTTTTTGTATCACTCCCCACGGATAGTGCCAGCTGTTGTGGTTATAAAACCTAATGTACATATTGTAGGCGATGTCAACCCGAAGAATTGATGAAGCTAGAGGAAGAATATAACTAGCCAAGAAGAGAAGGAGCCGACATCAATCAATCGGCCCCCCTCATGACCTCTAGGGTCTTGTATTTATAGAAAGGGGAGAAGAGGGGAATTCCTCTTCTACTCTCGATGTGTTACAAATCACCATTTTACCCTTAGTGCGGGTATAAGTACATAAATGCTCTTAGACTTACAATTGGATCAAAAAACTATATGGACCAAACATGAGATAACTGAGCCCATGAGGAGAAACAATGGGTTCTTTGAACCCTAGCTCCAACAATGTAATATGAGAAAGAAAAGGAGGGAGGGGGGGGGGGGGGGGGGGGGGGGACCTACAGGCCGGTCAAGGCCCAACGAGAAAATAATCCGAATTTTATTGACAAATTACATTTTTTAAATAAACTGTTCTTATTTCATGAAACTGACCCAGATTATCACTCCAAGGAAGAACTTGACAAATTATATGTCGCAATGTTTGCCATTGTAATTATTGGGTTCTTGTTTACTGGTTCCAGGATTCAGTTGACTCGTTTGAACTCAGATTCTCACTCCAAGGAAGAATTTGACAAATTATATGTCGCAATGTTTGCCAGTGTAATTATTGGGTTCTTGTTTACTGGTTCCAGGATTCAGTTGACTCCTTTGAACTGACTGTCTGATGGCGGTGTGCACTGCTCTGAATTCGGCTACAGAAAGCTGGCTGGCCGTTTCCATACCTAGCTTGCTTATTTACTACTGCAGCCGCAATTGATCTATCGACTGGAGATTCAGATTACAACATTTCCTCCAAAGCCGTCTCATTAGCTCTGGTTGTCCCTCCATGCACTGTCTGTTCCTGAAGCAGTCGCTGACCACGAAATCCCAACAGCGGATTAGCGGTCGGGCTGGTTCTGAAGCTAGCTGTTGCTCAACTGAGAATAGACTGGGTTGGTTGAACTGAATTCAGTTCATTTCACACGGCTCATTTTGTGAACCAAGAAACTGATGACGCATGCACGACGTGATTGTTATGGAACAAGCTTGTGCATTCTCTTTTTGAGGCGCTGCCCATTCACTCACTATTCATTATTAAGGAGAAAACATAGACAATAGCATGCTACTGAACCCATTACTATTCACTAGCCGTCCTTGAAGCACCCATTTAAGAGTTTGAAATAGCAAAATTTGGAGTCAAATTCAGTATCGACAGACTTTGGAGTGACATTTTGTTCCATGTAGAGCTCTAAACTGGCGACGCAGAGCTTGCACGTTGCAAGCAGATGGAGGTCAGTGTTGCTTGCTTGGGCGACAAGAGAGATCAAATGAACTCTGGAAGAGCTCAACTGCGTCTTCCAATTAGTATTATTATTTGAATGAACAACTACGTCTTCCATTCCATTGGTGCCGGCCATCTTGCAGTCTCATCTCTCTCATGCCAGCTTCTCATTGTCATCCTGGTGGGTCCGGGGTGAGGGCCTTGAATGGAGATCTAGGTGAGCCGCGAAGGTAAGCTTTACTGCGTTCTTACCGTCCGTTATTCCTGCGGTCTTCTCTTTCTTGCCCTTCTCGGTGTTCGGATCATCGAAATGAGCGGGATAGGATATTATCCGTCCCGTTTTCATCCCTATCCTCCCATCTGCCGCCGACCACCGCGATTTCCTCCCAACCAATCTACCGTCCTCCCGACTCAAACCCTAGCAATCATCCTTTTGCATAGGCGGATGATGCGTAAATAGAAAGTCCTCCTCCAGCAGCATCGCCATGGAGCGGATGAGCTGCTTCTCCACGCACGCCGTGGAATTGGAAGGAGTGAAATTTGCGTTGATCCGAAGGAATTGGGCGCGGCCTCGAGCTTTCTCGGATGTCATAGTCGCAGCAAGCCCATTACAAGAAATTGGGCGGTTGAGCAGGAGGCGGCCAATAAGACCTTGGATTTCGGAGCAGACAGTCATACACCTCTCAGTAGGAGCAAGACTGGAGTTGATTAGAAGAAATTGGAAGCTGTAATGCATCTCATTTCCGACGACGGCCCTATGATGCTGTTGTCGACGGCTCTGGCAGCGTACTAGATCAAGAAGACACGCATTCTGCTCATCATCCAAACACCGAAGCAGAGGAGAGCTCACATTCGAAAGAAGAAGAAGAAAAAAAAAACAGAGGAGAATTCACTGCACTAGTTGAGAGAAGCGAAGCAAAGCAAAGACTGCTTTCAGATGTGGCTCTGGTTTTTGAAGCAGCAAACCACGACGATCGAGTAGACAAGCTAGAACCTTCGTTTGAGTCCTCAGCTAAGCTAATACTACGCTCTTAAAATTTCCACAAAGGGATTAAGATGCGGGCATAAAAGAAAGGAAAAAAGATCAGCTCATTACAAGCAGAGTAACTTAAACTTAAGGCGATGATGCCTAATAGAAAATGACGGAGGATGATCTGTAGTACGGGGTAGTAGAAAGCAAACATGTCCGAAATGGCCGGATCTTAGCAACCAGAAGATGCCTGGATATAAGCTGAGCCATTGGTCTGGTCCCTGAAAACAGAGCTTCATGTATGTACTGATTCGTTAGCATTTAATCTGAACCACTGATTAGTTGTCGCTATTTGGTTTTGGAACGGAAATTCTGAAGCATCAATGGCTAATAGTTATCATCAGTGTCGATGTATGTATATATGTATGTATGTATGTATATCACGTTTTGCACATAGTTGGGGCTCACGCGTATCAGAAAATGCTTCGTATCCCACTCATACTACCAGAGTATTTTCATAGCCCATTCATATTTTGGTGATTTACTTTGTATTTACATCAGGTATTTACCAAGCCAGACACGCACGTAACTTAAGCCGTGAAGCTAGGTAGCAGCAACAGTGACCTCTGACTCTATTCTCTTTATCTACAATGACATGCTCACATGCACAAGGAAAGCCTTATCGTTGACTGACTGAATAGTTTGTCATTGTGTAAACATGCCATATGCATGGCCTAAAATTTGGGGGCATTTGCAAATCTACCCTTATTTTCAAATCCAATTGTGATTTTGGATTTTTTTTTGAGACTTTATAAAATTGGACCTGTTTCACTCAGATTGTTGCACAATTACCCTTATTTGATGGTAAAACTATAATTTTTTTTTATCAAAATAGGGGCAATTGTACAACAACTTGGGTGCAAACAGATCCAATTTTGTAAAGTCTCAAAAAAAAATCTAAAATTAAAATTAAGATTCAAAGTAAAGGCACTCATGCAATTATCCCTAAAATTTGTGACCCGAGAGATGGCCAGACAGACGCGTCGTGCACTCGTGCTGACGTCTGCATGTTTGGCTCCCATCTTGCGACAATGCCATCTGTGGGAGCTAGCGACATTATTTGTATTTATATTAGCGAAAAAAAGGAAACTGGTCACAAATGTTGCTTGCCGTCCAACTGTACGTTTCAATGTACAGTTCGAAGTACCTGTGTTAAACATGAGTAGGAAATCTTCCAACGTCAAACTCACTTATCAGACGAACTGTTGGTTCAATAGTCGCTCCGTTTCTCTCAATCTTCTCATGTAGTAAACGTGTTGCACATACCTTGGTGCGCATGCATGTCACACAGTTGGTGCCTCGCTACATTGTCTCGCCCTTTGTATATGGACCACAACTGTTGCCAGACAGGGCTGATCCTGTGTATTTCAGGCCCGGGGTGAAGCTACAAGCTAGGACTCTATATATATACGTGTATATATGCATTTAAATTTTATTAATATAATAAAAATATTATTACTAATCAAAATTAGTAATTAGTCAAACAACCTTCTTATTTAATTATAAATTTTAAACTAATTATACAAGAAATCAATCAAACTCGAATCTATTCCTAATGACTGCTCTGCTTGAACTCAAAATATGAGCCAAATTTACTTGTACATGTATATGCATATGCTATGGATCGGGGCCCCTCGGTTTTGGGGGCCCAGGGCGGCCGCCCTCTTTGCCCCCCTCCAGGACTGGCCCTGTTGCCAGATTCCTAGAAACAGAGTGTTTCGTTGGTTGTAGTTTTTTTCTCGAACACAGAGGAGAGTTGTGTATCATTGCATTAATAGAAGAAGAAGGTTACAACAAACACACCTACCCCCCCCCCCCCCCCCCCCCCCACACACACACTTTGTTGGTTGTAGTCACACATACACATATCCCGATAACTACATGCTTTTTATATTATAATTAAACATAATAGAAATTGTCTAAAGTGAGAGAAAGTTGCATCTGAAAGTGACAATTATTTTGAAAAAAATGAAATTGTCTAAAGTGCCAAATATTTTAGAGCAAATTCCTTCTACGCCATCAAAACTTATATCAATCCCTTATGAACCATCCAAAATATAGCTTCCCATGCATACTATTATTTCAAATTTTCAATCCCCTATGTGACACTTTTACTATTTTATCTATTAGATGATTGTTAAATTCTGGTATAAAAGATCAATCCGCCCTCAAGATGAAAACCTAGAAAATTTCAAAAATATCATTCATAAAACTATGGATGAATTCACACATGGATATAATAATTTTTTGTTTTTATTATAATGCTAATATTAAAAATGTACAAAAATTCAAAATAGCCATTATTTTTTTTTATTATGATACAACCAACAAAAAACTTAGATAATTTGCTATATTTCATCGTAACGGTATAGTGGTCTTTTCCTTCATTATTTAACAATAATCTAATAGTTAAATAACAAAAGTGACTATTTAACAATAATCTAATAGTTAAATAACAAAAATAGCATGCATGAGATGTAAAATTTAAAATGATAGTATAGAAAGGAAGTTATAATTTTGAATGGTTTGTAAGAAAACGGTATAATTTTTGATGATGCATAAAGAGTTTGTTTAATATTTTGGGACGGATGCAGTAGTTTCCAGGAGAATGACAATGCGCGGTTCGACTATAATAATAGGAATACCTGACATCATAGTAAGTGCCAAGAGAAAGGCTTCTGCCTGGTACAAACTCACGAGGACGACTGCTCCCCGATATCGTTCAAAATGAACATGCATGCTGCAGGATTGTGATCCATTATTATTACAGCCATGGGCCTGCTATAAGCATCACAATAATGCATGAATGCCACATGCATGCGTGGCACACGATATTTTTCTCGTGCCGTACTGTTTCCGAACGATGTGTGGTCACAAATTAAACCCACAGTTCTCGACACTTCAGCTTCACACATGACATTATACTATTTTCTCCTACTTTAAGGAACTACAGTGCTCCTGTCTTATTTTTTTTAAAATGACATTATATTATTTAGTCTCTAAGTGAACTCATTCAGTTGTAATCCTCTTGATGCTTCATAAGGAGGACGTGGGAACAAACTTGGAAACTGGGCTGCAGACTCCTGAAGACTGTGTTGATCATGGAAATATTCGATCGTGTCTTGTTTGGATGGACTCTCAAGAATAGAATCGAAGAGTAGTCTTGGTTCTTTTTGTTATTTCTTCTTTAGATGTCCATGTTTTGTTTGAACGTTACGTGTGGTCCTTTTGAGCCTAAGAGCTCCTACGATAGGAACAATAGTGAGATTATCAAACTAATAACGATCGTTAACATTTAGAGCCCAATAACCGACGATGACGTTACATCCTTGCGTGTTTTTCACATGGACAACCACAATAGACGCACAAATCAAAGCCGGTCTGGGCCATCGGGTTCTGCAAATTCACATGCACAGAGGAACACACAAATCTAAAGGCCTTGAAGAAGACTAGAAGAGTGACAGGATTGGACGATCTGTGCACCTTTTCATGTTGCAGGATACCCTTCTCTTCCTATAAAATGGAGGCCGCGCATGCTCCTAGAAACACAAGCAAGAACTGCACATATACAGCAATTACACTATATAGAAACCTCACTTTCTGATTAATTTTGTGTAGCTCGATCGAGGTATATTAGCTATATAGCAGAGGCCCATGCATATAGCAATGGCCACTGTACCTGCACGCATCTTCTCCTCCTCCTCCGTTGAGACTCTTCCCCTTTCAGCGTCGCCGGCAGCCGGAAACGGGCGGCGACTCCACCTCGGTGGCTCCACCCGCTCTTCGGTTGCGTCATCCAAAACCCTGCTACCCAATGGCGACAGTGATCTTCAGGTTAATTGCTTAATTAATAGCTAGGCTTATAGTAACTGCATGCATGATAACAGTAGCAGCTTTTTTTTTCTTAGATAATGGAACATTCTGGCTGGTATATTTACCATGATATATGATACGTCCAGGTTTACGTTTCAGAAACTAATGATTCGTTTTTGTCCATGAAATCGCTGAACATACCAGGAGGGCCTGATGAACGTGCAAACGATTCTTCATCGATGTCAGGAGAGTGACCGGGAGTTGATGGTCACCATCGACAACCTCAAGCGCCTCTGCATCGACCACTACTTCCAGGAAGAGATTGAGGGCGTCATGAGCGCCTGCATGCGTCTCCTCCACAGCGATGATCTCTTCAATGCAACACTTGCGTTCAGGCTAATGAGAGAGGCGGGGCACGATGTTTCAGCCGGTCAGTAATAAGTATATAGAATTGTACTTGTCTCAAACATAATTAATTAGAAGAAAATATACTCAATTCAAATTACAAAACACAAAGTATCATGATGGCTAAAGTTTAAATGTTTTCTGGTGGTAGATGACATTCTCCGGAAGTTCACGGATGGTGCTGGCGAGTTCAGCCTTGCCCTTACCAAGGACATTAGAGGGCTATTGAGCTTGCATGACATGTCACACTTGAACATTGGAGGAGAACCATTACTCCACAAGGCAAAGGAGTTCTCAACCAAGCACCTCACATCTGCCATCAGGTACCTAGAACCAAGCCTTGCAAAATACGTGAGGCAGTCCCTGGACCACCCCTACCACCTGAGCCTGATGCAGTTCAAGGCCAGGCACCACCTCGACTACCTGCAAATCCTGCCAAACAGGAGCATTGCAATGGAGGAGTTAGCAATTGCAGAGTTCCAGATCAACAAGCAGCTGCATCAGATTGAAATGCAAGAGATCAAAAGGTAGAGAAAAAAGTACTACTTGAAAATTAAAGTTAATTGTTGTGCGGTTCTTGAGTCCTTAGGTTTGTTAATTAACATGAGGATTTCTGATTCATTATTTTACATAAAAGAGTTCAATGAGAAAGTCCTAAGAGTGGTAATTTACCGTATATGAATTTTAATTGCGAGATGATATAATATAATTTTTCATCATGTGATGCAGATGGTGGATGGACGTAGGATTGGCCCAGGAAATACCAGTAGTTCGGGACCAAGTTTCAAAATGGTACATGTGGGCCGTCACTATCCTACAAGGAGCTTCCTTCTCAAGATATAGGGTCGAGGTGACAAAGATAATCTCCTTTGTCTATGTTGTGGATGACATTTTTGATATTGTTGGCACACCAGAGGAGCTCTCTAGCTTCACTCACGCAATCAAATTGTAAGCTTTCTTGGATTTTTGTAAGTAACAAGAGTTCATAAAGTCGGTAAAGCGTATACGCAATTGGTTTATATATATTGACATGGCGTCAAATCAAAATGCATTTTGCAGGTGGGATATTGTAGCTACTGATTCACTCCCAACATACATGAGACTATGCTACAAGGCCATTTTCTCCGTTACAAACGAGATAGCTGATATGGTCAAAAAGGAGCATGGGTTTAACCCTATCAATCATTTAAAGAAAGCTGTAAGTAACTAATCACCCATTTAGAATGCCTCGTTAATTTTATTTGAGATGACACGCAATTGTACTTAACCTAAAATGTTTCTGTAGACATACATAATGCCTAGAGGAGTTTTACTGTCCAAAATACTGGCAATTTCATAATTGCACTATTAAGTAATAAATTTATATTTATTTTCACGATAGAATATTAAGTCTATGAAATTATTAAAATATTAGTTTATCTTAAAAAAATATAAAACATTAGTTATTAATCAAACTGTTAATGTAATTTTATTTATAACAATAAAAACTAATTACTATAAATCTACAACTTTTATTTTTTCTGATATTACCCTCAAATTAAGAAACTACTGGTTAGTAGTTATGATTTTAGATTATGAAATCTATACCGTTAAATCAAACTACTGGTCAGTAGTTTCTTAAAACTACTGGTCAGTATTTTGGACAATAAAAATCCTCAATGTCTAATATATAACACTTAATGAATCTTTCAGTGGGCAATACTTTTTGATGGATTCATGTTGGAGGCAAAATGGCTGGCAACCGATCAGGTTCCTGCGGCAGAGGACTACCTGAGAAATGGTCTGATCACTTCAGGAGTGCCCCTCGCATTTGCACATATCTTGGTCCTTCTGGGGCATGATGATGCAGCAAGTAATGATGCTGCCAAGGTCATCTCCCGCCCGGCAAAAATTCTCAGACTACACGATGACATGGGCAGTGCCAAGGTCATATTCTGCACCCGTAACTTACCCCTTCATCATATCCTAAGCAAAACGGTTCAGATCCAATAGGAATCTAAAAATATAGCAGCAATGTTGATTGTCTTATTCATGGATTTTATTGCAGGATGAAGCACAAGAAGGGTTGGACGGGTCATACAGGGACTTCTATTTAATGGAGAACCCTAGCTGCACGCCTGCCGACGCGGAAGAACACATGCTTAGTTTGATCGAGAGAGAGTGGGAGGAGCTTAACACGGAGTGCTTCCGCCGGAGGACCTTCCCCTCCAGCTTCATGCAGGCTTGCTTGAACGCCAGCAGGATGGTGAGCGTGATGTATGGCTACAACAAAGAGCAGAGGCTCCCAGTCCTTGAGGACTACATGAGGACGTTGCTGCTTTGAAACTTGCTTAAATCGACGAGATGATTTGTCGATCTCTAATCTTCACGTCATGTGTCAGTATTGAAACTACATAGGCCTTGTACGTTTTGCAATAGTAAATATCTAGAGTTATTTTTGCGAAAAGAACATCGATTTCTCTAAGCACTTCCTCCAGATTTAAATTGTTGATGTAGTTAACTTTTTTAGTTATGTTTGATCACTTGTCTTATTTAAAAAAAATCTAAAAATTATTAAATGTGTTGTTATGATTTATTTTATTATTAAACAAAGTTAAAATCTATCCTATAATTTTTTATATTTAAATAAATATTTTAAATAAGATGAATGGTCAAACGTAACTAAAAAAAGTTAACGACGTCAATAATTAAAATTCGGAGTGAGTAATTGGTAGCTTCTACACCCAAAGTATCTGCTGCTCTCTCCACAGATTAATCCATCTCCTCCAGTTTTCTCTTCTAGAAATAGCTAGTAGAAATATACTCCATCCATTTCAAAATTATTATTATCATTAACTTTTTTCTTTCCTTTGATCTTTATTTTATTCAAAAAAATATAATGTATGTTCTTATGATTTATTTTATTACTAGATAAAATTTAAATATAATTTATAAATTTTTATATTTAAATAAGATAAATAATAAAATATAATGAAAAAAAATCAATAATGATAATAATTTTAAAACAAAAAAGGTATGAGATAGTCGGTTGCGAGTTTCTCTTCTCTCGGAGTACATTCTCGTTTGTGGACTTTTCAAGGATTCATCAAAGGTATGTATCAATAAAAAGGACGATGGTGACTAGGACTAGGAGACAGTTACAAGTTCAGATTTTGCATTCACCACACCACCATGCATTTTGCGTTGTCTCCCATCATCACACAGACCCAAACCATCAGCAGACAAAATACAAACTTGTCCAGTGGAGTTAAGCTCATCATGCCATGTGAGATGCATGGCAGGGGTGTACCTGCAATGTAGTACTATAAAAAAAAAAATAGATCTATCAGGGTAAAACCATCCCAATAACTTTGTATCAAGAAGAAGGGCCTTCTCATACAGGTCTAGAAAATTCCCGAACTCCTCTTTCCTCCTGACATAGTAACCTTTTTTTAGTCTTGTGAGAATTTTTATTGTGCATCGGCCTTTAAATCGAGAGCAGCACCCGCACCGATTGACTCTAGCTAGGGTCTTACACATATTTTGGCTTAGAAAATTTTTTTAACCTAATCTGAAA
Source organism: Eleusine coracana subsp. coracana (assembly GCA_032690845.1). NCBI lineage: Eukaryota > Viridiplantae > Streptophyta > Magnoliopsida > Poales > Poaceae > Eleusine > Eleusine coracana. The sequence continues at coordinate 845,396 of CM064420.1, forward strand.
AATTCGCTCCTACTAGAAATCGAACCCGGGACTTAAAAGGTACTACTAAACCACCTTACACTACAGTAAGACACCGTTCCTCACTGTAGTACTACATGTTTGACTACATGAGTTGGCGAAAAAACACTGGTCATTTTGCATCTGCATCTGCAGATACACATGTGGCATGTTTAAGATTTTCATATAACAACACCTGGTAAGCGGTAACGTTGTCCCTCACAAACATCCGAGAGAATAGGACGCACGACATGACAGCCATTGTTGCGTGGTGCTGCCAAAATGTCACCAGAGGTTTGTTCGTGCCTTCCGCCTTCGGATGCCTTCTGCGTCTCACTCTCAGGGGCTTGTTCCCATAAAACGAACGGCAGCGCAGTGACAAAATAGATAAAATGTTTTTTCTTTTTTTTCCTTTATAAAAGGCAAATGGGTTTACGGTGCTCATTGACTGGAAAGCTCCACCCAAAGTTTCAATCCCTGAGTACTGCGTATCATTTACTCAATTATAAAACCGATCTATAATAAACAAACTTTCATGTATGAGATGAGGTCAAAGCATGAGTTAACATCCGGAAAAAACGGTTCCTAGAATCAGAGTTTTTTTTTCTCTATGAAAACAATTCTAGTTCAGTTCGTCTTATCTCATCATACACCGGGGGTCTAAATGAAAAAAAGAGTGCATTTTTTTCAAAACGAAAAATAGATGAAATGAAATGGGAATCGTACAGTTTTCAAGTTCAAATCATAGGAAGTTGAACTGTAAATGACAAATTGTAGCAAATGTGGATGATACAGTGCACTAGGACATTGTAAACAAGTCACGTTCTGCAGTGAATTTTTTTTTTTCATTTTTGGCAATATTTGCACTCAAACCAGTGCTAGAAAGCGCGCCATTTCCCCTATTCATTCCAATCAAGATCAATCTGATGGGCACGGGCGCACCGCCGGAGCCGGCGTCGGTGGCGGCGGCGAGGAAGCTGCACCACCTCCTCCGCTCCCGCGACCTCCGCCCGGCGATCTCCTACCTCGGCACCCTCCCCTCCCCGTTCACCCTCCTCCCCAACCACGCCCTCAACGCCCTCCTCCGCGCGCTCGCCGCCGCCGGCCGCGTCCGCGCCGCCGCATCCCTCTTCCGCTCCATCCCCTCGCCCACCCCGCACTCCTACAACTCCCTCCTCGCCGCGCTCCTCCGACGCGGCCGCACCCGCGCCGCGTTCCTCCGCTCCCGCGACGCCAACCCGGACGCCGCCACGCTCAACACCCTCATCCACGGCCTCTCCACCGCCTCCCCTCGCCCATCCGCTCCCGCGCTCCTCAAGATGTTCCGATTCTTTCCGGAGACCTACGCCTTCGTGCCCGACGCCATCTCCTACAACTCCCTGATCTCCGCTCTGTGCCGAGCGGGCGACCTGCCCACCGCGCGTAAGCTGTTCGACGGAATGCGCGCCACAAAAGAGAGAGAGGTCTCTCCTAACGTCGTCACCTACACGACCATGATCAAGGCGTACTGCGCAAAGAGACTCCCTGACGAGGCTCTCGCGGTCTTCAATCTGATGGTTGCGGATGGTGTGACGCCAAATAGGATCACCTACAACACGATGGTGCAGGGCTTCTGTGAGGCCGGAAGGATGGAGCTGGTGAAGGAGGTTTTCAGGATGGACACGTTTAAGCCTGACACGTGCACGTTCAACACATTGATGGCTGTGCATTGCAGGGAAGGGCGCATAGAGGACGCAATGAAGGTGTTTGATCAAATGGTGCAGCTCCGTGTGAGACGTGACTCTGCAAGCTATAGCATGGTGATCCGGGCATTGTGTGATTGTAACAAATTCGATCGGGCTGAGGAGCTTGTGGACGAGCTCCTGGAAAAGGAGGTGCTCAAGAAGAGAAGCAATTGTGTAGCACTTGTTGCAGCATACAACCCTATTTTTGTGTACTTTTGTGAGAACAGGAAGGCGAAGAAGGCCAGGATACTGTTTGGGCAGCTTTTGGATCCGAGGAGCAAGGTAGATTTCACTGCATTCAAGACACTGATCCTGGGACATTGCAAAGAGGGAGATTTCGAAGAAGGGTACCAGCTGGTGCTCTCAATGCTAAAAAGGGATCTTGTGCCTGACAGTGAATGCTATATTGCTGTAATAGATGGTTTCCTGCAGAAGGGAAGGATCAAATTTGCTTGGGAAGCTCTGCACAGGATGTTAAATAGTGGTCTTCGTCCAAGCACGAGTACGTTCCACTCGGTCCTTCTGGGGCTTTTGAAGAAAGATGGCTGTGCGAAAGAAGCTGCCGATTTGATTGAGATAATGCTTGAAAGGAAGATCCGACAGAACGTCGATCTTTCCACTAATCTGATTGACGTATTGTTCAAAAGTGGTCTCCATGAACGTGCATATAAGATCACAAAATGTCTGTATGATAATGGCTATTACATCAAGATGGAAAAAATAATCACAACACTTTGCGAGGAAAAGAAGTTGATAGATGCAGCAGAATTTACTTTATTTAGTTTGCACAAGCGCCATGAACTGGGCATAGCAGTTTACAGTCTGGTTCTAGATGGCCTTTGCATGGATGGCAAAGCTTCAGAGGCATTTCAGCTTTTCTATGAGCTAATTGAGAATGGAAGCACGTCTGCTGTTGCAGCACCTCACAGTTTAGTCATGCTTCACCATGCACTGGAGGAAACTGGGAAAATGAAAGAAGCTCATTTTGTTGCTAAACAGATGAGGCGTGCCACTGCCAGAATTAGACAAAAGATATAAGGAGTTACATTCTTCTTTCTAGAAATGTTGCAAACTCTACACTATTTCATCATGGTGTGGACTTGGAGAAAAGGTGCTGACACTGGTTGTCACGGTGGGTGCCTAGTCGTCTGCCTGATAAGAGATGAGTCACCATTCATCCAAGGGCTGTTCAAAGATGCAAGATTGCATATTAAACGAAGAAACAGTTTTCAATGGATCCATCAGAATTTTCGGGCTGAGCTGATTGTCAGTAAAGACAAACTTATCTTCTGATATTGTGTTACCTTGGAGGGTGGGCGGTGTAGTTCCCCCAATAACTGCTGAATCCAGCAAGCCTCAGCTATGGCATTTGCAACTCCTCGGTATTCCGCTTCGGCACTTGAGCGGGAAATGGTATGCTGCCATTTGGAGAACCAAGCAATAAGGTTGTCGCCAAGAAAGGAACTGCAAGATAAGTGAAGATCATACGCAAGGGTACCTTTGACATACCACAGAATACGTTTGACAAGGGAAAAATGCAACTCACAGGAATTATGCATATGCAAGCAAACTTTCTGAACAGCATGCACAATATCCGGATGTACGAGGGTGAGATATTGTAGAGCACCAGCTAGGCTTCTGTACGGAGTTGGATCTGGAACTAGTGGGCCAGCAGCAGCAGACAATTTTGATTGAGCCTCAATGGGAGTGGCACACGGGTTGCACAATGTCATTTTGGCACTCTCAAGAATTTCAGTAGCATACTTAGCTTGAGAGAGAAAAAAAACCAGCAGCAGACCGATGGGCAGAGGCTCCCAAAAATAGTGCAATGCACAAGGTCAGTCATGGCAAACTCATGATGCAATAAACCAATGAGACGCTGAAGAAGAGCATTTGAAGAGGCAGTCAGGATGATATCATCGACATACAGTAATAGGTAAGCTGCCTCGTGACCATGCTGATAAATAAAAAGAGAGGGGTCACGCTAGTTCAATGGAGAGAATGGATGTCTGAAAACGGCTGTACCAAGCTTGTGGTGCTTGCTTTTGATAAATCTTTTTAAAAATAAAAATGTGTGGGAGGAAAATATATATATATATATATATATATATATATATATATATATATATATATATATATATATATATGAAAGAAGTGGGGTTGTGTACGAGTGTCTCAACAAGTTGAGGGCTGCAGTTTTTGTTAGCACTAAAAGGATGGGGTTTTAAGGTTCGGCTCATTTTACATATTATTCTTAAAAGTTAATGCTACCTTATTGGAGTCAACTGTACCAAATTAAATCAAATCTGGTTCAGGTTGCATATTCATTCACACGCACATAGAGGAACACGTAATAGAATGTGAGTTGTATTTTCATGTAACATGGCAGCACCACAGCCACAGCCCACACAGTCTGAGACAATATCAAGCATTCATCTTCCTATAAATTGCAGGGCTCGCTTGCACCTCAAGTACAAGCAAAAACACGCAGGAAGTAAATTATTACAAGTCTTGCTTTCTGATTAAGCTGTGTAGTTCGAGGTGTACTAGAGCAATGGCCGCTGCACCTTCTCTCCTCTTCATCACCTCCTCCGTGGAGCCTCTTCTCTTCTCAGCTTCATTGGCGGCCGGAAACAGCCGGCGAGGCCGCCGTGGTGGCTCCGTCCGCTCTTCACCCGCTTCCAAACCGAGGCTACCCAGTGACATTGATCTCCAGGTTAATTTCTTAGCGTCCCCTATACCGTAACTGGGCATGCATGATACATAGCACGATGCGTACGCACAATTTTAAGGGGAGTTTGTTCTCTAAGAACTTTAACCGTAGATAGCTAGAGAGTATTCTTTTTTTTTTTGGTTTCACACTACCAGAAGAAAACATCGAGTTGTACCTACAGTGTTTCTCATGCGATATATATGGCCCGTCAGAACCCGCAAAAAAAATAATAATGATTCGTGTCTCACCATGAAATAAATTATATACCAGGACAGCCTCACGAACGTACGAGCGATTCTTCTTCAACACCGGAAGAGCGACCGGAAGATGATGGCCACCATCGACAACCTTAAGCGCCTCTGCATCGACCACTACTTCCAGGATGAGATCGGGGACGCCATGGCCGCGTGCATGAATCTCGTTCGCAGCGATGATCTTCGCGACGCAACTCTTGCGTTGAGGCTCACGAGGGAGGCCGGACACGATGTTTCAGCAGGTTGTGCATGTATCGATTGCTCATCTGTTCTCAATTCTCAAACGAAAAAGTATTTTACTCCTCTTAATAATAACAATTCATTTTGTCTATTTCAATCTCTAAACAATATCATGACTCAATTTATTTCCATGAACCATCGAAGTTGATGAAATATGCCTCTTAACTTGATTTCAAAGCTCAAATTTCATATGATGATGAATGACATAACAACATATGTCAAAGAAATGATAATACATTATTTAAACGAATATATTATTAGTTGTTATTATACTATAAAAATAATATCAAACAATATATTATAATATTTTAACATAGCTTGTTATGTTAACTATTATCATATAAAATTTAAGAATCAAATTAAACTTGCACACGAAGAAACAAAAAAAAACTATTAGGAGTATAATATGGTACCAATTTGAATTGTTCGCGAGAGTAAACTGAGCTATGATTTTATTCAGGGATTAAAAGGGATAAAGTGAATTATTGACGAGGGTAAAATAGATTTTTCACATTATCAAATGACGTTGGTCTCATTTACGGTAGTCCAAAACCTTCCTCCTTACCTCTTCTGTCCTGCACGCGTAATTTTTTTGACTCACTGCATGTTATACATGTGTCACTTATGCCACATGGCATGTTACATTTCTAATTCAATACATTCGGTGTTTGTCATGTTTCTATATCAGATGAGTCCATGAATCTCACGTTTTCTAACCAAGGCGAGTCCATAACAGTGTCACCTTTTTTAATTCACCGCATGTCACATGGTCAGTCAATTTTTTTTTTCAACCGCTAGGACTGTGTGGTAATAATCAAAACCAAGCAATTTGGTTAATCAAGATGGCCCAGGTGGCTTTTCAAAAGAAAAAATTAAAAATAAATACAATAGTTAAGTGTGACCTTACCTCCTAAATTAATAGATCATCTTATTCATCTAGTTAGATGGACCGTCCATATTTATAGGGATGGAAGAAAAAATGGCAATTAATGATTTCCTGAGGATCGTGTTTGAATTTTATTGACTATACGTGGAAATGATATTCCGAAGAGTAGGCAAAAGGTAGTAAAATTTGAAGTCTTTCAATCCATTTCACATATTTTCATTTTAACATGTTTCCATATTTTAACAAGGAATCGTTCTGGCTTGAAACAAATCATAAATTTCTCTACATAAATCTTATCTCTTTCTAATTTTTGTAGGCCTCATTTTCCATCCATACATGCACACTATCATTCAATAATCAATACCTTCCTTATCACTATTTATTTTTAAACACACAATTATGCTAGTATTTATTATATAAAGTTTTTTCATATATATTTAATCATTAAAATATATGTTTTATTGATGCTACAATTCATGATTCTCGATTGATACAACCTGTTTTAGTCGCAATAATTGTGTTTCCTACTTTACCGTTATATCAATGTCACATTCGTTTTTGTCGTTATCGATTTCCTTTTCATAAAGGATTTGAAAGTGAAAACGATTAAGACTTCTTCCGATCATCCGTACCACTTTTATTCTTGTATAGTTATTTGAGACTGACGTAAAATCTTTCGTTTACAATAATATTTTTTTGTTTGAACGCCCCTTAAAATGTACTTAGGGAATATGAAACTAATATACTTATAAGAAAGAACCTAGTACTAGATTTGAAAAACAGTGGAATGATCCTCTCTCTCATCAAATGCATGCAGATAAAATTCTTTGGAGGTTTACTGACGATTCCGGTGAGTTCAATCTCGCCCTTAGCAAGGACATCCCAGGACTCCTGAGCTTGCATGACATGTCACACCTGAACATGGGAGGAGAAGCATCACTCTACATGGCAAAGGAATTCTCAAGCAAACACCTTACATCTTCCATCAAGTTTGTAGAGCCAAGCCTTGCAAAGTATGTGAGGCAGTCCTTGGACCACCCCTACCATCTGAGCCTGACGCAATACAAGGCAAGGCACCACCTCAGCTACCTGCAAACCCAGCCCAACAGGACCATTGCAGTGGAGGAGTTAGCAATTGCAGAGTTCCAGTTCAACAAGCAGCTGCATCAGACTGAAATGCAAGAAATCAAAAGGTTCGTAAACAAGAATTCTCTTTGTTTTTAAATTGACGTGGTTAAAATAACAAATCTAGTTCAAAATTACTAACAATCGATGATAACAATTTAAGAATAGAGGGAGTACTACTTAACTAATTTCCTAGGGTAGTTGACATGAGGTATTCTGATTTAATTCACGTAGAGCACGATCTTTATAAGGGTGGTGATTTGGTGTGTAGGAATTTTAACTGCAAGATGTATTACTAACATAATTGTTCCTGTGATGCAGATGGTGGATGGACCTAGGATTGACTCGCGAAATACCCGTAGCTCGGGACCAGGTGCTAAAATGGTACATGTGGGCCGTGACTATCCTCCAAGAATCTTCCTTCTCCAGATACAGGGTTGAGATCACAAAGATCATATCATTTATCTATGTTGTGGATGACATATTTGATCTTGTTGGCACACCAGAGGAGTTGTCTCGCTTTACAGACGCAATCAAAATGTAAATAATATCAGTTTCAAAAAAAAATGTAAATAATACCATTCTCATAATCAATCTTTGATCTTACATTTTGATGCCATGCCAGTATATACGGTGGATATAACTGAAAAATACAGATATATAACTTATTCCGATTCTTGTATCTTTAATTGATTTATACTGACATGGCATCAAAATGCAATTTGCAGGTGGGATATTGTAGCTGCAGATTCACTTGTGACGTACATGAGATCATGCTACAACGGTCTTTACACGGTTACAAATGCAATTGCCGATATGACTGAAAAGGAGCATGGGTTGAACCCTATCAATCATTTAAAGAAAGCTGTATGTGAATAATTTTCCACAACGGTCATATATGATGTCTCCTTTTGACGGCGTGCGTTGTGTTGTAGTGGCAGTTATCCTAAAATAGCTGATTCACACACAAAAAAAAGTTATCCTGAAATAGCTTTGTAGCCATATATGATACTTATAATATACTAATGAATCTTTCTACGGCATCATTGATTATGCTTGTTCCATACGGTGTTACTAAACATGCTAATGAATCTTTCTACGTTTATTTGCCAAGTGATCTCTGAACAATTAACAACACCAGGAGCTTTATTTAACTTTTTTTCAGTGGGCAACGTTGTTTGACGGCTTCATGGTGGAGACAAAGTGGCTGGCAACAAATCAGGTTCCAGCGGCAGAGGACTACCTGAAAAATGGTGTGATCACTTCTGGAATGCCACTTTTATTTGCGCACATCTTGTCCCTGCTAGGACACGACCATGCAGCAAGTAATGATGCTGCTCGGGTCGCCTCCTGCCCGGCCAAAATTCTTAGACTCCACGATGACATGGGCAGTGCCAAGGTCAGGACACCTATAAAAATTCATGTTTCCTAACTTTTAATCAGCTGAAAGCTTTCGGTCAATGGTTTGCTACTTTGTATTTTATTTTTTTTAGGATTATTTGTATAATAATTATAAACCATTGGATCGAGATCTAATGGCTCAAGGAGGTGACTGAAAATTATCCAAATTTTCATTCAGCTGAAAATTAGCAAGTCCCATAAAAATTAAGCAGCAATCACTAGCACACCTTTTTTTTTTTGAGATTCAATCACCAGCACGCAACAGCATACAAAACAAGTCCAGATGTTGATGTGTTAATATTTATTTGAGAATACACATGCAGTGCAGTAGAACTAAGGTTTATTGTTTACTGATGTATTATTTCAGGATGAAGCGCAGGACGGGTTGGATGGATCATACAAAGACTTGTACTTGATGGAGAACCTTAGCTGTTCTCCTGCCGAAGCGGAAGAACACATGCTTAGGTTGATCGAGAGAGAGTGGGAGGAGCTCAACAGGGAGTGCTTCAGAAGGAGGTCCTTCCCCTCTAGTTTCACGCAGGCCTGCTTGAACGCGACCAGGATGATCAGCGTTATGTATGGGTACAACAAAGAGCACAGGCTACCGGTCCTCGAGGACTACATGAGAACGTTGCTGCTCTGAAACGCCACCAATAAATTCGTCATGGAGGGTGAAGCCTTGTGAATGACAGACTTATCATTTCTGCAAGCTCCGAGATGTATTGCTGAAACCATGTTTGGGACCTGGAATTCAAACACAAAATACGAATCACTTGCATTGTTGAAGAAGTTGAACAAATATCCGAATTTTCCTTCTTTAAAACCCTCGTTATACACCAAGCGATAGTTACTTTCAAAGCATAAACAGTGGCTATACATGGCTCAGTTCCTTTTTCATCTGATTAGATCATTGCTATATTGATGCACGTTCAACCATTATTTCGAAAATTAGAATGGATGGACAACCCATGATATTCCATCCAACTCATTATATCTCAAATCCCAAATTGGTCACATCTCAATCTCGTTTTCCCAATACCAGGCCAAGCATTCTCAACAACACACTATTTCACCAATAAAATTTCATCACCTGCTGTGTGCCTGTGTTACAGGTTAATGTGAACGCATAGATTAGTATCAGACTTCCATGCTCACTTGCTTATCATGGAGCCATTGATGCACATACAGATGGGCAATGCACGATATTCTCATTTGACAACAATAAACGACCACAGATAAGTAGGGATATTGACAAGCAATCACACCACACACTGGAGGTGTTCATAATGCCAATAGATTCCAACAATACCAGTACTACAGACAATTTTGGTTTCAATCCCTAATAGTCTAGCAAGAGATGCATTCCTTGCAATCACAAAGATTTGCTTTCAGTGCAGTCGTCAAGCAGAAAGGGCATCATTCACAGAATTGCAACGCTCAAGTAATCACCAATCTGCAAAATAAGGCAGCATAGCTTAGGAAAAATCGTGCCACCAAAACATAAACTGAAACAGCATAAAGTAGTGGTGCATACCTGGAACCCAAGCTCCGCAAGTGTTTTTGCATCATCCCCTCTTCCGCCAAATGCAAATGTTGAACCCACCTTAAACATTCAACAATTCAAGTTTAGAGGTTAGAAATATAGTGGAGCATGAGTTGTACAAAGAAATTTGTTGAAGCAAGCAAGTAGCTAGCTATTAGACTAGAAACATAATTATTATAATGCCAACGTACTCTTCATATCGAAAACATGGAACAAGCCTGGGTTGTGCATGCCATGTATGCATAGCTAAGAACACAAACAAGCTGCAAAGTGTTCAATATGCATCATGACAACTAGAATGAAATGAGAATTGACTCAGACAACGGATACATGCTCACAAATGGTAAAAAAAAAAAGGCCGTACCCAGTGCTGAGAGCTCCCGCACTGTGCGGGGTCTGGGGAAGGGTTTCAGCGGCAGGCCTTACCCCCGCCTGTGCAATGCGGGGAGACCGCGGCTCGAACCCGGGACCTGTTGGTTACAGGCGGTATGCTCTACCGCTGCACCAGGCCCGGCCTTCATGCTCACAAATGGTAAGCAGAACAAAAACTAACAGCAAATGCATTGTGTCTCATTTATAGCAACAGAACCGGCATTTCTTATTATTAATAACAGAATGTGGTAATATCAGCATTAACGCCAAGGGCTATACATTTCAACAACAATGCCAAATGCACTGTTAATTCATTCCTCAGAAGGATATACCGCAATGATTAGTACAGCTAATTGTTTGGCATTTGTAAGTGCAAATGAATGGTTACAGCAAGATAATCACAACAGGAATAAACTCTTACTGGTCTGACAACAAAACGACCATTCTTATCTGGGTATACAAAAGCAAAAGATAGCCTGGCATTCCTTCTCCTGGCTGGAAGAGCAACCTCTTTTACCTAAAAAACAATCATAATGATCTGATAAGATTTTCATGCATAACACCACTAGAAGTACTATCACTAGGCTTGTTATCAAATATGTAGGGGCAGACCCAACTTACAACTGTCATGCATGTTGTATTATGAACCCTACTTTCCTCTGAGTTGTCTAAAAAGCAATTTATTTTTCCTTAGTGGCTTAAAATATGTAATAAGAACTTACAAGATCAGTGAGTTCACGGAGTGTGGCATCCTTCCACGTGTAAATCTGAACTTCATCTTTTGGCTCCTTCCCTCTCACAGCAAATTCTTCCTTATCATGATGGCCAGCAACCTGTAAATTATCACCACAATCAATTTTCTGTCGCACAGGGTGCTTCATTACCAATGTCTGCTGCAATGCATGTAATAAGTGCAAATTATATGTATTACACTTCACTATACATCTGTACAGATCAACATAAATTTATTCCCAACTTCTGGATTTGATCATTTGAATGCATTGTGGGACTACTAATGTGCTTTTTTTCCAAGCTGGATCAAGAATAATCATTGCTGATTTCAGACCCAAAATAGGCTATCCAATCTCTATATGAATAGCACCAATAGACATAGTATAGATATTAGCTAAAGGTGATTAACATAACAAGGCAGCTATACAGGTTTTACCACTAAAAGTGTGCTCAAATTCATGTACATAACCAACAGAATACAAGTACACGGCTCATTGAGCAACGGTCAGCTAAGATGTGTACACAACTATAGTGCAGACCTCTGTCATGTTATACAATTCATTCCCTTTATTTGAGCACAAATTTGAAGTGTGCAAACAATTTTTTCAGAGTTATTCCATAGGTCATGTTATCTTTGTTTCCCTTTATTCCAACTGAATAGTAAGTCTGTCTAAGTCGATTATTCCTCGAGTGAAAAGTGGCATGTTAATTGGCAGAGCAGCCTATATTATTACAGATATGACAATAAACAAGAAGACATACCCTGGTGAAAACCCTCAGCAGGAGAGGACAAGTCTGCACAAAAACACATGTAATCAGTGAGTAGCCAGTCAGCATTCAATCCTCTAGGTGCGAACCCTAATCAAATGCAGTGAAATTGCGTATCATGATCCACCTACTTCTACAAGCACAACTACGCCACAAGGTCATGTCATGAGCAGGGACAATGAAAGCATGAACAGAGTGAGAGGGGGCGGAGACTGACCTTCTCGCGGTCGATGGGTTCCGGGCGGTGGCGAGCCATCGGCGGAGGTCCCCGGTGCTGCATCGGCGGACCGGGCCGCGGCCTCATCGGCATGTCGCCCATGCCTGCCATCGCTGCTTCTCCTCAACACCAACAAGGATCTGTCAGGATTGACCGAGACAAGGAAGGAAGCCCGGGATCAGGGCGACGCAGAGCTCCCACGAACCAATCTACTGCTCGTGCTCGAAAGTGATTAGAGTTCAGCAAACCAATACGGAACGAATAATCCGACTTACCTGCTCCGCCCCGGCGTTGACTTCGACAAGGTAAGCCGCTCGCCGCCGCCGCCGCCGATTGTTCGCCGTAGAGGTGGTGGGGATGAGAGCAGTCGACGGTGTAGGCGTTTCCGGAAGCGAAGCAAATAAACCCTAGGCTTTGCAGTATCCGCCTTTAGTTTTCCCAATATTACATAGTTCGACAATCCAGTCAGCTCACCCAAGTTTGCTGTTATTACAATTTAGTCCCCCTCTCCCATGGTGAAAAATCGTCGCATCAGGAGTCTTCAGGGTAGAACAATTCTTGGGTTGCATCGCGTACAGGTTGAGTTTCTCGTCAGTACTACATTTTTCTCGTGGAAGTAATTAAAACTAGTTATATTAAGTAACAAAGAAAGACTATAATTATTGTTATCTCACTTCAAACAGCGTCACATGTTAGACGTATTTAATGAAATGCGTACTTAGAAATATTCTGAAAAATATTATACATATTATGTTATTTTTTATAAACAATTAAAATATGCATGTGTTTATGTGTAAATTTTGATCTACCATAATGTAAAAAATGATAGAGTACAAATTTTAACGCGTGTGCCTCGTAGTGAAATCACATGAGCTGTAGCAATCATTACGTCAACACTATCTTATAAATCTATTTTTTAAAGTTATAAGTGAGCTTGAATTTAAAGTTTTTGGATGCTACATACTTACATATTGTTATATGTTAACTTTTTCCTTTTTATTTAACTGAACGAGGAGAAAATTCTATACTGCCACTCTAAAGATTCAAATATAATGTTATGGTATGAACTAGTAGCATAGCATGTTACAATTTGTAGTAGTGCCACTTTGTTTGAGTAAAGTGAAAAAAAAAAAGAATTTCCAGTCCGGATTCTGTTGTGCATAATTGCGATGGGAAGCGCAAACGACAAGGACGAGGCCCGTACGTAAACCGCGGCCTTTTAAAAAGCCGCAGCAGTTCCCCACTCACATTCCAACGCTCACGCCCTTCTCGCTCGCCGATATGGCCGGCGACGACCACGCCGCCAAGCCCCTCGCCGACGGCTTCCTCCGCTTCCTCCTCCCGGCCCCGAAGCCCCGCCCCGCCGAGCCCTCCCCTCCCGCGCGCCTCGTTCCGCCCCACCGCCTCGTCGCGCCGCCGCGCCCGCTCCCCAACGAACGCCTCTTCATCGTCCCGCCCACGCGCCCCGACTGGCTCCCGCCGCCGCCGCCGCCGCCGCCTCGGCCGGTCAACGGGGTGAAGCCGCGGTCGTTCACACCACCACCCCACGAACACCGTGCGCGCAATGCCGGACGCTTCGTCGCTGGGAACGGGAACGGCGGGAGGGGGAGGATCCCCGGGGCGTTCCCACCGAAGAACGGAGGCCGCGCTACTGGTCCCGAGAGGCGGAAGGTGGCGGCTCAAAGGGAGAAGGAGAAGAAGGCGTGGGTCGCCTTGGAGAAGAAGCTGAAGGCCGAGGATGCCGGCGACGAGGAGCGGGCGGTGGTCAGCGAAGGCTACTCAGGTGGGGATGAGGGCGACGACCTACTTGAACTCGACGGCGACGACCAGGAGAGCGAGATGGAGGGCGGCGGCCATCGCCGAGGTCCCTGTCAGCAAGGCGACGTGAAGAATTCTCCGCCTCCTGTCGGCGCCAGCGAGCGTCCAATTGAGGTAAGAGGAGTTTTCACCTCTTTGATCTTCACACTGAAATTGCATTCATCAATCGATGGCATTTAATTAGTTCATATCTTCCTGCTGAAATTACTGCTGTGTTATGTGTCCTGCAGAACCTCATGCCGCAGTCGAATAATCAAGCACCACGCTCGCGTGGCAGAATGCGCAGGAGGCAGGTAGAATGCCGCGGCGACATTGACACATTCACTCCTGGGTTGATCGCGCTGTACGAGTCCCTGAAGCCATCAGAGGAGCACAAGTCCAAGCAGCAGCAGCTGGTCGACTCCCTAACAAAGTCTGTCAGCATAGAGTGGCCCAATGCTCAGCTGCATCTCTATGGGTCATGTGCCAATTCCTTCGGAACATCACACAGCGATGTTGATGTTTGTCTTCAGATGGAGATTGGCACCGGGAGCACAGTTGAAATTCTTCTGAGATTGGCAGAGATATTGCGGACCGACAACTTTGAGAGTGTTGAGGTAAGCTTTCTTTGTTTGGGTTTGGAGTTTTGCAACTGAATTATGCTGAATTGTCTAGGGTTCAAAGTTACTTATGTCTGAGCTTCGTTACATAATTCTTACTAGTATACTTGATTAAGTTCTACGTGGTGTCAATTTTGGATTCTGAAGATTTACTGTATCTTTGCTTGACAGAGACTCTGCTCATGCTCTTCCTCTCACTCTTTAATGCTCTTTATTAAAACTTCTGCAGGCAATTACTGGCGCTAGAGTTCCGATCGTGAGGATGTCTGATCCAGGGAGTGGCTTCTCTTGTGACATATGCATCAATAATCTCTTTGCTGTTGCTAACACTAAGCTTCTCAAGGACTATGCCCAGATAGATCAGAGGTTGCTTCAGCTGGCCTTTCTTGTTAAACATTGGGCCAAACTGAGGGGTGTCAATGAAACATACCGTGGAACACTCTCTAGCTACGCGTGAGTAAAATGATATTTCTCCACTCTTAACTGAAATTATGTTCCTATTTCTACATCCCACCAGTTCACCACTATGTGGGCTGTTGATAATTTTGAGCGCTGATATGTTTCTACATGAACTTGCAGATATGTTATCATGTGCATTAACTTCTTGCAGCTACGAGAGCCCAAGATTCTACCATGTCTGCAGGTTTTGTAGCTAACCTTATTAAGTCTGTTTGACATTCTAATCTCCCCTGAATTTATTTATCTGTTATCCTGTCAATATAGGTTGTTACGTTCGATATTATTTTGATGATCATCAGATCAATATCAGAGGGAGTAACCGATTCTCAGTGTTTGAAATATGTCAACATTTTAAACTTGACTCTTTTTTCTTTTTTTTCTTTTTATTTTGAGGCCCATTATTTTCCTTTTATTTGATGGAGGAACGTTATGTTCTATTCATCTGGATTTCCAACTTTCACATTGTAGCTTCCTGTTGGATGGCTGCCTGCCTGGCTCACCATTCAATTGTACATTGGTTGGTCCCTTCTTTTTTCCAAGCCCCTTTTTTGCAGCAAAGGCCTAACGCTTTTTCAGTTACTTTTGATTCAACTAGATCCAGAATGGTTGGTAGGAAAACATCAAAATTCAATTGATCAAAACAGTCTTGTTTACAACTTCATCTTTATGTTGGTAAGTTAATTTCATCCTGATGCAAGCTAGTAAGCCCTTTTCCAACTTTTACAGGCCATGGAACCAACATATGCACTGACTGTTGATGACACTGAATGCGCATATTTTGACGAAGTTCATCAACTCCATGATTTTAGTGCTGAAAACAAGGAAAGCATTGCCAAATTGCTCTGGGAGTTTTTCCACTACTGGGCATTCCACCATGATTACAGGAATGACGTCATTTCCATCCGCTTAGGGAAGACGATCACGTAAGAATCAACCATCTTTTCTGAATCATAATCTTTCAGCGTTGATTTCGTCAGATTTCATGTGGGTTTTGAAGAATCATACAATTTATTATTACTTCACTGGGTATGATAACAGCAAGCAGGAGAAGAACTGGACGACTCGCATTGGAAACGACCGCCATCTGATGTGCATCGAGGATCCGTTTGAGACCGGCCATGACCTAGGTCGTGTGGTTGACAGACAGACGATCAGGATTCTCAGGGAGGAATTTGAGCGAGGTGCTGCGGTGCTGCAATACGACCATGACCCCTGTGTGACCCTTTTTGAGTCCTATACCCTGTAACCTGGAACTCTTACCAGCATGAAAGTATTGGCCTGAAAGTTCAGATTGAAGTTCCAAGAACTAATAGAAGAGTCAAGAGTCATAAATAAATTCTTAAAGCCTCTGGGCAAAACAAAATATCAAGTGGTTGCATTTCAAAAAGGTGAAATTGTGTCAGGAGCATTTAGTTGCCATTGAGATTATGAGATTGTTCAAGATACGTGGCAAGAATTGTGGAGGTGTAATAAGGCTGTAACTAGTTTACTGAACTGTAACTGGCACTCCCGCACTTTTCACGTTCTATTGCCCGCTTGCCTGGAAAGGCGAACTCGATGTTCTGACTTTGGAGAATGGCATTCATGCCACCTGTAATGGACTGTACTATATGGAATTACAGTTCGAATGGAAAGGTTGGACGAAACCACTGTTGCATATTTGTTATCTCATATGTCCTGGATTTCTCAATGACTTCAATAGTATTAGCCATCCCGTAATTCTTAAGATTAATAAAGAGAAAATAGGTACCAGGAATGCTCACGTAACTCCATTTTTATACGGTGTTAAGTGTCTGACGCTATGGAACACTATCCTTCTCACCTTCTAGGTACCAGGAATCTGTGAGTTATTGATTCCTAGCAAACAGAAAAAAATTCTAACTGTGGGAAGTCAAATGGGCTTTACTAACCCTAATTACTATAACAATTCTATAGCCAAATGGGCTCCCAAAAGAATATCATCTGCAATTCCTGCACATCCTCTTAACATGATTTAAGGCCAACTGGCCAACTTCTGCGTGAACAATGATATGGCACATCAGTCTCTCCAGGTTGGTGTAACTCATTGGCATCTTCATTATATGTCAGTCAGTTCATCCAATGGGACATCCTCATGTGGCATTCGCTTTGATGTACTCAACTTGATTGAAGTTTTTGTTGTACAACATGCCCGTAGGAGAAATAAGTCGCAGTAAAGCACTTCCAAACCGACTCTGCATCAGGCACATTGTTCAAACATTCAAGATTATGACAAGTTAAAGACATTATATATTAAATGTAAGATATTGAACATAAAGAAATGACCGTACCCACTGAAACAAGACAAGTATCCACCAGCATCCTTGCAAGCTACCAAATTTGTTGCGGAGAAGCTTTAAGATGAAACAAGAAAACAAAATTATATGAAAGTGAAAACCCTTTCAAATTTCAGATCAAGGACTTTGAACTCCCATTCCTTCATTTGCTGAGTAGGTGCATCACAGGTCCAAAAGAGGGTAGACTGGACACAATATTTTTTTTTTCTTGATGCTTAGGACCTCATAATCATAAAAATCCCGATTCTCCTTTTACTTTTAGTGGCAGGTAAAAAATATGTGGTCTCCCAGCCATGAGTCTAACAGGGGAAAAAAGAAGATGTTAAGAAAAAGGTGTACCATTAAAAGAAGGGTCCCAATGCAAAAGCATGCGCCCATTGATTGACTTAAATACCTTAGATCCCTTCCGGCCTACAAGAAGTATGAAAATATAAAGAGATGTCAGGACAGTGTCTAGCAAATGTTCAGCAAGCATTATGCTAAAATATTCAACCTTGCATGAGTATCCGCTGTTCTCTTAAATTACTACTACCATGTCATAAATGTCAAAGGTTGTTTCTATTACTCTGCTACTGCTACTACTATGTTTACGCCAAAAGCAATCATGTTCGAGCATGGAATTTGAGCTGATATGTGGTTCTTTGTTTGTGCCCAAATCAACAATGGCAAAAATTTTAGCTAGCACAAGAAGTTGGCACTCCCTTGGATGTTTGCCAAAATATTTGGCAAACCCAACTTATTGTTCATCTTCCAAGCTCTTTATTTTTTTTGCCTAACATTCAGCTAAATGGGCGTGACCAAAACCTAGGACAAACTTATGTAGCCAATTTTTTGAAGGACTAGTTTAGGTACAAGCTAAAGAAGGCCAGTTACCCACTGTACTTTGCAGGATAACTAGAATGTATGAGCCAAATGGAACAATGAAGCATACCAATAATGTTCCTTCAAGCGAGTGTACTGAAGGTGTCACCAGCAAAGCACCGAAATACGGAATCAGTACTCTGTGCATCTGTTCATAATATAATGCAGATTTAATGAGTTCCAGAAGAAATTCAAAGCACTGGATACTAGTGATGAAGCACGAAACTTTCAATAAAGAAAACAAGCTACACAAGGTGATACTATAGGAGATTCCAAGGATGAAATGCAACTTAGTTCCTGTTTCTCTAAGAGTTTAGCAAGTTACGCTCATACAAAAAATATCAAATTAAAGGTAACAAGAACTACCTAAGTAAAGAAATGACAAGCCATTCCCAACTACTGATCTGCCATCAGTGGCAAAATCTAAAGTTAAGATCAGGCTTAGCAAGAAAATGCTGGATTGGTTGATAAGTTTCTACATAAACATCTACCCATAATAACAAAATACAAATAGATAACTAATTGATCCCAAACTGAACGGTACATCTAGGAATAATGGTGCACAGCTTTGTTTTTAGGGGGGTGTTCGTTTCCTTCAAGAGCTAAAGTTTAGCTCCTAAAATTTGAGCTAAGCTTTACCACCTCTTGAAGGACTAAAGTTTAGCCCTACTTTTAGCCCCTTTTCTTCTCTAGAGCTAAAATTTAGCTCTACTTTTAGCCCTCCCGTTCATTTTCCTAGAGCTAAAATTTGGACTAAAGTTTAGTTTTAGCCCTTTAGCCCATGGAAACGAACACCCCCTTAGAATGGGGAGAATTGTGTGTGTTTCCGTTATGGAACAAGACTAAAAATTTACAAGAAAAATACAATCTATGTAGATAAAGGAGTAGAAGTAACTTTTCAGATAATTAATTGATGTAGACTACAGACATGATATATTGCCTTTACCAACAAGTCTGAGATACTTGAAAACAGTATTGCAAAGAAAATTGACAATGCTGATAGTATCTGTGAAGAAATCCATGTTGAAAGTGCTTCCAGAATAATATAAACAAATGTTCATTGTGTCAGACCTGTTGAATGACCAATTGGTCATTGGTAAACATACTTGGAAGAAGCCATGGAACAAGTGTTCCTACTGTCCCCAGAGTCACCCCAGCTATCACTCCAATGATGACAAGTGACCTCAACAGCATCCTTGCCTAGATAAAAATTTGTTTTATGATTCTTCAGAGTAGTAAAACATAACTTCATACATTTTAGTGCAAATGAATCCAAAGCATCTGCTGAGTACCAAATTTTTTAATGGAGGTAGACTGTATCAGTTGAATAAGTGGACGTGATTAGTCTCATTTGATTACCTTAAAAAGTAGTTGAATTCAGCCAAATCATATGATTCTTTTAAGGAAAAACTAAGCTGTACAGGTAAGAACAAAATGGCATTCTATTTACATACTTTTTTTAGGGTAACTATTTACATACATTGAACACTGTTATCATCAGTACCTTCTTCAAATTACGATTAACACCGTATATCAGCTCCGGCATGAATGATTGTGCAGTTTGTGACAGAGGCTCACCCCAAACAGTACACATGCATAAGATATTAAGCATAACCTTCAAAATCAAAAGCATGAGAAATTTGTCAAATTTTCCTTGCATAGATATGTCTTCATGAGTAATTATTCCATGAGTTACAAAAGTGTGAACCTGATGGGCTGCAAGAATTATTGCTCCCATAGAAGTCGCTGAATATGTAAGCAATGCATAAAATGCTACCTGAAGAGAATTTGAAATAATTCATTACAATGACACAGGAAAGAATACATATTGTTGGACCCCCAATATAATACCTTGGATGTCATTGTCACAAAAACAGGAGCTGCAATTTCAAATATTTGCAGAAGCTCTCTTGCTGATGGAATCGCCAGTGAGAAAGCTCGAAAGCCCTTATTGTTTAAATTTTGCATCATCATGAAAGCTGCAATTATCTGATAGTGTTTTATCCAAAAAATAATTATTAATAAACTCAATTGTGTAAAACAAGTTGGCCGTGCAATCAACATAATCAGCCAGAGGTGGATGGTTTTGTCTAGCACAAGACAACCTGAGTGTCAAATCATGAAGACAGGTAGACATTGAAATCCTTTAATCTCTTGGTCACAACAAATACTAATCAATAATGTCATGTTGTTTAATTGGAACAAAGGTCATTTGGCAATTGGTGTTACGATAAAGTACCGGAAATATATCAAAACTACATAAGCTGCAGAGAAAGTTCTAAAACTTTTTTTTGCATTTAACTGATTCACTAGAATGAAAATTAGATTATTTTTTTATTAGACTACAAATCGAATGTCAACAACTTTGTGCAATCGCATGGCAAGGAAAAGTGTTTTCTTCTGCTTGCCCCTCATTGATAATATTTGTTCCTTCAAAACGAGAAAGTTTCCTGACATAAGCAACTCGTTGGTATGCACTACTTTTATGGAAATTAATTTCCAAAATTCCTTATAATTCAATTCTGAACTTAATGGGAAAAGGGGGTACTGTCCTACCAAGAAGATGTGATGTAGTAACTGGTAAGCAGGGAATTGTGTCTGTACCTGTGAAACCATAGTTGCCCAGGCAGCACCAGCAATTCCATAACCACATTTAGAGCAAAGAATTATATCACCAGCACCATTTACAACACTAGCGGCTGCCAACGCCTTCAAAGGACCCCAAGAATCTTTCATGCCTAGACTGAATTATAGCAACAGATTATATCATAAGAAAAGTATCCAATCAACATAGATATCTATGCCATCAAAATGAAGGCTTCTAAGTCTCTACTGCTATTCAAATTACTTCCATTTATTCCATAGGATTCTAAAGACTGGGTGAGTGACACATGCTGATGGGGTCATCCCTACTCCTGAAATAATTGTCAAAGCCATAGCAACCCAAAGAGATACCTACCCACGTTCCATTAGTTCTCTCCGGAGCTCTAGAGATTCATGCAGTGTTTCAATCTCTACACAAGTACAGCATTTTTTGACAGCAGATAGGTACTTAGAGTAGAGATGCAAATTTTAATCCCTTTACAAAATCACACTCTGTGATTTGGATTGACTTTAATCATGCTTCTCTTATTTTTGTGAATAATTTCACTTTTTAAATTGGAAAGAAACAACATGAGTACTAAACTTATGTCTAAAACCTATGATTTGACAAAGAAATACAGGAAAAAATTTGTGCAAGCAAGAAAGAATAGCAACCGACAAGCTACATGCAAAGCATAAGATCAAAAAGAATAGGGAGAACACATACCTAGCACTTTGAGCAACTAAGCCAACAAGAACGGCAGGCCATGCGAAGCCTCGAATCTGAAATTATACACAGCGATCTATATTACTTCGAGTCCAATTTTTACATCCTATTAAGTAATGTATTAGAAGAAGTAAACAAGCCTAAAAGTACATGCAACAAGAACCCCGCCGTCCTAGCCTTAGAACCATCATGATATTTGCTCGACTTTGTTAAACATCAAGGAAAATGGGTCTATACAGGCTGCCCAGGGACAAGATACCAACTAGGCAATCAAAAGGTACTTGTATTTATGAGATGACACTATGACAAGCAATATTTGGAGCTAAATCAGCATCTTACAATTTGAAAGGTCAATTTATGCACCTCAATTGGATTTGACATCTTCAGTAAGATAGGGAGGGTAATCACATTACATCAGATGAATATAAATGTCTGCAGGACATGCAGTTATGCAAAACCGTAACTGTTCCTCACATGTCAATTTCATAATAAGAAATATGTGTGCCAGGTCTTATCATACATTATTAACAATATGTGTACATACAAAATATCACCTCATCGATAAATTGAAGTTTTCACTCTCAAGCAAATCCCAGCTCAAAATTGAAGTTTGAACCATATCTATTTGTTATAGTAATACTTTTACTGCTAACAATATTCAATAAACAAATATTTTATGTCCCAGAAATATGGGCTTTCTTATCGATTAAATTGGGACAATGGCATCACACAGAGCGGTTTTGCACCATACAAACCTGAGCATATGTATTGGCAGAAGAGATAATTTCATAATTCCCTGATCCAGTAAAAGCTGGAGAGAAAAAGAGAATCTATAGTTTAATGAAATCGAAAATAGTGAAGGTAGCACATGCGGTTCAACAAATTTACTACCTGCAGCAAAAGAAGATACAAGAAAAAATAAACTGGTGAACGCAAATACAAGTGCATCTTACCTTTTAAATTTCTACACATAATAGTATGAGAAACAAATTATAATGAGAATAGCGGTCAAGATATAAGCAGTAAATGATACTGAATTTAAGCAGCATGCAGCATATGCATGCTTAGTTTGTTGAGTCTAGAAAGAAGCAGAAAGGCAAATAATCAGTTAATCCTGTGACAACATGTGTAAGCATGATTTCAATTAGAAAAAAAAAATCTCAACACTCCAAAAGATGACAGTTGTAGGTCCATAGAGCTTTTTTTTTCTTTTGTTTAGAGTCTTACCTGTCAATACTTGAGTACCAAAAAACTTAGTGAACAAAAACATTCCTATGCCACACACAAGACCAACAAACAGCAACATAGACACTTGATGTTGTGCAAGCGCTTCATCCTGCGTATATTAACTGCAAATAAGGTGACTGAATTTGACACGCATATTGTCATACGGTACAGAGAACTGTTCAACAGCCATAAGAGAAGTATTGGATGCACCTTTTTAGCTACAGAGGTAGCCACCATGTTGGAGGTTGCGACCGAAAGGAACATGAATATGTAGCATAGGTAGTCACAGAAAACTGTCCCAGGCCCTGGAAGTGAAGGAACTAAAATTATCAACACAAGGATTGCGACGCGGAATAGATAAATTTATTTTGCAAAGTAATGAGCAGCATAATCAGTGTATGAAGTGAGCAATAACCACAGCAGCGGGCAACTTGTTTACTGCAGAAGCAATCACAGAAAGGAATGTGGAAAGTATTGCTAGATACATATATTATCATTTCGGCAGGAATGACTGTATATTTGAGCTTATGATATACTTTTCGTGTTCACTTTCCGTTGGTTTATTTCCTCTTTTTCTTTATTTTTTTTATTTGGTTTATATTGCTCTTTCAACACCTTTCCTTTTCCATTTTCCTTTTGTTTGTTTGTTCTTGTGCTTTGGCTCTTCAGAGTTTCATTTCTAGCCTACCCCAACTTGCTTGGGATTAAAGGATTTGTTATTGTTGTTGCTGTTATGATATACTGAAATCGCTCGCGGCTAAATTTTACGACATTGAGTGGCACATGATAATAACAAGAACACAAAGAGGCAAGTGAAGACGAACCTAGCGCGGCGAGCTGGATGGAGGAGGTCTGACCGATGACCATGGTGTCGATGAGGCTCATGAGCGGGCCGCAGATCCAAAGCCCCAGCGCCGGTCCTGCGAACGCGACGATGTCCTGCACCTGCGCCCATAACCCCGCCGCGCCAGCCGCCTCATCACCCTCCGCACGGTCGTCCAAGCCGCCGCGGCCTTCTCGAGCGACGACGGCGCCTCTGCAGCGGACCGCGGCGAGAACGAGGCGCGGGCGCGCCTGGAGCGAGCGGGCGAGGAGCGGCGCCCGGGCGGCAACGGTGAGCGCCGGTGGTAGGCGGAGCGAGGCGGGTGCGGGCGCGGGGAAGTAGGCGGGCAGGGAGGCGCCAGCGGAGAGCAGGCGGAGGTGCGCAGACATGGCTGGCGCCCGCTGCCGCCGCCTTCCGAGAGGAAGACTCTACAGAGGAAGTGTTGCTTCGCCGCCGCGTGCAAGGCAGCGGCAGCAGGAAGAAGAACTGGTAAGGTTGCTGCTCCGGATCGTGTGGAAGGGAAGGGAAGAATGGCGATGAGCAGCCGCTGCTGCAGCTGCAGAGCAGAGATCACTTCTTCAGAGAGGGACCGTGGAAGTGTACCAAGGAATTCGTCGTATATTCCTATACAAATCGTATGTACCAAGGCAAGGAAGTTACGTAGCATCGTTTCGAGAGATGACGGCCTAATGATCCTCTGATTTTATAACATTTCCTAGATCAACCATCTAAACATGTTCATCTTCCCTTAGGGGAAATTTTTACGAATTGAGACAAAACATCTTCTGACCGCCCTGTTCCACCATTTTGGCAACGTGACGCAACGACAAGGACAATCCCTGTCTTGTCCAGGACACTCTTCTTGTCCACCCGTATGTACGCTGCAAATGGCACTCCCAACAGCCTCACATTAACGCAGGAACCATCCGGATTATGTTACCCAAATCCAGCAACCATGTTCACAGTTCACTTATTCCGAGCCGTCCCAGTGTTGAACCAAACATGATACACAAGAATTTCTTTTAAGAAAAAATTCACATATATATAACCCCAGAAACAAGCGAGACACCCTCTGGGACTACTTGCACAGTTGCACGATACCAATATAACCAGATAGCACATGTATACAGTTGGCCAAAAATAGGTACTAAAGGGGAAAAAAGAACACAACGGCTCGAGGATAACAAAAATGCCCTGTGGAAACACACCACATATGCTTTTCCTACCCTCCAGAGTCAAAAATCAACCACAAATAACGCACATGTTCCATGCAACAGTATCCGATGGTGTTCAGGAGCCTCAGCAATGCCAACTACGCCGCAAACTCTAACCTCTGCTCGCCAAGGTATACATAACAGGAGCCTCTTCCCTTTCCCCCACCAATCACATGAAGTCGTACTCATCAGGATCGTCATAACCTCCTCCCCGGCCAGGGATGAAATCATCGTCAGCTTTCTCAATGTGGAGCTGCTTCTTTTTGGCTCCTGCAGATTTCAGTGTGAATGTCAGTATTATTGTTGTATTAGCACATTTGAGTATGGTATCTGACTACAGGTCATTACCTTGCTTCTTCTTGCCTGCTGCAGCTTCTTTCTCAGCCTTAATCTTCTCATTAGCAATTGCTGTGACAGAGGAAGATATTTCCTTTGCATCCGCACCTTTCAAAGATTGCATGGATAGTCTCATGACGTTCTTAAGCAGACCCATGTAGTGAAAGCTTTTCTGCAAACATGAAACCATCAGAAGTCAGAAAATGCACAGAGGGGAACCTTTACATGTCTCTATAAACAGAAACATAACAGTGCCAAATTTAACCCACCTCATAGGGACGTAATTTATTTGCTATAAGCTCTGCATATTCAGCAAAGTCGCTCTCTGACTTCGGGATAAAAGTATCCAATGACTTTGAATCATCACCTTTCTTTGCAAAAAGTTCTGTGGTAGACTTGAAATCAGCTTCTTCAACAAGCCTGTATAGTTAACACGTGAGCATTGTATGCATGCAAAATCACAACAAAAGCAAGCAACATAACAGGATGATACACAAAGTTCATAAAAGAATTAAACATAGACCATGGATGTGAAGGAGGTTCATACATAGAGTCCAAAGGCCCTAAAAAACAGCATATACCTTTGTTGACGAATTTTCTCTGAAGTAGGACTAAGGGGAGGCTCCTCTGGTTCCACAACACTCGTTGATGCTTGCTGCTTTCCCTTCTTTGCAGGAACCTTAGCACTTGCTTTCGCCGTGGCCTTTTCTATAGGTGGTGGCTTAGGTTTCTGCAACACGTGTAAAAAAAAAAACAGTGTCGAATGAATGATGATTCGATATAAATAAATGATGGGCGTCCTAAAAACAAGCTTAGAATCAGCATGAAATGCTGCTCACTGTATTGCATATGAAAACCAGAAATAATCACAAAACATATGATCACATATTAGCATTTCCCTAGGAAGTGTATTTTCATGAGAAATAAAATACAGTCAAGGACTTCAAAGAAGTGCAAGCTCTTAGCATCACTTTTTCAGTTATTCACCAATTCTTGAAGACAACAATATGTTATCGGAAGTTCAGACATGTGGATTCAAAGCAAATACCCAAGTTTCCATCAAAGAAGCAATGGGAGATCAAAATTAGATGAATGATTAATGCTACCAGCACTTGTTCTTTCAATCATCACAGCTACATCTAAATTAAACTTTTTTCCCTAATGTAATGTACGATAAGGAAAAACAGGTAAATATTTTCACTTCACCTCCTCCACCTCTTCTTCCCATGAATCTTTTACATCATCTTCTTCAGCATCTTCATCAGCCCACTGACTTTTAAGCAGCTCAACCTTCGCAGCAGGTGCAGCTGGCTGGAAGTCTTCAGCATCTGAAATGTAGCAAAGATTTGTTTCCACAGCGTCAAAATATGCATCGAGTGACAGAATAAACTAACATCACATCATTCTAGATAGCATGTCACATTTGACTAACTGGCAATCAATCCGATTTAATAATATATCAATAATATGAGAAAGCACACTCGGTAACAATAATCTGATTTCATGAAGGACTGTTACATATAGCGACAAATGCTGGCTGAGTCTTCTTACAGAAATTAATACACTATGCGGACACATCCTAACACTGCATTGCGCTGGATATAATAGAAGGAATGCAAAGGACAGAATCAATAAGCAACCCATGACCATGCACCTAAAACCATCCTTGCTGGTGCACAGAAAATATAGCAAATGATATCAGCAGAGTTCAACAAACAAAACCTACAAAACCATAAGCCCAAAAACTAAACCCGAGACCAAATTATCGGGTAGGTGAACCATACACCAATTTGACAGAAGTTGTGGAAACCAATTGTCTGCGCAGTCAGTCTTTGATTCCTATAATTGTCCTTAATAGTCCGTTTTCACGGAAACTGGATGCGGCCTCCCTAGATTCGGGAACCGTCATGAGAGGCGCAAGGTCTCATCACGGGACACGCATCGGGAACACGAACTAACTCGAGTCGAGCTGGACGGCGCACTCCACCATCGGGGAGAACATCGGTAGAGAATTCCGTGAGATCGGAAGCCGAGAAAGAGAGAGAGGTGCTCACCCCAGTCCTCCATCGTGGTTCGACGGTCTCTAGATCCGATCGCTCTGGTGTCTGCGGAGTCGGGGCGGCGGGGGCGGCGGCAAGGATCCGGTGGCCGGAGAGCCGGGGACGCGGGCGGTTCGTCTAGGGTTTCCGCGACGGCGGCGGCGGCGCGGGGGGAGCGGAAGCTTCTCGAGGGCCGTCGAAGGGGACGCGAAAGGATGAGTCGAGTCGCGCTTCGCAGTGCTAGCTGGCCTTTGGTTTTTCTCGCTCACAAGTCACAAAGGCTGGGCTTCAAAAAAAAAAGTCACAAAGGCTGGTCGTGCTGGGTCCTATTTTCCCATTGGACGGTGGGGATTCTCCCCTCTATATACCGATCAGGCACAAGAAGGCGAGCAGAAACGGACCTCTTTTCTTCCCTAAACAACTCCGATCTCTGAAGACGAAACAGAATCGTGCTATACAGCCGACCATAATACGACACGACGACAGAAACCTATGCCCTCATAATACAGTTTTTTTTTTGACAATTAATATTTGTGAAACAAAACAAGGCTATGACTTAGTATCATGAAATAAATTTTTAGGCAAGCCAATTTACTATATGACAACAAATATAGAGAAAACGACCATACCCAAGTACCCAACCCAGAAATGTTCAGCAACAGTCATGCTGTACTCAAAATAACTCTCTGATGAGGTAAGCAGTGATGCACGGTTGCCCTCCATTAGGATCTCATCTTACAGGATCTGACCAAACGATCTGTCTCTACAACTGATCTGCTCATCTAACACTGTTTGTTTCAACGGACCTCACATAGTGACAGTGCCAAATCACCAATACAAGCTAAATACATTCACTTCCACGACTCCCGAACACAATCCTCGACCGGAGGAACCTTTTGCTGATGGTCAACCTAACCAAACTCTCTAGGACTGAAAAGAACCTACACTCACACTGTTTATTTACATCGCAAAACTGAAGGGGAAATTAAGCTATGCACACGGTTCTATGACTTGAGGACCGCCCCTTCAGTTATCTTCCAACCTCCTGATTTTGAGTAAGCCATCTCATACCGAGTGGTGTATTTTGTATCATATGAATCATTGTTCTTTGGGTCTGCTACATCGGTAAGTTGGCCCACCTCCTCAATCGTCGCCTCCACGGATGCCCGTCGCCCACCCATGGAGACAGTGACACTGTCAATAGTCACGTCAGATAGTGTGTACTCCCAGAACCAGCCATGGCGCTCAATCTCTGCAGCTCGGTCACTCCATACCTTCAGCATATTGCCATCAAGAACCTGTTGCAACCGAGATATCAGTACATATGTATGTCAGCACTGTCCGTCACCTAATTATGCAGTGCCAATGAAATTTCTACAGCAACAAATTAATCAAGCAGGCCTGAGCATCTGAATCTTGAAATCAAAATTGCATAAGTAGCATTGCTAGTTGCTACTATCTACTATTTGTATGACATTCGTAAAGACAATTCTCTGGCTGAATCTTTTTTTTTTTCGAAAACGCAAAAGAGATGCGCTTCTATGTATTAGAGAGAGCAGGGCGAATCTTAGAAGCGCTCAATATCCTCGAAACAGATTGATGTAGGGAAAATTGTCTGAGAGAAATCCAAAGTGTGTCACTTTTGGGGCTAGAACATAGGAATTGTCTTTGGGGCTAGGACATAGAGATTGTCCTAAATATATTATTTCTTCATGCATCTTGCAGTTTTTTTAAGTTGTCAATTCCACATCGAAGGCAACAGCATGACCTATAATCTGTAAAATAAAACTATATGCAAGGTGTCTCTAGAGTGCATATGAGGACTGGCTAGCAAGCAATTAAAAAAAAATCACCTCTTGCAACGCCGATACAGAATGATCTGGCCCCAAAGCCTTGGATTTGATACTCTGCCACTTGCGAACAATATCTTCAGCCAACTTTGCACCCATTCTTGGTACTTCTATTGTCTCTTCATTTTCTGAGGTATCTTCAGCAAATAATAATGGAAGCATTAATTTTCCATGGCAACCAATACACAAAGTACGGTATTAGATGTTTTATGGATAAAATTTCCTTGAGCTACATAATAATAAGAAGAAATTACTACTGTGGTTAGTAAAATAAGCATTTTATGTGTAACATTCAGTACATAGCTTTTTTTGGTAATATCAATGAAAACCTAATGACTGAAACGCAAGATCTTGTTTGACTTTGACCAAAAGCTCACTCACCTTCAACAGATTCAGCAGCTACCACCGATCCATGCTCACTCCTGATTGCAGGAAGTGACTTCTTACGAGGCAAGTACTTTAGGCCTAAAACTGCAAATAGTGCGCATAATGCACCAGTGGAGATAATCTTTAAAGCTGTATTTTGAGAGTCAAGAATGGCATTTCCAGCAGCACTTTCCAGGGGAAGTTTTTCAAGAGATTTCTCAAGATCATCACTAGGATTAGCTGTGCCTGACCTCTCCATCTGTTCCACCAATGGGAAAACCTTGCTGAATGCTTGAAGAGCCTTTGACTTTACAGTACCAAGAGCAGCTGTAGCTTGAGCACCAAGTTTTGCTATAGCAGCAGCTGCAGCCAAATGAGAAGCCCCACCACCTTCCATCCTTTCTAGGTAGCTTAGAACTTTTGGGTCGTCATAATAGTCTCCAAGCCTGAACTGCATGCCACGAGTATCTCTGCTCCTAGGGAAAACCTCTGAGACAAGCCATGTCTCCAAAAGCTTGCAAAGCCTTGGTAGAAGATCATTCTCTTCGTCAATGCTAGAGTTATTTACAACAAACTCAATAATTTTGGGGTCTCTGTATGGTGAGGATTCATTATCAATTCCAAGCCACATTCTGCAATTGCTAATGTCTCCCATCAGTAATGAGCAAAGCGCCCTTTCCAGCGCGAGATCCATCTCATTGTCATAAGGATACTGAGAACCTATATTGAACTTCTGCAGCTGTTCAAAAAGGTCATCTGCCATCATGATAAGTTGTGGCCTTTTACTACCAATTGATTGAGCAATATGCGCAAGTGCCACGCTATAGATTTCAAACCACTCAGGCGGTATGCTATTCGGTGTTTTAGAGAAGAAATCCATCTGAGATATACAGTGGGACATCAGTAAAACTTATAAGTAAGCTCAAATAAAAAAAAATGACCAGACAGCTGAAGCTCATTAAAACTGGTATCCTAACCTGCTCGGCTGATGTCATCTGTAGAAAAGCCTCATTCATGAAGGCCTCACGAGAAAATCCTCCTCCAACTGTAGCAATACCACCTTGACCAACGCTCCACAATATGTTTCTTGCACCTTGAAGACCTTCATGACGTTTGTTTTTATGTTTGTCATCAATAGGAAGAGCAAGAAGCTCCAATACACAACTAGGTGTTATCTCCTCCAAAGTTTCATTGATTTGTGCAAGCAGATGAGGTGCAAGGTTGCTTGCACCATCCTCCTAAAATGCAATGTTTCTGTCAGTACTGTATCCAAGACGTCTTTATAACCAACAAACAACAATAACAAAACCTTTAATCCCAAGCAAGTTGGAGTAGGCTAGATTTCCAAGACGTATTTCTAACCAACAAACAACCTATAGAGTTAAAGCTTATCTTCACACACTGGCCTAATTCTATCACGTTCAAATGCCATCTGAGTGAAAAAGTAGATAGTTAAATGGAAAATACAACCATGGGTGTTGCATAAGAACAAAAGGGGAAAATGGAAAGAGTCAAGCATTCATTATCTCCAAGCAGTGTCCACTGATGGCTTAATGAGAGGTAGGTGCCGCATAACTGGTTAACAGCTATATCATAGTGTTGCTAACGATAAGGACAAATAGGACTGATTTCCGGCTTTTGAAAACTAGCATCTATGAGTGCTCGTAGATAATAGACTGTTACATATGATGCTTACCACAAGAGGGGCTATGATTACCAAACAGACAATGGGTGATCCGTAATCATGTCAAAAGCAAGCAAACAGAAAATTGTAGAATATCCTGGTCTACGTTTTATGATGAATGCAAAGCTAGATAGAAGAACAAAAGGTTTTGTCCCTACCAGAGTACATGTCACATTAAGCAAGCTTAATAAACTAATATATATGTGAAAGCCCACTGACAAGCTAAATCTATGATGTGAAATGTGGTAGCATCCAAATGGGGCCATGCTGTGAGTCCTTATTTGAACTCTAAATAAAACATCTAATGCGAACAAATAATACCACCTGCAGGAGTTTGAGCGCCCTCTCAAGCACCTCACAGCAGCGGATAACATCTGGAGGGTTTGCTGCCATTGCAACCCTTGATAGGTCCACATAAGCCAGTGCCATAGCTAGCACCACATCCTGCTTGAACCGCTTCGGTGGCCGATCCTGAAGCAACTGCTCTCCAGTTGCAAGTACTAGCTGTGAGTCCCCAGCCTCTTGAAGCACACAAAGGACACCTGGAACCTGCTTGGAAAGCCACTCAACCAGTTAAATCCATCGAAATTCTAGAAGATCAAAGTGCACTGTTTGTCAGTTTACTGCCCCTACAACGTTACCTTGTCCCAAGGCACATCCATGGTAAGTGCTGCCTCGCGGTCCTCCGAAAGTGCGCGGTCATACTCGGTACGGGAGCTCTGGTCTGTGAGAGTGTCATGGGCAACCTGCAGCATTTGCCGACGGTCGAAAAGAGCATCTGTGCTGTAGACATACTGGGGTGGCTTGGCTATCCGCGCCTCAAAGGCCCTCCTGATGCCATCGCCTAGGAAATGTGGCTCCGCACCCAGAATCTGTGGACATCCACTCCAGCACATCATTTCTCCAAATAATGAGATATATCCAGGGGGTGGATTGCTACCCAACACTTTAGTTTAATGTAACCACACAAACTCTCTACACAGCGCAGTTTTAATGAATCAAGTAGAGTACAATTTAAATTGTAGGATATGATGCATCAAAATCTGAAAGTATTCAAGTTGCTAATACAATATTATAGGGAACAAAGGAACAGACAAGAGTGCAGATTCATGGGATTGCAGGGGCTAATAACCTAGCAACAAACTTAGAAATTGAACTGAAATGAATATCCGAAGGTGCAGCCAGTATGAGGTATGACCACCTTAACACATCTCATTTTCCTTTGAAACGGTAACCCTAAGGGACCGAATAAATCACGATAGGTACCCACGAATAAACTCACAGCCAGACCTTGTAGAAGTCGACTGGGAGGGGGATGGTGCGGTCAGCGGCGTCCGGTAAGAGCGGGACCAACGGCGACACCGAGGAGGAGGCGGCGGCCGGCGGGTCCGCCGCGGCGGTGGGGAGGAGGTGGAAGTCGGCGAAGAGGCGGTCGGCCCAGCGGCTCGCGGCCCGGCAGACGAGAGGGGCGGGCGGCGGCTTGGAGCGGCGGCACGGGGGCGGGAGGGAGAAGGCGAAGGGCGCGGAGTTGGGCCGGGCTAGGAGGCTGTGGACGCCCTCCATTGCCGGCGGAGGCGGCGAGCTCGTGAGCAAGGGTTTTGGAGACTTTGCTACTGTGTTTCTTGTCCTTGTTGTGTGACTAGGACGCAGAAATGCTTGCTCACTGGTTTCTTTTGTTTTCGTGTTTTTTTTAAGCTTTTCTTTCAGGAGTTTAGACCGACTTCCGCATCGTTTGACACGCGGACTTTTTTTTTCCCTTTGAATGCGCCAAATAAAATGGAAAAATGGTCACCATGCGGGACAAAATGTTACAATAATGTAGATTTGCTCTATTGTTACACTGAAACAGGGGAAGATGATGGACAGTGTGGTGACGGAGACACGGAGTACTAGATTGGTGGAAGGGTGGGAATTCTTCTTTTAATAACTCATATTCACTACAACTCATTCTGTGATTCATGCATTGAATCTGTGATTGAGTTCCCTTTTTTTAAAAAAATCATCTCTGATTCATGCGATCGGTATAACAAACAATTTATACAATCTACTATGATTTGACACTTGCCTTAAGCCCATGACACGACAGAATAGCACTCACAAATACTGTGATTAACTTTGATTGATCATGCGCCGACGACATTCAACAACGCATACATTACATGCGGGGTGGCATCAAAAATTTTCAACTTTACAGTCTCACAGAACCTTACAGCAGCAGAGTCAGGTCGTTGGGGTAAACAAGCAGTGGATGGAGAAGCAGCGACTGAAGACGAGACGAGACGGAGACTATGAACAAGTCAAGAACCTATGCAGAGCCAGAACGAGAGCGAGGGAGTAGCAGCTAGCAGAGGATATTATGTGTGGCATCATGAGTACAACAGGTGCAGAGGAGTCGTCCTTCAGGGCCAGGTTGTGAACTCGAAGACCTTCCCGACGATCTCGAGGCCTGTGGGTATCTGCCATATGAAGAGGAGGACGTTGAGCGCGTTGAGCGCGATGTGGAGGTTCCTGGCCGTCTCGTTCCCCTTCTGCATCGCCGGGACCAGC
Source organism: Eleusine coracana subsp. coracana (assembly GCA_032690845.1). NCBI lineage: Eukaryota > Viridiplantae > Streptophyta > Magnoliopsida > Poales > Poaceae > Eleusine > Eleusine coracana. The sequence goes on from CM064420.1 coordinate 878,816, forward strand.
GCCGCCGCGGCCGCCCAAAGCACCGTGATGGCTGCATTGCATTGGATTACCGATGGGTTTCAGTTTCAGTTTTTTTTTTTCTTGGGGATTGAGTGACAGGAAGAAGGAGGAACAGATGATGAACCTGCTCCTGCGAATAGGTGCGGTCCCGGGAAGAGCTTCCCCGTCCTGAACCAGGTGTTGAGCGCGCCGCCGACGGACTCGAGCACGCCGAGGCCCAGCAGGATGGACCCCGCGTTGAAGTGCCGGTCGCGGAACGACCCCTTCACCAGCTTCTTACGCTCCTGCACTTGCCATGATTTTAGATGGATGAGAGCTCCTCTCTGGAATTTTCGCTTGGAAGAAGACAGTACTGTAGTAAATGATTGCTAGTTACCTCGGTGAGCTCGTCGATCTTGATCTCGACGGGCGACTTGCTGGGCGGCGCGGAGGAAGGTGGAGAAGGGGATGATGATGATGATGCAGCTCCGACTGCGGCAGGCGTGGCGGCGGGCTTGAGCTGCTTCTTGAGGTCGTTGATCTCGTCCTGGACGGTGCGCACACGACGCCACTGCCACCCGAGGTACCCCGCCCACAGCGTGTACGCGAACAGCCCGCCCATCACCAGCGGGTGAAGCAGCGCCACGCTACGCCCCTCCAGGATCCCGAACTCGCCGCCCACCGCCACCGCATCCGGCGGAAGAGCCAATAGCACCGCAGTCGCTGCTGCTGCTGGGGGGACGGCGGCGCTGAGCAGCAGCGACGACGAGGACCAGGGGAGAGGATTATTATTATTATTATTATTATTAGCGGGTGTTGGTGCTACTAGCGATAGCTGCTGCTTTTTGGGAGGAGGAGGAGGAGGAGGAGAAGGGGTGTGCTTGGAGGAGATTGGGAGGAGGAGGCGGGCCCGCACGGTGGTGAGCGGCGCCGCCATGGTTTTGTTGTTCTCGGAGCAGCAGTCTCTGCTTCGTCCGGTGATGGCCGACCGGCCTCCCTTCGCCTCCCTTCCCTCCCTTTGGTTTTGGTCAGCTGCGCGAGCTCGGGGACGATCCAATTTGGCAAGTGTGGTGGAGCTTGTGAGCGGGAGAGTGAGGAGATAAGGGGAGGCGGAGCCGAGTGGTGGACGAGACAAGTGTGCACTGCTCTCTTCTGGCTTCTGCTTCTCTTTCTCTCTCTCGACGCTTGCCGAAGACGGTGGGGACGTACGTGGCAGCCACGCGCGCACCCAACTTTTGTTTTTCTTTCTTTTCGCTTTCCTTTTCTCCTCGTGCGCGGTAGGGCCGGGCCGAATCGGTGCTGTGGCAGGCCGCAGCCTGCAATCAACCGATTCCCGCGGCGAGCTGCTTCGCCGGCCCAACCTGGAGCAGCCCATGACCTGAGGCCATCCACGGCCTATTTATCTGCTCCACGACTTAATTTTTCCCAATTCGTAGTCTTGAGCAGCGTAAGTTTCGAACAAGTTGCAAAGACCCACAAGAGCAACAAAGTCAGAAAAATGACTTTGACATATACAAGTGTTGCTCCCTTTTTTCCTTACAGATTCTGCACTGTAGGATAAGTTGATACTCCATACTGTTCTTCATTTGAGAGGGACTTTTTTTTTTTTTGTGCGACAACAATTGGGAGGAACGAACAAGACAAATCAGTTCAGTATGGTCATCACCGAATAGCCAAACAAACATTAATACTCGACACTGCATAACTAAGTAGACTCTTCTGACTTACAGTAGCATGCATCAACAGAGAACGGGGCCAGTACACCACCGAACAAGAACGGTCATCACACTGGAATAACTGAGTACATCATCACCGTAATTACATGTACGTACGTGTAGGTAATCAAGCTAGTTCACAAATCATGGAACAAGCTAACAATACACTTGCGACGACATATGCCGGGTACGCGCTGTAGATTGATTACCCGGTAACAGCAGCGAGCTGGAGCCAGAGAATATAATTCATTAGTTATTAGAGTCTGCCGGCTGCGTCGGCGGCGAGTGGTCGAGGCCGAGCTCGTCGGCGATGGCCTCGTCGAGCCAGGCCTCAGCGTCGTCCATGATCCCGGGGCTGAGCCTTACCATGAGGACGCAGAACTCGGCCTCGCTGAGCACGCCGTCGCCGTCGCCGTCGCCCTCCCTCACCATCGCCGCGGCCTCCTCGGGCGTCATGCCGGCGACGCCCAGCGCGGCCGCGGCGCCGCGGCGGAGGCTGTCGGCGGTGATGGCGCCGCGCGCCGGGTCCGCCAGGAGACGGAACCCCGCACGCAGCTCCGACAGCAGCCCCGCCGTGCCCAGCCGGTCCGCCATCACCGGCATCAGGTCCTCGTACGACTCCTCGTCTGCTTCTTCCTTGACGCCGGCAGCGTGGGGCGGAGGCGCCGACGCCATGATGATCCCGTTCGTGTGCGTCGCTCGTGTGTTGGTTTCAACGAAGGAGAGGAACGGAATTTTTGCGCTGCTGTTGACGATCGCGTCGTTTCTGTCTCGTCTGGCCTCTGTCTTCTGTATATATAATAACGAAGCGAAAAAAAGTTTGGTTTGGACGGCACGAGGGTGACGATGATGTCACGTGCTCTGGGTTTCGAACGGATCGGAGCTCATCTACTAGTATCTTCTTCTCTCCCTAATAATTCGATGGGAATTTGATTTCAAAATTATACAACTTGGTGTCTGTTTTTTTTTTTATATAACACGCACCTCATTCAAATTTACCATCTCGAAACAAAATGCCGAAAAAAAAAGGAGGGAATTGTTTTGTTCGGTCAAAAAAAAGCAACAGTGAACCTATCAGTTCAGGATAACGTACTAGTAATACTAGTTCGTTAGGACGATCCCCATCAGAATAAGAGAGAGCCGCAGCTTCCAGGAAGCTTCTTCGGCCAGATCATGCACAGATCTTTTTTCTGTGTGTATGTACTGATGCGAGAGAACTTGATACCCAGCCAGCCTACCTCTGCACCCCCCACGGTACTGTCTACGTCTCACTCACGCGCTGACACTCCGCGTCACACCATCATCCACCCATCATCGCTAACAATGCAAGCTCGTGAGCGTCTAATAATTAAACCCAAAATAATCCTGGATCGTTTGGTGACGACGCTGTTGCCCGTTCGGCGATTGTTCTATTCGACACGGCTCGGTTCGCTGCTTTAATAAGATGTTGAATTTAGCATGGACGGCAGCACGCGAAATTGTGATGGAATGGAATGGTGGTGGAGCAGAGTAGCTATAGTAGGAGGCGATGACATTTACATGCATGGATCACGATCGGTTGATGATGATGGGAAATGGAAATGGAGTCGCTGTCCGAGGAAGCTTCCCAGAAGCAGGCACGGGGAGTCATGTCATTGCGTTGGAGGATACGTCGTTCGTCGCCCGTGTAGAAAGCAACGACCACGCCTTTATTAGTAGGAGCACAAGATTAGGTCCTTGGCCAGCCAGCCGGATGATTTATTTATTTTTGGAGATAAAGCCGGACGATATCTAATCAGACGCCATGGATTCGAACTTACATTTTCAGACTGGAAGATTCCTTCCTGGTAGGACAAGCGGCCCAGCCCATCTGTATTGAAAGGCCCATCAGAACAGCCCACTCGACCAGGCCCATCATCTGGATCCCGGCCTGCAAAAGAAAGGAAAATAAAAAAACGTGGCGCGCGTTGACCTCTCCCGCCTCCTCACAGTTTCCCGGGAAGCAGATCCCGCATTGGCGCCAAAACCCATCCCTTCCTTCCCGCCGCCCCCATTTCTATTTACCTACCCCCTTCCTCCTCCTCTCCGTACTGACAGCGCCTGACACCTGAGCCATTCCTCCACCTCCCCCGCCTCGCGCCGTAAGAAATCCTTCAGATGGGCGCCGCCACCGGTCAGCTCCGTCGCCGGACGCGCGCGCGGACGCCGCCCGTGGTGGTCGACGTGGACGACGACGATGTCCGGTGCGAGGCGTGCGGGTCAGGGGAGGCGGGCGCGGAGCTGATGCTGTGCGACGGGTGCGACCGCGGATACCACATCTTCTGCCTCCGCCCCATCCTCCCGCGCGTCCCCGCCGGCGACTGGTTCTGCGCCGCCTGCCGCTCCCCATCCAAATCCTCCTCCAAGTCCTCCGCGTCTTCCTCCTCCCCCCAAATCATCAACAAGCAGCCCAAGCGTAAGTATAATACTAACATCTTTCATTCACGTGAAATTGCAATGCCAGCACGGCCATTTGCTATGTTTATAATACTGAATGACTTCGGGATGTGTTCTGCAGAGTTCCCGCTGATCCAGACCAAGATCGTGGATTTCTTCAAGATCCAGCGGAGCCCGGATCTGGCGGAGGTGAAGAAGCGGAAGCGGAAGCCGTCGGGGGCGCTGGTGGTGTCCAAGAAGAAGAAGAGGAAGCTGCTGCCTTTCAACCCCAGCGAGGACCCCGCCCAGCGCCTCCGCCAGATGGCCTCCCTCGCCACGGCGCTCACGGCCACCGGCGCCGTCTTCAGCAACGACCTCACCTACGTGCCCGGCATGGCGCCGCGCTCCGCCAACCGCGCCGCGCTCGAATCTGGAGGAATGCAGGTTCATTATCTCTTACCACGATTCAACCTCAATCGGCCAATCTTCTGAATCTCATCGAAAAGAAACTAATAATAAATGAATCTTCGTTCTTCATTCAGGTGCTACCCAAGGAGGACGTGGAGACGCTGAGCCTGTGCAAGCGGATGATGGAGCAAGGGGAATGGCCGCCGCTCCTCGTCGTCTACGACCCCGTCGAGGGGTTCACGGTGGAGGCGGACAGGTTCATCAAGGACCTCACCATCATCACCGAGTACGTCGGCGACGTCGACTTCCTGCGGAGCAGGGAGCACGACGACGGTGACAGCATGATGACGCTGCTCTCGGCGTCCTCCAAGGCCAGGAGCCTCGTCATCTGCCCCGACAAGCGCAGCAACATCGCGCGATTCATCAACGGAATCAACAACCACACGCCGTAAGTTGTTCAGACAGCTTTTTTTTTTTTTATCACTCAGCACAGAAGAAATTTTTATCACTCAGCATAAATGTGATTGAACCTTGTGGGTGGCTGACGAAGCTTGGAACGTAATTTTGTTTGGTCAGGGAGGGGAGGAAGAAGCAGAACCTCAAGTGCGTGCGGTACGACGTCGGCGGCGAGTGCCGGGTGCTGCTGGTGGCCAACAGAGACATACCCAAGGGGGAGAGGCTCTACTACGATTACAATGGCTCCGAGCACGAGTACCCGACGCATCACTTTGTGTGACCGGCGCGGCGGACTGATTAGTTTTAGCAGCTTCTGAGACCAGTGTAAGCTGATCCTTACAAGGCGGGGAGATTAGATTTTTAGCAATCTAACTCATGTAATGTAATGTAAACAAAAAGAGCAGACTTGAGGGAGATAATGCATCTGATTGCTAGTAGAATACTAGAATTGGACTGAGAAACAAAGGAGTTGTGTTGTCATTGTTTCCCTGTTGTAAAACATTTTGTATGGCGACTGGATGAGCCACTAGTCAGTGAAGCAATGGCAAATGAACTTATGTTCGCATCTCAAACATGTTCTCTTTTGGTAGTGTTGTCCAAAATGCCTAAAAGCTTAACAGGAACATTGTTCAAAATTATTGACATCCCAGTAAGTCTGTTCAGTGATAGTGGTGTACGGCTTCAGCATTTCGGCAGACACGGAAGCAGGGAAGTGAACTGCAACAACTGGAATAAATCTTGCGTAATTAGTAACACATCTCTATTCCACAGGTCATGGTAGGAGTATCAAAGCAAAGATTGCCTACAAACAGTCTGAACAATCGTGGCTACAGGGAGACCGCCAGACTGCGGCTCAGTTGTGAAACAAGCGAAAAATAACGTCGGTACTTCTAAGTAACTCCGCAGGCATAATACTTCCCGCTGCTAAGGATAACAGAACAAAGGATATATAAAAAAAATGGATCCATCAATCGACACATTCGCTACCAAAACCGCAATCATGATGGAAGTAGAAATATGCCAATAGTAAAGTACTACTGCAAACGATACATAAGTTACACCTTGGAATTGTTTCATAGTCAACACAATCTAACAGAGATAGTACAATAGTTCTGGCTGACTAACAATACCAACTTTAACATAACACTAGTTCGCACATTCAACTGAAACGGATGGCTCTAACTCAACCACTGACGGAAAACTCCCAAATTCAATCCCTCTCATCCCTTGCAGGTGACCTGATACACAATGCAAACAAGTGATTTAGTATGAAGCTTCAACACAAAGTGCAAATACAAGATGACACTAACCTAGGGGGGCTGTCATAGCCAGGACTTGCTTCCCGGCGCTCTTGGCGAGGACTAGGTTCCCGTCGCTCCCGGCGAGGACTAGGTTCCCGTCGCTCCCGGCGAGGACTAGCTTCACGGCGCTCCCGGCGAGGACTAGCTTCACGGCGCTCACGGCGAGGACTAGCTTCATGACACTCCTGTTCATAGTTGGGGCTGCCCCTGTCATCACCTCTGGCCCTACCATTTGGGCTTGCTTCATGGCCATAATCAGGGCTACGTTTGTTGCCTCCCCTGCCGTAGTCTGGGCTCCCCCTCTCCCTGCCCCTGCCGTAATCTGGGCTACCCCTCTCCCGTCCTCGGCCATAAGGACTAGGAGAGCGCCTCTCACGACCTCTCCTGTCTGGACTGTATCCATTCTTTTTTTCATCATCATCACGAAGGGCATACTCAACAGAGATAACCCTGTCCATAAAAGCGCTGCCAAAAGAATACCAAATTCAATTAATTGATGCTCACATACATGTTTTTACTAAAGATGATGTAACAAACTATATACATACTAAAAGTGGGGAATCAAACTGCAATAAAACATCATAGCTGAAATACTCTTGAATAAGCATGTGAAAAGAAGCGTGAGCTAGTACCTTCCATTGGTACCCTCCAATGCTCTAGTAGCATCCTCCTGCACCTCAAATTGCACAAAGGCAAAGTTCTTTTTTATTCTGACATTTGCAATCCTGCCATATTTATCAAAGTGCCTCTCCAGATCTCTAGTTCTCGTATTCATTGGATCAAAGTTGATCACAAACAAGGTTTTGGTTGGTCTTGCACTGTTTGGAGATTTTCTCGAGCCGCCTCTGCGACCAGCACTACGATCCTCCTACACAAATAATAGATGATAGCTGAGTGCAACTAAATGATACGTTAGTGAGAACTAACTGGTCAATAACCTATTCAAACAAACATACCTTTGTCCACTCAACTCTGATTCTCCTTCCTTTCCTGCCAAACTCAATTCCATCAAGTTTACGAATAGCATCGTCACCATCACGTTCGTCTTCCATGTAGACAAATGCAAATCCTTCATTGTTGAACATAAGAAAAAAGAGTAAATGATTGTTCAAAGGAATTACAGTACAAAGCTTAACAGAAGCAGGCGATTGTCTATTAAGGAGATTTCTGTTTGATCACCTCGCAAATCTAAAGACTGATACGCTAGAATAACCAGGAACAGACCTTGTATATGTTGATCTAAACAATGTCATAGTACAACAATCCAAACATTCATGGTACATCAAAGAATTTGAGGTGCAACCTCCACTCTTGTCCAGCCGACCATGAGATTGGCATGGTTGGATTGGCGAGGAAATGGTGATCAGGCAGGGGAGGAGGGTGCAATGTTGATGTAAAAGTAAGACATCAGTCACGAGGTGGTCGTTTCCAAGTGAAATGCCATGGTGAACTGTGAACTCCTGGAGATGGACAAGAGATGAGGTGGGGCTCAGGCAGGAAAGGTAGATCCCAGTCCATCAACCAGGAAGAGCACAAATGCTCCATGATATTCCTGCGGCAAAGAAATAATTGAGTACTTCGACCTAAATTTCAAGAAAAAACTTCTCTAAATTTATCCTCATTGACATTTGTCCATTACTTCATCACAACATAATGAAAGAACTCGTTCAGTTTGTGGCTTCCTGCAACAAAGACATGGCTTAAGGAAATTTGACCATTTGTGCCTTATCATGGACATCAGTTTCCACTTGAACCCACAACACCTTCATAGTCAATTAAACACTCAAGGAAGAGTTTTGTGAAGATCATTGATAAATTAAACTCACAGAGTAAATCAAATGGTAAAGAATTTTTGTAAGAAAAATATTTGTTCCTTACAAATTAACTGGAATTTAAAACAATACAAATTTCAGCAGCATTATCTTATGAATATGTCAGATAATGCTTCAGGTACTGAAATGAAGAAACATGCTGGAAAAAATCCACAATTCTGAGCTTCAATATCAGGAATGCAGTAGGCCGTAATGAACAACATAAGAAAAGCAAAAAGTTAAGAACAACAAGGCAGCAAACAGACTAACCTGTCTTCAGGTCAACTCGTTCCACCCTTCCATATTTGCCAAAAAGGCGCTCAATCTCAACTATGCGGACATCATAGTCAAGGTTCCCACAGAAAACCGGCCTCATTTTCACTTGACAAAATAGTAACTTCTGATACACAAAACAAGCAAAACAAATTATTAGCTTGTGTGCATAAAAAACAGGAGTCAAAACATTAGCGAGTTCTAACAGTATTCTGCCAGGGAAAAAAAAAACTTAAAAGAGGGAACAACAGATGTTTACAGTTTATTAAACAGAAAAATAACAACCAAGAAAATTGAGAGTGAAAACGTTGTCTCCAGCTTTCCAATAGACTAGTTACTTTGGAGGACACAAGCTATGAGCTTCAGTTTTTTGACCAAGCAGGATATAAAACTTTAGCAAATGACAGGACTGTCTGGCAGAAGTTCAAATGCAATATTTAGCTTCAGATCCAGATATCCAATATGGAGCAGATTCAAACTTGGGGCTGGAGCTGACATGTTACCCTTGATTATTTTTTTTCAGTTGTATATTATATGTTTTTATAATCAGAATTTCTTTTGCAGATAATTTATAAAGAACCCTTAATTTTTTCAGCTTATATTATATTTTCGTATAAGCAGAGTTCTTATTGAAATTGTAACCATTTTAAATGAAACCTTCGATTTAAAAGCACACCGCAACACAAAATCACTGTCATAACTTACTATCGCCAATCTAGCATGCAGGAAGCCATTATTCTAGTGTGCAGGGAGCGCAAATAAACAACAGCTTCAAATCAAGCTATTGCAATTCAATGTCTAATGCTTCTTCCCTTAAGGCAATACAACAAACACGTCTCAAGCGGTCAGTGAACAAACAACCCCTTTGTTTGCGTTCATACTGCTGAACTACGCATTGAATCGGTCGTACAAGCCAACGGCGAGCTAGGATGCGCAAATCTGATTAAAGAGGCGCCGATTACAACAATTAACCGGTAAAATATAATCTCATTCGTTCATAGAGAAGAAGCGCGGAAATCAAACGCACAGAGTCCAGATCTAGGGTAGAGGGTGCAAGTGCAACAATATTTTCACTCTTACACGGGCGGCATGATGCCCGGATTCGGCGTAGAACAACAGGAAGCGGAGGGTGACAGCCAGATTTGATGGAGACCAATACCTGAGCGAGCTCCGGGTCGATGGAGAAGCGATCGACGGTGGGGGCGCGGACGGAGTGCAGCGGCAGATCGATGAGGATGAGGCGAAGGGAGGCGCTGCAGTCTCTGGCGGCCTGATTTGTGCAAGCTCGGCTACTTCCAATGGCCGGACTCGAGCGGTGGCAACCTAGGGTTTGGGGGCCGACAGCACCATGAGCGAGAGCGAGAGGGGTTGGCTTTGGGAGAGCGAAACGGGACGAGACGGGTCGGAAGTCGGAACTCGAGAGGGAGGAAGAGAGTCCAAGCGAACCGAAGTGATATCAGCCCAGTGGCATATGCGGGTAAATCCGTAGTGCGGATATGGGCTCTCTCGATTCTTTGCTGCGGCCCGTTCCATGCAGCTTTGACTTGCTTTTCAAATGTGAAGCATCATGATACTGTTGATTTTAAAAGTACGAATACTCACAGACTTTATTATCTCTACTAAAAGTATATATGGTATTATAAATGCACCTTTTAAGATGATCCTCTGCATATAAATCTTTATATTTCCAAAAACAATCTTTAAAACAATCGATAGTCAAAGTCTTAAAAAGTAAACAAAATCTTTGATCAAAATCTCGATCGAAGAGTATTTACGAGGGAGTAGTTTTTCAATATGTTAGTTCGATGACATAGTTTCAAAATGTTTATGTAGGCTTAGGGTGTGATTGGTTGTCTGCGTTAGTTGTAGCCTGGTTAGAATCTAAACCAGGCTAGCATAAGCCTGTCTCTAGCAATACGATGATCAGAAATGGTTGCTTGTTTGGTTGAATGGTTAAGTAGCTTTTGGCTAGTACAAGTTTATGTTTGGTTGGCTGGTTTAACTTAAGTAGAATCATCTTGCATTCGATGTGGTGAGTTTTAGGAATTTCACCCCTCTTTCCTCTTCATTGCAAATAGGATTCATGTTTTGAATATTCATTTGAATTATAATATAAAAATCTTTTGATAAATATGTCATTGTTTGGAATGAATAAATTTTGTATCAAAAGAAAATAAAAAGGCACTCGTTAAGCTTAGGTGACTTTTGTTAAAACCAAGGTAATTTCATAATAAACCATAGAGGAGACTAGCTGCTCGATACCTTATATTGCCCGTTCAGAAAAAAAAAAGTCACAGCGACATCTCTTGAAATGAATTTAACGCATTTTATAGCATTAGCAATAAGTGAGACATTTCATCGAACACTTGCGGCACATATGGGTGAGAGCTCAGGGAACAACTGGTGATTTCGCCTACTTTCATCAAAGCGATTAGGAGCTACTCTATTGGGCTTTGGATCTCAGTGCCAGAGTGAGGGAGCTGCTGCTGGTGGAATTCTGCATGGAGGCATTTGACCACTTCAGGGCCGCATCGCCATTAATGCCGCTGCCTCCTGCGTCCAGCGACTACTCGCGCAGGTCGAGCTCATGCTCCAGACGCTCGCCGACATTGGGGCGTCGTACATCTTCGCATCGATCTAGCGGCCTTGAGGTGCTCCATCTCCTGCGCGGCCATGGAATCCGCAACCTCGCCTGCGTTGGTAAAGTCCAGTACATATGTGAGCGAAAATTATTTCTATCGGGTGGTAAAGCAACGGGAGGTGAACAAATCCTCCACCCAGGCCTTGTGCAAGCCTGGCTTGCTGGAAACGCAGGCTACGGACCTGCTTTTGCATTAGGGAAGCCAGGTTTAGTAGCTGCACAGACAACCAAACACGGAAAAAAGGTGTTTCCCTGCACTAGACAAGGCTGGCTAAGGTGTTGTGCAATCAACCAATCACATCCTTAGTGAATATGTCCGGGATCCAGCAAATTTAACCGAGGGCCTGACCATTGGCGTAACATGATCTTTTGTTATCCCTCCTAAATACTGTCTAAATAGAACTATGATAATTTGAACATTTAGATGTCCGTACTCAAACAGCTAAATACAGTGTCCATTTCGGTACAGTTCAAGATTAATGTACAAGCCCAAAACACAATACTCTTGTCGATCAATACATACCACCAACCAAGCAACTTTGCTCTTCAGCCTTCACATTGTCCCCCCACATCTCTGGTATTCACATTGCCCTCTCTATCTCGTGAAGAGCTGACCCAGGAGCCCAGGAAGATAGATCCATTATGTACATGAGATAGGTCAAGTAAACTGTAAATATGTGGTACACTGCACAGCCCTTCTTTCAGCATAGGCCATGTAATTTCAACGACACGGATGTCTGCCCTGAAGTTTGAACATGGTCATCATATAAATAATAGATATGTGGTACACCACACATCCTTCTTTTCAGCATACGCCATTCCAAGACATGGATGTCTGTTCTGAAGTTTGAACATCATCAAAATTCATCCATGCATGCCAATTCATCACATCAATATCGTTTCAGCTGCGCTGACAGAATCTGTGACGAAGGCAAAAACCAGCCAGCAATGGAGGTAACAGGCTAGCATAATCTCAAATGCAACTTCCTCTCTTTTTAACCAATCCACTTCCACATCAGATATACCTGCAGCTCTCAGGGCCAAATTCATCACCACGCGAACAAGCAACCCGTAAGTGTTCTAGAGGCACCATGTATTCATACTTTCACGAGATGATTGTGCAATCTCACGAAATCATCCAACATCAGTTCAGAAGGTCTAGCCTGGAGCAATAGAGAAGTTGAGTATATATGCACAGAGAGGGAAAAAGGAAACAAACGAGGAAGTGAGAGAGAGAGGGCTTACTGTAGCTGGGAGACCAATGTTGTTGAGAGCAGCCTCAATCTCAGCAGAAGAGCATAGGTGTTGGAGCGATTTCCTAATCATCTTGCGCTTCCCATTGAAAGCAGAGTTCACCTGGTAGTGAAGGATAATAGTTAACCTTAAAGACAGTTCCCAACATGTGCTGGTTATTTTCAACCATGGCAAGCAATGCAAAGATGGAGAATCATTTATGTGCATCCTGGTATTGACTCACCATTGAAAAGAAGCTCTTTTGAGAACCAACTGGCGGATATTCACCAACATTCTTTAGTTTAAAGCTGATAACAGCACCATTAACCTACCAATAGAATTAGCTAAGAACAATATAAAATTTTAATAACATTAATGAAACCCCAAGCAACTGGCCAAAAACGAACTGTTGCTCTAAACAATACTTCAAAATCCCGCACAACCGAAATCAATTACCTTTGGTCGAGGGAAAAAGTTCTCTCTATCAACTCTGAACTTGTATTCAGGTTCTGAAATGAAAAAACAGAATGTCTGTCTGTCACAAATGCAAAATAACAACTGCAACGTCATTCGTTGACTAACTAGGCATATTAACTACAAAAAAAAAAAACCTGGCCAACGTTTCCGGAGATGCCATGAGATTGAAATGTTTGGAACTTTGGATGCATAGTTACACAAAAATTGATAAGGATGACACCCTAGCTTGAGTTTCAAGAGGATTTTAATTGAAAACTTTGAGAATGACATTCCTAGTTTAATGGAGTATCATGAATGTGCAGTTATTGTGGAATCTCCAATGAACAAGAATATGGTTAGTTGTAGCAACAAACCTGACCACAGCACCACACAGTAGTAAAGAAATCTAATTAAACTATTAAAGTGGAGCAGATGTATTCATGGCAGAACAGAGTGATAGGTATCACCAATTATATTATCTGAAGATACAACTATGAAGTGTAGGGTGAGAACTATTAGCTCTGTGCAAGAGGCATATCGTTGTCCTATAAACAACATGGAAGAAAACTTTACAATACAATTTAATTAGAAACCTTTAATCTGTATATTATAGTTTTCCCTCTTTTTGACATTTTCCCTCCCACCTTCCCTAATCCTTTTTCAGTAAGGGCCATCCCTATTCTTGCTAAGAGTAAAAGGGGTCTCAAGTCAGACGATTAATGAAACCAAATAGATAAAGCCTGAGAGCATTGTATGCACACACGACGTTGTTAAATTAACAAAAGGAAATCCATCGAGTTTCGTATAAATAATTTTACCTGAGTAGAAATTGACAAACACATTGATAGGTCGGTATTCCGGTGTTTGTATTGAAGCGTCTGCAAGGCGCACTGCTGTTTCATCCTGAAATTGAGAATAGGAACCAAAAGTATTACATGTGTGATGAGTTGCTAAAAATAGTTCATTTAACGTGACAGTAGAGGTACTAAGAAAAGAAGGATGAAATGTTTCTATGCTAAAAATACGAGAAGTCTAAAATCTAGATCACATGGAAGCACTTGACCCATATCTCATGAAATTTGGACCATCATTGGTTCATAATTAAGTGTTTACAACATGAGCCATTCCATGTGAATATAAGAGATGGTTCAAACCTGAAGCATGAGCACCACAACAGAGAAAACATCCCCCATTGGGAGTAGTAGTTTGACAACATCAGTGCTGACATTGAACGGTAAGTTTGCAACCACCTGCAAAGTAAGAACTGGAACATGGTCACAAAAAAACCTTCTATGAAATACAGTCGCTGCAAGACACTAAGCTGACCTTTGCATGTTTTTCTGTGCCACGATATTTCTCCTTCATGAAAGGTAGAAAGTGGGAGCGAATGTGAAATTTTGTGATATCTTCTTCAATGATCTGCATCAACCCAGTAAAATCAACACAAGCTGTGTGCGCCGTGCAATGTCACTGTGTAATTTTGACTAAATGCAACAATATACTGTCAATATGGTTCGAACATCTAATTTAAAAATCATTATACAAATGATAAAGTTAATAATTTGTGATGGAATGATGGCACACAATAACTGCAAAGTATTCAAAAGGACATATTGCCACTTCTGATGCCAGGAGTGCAGCAAGAGAATATCATATACCATTTTCCATTTTTGTTAAGGAAGACAAACATGTCAATTGAACAACGAGATGGTACCTTCAATCGTTCTGTAGATCCGAACCTATCTTTTACAAGAGTAGCCATATGCTTATCCTGTTATGCAGAAAAAAAACAGAGAATAAGATGACACAACAGATAATGGATGGCAAAATTCAGTTAATATCAAACGAGTGAAATGCATGGGTAGTAGATAAATTTCTAGACTGTTGAAACTCTCAAAATGAGGAGGAAGAATAATAATTTATTTATCTGTTCTGAAAGCAAGTTGCAGTGTCAAGCGAATCCAAATCTATTGGGGCCAATGCACCTCAAGTTCAGGTTTACCTTACATGGACAATGTTGCATGTTAATCTATAAGTATTTATTGACGAAACCAAATAACTTAAGTTAAACAGGGGACCAACTCCAATTTTTGTGAGTGGCTGATAATACAGTGTATTGTTCTCAATTATAACACCGCTCAGTCACAGATTCTCAGGTCAGCGTATATTAAAACCCTTGAAGCTAAGCATAATCTATGAGCTTCCAATCAAACAAAGGCAAAACCAGACTAACTAGAACTCTAGAGCCACGCACATTCAATCACGAGCTAGTACAATTTAAGGCATCAGGAAGAGAGACACTGATCAATCATAGTAGCACACACTAGAGATAACATGGTTTCAGAAGAATTTGGCACGATCTCGGATCAGTACTTCAGTAGCTATGAGCACAATTAAGCCAAGGAAAAGCAAAGCGACGCTGTCAACCTTTTCGACGGCGAAGACAGTAGCGCCGGCCTCGAGCAGCGCGGCGGTGAGCGACCCAGTGCCCGGGCCAATCTCGAGCACGACGTCCCCTTCCTCCACCCCGGCCGCAGCCACCAGCTCCTCGTTCAGCTTGGAGTTGAGCATGTAGTTCTGCGGTGCGGGTAAACGAGAAGACAGGTCGGTGGTACGCGATGAAATTCTAGAGCTGAGGCAGGGGTTTCAGGATGAGCGGAGCAGACCTGCCCGAGCGATTTGCGGGGGACGTGGCGGCCGCGGGAGTTGAGGGAGCGGATGATGGAGTGGTAGTCGTCAGCGCCGGGGGTGGCGGAGGCCACGGAGACGGCGCGGCAGGTACGAGCGCGAGGTGAAGGGGTGCGGATATGAAGTGGAGGTAGCGGTGGCCGGCGGCGAGGAGCTGCCGGAGACGGGGAAGAAGGCGGTGGCGATGGGGATAAGGAGGTGAGCGCCACCATTTTCGGAGGTTTTGTCCCGTTTTTTTTTTTTGGTTCCCTCAATTATTATTCCTTTTTTTTCTTACTGTTTTGGTATTATAAACAGGCTCAGCCGGGATGTCGTGCTGGGCCGAGTTGGGCTGTTAATTGGCTTACCTTGCAATTTCTGCGAGCTTTCTAACTCGTGATTCTCGAGGCCGTCGTGCTGGGCCGTGATTCTAACGCGTGCAATTACCTAATCAAAAACATTTTCCCCTAAAAAATAAAACTAACCAAAAGCATTTGAACCAAAGTCGCGCCATCAAATCAAAATAAAACCAGAGCAGCTAGCCAGGCTTGCCAAACCTAATAAGGCTACAATCAGTGCAACGAGCCATTGTTTTAATCCCTTTTACACGGAAAGGTCACTACCATATTTGTATCAACAACAACCTGGCAGTCTCATCTCTCACGAAACGAGCCACGGCCACAACATTATTGTTTACGCGTGCTTTGTTTAAGATTGTGTGAGAGGGAAAAAAAAAAAGGGTCCATCCAGTTGGTTGTCAAATCCGCATGGAACGTGGAGCGCTTTTGACTCTGCCGCCGCCGGCCGGCCCATGGCGCGCGGGACGGCTCCAAAATTTTCCGTCGCGGGCGGTGACGAGGATCCGTTTCCGCGCCCCCTGCTCCCGAATCAAGGGACGGAACGGGGCCCAGGCGAGTTTGTGGGGGAATGGAACGCGCGGTTCACGTGGACTCCTGGCCGTGACGTCCGACGCGAGGCGACGGCTTACGTAGACTGGTCGTACGGGCGGCAAGCGAGGAGGTACAGTCCTGGCTGCTGCTGCTGACCCCGTGCGATTGGTTTTTCGGGTTAGGCGGTTGATAGTTTTGTTTCCCGCGCTAAGCGCGAAAAAGGAGAGGCAATTAGGACGTGGTGACTTTGGTTTCGTGGCGTGGGAAGCTGGGGCTGGACTCGGATCTTTGTGGACTCGGCATGTGTATCTCTTCTTCAGTAATCATATTTACATGTATTTAAATTATTGACATAGTTGATTTTTTAATTTAAGTTTAATTATTTATTTTATTTAAAATTTTATTAGATATTTGTTATAATTTATTTTATCACTAATGAAACTTAAAATCTATCTTATATTTTTGAATATTTGAATAAATATTTTAAATAAGATAAATGATCAAACGTAGCTAGAAAATCAACTGCGTCAACAAATTAAATTCGAAGAAAGTAGTAGATGCTTGCATACTTACGAGTCACTGGTAATTGTAGTAAATAGTATTACTTTTGCTAGAATGTCCGCTTTCAAATAGTATATGTACTTCATTAAATGAAAGGTTTTTTTCCTCTAAAAATGCAATAAAATGCAATAAAACACACAAAGAGAAAAATTATATCCCTTGCAAACACACTTGTACATAAAGATGTCATACATATATCATTACTCTATAAGCACATTCGAGAGATGATATGGTGGATTTTAAAATAATCAGAATCACTATGAATGTCTCTTTACTAAGGTAAACTTGTGTAAAAATAGTCGGACTAGTTCTTCACTTATGCATTATGAGCCGTGAAATATGACATCACCGTTTCTCACACTAACGGTTAGTTGGTGAGTGTAAGGTTATATGATTGCTTCCAGTGCTAGCTAATCTATGGACGTGTATAATTACCTTTGGAAATCAATTAATAGGATCATCTGATTCTTCTAAATGAAGTACTCCTGTTGTTTTCGACTAGCTGGCCAACGACAATAAATAAAAACGAATAAGTACTAAGTTTCTCTAAGAAAACAAACCGGTAAAGATGTACAGTACAATCACTATCAACCCGTGAGCCGTGACTATACGAAACAGAAATTTCATGAGCAGAGTAATACCGAGGCATCAAGATCCGCATGGAGGAGAATTTATAGTGGTGCACGATCGGTCCATGAGCATGACGAATCCTCCCACACGGCTGCTGACCTGGCTCCGTCACAATAATTTGGCGGCACGGCAATTGCTGATTCGCATAAAACACCCGCGCGAAGCATATGATTTACGACAGGGACGGCGTCAGTTCACGCCACAACCCCCTCGTCTCAACTCTCAACTCAGACTCGAGTCCACCACACACGCACACGCCTTCCTCTCCACCCACCCCTCGTCGCCGCCGCCAGTTCCCGGACGCCCTTCCATCCCTCCCGATCCGGCGCCGCCGCACGGATCGCCGCTTCATGGACCAGGTGAGCCCGCCCGCCGCATCCGATCGCGCTGCTTTTATCTATCCGCTGCTCGCTCGCAGCTCCCATCCCTCTCTCGTCCAATCCATTTCGTGGTGAGTAATAATGCGGCGGCGTTGTGGGCGGTGGGCGCAGTACGAGAAGCAGGAGAAGATCGGCGAGGGCACGTACGGGGTGGTGTACAAGGGTAAGAACCGTCAAACCAACGAGACGATCGCGCTCAAGAAGATCCGCCTCGAGCAGGAGGACGAGGGCGTCCCCTCCACCGCCATCCGCGAGATCTCCCTCCTCAAGGAGATGCAGCACCGGAACATCGTCAGGTCACGAACCGACTCCATCGATTCCTCCTCTTATTATCTTCTATTGTGCTTGTAGTAGTCTATGAATTCAGAACACATGGGTTCTCTTGTGCTACCTGCTGACTATGTATGGGATGGGGGTTGTACAGGCTGCACGACGTGGTGCACAACGAGAAGAGCATCTGCCTCGTCTTTGAGTACCTCGACCTCGACCTCAAGAAGCACATGGACTCCTCCCCGGACTTCAAGAACCACCGCATAGTCAAAGTCAGTCACTTCAATTCCACTACCTTGTTTTGCTCCGCTTTCAGTTGAACTGACAGCAGCTGCATTGAGGCTGTGAGTGATAATTGAGAAATGTAACGCTCGAATTGTGCTCTCTGTGCAGTCCTTCCTATACCAGATTCTGCGGGGCATTGCCTACTGCCACTCGCACCGCGTGCTCCACCGGGATTTGAAGCCGCAGAACCTGCTGATAGATCGGCGTAAAAACCTGGTGAAGCTCGCTGACTTTGGATTGGCAAGGGCGTTCGGCATTCCTGTTCGGACATTTACTCATGAGGTATGTCTTGCAATCTGATATGCTATGTTATAGGAGCCTGCTACCGCAGTGCCATGTTTACATTTGGGGAAGGAATGTTGTTACCTTCAATGAACCTGGTAGAATAATTTCACTTTCCTCATTTGTCACACAACATTTGGTAACTGTTCTGTTCATCAGGCCACGTAAACACGTTTTCCTTCATGGCCACTGTCGTTATGTCTTAAGATCATTTCCATTCTCTTTGTTGTAATACAAACGACAGAGCAAATATTGAAAAAAGGGAGGGAGCAAAGTTAACACATGCATAGAAAATGGCCTTTCTTGGAACATTGAAAGACAGGTGAACAGGAAAATTCCTGAGCAACCACCACATTTCCACCTGCAGTGATAGTGAAGTTCTTTCACTTTACTAGAAACAGGAATTGAGCTTGTTTTTATTTAACTGGAACTGAACTACTGTTTACTAGGTGGTGACACTGTGGTACAGAGCACCTGAAATTCTTCTTGGTGCAAGGCATTATTCCACCCCTGTTGATGTATGGTCAGTTGGTTGCATTTTTGCTGAAATGGTAAACCAGAAGCCACTATTTCCTGGGGATTCTGAGATTGATGAGCTCTTCAAGATCTTCAGGTCCCCATTTACACTTCTTATACACTCTGTATAACATCTTACACATTTCTGATTAAATACCTTACCTGGGTTATGCAAACTCTTCTATGAAGCAGAATTATGGGCACCCCGACTGAAGAGTCTTGGCCTGGTGTTGCTTCATTACCTGATTACAAGTCAACTTTCCCCAAGTGGACGCCAGTGGTAATTCATAAACACATTTCTTCTATTTTATAGAATAGAAACATATTTCTTGTATTACCATGAGCAACGGGACAATATGAAATTGTCTATAGGAATGATCTATTTTTGTTCTGTTCTGCTTGCCAATTGATAAGTTTGGGCCTCCACTTTTGTGGATATTTTTTGTTCTTACTTGATGTTCATGCTGTAGGATATTGCATCTTTGGTCCCAACACTTGAACCTGCTGGAATTGATCTTCTCTCGGTAAGTCAGACTTCTGAATTCTTTGCATTCTATTTGACTTGTGTTTTCTTATGCTTTCCATGTTTCTAGTGACACCACTTGTCCAATCCACTATATCATTTCCACTTTTGGCCTATTGCCATTATATTTAGTTATTGGATAGATGACATGTCTTTCTTTGTTGGGGGTTATGAGAAGGAGGAGAATTTTTAGCGGGTTTGAATGCTCACAGCTATTCACTGGGTGAACAGGAACACCTAAGCAATAATTTTCTTTCACCACCTCCTGATCAGGGCTCCATGCATTTCTTTATGACTTGTTTTTCACTCTCGAGGCTTCAAATACTGTATAACTTACCAGGCTTATGACATTCAAAAACTTACAGAGTGCAAAGTTTTACACTGAAGATATCATACAACCTCTTTAGTCAAACAATTCAAATTTTCAGATTAAGCCCATCTTTTGAAAAACTAGTATTGTTGAATGCACTAAAGATGGGTGGAGGGTCACCAATTTGCACCCTGTTATCCACACATACAGACATACTCCACTGAGGTCAAACTGTGCAAAATATCATCTGTTATCCATAGTATTTCTTTGCCATCATGTTAGCACTTATGCAGATTGCAAGGGCACCTGGATTATAACAATGTAGGTCTTTCCTTGCAACGTTGTTTGAGGCGTATTTTGTTATTAATATCTAAACACATAAGTTTCTATTTGATGAGGTACTACAATATGTCCAATACAAGGATAGCTCCATTGACACTTAAATCTGACACTGGGTACTAAACTGGACTTTTGAGGCGTCCGATTAATAACAACTAGATCTGTCAAACTGGAATATTGAAACCAAATTGCTATGTGTATGACTATCATTAGTAGAGCTCAATATGAACCTCTTAAGATGTTTGTAGTTCTGTATTTCACTGTATGTTGACTTGTAACTGTAACATATGGACATCTCAGAACATAATTGTACTAGATCATAGGTAGAGTGATTTTATTTGCTCTATCTCTGCCGTGTGCCAAATACTAACTCTATATTAGAATTCTTGTCAGGGCAAGTACTAGTTCAGTTTTGAACATGTGCATTTGTAACCTTACTGACTTGTTCCCACAATCATGCAGAAAATGCTATGTTTAGATCCAAGCAAGAGGATCAACGCCCGGGCTGCCCTCGAGCACGAGTATTTCAAAGATCTTGAAGTTGCATAGTAGATTATGCGTCCTCTGCCCTTTTGTACATTAAGAAAGCACTGTTTTCTCCGCTGAGTTATATTTCGGCTGCATTAATTTTAAGTGAGATGATGGTGTGCTCCCCCACTATTTTTGACTTCTTGTGTAGAGAAATGAGAACAGGAGGTTCCAACTGGTCACCCTTGAAATATCCTTGTACCATTCGAGCCTTCTACCACAATTTTGCTCGAATTTGCGTTGTAGATGGGGGCTGTTTCATTGTTTGTGCCTGGTTGCTGGACTAGTGGATCTTGAACCTAGTAGTGAACTCTCTGGTTCAGTTGGTATAGTAGACTTGTATCCGTCAGCTGTCAGAGTTACTGACATGACAGTGTTTGTTACTTGGTAAGCATCATTATCGTCATCAATAGAATCGTCAATGACGCGAGTGTTTGACCTATCGCTTGAGATCGATCTCATTGCGTCACTTTGTAACTGAAAGGCGAGCTCACACCCGATCTAAATTGAATCGTATTGAAGAGAGATGAATGGTGGTGCTTTTATGTTTTGCGCAGGGCTCTGTGCTGACATCACATCACATTCACATGTTTATGACTGAAGGTTGGGAGGTGGGGTGTTTATATGCAGCTGCATCAACAGATGTTGATACATTGTTGTTCATTCATTCATTAAAAAGCTGTCAGCTGCTTTGGGCAGAAGCAGAACGGGATATCTTCAAACCTAAGTTCACTTAACAGTACTTAAATATCGATCAGCGGCCGTTCATGGAACTTGAATATTTTTTCTGTGACATCAGGTGAGTAGGTGACCATACGGAAACATGACATTACAGTTTATCCATCTGTGAAGTTTGAAGTATTGACTTTGAACGTATCACGAATATCGACCGTTCAACGAAGAAAAAAAATTATGAAACTCTGTCTATGCCATCAGTACTAGAGTACTTGACCCGACCGTACTCGGCCAGACCACCTCACGTGGGAAATGCTGTGGCTTGTTGGTCACCATTGGACTTGGTCAAAAGATCTGGTTGTATGTATAATCACCATTAACGCAATTCCATAGAAAATCGCACTCACTGATGAATGGGTCCCACCGGTCAGACACACGAGTTGCCACGCCAGGCGTCAATAGAAAGCCAGCCAATCTTGTTCGTCCCCAATAGCAAGCAGCACTTCCTCTCTCAAAAAAAAAAAAAAAAAAAAAGAAAAGAAAAGAAACGAGCAGCACTAGCCCGCCCCCACCTCTTCGACGGTCGCCCCGTCGCGATTCAGCCGGCCGCAGTCGCCATGGAAGCCTACAAGGTCTGGGTGCGCAAGAATCGGGAGCTCGTCCGCTCCCTCGAGAGCCTCGCCAACGTAATTCCCCGATCCCTACTGCCTGCTGTCTGCTAGGCTCCATCAAAGCCCGGTGCTCCCTGCAGTTCCCGGGAGCTCCTAGGGTTGGTCCGCGCGGGGCTCGTCGATTCTGCCGCTGATATTTTGGTTTGGGGTGTGGGTTTCAGTTGGGGTTGACTGAATCGTGCGGCTTCGTGGTTGGATCATTGTATTGGGGCTCTTCATTTGGTGTTTCCTTGAATCCGTGTGCTTCGTTGGGATTTAGTATGTCTTGTTTCCTCGCCGCGGAAGAATACTAGTACCACTTTCCCCGTTTCGGATTTCGTCTGGCCTCGCGTTATGGTGGTGGAGCTTGGTTGGGATTGCAAATTTTGTGCCGCAATTTCTTATTATATTGTAGCCTGTAATTTTGAAGGGTCTATATGACTATATGTATCACTTTGCTTATGCTTGCTTGAACTATTTGCAGGGGTTGACATGGATACTCCCAGAGCGCTTTGCCAACTCCGAGATCACACCGGAAGCAGGTGCTGTGAATGATCCTTTCCTTCACTTGGAGTAACGTTTTCGGTTACTTGAAGTTTCTGTCACCATAATTGTGTATATTTTCGTATGGATCATGTAATGGCCATTGACCTGTATAATCTCTTATCCTTGCGAATGCTAGTTGTTAAGTTTCAAATTATGTGCTACCTGTTAATCATATGAGCAATAGAAGTTAAAACAACATTCTTAGCAATAGAGATATTAAGGATTGCTAGAAGATACTAGAATTTGCTGTAAATAATTATGATCTGAAAGAGATCTTAGTTGTTTACCAAGCGACTTTTTGAGATATATGGAAGCTGAGTTGTCATAAATTGGTTGGGGGAAGTTGATATAGTACCCGGTAATCCATCGTAACGCTCCATGTGATTCATGTGGCAAGGTTCTTAATGTTTCACCATCATCTTCAAGAAATGGCATTATGTAGATGACATATGGTGACACATAATTTAGCAATTATGTTTCCTATTTGTGCATTATCATAACTGTAACCGTATTTCCTATTTTGGCTTTAGCGTAACTTACTTCCTACGTTTTCCGAGACTTCATGCCTGCATGCACGGCGGAAAATATGATCATCCGACCATTTGCGATGGCAAAATAATTTTTTGGTCGTACTCTGATACCAGAGTTGAACTGAAATGATATTTTCTTGTTAAAATTTGCTGGAAAGAAATAAGC
This sequence comes from Eleusine coracana subsp. coracana, assembly GCA_032690845.1. Taxonomy (NCBI): domain Eukaryota; kingdom Viridiplantae; phylum Streptophyta; class Magnoliopsida; order Poales; family Poaceae; genus Eleusine; species Eleusine coracana. The sequence goes on from CM064420.1 coordinate 902,231, forward strand.
TAGGGACCAGAAGTCCAGAAAGAGTTTTTGTGTCACTATGTGTGCCATTTGAGACATTATAACTCCCATTCCTCACTGTCAGAATCTTTTTTATAGAACCCATTGCAGCTGGCTTGCGTGCCTTGAGACTATAGTGATTAAGCTTATTGCCCAACGTGCCACAGTTGTATAAAAAAGCACTTATATCGCACATTTTTAGCTAATCAACATAAGAGGCCATATAAATTTGTTCCTCTCACCTGACTGAATAGATCAGGGTTGTAGATAATTTCTGCACTGAAACGATTGTTTTGGGGGGCTTCAGGTTTCTCTCAAAACGACACACCACATATAACTTATATTTTTAGTTTTACTAAAAATCTTGCCTAGGTAGCTGATTCTCTATGAAGCGAAACAGCTGTTTGATTCATGAACATGTGCATACTAAGCTGATGTTTTCGGCATTGTTTCCACTTCTGATCGAGTGAAGTTTATTTCAGATAGTATAAGCTTGACCTCTTGACATTAACGAGCTGTTCATTTTCTAAACAGTATATGCACTACTGGGTATTGTGAGTTCTGTCAACCAGCACATAATTGACGCTCCGGCTGAAGGTGACGCATTGGCCTCCAAGGAACAAACTGTCCCGTGGGGTCTTGTTGTCTCTGTACTGAAGGATGTAGAGGCAGTTGTTGAGGTTGCAGCCCAGCACTTTGTTGGTGATGATCGCAAGTGGAGCTTCCTTGCTGTTACAGAAGCAGTGAAGTAAGACATTTCCTTATCTGTTGTTTTTCTTAGTTGTATGTTTTATATTTGCTGGTTCAGAGGATTGATAGATTGTTTTGCGACATTTCAGAGCAGGTGTCAGGTTAGCTGCTTTTAGGGAGAGTGGATACAGGATGCTCTTACAAGGAGGAGAGGTGTCAAATGAAGAAGAGCTGACAATTCTTGAAGAAAATTTTGGAAATGGTAATGGAGTTTCAACCGTCTATCCTATGAATGGACATTCCCAAAATGGTCATAAAGTTGCATCGAACGGTCTGGATGGAAAAGATGGATTTGTATCTAAGAGTCTTGAGGGAAGAGCAGTTGCTGCTTTGAACAAGTTTGGCCAGAACGCAAGGAGGCTCCATCCTACTCCAGAGCCACCTGGTAATATGTTTTGAACTTATATCAAGCGTAATATTTTGCTCTCTTTCCATTAGGTATCTTTGATTTATTATTTGTAGTGAAATAATTGTTCTTTGTCGTGCAGTGTGGTTGGTCGAGAAACCAAAGCCAAGTTTGACAAGCATTTGGTCTGCCAAAGGTGTTTCTGGGCGCTTATTTTTGGTGGGAGAGGTCGTACACATATTCAGACCACTTGTGTATGTACTTCTGATAAGAAAGTTTGGGATCAAATCATGGACTCCATGGTTAGTATCACTAGCTGTGGAGCTCACGAGTCTTGGCATCCATTCTCACGCAACTGATCTAAATCAAAAAGGAGGGAAAGTGCTTCATCTCTCCACTTCTGAGAGGGACGAGGTAAGATTATTTCAGCTTTAACAAGTTTGATTTGTTCATTGTATCTTCTCTCGTACTGAAGTTGTTGTTATTCTTATGTTTGATTTAACTCAATCAGTTGAAAAGGCGAAAGATGATGTGGGCCATGTATGTGATGCGAGACCCGTTCTTTGCCAACTACACCAAGTAATGAACATGATCCTCAATGATGATTAGTAGTTTGATTTGACTTTCAATCTGTGCATCTATGTTTACCATTGTATACTGGCAGGCGGCACCTTCAGAAGGCTGAAAAAGTGTTGAATCCTGTGCCAATAATTGGTTTCCTTATTGGTGTGTATGCTTCCCACCCTTGATGTATTTTGTGTACTTCAGAGGTCTGCTGAGATAAATTTGTTTGTTCATCGTATTGCAGGTAAACTTACTGAGCTACTGGAGGGGATTCAGACAAGATATACATACACATCAGCTTCATAAAGACGTCAGATGTCTGAGCTTCCTTCTTGATTTGCCTTGGTGGATATTTGGTGGGTTTTGTGAATTGGCTTCTGGGTTCTGTACTGGCTGAGAACTTGGCCCAAACCTGTACTGCCGTTTGCTTGACAGATCGGGGAGTCAATGTTTATGTCGTAGGGCTGCTCAGTAGCGGCCAGACTACCGCTGGGTTTATTGGCAGATGAGAATGTAACTAACTATATGGCTGTATACTTGGTGTAATGTTAAGGATAAGTAACACAATGGTGCCATGTCTTTATCACGAATGACACATTGGAAGAAATAAATCACTTCCCCCCTTGAACTTTGAAACTTGAGTTGTCCATGCCACGAAATAGGGGATATAAGCGCCTTGTTATATGCTTGAAACCGATGAGAAACTGAAAAGGTTAATATATATTGCTTGTTTGAGTGTGCGCTCTTTGTGTCCTCTTCCAGACGGACAGTAAACAGTCGAAAACCATGCCTGTTTGTATTGTCGCTGAGACATGGGTTTCGTGAGAGAATTTTGTATACTACTAGAAACGCATGTGTTTCGTTCGTACCTGTACAAGGTCAAATCTGACCAATGAGCAATCAAACTGCACAAAGTCCTCTAGCATGCGAAATTGGGTGATTGTGTTTCAGGGACAAGATGTTTGCATTTTTTTTCTTAGTCAATCACAATTCGAAAATGGCTTATTGAATTTTCTGCAAAATGCTTATGATTTACTCAACTATGTACTTTGCTACGTGCATCTAATTTACTCAACTCAATTAGGTAGGTTTTTTTTTGTAATGGGATTATGTACTGTTATGTTATATAAATATGATCAAGATGATTCAAAGACTCGCCATGGTCCTGATCAGGCTGAGCTCGACTCCTTCCAACAGAACAAACACTAGTAGCCGTGTTATATGACATTCGCTACAACTCGGCCATGAGGTTATGTAGAAGAGGGACTGTAGGCCACGACACTAGCTTCGGCTTCCGGGTAACATGTCAAGTTGAGCGACACGGGCATGCATATCATCGAGGAGTTCATCTTTTGGTATCGAAGTGAGGAAACAACAGATAAGGGAATGACTGCAAAGAGAGAAGAAAAGGTGTAAAAGGTTAAATTCGACTTGGTAAAAAATTGGCATACGACACAGCGTGGTTGTAAATTCAGCAGATCGAAATGTGGCTTGTCAATTCTGAAAGCGTGGTACCGGTTCACATCATCGAAATCTGGATAGCACTCTGAATGTGACACCCTGTGGTTCTTGAGAGTTCAGTCTGGCAACGGCAAGCAGCAAGCAAAAGCCCTGAAGATTTCGTTCGATGGCCACTTCCATTCAACTCAACATCAGCTTGATCCAGCACAAAACGCGAAAAGAAGAGAGAGATGATTTGATTTGATCCCTGTACTACTCTGTATCCAAGGTAATGGTGCAGGACAAGGTACGAGCCACTCTGAGTTCCAGAATCCGGCGAGTCTGCCCCGCTTGCTTCCTTCCCCTTCATCCACTACTCTCTCCGGCGAGCCGCCATCAGCAATTGTCCACCATGTCTCGCGGGAACACCAAGCTATGGGGCATGGAATGGCTGGAGCATCATTGGCGGATCTAGGGCTGTGGAAAGGGGTCGCAGAGGCGGCGGCGGCTGGAGCGTGGAGCTGCAGAGCCTTGAAAGCAGAACACATGGCGGCGGGGCTTGTCTACTGCGGCATGACCTCGTCGGCCGCCGGCGCCGCACCATCCGCGACCCGAACAGTTTGCAAAAAAGCCCCGAGTTTGGATCGCGGTTAATGACCATGATCCAATCTTTTTATAAATAACTCTCTAATTTAGATCGCGATCCAAATCAGAGGATATTTTATAAATTGATATTTACATAAGTCTAAATCAGAGGGTAAGGTTTTAAAACCCGATTAAACCATAGAAACCGGAGACCACCAGTTTAACGAAAACCGTGAAAATCAGAAAAACCGGTTGACTAACCGCTCAAAATTCGAAAATGAAAAATTTTAAATTCAAAACCAATAAACGAGCAGGTTTCTTGATAAACGGGTCGGTTTTATAATTTACCGGTTCATGTGCGATAGAAATCGAGATAAATTAATAAAAGAAAAAATGAAAAGAAAAAAAGATAAAATTTTGCATGAATCTACTGGTTCCCTTAAACTGGAATCTAATTACATGGGTTGTGTACTCGGCATTGCATGCATACATGGAAAATCCGCATACAGCGAACTCTCATAGCGCTTCAATTTCTCTTCTAATCATCATGCTAATTACTTTCTGCATGGTTAATAACTACATTTCCATTGATGAAAAAATCTGCACTACCACACACGGCGGTTCAATTTCTCTCCTACTAATCTAGTGCTAACGACTCTCTGATTTCTCTCCTTTTTTTTGGCGTTTTAATTGCTCTCCTAATCAGATGCTAATTACTAGCATTAATTTGATCGCATGCATGCGCATCACCTTCTCCACCTGCATGTGAGTGATTATGAAGGATTAATCACCCCGATTAAAGAGGAGGAAGAGGTCGTATTTTCTTTTTTTATTTTTGTTCTCTTCATTTCTTCTTTGATTTTTTTGTCATTAAAACTTACTTCTTTTTATTATCTTCTTTCACCATAATTTATTATTATTCATCTAGTTTTTTTTTAAAAAAATTTACAAATTTTTGAATTTTAACCGTTCGAAAAACCGGACAACCGGTTTTCATCGGTTTTTAAATCCATGCATCAGAGGCCCTTCCTGGTCCGGCGGCCGGGAGGGAAATTCCCAATTTCTTGTGCTCCTCCGTTCGTCGGCTCCCTCCCTGCTCCGTCGTGCGCGACGGCGCCGTCCTCGGCACCTCACGTAGCAGTCGGAGGCGCAGCGTCCCGTCCCTCAATGGAGCTCTAGGTCATCGGAGCGGTCGGGCGTTGGCTCCTTGTTTCGTCGCCTTCTTCGATGGTCTCGTTCCACTCGCAGTGGTCACTGGTCACCGCTCACCGGAGGCCGCTAGGCTATACTTCGCCGGATTTTCGAGCCAGGCACGGCGGCGCTCAGAGATGCTGCTTCCCCAGATGGAATTGAAGTCTTGCGGCTGGAGCTCAAGAGGAGGGCGTACCGGAGCGGCACTCTATTCGTCTTACACTGCCAACAGCAGCAGACCGGGTGGTCGAATCGCCTGTAAATTTCAAATGATCTCCCATTATTTTACTATATTTCGTAATTAGTTACTGCATCAGCGACGATCTGCCATTTATGGTTCAGAAGACTGAAGACCAACGATTGAGTACTGCAGGTGAAAGAAATTAACTGAAGGACGGCCCTCCCTCATCTCCTAGCCCATATACAAACAGTTACAGAATCAGAATATGCCACTCAGGGAGCAGTGCCGATTCACCGTGCTTCAGCTATGTCCAAAATTCAGAATAATTTACGCCTTCCCTGAAAACAGTCACCGGTGATCTGCATTACCCTCTTGGATTAAGAAAGGAAAACTGCAGCAACAGCCGATTCTCATAGCCTCATAGGTACAGAGTTTTCATTTTTCAAAGCAGAGGTGAAAGCACCGGGTTACAAAACCACCTCTGGCCGCGGTTATATCTGCACTGCAGGTGCCTGCAACTTTTATCTCTGCCGACTCTGAAGAAAAGAACAGCTCGCACTCACAACACCATTTCTACGTTAAGCATTTTTCATGTGTGCATGGCGCCCACTTGTGAAATGTGAACAGCACTTGGAAGTAAGGCGTCTCCTCACTTGCAGAAACAAAACATGCCAAGCACACCTGCAGCGTGAAGTTAAACAAGCCCACTCAATTCTCATTCCTAGTTTATTATCAGCACTGTGCTTGACGATGAGGAAAGAATTCCCCCGTGTAAATAAGAGCTCTCATGTGACAAATTCAGAAAATAGGTTACGGTACGAGTTTAGGGAACTCTTGGACTCTTGATTAGAAAACCTGAAACACTACAGCATACGCCCTGTACACAATGTCAAGGAATCAAAATCTGAAGGTGCTTGCAACATGCATCTAATTTACTCGATTGTTATGTACAATCATAAGCAAGATACTATCACAGACGTTCCATGGTTCTGTTCAGACTCAGCTGTTCACTTCCTACAGATGAACCAGTTGTGATCTTATTGCGAGATTTGTCGACACTACATTGTGAACTTATGTAGGAGAGGGACTGCAGCCACGACACTAGCACAGGCTTCCGAGTAACATCGTCAGATTCCGTGACATGGGCGTTCATGTCATCGAGGATGACATCCTGACCTTCCTTTGGTAGAGACATGACGAACTCTGCCAGCTCCTTTAGGAGATAAGGGAACAACTGCAAAGAGAGGCGATCATATCATACCATTTACTACAAATCACGGAATATCTTGGTTCCCCTAGCTGGTTTTTGAAGTTATTAGAGAAACATTGGTCCACAGTTCAAGCACTATGCAGTGATAAACAAGTTCACACGAAATTGATAAACCATTATCTGAATATGCAAACTTTCAGTACTTTAAGAAATTTACTGCTATACCAAACTATGACTCCATGATCAAGATGTGTGAGTGAGATCATGCCTGAATATCCACAAGGAAGATGAGCCGCAACAACAAGTCAGACATTTTCTTGCAAGGTTCTGTGCTCCCTTCCCATGACCTCCATAGTGATTTATGCTGAACCATTGCACTATTGCCAAGATCTTTAGCCTTGACAACAAGGCTATGTATACAAAAAAGAATGGCAGGGCTCCCTGCAGGAAGATGTCGAAACTCCTGATGCCAATCCTTCGAATGGATTTAACCCAGGATAAACCTATTGATCAAGGAAGTCGATGAAATTCCCAATCTCTTGTGTTCCTCTGTTCGTCGACTCCCTGCTCCGCCGCGCCCGACGGCGGCGTCAATCGAGGCCCATGGCGTTGGCTCCTCGAAGGCGCGTTGTCCTTGTACCTTAATTCTTCGTCGCCTTCTTTGATGGCGGCGGCGCTCGGAGCTTCTGCTGCCTCAGCGGCACTCTGTTCGTCTACAATGGCAGCATCCGCAGACTGGTTCGTCATTAGTTACTGCATCAGCGACGATCTGCCATTTACAATTTAGATGACCAACGATTGAGGAGCGCAGGTGTAAGAAATTAACTGAAGGAAGGCCCTCATCTCCTCACCCACATACATACAGTTACAGAATCAGAATTTGCCAGTCAGCAGCGAGCACCGTTTCACCGTGCTACAGCTATGTGCCTATGTCCAAAATTCAGAATAATGTACGCCTCTCCTGCAAACAGTCACCGGTGATCTGCATTACCTTCTTGGATTGAAAAAGAAAAACTGCAGCGATTACCGATTCTCATAAGTACAATGTTTCGCTAAAGCAGAGGTGAAGCACTAGGTTACAGACCGCATTCGACCGCATTCTTCACTGCAGAAGCCTGCAACTTGATCCCTGCCGACTCTGAAGAAAATAGCAGCTCGCACTTAGAACATAATTTCTAAGTTGATCATTTTGTTGTCCGCATGCCACCACAGCTCCCGCGAAGCAAGCGCTCCACTAGCAAAAACAGCACTTGAGGAAAACGCGTCTCACTTCACTGTCAGAAACGGAACACGCAAAGCACAGCTGCGGTGTGAAATAAAACGGACCGAGTCAAATTCTCTTCTCTCTAGTTTATCAGCACCGTGTTTCATGAATCCACAAGCAGCAGCCTTCAGCTGTGGAAATAAACCCCCCGTGTAAATAAGAGCTCTCACGTGACAAATTCAGCAAACAAATTACAGTATGAGATCAGGGAACTACTGGACTCTTGATTAGAGAACCTTAACCACTAGAACAAACGCCTGGTAGACGCTGTCAAGGAACTCAAAATCTGAAGATGCTTGCAACATGCATCTAATTTAACTCGACTATATGTACAATCAAAATAAGCAATATAATATCACAGACGTGCCATGGTTCTGTTCAGACTCAGTTGTTCACTTCCTACAGATGAAGCAGCTGTGGCCTTATCACGAGACTTGTCACAACTAGATTGTGAACTTATGTAGGAGAGGGACTGCAGCCACGAAACCAGGACAGGCTTCCGAGTAACATCGTCAGACTCTGCGACATGGGCATGCATGTCATTGAGGATCACATCCTGACCTTCCTTTGGTAGCAACATGACGAATTCTGACAACTCCTTTAACAGATAAGGAAACGACTGCAAAGAAAGATCGGGTGATCAGACTGTTACTACAAATCATAGAATATCTTGGTTCTCCTAGTTACTACTTTTTGTTTGAAATATTTATGAAGGAAACATTGGTCCGCAGTTCAACTGTTCAAGCATTGTGCAGTAATAAAAAAATGCTCACATAATTGAGAAACCATAATCTGAATGTGCAAACTCTTGGTTTTCAATAAATTTAGTGCTTATGAGTCCATGATCAAGATGTGTGAATGAGATCATACCTGAATATCCACAAGGAAGATGAGCCACAGTAACAAGTCCGACATTTTCTTGCAAGGTTCTGTGCTCTCTTCCCATGACCTCCATAGGGATTTATCCTGAACCGTTGCTCTATTGCAAAGATCTTTAGCCTTCACAACAAGGCTATGTATACAAAAAAGAATGGCAGGGCTCCCTGCTGGAAGGTGTCGAACAAGTGCTGCAACTCCTGATGCCAATCCTTCGAATGGAGTTAACCCAGGATAAGCCTATTAATCAAGGAAGTCAACAAATAAGTTAATCATATAGTCAGGAACCATATACATAAAACAATACTGCATGAAGTACCTCCAATGATCTCTTAAGGTAGTAAAAGGCAAGTTGCTCTTTCAAAGATGTCCGATCATCCTGGTCTGCGTCACTGCCAGATGATAGAAAAGATACCATTACAGAGTGTGAAGCACTGGTGACTTTCTCATTTGGATGCTGTTGGTACCTTGTTCGTGCTAAGGAGCACATTTTCTATATGAAAGATATTGATCAGAAAATAATACATAGAAGATTGAACAATAGTATGGAATGCAAAAAGGATACAAGAATATGATTGAAGCCACTTTATCCTGAATCATGTGTGATGGAATGAGGCCAACACAAGTTGGCACAACCCGTAGGTAAAACAGTATACGTGATGTCTGAACCTCATCTCTGTGCCACATATATCTTGCTCCATCCCACTCTAGTAAATCTATAAGATCAAATATGAAACTAAATCAACAATTACTACAAGATCCTTGCTGCCAGAAGAGGAATTTTAAAATAACAGTGCAACAAGAGAAGTGACATTTTAAAAACCTGGTTTACTTGTCAATTCAGCATACGAAGGCATTGATTCAACGAACAAAGCACTGGCTGCAGCATTCTCTTGATTGACGAGTACAGCACGACGGACAGCCTCAGTGTACTCAGGAAGACGCAGGCGTCTCAGATGTTCCACACAAGAGAACGCCACTAAGATCCTAGCAGCAACCTCAGGTTTGAATCCCTCTGATGACTTATCATTTAGCCTGTGCTTGGCGACCTCGGCTGCAAAGACTACAACCATAAGAAACGCCGCCTCGGCAACCTTATTGATAGCTGTGAGCAAATCATCCTGTTTTCCACGGTGAAACAACACTGCTGCACGAAGATGACAATACAGCTCCTGTGTGTATTCCCACACAAAAGTTTCAACAGATTGTTTTGCCTTTTCATTGGCATATGAATACTGATTGCAAAGAACCCCTGTCACAGGGCCTGCCTCCTTGAAAAGGACACTATCCAGGTGTTGGTTGATCTGAACCTTGACAGCCTCGGCTGATTTCCCTTCTGCAATTTCAACTGACATCCTGAGCATATCTGGCAGAGGGAGGAGCTCCTTCAGTAATCCAGTAGAGACACATTGTAATACTGACTCATGAAATGTGACCTGCCCACACCGTGTCAAGCCCAATGCAACGCACTGAACAAGGATACACTGATCATCGGCATGCCTCCCTTCTGAAACAGCTCTGTCAGCTACATACCGAATCGTCCGCTCAGGCGCATCCTTCAACCGTGGATCAAAATCCAGACGGTATCTCGCCGAAGCAACCCTCATCGCCCGCAACCCACCGCAGGCAGCCATCACCGCCGGGAAGAGCACATTACCCTCACCCTGGCACTTCTCTGGTGAAATCATCTCAAAGAGAACCTGGACCTTCCGCATCTTCCTCGACTCAATGAATCCCATCACCAGCCATTCCACCAGCTTTAGCACCCGAATACCAACAGCTAGATTCCCAATCCTCCCACAAACCCTGAATAAGGAAGCCAAAATCCTTCTGAAGTGAACCTCATCAGCTGCTGCCAGAGCATAACCAATACCGGCAAGAGCAAGGTGATCAAAAAGTTCGTCGCTGTTCTGACCCCCCTGCTCCATATCTTCAAGAATTCTAATCACAGACGCAACCGGATCATCATCATGGCCAGTGGCGGACTCACCACTGGCAAGTCTCTTGGCGGCGGAGCTCCCCGAGCTGGTACTGGTGGAAGTGGAAGGACCCTTGTTGGTCTTGGAGAAGGCGCGCGTGCCGAGGAGGAGGAGGCGAGCGTACGGGGGGAGCTCGATCGGGATGGACTTGGGGAGGAGGTGCGGTGACGCGGCGAGCAACGGGGCGACGAGGCGGGGGAGGACTGGGAGGAGAGGGAGGAGGAGGGATACGTGCGCGGAGGATAGGCGGAGCGCGCGGCGGTGGAGGTGGAGGGTCTCGAGCGCGGCGACGGCGTCGGCGGGGGAGGAGGCGGGGTCGCGGAGGCGCGACCACGCGGAGAGGATGGTGGAGGGGGATGGCGGGGGCGGGGGTGGCAGGGGAGGCGCGAAGGTCGCGGACTCGAGGTGGTCGGTGAGGGACGCTGCGGCGGAGGCGGCCGGTCCCGGCTGGACCGGCGGCGTCGCCATGGCTGGGTCGCGCGAGTCGAAGGGGGAACGAAGGATGAAGCGGCTGAGACGACTGTGGTCAAAGATAAACGAACGCTTCAGATCAGTTGCCCTGACCACTTTTACGGTAGAGGGTTAGTACAAAGGAATTCATCAATGTATAAGAAAAAAAAGGAGAATTCGAAAAGAACTTCACTGATTTTGGCATGTTTGACACATATGAATCGTTATTTTTCCATGAAACGGTAGAAGCTCCGACGATGGTGGTTGACTTATCGAGCAATCTTTAGATCTGTTAAATAGATCCTATTTTTAAGAGACTTGTTAATTTTCAGCTAATTAGAAGTTTATGCAATTTTTAATCAACTACTTTAAGTTATCGAATCTAGATTCAATAATTTATAATTATTATATAAAAAATTATATAAAAAAATCAAAACATAAAGTAACAAATAAAATCTTTAGTCGATTGAAGATTAGAAAATATATATTTTTAAACAGAAAATCTTAAAATTGGTTGTACGATCTATTCATAGTCTCTTGACCTTTACAAGGATGTTTTTACATAGTCACGTAGACACCGACACTTGAAAGACAACACTTCGGGAGTGTTCACAAGGAAATGAAACATTCTTTTGGGATGATTTTTGCGTTTTACTTTATTCAATGTTAATTGTCAGAAATCTTGAATGATATTTGTACTTTTTATTGGCAAATTTTCAAGGCTCGAAATGAAGTGTTTCAGCCAATACACAAATATGTCTTGTTCATATTGTACAAGCTAGCTAAGCATATACGTCGATGCCCCAGAACTTGCCCGGCTGGTTGGTACGGTGGTTCTTGTCAATGGCCTTGATCTCCTCCATGTCCTCATCCGAGATGTCGAAATCGAAGATCTCAATGTTCTCTTTCAGCCTTTCCACTTTGGAGGTCTTGGGGATGACCACTATGTTCCTCTGATGGCTCCACCGGAGAATGAGCTGCGCAGGCGTCTTGCCATACTTCTCAGCCATGTCCTGTGGATTAATTTCAGCGAGCAAATATAAGTTGGCAAATTATCTTTAGAAATGGGACGTTTCTCAGGTATGTATCGTAAAAGCTGGATCAACGATGCGAATTTGTGCCGAAGAATTTTCAATGTAACTAAAGACAACCTCGATGACCGGATCGTCGAGGCATGACAGTGAGCCAAACAGCTTGGCGTTGGCAGTGCAACCACCACCCAAGGGCGTGTGTGCGGTGACGCAGATTCCGTGCTTCTGGCAGAACTTGACAAGGGAATCCCGTTGGAAGTAGGGGTGCATCTCGATTTGATTCACGGCAGGCTTTATCTTAGCGTAGGCCAAGCAATCTCTGGTGAGGAAGACGCCATAGTTGCTGCAAAATAAGCAGAACTGTGAATAAGCTAACTAATAACCTCCTTAATTTCTAGCATGTCCAAAGTAATAAAACTTATCTACTGTAGTTATTTATTCCACACAGAAGAAATTACCTTATTCCAATGCTGCGAACCAGTCCCATGGAAACAAGTTTCTCCATTGCACGCCATGTTGTCTCCAGTGAGATAGTTGTGTCAATGTCTAGCACACCGTCTTCACCAATAACACTGGCAGTTTTGCCAATTCCTGATGAAGAAGGCAATTGAGACATGTAAATGACGAGTATTCAATATTATTCTGTGAGTTATTATTCAATAAAAGGCATGGAATATATATGTTCGTTCTTCAAATTTGTTAAAGTAAGGAACTTATTACCAGTATGCGTAGTAGGTACTGGGAAGTGAATAAGGTAGAGATCAAGGTAATCTAGTCGTAACTTCTTCAAGCTATCCTTGCAGGCTTCAACCACATGCCCATGATCTGAGTTCCACAGCTATAGAAAAAAAAAACATAAACTAGATTCATATTTTGGCCATCAATTGAAGAAGAAGAAAAAAAATGATAGAATATGGATATCACAGAAAATTAAGTAGCATCGATTTAAATTTGGGTGATCTCTGATAACCTTTGTTGTAATGAATAGATCCTCTCTTTTGACAAGTCCAGTCTGGAATGCTTCTGCAAGTGCTTCACCGACTTCAGCTTCATTTTGGTATTTAGCTGCAGACGACGAAAGCAAGCACAATCAATAAATCATGTGAATTAACAATAACCACTTGTTCGCTGCTGCGGGTGTATATCACATCGACAACAAATTGTTAGAGCATCATAATTTTCGTCTGAAAAATACAAAACAAATATGTCAACTAAATGCATGACTCGATGTCGATGTCAACAGTTTCAAGCTGAATCTCGGTGGCAGACTCATGGATGGACCATGACTCCTGTGATCATGTCCCTGTCTGTTGATGTGGCCAGGCTACAATGCCATGCAAAACAAGTACTCCTTGACATACATTATATTGTTAGCATGACGAACAAATTATTTCTTCCAACGTTTTTTACGAACAAAATTACTACAAAAATTGACGGTGTGCATTTTTAATTGTTGGTGGTCGACTATATATGCATGGCTGGAGGCATAGTTACCGGCGCAGTCAAAGTGGCGGTAGCCGCTGCGAATGGCGGAGTGGATGACGCCGCGTACGGCGGTGTTCTCCATCCGCCACACGCCCAGACCCATCGCCGGCATCCGGTAGCCGCTGTTCAGCGTCACCGCCGGCACAACGTCCTTGGACGCCATTCTTTAGCCACTCTTTCTCACCAGCTGCCCTCTCAGCTACATACTCATGTCATGCACATACCATCTCTTTATATTGATCTGTGGCTGACACCTGGCATGATCACTGCACTTTGTTTAATTATTTTTTCATATCAAAGTTTTTATTTTTAATTATAAATCAGGCTTGTCTTTTCTCACATACAGTAGCAATCTTGGCATTGTGCCTCTGATGTTGATACACGACCAAACGTGAGCACTACCGGCAGCCTACTCTGTTTGGAAACACGTACGAATCTACCACAAAAACTCTCGAATGCAGACACCTCTCGAATGCAGACACCTATTTCAGGACGGTGCGTAGCAACACGAAAGGTTGCTTTCAGTTGAAACAGGAGTGTCCGCTAAATAATTGCTCATCGCGAGCACGTGTTTTTTTTCAGTGCGGTGGCTTTCGTAGGAAACTTAACGATAACAATTTCACAAGACAATCAATTGCCAGTCTTGGATAATAATTGGATGAACCAAAACAAAAGAAAAAGGATGGCCACAAAGAACATAGGGCGATAAGCGGTAACCTATGAGACACATGGAGTAGAGAGGTACAACTCCTTATTATTGATGCTGTCTGGGAGCAGACGATGGATTGATTGTTCACAAGCGTCTCCTACATGCATGGCAAACTAAGCATACAGGTCGATGCCCCAAAATTTAGCAGGCTGGTTCGTGCGGTAGTTCCTGTCAATGGCTTTGATCTTGTCCATGTCCTCGCCCAAGATTTCAAAATCAAAGATCTCAAAGTTCTCCTGCAGCCGTTCCTCTTTGGAGGTCTTGGGGATCACCACCGTGTTCCTCTGGAGGCCCCATCGGAGGACAAGCTGCGCAGGGGTCTTCTTGTACTTCTCGGCCAAGCCCTGTAATAAGTTAGAAGTGACCAGGTTGTCAAACTGTCGGATGAACAAACGTTCTGATGCTGCATTTCGAGATTCTAATAATGACCTTGATAACAGGGTCATCGAGGCATGATACCGAGCCGAACCACTCGGTGTTGGCAGTGGAACCACCTAATGGGGTATGTGCAGTGACACAGATGCCATGCTTCTGGCAGAACTTGACTAGAGAATCACGCTGGAAGTAGGGGTGTGTCTCAATTTGATTCACTGCAGGCTTTATCTTAGCATAGGCCAAGCAATCCCTTGTAAGGAAGATGTCGTAGTTGCTGCATGAATAAGTCAAATTATTAGATTTGTGAAAATTATTTCCACTGATAAGAAGAGTAGCCGCAACTACACCCAATTATGACAAAGTGGGGATAAAAGTGCTATTATCAATCATTTCAAAGCAATGACAAATATTATACAATTGCAAGGAGACAAGAAAGCAAATGGAACTGATGCTCTATAGAAAGAACAAACATGGAGCTGTGAAAGGAAAGGTACTCCTACAGTTCTATTTGTTTGCTTGTTTATATAGAGTGTCACACCTAGACAGCGAAAGCAGTAATAATCGCATCATCAGGAAGAGCCATGTTATACTAATGTGTCTGCAGACAAGACAGTATTTGTGGCGTGTATGTATATAAAAAACTAACCCCAACCAGGTGTGGCTATGCAATCGGCCATTTTTTCTTCTTTAATACAAAGATGTGCAATTCTCTTGCGTATTTGGGAAAAGACAGCATTTAACTAGATCAAGCAAGTTTATGTACCAAGTAAACTAAAGAAACAAAAAAACAACAACTAGTTAAATAGTTTCATCAAAGCAAAATAGTGTACAGAACTGGGTTAAAAAATAGTGTATTGAACCAGTGACAAGAAAACAATATAAAGAATCAAATTATCAACCATTTTATCACTTATTAGTTATTACCAAATCATAATTTCGAGCAGGCTAGTGTCGAGGTCAAACTTTACAAATTAAACAAGGCAAATCAAAGAAAAGGTGGATGGTCATGATATTCTACTTTACCTAATCCCGATGCTGTGAACCAATCCCATGGAAACAAGATCCTCCATTGCATGCCACGTCGTCTCTAGTGAGATAGTGGTATCAATATCCAGCACGCCATCATCACCAAGAGCACTAGAGGTTGTGCCAACTCCTATAGAAAATTGAAATAATCAGCATTGTTTGATCCGTCCAAGAAATGAATGAACATTATGTAAAACAAAGACAGAATTTACCAGTATGCCTAGTAGCTACGGGAAAGTGAACAAGATACAGATCAAGGTACTCCAGCCGCAACTTCTTCAAGCTATTTTTGCAGGCTTCAACCACATGCCCGTGATCTGAGTTCCAAAGCTACACTCAAAACAGATGCATTACTGTTAAGCCGGCGATGATGATTCGAAAACGACATCATATATGACAAAATTCTTACACTTTCCTTGAGAATGACATCAAGGCCCCCATGACATTACATATGGGCCATAATGTCTCCAAAGGGGCTCAATGAATAAGCAAACTATGCGCATGACTGTTGACCCATACTTAGTTATTGCTGAACACTGATGATGGTTTGGAAATGGGAAAATTGGAAACAAGCAAGGATAGGTCTTTTGAATGTCTAGACTCAGGTCAAGCCAGTATTAAGAGGCGGTGGGTGGCATTTTGAAATTGAGAGCATGAATTGAGAATGTTTATTAGGAAATTTCATCCAAATACACATTATTCTTCCAAGGTGCATGAATCCGAAATATTTCCGAAGAGACAATTAGAAGCACGTCCAGAAAAGTGTACTGTATTTCATTGCAAACTACCAAAACTAAACTTTTTTTTTTGGAGGGTTAAAACCAAAACAAATTGCTCTCTCGTTCCAGCTTGACCCAGGGAACCTTCCAGGTCCTTTTAGTGTGGACAACTGATATGAGCAACACCCAACACTTAGCGTTACCACCAACATCAGTCAAATTCACCAACCAAATGTCACTTCTTACCATCTCACTTTCAAATACCGCATCTACTAATTATAGTGTTCTACCTGACAATTTTAGTAGTTGTCTAATGTTCATCTACTGAAAGCCTCCTTAAAACAGTTTACTGGACATAGTGTCAGAGTTACAGAACGTTTTCAGAAGTGCGTAAACAATAGCATAAATTTGTAATCTAGATATACCTTGGTTGTGATAAACAGATCCTCCCTCTTGACAAGTCCAAATTCGAATGCCTCCGCAAGTGCATCGCCGACTTCAGCCTCATTTTGGTAGTCAGCTACAGAACAAGAAACAAGCACAACCAGTAAATCATATGAAAATCCCGGTGTTACACTGACTACAACGTTCGTTCATATTCAGATATTCCCTGTTCGGTAATATGATTGCCAAAGGAACCCCACTCATCTGCAGCACAACGCACTGTCTAATTCTGAAAACTGACCTTCATGCTGCCGGGGACAGTGCACATCAGCTGATCTTTGTCAAGGCAGCAATGAAAAGTGATATAGCATGCCCTATTTAGCAGCAAAATAAACATGGGAATTCCACTCGATTCGATCGGTGTGCTACCACGTTAGAGATGGTCGGGCGGTGGGTGCGCGGTCGGATTGGGATTCTGGAGACTTACCGGCGCAGTCCAGGTGGCGGTAGCCGATGCGGAGCGCGGAGTGGATGAGGTTGCGGATGGCGGGCTTCTCCATCCGCCACACGCCCAGCCCCACCGCCGGCATCTGGTGGCCGCTGCTCAGCGTCAGCGCCGGCGCCACGCCCTTCGCCGCCATCACCGCCGCGCCTGAGTGCTCGATGCCGCTGCTCTCTCTCTCCCTGTCTCCCTGAGACCCTGACTCCCGTGTCGATTTGGATTCAGCACCTGGCCTCTCTCGAAGTGGAAGATGCTGATCTTTTTTTTTCACCGTTTGACGTGGTATATCCCCCAGCCACCAGTTTCATCAGTTGTACTTGCTAGTTTGCCTACTACTCCCTCCGTTCTATTAAAAGTGTTACTATGGTATCTGTGTAGGTCAAACTTTGTTAAATTTGACTATATTTATAGAAAATATTATTAATATTTGTATTTTTAAATAAATTAATTATGAAAATAGATTCAATAATCTATCTAATGATACTAATTATATATTATAAATATTAATATTTTTTTATATATAGTGGATCAAAGTTGAACATAGTTAACTTATCAAAAAGCGAGAACGACATTTTTAATGGAACGGAGGCTAATAATCTTTCTGGCTCTTGCCTTCTACCGATGATCTTTCTGTATGATCTAAAATAAACAATGTAAAATCCATGCTAATTGAAGAAATAACTTGAGATGGGCATGTTCCACCATAAGCAATCTAACTAATTAGTCAATTTGTCCTTGAGCATAGAAACATTATAGTGTCATATTTTTATGCCTTACAATTCACCATTTTATAATTGATTAATTCATAGTAGCTAGTAATATACTTACATTATCTAACCGTAAGTACTCATGTATAAATTATATATGAGTGTTTTAGGTCGTTTTTCATGATGATATTGATGAGTGGTTATTTGTTTGACCAATAATTGATTATTTTAAATTTTAATATCTAAAATTATGATGTTTTTTTAAGAATTAGAGAGGACTTAGAAGTTACATCCAGATTATGATGCTAAACACAATAGTGCCTAACTTTGGAGATTTTATATTAACAATATCTCAATCTGTTATACCAGCCACCTTACATTATCTATCTAGTATTGAAAGTAGATAGTTCAAAGTTCAAACTAATCCTAATTTTGCCTATGTTTAAAACTAATCATCTAACCAACCTTATACATTCCTTGTTCTTTTAATTTATAATGTAGAAAATTATAGTAGGAGCAACAAAGATCTTTGAAATTAAATATATTAAGTCGCATGAGTGAAAAGAAAAAAATAAAATAGATTTATGTTACTTTCACTGGGGGCATATGTCCTTGCTTACTTTTTAGAAGTTTATGAGGTAATTTATTTTTTGAAAGAAAATCGGTTTTGTTGTTTTCTTTGAAATGATACTCAATGTTTAGATATTTGCGCTCCATGAACAAAAGAGTAGAGAAAGTGTAACATATGAAAAACATTAAATAATGACAATAACTTTACAAAACTATAAAGAAAAAGCCAATAATTAATATGCATAGAAGTAAAGAAGATGAGAGAGAGGTAGCATAACAAAATTGCCCACCAACTTGTATAGCCAATTGTTAAAGTTCATCGGAGTTGTGTGTGTTTTAGTTTCATTCTAGGGTGTATTATCTTGTTGATCACCAACGTGTTTATGGGGTATGTCAATGTCCAGGGTCATTGTAACACTTCTTACTATATAACTAATATAAATTTCTCTTCTTATAAGAAAAAGTTACAATTGGTGAGTTTTTTTTCTCATTTTGTTTGCAACAGGTTCAATGGTGATCGCATCAGACATAGTAGGGCCCAACAAGCCCTTTCCAGTGCGGCCCACAAAGCACGGTCCAGTGCGGTGCAGTACACGCGAAGGAATGGAATAAACCACACGTGCTAATTAGCAAAAAAAAAAAAAAAACATGCGCTCGTGAACCGAGTTGAAGCAGCCGTGATTAGTGCAAATTATAGTCTATTTGGAGATTCATCAATAAATATGGTTAGCGTACATAGCACTTTATGAGGCCAATCTTAATGGTAGTTTCATAAAAGTTTTATTCACAATAAATAACATGTCATATAGATAAAACTAATGACGTGACATATAATTTATAAGAAGAGAGGATATTTGAGTTTTATTGGGATAAAACTTTATGTACACGAATACTAAAACTTTAAACTAGAATGAAACTTTATTAAAAATATTTGAGTTTCATCTCTACTCTTTTAATAACTCTCATTGGTTACTTGGATGAAATATTTAAATACTATACTAACATATGAAACCGTGAATTGAGAAATCTAATTTCATTAATCTATTTTAAAATTATAAGATGACATAACGCTCTTAAAAATAACAAAAAAAAGTACAATTGAAACAATACATTGGAAACGGCATGAACAGCAAGGAAGTACTTGGCGTTTGGCGCTCTGAACAAGAAAAAGATTCGCGTTTGGCTCGGCCGGAACCCACCTCCATTCCCGTGCCTGGAAAGCGGCCGGACGCCGGCAGGATTTACGCGGCAAGCAGTCAGTAGTGATTGCAGCCGAATTACGTGCTCTTTTGTTCTTCTTTTGATTGGTCTACTAGAAACGGCCAAATTAATGCCGCTGCAAATGAAGCCATAAACTCGAGTTGTTATTAATGAGCAGTAGACGGATCCGGAGAAGGATTTCAGAGAAACGACGTGAGCAGAGTATAGGCCGTTTTCGTCAATGGCATCGACCGGCACTGGCACTCTACTCGATCTGGACGCTGACACAACCGTTACGGTGCTCGAGATGCCCTGTTTCTCTGTATAGGCCAGTGACACATTGACACTGTCACCCCGAGGCATTTATATATATATAATGGCGGCCAGGATGAGCTCCTCCTCTTGGAAGAAGGCCTTGTCCCTCTCGTCTCGGTCATCGTCATCCTCTTGCTCGCGGCCGGCGGCAATAATGCCGTGGCGGCGGCGTTCGACTAGTACTACGGCGACGCCCCGGACAAGGCTTTGCTCTCTTCTTGGAGGCGCAGCGGTCGGGCCCGACGCCGACGACCGGTTCGTCGACGCCCGAGACAACTACGCCCACTTACACCAACACGATGACACTGAACATATCCGTGTGCTGGTGATCTGCTACTGGCCTTACTTGGAGGACATACTGCTCCGTGGGCCTTTTCCGGCCCATGTTCTGCATACTTCTGGTCTGGGCCATCATTATATTTTTTGTAAGGCCTCTTTCCTTTTTTTCTTTTTGCTGGAAATTAAAGAAGCAGAGCAGAGCTTCATCATTCGTCCTCACTTGCAGAACAGATAACTTGGACGGGGACGATCCTATCCATCCGTCATCGATGAAACCTATCCGATTCTCTCAAGAATATGCTGCGATCAACCAACGTTTCCATGATGCACGCTTCGCGTATATTATCACCAAAATTAATCAAATAATCCAGAGAAACGAGCTGTATCCTAGTAGCAACGGCGGTAAAACCAAAGTTTCCTCTTGCCACCATCAGCGACAATTTCGCCCAGTTTTCTGCAATAAGCTTAGTACTGGCACCGTCTTCAGCTCTCTATAATAGTGCGACCCAGGATACATTACTCTCCGATCGGCAATACATTCTCGATCAAAGATAAAGAAGCTTCTTACGTACATACAGCACAAAATAATTAATGGAGGGATCGTTGATGAGGGAGAAGGCCGGGCCGCCTGCACCTCATCACCAGAATCAGAAGACGTCGTGGCCGGAGGTGGTGGGCATGCCTGCGACGCCGGCGGTAGCGAAGATCATGGGCGACAGGCCTGACGTGGCAGTGGAGGTGCTCCCGCCAGGGACCCACCTCCTCCCGGGCGCCAACCCGCTGCGCGTCCGGGTCTTCATCAACGGCCTCGGCGCCGTCGCCAAGGTGCCTCACGTCGGCTAGGCGGCGACTTCTTGCTCGACGATTCACACATCGCCTATTTTGCTAATACTGTAATTAATAACGCTGTCCCGGAGGAGGCCCGCTGAGATGATCCATTATTATCAAGTGTCTTGTGTTGTGTTGTGTTCTGTAGGCGCACGCGTGCATGTAATGCATGCAGTGTGCACTTCTTGTTGTGTGATCAGTACGCGTGTGTGTATGTCTTACTTATTATTTATATGGAATATAATGCAACAAAACAGGGTTTAATAATTTGCACCATGATTAATCCTGATGATTTCTGATAAGTTTAAATTTCAAGTGCTAATCGTGCAATAAGCTTAGCGGCTGGGTGTGTGTCCTCCCTTCAAATCAATAATTGAGACTATGCATGCCTTTTTTTTTCAAAATAAATAATTCAGACGATACGCACCCGAATGCGCTAAGTACAGATCTCAGATGTCTACCAATTGAACTCTCCACAAAGCTGATGAATCGATGCGACATGACGTACGTCTTCTCACTATATGGCGTATGCAGACAGTTTTGCGAGTTCCGTTACGTTCCTGGGCTGAAGATTAGTGTTTCATTCACTACTTCCAAAAGATCACGATCGACCCACATGCATGTTTTTGGATGTCAAGGCCAAGCCACAAACAAGACTGGCTCTCTCATAACCCGTTAATCCACAAGCTAAGAGACCACGTCCCATGAGTCGCCCGCAAGACAGAGAGCACACCCTACTCGGTCCCACCATTGTCGGAGAAGAAATGGTGAACAGAGGAGTTACAGAAGGAATGTGTCGATTGGTGCAGACAAAACGAACGTCGGCGGTGTGTTCCGGGGTGTTCCAACCTGCACTGGATTGGTTCTTTTTACAACAAACAGGCTTATTATGAGGGGAATATCAGGCTAGAGTTGATATGGGGTGAAGAAAATAAAAATCAAGTTATACGAGTATATATACCTCTCATAGCTGGAGTACTCTAATACCTTCCATGTGTTTTGCTGGCTGCTATGTTCAGTCCCAACAACGGGAGCAGTGTGCGAGGTTCAGGTCAGCCTGGCTCCCCGGCTCCTCTTGCCTTGCACAATTCTTCAATGAGGCCAGCAGTGCCAAGTCATCAACTAGGAAAACAGTGCTTATTAATCACGGTGAAAATCAATTTGATTTTTCAGTTCCCGGCAGTTTGTTCCAGTGAGTCCTTATATTAGAGACCACTGTACGTCTCAACTGTCGTGTAGACTCGACAACGTTTTCAGGATAAGGGTTCTTCTGCCTTTATTTGCTTATGTTCTCACCAAATTTGTCTTACAGTGAAGACTCTGACAAGCGGATTTGCGTATGCTACTTGCTCGGTTACTCCACCTAGGTCATGACACTAGTACTACTTGTCAACTAGTAGTAGGCCGCATGGGACCAAATTAATTGTCACTTTGAAGCAAAATTAAGAAGAAATGTACTTCTTCCATCCTTAAATATAAATATTTGAAGGTTTACTTCAGATTTATAGCATTTTCAATGTATTTGGGCAACTGTTTCTGTATATCCTCTTTCATACTTATATTTTGGGACAGAGAAAATAAAAGATAGGTGCACAAAATAGGAGAAGAAAAGAGATAGAGATAGAGTTGTATTGGAAAGAAAAAAGTTACATCATAAAGTGAGAATGTCAATTATTTTAGAAAAATTAAAGAGACTAAAGTAATAATTATTTTAGAAAAACTGAAAAGACTAAAGTACCAATTATTTTGACATGGAATGAGTATAATTCTCACGTATTTATATCGTCTCCACTATAGGTAGACACAAGAAGGATGTACATGATCGATTCAGGTGAGGATTAAACCAGTGGCTTTCACTCCATGCCCAACACTATAAATACTGGAGAACAATCTGCACGTACCTCGAGAACAAGGTAACGATAGACGTTCGAGATTCGATTAAAAATGAAGAAGCTCCGACGAGATTTTGCACTCTTCTCAGCGACTGAGTCTGACGTGCATGTAAAACAAGAAATTCTCCTGGGCAAACAAGGCCGCGTTTAATTTGATGACAGACATTATATTAGTCGTGACAAAATAACCAACGTTTGTAGCAATGAGGAGCAGCGTGGTGCGTGCCGTCACGTCTATTTTTGACAAGATGATCGAGATCTCCTATAAATACTACACGACGGCATGTCTGCGAGAGTATCTCAGTGAGCTATTAGCTACGTATATATTTCAGAATAAATAGCTAATAGTAATCATCATCAGATTCAGAAGAGAAGAGAGAAGATCATCGAAGATGAGCGGTGCTAATCCGGGCAAGTCGTCGTGGCCTGAGCTGGTTGGCGTTCTGGCGACGCTGGCCGCTAACCAGATCAGCCGTGACCGGCCTGACGTGGCGGTGGAGGTTCTCCCGCCGGGCGCGCCGCTGACGCCGGACTACAACGCGGAGCGCGTCCGCGTGTTCATGGACAACAACGCCGTTGTCATCAAGATACCAGTCATCGGATAGCTGCAAGCTAGCTGCTCTCAGTGATCATGCATCATCAAATCTTCTATATATGCTGCATCCATGGTCTCACCTCCATGCCTACATACCTCTCGATCTATGTGTGTTTCGTCGCGTACGTATGTTGTACGTACGCCACACAACACCGTACTTACATACGAATAAATAAATGTCGTGTTACTCCCAGCTGATGGGATATTATTATTTATATACTTACAATATATGACGGTGATGATGGACGTGTGTATGATCAAGTGCGCATATTATTCATACGAAGCTTTTTTTTTTATTCATCTCGTCGTCGTTGAGCACCTTTTAGTTGCAGACATTTCGTAAATTCGGATCGTTTGCATCGACATTGAAATGATGAGTACGTACGCACTTGACTAAAACAAAATTCTTGTATTCAACCACCACAAAAGCAAAAGCATATGACGATACTACAATGCAACACATAATAATAATAATAATAATAATAATAATAATAATAATAATAATAATAATAATAATAATAATAATAATAATAATAATAATAATAATAATCTCTACAACTTATTATTTGAGGTGCGGTCGTCTATACCGAATTTTTGTGTCCGCAGTTGTATACAACGTGGATTCGTGTAGAGACACCTTGTTTGTATCCATCTCCGTCGTGCTGCCATTGAAAGCCTAAATTAAACCAGCTCGGACTCACGGCAAGCCTTCCCTAACACATGCTCAGGCTCGTGGCAAGCCCAGACAACTCCAAGAGTTACTCTCATCAAGAGCGTGTTGCCTTCGTGAAGTTCTACGCCGGTACGTATAGGACCTAGAAGGAAAAGCATCGCCACCAACAAGCGCTCTCCTCTGTCTCCTACACCTCAAATAGGTTTCTCTCGATGAGTTGATCAGTTTTCTTACTCTAGCTTTTAAGATTTGTCTTACCAGCGTCGCCGGCAACCCCTCTCTCTTTCTATTCTTTTCTCTCTCCCCGTACAGACCTGTGTCGGGAGGAAGAAGATGAACAAAAGCTGTCTTGGTGGGTTGGGCCTCATGGGCTGAAAAACTATCAGCCCATTGAATATAAATATTTTTCTTTTTTTATTGATTACATAATGTAGGTTGCAGAGCTTTTTGCGATCAGCGGCTGCCACTGCACTCATCCTCCTTGAATCACGAAAGTACGAAATCATCTTCTAAGTATTCAACGTGAATCAGGTGACAAATGCAATGTTGAGTTCAATGTCCGGTGGTCTTCAAGATCATGAAGGTATTAGCTATTTTCCTTCCAGTACAACTAAAACGTTTGCTGAAGGGTTTAGTCTTTATTATATACATATTGCATATTTTCTAGATGTAAATTCATTTTTAATGTAAACTAAACCTCCATAGCAACAATGTCGCCTCTATATTTAAATCACATGTACTAACATTATTCACTTAGGTGAACTTCAAAGAGAAACTATGAAGATCAATGCTATAGAAGAAAACTTCAAAAAAGAAACAATGAGAATACACATTGAACACCAAAAGCATATTGAATAATGATGTTGAATTATAAGAAGAAATATCAGAAACAAAAATAAGAATAAGTATTTTATTTTTCTTTCAACCCGTGGCAACGCAGGTCACCTTTCTAGTAATAATAATAATAACTGAATTGCATACTCCTGGAACGGAAAAAAAAAGGAGAAGAAATAAAAAGCTAATGTAATCAACCAACGACGGGAGTTGCCAAGACGGGCGCAGCTGAGTCGCCGGAGTCGAAGTAGACGCGAACGCGACCGGGGTTGTACGGCGGCACGGGGGTGCCGTACGGGACCGGCTCAACGGACAAGTCGGGCCTTTCACTGCTGATCTGCGTCGCCGCCTCCGTCGCCGGCCACCCCACCACCTCCGGCCACGAAGTCTTCTCGCTGCTCATAATATATTTTTTTCTCTTTCCAGAATCAACAACCTGTGTGCAGCCAAACACAGTAGTACTTTCAGTTAGCTTGCGTAGGAAGACAGAAGCAACAAGAGAGGGCAGACAGCTTAATTAGGGCATATATATATAGCAAGGGATTAAGTACTGTAGTGTATATGGATTTAGTAGTACACCGCCGCTAAATGCTTATTCAGTGCTTGTGATTATGCATGCATTATCTCGTTCAATTCGTATTTATAACTACGTACTACTGTATTAGCGTGTATATGTAGCACATGCATTGGCCATCACGCCCCTGCCGGAAACTTCGGTTTTGTCACCCCCTGGGCCCTGGCTTTGGATATGTTGTACGTTATACTATCTGACAAAACGCTTCCACTGAGAATCTTTCCAGTTTCCATTGGCTTTCCAATTTAGCGAAGCGCTAGTAGCCCAGTGCAAGGATCGAGTGTACCTGCTACTGATTATTTATAGAGAATTTTTACTGTCCAAAATATTGGTCAGTAGTTTTAAAAAACTACCGACGAGTAGTTTGATCTAACAGTATATATTTTATAATCTAAAATCATAACTATTGTTCAGTAGTTTTTTAATTTGAGGATAATATCGATAAAAATAAGAGTTGTGGATTTTTAATAATTAGTTTTTATTATTATCAATAAAATTACATTAATAATCTTATTAATAACTAATATTTTATATATATTTTTAAGATAAACTAATATTTTAATAATTTTGTAGACTTAATATTCTATTATAAAAATAAATATAAATTTATTAATTAATAGTGCAATTACAAAATTATCCTCAAACTACTGACTAATAGTTTTTCAAAACTACTGGTCAATATTTTAGATAGTAAAACTCCTCTATTTATATTTCCAACTACAGTGAGGGTTACGTTTCTGGTGCCTGTTGGTCGCTCTTCTCATGTTTTAAGATATAACCACTGCCATGTACAAATTGGCTGTACAAAAATGTTGTTGTCATTGGTGCGAAGAATGAGCTAGGCCTGACTGAACAAGCAGAGAGGCGCAGGGGCGAGCAAGACATGAAGAGTAGCCACATATACAAGAGAAAAAGTTAGATAACATAGAAAACATATAGGGTATTAGTCATAAAGAAATTGTCCAAGTAAAATCGTCAAAAATGACTAAATAATATTTGTATCCAAAGTCCAAACACACTAACGATGGGAACAATGGGAAGATGTCCAAAAAGATCATAATAAATTAACTCAAAAATCTTAATGACTCAGACGATGAAGAAGACGAAGGAGCAAAGCAGTGCAACAAGTTACCGGTCTCTCTCAAAAAGACGTAGCTACTGGCTGTAGGTCATACTTCTCTGTTCTGAAAATACTGTCACTCCAACAAGAAAATCTGACTTGCGTCCAGTACAAATTGAGTATCAGAAACGACAATATTTCAAAAACGGACGAGTATATATGTGCAGCGGAATAAAATGTGTGTCTTCCCAGCTGGAACATATATATGGTACATATGCACGTATGATGATGATCGACGTGGAGCGGACAAAGTTTCTGGCATGTAGGTGCAAATAACTGAAGCTAGCTCCTTGAGCACCTTTTGCTGGACTTACTGGACATCTTTTAATCAACAGTTAATTACAAGAACAGAACAGTGAACTGATGTGTAAAACTTGACTGAATCAAAATGTTATTTCAACTTTTAACCAGCATAAATGCATGATTAGTTACATTCACGAGCACGACGACACGTAGTAATAAGAACCACAACGGTACAAACTGAATTGAGCACTCTTCTCCGTTCCAAAAGAAAAAATAAAAACAAGTACGCAATGCAAATTCTTGTGTGCAT
This sequence comes from Eleusine coracana subsp. coracana, assembly GCA_032690845.1. Lineage (NCBI taxonomy): Eukaryota > Viridiplantae > Streptophyta > Magnoliopsida > Poales > Poaceae > Eleusine > Eleusine coracana. The sequence goes on from CM064420.1 coordinate 929,435, forward strand.
TGCGCGCACGAGACCCGCCTAATGTGATCAAGATCAACCAACGACTGGAGTGTACGCGACGGGGCCGCGGGAGTCGCTGGTGTCGAAGTAGACGCGCACGCGGCTGGGGTTGTACCCGGGCGCCACATTGGTGCCGACCGGAATCACCTCGATGGCCACGTCAGGCCTGTCACTATTGATCTGCGTCACCGCTGCCGTTGCCGGCCAGCCCACCACCTCCGGCCACTCAGTCTTTGCAGTGCTCATGTTGTTTTGATCGATCTCTCTCCAAAATCAGCAACCTGCAGCCAACCAGAGTCACATTAGTCGTCTTTTATAGTTATCCAGAAAAACAGCAAGAGAGACAGACACTACTTAAGGCGCAGGACAGCATACTAGTTAGTAAAGTAGATTCCACTGCTGCTAAGTACTAAGTACTTCTTCAGTGCTTTGTGAGATTAGACATGCATCATCTCTGGATCGTATTTATACTATATACTGTATTAGCACATGCAGGGGATGCATACATGCATTGGGCATCACGCCCTGCCGGAAACTTTGGTTTCCTCACCCCTGGCTTTGGACATGTTGTTTTGCTGAAAAACAAAACGCGGTCGGTCACTGAATCTTTCCAGTTTCCATTGGCTCTGCTCTATTATTTGGGGATTCTCTCTATGATATACACTCACAGTTTGAACTGGTCTGTGCCTGCGCGTAAAAATTAATCAATAGAATCGTTAGCAAAAGGCATGCACTACCTACTTGCCTGTATTACTAATTGATTATTTGCCAATTGCATAGTTTACATTTATTTCTTTCTCTCCTGATGTTTAGAGAACACTGACGTCGTATGATGGTTTTACGGAAAGCAAGCAAGAACGTAACCAATGCAAGCTGGGTATGGCTGGCCGAGGAAACCAAAGAACTCCGGCAGGGGCCGCGGGCATGCCGGCCCATGCCAGCACAGAAGCATTAGGAGTATATGGTTTTGTGCCCGTATAAATACCATCCAAATTTGGTGCACGAACAAGCATAGAGAGAGAGCGAGCACAAAATTAAAGATAAGGTTCGTTTTCGAGAAATTAATTGAATGGCAGGCGCTGATCCAAAGAGGACGTCGTGGCCGGAGTTGGTGGGCATCCCGGCGACGCCGGCGGTGATGAGGATCAACCACGACAGGCCGGAGTTGGTGGTGGAGGTGCTCCCGCTGGGCATCAAGCTGGACACTGGTTTCAACCCGAAGCGCGTCCGCGTCTTCTACGACCCGCGCGACTCTGCCGGACTCGTCTCCAAGATCCCCGTCGTTGGCTAGCAGCAAATTCATGGCTTATTAGGCCTTGCTACAAGAACAAGACTGATGCCGTCGTCGTGCACATGTAGATGTAGCATGATTTTGTGGACTGTTGATGATAAAGTATATTTGTCCTGCATTTATTTGTAACCTACTATATACTACTAGTTCACCGAACTCTCGTGCACCTGCATGCACAGGCTAGAGTAATATTTATGATTCAAACTTCTTCATTTCAAACTAAGAATAATGATTTGAAAAGGCACCTGGCCCTGACGGATATATATTGGACTCTTCTTAGCTACATGCTGGAGCATCATAAAGGCTGACTTCATGGAAGCCATCCATCAGTTCTATAACATGAACCAGCAAGGGCTGCAGTTCCTAAACCAGGCACACATTGTGCTAATCCCGAAGAAACCAGATGCTGTGAAAGTGACGGATTTCCGACCAATCAGCCTAATCCACTCATTTGGTAAACTTATCTCCAAGATCTTAGCGAACACACTTGCCCCGGAGTTGGACAAGCTCATCTCGGTAAATCAAAATGCCTTTATCAAAAGAAGATGCATTCATGATAACTTCATGTTTGTTCAAGAATTGTTGAAAAAGCTTCACAAGAAGAAAACCCCTACAATGTTCCTAAAACTAGACATATCCAAGGCGTTTGACACAGTAAACTGGTCCTATCTCCTAGAGATCATGGAGTACCTGGGATTTGGAAGAAGATGGAGAAACTTGATCTCGGCACTATGGTGCACGACCTCTTCCAACTTCCTTCTCAATGGAGAACCAGGCCCAAGAATTCTCCATTGCAGGGGTGTTCGGCAAGGCGACCCGTTATCCCCGCAGTGCCGGATTTGGAGAGAGGCATGTGGAGCGGCCGCCCTGGGCCCCCAAATCCTAGGGGCCCCACCCCATGACATATTTACGTATATACTTCGGTTAATAGGTATTGTAGCCTGGCTGCAGTTTTGTAGCACGTACGTCACAAAAGTGCATTGGCAAATTTTTTGAGGAAGTAATCACGTGAGTCCAAGTCCAAATAGGCCTTGAAGCCCATACGACCTCATGAGTTGCAGTTGTCGATTGTTTTAGCCTGGTGAACTTATGAGTTACGAGGTCCCGATCGTGCATTGCCGCAACGCGCCGCCGCCGCAGACTCGTCGTGTGCTCCGCTGTCCGCTGCAGCGCTGCCGTGTTAGTCGAATTGCCGGCGCGGTCACACGCATCATCGCATCACCGATAGAGTAGTCTGTGTGTTTTCTGAAGGTACGTATTTGGTATTTCTTATATGAATGGCCCCAATCTGGATGTCTAATTCGAAAGTTTTAATGCCTTAATAACATGCTGGTATGATGGAAGATTGATTTACTAATTTAGATCAATTTCTTTTTTCTAATTACAGTAAGATCATGTCAACTAGAAAGTATCCATCAGGAAATGAAAAAAGACGAAAAAAGCAGCGACAAGATGAGTTGGTTGAATCACAAAAAGGAGCTATGGATAAATTTGTAACAAAAAATACTAGCAGTTCAAGAAATCCAGATGAGTTGGCGATCGTTGCTGTGAAGGAACAAACTAATTCCAATTTAGAAGACCATGGCCCAACAGAAGTTCACAATGACATAAATATGGATGATGACAATGTAAGTGATCACGTGAATACATTTAATTCATCTGCTACTGTTGACGAGTAACCATTTTTTACTATGGATATTTATGATCCGAGAAATTGGGATAGTCTTGATAACAAAGCTAGGGACATATTAGTGGAGAAGGGGCCTATAAGAGAAGAAAATCTGGTATTCCCAAAGGATGACAACTCAAGACATTTTTCATATGCTCACTACTCTAGAAAAATGGAAAATGGAGAGTTACATGATAGAAAGTGGTTAGTTTATTCAAAAGATATTGACAAAGTATTTTGTTTTTGCTGTAAGATTTTTAAATCTAGCAATAGCAAAAGTTCATTGGTACATGATGGGTTTAGAGATTGGAAGCATATCAGTGATAGGCTAACAGATCATGAAACTAGTGTGGAGCACATCACCAATATGGGCGCTTGGAATGAATTGAGAATTAGAATGGGAAAAGGTGAAACCATTGACAAAGAAATACAACAACAAATCAAGATTGAGAAAGAACTCATAAGGCAAGTTTTATTAAGAATAGTTGCTGTTGTAAAATTTCTTGGTAAACGCAATTTGGCTTTTAGAGGATCTAACGAGAAGCTCTATAATGATCAGAATGGTAATTTTTATGCTTGTATTGAGATGATTGCAGAATTTGACGTGGTCATGCAGGACCACCTCAGGCGTATTCAAAATAAGGAGAGTCGTTATCACTATCTGAGTCATCCCATTCAAGATGAATTAATTTCTCTTTTGGCTTCTGATATTACAAAATCTATTATGAAGGTTGTGAAAGATGCCAAATATTTTTCTATTATTCTTGATTGTACACCAGATGTGAGTCATGAAGAGCAAATGACTTTATTGGTTCGATGTGTTCAGATATCTAATAGCAATATAAAAATTCATGAGTACTTTTTGGGTTTCTTGAAGGTAGATGACACATCTGGTTTGGGGCTTTTCAAAGCATTGGTTGATTCCATGAAGTCTTTTGGTCTTAACATTGATGATATTAGGGGTCAAGGTTATGACAACGGTTCTAATATGAAAGGAAAACATCAGGGAGTGCAAAAGCGATTGCTTGACATTAATTTAAGAGCTTTGTATATGCCATGTGCTTGTCATAGCCTTAATCTTACTCTTTGTGATATGGCTAAATCTTGTGCTAAAGCTTCTACCTTTTTTGAAATTGTTCAAAAGATATATATATTATTTTCTGGCTCCACCAAAAGATGGAAGGTTTTTCTTGAGCATGTTCCAGGTTTAATAGTAAAGTCATTGTCCAATACCCGTTGGGAGAGTCGGATCAAAAGTGTTCAAGCAATCAGATATCAGGCTCCTCAGATCAGGTCAGCTTTGTCTGAATTACATCAAGCTAGTGACACTGAACTAAGTGATAAGACCGATGCAAAGAATTTAGTAAAAGCACTCGACAACTTTGAATTCATACTTGGTATGGTTATTTGGCATGATATTTTATTTGTTGTAAATACTATGAGCAAGAAGTTACAGTCACCATCTATGTGCATTGACACTACCTTACAACAAATAGAAGACATGAGGAATTATTTTAATAACTATAGGAATGAAGGCTTTGATACTAGTGTGGCCACTGCCAAGTCTATTGCAACTGAAATAGGTGTGGAGTCATTATTTCCAGTAAAGCGCAAAGCTCAAAGAAAGAAGCGGTTTGATAAAATTGATTCTCAGGAAGAAATTCTAGAAGCTGAGAAGGCTTTTAAAGTTAATTACTTCTTGGTCATGGTTGACATGGCAAACACATCATTGAAAAGTAGATTTGAAAAACTCCAGGTATTCAAAAGTATATTTGGTTTCTTACTCAGCTCAGCAACTTTGAAGTCATTGAGTAATACTGAACTAGAAGATTGTTGCACTAAATTTGCAAGAACATTCACTTCGCATGATTCATGTGATGTTGGGTTGAATGAGCTAATCTCTGAGTTGAGAGTTTTGAAGTTATATTTGCCAGAAACACCAATGTCTTCTATGGAGATTTTTCAATACATCACAAAGATGGATTCTTATCCTAATATTTCTATAGCTTATCGGATATTATTTACCGTGCCTGTGACAGTGGCATCAGCTGAAAGAAGCTTTTCAAAATTGAAATTATTGAAGAACTATTTGAGATCTACAATGTCTCAAGAACGACTCAATAATTTGGCCACTTTATGTATTGAGAAGAAATTATTAGACGAGGTTGATATCAACACCATCATCGATGATTTTGCATCAAGAAATGTTAGAAGGAACTTTTAAGGTAATGCAATTTGATATGATATTTTTCAATACATAATTAGTTTTACCAGTAACAATTATACATATATACAGTAAGTAAAAATATTTATATGTAAGGACCCCGACTTTTAGGTTCGTCCCAGGCCCCTAAAAACTCAGCTCCGGCCCTGTATCCCCGATGCTATTTTTGTTAGCTATGGAACCTCTCCAAAAACTTTTCCAGTTTGCCCATCACCAAGGTATGCTCCACCCGATCAGTGACAAGTGTGCGAATTTTAGGACCTCCATCTACGCGGATGATGCGGCAGTCTTCATAAAACCTACCTTACAAGATTATAGTGTCACCAATCTGCTGTTAGATATCTTTGTTGAGGCCTCGGGGTTGGTGACAAACATGGAGAAGATGGAGATCTACACAATACATTGTCAGGAAGTCGATATGGTTTCAATAGTGGACGAACAACAACAGCTATATGCATTCCCATGCAGGTATTTGGGGCTTCCTTTACACTACAAGAAACTACCAAAGGCATCAATTCAATCGGTGGTGCAAAAAATAGGTGACCGTCTCCCAGGTTGGAAACGAAACTTCCTCTCCTATCCAGGGTGTGAGACTTTGGTTAAGACTGTCCTATCCGCCATGCCAACTTACTTCATGACAGTGTTTCCGCTGCCTAAATGGGCAGCCAAGCAGATTGTCAAATTTAGGAGAAAGTTTTCTATGGAAAGGTGAAGACTCTGCAAATGTGAAAGGTGGACACTGCCTTGTAAGATGGAGTGTGTGCACAGGACCGAAAAAATGGGGAGGCTTAGGGATCAAAGATCTCGATAAATTTGGTCGGGCATTACGCCTAAGGTGGCTATGGCATAACTGGGACTCGATGGACAGACCATGGAAAATGCTGCTCAAGCATAAAGATCCAACCGACAGACAGCTTTTCTTTGCCTCCACGATGGTACAAATCGGCAATGGTATGAACACTCCGTTCTAGGAAGCACGTTGGCTGAATGATCAAGCTCCAAAAAAATTGGCCCCAAACCTCTACAACCAAGCAAGATTCAAATTCAGAACAGTGGCAAAAGAACTAGAAAACTTCAACTGGATCAAAAACATTGGAAGTATTGTCACTGATGAGCTTATGGATGAATTTGTGCTTTTGTTTACAGCCCTGTAGGACATCACACTCACTGAAGAAAAAGATCAAATCAAATGGAGATGGACAAGTACGGGAGACTATTCTGCCACATCTGCCTATGATGTCCAATTTCTGGGAGCCATAGCGCCCATCCCAGCAGATGCATTATTGCAAGCTAAAACAGCACCCAAATGTCGATTCTTTGCATGGCTTGCTCTTCATCAAAAGGTGCTCATGACCGATTATTTGGCTAAAAAGAATTGGCCACATGAACCAACCTGTTCACTCTGCTATTCAGAGCCGGAAACAACTAATCACTTGCTCACGTAGTGCAATTTCACGGAAGCAACATGGGCAAGAATGGCATCACTCTTACATCTGCCTGCCACCATAGCGGACCTGAATACGAATGGCACGATGAACTGTCTCAGAGCAGTGGTTGCGTGCAGATCAAAACTGGAGAAAAACAGACATGCAAGAATGCTCTTCACCTTCTGGTGGGAAATATGGAAAGAAAGAAATCGTCGCTTGTTCTAGGATAATGAACAATCAAACAACCAGGTGGCGCATCGGATTCTTGATGAACTGAGGCTTCATACTTTAGCATACACAGGTCCCCAGCTCCGTCTGCCAATGTAATGTACAGTTTTAGAACTTCTGCTTCTTTTATGCAGCGTCTGTGCTGGAATTTATGTAGCATCTGTGCTGCTCTGTTAGCTTATGTACCCCTAGGATGTTTTTGTTCTCCCCTACCTTAATGAATGGCAACACTCCTACCCTTTTCTTCGAAAAAAAATTGTTAATTATATTTTTAGTAGTATTTTAGTTATATTGCTCTACAATTTATAGAAACCATATTTTTTATTTCGAATTTCATATATTTCAAGTTGACTTTGCTATAAGCTCCTACATATATCAATTTTTTCATTAATTTTTTTTTTATTTTTTAGATGTTGGACTCTTCATATATAATGACATGGTGGGTAATTTAGCAAAAACGTCTAAATTAGGTCATGTTAGATCTTTTGGCTACCATTTATGTCGCAAAACGTATAATTTAGGAAACTTTTTCCCATTTATAGGGTAAATAATTAGTTATAATCATAAGGAGGCATCAGGTACACCGTCATGAAGTACTGTAATCAACGTTGGGTTTTGTTGTAATCGACGGGTGAACCCTGTTGCAAGGATGAGTTTGCTACTGTCCGCTGGTGATAAGTTTGACAGAGGGATTAACCCTCAGCGGTACGTATATACGCGCGAATAATAGCATAGTCCTACTACCGTGTAAAGGCTCCTGGGAACTGTGGCTGAACTGGTTGTAAAATACTATACCGTAAAAGTCCTAAAAAAAGAGCATAGTCCTACTACCGTGAACAAATGGCTCCTGAGGAACAACCAATGAGCCAACACACAGCATGATTGTTTCTGAAACAGTGGTCTATAAAGTAGTGGAGTGCCGCTCCTGATTCCTGAGCGGCTAAACAGTAGCTTACTATAGCCGGCGTACGTTTACTTATTTATCTGGTTGTGGCTGCTCGCGCCCGTCCAATCAGGGACTGCGTCCAATAATCATAACAATATTGTCACTCACTAAATAGTTATTCCCACTTGATCACAGAGGCTAATTTGTAGTAGGTTTCATAACCGCTAAGGCATAGTATAATAAAATAAACTAGGAACAAGTTCAGGTACTTCCGCACATCTGAAACAATAATAAACTTGGTGACTAAGTCAGGAGGCCGGCCAATCAAGAAGTAGCACCACGGGGCAGCTGATCATCATAGGCCATGGCCAATCAAGAAGTAGCACCACGAGGCCGGCCAATAACCAACAAGATCGTGTGGTATCCGACGTCAAGAATCCAACAAAGGAAAGGCGGTTACCACGATGCATGCTCATGCATGCATACTCTGATCGATCGCCTTATATTAATTATTATTACCTAGCGACTCTCTAATCCTGCAATATAAATTCGATCGACCAGACGCGACTTGATCACCAGCGGGATCGATCGATCACACAAGAACAACGTAGCCAGGTCGCCGCGGCTCTCCTCTTCCTCTTTCGCTTCTCTCTCTGGTACAGACGTACAGTTGGCACCGGATCATTTGTCTACTGTATATAAGTGTATATTTTCGCTGATACATACAGTGAATCAGTGATATATCTGTTCTTGTCACTAGGAGCACTGATCACACTTTAATGAACATTGTCAATTACATATTCAGGGTTGTTGAAGAGAACGACGAAGAAGATCGAGATGGGCAGAGCCATGCCGCCGAGAGCCGCCGGAGCCATTGCCGGCGACGAGGACGGTGAGAAGTCTTCGTGGCCAGAGGTGGTGGGGTGGGTGATGCTGAACGCAGCGTACAAGATCAACAGCGACCGGCCCGACGTGTCAGTGGCGTTCTACATGCTCCCGACCCCGCTGCCCACGGACTACGACGCCAATCGTGTCATCATCGTCGGAGACGAGCGCAGCGTCGTCGCCAGGACCCCCGTCATTGGCTAACAAGCCTCGCTCCTTCGTTGGTGTGCATATGCATATGGTGCATTGCTATCAGTTACCCGGCCGACCCATATCTGAATTTGTTTTTCACAAGAACGTCAACGTGCTTTTGTTTGATAATTATAATTAAAGCTTTTGTCTTTTGTTAACGTCGAGATTATACATGTAATCCTTAATGGTCAGCAAGATCACAAGATTTATTTGTCAGTGAAATTATAATGCTTACTTATGCTAAGGGGTTTATATATTGGTACTTGTTATTTCTCTGACATTATTGACGTTATGGATGATGATTTGATTGATCGACGGATAGGCTCGCGGAATCCTGTTGTCGCCACCGAGCAGGCCCACATTATTGATGACCGGTGACATTATTCCCACGGTGGCGCGGTGGGAGTGAACTAGAGGATTACCATTGTTTTTGTTCAGGCCCAGTTCGATTAGGACAGGAATGATGTGAATTATAGTCTAAACCACATGAATTAACTAGACGTGGTTTAAAATTTGGTTCGGTATAAAATGGGCGTTTGATTCAGTTTTGTGTGGTACAAAATCTTGCCCATATAAAACCTTTTTCATGCATCCAACGCATGAAACAAAATTTAGTTCTCTGAGTTCAGGAACATAACCATAACATTGATTTATTCTTCGAGACAGATAAAGTGACGCATATGATTTTCACTCAATTCATATTTTAGAACTAATTACTAATATATGTTAATTTCATTTCATAATAACCGAATAAGACCTCTAGCGGGTTAGATATATAGGATGTCATTCACTCGTCATTTTCTTGTTACTCGGCTTGTACGGCATGTTTGAGTTGCCTGTCGGCAGGAAGAACAAAATGGGCTCAGCGTATTCAACAGGCCGGACTGACAAGTAAGATGCGGATCAAAGAAGTCCACAACGGCCAGAAATTTGGTCCGAATGGTTCCCCAAGAATCACAAGTCCTTACCGGTTTACTCATGAGTGAAAGAGCATGTGAAGGAAAAGAAAGCCATAATTAAATAAGCATAATAACTTTGAATAGACAACAGAAACATACTATCATGAAAATAATAAATAGATTCAATTACATATATTGATTGTGTCGTAATCCTATCATTGGCTCTGTTATGGTGGGTATGTGATCCTCTTCGAGAGAGTTTCTTATTTAGCATCATGAAAACCTAATATACTCAGGGGCGGAGCTAATTTCTTGTCGCCAAAGGTGGACATGACTCCCCTTTGAGCTTGAAAAGCCTTTGATTTTGAGGCTTACTTGTCAAAAGTTATACTTGTCACTCTTTATTATTACTATCCTATTTTACCATCTAAAGTATACACTTTCGTCATCTGTCATTATGGTTTCAAATTCTTGTTTTCCATCAGAATTTTTGGGCTTCTGTTTAGAACAAACAACAAAGTGAGTGTTTTTTTTTTCCAGAACATGTGGCTGGACATGCATTTTTATTAAGATTTAAGAAGAAGATGATTAGTTATAAATTCTAGTCATCCTTGGAGCTAGGTCAAGGTCGACTATAACACACACCGGATTATTATAAGTCTAACTATACAAGGTCGCTATAAAAATGAAATGAGAATGTTTGGATTAACAAAGATTATATAAACAACAAGGTATGTGGCTATACAAATTCCAACGTACATTACAGGAAGCGACGACGGCGTACGCGATGCGTCCATGATTGGCTGCATGTGCTTAGCTATTCCTATAAATAGAAGACCATGCTATCAATCATAGTTACAGACACAGCTAGCGCACTACAAGACTATCTGCTTGGCATCACAAAAATCTTGTCGAGAAAGGACGAGGAGTCTGAGATGGTTCGGAGATTGGGCGAAGACGACGCGTTTCCCACGCCTGACCCCACCAAGACGTCGTGGCCGGAGGTGGTTGGGTGGGATGAGCTTCCCGCCGGGATCTGGATCGCCAACGACAGGCGGGAAGTAACAGTCCAGTTCCTCAACCTCGGCGAGACCCGGCCACCGGGATACAACCCGAGGCGCGTCATCGTCTTCGTCGACGCAACCTTGCACGTCGCGCTGACCCCCTTGCTCGGCTAATAGCTGCTTCCGATCCATCTCTGAAGAACTTCCCTCCTTTCAACGGCCGGAGTAATCTGATCATGCATGCATGTCGTATAGAGTTTACATACGCCGCTTCGTTAAAATAAATTTACTCCACTTGCTTCATCTTATTACTCCGATCCCCACATATGAAATATAACGGTGTGTCGTATATGTGCGCGTACGTGTTTTCTGTATGAACATATATATAATGTTGTGATACACATTTCTGACTGATGACTGACGAACAAAGTTTCATTATACAAAATATCCAAGACCTTTTTTTTGAAGCAAATAATATATCCAAGACCTGGGGCTGATTCTGCCGTCTTATTATGTGCATAGGGTGTGTATTCTCCTGATTTCTGAGTACATGCACGGGTGGTGGTGCACATTTGACATTCTACATGTGCTTTGAATAAACTTCAGATGAGCTCTGCGCCCCTGCATATAACTGCACTATGAATAGGCAGCTCCACAATTTTTCTTTGATATGAAAAGTTCAGATGCCTCTTCTGTAAAAACTTTTGGGATAGTACAGCTACAGAGCTAAATGAAAATATTCTTTCTATAAGTATGAGATGACTCTAACTGGGACGCCACAAAAGACGCCAGCAACACGTCTGTCCCCAGTGGGCACCTCATATTGATATAAATTTAAAAATAAATTAAGTTAAATAATTTCAATATTATTAAAGATTTTTGGTGAGTTTAATTCCTATTAGTTTCATGAAAAATGTATCCAAATCTTAAACTTTGTGGAATGCCGTTTGAACTTTAATTGATATTTTTATTGCATATTTTCTATAAAAATATAAAATTATACTTTTAAAATTTTGTATGTTTGATAAAAACACTATTGGCTACTTTAAATAAACAAAAACATAATTAAACATGTGGACATTGAGGTGATTTTTACAACAAAACTCTCTGGGTGGGTAGGGATTTACAACAAAATGACTTATGAGTGGCAATCTCAAACATTAAGGAAATTATGGAGTACTTTTTGCCATTAACCTATTACAATCATATATATAGTATATGCTACTGTAATATGGTATTTTAATTAATTAGCATGCAAATTAGTTTCATGTTTTTTTTTTCTAATGTTAAGCCATGTCATTACAATGTTAACCCATGTCACATTTCAACATGGCTCTCAAGAACACTGAACAATAAGGAGTTATAGCCAAAGCTTGCCGCCATTTCATATAGTTCCATTCCATGCCAATATAATGTCCTCTGGACGGCGACCAGGGAGCTTGATAAGTATCTGTCAATGTTGTGCATGGAATATCTCATGGATGTCTGGGGCACATACCGCTCGCCATGCTCCAGCAGTGGGAGATTTTTATGCATCTTTTTTACTCCACAGATCCACGCATCGATGCATTGTTATAATCTGCACGAGGTCGATAGAGCTGTGGCATTGCTCTTCGTGCACAGCCAACACATTCTTCCTCGCGGGCAAGAACAGAGTCAAAACAGAGAAAAGACAGGATCGGAGGTCATCACAGATGTTCATATATGGAAACTGGCAGGATTTTCTGCATAGCTGCAACTGCAAGTGCAATGATTGCACTTGATCAGTGAGGGCTAGTTGTCGAGAAGCATGGCCTCGGCTAAATTATGTACATTAAACTGAATTATCGTGGATGGATGGTTCTCCTCCGACTTTGAAGCACAAACATCGATCTCAGGTATATATGTACCATCCCTAAAATAGTACATAATTAAGTCATCCTGCTTCTGTTTGACATGATTCATGTTGGCAGATATCAACTCCAAATGTTTTCAATTTTTTTTTGTTTCAGAAATAAATGGCCACAATCATGGACAACTGTACTGAAGAAGAGGACCTGTCTTCAGTAGTGTTCTTGAACTCTGCTAGCTGCCAGACGATCCATGGACGGCCTTTACTGAGAAAATATGCCCGTTTTTGACTAGTTATTAGCTCCATACATGGAAGAGACGGCGAACATTAAATTTCTGGAGAGTAGTACTATGGTCTTGATTTGGAGTTTACAATACAGAGACGGCAACTTATCCTGTTAATCCAAGCCAGGGGCGATTCGCACGATGTGTGCTGCTTGATTCATGCTTATATATAGACCACACAAATATAGTAGCAGTGGCATAACCACCATACCAAAAGTGTGTTATTCGTGTTGCAACTGTGTTTGAGGAGCGAGGAAGAAAGAAGAGCAGAGGCATGACGAAGACGTCGTGGCCGGAGCTGGTAGGCTCGCCCGGCCATTACGCGCAAGACATGATCCACCGTGACCGGCCTGATGTGCAGATCCCGGTGCTTGTGGTGGGCACGCAGGTGCCGCCGGGCTTCGACGACAAGCGTGTCCGCCTCTTCGTTCACCCTGACTTCAACCTCAAAGTTGCACTCACGCCCGTCGTCGGCTAGCCACCACTAGTCTGCCTGCAGCTGGCTCTATTAAATCTCTAGTACTACGTTTATATTTGTCTCGATGTTTTTTTATGCATGCTAGATTGCTAGTTGCTAGTGTCAAATGTAATAAATAATGCGAGCTAGCAGAGCGAGTTTGATATCAAACCGCCTTGCCGTCAAGCAATGCTGCTGTACCTAGAGCTGCTTGTATGCGCTCCACTCATCATACATGGATGTCGGGTAATGAATCTATATTATGTCGATGTACTTCAATTATTAATTGTACCATGTTGCTATATGAAAAACAAAACATTCCCTTTTGTACTTCAAATTGTACACCCACAAATTAAAGGAAATAGTAAAGAGAATTTTGATCTCCCGAAATTGCACTTCAACTGGTGAAGCAAGCTTTCAAGATAGTGGAGCAGAATATCAGTTTCCGAGTCAACACTTTCTTTCTTTTTCGAAAGATCCAGAATGTTTGTCCGATATATATTAATAAAAAGAATTTTTTTTGCACACCATTTCTTTTGTCAAGCCAGACTGGCTGACAAGGCCAGAGTACAAAAATGTCTACTCATGATATGAGAGAACACTTAAAGTCTATATGTTTCTGGCTCCTGTCATATATACATGATTCAATTATTGGTTATGCCAATTTCAGTGGACTCTTTCATCCCACTCTTTCTAAGAGAGCCATATCAGTTTTTAACTCTTGTTATATGAAATGAAATTATATATCTCAATGTCTAGTTTCATATCATGGTTTTATAGATTTGTCAAAATATTAAATTATTGCTAGATGACTATTGGTTGGGATGAAAGAAAATGCTCTTAGTCTATTTTCATGTGGCTTTCACTTTGTTGAAAAGGGTGTCTATAGTCTTTTATGAAGATGAAAGATATTTGCTCTCTTTCATAATAAATTTTTTGTCATATTATTATTTTTTGCTTATGTGTCATTTAATTAAATGCAAATAAAAAGATCATTAAGACTGGTCTTAGCAGGCGCTCCACTGTTTCCTCCCGCGGTTGAAGATCCAGTTGTTTCGCTCCCTCCAAATCGTCCATATGGTAAGGAGTATAACTGACTTTGTTTCCTTTGGCGGTTCCTTTCTTTTGTTGGATTGGATGCGGCGCTTTGCAGGGTGGCTACACTTCGGAAGCAAAATAACTCACCTGTAAACAGGACTTCAGTTTCCCTGATCGGAGGTCCTCCCACGTTTCGGTGCCTCACATGGATATGCCTCTTCTTTCTGCAGAGTGTCGAGAGATAAGTGGACTGGCCTTTTGTAGCTGCCGATGGACTCGCATCTTCTTGGTTCTCGCCCGTTTGGCTGCAAGCATCGACAGCCTGCGCCGCGTCCGTGCGGATCGTGACACGTACAGGCGGACGGGCGCCTCATGAGATGGTGACGTGATCAAGAAGGGCAGAGCGATCTTCAATTCACCGGTAAACGACAATGATCTAATAATCCTCTTCTTGGACAATGCAATACGTTAATCCCAGAGACTCCCTCGACACCGTCGCACACACGCCTGTGACGACTCGCTGCATTATATAGCCAGCTCAATCTCATCTGGCTATATATGTTTAATTTTCAAGCCGCGATATATGGTGGCGAAACTTTTTTTACTGAATATTATTATGAATGTAACAGTGTGCGAGTGTGAGTGATCCGAGTGTGAGTTCATTTCAAATAGCGGCTTGCATCTACAATTAAAGGTATACATATGATGAATGAATGAATGAATGTAACGTCACCAGGTACACTATTAGCTGTCACATTATTGAATAAAGATATAGAAATGTGAGTATATCATCTATGAATAATTATTTATTCAGTGGAAGCCGCGGTAGGCGCCTCTCAAGATATGTCGGCTCGGTCTCTCACAGCTTATGTTAACAACAATATGGTTTGCAACTTTGCATATAGTTAGCGCGTATTAGCTAGTTAGTGCGTATAGTGTGTGCATATGTGAACGTTCAAGTCTGTCTTTCACAAAATTAAAGAATAGCATTGCATCAATTAGTCAAGAAATTAACCACATATCAGACAAGAAAGAAAAATCATTATATATACTACCACTTGTAGAATGAAAAAAAATTATGAAAATAGCTACCCGTCATCACAAATAACTATATTGTTAAAGGTTTGTCTCCTTCTCTGGTGATTGAGAATTTACTAAATCTCTCGGCATAACCATTGGATATATATGGATCTAACCATCTAGATCCTTCCATTATCTCTTAATCTTATCCTTTCATAAAAAAAATAAATTCTTCTCAATAGCAAAAATATTTCAGGTTTAACATGTTTCAGCTTGAAATGTTTCACACATACATTTTATTTGTTCCTTGTGGAATATGATACAAAATTATATAAGATTTTAACCGCCTAGAAACTAAATAATGTTCTGTCTCAATTAAAAAAAGATCAGCTTCACAAAAGTAATGTACAACATGTTTATTTTGTTTGATGCAAAAATAATGACCGAGAAGCTCACCAAATACAGTTAACGAGAAGTAGGAAATCTTATTAGACAAAACAAACAGAAAGATATTTGTAATTCTAGGTCTCGACCCATGAAGAAAATGGATAAAAATCAGATTTCAAAATTCATACTAGTTTTTTTACTGAAGTTGTTCTTTTTTCATAACATCGAAACTGATGTCGAGGGTGAAAAACCACTTTAGCCGATTTCCTTTTTTCTTCGTTCGAGTACACATTTGTTCCAAAACTATGACAGAGAGATTTGCCAAATCTCAGCTAAATATAAGAAATAAAAACTATATGTATTCATTGAGTTATTTGCCTAAAGGCGAAGCCCATTTGTACCTCTGTCTTATCTGAAGACGTGAAAAAGTTGAAAACTTGAATTTGTTTTCTACTGTACTAGAGTTTTTGCCATAAAATCAAAACAAACAAACTAGGATTAAAGAGAGTGCGGTTTAGCTGAAGTCATTTTTTCTGTCAGATTTTTTTTTTGGCAAAATTGCATCCCTGTATGTGGTCACTCGCTCTATACATAGAGATGCGGTTGGCCCTTGGAACATTATTGGAACAAGGGAACACAAAAGGATACAGTTAGATACTTGCTGCATCGAGCTTCCGGAATCTGAACAAGGAACCACGCAAAAGGACCGATCGGAGTTACAAACAAGGCAAGTTCCGGCAATGCAAACGGCATCGTCGATACCGATGCCTGCATCTGCATGCACGCTTGCTTAACAGTTAACGCTAACTTCCTTCTATAAATACCACATGATCTTGTTAGATGTGAAGTATCTATGCGACACACATCCTTATAGAGAACAGCAGGGTCAGCAGCACACTCGTAAACACATCTACTCTATTTTTCTTTTTTGAAAATAGTCTATTTTACTACTAGTAGTTGCTATATATGCTTGCACTGTGCTTATCTTGTTGTCAAGATATGGACTGTGAGTTGTGAAGATAAGCGATGGATCTTGTTCGTTTCAGGTTAAGGTAGGAGAGATCGCCCGGTCGATCAGAGTAGAGAGACAAGACGATATGAGCACTCCCAAGACGTCATGGCCGGAGGTGGTGGGGTGGCCGGCGACGGCGGCGGTGATGCAGATCAACAAGGACAGACCAGACGTGTCCATCGAGGTGATCCCTGTGGGCGCCACTGTGCAGCCGGGGTACAACCCCGGGCGCGTGCGCGTCTTCTTCGACGCCGGCAACTCACGCGGCCTCGTCGCGGAGACTCCCATGGTCGGCTAGCAAGGCGCCGCCGTGGAGGACGGGCAAAATAAAAACTGATGTCGATCGCGCCTGTGTGCTACATATACTTAGTACTCTCTCCGTATTTTAACTGATGTCGTCGGCCAGTTCAAATTTGCACTACCGAATGACATCAATAAAAATACGGAGAGAGTATGTAGGTAGAGCCGATAAACAGTGTACAACACGAATAATGATGTACCAGGAGGGAGTGTCATAATGCTACCATATGAATATCATGATTCGTGGTTGCATTACTAGACGTGTCTTCTGTAGAAATCATACTTCTGAGTTCTGATGATGCCTTTTTTTTGTTGGCGGCTTTGGAGAATGGACAGACACGGCGGGACACGCCAATCTTTAAACCTGACACTTAGAGAGCACTAAAGGATTACTGATTGATCAACAGAGGCAAAAAAATTTAATATAGCGAGGAGTCTATAGGATTTCATCAATTTCAAAAATCTGTTCGCCCAGTCCCTTCGATGTGTGGTAAAAGTGTGGTAGGTATATGCATGCTTCTAGCCTGCTGCTGGCTAAATGGTAGTGCCATGTCACATTAGAGCTAACAAAATAGCCAGCTCATATGATGGATTGGCTATTAGATTGGCTAAGAGGATGATTTTAATAATGATTCAGTTATTTAGCAAAATCGAGGTTGGCAGATGGTCATATTCCAATCTTGCAACCTGTGTGTTTTTCTCGTGATTTGATCACAGCAAATATATGGATATATTGCCCTAAAAAAATATGTGGATATATTTAAGGTTATCTCTTCATGTGCAAATAATTTTTAAAATTAAACTATGCAAACAACTGGCTATTGGATGTTCTTTGCTTGGGTTCAGATTTTACAAAAGTACTTCATGCTGACCATGCCAACAAAGTCATGCCACAAGCAGCAGATGCAGATTAAAATCTTCAGAAATAATTGAATCTATTTGTAGATGCATAATATAGGTGTTAAGCTATGAGAATGTTACAAGATGATGATCTGATCAAAATATATGTAGCGACAAGCATTCAGTCACTCAAATTTTAACTATAAACCAAGTTGCACAAATTATAGGTCGTGACCATTCCCTTGAGTACATCGTTACAAGCTAAGTGTACAGAACACTTGATTGATTTTATTTAGATATTCCCTTGAGTACATAACAAATGCACGCATGAAAAACACTTCACTTCGAGGGGCCTGACAGAGTTCTTGTAAACGTTGCATATCCAATTCTCCATCTTGACATGCAAACAAACATAAACAACATTAGTTAGCACTAGCAACCTGCAGCTAAATGTATTATTTTAATTATGCTCTTGGTGTTCCATATCAGCATTGCATTGTTGTATTTGTACAGTTACCACTAGGACATATCAGAATATATTAATGAGTGCAGTACAAAATGATGAAAACTAAGAAATCTGAACATATGCTAATATCAAAGAAACAAGATTTGTGGTTTTTAGTCAACTGCAGCATCGCGTGGCATATTGTGGTTCCTAGTGCGATGTTTGTGGTTGCAGGCCGGTGTACATATTCTGAACTGAAGAAGCCCACTCCATACAAGGGCCGAAATATGGACTGAAAAGGCAGTCACGGCCCAGTTTAATGAGCCCCGGCCCATTTGCTACGGTCAAGGACAGTCAGTGGCCGGGAGCAAGCAGACAGCACCAAGACGACGACGACGACGACCCCCCACGCCGACGTCGTCGTCGGCGGCGATGGCATCGCAGCAGCCACCGTCGCGGCAGGAGCTCGACCTAGATGCCTTCCTCCCTTCCTCCCCGACCTCATCCACAGCCTCTGACGCCGATGCCGACCACCGCCGCGCCGTCGATGACTTGCTCCTCCTCCTCTCGTCCTCCGACGACTCCGATTCCGAGGAGTCCACCCCAATTCCTAGCACAAGCAGAAGAACCCCGGCCCGTCTCCGAGCCCCAGCGCTTCCGCCCAAACCCTCGCCGCCGCCTTCCCCTTTCCCGTCAGCGTCCGCGTCGCCGAGGAGATCCACATCCGCCTCGCCGTCGGACACCCTCTCTTCCCTCGTCTCGAGAACCTTCTCGGGCAACGGGGCTTCCTCTTCGAAGCCTCTTCCCTCGCTCTTCCGCGGCGTCCGCCCCAGCCCCAAGCCCGGCGCCGCGCTAGCCGCTGCCGCCGCAGCATCCCGCGCGGTCCTCACACCGCACGCTGCTGCTATCAAATCCCGCAGATCAGTCTCGGCGCCCGTAGATAAGCTCCTGGAGGAGGGCAGTGGATCGGAAGCCTCCGAGGAGCTCCCTTCTCCTGGAGGATTGGAAGCAGAGGTAGAAGAAAAGGGGAATGTGGAAGTCAGTGCTGAGGCAACTGAGCAAACCGCAGCTGGAAGTGGTGTAGAGGAATTGGAGGAGGAGAAACACGAAGAAGTGGGAATCGAGGAGAATTCTGCACCTAAGATTTTGCTGGAGGCGAGTACTGTTGATCCTGTAGTCAAGGAGGATTTCAGTGGGCTTGAGGAAACAGTTGAAGACAGCAATCTGGCAGAAACCGACCAAGACGAGAATCAAAGCAGGGTTATCAGTGAAGAAAATGAGGACAACCACATTGCTGATGATGATTATGTGGAACCTGTTCACAACGTGGATGCAATCGGTGTTGTGTCCAAGGAAAGTTCTGATGATGATCAGGGAGTGGAAAAATCTGACAGTGCCATGGCTGAGCTAGTGGAATCTGAGAGCATCATTGATAAGATTATCGAGGAGAGGATGGAGCAGATGGAGACTAACAGGAAGGCTGAAAAAAACTCAGAGAAGAAGTTGAAGGCATCAATGAAGCCATTGGAGTGGGCAGAGGAGCTTGAGAAGAGGCAGGCCTCATTTGGGCAGCATTGGGAAGAGGGAGCAGCTGCGCAGCCCATGCAACTAGAGGGAATCGGAAAGGGCCCGCCAGCTATCGGTTACATGCAAATTGAAATGGACAACCCTGTAACTCGTGCCATGGCTTCACTGTCGTTTAGGGCGGACCATGGCTCTCCCCAGGTGCTGTCGGTTCATAGGAGCTTTATAGCAATGGGCACGTCTAAAGGTGCTGTTGTCATCATTCCAAGTAAATACTCGATTCATCAAGCTGATGATACAGATACAAAGGTTAGTCATTGTTGCTAGTGCCAGTTATGCATATGTTTCTGATATGTGGACAATGTGGTATATTTCAGGGTTTCACTGCAATAAGATGTATTGTCTTGTTGTATTTGTATGAACTTTGAGATGATTCTTTGGAGAAGACTGGATGCTTTGTATCTCCATATCAATTGCTGCAATTAATTGTACTGGGAGCCTTAGCTTGCTTCTCTTGATAGGGACAGTGGGATTGAAAACTAAAATGTGGTTATACTTCTGCAACTTTGTTGATTCTATGTTTTATTTGTGCATCACCATTCTACAAATGAGTTATTGTGATTAGAATAGAATCTGAATATAATTCAGTGAAGAGAACATTTGGTAGTATCATTTCTGGCACCATAGTAACATTTCTTTTGAAGAAAACACATTGGCAGAAATTTCATATGTTCCTCAAATACTAGAGTTGGAGTAGATTCAGATATAAAGGTAAAATGGTGTTATGGCTAGAAAGTTAGGAAAAAACATTCAAAAAGGCATGTGCATCATGCATGCTGATTCTGTTAGTAAAAGACGTTACAGGGTCCATATTGTGTCGTTCCTTATGTAATGCCAGTGCAATGTATCATTTCTTTCTCGTTTCATTCTCTTCAAACTGCTATTACTTTTGAAGATAATGCCTTGATTTGTTGCTCTGACATTGTACATATTGCACCTTCCATTAATGTTTTCCCATAGTGCTCGTAAGATGTTATGTGCACGCACTTTTAGTAATCCTAGGAATCAATATTCAAAATCTTGTTGGATGAGTTTTGATGGGTGGAAGACATTTGGGAAGATACTGTAGATTAGTGATTTTAAAGTTTTGTATTTATACGAGTAGATATTTGAGCCTACAAACACTTTTGAATTTCAGATGCTTTTGTTTTGGAACCAAGGCGAGAAGACTCAGTCACCAGTGACTGCCATGTGCTTTAATCAGCAAGGGGATCTTCTGCTAGTAGGATATGGTGATGGTCATATGACAATTTGGGATGTACAGAAAGCTGCAGTAGCGAAAGTCATATACGGTGAGCATACAGGACCAGTTGTGCATGCTTGTTTTATCCGCCAATCTAAAGCCATTACTGGTGATTCAAAAGGGGTAGTCCTATTGCACACATTTTCCATTATCCCTGTAATTAATCGCCTGACTATCAAGGGAACACAGGTATGAAGAAACATCCTCCCCTCACTGTGAATCTACCTCTATGATTTTCGTGTTGGTCTGATGAAACCTAGCTACAATTTTCCAGCGCCTTTTTGATGGAAATACTGGAGTTGTGCTGTCAGCCTGTCCTCTTCTGGTGGATGAATCTGTTGGTTTTAGCGGTTCATCTGCCCAGGCAAACCAAACAACTTCGTCTAGTGGCGGTCTTGGCAGTATGATGGGAGGTGTTGTTGGAGGGGTAGTTGGAGTTGATTCTGGATGGAAGTTTTTCAATGAAAGTTCTTCTCCAATAGAGGATGGTGTTGTAGTCATGTTCATTATGCATCAACATGCTCTTGTGGTATGATTGCCGTTATAATTCTGGAAACATTTATAAGAACTTAGTTATTGAATGTGTTATGATATTAATATCCTATGGACTGATCATAATGCTCCATGGTTTGTCTGTTAGGTTAGACTTCGTACCAATATTGATCATGTTGACCACATTGAGACGTTCTCTAGACCAGATGGAGCACGAGAGGGTTCCATTGCTTATGCGGCTTGGAAATACACATCATTTTTGAGTGATTCAGCATCACGAGGTAAGATTAAGCCTTTTTGGCTTTGACCGGTTGTTCTCTGTTGTACTTTTTAAATATCCAAATTAAAAGTATGATAATAATATAGATGAAGAACGACTATCATGGCTTGCACTTGCATGGGACCGCCAAGTGCAAGTGGCAAAGTTTGTTAAATCAAAGATAGTTAAACACAAGGAATGGAAAATTGATAGTTCAGCCGCTGGTGTTGCCTGGTTGGATGATCAGGTATGCAAAAGGTTCTTGTTATGTCGTTCATTTAATTTCTGTTCTCTATTTTGTTGCAAAATTAATGAACTCTCCTTACTTTCAGATGTTAGTTGTCCTTAATTTGAGAGGACAACTTTGTTTGTTCTCTAAAGATGGCAGTGAGCTACGCAGAACTACCTTTGTTCCTGATGGCCTTGTGTTTGATGACACAATACTGCATCATGCATATTTTTCAAACAAGTTTGGTAACCCAGAGAGGCATTTCAACAATTCAGTAGCAGTAAGAGGTGCTACTGTGTATATTCTCGGCCCAACTTTTCTCACAGTTTCCAGACTTCTTCCATGGAAAGAACGCATTGAAGCACTAAAGAGGGCTGGTGATTGGATGGGTGCTCTAGACATGGCAATGAGGCTTTATGATGGTCAGACACAGGGTGTTGTTGATCTCCCGAGAACAGTTGATTCTATTAGAGAAGCCATAATGCCATACTTAGTGGAGTTGCTGCTATCTTATATAAGTTATGTCTTTGAATATATTTCAATTGCATTGTCAAATCATACTGGAAAAGGGGGAGAATCAGATGGCCTGATGGAGACTGATAAATCCCTGATGACACAGAGAGAGGAACAATATGCTCGTGTAGGGGGTGTTGCAGTCGAGTATTGTGTCCATATTGGACGTAATGACATCCTTTTTGATACAGTCTTCTCAAAGTTTGTTGCTGCACAAAGTGGAGGTAGGCTTGTATTACACATAAGGGGGTAACCTTTCATTTTGATTTAACTGAGATTTTTTTTATTCATACCTGTGAAACACTGTATGGAGGATATTCTGTTTAGATTTCTCTTTAGTTCTCTCATCCTGTAATCTTCTTTGAACTTTGTCCATAGAACAAGCTATGTGAACTCAAATATTAACACGGTTACTCAAAGGACTTCCGGATCTAAGTATTTCTCTTCTGCTGAATCTCTTTCAGTTTTAAAAGATGCTATTACATAGTCCTACATGACATGTGCTCTCATATTTCTCAT
Organism: Eleusine coracana subsp. coracana; assembly: GCA_032690845.1. Taxonomy (NCBI): domain Eukaryota; kingdom Viridiplantae; phylum Streptophyta; class Magnoliopsida; order Poales; family Poaceae; genus Eleusine; species Eleusine coracana. Next base: position 952,593 of record CM064420.1, read on the forward strand.
GGCCCAATGCTGTTTTCCCCTCTTCTGCTGTTGGAATGTTTTGTCTGCACTCTGAAACTCTATAAACATTTTTATGTTGTCCTATGTGGAGCCTAGGCCAATTACATATGTCAACACATGCTAAATGGCATGCCTTTACATGTTTCTGTTGAAGTGTTGATAACTTGAAGGTTGAAATGGCATGGACAGGTATATTTCTGGAGGTACTGGAGCCCTATATATTGAAGGATATGCTTGGTTCTTTGCCACCTGAGGTGAGTCCCCACAAATCTGAACATGAATATGCAATTATTCATTCCTCAAAAAATGCATTTATTATTCCAATCTTATTTACAGATAATGCAAGCGCTAGTAGAGCACTATAGTGGTAGAGGATGGTTGCAGCGAGTTGAACAATGCATTCTTCATATGGACATTTCTTCTTTGGATTTTAATCAGGTATGTATAATAATTCTATTTGATTAAAGCTATCCCTCTGTATTGCCCTGCCAGACCTTCTGAGTTAAGCACTTTTTTTTTATTAAATCTCCTCTGATTTCAGATATGCAACTTCAGTTACTCTATAGCTCAAATTTGTCAATACATTGTTTTTTGCTTGTGTTGTATGCAGGTAGTCAGACTGTGTCGTGAACATGGGTTATATGGTGCACTGATCTATTTATTTAACCAAGGCTTGAACGATTTCCGTACCCCTCTAGAGGAACTTCTATCAGTCATTCAAAACGCCAGTAGAAAAGATGCTGCTTCTACTTGGTATGTCACATTCTGACCATTAAGATTCGTATGAAATGTGCCCAGAGAAGCCAAACACCATTCTCACTTATTAGATATTACTATAATCAATTATGTTGCTTGTATATTCAAATATAGGCTAATAATAGTTCTTATATTCAAGTTTTAGAAAAACATGTGTGGTCTGAAATATTTTTATTAACTAGTCTAATTTGTTTCTATCTGACTTCATTTTAGTTTAAAATAATAAAGCCAAATGACGTTGATGCTTGCCTCATTATTGAGTATGCGCAGATCGAGTGATGCTTTGCAAAAATGAAAGTTGTAAATCCTTATAAGAAGTAATGATTACAGAACATCCCTCCGTTTTAAAATGAAAGTAGCTTCAAGATTCAAACCTCTTGATCTTTGATTAATGATTTGCCCAAGCTGTAGATCTTATGAATTTATGATACAAAAGATACCATTGGATTTTATTTGAATACTTCCGTATGGTCATAATTTGTTGTTGGTAAATATATACTTGATAGATATTGATGTTCAAAGATAAGTTTTGTAGGCTGAGTCGAACAGTTTTGAAATGGAGGGGCGTGTGGGTTGGACTTGTTTATCTTTGTAGATATTCTTGTGTTAGGCGTGAAATTAATATATTTTACCAGGTATTAGTTTATTAATGGTATCAATAGGAAGCTAATATCCTACCCTCTAATGCTTTCTTTGTTGAACAGCTACAGAATGCTTGTTTATCTAAAATATTGCTTTCAGGGCCTGGCATTCCCTCCAGGTTAGTGTGTCCTCCATTTTTGGCACATTATTACCATTTTCCTTTAACTCAATGCCAGTTTAGTGTGTAATTAGGAAACACACTGTCACTCATGTGTTATCGAGCTCTTGGATGGTCTGTAATTAATATCATGAACCAGAGTTGATGTTTCGTCACTCATGAGCATGTCGTTTCACTCATCAAGTTCATTTGCTGGACTGAAAATACATATTATATTGCTATACAGACTATAGAACCAGGAATACATATTAAGTTGCTGCATGATAATTCTTTTATATTGTAAATAGAACTCAATCAGGTGTTCTTATACACTCTCTTTTTCAGGCCATGGGATAATTCCCCAACCCCGCCTTCATTCAGTCAGAGAAGAACTTCTGCAATTTCTGCTTGAGGAGTCCAAGTCGCTCACTTCTGAAGTATTTAAAAGTTTCACTGCTTCTTGTGGAAAATGCCCAAAGATATGCTATCTGCTATGGATGGATACAGAAGCTACTTTGGAAGTTCTCAAATATGCTTTTGTGGAGGACTGTTTTGAACCTAAAGATGATCCTTCTAGCACTATTGATGCATCTCTCTTAGATGATGAAGATGGTGCTGATGCTAGAAGCCTAGAGACTCAAAATACTATGGTACAAAATGTAGTGGACGCGATCATTGACATTGTTGGCTTAGAAAATGAGGTGACTTGGTCCATCGTCACGGGTACTGCTGAGTCTGAGTTCTGGCCTTCAGAGAAAGAGTTTGGTTATCTAATTGAGTTTGTATCTTTTTTTGTTTCCCGCAAAAGGGCTAACACATCTAAAAGAGTTGTTATGCACATTCTTACTTATCTCACTTCATCACATGATGATACAAGAACACCGACTAAGAAAGAAAAAGAAGTTCTTCAACTCTTCAATGCAGTTCCCCAAAGTGACTGGAATTCTGATCTTGTCTTGAATCTCTGTTTAGATGCTCATTTTCATCAGGTTTGCTACCCTGTTCTGTTAAATTGACTTTACAATGTTAGTAAACCATTCTGGCTCAAAACTAACACTGTGAATAAAACTTCTTGCGGTACAGGCCTGTGGCTTGATATATATGACCAGAAATCAGAATTTGTCTGCGTTGGATAGTTACATGAAGGACAAGGAGGAACCGTTCCATGCATTTATCTTCATCAATAAAAGGTTGTTTGAATTATCTGGTGATAAAGTTTTGTCATTCCGTTCCACAGTAGTATCCCGTTTTCCTGAGCTAGTCAAGCTAAACAGGTAAAGTTGCATTTTTTTTTACTGAATCATATTCCTCCCATGCCTTTGTTTTTTCTTTGCGTGTTTGTCTTTCAATATAATGCACACATTCTCTCTTGTCTGAAATTTCCAGGAAGTGTGCATTTATCTTAGTTACTGATAACTTCTATGATGAGGTCCAGCAAATATTGGCAGAGCTTCATTCTGATCGAAATAGCCTCTTTCTTTTCTTGAAAACTGCTATTGAAGTACATTTGTCAGGAAAACTTGACTTCAAGGAGCTTAGTGTCAGAAACAGTCATACTGTTGAACTTCATTATTCTTCTGCTGATCTCAAAGGCTATCTGCAGAGGCTATCAAATCTCCCCAAGCTAGAGCACAATCCGGTTTCCATCAACGATGAGTTAGTTGAACTATATCTGGAGGTAAATATTATGAAAGATTTCAACTTTAGCTGGGTACCTTTTTAGTTCAGGTCTTAAGAGTTTATTGCTAGTTTCCAAGAGAAAAAACCTAGTGGAATATTATGGTGCAAACTCACATTGGTAGTGTTTTCATTTTCACTTACAATCTATTACGTTCACTCTAGACTATGAAGGATTGGTAATGTCAAACTATGAAGGATTCCCTTTCTGTCCTAAACTCATGGACTAGTCCTTGGAAAATATAATTAGCTTTATAGGTCATTTGGAGCTTTGGAATCCGAGTATTTTTACAGCTGTTGTTCATTTTAGTAGAACTACTGTGGAGTTCGTCCGCTTATCTAAGGATAAGACGACAATTTTCCTATATTTCTTAAGGGGTGCAAAATTGATCTTTTTGTAAATACTGAAAATATGATAAATAAAAGTAACTTTAGTAATCACAACTTGTTTTGTATGATCTTTGTCCTGTCTGTTAATCAAACACACTTTTTTACAGCTTTTGTGTCAGTATGAGCCAAGGTCAGTTCTGAAGTTTCTGGAGACTTTTGACAGCTACAAATTGGAGCGATGTTTGCATCTTTGTCTAGATTATGGAGTTACAGATGCTGCGGCATTTTTGCAAGAGAGGGTTGGTGATGTTGGCAGTGCTCTTGCACTTGTTCTAGCTGGACTTGATGAAAATATCAGCCTATTTATCTCCTCTGTGGAAAATACTTTCTCTGATGTTGCATCAAAAAATATCTCTGAGACTAAGGAACCAGACAGTCTTCTGGAAATGCCTGAGGTGTATTTTTTGTACCCAGTTAAATTCTTGCTCTGATTTGTAACTTCTGCCATGTACTGGCATTAACATATTCAACTTTTTTCTAGGCTCATCCTGTGGTTGATGCATTACGTGCCTCCATTGGACTCTGCCAAAGGAATTCACAGCGTTTGGACCCAGAGGAGTCTCAGTCCCTTTGGTTCCAACTGCTTGACTCGTAAGTTATTCTAATATATTACTGTCTTCGGATGTATCCTAGTTGTCATTAAATTTGAATGAAATGTCAATGTTTGTAGTGCTATGATACTATTTTGTATTGACACTATTTCTGTTTGGCCAGTCAGTCTTGACACCTTTGTCTATACCTGATTGCATTATTTATAAATGGTCATGTGGGGTATTAGTGAGCACATTACCATGCATATATTTGCCTCTTTGTCATGATTGAAACATCAAACAATGCCAGAATTTTATCAATAGTTATGACAAATTATCTTTTGTTTTGTTTTTTATTCAGATTCTCAGAGCCTTTGAAACAATTATATGCAAGCAAGGATGTAAATGAAAAATATGCCAGGTCCAAGGGGAATGCCACACCAATTGAACAGACGAAGGGAAAAGGTCAACCACAACAATTGAGGATTTCATCTAAAAAAAGTTGTTTGAATGCTCTGCGGAAAATATTTTCAAAATTTGTTGGAGAAATAATTGAGGCGATGGCTGGCTTTATACCCTTACCAGCAATAATGGCAAAATTATTATCTGACAATGGGAGCCAAGAGTTTGGTGACTTCAAGCTTGTGATACATAGAATGCTTTCTATGTACCTTTACGAAAAAAGAATACTGGTATGATCATCACTTATTTATTTATGGGTACAGGCTGCAATTACTTCATTTGATACTACGCAGAACATCGTAGATGATTATCAGTAATTTCATTGAAATAGAGCAGGGTTTGAGACAGTGCACTGTTGTATTACGCTGTGTTAACTTGTTTTAAATATCATGCTTTTCTTCATCAACACAGGGACAGTTACTATTTTTTTAATGCTTGTACCCTTAAAATCTAAATTGTTTTGTTGTATTGCTGATCTGATCATTGTTACTAGGACATCTTGAAACAATTGTTTCGTTGTGCCCAAGCTACTCTGTTAGAGTTATGTACCTGACATATTATCCAAGTGTTGTTCCTTTTATTTGCTCACTATCATTCCATATTTGCCTGATCGGGAAGGCTTTCCAACTCCACTGATACTTTATCCACCTACATGTAGGAAACGGCTAAGTCAGTAATTGAGGATGACTCATTTTACACCTTGAGCTTACTCAAGAAAGGAGTTTGTCATGGATTTGCGCCGCAGACTTTTGTATGTTGCATATGCAACTGCTCACTTTCTAAAGAAGGTTCTGTTTCAGCCGTACGGTTATTCAGTTGTGGGCATGCGACGCATCTTCACTGTGAGTCGGAGCAAAGCAGATCATCTAATGGAGAGTTGAAAGATGGATGCCCTATCTGTCTCTCAACAAGTAATACACAAGCCAAAAACAAATCAACAATATCTGACAATGGTCTTGGGAATTATTCTGGGTCTGAAAATGAAGTATCACATGGCATGCATCACATCCATGAAGCAGATCATGCTGAGAGATCTCGTGGGCTTCAACACATGTCACGGGTATGGTTCTGTTCAGATGATCTCACTAGTTATTTCTTTTTTTCATAAAAATAAGGTTGTGTATTTCTTAAAGGCAGAACTGATTTTTAGGGTTGAAGCCTCTTAAATGATGTTTACCGTGCTATAGTCTTTTACTATGTATCTCTTGCAATGAATATTTGATGCATGACAATATTTCCATTTACAGTATGAAATACTGAATAATCTTCAGAAAGCACAGAAGTCCTTGCATATAGAAACTGTACCTCCTTTGAAACTTTCACCACCAGCTATATATCATGAGAAGATACAGAAGAGGGCCATTCTGGCTGGGGAGCCCAGCAAACATTCAGGTAGAAGTCAGAAACCCCAGCAAATATGGCAAATGAGGGAACAAAAATCAAAACAAACAGGGAGCTGTCTTCCGCAAAAACCAATTGTACTCCGTAAGTTTGCACTTGATTCCAGTGACTTCATAGGCTTCTCTTCAATTATATCGGTTCAGTATCAAGTATTTATTGTCCTGTTTATGCTTTTGAATCTTGGGCAGGTTCACAGAAACGTCAACTGCCGTAGCGAGAAGACATGAGTAAAGGAGGAGGAATGCTAATCAGGCGAGAGCATGGAAACCTGACCCCGAAGGCTCTGAGGCTGTAATTCGATGGTAGAGTTAGTGCATGGTAGAAAATTTTGATGTGATTCATTGTGAGTGGTTTTTGTACAGAGCGTACACGTGATGAACTTCGAATTCATGTAAAATATGAAGCATTATTACACTTTACAGGAGCGCTGTTCTCATGTATAGTATAGTTGATAGCACAGTCCTCTCCCGGTTAAGCAGCTGATGGCACTAGTGTCTGTATGTTGCGTGAAGTGTACATAATTGTAAAATATTTACTGGTAAAAATAGTTCCATTGTCTTGGAAAACACAATCCTCATATGACACCTGCATTTATTTGTTGATGTAGCTATAATAGTTTGGCAGAGTACATGGAACTGCAGGACTCATGGAGTGTAATGGCATGTTGAAACAATTTGTGGGATGTTTCGTCAATCAAATGGATCTAAAAATTAATAGGACGAATTTCAGAAAGAAGAGATTGCACACATGCATGCTCTCGAAACAAGTAGTAAATTGGGTTGAAACTTTGATTATCTTTTCAATCATCGGACAGGGATTACATCAGTTGGTTCAACTAGCAATATGCTGCTGGTTCTAACTAGCTTCTTCCATGAGAAGGAGGTGGTCGTGATCATCGATGAAGCCAAAGCTCTCAGAAGGCGTCGCGGAAGGCCTGGAATCGGCAGTTGTTGGCGTCGCGCAGGCGGATGGTGAGCGCGTACTTGGCCATCTCCAGCTCCGCCGCCTTCTTCTTCATCTCCGCCGCGGTGCGCTCCGCTTCCTCGTGTCGCGCGTTCAGCAGCACCACGCCGCGCTTGAGCACCGCGTTGTCGCGCTCCAGCGCCGCCGCTTGGGCCTTGAGCGAATCGTTCTCCTCCCGCAGCTTCGCCATCTCCGCCGCCGACTGCGCCGCGTGTGCCTTGAGGGAGTCGTTCTCCTCCTCCAAGCTTGCCGCCGCCGATGCCATCAGCGCTTTCAGCGAATTGTTCTCCTCGCGCATCGCCGCCGTCGCGCGCTCCTTGAAGAGCGCCAGGATCCATGACGCGGTGTTCCTGGCGTCGGCCAGATCGGCCGCGGCGGCCATCTGCTCGACGAGGACGGCCGCGCACTCGTCGTCATGATCGGCGCGCGAGACGCGGGCCGCCGCGGCGTCCTTGGCCTGGCGGGCGCGGACGGCGGCGACGGTGGCGTGGACGTTGCGGCCGGAGGCGTGGAATCCGGCCTCGAGGTCCCGCGGGTCGGCGTCGGGGAAGATGCGGCGGAGCGCGTCGAGCGGGTTGAACTCGAGCGACGACGACGGCCGCTTATTACTCGCCGCGGACGATGGAGAGAAGCGGCCGTGCTTGGGCGCGCGGAGCGGCTGGTCGTCGAGGAACGGGGTGGCGCAGCGCTTCCGGAGGACGGGGAAAGGGGTGGCGACGGCGGCAGCGGCCATGGCGAGATGGTGGAGCGTCGGTCGGGGGATTGTGGATGATCGAGTAGTGGGATCGTTGCGCCTGTATTTATGGGTAGAAACTCCCGGACCTCCGACTCCGAAACGAATCGGATTGAAGTCGCTTTGTGATGCCAGGTGGAACAAGCCACAGAGTAGTAAGTAGGTCAGGCTGCCCGGTCTCTCGGATTCCAGTTCCACAGGTCCCAAGCAGTATGCCATCCGATCCGGTCGGCGGACATGCCACGCGCAAAAGCTTGCTCGGTGTATTTCTCGTTTTCTACCTTAATATAAATGGCAATGCTCCTATCTTTAAAAAAAAAAAATGGCTTCCCCGATTCCGATGACAGGCGGAGGCAGCGCTGAGGAACCAGTCACCCTCACCCAGCGTCGATGTCTCTGGGGAGATAGCCACCAGATTCGCCGCGTGCATTTTGCTGAACGTGACGGAGCTCTCCCCCGCGCGTCTTCAGCGAGGTGGAACAGCAGAAACACGGCTCCCTCCCTCTACAGACTGAAGCTGCAGAGATGGAGCAGAGCAGGCGACCTCCATGGCCAAGACTTTGCTTGCTTTTCACAAATGCCAACATACCATCCCAATCAGATTCCATGATGAACCAGGCGGCGAGTTTCGGCGCATGGATCACTGAGACAGACAATACACAGAGGGGGCTTTACGCAACAACAAGACAACCCACCAACTGATTGCAAAAACGAATACTGTACTCCAATTTTCGATTTCTGATGAATACTTTTGTCTTACAGATGTAGAAATCAAACATGCCACTCAAACAAAAAAGATAGTGAAAAAAAGATAGTGACGTTATGGTTTCCAACTTCCAAGCCACACTACCCAAGGCCACGCCAAACAAAAAAAAGATAGCGTGTTCCGTCAGTATCGACTAGAGAACTACTTTTCAGTCTTGTAAACCAAACCGCAAAAAAATGGTTAATGGTCTACACAACTAGCTGTTTGTGTGTGCCAAGTCATGCATAAGCGAAACTCACTCATGACGCTGAGGGACAAAAATACAACAGACACTGATGCGCTATTTTCTAATTTGCACTGAACTCAGAAGAAGTATCTCTCACGGGTTTGGAATCGCCGGGAATCCAGGCTCTGGAAAGTTGGCCCCCGGTTGGGCCGCCGCCGCTACCAGTGCGGCAGGTAGAATCAGCAGCTTCTCACGGCGCAAGATCAGCCGAAAGTCACCACCAGGACCAACAATCGCTTCCAGGTTAGCATAATTGTACCTAGCAAGTATAATGTTCAGCCGATTCTGTAGACGTACGCGGAGAGGATGATCTTCAGCCAGAGCCGCTGTCCTTCGGAGCTCAAGCACCACGTCGCAGACAATCTGCCATGTCTGCATCCTGTTCCAAATATGGTTCGGAATCATGCCTGGCCCAATGTTCCCTTCCATTCTCTCAGCTGCTTCAGTCTCAACGCACAAGAACCTCAGTCCTTCTGAAAATGTAAGGATTACACGTGCCTTGGCTCTTATCATTGGCAGACCAGGCACAACACCAGGAACCATATTAGCCTGGTATGTGATTAATTCCAGTAATGATGCGTTCAGAGCATAGATGTCCCCCAATGTACTGACAGCTCTGCATAGCATATAACAGAGTTAGTCCATTATCTCTTTTGTGCTTTAATATAAGACAAAAAAAAATAGTAAAAAGATGTTAGTCATACGCTGACTCATGTGAAGAACTCAGACCAATTTCCACTGCATGTATGCCTCCTGGCATAATTACTTTCTTGAACTTAATCCATACTCCCACTTCAAGATCAATCACTCGGCGAAAAGCTATCCAGTACACGTTTTCATCAAGAAAGAAGAGATCAACCGCATATCGCGGGTCCAAAGTGAATACCCTGACGATATGATAGCTGTGCCTCCCCGTGACCGGATTAGGAGCAATAGGGGTTATCGGAACACCTAGATAAGTGTCCGATGCAATCAACATCGCTCTTTGTAGTCTTCTGGCATTCAGGTTCCTGTATCCTTGAGCTTCATCTTCTAGACGGTACTCGATCATTGGGAAGCCCTACATAGCAAATGTAAATCCAAAGTTAGATATATACAACAACCCAATAATAGTATTCATCTTCCATCTCACATATAAACCTTGTACACTATCCAACAAAATATATATGCGTGTTTGCAAGTATTCAAGAAGAATAAACATCTCCCACATGTCCACCAACTAAAAATAATTCATAGAAAATTTTAGAAATATTAGGATAGTGTTGAGTGTTGATAAAATGCATTAGTGTGCTTTCTTAAGCGCTACGCTTTATTAGTAGCTGATTGGTTTAGGTGTCATCCAGGCCAGTTTTTGGGTGCCAACTTCAGCAGCAAGCCCGCAGGTGGTCATGGTAGAAGTAGAAGTTGAATTTATTTTGGTATGGCCATCGGTACTTGGCCGGTGGTCATGTTGTAGAAATAGAACTATGGCTGAAATAGTGTCATGCTACAAGTATGTACCCTTTTACTTTGTGTATATAAGCATAGAGTTTAGAGGTGTTTCTCTTCAAGCTCGGTTGCATACAATTCCTTCTGTTCTTCATCTCTTCTTCATCCTCTACCCAAGCTGAGTGTGACTGAGTGACGTGTGAGTGAAATTTGAGTGTGTGACTAAGGATAACATCTAGTCAAGGTTTGTGGCAACACTAGCAGGGATGGTGATGCCACCGCCACAATCGGAGTTGTCTTCAAACCCACAAGGGGGATACGACAGGGCGACCCCATTTCTCTTGAAAGGGAATGGTCTAGTCAAGGTTCTTGCTATGTTCGGAAGGTTTGTCATGTCTCTTGAAAGGGAATGGTCTAGTGCATATCTCTCGAGGTGTTCGAGTGGCAATCCACTCTCTGTGGATATTGCATTTGCTTTTTGTAGATGACTGCATTGTCTTTTCAGAAGCGAAGCAAAGAGGGGCCAATAGACTAATGGAGATCCTTGATAAATATTAGAGGGGCTCGGGACAGATGGTAAACAAAGAGAAGTCTGCAATTTTCTTTAGTACAAACTGTCCAGATGTTGATAAGGTTATTATGAGGGATGTGTTGGATATACAGCAGGAAGCTTTGACGGAAAAATATCTGGGGCTTCCAACAACAGTTGGTAGATCAACAAAAGAGGCATTTGATCTGAGTATATGCCTTCGAGAATGAAATGCCTCATAGGCTGCTGGAGTGGCAAGGAAGTACTCTTGAAGTTGGTGGTGCAAGCAGTCCCGACATACTCCTTCTACCCAAATCCACATGTAAGGAGATAAGGCAGGTAATGGCAAATTACTGGTGGGGTAGTGCAGTACATTGGCTGAGATGGGAACGCTTGACATGGCCGAAGAGTAAAGGTGGAATGGGCTTTCGCGATCTATACCTTTTCAATTTGGCCATGTTAGGTAAACAGGGGTGACAACTGATCACAAGACCCAGAGTCCTTCTGTGCACGAGTGCTGCGAGGAATCTATCATGACTCGGATTTTATGAACTGCACCAGAAAGAAGAAGGCAAGCTTCACGTGGCGTGCTATCATGGCAGGCCGTGAGGCGCTGCAAATGGGGATGGTGAAGCGCATTGGCGATGGACAAGGCACAAATATATGGAGAGATAGATGGCTGCCCAATCATTTCAGTGGTAAACTGATCACACCAGTGGAGGGCCAAGAAATTAGCCGGGTTTCAGAACTGATAGATAACCAAGGTAACTGGGATGAGGCCTTGATCCGTCAGTGGTTTGGTAAGGTGATATGCAAACTCCTTTGCGGGTGGCACACCTGGATGTATGGGCATGGGAACTAGAGAGACATGGCATGTACTCAGTGAAGTATGCGTACAAGCTACTGGACACAAAACAGCACCAGGCAGAGACCATGGAGGATGCTGGGCCTTCCACCTCGGACACATGGAAAAGAATTTGGAAACTTGAAGTCCCACCAAAAGTGAAGGTATTCTGGTGGAGAGTGATACATGAGTTTCTACCAGCTCGGCAGGTGCTTAGGAGGAAAATATAGAGCAAATTGCAAATTGTGAGACGTGTGGAGCACACTATGATTATTTTCATGCGTTGAGACTTAGGTCCTAACCACACAACGGTCATGCGTCGAGACTTAGGTCCTAACCAAATAAACAAATACCAAAACTAGCAACACACTATGATTATTTTCAACATTAAACAAAGCGATGACAACAGAAAAGAAACAAAAAGGACTAGCATCGAGATCGATCAGGTCCCTTTCAAAGACTTTAGATCCCCAATGATCATGGTAATGCCCATTCATACCTCAATTTGTGACGGTGCAAAAGCCCTTGCCACCGGTGGAAGGGGGGGGGGGGGGGGGGGGGGGGGGAGGAGGATAGCCGCCATCTTCTGCTAAAATTAAAAAAAGAGAGAAAAGAGATTAACTCTTTTTTTAGGGGAGAGGCGTGAAGATTACGCTTTGTGCTCTTTGAAATTAGAATACAAATTACAAACGGAAAAGCACACGATTTTATCAATGGTTCAGCACCTTCTTCAATTTAAGAAAGTGTTTAGGATATCACTTGCTGCTCCATTTCTGCTGAAGATCTGAAAAACAGAACATATTTATACATGATTAGGGAAACCCAACAAACAGTAAGGAATTAAGGTATCATTGTGAACTGTTAGAGTCAACCCCATCCCTTCTAAAAACTCCAATCAGATAAGAAAAAAAATACACAGAAGGACAGCAGTAACTTTCTCCATGTCCAAATTTATAACAGTAGTACAATCTATTCAATCAGATTCGACATGAACAGTTCTACAAACGATAGTCAAACCACCCAATTTCTCTCATCGACCCGTGGTGAATGTCAACATGAAGACAGAGAGACCAAAGCTGAGAAACGTGAGACAAGAATGCTGAAACAGACCAACCCTCAAATTTTTTTTGCTGAAACAGACCAATTAAAGTCCTCCCTAAAACCTCGTTTGTCCATCACAATCACGCTACAGCATTGGAAGCGCCACTGCAACATATACAGCAATGTCGATTCGCGACTGGATCTCTTGCCTCACAAATGCCGGGGATTAGTTGCTATTGCGGTACTAATCCATCACAAAAGGAAATTAAATCGCGTAAACAAAAGCCTAAAAAAACTCCGAAAACTTCCAATTTCGGAGCACAGAGGACTCGCGCGTGTTGAAATTGGAGGCCGACCGCACTTCCACATTATGTTTCCATAACCATCTACCGAATTCTATAAACCCCACTCGAAACAAAACCATAAGAAAACCCCCCAAAAAAACCATATTAACGAGCGCAGCAAGATTCGGGAAGGAAACAGAGCCAATGGAGAACACGAGAGCGGGGAGGGGGGGGGGGGGGGGGGGGGACGAGAGCCCTCTCACCTGGCCCAAGCCTTGCGGAAGGGGAGAGGCGGAGGAGTTGATGTGGTGAGGCGGCGGAGGCGGAGCGGAGGTGGAAGCGAGGCGGAGCGGAACTAAAGTGGCGATTCCTGTTCTCTGGCACCTCCGTTCCCCAGTCTTTCACAGCGGCTGGTTAACGGGTCCAGTTTTGTGTAGTACAGCGGCAGTGCTGTTTTTGGACCCGCAGTTTTTTGCAAACTCGAGCTTGGGTTTTAATTTCTATACCGCAGGATTTTAATTTCATATTTTGCAAATCTGATGGCTAGTTACTTTATATTTTAATTTTTTATATTATAGGATTATCTATATAATAACATTCGATTTTTATCCGATGACTTCAAGAGTTGATTGAAAGAAACATTAAATTTCAGTCAACTCAAAATTAGCATGTGTCTTTTAATTTTGAAATGAGTTGCTTGTCCATTATAAGTTGCTTTCACTTTTGTTAATTGCTCTATTTCGGATGGTCATGACTCATGCCTATACCTATACAATGTTTATGGCATTGCAAATGAAAATGCAAGACGGCACACAAATCGCATCTTCTACAAAGTTGATTGAGGTATTTAATAGATTTTCGTTGAATTCACTTCTTTTTAGAGGCTCATTGTTAACTTGAAAACGAGCAACGAGTAGATAATGTAAGTTTAACCTTAGATCTCTGATGAAAAGGTTAACTTTTCCTACCCAATAAGGAAAGTTTAAATAGTTATTACAAACCAACAAATGCAGACAGATAATACTTTAGAGATAAATAAGAAGAATATAAATTTCAGTGATAAATAAGAAATTTACTCTTAAAATTAGTCCACACATCTTTTGAAGGTGTTTATAATAAGAACTTGTGTTTATATATGAATGATTGCTTGTACATGTAGGAATGTGTTTGTACTGTGTTTTAAAAAATGATTTTGAAGATTTAGGGCCTTTTCTGTATGGATTTTTTTTTTAAAAAAAAATAGATTCTGCTTTCACTTCCATTTTTTTTTTAAAATAATTCTTTACCAAAACAACTTCTTGAGCTGTTTGGTAAAACAACTTCTACTCATTTTTTAGTGGAGGGATAGGAGAAAAAATTAAAAAAAACATCGATTTGTCGCTTTTTGCTTCCAGGTGTTTTGAGAGAATCGATTCTCACATTCAGGACAACATAAGGGTTTCTGACGGAACCGTTTGACAGTGATTCTCAGAGAAGTGAAAGTAGAAGCTATTTTAGGAGTCATGGAACAGGCCCTTAGTGTTAGCTTTGAGTTCTGGTTAGGGGAATGAAGTGTTAGCTTCAAGATCCGGTTTGAACAGGAAAGATTCTCACTGTCCATTTTAACTATCAATCGGGTTAAAAACCAGGAAACCTGGTGCATCCAGAATGCAAACCCGTTCAAGACCTCATTCGGCAAATCCATTGAGAAGTACTAGTACTGACAGATTGAGGGGAACTGGAGAAAACTTTGACTTGTAGGGGACTTGATGCAAACCGAACGAGTCCTATTGCGTTGTTCGGTTCGAGAGAATGATTCAGTTAAGCCGATTAGAACTACAACCGTGCCCACCCCCACCCGGTGTTGCCCTCCGGCTCCGCCTCCTCCCCCAGCGGCCGTGGAAGAATTTCCATGACGGAGGCGGTGGCGCTTGGTTGGTTATTCCTAGGCTTCTCGTTGTCCTCGGGCGTAAAAGGCGGGTGCCTCCACCTGCGGCGAGAACTGGTTGCACCACCGGAATGGGCCGAGCTAGTTTGATTTGGTTCCGATGTCTGGGGCTAGTCGACGGATTACTTTCGTAGTTTGCGGATGAGCTTGAGGGGCAGTCGTGCATGTCACCGAATTGCTTTTCGTGGAGAATACGCTGGGATGAGAATCAGTGTAGGTTTTGAGAATTTTAGTTTGGGCCCTTAGGTTCAGTCAGGAGTTGATCGTTTGATGTTGTTGTTGTGGTCCAAAATTTTGTTTCTGTTCAACCGGGAATTGATCGATCAATTTTGTTGGATCGGCCTAATTTTGTTTGCTTACATTCTATTGATTGGTACCTGCACTATCCGCATCTTCAATGTTTCAGAATTTCAGATTGTGAACCGGTGTCCGGTGAGGTTTCATAGGGAGGTCTCTGTTTCAACATTTATGCCTGACATTTCCAGTTTGGGCCTTCCTGTCAGATTAGCATCCACGGATTGGGTGGGAGAAGTTTGAGTAACCTTGATTGCCGTTTATAAAACTGTCCGTGTCTTATCTGATGTCTGATTGATTGAAAATCGTCTGTACTGCTGTTATAAATTTGACCAGTATGCTATCCACCTGTCCTTGTGTGTATATTAATGTTTCGATGATGATAATTAGATTGAAAATGCAACTGATCTTTTGTTTCCTATATAGACTTGTTTTGCCATGACGTGCTGCTGCTGCTTGTTGTAACTGTTTGGAGGTCAAGATGTGGAGTTCCCCTCTATGCTATGCCCGTGGTAGAACAGTTTGACGAATTAGACTTCAAGATCTTTCTGCTTTCAGAAGCATACATGATACATAGACATACATGTTCGCTCTAGTTAACTTATGTGGTTTTATTAGGCATGGGGATTGGCTTGATAGGCCATAATGATATCACGAGCTCCAAGCTGTTTGTTAGGTTTCAGTATATCTCTAGAAACATGTTCACCATTTCAAGGTGCAAGAGCTAGTGATATAACTAAGGCCATGTTTGGATCCTCCAGTTAGCTAAACTTTAGCTAACTAAACTTTAGGAGGTACATGTTTGGATCCATAGCTAAAATCCTTGACTAAATAAAAAATAGACATGTCTATCCTTTATTAACTAACCAAAAAGTAGAAATATGAGTAGGTTGAAGGAAAATATCATGTGTGAGGAGGGATAGTTTTGACTTTAGTGACCTTTTCTCAAGTTTAGGAGATTTTATGAGGGTTGGAGTGACTAGAGAACTAAAGTTTAGGAGGTGGGCTGAAAGTTTAGGAGATTTTAGTAGGTCATGTTTGGAGCAAAAATGACTAAAATTTAACCAACTAAAGTTTAGGAGGTGGATCCCAACATGATCTAACACTGTGTTTTCCCGAACTTTTTATGACATCACTATTCACTATAATGATTTTTAGGCATAACATATGGATTCTTCTTGGTAGTATTCATCCTGTTTAGATGCTGAGATTGCCCTTTCGCATGATTGTCACAAGGTCACCACCTCCATTTTTTATGCATTTGAAAATAGGTTAGATCTGCCATTTATTAAAAGTTAAAACTGTCTTTCTCACATCTCATGGTTCATATAAAAATTCATTATTTAAATTCCGTCTCATGGGTCCGTTTATCACTCTGGATCATTGGTTTGGCGCATTAAAAAAACAAGTGCATTCAGAATATAACTTTACCAATACATGCAGCAGTACTAAAAATACATCAACCAGCACAAAATACCACTTCAATCAGTGTTCGCTATGACTCAACCATAAGTTCCCACGACAGGACCGTTATGAGTGACTTACATTAGTGAATACCATTTCAACATAATTATGAATAGTCACCCGGAAGATCAGAAATAAGTGACCAAAACACAGTGACTTGCATTTTGCAAAAGCCAACATCAAGCTTACCAACGCTTTTACCTGCCCACTTAGGTGTGAAATGCTCATCGCCTTTTCTAACTACAATTTTATGATCATTATCATGCCCGAATGCCACCACAGAAATTGTCAGCTCTCCGTCAGTTTCAACAGAAGCAACACGTCGTGAGAGCTTGATCACGCCATCAGCATCAACAAAGCCCTTTCCATCTCCAGAATCAAGTAACACAGCTCTGTTGTCTTTCAAACTGGCAGTATGTGCTGTGAATCGACCATCAAAGCCAACTGGCCATGCCCCATCAGTGACTTGCACATTGATTGTTGCCTCGATGGAGGATACAACATAGCCGAATGCCAACTCTAGTGTACTAAGCCTGCTAGCGTACTCGCTCTTAATCAAGCATGTGTAGAACCTTTCATCATAAGAACTGGCGATTGGCTCAGTAAAAAGGCTTAATTCTTTATCTTCAGATTCAATAGAGCCCTTCAATTTCAGCACAGCCTCAAGGTGAACAGGATCACATACCACGACAGCTCGGGTAGGACCTGTCAGCACCAAATATGGATCCTGCATGCAACACCGCTAAATTAATAAATAAAACTGTTCAGACTTCGGTGTTATGTATCATACTACTGTCTATACTACAGATATGGTAACCTATCCAGTCAAATCTCACTGAAGCAGGATGAATTATATAAGAGGCAAAAATGAGGCAGTACATGATCAAAATAAAGCATTACAAGACTTGATTTTAAAAGTAAAATGCATGGATGATAGCTCGTATTAATGACAATGATATAACACAAACTTCTCTGAGTTGTGCATCTACAACAAACCATGATTGGTAATGTCATGCACGTGATTTAAAAATAAGCTCAATATAAAATCTCAAAAGACAATACCAGACACTATCAAGGGCTGGAGAACATAATACTGATAATGAACCTATTGAGGAATAAAATGAACTCAAGAGTTCTGATCGTGCTTATCTACAAAATTCTGAAAGTAATTGAGGAAAGGGGTGCATGTCTCCTTAGAAATATAAAGGGCACCAGTAAGAGTTAGGCAAAAAGTCAACACTTTCTCCTAATACCAATTTGTCCTTGAAGTTTGATCACCCTATACAGTAACAATAAATGCAACTAGAGGTAAAATTGTAAAGCTAGCAACCATGACCAGCGTTGGCACTTCCAATGCATGTGTTTACATCTTCAATCTGTCATATACAAAATAAAGTTGCATATAACAGATTTTTGGACAGGATGCGACTTCGAAATTTGTTTCTTGTATGCCATTACTAGTTAGGTATCCAGAAATGTTCATGACGTTTTCCTTATCAAAAAAAAAAAAAAAAGATGCACCGTGTAGTCCCATATAGATTTCTGCCTATTCACATCCTTTGATTTGTTTCCATGAAGACTAATTAGTATTAGGTACTGCTAGATATGTTTGTCAGGCTCAATTTTTGTATCAAGGATTTACAAAGCTTAGGATGCATTTGCCAATATGAATTATTGAGCTAAACTACATCCATACCAGCACTTTAATTGGTTCAAAAGCATCTATTCCAAGAATGTAATTTATCTTATAATAATGTGTCCCTACCGATATCGATATGACATAATGATATTGACTTTCTACATTAAATGAGCCCTACATGGAATATGATTCTAACATCAACTAGCAAATGTGAAAAATCCAAGCACCATGGCAAAACTACATGTGCAACAATGACATGACACCTCCAGAGTAGCAGTGATAACAAACACACCTATGTAGCTGGTAGAACAGTACGAGGACATGAAGATACAGTTATTCTAATAGAAGCGAGGAATATGAACCTCTTCAGTGAGGATCTGGCAGTTGTCTCTTTCACGGCTAAATATGATATTGCGATTGTGATCAATTATGTCCCGTGCAGCGACAATACCATACACATGAAGTGGCCACTGTAAGCCTCCCTCAGTTCTCTCTCTAATCTTGACAGAGAAGAACTGCAGAGTACCATATTGATCCGAAGCGTAAATCGGCACAGGCTCATCCGTATAGCGCATGGGTGGGATAGGCGCTGCACCAGTAAGTTAGATATATCAATGGTGGTGATCTTAAATGTATAATCAGTAGAAGATGATTGCAATGCACTATCATTATATATCACTGGGTAATCAAAAGAGAGGGAATCGAGTAGGTAGCTGGTAGAGTAACATTGAGTAATGGAATCGGGAAATATCCCTTATCAAAAAAAAAAAACTGGTAATAAGAGTAACAAAGGAAGGTAGGTTAACTGATTTGGTGGAAGGGACCATATTTGCCCTGGTAGCAGGATTCCCAGTCCTCGCGATACAGACGAGCCCGAATGCCCAGCATGTCGGACCAGTCTTCGTCAGGGTACTTTGCCCTCTCCTCTTCATCCTCCTCACGCATCTTCCTCGCCCAAAACTCCAGCACGGGATCCACCTTCTTGCTCGCTCCCCCAGCTTCTTCGCTTTCCCCCAAATTGCTGCGGTCTCGCTTCTTACCACCATCCTCCCCCTCCCCAACCGCCTTCTCCATCTCCTCTCGTACGGGAAATTGCGTCGGGATCGTCCTCGCGGCCGCCGCTCTACAAATCACTAAAGGGGGAAACCCTAGAAAGATATTTTTGCGGTCGATCGAGCAAAGGGGAAAGATTAAAACTGGTCGGACCGCACGTAAAAAAAAAGATCGGACCAACATGACAGTATGACACATGACATGCGGGCAAGGTTCACAAAGGAAGTTGGTAACTCCCGCGTTTTTATTTCTGTATGGTTGCAAGAATATAACTAAAGTTTAACTTTAGTCCCCTAACTTCATCCATGCATGAAGTGCGTTCCTTTCTCTACTATATACCTAATAATTATGAGCCAGTATTCTTAGCCACCTTAATCTGTCCTTAATTCGTCCTTAATCCTGACCTTAATCCATTGGCTAATCCCATCCATTAATCCTTAATCCTCCGGCCATCCTTAATCCTTCCTGAATCTACACCATCAGCGTTTGGTTATATAACGATATGCAATTGTTTTTCAGTAATGGGATTCACTGTGTATTAGAAGGAACCTTGTAAATTAAGCATGCAATGAATATCTGCTTTTAATTTGTAGCCCAAACTTATAGCTAAACAAGTTCAGACTTGAGACTATAGTACGCGCAAAATCTCTTTGCCGCTCATGTGGAACAAAGATGATTTTTTTTTTCATCGGCATATAAGTATATAACAGACGAAGGAATTGAATGATCACATGGGGCGTACGGCTTAAATGGTAATCTTTACTAAAAACTATTTCTAGCACTGATAGATCAACAATCAGAAAATGGAGAGTCCTCTCCTATAGTAGCACAACAATTGTGTATCAAGCAGCAGCTAACATGCGAGTACTACTAGATAGTGTCATCATCCCTAACGAAGACCCTCATCCCGAACGTACGCCTGGACGTTCGAGTACTGATTACAATGATTAGCTATCATAAGCTCTCAGAAGGGGTTGTTGTGGAAGGCCTGGAATCGGCAGTTGTTCGGCTTCGTGCAGCCGCACGCCGACGAGCGCGTAGTTGGCCATCTCTAGCTACGCCATCTTCCTCTTCATCATCATCATCATCTCTGACTACGTGGCCTCCTCCTACGCCGCGCTTGAGCACAGCGTTGCTGCGCGTATGTTCATTGGGCCAGTAGGAAAAATGTGATGTGTGTTTTTAATATCTTCATGAGGCTAATTGAAAGACACTTAAAATACGGAAAGACACTTAAAAGTTATATGTTGTCATAAAGACTCTTGCTACACATACTTCCATGCTAATTGAATACCTAGCTAATTGAACACAAGAACTTGACATCCACGTCTTTCACATCTTTTTTGCTCGCCCCCACTAGACTTCAGTATCCTTTTCATTCTATTCGATCTTTGCTTTCTTTTTGGATCCCCTCTTCCTCTGCGCTCCCTTTGATCTCTTTGCTCCCTTCCTTTTCCTTTGCGATCCCTTCGTCTTTGTCGTCCCTCTTTCTCTTTCCTATTTTGATCTCTTCCTCTTCAATCTCTGTTTCACCGTTTGGTGACAGGAAACATCTGATGTAGCACATATGTTCGATTTCACATTGGACCATCAGGGGTTGCGTTGTTGAGAGAAAGATTTCCACTTCCTTAAACAGGGTAGACGCCTTGGCAAAGCAGTTCATGTACTTCAGGTCCAAGGTCATGGAAACAGGTGATCCCACAGTTACAACGGTAGCAGTAGGTTCTCCTGACTGCATTGATACAAACATGACCCATTAACTAGTGCAGATACGCATAAACAGGATCCATTCTTCAGTATTTTCTTAAAATAGTACTTGAATGGCAAAGATACTAAAGATGTTACTCCATATGATAGAACCAATTGAAATATATAGAATAAACAGGTATTTATTTGCACTGCAGAGTAGTTAACCACCTCACCCAGATTTCACAGTTAAGGAGGAAATAAGCAATAACTAAAAAACAAACGTCTAATTCAACCCCATTTACTAATACCAATGTAATCAACCAAATGAAGAGCCATGTTCCGCTTTATGAAATATGTAGCTTCTGCTCTAGACAAATTAACATATCCAGTCATGCAGAGTAAACTAATACTCCAAACACAGAAGAGCAACATTAGCAACAAAAGTGAATTAGCAACTCAACACAATATAGTGAGACAATGAAATTCGAAGACAGTATGTACGAATGTTGTGCTTATCCACCAGACAGGCTAAAAGGTAACCTAGGTGAGGAACCAAGAATGCACACTTGCTAACAACATTAGGGCATTTAAGAATCTACAACACATCACTGATATGATTCTTCACTGCATTTCATGTTACAGTCACATACAGATATTTAGAGGATGATACCCATTCCAATTTGAGAGGCTAAGAGGGTCAAACCATTAAGTACCTTCATGTAATTGATGTGCATGTACCCAACTATTCCCCAAGCAAGGAGGTGCATGCCTTCCTCAGTCGCCGAGATGAAAACTACAGCAGGAAATGTAAATGATTGTTTAGAACTAGAATCCTCCATGCGCAGTAACAGTTAGCCTTATAAATCACCAGGTAAAATCTATGTACCATCGCCGCCGATGATGCTGAGGTACTTGCAGATACGCATAAACTCCGCAGAGGGCATTTTGATGGCGGCCTGGTACTTGGAAGCCAAATCCTTCCAATCCGGGACATCAAAGCGCGGGTTATTGGCATCCACAAGCCGCAAATCATGAGCCACAGTGATCTCCTCTGTTCATTTCCACAAACACAAAATCAGCACAGGGTCAGGGCGAAGAGCAGGTAGCGCAAATGACGTGCGGACACTTACCGGACGACTCGAATGATAAGTTAATGGTGTTGCAGTTTTTGTCGCCGACCTTGATGGTGATGGTGTCGCCTTCGTTGGCGCAGCGGACGGCCTTGACCAAGTCACCGATTGCGATGCCCATGGAGAAGTCTTCGTCGCAGTGGTAGTGCTGCCAGTTCTTGGGGCCGAAGAGGAGCACGATCAACGCGACGATTTCTTTATCCACGACCTGGAGCTTCAAGCCCTTGCTGGAGCAGTCGACATGGGCCACATCGACCAGGTCGAGGATCGCCTCCAGGACCTTGAGGAAGAGGTTCTCCTTCTCTAGCTTCAGCTCCAACATCTCCCCTCTTGGACGGTCCGGCGGCGGCGGCGTGTAGGGGAAGATGGCGGGTGCTAGGAGGGGTCCGTTTGGGAGGGAGAGCGGCGGAAGGGGATGGAGGAACGGGAAAGGGAGATAAATCTTTTTTTTCCATGTTTTCTAACTTTCAGCTGATTAAAAGCTTTCAATCAATAGTTTGTTTTTTAAGTTTTGTTTTTTTATAAAATTATTTATATAGTAATTATAAATTATTAGATCTAGATTTAATGGTTTAAAGAAGTGACTGAAAGTTAACTCAAACTTTTAGTCAGCTGAAAATTAGCAAACTTTTTTTTTATATACAGCAAAGAGAGATTAATCTGGGGGTTGACGCGGATGATCGATGATGTCATCTCCACGCCTTTTTCGGGTTGAATTGAACTGCACCGGGCGGCATCCTCTGTTCTGCTGCGTTCCATGGGCACCGCCAAGTCATAGCGTTCCGTCCTGTGTTGCCAGGTCGCCGCCACGCATAAAATTCTTCTGCTCCGTCGCGCACCGCGTCAGGCTTCACCCTTTAATTCACATAAGCGTTTGTTTGGCAATTAGAGTTCCAAAATTCCATCTTGTACCAGCAGATTTCAAGTGCCGTCTTATCATCCAAGAACAACCCCTTTTTCCAACATCAAAATCCGTACACCGGGAGCATAATTTTTAACTCTATATATTCGCTTCGTCACCAGAATAAACTTGTAAAATATCTCTTCTTCGCATAAGCATATGTTCCTACAGGTTCAGGTTGGTCTCACATGGAAGATTACATGAAACAAATTCATATATATAGCTGGAACGCCATTTCCAAATGTATATAAAAGTACAATGTTTACTCTATTCCCTCTCCTCATCATCTGACAGCCAGCAGAATCTATGTACATCGAAATGTTTCTCATCTGCCCTTCGGTCTCAATGGCATCTCCTCCGACAGGCCACTGAATCGCCTCTTTCTTTTTCCTGCTCCAAGACAGTGAAACAGGGCAAGTTCAAAAAGTGCATTGGCGATGCAGAGGAACACCGATCCAGGAACATCAGATTGCTACAATGGCTTCCTCTGCCCAACGAATTTCCGTGCGACTCCGAAAATGAGAGCCTTTGTCAAGAGCCCTTGATCGAGGGTGCAAGCCAGGGCCACTGCCCCACCAAGCACGAGGTACCTCGCCACATGGTTTCTCGCAGGTTTCTCTTCACCTTCCATGATTTCTGTTTCGCCACTATTGGATTCCAGTGACCGGACAAAATTGTCGCCAACCTTGGTATTAATTTGGGCCATCATAGCACTCGGAGACAATGGTTCCCCAGCAGCTCGAACCTTCTGATATGCCCGGAGTCCAGGTTCAATTCTCTTTACACACCCCCACATCCCCTGCCGGATCCCAAGCTTTGCAATCTCATAGGGGATACCCATGTCCTCATAGTGAAACAAGAGAATCTCACAGGCTGTCATTCCACTGTTCCCTCTCCTTGATTCCACTGTTTCAAAGGAAATTTTGTATTAAAACTTGCTCTTGATAAAAAGACTGGTAAGGACAGGTTTTCACTACATTCAGTTCTCATTTTCATGTACAGAAAATTTTCTTATTTCTAAAAATTAAAAAGAGTAGTAATTTAAAGAAAACAATTCACCTGCACGGATGCACCAGCTCGAATAGTACAAATCAACTCTTCGAGGCTTGCTACGCTGTGGGATGGATGAGCATGGTATACCCTGCATCATGTGAGCATTACATTAGTAGCTGGGCATGACTCATGAGCATATGATGACGCCAGATTGCGAGTAACTCAGTGTTCTCTATGATAACATACACATTCTACTGAACCTGATTCATGCAACTAGAACTTGTCGCAAGATACTGATGGTTAACAGATCATTAATCTGTATTTAGTTCAAAGGAACATCCAATGCAACCACTATATGCAGTAAATGCCGAAAACAACAGTGTGAATGTATTTAGAAAACATGGATGAGAAAGATAAAATAAAATAACCGTTGCAGGCATTAATTTAAAGACACAGGTCCACTGGCTAATTTATTGAGATAGCAGAAAGCTCGAAAACACACTAAGGAACATGACCAGAACTGACATTTAACATAATCCTAAGTTTGACGTTGATACGCCAGGTGGTTACTTCTTTCTGTGGAAGTAGGTGATTACTTCATAATCTCTCCTTACTTTGTAGTGTACCCGCCAGGACAGTTACCCCTATTAATGAATGTTGCTTCCATGGTTTACTTTCGAAAGAGTAATTGCGAAAGGGAAGAATGGGAGACTTCCCTCTGTCAACAACTCAACATTAACATCAAAAATTAAATGATGTTAGAAGTCTGTCTTAGTAAGTGTACTCCAATGATGAACAGGTGACCTCAGGTCCGTATCGATGTATAAATGCAGAATCTTATCAGCATACTTTGAGAGAACCGCTGAACTTCCCATAAGTGATTACTCATCATCAGGTAGTACAGAAAAGTGTGGTTGTGTAGTCAGGTAAGTGATAAATTCACCTAGTCATTCGCCTGTGCCTATTCTTAATGTAGTTGGTTAAAGGACAACATAAATTCAGTCAAATTTGTAGTTTGTATATAGATTAAGTTAAAGCAAAAAAGGCTATAGAAGAAACATCGTCAAAAAAGGTATATAGTTTCAAAATAGGGATCAAGTCACCCTTAGACAATGAACAATCATCTAGGAACAGCATGTAATAGTTTTCTGAGTCTGTTATACCTTTGTGACACAATAGTAGGCGCCCCCCAATTTCCATATCCGACGAGCAATTATGTACTCCCTGTCACTGCAGAAGAAGGGGAACTGCAGTGGAAACAGATAAAAAGCATGAGCTGATAAGCATGAAACCAGAGACAACTTTAAGCAAGTTTATGATTTCAGGAATTCTTACTTTTCGAACCCAATGCACTTTCATCGTCCCGGTTGTATGACACTCTTCCAAAGTCTTATGGTATATAAGCATATCATCCCACTTGTTGGACATCCGGAACTCATCGTCCCCAAAGAAGTCCCTAACCTCCTCTGGAGTTGCGTTCTCAAAGATAGTACTACTCTGATATTGCGGAGGTCCATTCTGATTTCATGCAAACAAAATTCAATCATTCACATGAAGTTGTAAGCAAATATGAATTCACAGTCACCACTTCAAATTAGGCAAAAAAAAAAAACTCTAAAGAAAGGCAATCCACCTGGGCATCCCTCCTCCAAGCCTGGTAGGTGAAGGTGGGTAGCTCCTTCTCCATCATCTTGATCCACGCAGGGCCGCCGTCCCTGCCCTCCACCAGCCTCCAGAGGTTGACCAGGTCATCCTTCCCTACGGCAAGCTCCTCATTCGCCATCTCCGAGGACCTGCCAAGCACCGTGTTTCCCCGTTAAAGCTAAACTCCTATCACACACCAAATCCACTGAAGAGCCATTCAAGCATTTCGCTGAACAGGTCGCCAGCATACTTACCCTTGCACGGCGGCCTCATACTGCTTCTCCTGCGTCGCCATGGCCGTGGCGTAGCTGAGGGGGGCGCGGAGGCGGGCGGGGAGCTGAACCTTCCAGAATTCGACGGAGGCGAAGGGTGCAAACGGCGCCGGGTGGCGTCCATCGGCGGTGGCGACGAGTCCGGCTGCCCAGCGCGGGCGCCAGGCCCAGCCAAGCAGGAGACCGATGAGGGCCGCCGCCCAGAGGGGCCCCGCGAGGAGGACCATCTCCCAGGCCACCCCCCACGCCGTCTGCTGCTCCAGCACCCTCGCCACCGCCGACAGCACGTACCCCATCGGAGCCGACCGGCGGGGCGACGACGGCGAGGGGGCGGACACGGCGGTGCGCGTGGGGAGGAGAACAGAGGAAGGAAGGGAATGGGCTTTGCGGCCTATGGAGAGGATTAAAGGCTCGATTTTTTTTGGTACTTTTCTTTTTCCCTTTGGAAGGGAAGGTGTGGTGCACGAGTAGTGATGGGTTCACTGGGACGTGGACATGGTGTATGGACCCTCTTGTCCTTTTATCCCACGCATATTTTTTGTTTGTTTTATAAAATCCTCTTTTTTGAGTTTGGAGAATTTAGGAATATGAGTATTCTCACCTTTTTATTTTATTTAGAATTTTTTATTAAGAGTTCTGGTAAGTAATAAAGTATCTATTGTATTAAAGAAGAGTCTCTTGACATGACGACAAATAAACGAGTTGGGTGACAGAATATATTTAATGGTCATAGGTAATATTCCTTTTCTTTGTGAAAGGTGTTGGTTGTCCTTTCACTGTTCTAACTAAGGTTTATTGCACATATGTTATATTTATCTCATCAATTTTTTATTAGTTATTTTAGTGTTTTAACTAAAACTGTTATATTCTCATGTCGTTCCTTCTTGCTCGTAGATGCAAAAGATAATATAACGGTATCTAAAGAATAGCTAAAGCTTAAAGATAATATAACGGTACCTACATAATCTATATAACAAAATAACATTGTGTATTCTATTGAACAATTTTAAAAACAAACAGTTTTAGCTAGCTTCGTAGAAGGACCAGATCGACTAAACTAATATTGAAGTAGTTGATAACATGTCAACTTGGTAATTCCTTGTTATGCACACACTCGCTTATTGACTAATCACCCATGAACTCAAAGTCTACATTTTTCAACTTGTTTTTTTTTCCTCTTCTCTCCGTCCATCTAGAGGTCCCAAAAAAAAGAAGAAGAAATGGGGCATAATCTATGCTACTAACAAAATGTATGTGCTTTACACTACTAGCCTAACTACGTGAAATCTATAACAAAAGAATATTATATGTTCTATCGGACAATCCTAGCAAGAATAGTCTCAGCTTCATAGAAAGACTAGGCCGATTAAACTAATGTTGAAGTAGCTAACCGGTCAACTTGGTGATTTCTTGTTATGCGCATACTGCGCTTATTGACTAATAATCATCCATGAACTCGAAGTCCACACTTTCCAACTTATTTTTTCCCCCCGCTCTTCTCTCCGTCATCTAGAAGCCCCAAAAAGGAACAAAAAAATGAGGCCATGTGATGTGAGAAGGAAAATAGGCCTGTATGGACCGGGCGCAGAGACGTGGAGGCGCCCGTCCCAAGTGATAAGGCGATTTGGGTGCTGAGGCTGGCGGTGGCGCGTGTCGATTCCGGTGGGGGCTCAAATCTCCTCTCCGCCCAACCGGGGACCGCCACGTAGGCTCCGACTCAGCTCAACCACCAACGAGACCAGCTGAGCTGAAGCTTTTCCCCAATCGGCTCCCGGCGTCGCATTAGTTGCCGCACGTAAACCAGCTAATCCCCATCCTTCCCCGTCGTGGTCATCAGTTTGCCGAAATTGCACCTGCGTCTCTTGCGTATTTGTGGACGAGTTTAAAAGTTTCTTCCCCAAATTGTACGTTTTCAGCCCCGAATTTTAGGTGAGCAACCAAACCGGGTCGGTTTTCCTGTATTGTACCATAGAAGATGGTCAAGTTAAAAAGAGTTAGGCTTTGAGCTTCGTACGTGTGCTTCGAACTATATTAACCGGTATTCGAACGAGTTCGTCGATTGTTAACCGCAAATCACTACGCACCGGATACGATGTAGTATCAGTATCAATATTATCTCAACCTGCTGTGATGCTTTAGACATTCAGTGGCTCGTAACACATCCGACGGTCGCGTCAATCTCGCGGCCTTTACACTTTGCCAAAGGACAGGTAAACATACGGGTGATCGTGACATACTTTTTCTCTCTCCATTTGCCAATTTTTTCCTTTTCTGAATATGAATTTTCTTTTTTCTCGTATACCACTACTTTCTTCGCTCCTTTAATTTATTTCAATCGATTTCTTTTATTTCCTGGTAGTAATTCTTTTTCTGGGCACTTAATATTGATGGCCGCTACAACAGAAGAGAGACTATATATTCTTTTAGGGTTCAGAATGAAAATGATTATTAACCTCCCTTAATCTATGTCAAGTTGGTCCGACGCGGATCTAAATGCATGTCGCAAGTCAAGGAACAGCTTCTACCTTAGCTGGCCGGCCGGTGCATCTCACGTTGATAAGTGTGTTAAACGTTGCTTGCCTTTGTAAAGTGACCACGCAGCACATCAACGAGGACCACCGACTGCCCACTAATTATTTCTCATGAATGTGTTACAACACACAAGTTGACTGGCTAACTATGATCTGGGAACGCATACATACGCAAGTAACGCAGCGACTTTTTTACTACTAGTCAACAACGGCAACGAGTGAGAGTGACCAAGCTACCATACATATCGCTTGTTACATGTGGTTCTTCCCCTCCAACGAAACAATGTTCGCATTTATGCTATATATTCATTAAAACTTGGACATCTAATCATCTTGTTCTTGAGCTATTGATATCTCGGCTGATGTAGTGACAACACAATGTTCCTTCTTTTCATTTTTTTTTCAGAGAAACAACATGTTTCGTTGGGAGACAAGCCTTTAAACAAGGAAACGGAGCTGATCTTGAGCATAAGAGCTCAATGGTGACAACTAATGCATTATTTTCTTCTTCGAAAGAAAATCTTATATAATGCACATACGTGCCTTTCAATCATCATAACCACTGGCCGTAGCTAGAGTACACATGCATGTAGGCGTCCTCTTCTGCTTGCTGGAAACGACTCACCAAAAAGATACATCCAAAGGCATATGGAGTATCGACGATCTTATCCTCTATGCGGACCGATTATTATTTTATCATTATGGCAGGACGACGCGTGTGTTTACGATGTTATGTTCCACTAACTCAAATATTTCTTTTCAAATTAATATCATATTTGAGATATGATACATAATGCTACAGTGTGATATGTTCCACACTACTACCCTTTGGGTTGGAATTTTAAATAATTATTATGTTGGACCAGTATTTTTGCTTAAAATGAAATCTTAACTTCATCAAATAAAAGTGAAGAGAGAATTGTTTTTGTATCTTATGCTTACGACCATATCAATAAATCTGTATTTAACCATTACTTTTGTGTTTGTTTTACAGGTATTCTAAAGGAAACAGTAAAATACAAAACTTTGTAACGAGTATTTCTTCTTAAAAAATTCACGACCAACATAGGCATAGGAACATAGCGGCACATGAAACAACTGGGCTTAAGATTTTATCGGCTCAACCTCAACCACGCATGCATTTTCAGCCCAGTACAATTAGCTGGGCCTGCTTCACTCTTATCTAAGGCCCAGCCCACAAAACGCACCTCGTCGTCTCCTCCTAGTGTGTCAGATAAGCCGCGCCGGCGCCATAGGAACTGAACGCCGTCGCCATGGCGTCCCCCTCCACCACGTTCGTCCCCCGCGCCGCGTTTCCTCTCCTCCGCCCGCATCCACTCTTCCGCGTCTTAGCAGTTTCGGACTCGGGTGGTGGGAAGAAGAAGGGAAAGAAGTCCAAGGGCAGCAACAGTAAGAGAGCCAACCCGGACAAGGCACTGGAACCTCCAGCTCCCGTGGTCCGCCGCGCGCCGGCGGGAAGCGCCTCGATATTTCAGCAGAAGCAGCAGCCGAAGGGAGCTGCGAAGCCAGGCAGCAAGGGGCTGACGGAGGAGGAGCTGCGGCAGCGGCAGGCCAATGAGAACGCCTTCCTCCTCGCTTGGCTGGGGCTCGGCATCATAATCCTCGTTGAAGGCATTGCGCTCGCCGCCTCAGGTAAGTCCAGTCCATTTTAACTGCGTGCCAATATAAGCTCGTTAACAGCTTCTGCAAATTTCTTATAGACTGTGATTCTGACCTTAATTTAGATGGTACTGTGCTATGCTAACACCTACCGGGACCTGTGGTGAAATACAGTGTTAGTCAGTGTAGTAGTTCATAGGTAGATTAGTCGTGAACATCTCCAAATGAGGAATGTTGATAGTGAACCATCTGAAGACATATTTATATGAAGTTACAAGGTTTCATTTTGGTCATTAACTCATTATGTATGTATTTAAGACAATTCCATGAAAGTTATCTGGAATATGTTGGTGTCTTGGTGGAGGAATCATCAGACTGCCACATATGGTTTCTGTAGCATGATGTCCTGAATTAACCGTTGATATTAACTTAAGTGCAGCATGATGTACAAAACATTCAAAGGGACAGTTAACTTGTTCATCTTATGAAAAGGGAACTAAGACTAGCGTTGACCATTTTGAATGACAATATCAAGCAACAAAAGCAATGTATCTGTTGTAAGAGACATTTTATTAATCTATAGCCAACGTTCATTCATCCAATTACATCTAACGATTTTCATACTGCAGAATTGTTGAGCCAAGTATTCATGCTTGAAACTTTGTTATATGCTTTGCAGGTTTTCTGCCGGAGGAGTATGACGCCTTTTTTGTTAAATATCTCTATCCATCGTTCACTCCCACAGTTATTTTGTTCCTGGCTGGTACTGTTGGATATGGTGTCCTTAAATATTTTGAAAGCGAGGAAAGCAAAAGCTAGATAAAAGCACAAAGGTGAGACTCAATATATACTGTGAATTTGTAGCTTGTTATTCTCCCATTTATATTCACAGTTTAATCCACATTTTGTGACACTGACATCTTCCTATTTCTCAATAGACGCAAAATGATTGCTTTTTACATCACAAAACTATTGTTGGCTGAGTTGGTCAATCACAATAAGTCATTCTAAGTTTCTCTAAACAATTTTCTGCCTACGTTAGTTTTATGCATCGAACACAGAAATATGCTTGGTAAGATAAGATGTACACTTTACATCTTGAGTTTATAAGATGAGGATAAGCTGTGGTAATTTGGAATTCTAAGTTCAGTGCCTGCTGCAGAGTGATGTACAGGAAGTAGAGGGTAATGCTGCATAGAAATTAGTTTTAGGGAAGCTACGTCTTAAAGCTTCACAGTCAATGCAATTTCCTTTGGATACATGCTTGATGCTTGGCTGTTTCCACATAATTCACATCATAAAAGCATAGTCCAATCTATAGATAGTGTATACTTTTATTGTGCTCCCACCGTTTCCAATTGCCAACAAATCTCAATGCTGATAATCTAGCTTGACTATTGGAGCTTGATTTTTTTTTCTTAATTTATTTACAAGCAACAGTTTATGTACCATCATTCTTACCTAACGTTTTTGTTTATTTCATTTGATCTGATGCAGAAGATTGGAGCGTTATGTGAGAGAGTGTATATGTTCCTAATGTTGTAAAGATGCATTGTGCCTCCGAAGTAGCTTAAGTGATAGGGTGCCTGCAGGCTAGCTAGTCTGGTGCTGTAATTTCTTTTTCCTTTTATCGTGCATCCTAGCCCATGATTATTCTTTTTGTAAATTAACTAATAACCATCAATCGATGTGTGTACTGAATATGCATGAAGTTGATCGAGCTGTAAGAAGCTTGGACTTGCATGTGTTTCTTGTTGTGAAAGTTGTATCATGCACGGCTATAACCTATAAGGACTGCATGACATGTTGCTGTTAAAATTTAGCTTGATGTGCTGGCAACTGAACAATTTGAAGAGATTGCCACCAACTAGGCATATCAAGTGAGTCAACTGACTCTCTTAGAAACTCAAATTCGCTCCTGTTTGAGAACTAAATCAACATGAAAATCCACTAAAATTCCCTGGATTGCACGGCTAGCCGCAAGTGGCATTCAATCGATTAAATTGTAGGCTACTCTTGATTTTTATTTTTTTGATTGTACTACTACCCATTATAGTACAAAAAAAAAGTCGTGCAATCCGGATTGTATGTTGTGTGTTCCCAACGAAGTTACATAGAAGAGTAGAGACAAAGAAATATTGTTCTGCCGATCGAAATTGTGGTTCTTTTCAATCTGTTGTACTAATGAGTTCGATTTTGCTGTCTACTGGCCGCGTCGACGAGTTCAGTAGGATGCTAGTGTAGTGTGGTGGCGCTCTCGACATGCCAAAGGATCGTATGGTCAGCTTCCTCTGGGTAGCTACCCAAGTTGTCTTCGCCTACATGAGCACGCACGGCAAAAGCAGATTCTTTTTTATTGTTTTGAGACAAACGGCGCAAGTTGATGCGTGTCTCAAAAAAACACCGACTCATGCTTTTTATTCATAATAACTGGTACAATCTGTAATAAACAATGCCATCCGATCAGCAAGACCTCCAAAATTACACACTTATCTAAAACTTGCCAACCTCCGAATATACGGTTTCGAGCAAAGCAACTTTTTTGCTTATTTGTCAACGAGAGAGACAAGTCTAGACTACAGTTCGGCATGATGTTTTAATTGGTAGATAGTATTACATTAAAAAGTCCCTGGGGTCTGTGACGTATCCAGTCAAAGCTGAGGCAGCTGCGGTGTACGGTGATGCAAGGTAGATCTGCCCATCCTTGTGGCCCATCCTACCAGGGAAGTTCCTGTTCGTCGTGGACACGCATACCTGCAACCAGATTCATGCATGGTTGAATTCATCAGTCTCTCTTTTGCCAACATGCCTTCATACGGTTATTATGCCTTCATACAAAAAAGGATGCATCTTGGACAACACGGTATAGTACTAATGCCTCCTAAAAAGGTGCACGAACCAACTGAGCGACCATTTATTTTTGTACAGTGGTGCACGCAATAATTATTCAATAACAAACAATTACAATAGCAATGTAGCGCACATAAGAGACTAGAGTAGAAATTATACTGCAGTGCATAAGTGGAGAGCAGCAACGCAGTATCAATGTGAAAAATAAGGGAGTTAAGAGCTGTTCCTTTTCTAAGGGAGAACAAAAATCTATGTTGACACTTGACAACACCTTCATAATTTGGGTAAACATAGGGGACCATAGCAATCTCATCCTGGGTTTATTTATATTAAGCACCATCCCTATGTTACAGAAATGCACAAAATTTTGCAAAGGACTTACCATAGGCTCATTCATGCGTGCATATGTATCACGAGGGCCACCCAAACAAGCACCACAGCTGGGGCTAGCTGGTGTGTCACAACCAGCCTCCTCAAAAATCTGGGAGCAAGTTTTGCCACCAAATTCTGGTACCTTTAGGCCATATACGTCCATCCACACCTGCAGAGATTTCATTCTTTTAAGTAATCTGAACCACAAGTCTACGGGATGATTATTTCAGGATAATTTACTGCAACTATCACCTTTTGTGTTGCAGGGACAAGAAAAGTGGGCACTTTAACCTTCTTTCCCTGGATTAAGAAAAGATATTACAGTAAGGCAACATGGAATAAGATGTTACTGCAACGTGCCACAGGAAAGTATTTGAGTTTACACAAAGATGTAAGAGCACTACTGAACAGATAAAATGATTCAAGATGCTACAACAAATAGTAACGGCACAAATTCGTTTCAATCAGCTAAATGAGAGTGATGTAAACGAAACATCCGTTAGTAAGATAGATGCATTCAACCTTGCTCGCATTTCAAAACTTGATCATTCTAAGCACCAATCAAAGTCCAATCCAGTTTGATTGGTTACACGTATATGCTACATACCACAAAAGCTCCATCGGCATCTAAGATTATTAATATTCATAATTCTGCATATAATCCTCATTTCAATGAAGCTATTGTTTTCCCTCTGCGCCAATTTCAACTGTTTGTGTACGACTAAATCAAGAGCAGCTTCTGGTGCATCCAACCTATTGAACCCCTTCTACTAGACATAGACAATCCATAAAATATCCCATGCAAAGCTACTATAGTTGACGAACAGGTCTAATTAAACACAATCTATCTCACAATATGGAGAGGCAATAAACCAGAAAAGAGATAACCAAGCACAAGTACATGCCCATCAGCATCATTGCACTGTACAAGCATCATATACACAACAGATACCATCAATGTTTCATGCAACACATATATACACATAGAACAGTAATCCAGATTATATGTTTCGATAATAGGGTTTAAGCTTCTTACCGAAGCAAAGAAGACTTTTGCGGCAGCAAGGAAGTCCTCGATCTTACCACCAGTGCAAGAACCAATATATACTCGGTCAATCTTGACATCCTTGCACTCTCTTGCTAGAGCACGGTTGTCAGGTGAATGCGGCTGTAGGACCAAAAATATTATTACGTGGCTATTTATAAAAAAATAAACAAAGGTAAAGATAAAGATTACAAAGAGGACATTTACAGACCTTGGCAACTACTGGCTCCAATTTGGATACATCAAAACAATAGTCACTCACAAATCTGAAATATAAAGTTGTCAAATAGAAGATCAAGGAAATCAACAATCTCTGCAGATGTCATATCATTCAATCATAAAAAGCCTACAGGCTCAACTGCTCAAGTCTCAAAGAATACATTAGATAACAACATCAATTGTTTTCATTAATTCTGCATATAATCCTCATTTCAACAAAGCCATCGTTTTCCTTCTATACCAATTTCTTTTGTGCATGCACAGCATAATAAACTTTTTAAAACATAAGACATCAGAGAAAATGGCCAAAGTGAGCCGAGGTTGTAAGTCCAACATCCTTTAAAATTGGAATATGATGGCTGAGATAGGGAACAAGGAAAGTTTATAATCACCTTGCCTGAGCATCACTGTAGACAGGTTCGTATCCAACTGATGTCTTCCCCTGCAGTATACCAGTATGACAGACATGATGTCAGAACTATCATCATCATGACATAAATGACTAAACAATAGAAAGCTATGTTATGTGGGGCCGCCAATACTTCAGGAAGCGGAAGAAATCGGCCTCCACAACATAAGCCGCAAGGCCCATTGATTGCCAGTGTTAGGATTAAATCAGGGTTGTTAGTTCAGTTGGATTGGATAGGAGTCGATTAGTTGAGATTGCATGAGTTTGTTAGTCGGTTGAGTCCCTCTCTATATAAAGGAGAGGCGTTGATGAATAAAGGCAAGCAAGATTATACCTAAACAAAATCTACCTCCCTCTATTCTCCTAAGTTCACAGGGAGCATAAACCCAACCCCCATCTCGCCACAACAAACTACCTTTCCAAAATGCTCAAAAGCTCTCGTTATGTCAGAACTATCATCACCCAATCATTTGTATCAGCATTTTATGATTCATATGTTAGTTCCATACCTCAAGGTACTTGAATGTAGTTTCATCAGCAGGCACAACACCATTCTTCCCTCCAGCTTCAATAACCATGTTGCATAATGTCATTCTCTCTTCCATCTAGAACACGTGTGAAAATAAATAAGTTTGATATTATGTGGAGTGGTTAGTAATTAAGCAAATCTTGAGCAAGATAAACACACATTTAGACTTTCTACAGTTGATCCAATAAACTCCATTGATTTGTATGTTGCACCAGATACAGAAATCTCGCCAATGATCTGTAAACAACATACTAAGAATAAGATGTGTTGATCATGAGTAGATCCTGAGAAGAAATAAATACAGCATATTGTGTAGTCTTACTTGCAAAATCAGATCCTTTGCTAGTAAATAAGGGGGCATTTCTCCATCTAATACAAATCTGATAGTTGGTGGCACCTGAAAACGAAATTATAACACATCAAAATTGTGATCTTGATCTGTATCTAACCATTCATCTCCATTCTCCAAGGTATATGAAAAAATGATAGAATGTCCATATAGGTTAAATAGACGACGGAAAGCACGAAAATATACAAAATGGAAAGGTATATCCAGTTGCTAGATTCAATGTGGCTATTGCTCTGGTGTTTGATGGCCTGTGATGATCCATTCGAAAACAATATAGTTTACTAGTTCTTTCAATGGATTTCGTGCAGGTTTTGATCTATATTTTGTTAAAAAAAAACTGTAGGTTGCTGAAGAGTACATAATCATGCAAGGAACCAGAGCTCTTGAAAACAGTAAAGATTAATCCTCATATAAAAGGAACACAAACCTTTGTACTTCTTTATGTAAAGGCTTATTTAATATGCATGTCTGGAGTAACAGAAACACTTGCCATACCTTGAGAAGAGCCTTTCCAGTGCCCAACACAAAGCCTGCATCAGTGTTACCAATTCCAGTTGCAAACTGACCAAAGGCTCCAGCATTGCACGTATGCGAATCGGTACCAAGGAGAACCTAGACAGCAATTAGAATTGATCAATCCTGTATGGGGAAAGAAAAATAACAACATGTTTCAGTCTAGACTGTAGTGCAGTCAGTCAGAGATGAGCACCTCGCCTGGTCGGCAGTGGCCTTCTTGTGCAAGTGCAACATGGCAAACGCCTTTGTAGTCTGGATTAGCCTGCCAGTAACTTATCACATTAGTCATTAGTGAAGGAAACAATGAACATCTTTCTCTTTAGTAAATAAAACACTTAAAAATTTAATGAAAAGGCAAAGAAGCTAGGCTAGGCTATCAACTGAATGAAGCAACTGGGCAACCATATACCTTGAAATCGCTGAGGTCCTTGATATCATAAAAGTACTTGATCTTCTGCTCCATACAGAAGTCCCTGAGGATGTCGACATTGCGGTTGGCCCGCTCGTCGGAGGTGAAGATGTAGTGGTCGGGTATGATGACGACCTTCTCGCGGTCCCAGACCTTGGCGTCCTCCCCGAACTCCTTCTTGAAGATGCCGATGGTGCCGGGTCCGCAGACGTCGTGCGTCATGAGCACGTCGACGTCGACCCAGACGTTCTCCCCGGGCTCCAGGCTCGCGCGGTCCGACGCCCGCGCCAGGATCTTCTCCGTCATCGTCATCGCGGTCTTCAGCTGCGGGAATCACAAGCGGCGCGCGTCGGCCAGTCAGCAGCCAACCGAATGTGGGGGGCGCATAGTGTCAATCCAGGTTTCGGATGCGGCAGAACCGTACCGAGCCGGTGGACGCCGGGGCGCGGGGCGCGCGCGCGGGCGAGGCGACGGCGCGCACGCGGCATGGCTTGGCCCGGCGGCTCCCGCCCGCGCGGTGCTGCGTCGGAGCCGGCGCCGCCGCGGAGAGCTCCTTCTGCGACAG
The DNA here is from genome assembly GCA_032690845.1 of Eleusine coracana subsp. coracana. Lineage (NCBI taxonomy): Eukaryota > Viridiplantae > Streptophyta > Magnoliopsida > Poales > Poaceae > Eleusine > Eleusine coracana. The sequence continues at coordinate 989,782 of CM064420.1, forward strand.
GGGAAATCGAGTTAGGTGAGGTCGGTGAAGCAGAAGAGAAGGAGGAGGAAGCGGAAGAAGGGGGTGGACGGACCTTGTGGGCGAAGGCGGCGGAGGCCTTGGCGGCGGCGGAGATGGAGGCGGCCATGGCGGTCAGGTCAGGTCGATCGAGAAGGGGTTTGGTTTGGTTTGGGCCGGCCTTCCTTTACCACTATCGTCAGTCGTGTGGCCGTCGCGGGATGCCGCAGGGCAGAAGTGGGCGAGCACACGAGCCTGAGCCAGCAGGGGGACCAGAACATTGTGCGACAGAGACGTGACGGGCTTGAACGTTGCATGAAGCGCTAGATTGAAATCGGACGGTGGAGAAAGGAACACCAAAACCGAGCACGGCTTTCTTTAATGTCGGTATATGAGCTGTGAACTTGTAGTATTAAGGTTCTCGTTCTTTAAATGAACTGGATAACTGAACTGGTTATTACAAACTTCACTGAAACGGTCGGTTTTGATTGGGTTCTCTCCTCGCTCGGGTTTCCCTTGCCAAAAAGAAACAGAGCGTCACGGATTTTCATCGGCTGTGCATGTGCGATACTGTAGCCACGAACAAGTCACCTCTTCCAAGAGCCATTTTCCAACATCGCCTCCTTGGACAGCATTTGCACACTTGGCCCCTACGTTTGCTGGTTTGCCAGCATGTACATTGCGCCTCACGTGCTCGTCGTATCTGCTGGTTGGAATTTTTTCCAATTTGTTTTCGCTACGGCAGCTACTGCTGATAACTTTATTTCAATAATAAAAAAACAAACATTTTAGTTCATCTTAGTACTACTTATTAAGAGATCATATGTTTTGAAAAAAAAAAAAGAATCTGCTAAGAGAGAGATCATGCTGTCCATAGCTTCCCAAAGGAACAGGCGCACATTCTCTAATTCAGGTACCATGGATCAACTGCTTAGCCGGTAACTATTAGTAATTTTTTAGCCCATAAGTATTCAATCAGCACCTCAAAAATTATAGTAGTTTTACGGTACATTTTACTACCAGTAATTTATTAGTAGTAATTGTTAGGGTAGTAATGTAATTAGCATGATTAATTAAATATTTACAGTGAATGCCATTGGGGTTGTAGCTGTAATTTTTATCACATCAGCGCTATGAGTGGACCTGTCTATGCCATCTCGCTGCCTTGCTCCCTCCCGACGCCGCCGCATTAACCTTCGGCAGCCGATGAGCTAATCCATCGCGGATCAGTCGTCTCTAATCCACGTCCTCACAAGCCACCATCCCTGAACCCCTCTGCCGTCAATCCGGCACCCCTCTCAAACCGGCCCCCCTGCCTCCCACCGGACTAACAAGGGATCAGTCATCAGCAAAGCTCGACAAAGATAAGGAACGCAGTCTGCAGGTCGGGCTTTTGTTGGTCACAAGTGCGATTGGTTGTCACAGCTACTGTTGTGTCGTGCTGGTCTACCAGGCGAAGGATAGTTTATCACGATTTGCATAATTTTCTAACTGATTGTGTTAGAACAGTGTAGCGTGCTGCAAAATTGCCTCACTACGTTCGTTTTTGTTTTGGGGTCAATTGGCTCGCTATCTACAGAATGCTGAATATATCATATTTTAGCATTGCAGAATATATATCTGTTAATAAGGTCAGTTCATGCCACCTCAATTCTTACCCGGCAAGTTTAAATAAACTGATACATTGAATCAGAAGTAATATGAAAGGACAAACTGACAACACTGACATAATAAGTTCGTTATCACTTGCTACTAGTACTGCCAATGTTCATGGATTCTGTACTTGGAACGAGTCATTCATTGACGATGTGCATTGTCTAATTCTTCGCTCTATTGAATATTCATGTATTGGTAATATTAATGGCCAGCTCCAAATAATATATATCTTAAAATGAGCTCATGAGTCATGACCAACTAAACTCCCAGTTCATTATGCCAAAGCAGTCAAGACTGTTTAGTTTACAGCACCCACCAGAACACATGAGCCAAACTGCTCAGTTGGCTATCGCACCACGCTTTACAACAAACTTACAGGAGATGCACACCTAACTCACGCGCCCAGTACTTGACCATCCCAGGATTCTGTCGGTTCCCAACATCACTTATCACTGCAGCCGTAAGGTAGTCTCCATATGTTTCATCATCATATTGTTGAATATCTCGAGGTTCTTCACCGGACACAGCTGGATAGTCCAGTTTGTGTGCATGACCATGGTCTGCTTCCATAACACACCTATATCCCTCTATGATCCGTTCTGAAAACAGAAATTGTTCCTTAATTTCCATACCCTCAAGCTACAGTTGTCCCTTAATTTCTTCGAAGCAACCGATTTCTGTATGACTGAAAATCTGCAATTAATGAATAGCTATGCTTCAACTGCAGCATCAAATCATGAAGAACACTCCACTGATGTCAAGGTGATCCCAAAACGCTTGTATTACCTGGTATTGACAAAGTCTTGCAATTAATGAATAGTAATTATGATCATCTGAAATTACTAGCAAGTGCATGTCCCAAAAATCAGTAGACCAAAATATTATTATAAATACACTAATGACCATATACATCACAATCAGTATATATAACTAAGGACAGTAGACAGGACAAAGGATAACAAACGCTTTATACAGGTATGCTGATACTCTATTGCCGATTGTGTCATCTCAGCTCCCTATTGCTACAAAATTCATGAGATTAAATAGGTGCTACACTATTTGGTGAAGCAGGGTAGTCTCAACATTAAGGAACAAAAATGTTATAGATGTTCTTTATTTGTTCGGATGGTGTTCTTCACGTACCTAAATCTATGCAATTAACTAGCCGTGTACCTTTTGATGACGCAGTATTGCAGTCAATTCAGTATAGGTAATCCGTTCTAGAACGCATTTGACTTCACGAGAGAACGTCTTCCGCGTCCGCTGCCTCCGCCGATTAGTGTAGCTGCCGCGGCCTCCGCTGCCTCCTCCGCATCCGCCGCCCCGACGCGGCAGCGATGCGGAAAGGAGGCGGCCATGGGCGGGCCGTGCAGGGAGAGGAGGGTAGTTGGGGCAGCTACCTGCGGGCGGAAGGCGACAGCAGTAAGCGGTGGCTGCGATGCAAGGACGACGGCGGCGAGATGCAGGAGAGCGGGCGCGCAGGCCATGCGGGAAGGACGGCATCGCCTCCCAGGATGAACCCTAACACCGCCGCCACCGCGAGTAATAGTGGTCCGGAAATGGTACATGAAATGGAACGAAGAAAGCAATTCTTTCAAAATATTAAACATAAATTCATGCAAATTAATAAAGTAATTACAACTGTGCCAAATTGTTTTCTTCCAGAATTGCCCCAGTAAAATTATTACTATTTGAATTACTAGTTGTAAATATTCTAGTTAAATAACTAATCTATACCGTTAGATTATTTTTACCTCATAATTACTACCAGTAATTACTGATAGTAAAATATACTATAAAACTGCTCGCCTAGCAAAATGAGAAACGCTTGGTTATCATCAACTTTCAGTGTCATTTCAATTATTTTTTTCCATCTTAAAAGAACAAGCAACTCCCAACAAACAAGTAGGCAATGGAGGAAAATTCTGATAGATGGAACTAATACATAAATCTAACCATGCCCATTGCACAACTGTAGAGAGAAGCACGCGTTCTATCGATGGGTTCAGAGCAACTGCCAAAATGGTTAGTCCCAACTTTCTAATGGCTCTTTGCCGAAGTAGGTAAAAGGAACATGCAATGCAATGCGCAACATCTCCAAGAGCTGGCGTGTATAACGACGGTACAAACTGCAACCAGGTGTGATGAGGATGATAAAAGCTAAGACAAACAGATCCTTGTCAATTTCAGTACGTATTCAAGACCAGCCGGGAGTACTCACAATTGGTAACATGTTTACATCATGGATAATTTATCTACAGAAGTGGCTTCAACAAGCCCAAAATATTAGCTGACTTACTGAAGTAGAAACTCAGAGATTCTATACCTCTAGCCTGTCCATATTATAGAACCCTAGTTCTTCTATATGGATATCGGACCTTCAGAAAATAGAGAAAAGTTCTGGAATGCATCCATGCTGTTTGTGAGCAAATCTGTTCACCCTAAACTGTTAGTTCCACTCAAGAGTCTAGAGCAAGATGATCCAATCTCTGGGTCGCCACTGGACTCATGCTGAAAATGAAAATGTCACTACAAATAAGATTCACATCAGCAATTGGAAAATAGTAGAAAATTAGCATATTAAACATATCAATTTATGTCAGGCATCCTAACCGGTACAATTGAGTCTGGCTTTACATTATGATTGTTGATTGATTCTGGTGTCTGAGTGTTTAATTCTTCTTCCCCACCCTTAATAGAGCATTGCTACAAAAAGAAATACGGATACACAACACCAAAATGTTTTAAGAAGAAAACATTACTAGAGCAAGCAAGGGTACCTGATCATCGTCTGTGCCCGTTTCTGGAATTACACCAAGAACAGAAGAGGTAGCAGTACCACTACTGTTGCCATGAGCCAAATTTGATGTCTTTTTGTTAGATTCTGGAAGGAAAAGGCATGACAAGTTTCTTATGCCTCCCAAAGGGATGGATTTGACAATCTTGATTGGTTATTTCCTTGCTGGCGAGCAATCAGAGAAGCAATAGCAACATCAAATGAATCACATGTAACAGGGATCTGCTGGAGACTCGAGTTATTTTGTGAAGGCAATTGTTTGGTATCTTGAAAAGGTGCAGCTTCAGATAAAAGTAACAGCGAAACCTACTCAGATTTACTTTTAGGTAACTTACTGTCCTGCCATCGACACTGCCGATCCGTGCTATTGACACTGCCGGTCCTTTCTGATAAAGTTGTTTAAGTTTAATTTCGTAGATTTTTTATATTTCCAGCCAACTTTCAAGATCCTCGGCCCTAGTACGACCCATAGCATCGGGCTAAGCGGCCCGACATGAAAATAAACAGGTCATATCGTGTTTGGATCGGATTAAAAAAATATATATTTCATCTAATATGACCCGTTTTAGACAGAACTAACACAAAGGACCTAAGGATATGAACTCTCACTTTATAGGACTTTATTATACACTCAAATACTCTCTAATTTTAGAAACTCTAAAACTCATTTTGTACGTGTGTGTGTGTTGTGAAATTCAGAAGCTTGTATCGTGTATTAACAGCATAACGTTTATCTAAGAAAAAGAAACAAATGAAATATCTGAGGTGGTATACTTCGATTAAGTTTCTCAAAATTTTAAGCTATTTTTATTCAAATTTTTTTTGATAGGATAAGGATGCGATGCGTGCTTATGTAAACTAATGGACAAAACAGGAACACGTCATATGGTTATAAAAGAAAAGAAAAAAACTTCGGTTGTGTTCGAACCCCCAACCGATATCATCGACCTCCTCTCAAAACAATGAAATACTACTATTACCACGTCACACTGACTAAGTTGTATATTGTATAAATTACAGTTGCTAGATCTCCATGATCTGTATTTTGTTAAAATATTGTCTGCGACAAGATTAATCTTGTTCTTTTCTCACGTATCATATCGTATCGGTTGAATCTTTTTCTGCGCTGAAAAATAACTCAGTCAAATTAGGCCTCTATAACCAAACCTTTTTTTATTGATACGCTGATGCGTCTAATATGGCTGCGAGAAATTGGACCCTGGTGCATGTGAGCACCTTTGGAAATTACAATATATTTTTAAGTGTTTCCACACTCTTCTCGACGAGCCACAGCACATAATAAACATATGTGCATTTTGAAGTTGGAAATTTTTAAATAAGCAGCAGTATAACATGATAACAAGAAGGTCAATTTGCTGTGGGACATTGTTTTTTCTTTACGGCTTTTGCTGGTTTACACTCTATTTTCTCTATTTAGCCAGGACACATTACAAAATTGCGCTCTTTGTTAAAACACTATGCAACCATTAGAATAATATAAATTAAGATTTCAGTGAGATAAACATTTAAAAATGACATCAATGCCTCTGGTTGAAAACGACCATATTTGGTTGTGAACTGAGATATATTCTCACCGACGTGAAAAATTCTGGACGAGGCACCACACGTTGACTTAGGTTTGACTAATTTTGCACTGGTCAAAATCATTTTCCATGGACTAGTTAGTGGGCAGCTTTGGTTGGGAAAAGGGGCAGATGAACCGAGAACTGTACAGTTCAGCTAACTGCTCTATCCTTTATTTTACCAAAAGATTTCAACTTTTCCGTGGGAACCAAACAATTGAATTTCGTATACTGATTTAAATATGTTAATCAATTAGGATATTCTAATCCTATGCCACTTGCGCTAAAGCTGTTTGGCATGTACTGACCTTTCTTGTGCAAAGTTGTTTTGTATATTTATTTGAAGGTGTTATCATCGATCCGAGCTTAAGATAATGAAATATCATCATATCCAACTGCCTCAATGATATATGTTGCAGACATAATCAACAAAATAACTTCGTTGGGTCAACAATATGTCGATATTGGATAGGGAGCGAAATAATTTTTTAACTATATTAATTATTATATAGTCATGCAAAGGAATGGTTTGGTATGAAAAACATCTTGCATCTATCGACACCTTTTTCTTTATTTATTTCATTATCAAGAGGGGCAAGATTTGAGCTGAGACGTTATAAGAATTTATGATAAGCTGGACTGCTAATTAGTGTTACCATTCTTGATCACCACGAACTACATGAGCCTGTAGCTACAGTAAATAAGTTACCTAATATTATCGTTGTTATTTCTGCTGCAGAGGTCCATTTAATAGCTACCAAGTCAGATAAGAAGTAGGTCGATCGTGGGCAGAGGCTCTTTTCAAACAAATGAATTATGCATAAAAGAATTGTATAGTTTTAGTATAGAAAAAGTCATACTTTTGCTTTCCACATATATGCTCTTTACATTCAGTTGTTAATGTTTCAGTCGCTGTGTAGTCTATATATAAAATATAGCGTTCAAAAGAAATATGAATATAAAAGCCCATTTTGCAAAAACGCACCTTGATCTATGCCATTTTAACCATCTGTTTCAACTTTGATGAAGAGGACCAAAACTTAGGACGGTAGGTTCGTGAATCGTGATCCATATATCTGTTATGACCAATAATGTTGAAGAATGGGTGGCATAAGGACAATTTCGACTCTAGGGCTTAAAGCTTCTTGATGCATGGAAATGAAGTTTGCACAAAGTTTTGAATATGACCTCACGTAGATAATAAGAGCTGGTTAATTGGTACTTGGAGTCGTTTGTTCTTTGCTATGTTTAGCAGCACCCATGCATGCGAGGAAGCAAAGGGAAAGAAAACAAGACTCTTGCCTTGTGCAAAACTATGCATGTGAAAGCGGGAAGGATTCAAACACCACCAAGTCCTTTCCCCCCTCCGATTCACTGAATCAGCAAGGGCCTACCCACAAAAACACAGCAAAAACATAAACTAATTCCCCGTCACACCGCATATTTCGAAATTAGCACCACCTAGGGATTAAACAAATCTCCCTCTAGTCGATACAAAACAAGAAAAAATATAAATAACAAACCCCACCATTAATTTTATCCTTAAAAAATTCCCCACTAATTTAACCCCATCACCAAACCGAACAAACTTAATTTTTTTTAAAAAAAATCCGTCCATTTGCAAAATATTTTTAAATAATTTCTGTCCTTGTTTAAATTAAAACCAATCCATTGCTTTTCATTTCCGCTCTGGATTTCCCATCTCCTTCGTTGCCTCTCTCTCCCCTGTCTCTTGCGCCCTTGATTTTCCTCGCCGGAACACGGCCGGCAAGACTCGCCGGAGAAGTGAACCTGTTGCCTCTCTGCTGTTGGCTTTCAGAGTTTCTGCTCCAAGTTTTTTTGGGTTCTGAATTCAGGTCTGCAAGTTGGAAGTTTCGTGATCACGCGAGCTTCTGATTCAGCAGCCTCTGAATGGTCACGGCCAGACCAGGCGCGAGGTACTAGCGTTTAGCCCAGGGCCCATGACGGAAGCAACGGAGGCGTCGCCAGCTGCGGCTGAGCAGCCGGCGCCGGAGGAGACAACGACGCCGGCGAGCCCTCAGCCTGAGCCGGCAGCTCCAACTGCCGCGGTGGTCCCAGCGACAACAACGCCTATGGTGGCGCCGGCGGCAACAACGCCTGCGGTGGCGCCGGCAGGAGCTGTGAGGGGAGAGGGGAAGAGGAAAAGGGGGAGGCCGAGGAAGTACGGGCCGGACGGCAGCCTGCTGCGGCCACTGAAGGCGACGCCGATCTCGGCGTCGGTTCCCGACGACGCGGGCGGGGGTCGATACACGCCGGCGGCGGCCGTGGGGGCCGTCATGAAGCGGGGAAGGGGGCGGCCAGTAGGGTTCGTCAGCCGCGCGCCGCACGTGGCGTTGCCGGTGACGGCCGCCGCGCCAACCCCGGCGGTGGTCGTGTCAGCGCCGGCGGCGCAGACGCAGCTCGGTCCACTAGGTATGTATGTTCTCACTCGTTCATCCTCAAGAAGCCTCAGATGGACTCCTTAATTCGAGAAGAAATTTTGCCTTGATTTCGTGTAAATTCGATCTGAGATTGGGATTTGGGACGAAACTCAAAAGGTACATGTTTTTTTAATCTAAAAAAGAAACTCTTGTCTAGACTCTAGCGAAAGAGAGAGAGAGTCCATTCTGATGTCCTGGCCTCCTGGGTTGGTGAACTGAAAGTCTGAAAGAGACATGCAACTAGTTTCAGCCTTTCAGGTAGTTCTGCTTGGATGCAGATATCCCTTGGGGCTGGGCAAACATGCTCTGAAGAATTTCATGTGGTGCTCTGTTTCGTGGCTTGGAAGCGTTTTCTGGCTGTTCAGGCTTTCGGCCTTCATCAGAAGGTCTGTTATAGGTGTTGCAAAATAGCAAACGCAATTGGAGCCTCTGAGAGCAGACATGATGGATTTTTTCTTTGTCTTAAAAGGATGAGATGGACTGAGTTGGATGTCTGCTTAGTTACTTGTGGTTGGACAGTTTATTATGGCTGATAGTGATATTTAGTCATTAGGTGGCTCTTGGAAGCATAGTCTTTAGGAGAAAAATATAGGTGAAATTGATTGGGTACAAGGGTGTGGGTTGCATGTGGTATCTAGATAATGCGGTGTGATAGCCCATATCTTGTCTACAAAAATAGATGTTGGGACAACAGTACAGCATTAGCACCCAGCTTGTTGTCGGTACAGCAACAGTAACAACTTATTCTCTGAATTTCAGTAGAGTTCTTGCCCATACCTCTTCGAAAGAACACAATACCTAACCGTTTGGCATAGTCATTCGTTCCTCATTAATATGGAAACATGAAAAAAGAATACTAGTTTCGATGTCCTAATTGCAAATGATTTTTTGCTTCTGTGATGCGGCTTCTAGTTGTAAATGAATAGTACAAGTTTTTACATGCTGCATCACGAAGTAGCACTGATTATAAACCGCCACGCATGACAGAAAACTTATTAGACTATTTGTTTCTCCTGCAAATCATATCTCTGTCATGCTGAAACCTCGTAATCATTCCATTGATGGCAGGTGAATTGGTAGCTTGTGCATCTGGTGCAAACTTCACTCCTCATATCATTAGTGTTTCTGCTGGAGAGGTATGATGCCATATGTTCTATCTGGTAAACAGAACTTTCTACTTATAATAGCTTGATTCATATATTGTAGGTGCATTTTAGAAACTGATATTGATACCCATTGATCCTGAAATACCATTACGTACAATTCAGTAATTAATTTGGTTTTAATATTTTGCAGGATGTCAACATGAAGGTCATATCTTTCTCCCAACAAGGTCCAGGAGCAATATGCATCCTGTCCGCCAATGGTGTGATTTCAAATGTTACGCTGCGTCAGCCTGACTCTTTAGGTGGTACAGTGACATATGAGGTCTGTTGATTTTCACTTCAGAATCAATATTTCTGTTTATTTTTTTATTCAACATTATGTTGATATATCAATTTCTTGTGCATCTGTTCCTTGAAAAGGAGTTCATATGCAATTAGTTTACTTTGGTGGAAGTCGAGGTAACTGTTGTTCAATTCAAATGGCAAAAAAATCGTCCAAACTAAATCATATTAACTAATATATTGTTATGGTCACATTGGGAGTAAGAAAAGTATTTTTGGTCGTATGATTGATAGGTAGGTATCATATACAATTTTTTGTAGTCAAGATGTATATTTCACTGTATTACCAATTATAATCAATATGATCTTTATATGTGAGAGGGATTAATTGGACTATTACGCATGACCTGCATCACTGCTTAAGTAAGGCCATGTCCAAAATGTAGTTTTCCCTTTGCCTATCTGATATTTCGGACATCTGTGGCAATTTATTCAAAAGTAAAATAATAGGCTTGATAGGAGCAATTCTGATTACTGAAGAATTTTTTAAGGTTACGACACAAATTATATTCTACAGAGTGGAATGCCAAGCTGCATGTCACTGATTCTGATGGCATTTCAGTGGAAGCGCAATGTGTATCTTTCAGTAGAAGCACTGTTGTGACTTTGAGAGCATGTGCAAAACTAAAATTTCAAAGTAGAACAAATGTAGCTTTACTAATCATGTAGTTTGACTTAATTGAGTACTTACTGCTTAGGACCTTTCCATGTACCAAAAATCCAAAACTATTTCTTTCATTATCTCTGCCATGAAAGGTACTAATGCAGGGTAAACTTGGTGGAAACTAATAGCAGTCCACCATGAAGAAGTTACATAGAAATTATGGTTAGCGTATGGTATTGGGAAAAAAAGGTGCTCAGTTGGCCCATTGTTTGATAGTGCTAGAATAGTACAATATGATATACTACAGATAGTGGTGACTTGTTGGGGCTCTCATGTGACCTTTCTATCTGATTAAATTTTCTATGCATGAGATTTGGACAAGTTGTGAACCCTCGATCTCTGAGACAAGCATTTTTATATTCTGTACTGATTAACTACACAGAAATTCTTGTGAGTGCTTCATTGCCGGCCATGTGTTTCCTGCCGTTTTCAGTGCTCATGTTTCAGTCATTTGACTGTGGATACTGAAGCACTGCTTGCACAGTTTTGTAGCATATCAAAGAATCGATTTCTAACAAGGCCTATCTGATGTCATGTTAATGACAGGGTCGATTTGAGCTGCTTTCCTTGTCTGGATCTTTCACTCCGACTGACAGCGGCAGTACCAGAAGCCGTTCTGGTGGGATGAGCGTCTCCTTAGCAGCAGCTGACGGCCGCGTCATCGGAGGCGGAGTAGCTGGCCTCCTTGTGGCTGCTAGTCCTGTCCAGGTGAATAAATCCACTGAACTACACGAACCAATATTATGTTTAATTAACTAGATAGAAAGAGCACTCTAGTCCATGATGACTCATCACCATTAGCAGTTCATGTTTATCATTTGTTAATTGCAACCTGATGTACCGTACGTGTTTGCCATTGTGCCAGGTTGTGGTGGGAAGCTTCCTGCCGAGCTACCAGGTGGACCAGAACGCGAAGACGAAGCCGGTAATAGAGATCACGACGACCGCCGTGACGCACCAGCCACCGCCGGTGACCGTCGGCTTCACTATTTCCAGCGGCGACATGGAGGATTCCTACAACGGCGGCCAGCCACGGTCCGCGAATGCAGCCAAGGGGAACTCCGCCGTGTCGGCGTTCCGTGTCGAGAACTGGGCGCCGCCGCCTGCTGATCAGGCGAGGAAGACGCCGCCGCCGCCGCCTGCGCCGGAGGCCAAAGTCCCCGTCCCCGGAGGGTGAGAAATCACGGCGCCTGCAATGTAATGCGCAGGGAATTCGGTGGCCATGTTGTTAGTAGAAATACGCGCTCCATTTTCTAGCCCTGGTGGATTGTTGGTTAATTTACGTGTCCTTGTTGTCAGGCAGGAACTGTCGTTGTAGCCTAATTAGGCAAAGTTGTGCGCGTATAGTGTGCAGTGCAGGGAGGCCGTAGAGCAGCATGCAGTTGGTATCTCACCTTGGGCACTTGTGTTGACAATTTTCTTTTTTCTTTTTTTTTTCAAAGTTCATGTGATGCTTATACGAATTTTAAATTGATGTAGTTCTTCCTTGTCGCCAATCATATACTATGTTCTACTGCAATTTGAAGTATATAGCTATTAGCAGTGCATACTTGTGTGTGAGCTTTGGTTGCGTGCAACAAGCCGGCTGTGCCCTGTCCTGTAGTTGTATCAATCATTTTTCTGTCGTCCCATCTACAGTTTTCACCTTCTTGGATAATCGTTATTTTCTTCAGATTTTCCAGCACGAGCTGCCTGCATATTATAGGTTAGGCAACACCGCCGGCATTATTGGCTATAGCTTCCAGTCCCGCAGCCGGAAAGCTGAATTGGAGCAAGTCGGCAGCAGCCGCAGCTGAGTAGAGACAGAACAGATAAGCACAAGCTGAATTATGGTCAACTCAGCAACACAAAACGCATACGGATGAATTCCCTATGAAACCTTATTATTATCTGCAGTAAGAAAGAAAGACACGGTAGAATGCATATAGCCTCGTTCAACTGCTAATCTGTTGAGATCGATCCGATTGACGATGGATGGCACTCGGAGAAGTTCCCAGCAGGACACGCGATGACAAACCAACCGACTGTAGGAAATAATTAAAAGCCTCCGATTCTGAACGTTCAATTGCTACGTAAATCCACTCAGAAGACAGACAGATTGCAAGTAGCTTTCGATGGAAGGAGATAACTGAATTAACCAAGCTGACTTAGCTCCATCAGCTTGTGGTAAAAACAGCAGAAATTCCAGTACTAGGATGCAGCGAGGACAACAAGACAGAAAGAACCAATCTTCCATTCAACCAGACAGCGATCTTGCCTGCTATTCATATGCCAGTCTCGGCATGTACCTCAATGTATATTGTACAGACGCAGTTTCGTGAAATTTTCTGGTGCAGAGACAAACTGGCAATATGCATGACCATCATCAGTACATGCGTGCCTGCTGATGTTGACGTGTTAAGAAAGCACAACGATGGGCAACGCTCCATAGAAACAGCCTGAAAAAGGACCGGTCGAGGATCTTCAGCTTTAGATGGATGAAAATTCCTGGACCATCAGAGACGAGAACGAGAGCATCTGGGCTCGGATTGGATAGTTCTATTTTCTTCAGGTTTTCCTGCCGCGCGAGCGAGTTTCGTGGATTGTATCACGACTTTTTTGATAGTTAGGTGGTCGGAGTGTAGGAAAACCTGAATTAGTCATGCTACTAGTACTAGGCAAAAAATTAAAAGTACTAGCATAGAGGACATTATATAACATAGAGTTGCATGCTGATAACTGTTTCTGCCGGGTTCACCAGGCTATGTGCTGATTACGTACCACGTTATTACCATCACAATGTGCAGTAAAGCTACTAGGCAAAAGTCACTTCAAAAAAAAAAAAGCTACAAGCTAGGCAAAAGTAAAATATACTGCGAGGCTAGGTAATCAAGCACTCAAGCAGAGGATCAAAAGTGTCGGCAACTTAGGGCTCGCAGTCCGTTATGTGGATCAGCCGGTTGCACATCACGCACATATAAAAGTGGCTGCGTTGAGAAGATATCTTGACTAACTAGTGACGAATGAATCAGCAGGCTAGCCGACGGCCGGGCCGGTAAATTCCTTTACCACTTCCTGGCAGGTGCACAGAGAGAGAGAGAGATTCCCAGTGATGGCCAGCATAAAGAAAAATTCCTTATCTCGATAGAAGATGATGTTCCCAGAAGTTCCCTCGGGATTGCACCTGCGTGGGTGCCTGCTGGAAGAGCACTGTCCCTTGATTGAGAGGGCAATGATTTTTTTTATTAACTAGTAAAGTGTTAAATAAAATACTTTTTATAATTTACATAATATAATTATTAGATATATATAATATTATTAATATTTTTTATATGAAAGATTATATTTATATTATTGTTGGTATTTCTTAGTATACTATTTTATATGTCAAAAATAATAATTTTATTAAATTCTAAAAATTTTATTCGGAAGGAAAAATCAATTTACGGAGTTCAAAAATAGCACTGCATTGTAATATAATTTTAAAATTGAAGACTTACTCTAATGGAAAAAGTTAAAATATAAAAATTGTAGATCTCGTTGAGGTCTTTTTGAAACATATATGGTCATATTATTTGGACTACGAAGATAGAAGATATGAAACTCGCACAAAGATCTGCGTAGAGGAGTCCGAATCAGAACAAATATTTTTGCATCGCATATTTGAAAACCAAAACTGCGGGATCTAGACTTCCATTGAATACCAAAGTTATAGAATTTTTAGAGAGTTACGAGATAGAGTGCGAGATTGCCTTATTTGAGCTCCAACGTGGGAGTTATGATTTTTGAAATTCGATACATGATATAGAAGTTACGAAACTGATTTAGATTCAATCTCTAACTTTGTGAACATGAAGTGGATGAGCATATCTCAATTAATAGATTATAGAGATAGAGATTGTACCGTGTAATAGAGTCGCAAAAAAAGAAGAAAAAAGAAAAAAAACTGTACTGTGTTATATCTGATATGCCGCAACTGCCTTTCGTATACGACTGGATGCTGGATTATAGTAATTAAGAATCAAATAAGCCGATCGTGGAGCTTCATCACCTAGTGGAAAATGACAAGAAATTTTGAGCCCCGCGAGCATGAAGAAGCTCAATACTAGTAGTAGTCTCTTTCGGACTAGCATTGTCTCGACCTCTCTATCGTCTCCGAAAAAATTCCACTCCGAGAAAGCAGGGCACATATCGCGCAATTCTGCAAAAGTTTCCTCTCTGCTCGCGCTTGGCTTGGATACGCCGACGCAAGTTCCTGGGAACCTGTATACGGGTTGTCAGCGCGTACGTTCTAAGCCTCAGCAGCCTCCCAATACGCGTATGCGTGCCCGTGCATTCGTGCTAATACGCAATGCAGCCTGATTCGGACGTATCCACAAAGTAGCCGCATTATTTTGTTTTTTTTTTTCTGAAGAAAAATCCATATGGCCTGGTTGTTCAGGCATATGGACGTATCCACAAAGTCTCTCAGTTCTGATTATAATTAATACGTACGGGATAAACAGATCATGCATCAAGCAACCTTTTTCTGCATATACTCGGCTGTTCAGGCAATGACTTTCGTTCGGTGCTGAAGATTAATTAACAAGTCGGTGACACTGAGCTCCATCATCAACTCGTAGTAGCGAAAGAGAAAAGTTCTAGAGTAGAGGCTAGAGCAGCACCCTTGCAACAAAAAAAAAAAAAAGGTACGTTAATACCTTGTCCGTCGTCGTGCCTCTGTTCTGTAAGTTGACGTTTCTTGTAGAAGCCAGCATCGGTCAATCCTTTCCTTCCTCTGTTACTTTTTCAATAGATACTGTTTCATTCATTTGGTAAATTGTACGGCAAACTTCGAAAGGAGCAACAAGACAAGAGAGACCGGTCGTGGACTCGTCGTCGGTCGCTCGCTCGTGGCCAAAAAGCGGGGTAGATATACCTGGGCAGGGCCCACTGACTAGTGGGGCCTCTTTCTGAAAGAGGAAAGCGCGAGGCACCACTCGCGAAAGTTCCCGGGCCCGCATGTGCCCCACGTACGGGGCGCGACCTGCCGCGAAACTTCCTCCGGCTCCGCTCCGCCGGGCCCCAGCGGAAGAACGTGGGGCCTGTTAGTATCGCCACGTGGGCGCTCCGCATTGGTCGCCGACTGGGCAGTTCGCGTCATCGTCTCATCAGGCCACGGGACCTGGCCAAGCAAGCACCGTGTAGGTCTTTTTCTTAGCGAGAAAGAAAGAAATGCGTCACGGGCTACCTCAAACAATCCCTTTCCTTTAAAATAAAAATAAAAATCCTTTTTATTCTAGAATGAAACAAACAAACGCAGCGGATAATGGTGCGTGGCAAATCTCCTCACATTTTTGTCGCAAAAAACGATTTGGATTTTTGTTCAGAAAGGAAGGCAAGGAGAGAGGGTTTGTCACATTGGGCCGCATGTAGTAGTAGTCGTCGTCGTCTCGGCGCAAAAAATGTGACGCCACCACCGGTAGCCGAAAACTGCGTGCAACGGCCAACTGGAAGGAGGTGGGAGAAAGTTGTGGTGCAGTCGCGAGCGCGTGCGGGACACACATCACAAACACACGCGAGGGTTCGCGAAAACTACTCGACCACTACCGCGCCGTTTCCTTCCTTTTCCTTTTCCTTTTCCTTCCCCACACACGAACCAAACCAACCGACCGACCGACCGACCCGGCTCGTCCCTGACCCACCGCACCGCACCGCACCACGCCACCCTATATATATCCACACCCCGGGCATTTTCTAAGCCACGAAAAAATCTCCCGACCCGGCATTCGAAATCGTGTCACGAGCGAGGGCTCTTCTCTTCTGCGTGCGAGGCGAGCGAGGCCCCTTCTTCGGTTCGGTTCCATCCATCTGCGAGGAGACAGAAGGAGAGAGATGGACGCGTTCTACTCGGGCTCGTCGCCGGCGTACGGCCCGGCGGCAGGCGGCGGCTGGGGCTACGACTCCCTCAAGAACTTCCGCCAGATCTCACCCGCCGTCCAGACCCACCTCAAGCTCGTAAGTACCCCCTCCCTCTCCCTCCCTTCCTCTCCAATGTTTCCTCCTCGCGGCGCGGCGCGTTCTTAGGGTTTTGCGATGGGGGTCCAGATTACTACTGGAATGTGGCTGCAGATTCGGGCGGTTTCGTGCCCCCGTATTCGTACGGTTTATTGGGGGTTCTCTGAAGAAATTTTGGGGACATTTCATTCTGAATTTCTTCTGGTTGGTTGTCCGTTGGTCAAGGGTGGTTTGCCCCCGCGGTTATTGACGGGCCAGCGAAATGGTTTGGACGAGTCTGCTCCAACGGCTCCAACTGTTCAGACTAATCAATTAGTAATATAATTGGTTGGGTCTAATTATGTTTAGAGCAGGACAGTTGCAGCGTTTTCTGCTAAGAAATTGTTGGTTGGAACGTCGTCCCCGCAAATCAATTTTACTGTCGCCTGATTATGCTAAAAAATTGTTGGTTGGAGAATGTCCTTTAGCGGTGTGCGATTTATTCCTCGTGGAATTTAGTTGCTGGGAATCTGGAATGCGTGCTGAGTCCTCGCGCGAAGAGATCAACCGCGAATGCCAGTGCCCAAATAGTTTTGGGGATGTGATTTTATCTCGGCCTGTTGCTTCCATTCGTTGCCTTTTGATTTGTTTATCTGCGCCTTGCATGCTTAGTGCCTTCGTCTGATCGTGACACTCTGTGTTGCCATAATCATTTAATTAGCCATACCATGGCCGGCAACTGTTGCTGGCGAACTGAAATCTCAGAGTTCTGACCCATGCTTTATGCAGGTTTACCTCACCCTATGCGTGGCGCTAGCCTCATCGGCGCTGGGCGCGTACCTGCACGTCGTATGGAACATCGGTGGGATGCTGACCATGCTCGGGTGCGTGGGAAGCATCGCCTGGCTGTTCTCGGTGCCTGTCTATGAGGAGGTTCGTCTCTGCTTCTTCAGTTGACCTTGACAACTTGATTGCTCATGCTGTAGAAATTCACCAGAAATTTGACAACCAAAAAGGCCAATCGTTTTGTGCGCTGACTTGTTGCTGATGCTTTGTTGCCCTGCTTTGTGTGTGTGCAGAGGAAGAGGTATGGACTGTTGATGTCTGCTGCCCTCCTGGAAGGGGCGTCTGTTGGACCTCTGATCAAGCTCGCTGTAGACTTTGACCCAAGGTAACAACGAACTTACCTGGTGGTTATTTTGGAGATGGTCTCGTGCTGTGTTTTACTTCTGATACATGTCACACTTTTTGTTTCGTCATGCATGGGCGGGTTAGAAGTTGATGGACGTAGTTGTAGTAGTAATAAATGATAAAAAATAGTAAGGTGATGGTGATGGTTGGGATATTGTCAATTACTATTTGAATGTGACATCTGGGTGCCGATTGGTTTGGCCCAGGTCCAAATGGGAAAACTATGCATAGGAACTGGTTATTGCATCTTGCACGATGTTATCACTAGAGCATATTTCTCGGGCGTGCTAATGCCTATCTAAAGTTGACACTTCCTTTCTAGTTTCTATGCTTTGTCCATGCTTACACTTCAACTTCACTAAAGTAATCAACAGGATACTCTGCGTATGGAAAAAGAAAATCTGATTCTTAGTTGATGGAGACTTGCATGGAATGGTATTCAGAGATGAAATTTTTAACACTGGATGTAGAGATGAAATTTAACACTGGATGTTATTCAGAAGATACTGATTGATCCTGACCATTTTGGAAAACATTATGATTGCATAAAGCAGATTCTGTTGTTGATAATATTGTTGGCATCATGGACATGTCTTCCCAAAATGAACTGGTGGATTGATGACCCAGTTGGGCCTGGGCCTTCCAGTAGAGCTTTTGGTGTCTACTCTGACCTTCAAAGTAGTTAATATTTTGCAGTTACGTAGGGTTGAAATTTAAATACAAATAGTTATGCTATATTCTGGGATGACTCTTTAAACTGATGTAGCTTTTCCAACCTTGAATTGTCAGTAATTGTGTACTTGTATTCTTCTGTTCACTGATGTAGCTTTTCTGTTGCTTTTGTGTTGCCAGCATTCTTGTGACAGCATTTGTTGGAACTCCCATTGCGTTCGCATGCTTCTCATGTGCTGCTGTCGTCGCCAAGCGCAGGGAGTACCTCTACCTTGGTGGTCTGCTCTCTTCTGGCCTCTCCATCCTGCTCTGGCTGCAGTTCGCTGCGTCCATCTTTGGCCACTCCACTGGCAGCTTCATGTTTGAGGTGAGATTCGTGGTTACGCTGATTTGATCCATCCCCCCGGAGTTTGTTAACTGAACAATTGCTCACTTGTGACGTGTCTTGCAGGTTTACTTTGGCCTGTTGATCTTCCTGGGGTACATTGTGTATGACACGCAGGAGATCATCGAGAGGGCTCACCGAGGTGACATGGACTACATCAAGCACGCTCTCACCCTCTTCACCGACTTTGTGGCCGTCCTTGTCCGCATCCTCGTCATCATGGTGAGTTTTGAGCTACCTCAGGTTCAGTGAAGTTGCTGCAGTTTGTGATTTCTTTTTGCTGACGACCTGTTTCTCTGTTATTGTTGCATGCAGCTCAAGAACGCATCTGACAAGGAGGAGAAGAAGAGGAAGAAGAGGTCCTAGACGTTTCTTTCTTGTGCACATAGTAGATGCCACTACATGCTATTACGGCTGCTACGTAGAGAAGAGAAGCTGCTTCAACTTTTGGGGTGTGCTGGTGCAAATCAAGTGTTATTTTCTTTCTTTAGTTCTTTGTGAATCTGGGGAAGTTTGCTGAAGCTCTGCACATACGCTACAGTTCCTTGTGAATCTGGCTGGGAAAAGTTTGCTGATGCGTACAATTTGGGATGTGAACCTGTAACTGAAATTTGCAATCAAGTGACGTTTAACATCGCACAAAATTAGATTCGTGCTTATGTCTTGTGATGTGCATGCAGTGAATTCCTTCTTTCGTCCTTATTTGCACCGAATCTAATTTGCACCGAATCGAATGCATCGTGCTGTCCTGCCCTGCCCTGCCCTGCCCTGCCCTAAAGTACTTGCTCCTGAACAAGCTCCGGACTGGGTGGGATCCACCACCCCCAGGTGTCTACAAACTGAGTATTGATGGCGCTTTTCTTGCTGAAGTTGGCAGGGGTGGATGGGGATATGTAGCACGTGACCAGAATGGAGTGTTCTTGGATGGAGGGGCAGGAAGTATCAATCAGGTAGCATCTGCGTTGCAGGCTGAACCGAGCAGCAGCACTGAGCATGTTGCAAGTGATTGTGGAAACTGATGCCGCTGTTCTAGGAAGAGCTATCTCCTCAACAGAATGGGAGTTGAGCCCGGAAGGAGGTCTTTTCATGACAATCAGGAGCTTTATATCTGATAATTTCTCTTCTTGTAAGATCTTTGTCTGTCCCCGGGTGTGTAACAAAGTGGCATATTGTTTTGCTGCCCATGGTGTTCGTGCTTTGCCGCTGGGCGAGTGTGTGTTCTGGTGCATGGCACCTAGCTTTGTAACCCAACTGATCTCCGGCGATTTGCCTGGAGCTGGTACTGAATGAAAAAGCTACCTGCTTGTGTCGAAAAAAAAAAGAGCGTCGCCTCTCTCGTACACGATCGGTGGGTGACCAGACCAGGGTTCGGGAGAAACAAATTGAACGGACCCTGGTTGCGGCGATGAGGGGTTCCACGGCTGCTCTCATGGCGACGGCGGCGGCGGCTGCGCTGCTGATGCTGCTGGTGTCGCTGGCGGTGACCGACACGTGGACCATATCTTCTTCTTACGAGCAGGAGCAGGAGCAGGAGACCCTCCGGAAGATGTTCGTGGAGTGGAAGGCCAAGTACGGGGTGACCTACAAAGGCGTCGGCGAGGAGGAGTGCCGGTACGCGTTGTTCAAGAACACCCACCGCCGCGTCGTGCGGGCCAACGCCGCTGGGGTAACTTCCGGCATCAACGGCCTCAGCGGCCTCGCCAGCGAGGAGATCTTCCTTGGTTTCGGGGTCCAGATTGGGAAAGAATCGTACGAGGAGGAGACCCGCCGGATGTTCGTGGGGTGGAAGGCAAAGTACGGTAAGACCTACAGGGACGTCGGCGAGGAGGATTGCCGGTACAAGCTGTTCAAGGGCAACCGCCGCGTCGTCGTCAAGCTCAACGCCGCCGCCGGGGAGACGGCATACGGCCTCAACCAATTCGGCGACCTCACCGACGAGGAGGTCCGCTCAAGCTGCTATTATTGGCATGGAGGGGTCTTCCGGAGCAACTCAAAGATGGAGGGAAAACTGAGCGCCAGATGCCAGGCCGTCACTGCCGACCAGCCCAACACCGTCGATGAGAGGCTGATTAAGTCGCAGGTAATCATCTTGCTGTTTTTGGTTTGCTATTATCATTGTTTCTGTATTTGCTATTATCATTCTTTCTTTACATGTGGTTGATTGCACACATACCATTTGCATCAAATGGGGAATTAGTTTTGAGTGCATATTTCAATGGTTTTGTAATCCCTTCGTATGTACAAAGAACCATATATCATGGAAACTCTACTATAGTGCCTTGGTGGCTAGACAAGGGACCATCAATTTTTATCTTCATAGATAGATAAACAGATAAAGAGAGACATAATTAATTTATTATTATATTGGTAGAATTTCTTAGCTGATTATACAATATTCTAGAGCTAACCTCAAGTATACAACAACAACTAAGCCTTTATTAATCCCACACAAGCAAGTCGGGGTAGGTTAGAGATGAAATCCCGAAGAACCCAAGCACAAGAGTAAAAGAAACAAACACAAGGGGAAAAAAAAAGGCAAAGAAGAAGAGAGGTGGGAAGCTAACCTCAAGTATGTGAAAAATTTTATTAATCTCTGGATATGATTAACCTAGCAGTTCATTTTTATTATTACTACTAGTATGTGGTAACTGGGATACCTTCAATTCCTACATGGTTTTACCTGAACTTGTTGTGTGACTTGGGTCACTTCCTTATATAATTGTGTGATTCTATCACTGAATGGAGTACGGTATGGAAAAGAATCATGGGGGGTTTTGTTTTAGTGTCAATGAGTGTATTAGAAAACATATTCTTTGAGTACATTTCTGACATTAACTATAGTAGATTCTTTGATTATGTTCATCAAAACAATGGATGCATCTCAGCATTTGGGCCGATATAAGTTTGGCTCTGTAGTGGGGAAATTGTTATAATGTGGTAATGGTTGATAAGCTGGTGGCGTTTCTCTGTAACGGGCGATCTCACCATCTGCTGTACTTTCCATCAGTTGTCATTTGACATGATGCTGGATAGCCTTTTGGTCTTAGAAACATCTTAAATCTGAATCTGAATGTGGATGTTTCACAATCCTATCCGTAGCAGTGTATATTCTGCATTGTCATCACTAGCATATATATTCTCATTCGTTACTTTTTACTTGTTTTATATAGGTTTGCCGGTGCATTGCCATGGAACTGAAACAAAGTAAAAAGTTTGGAAGTAGTGCTGTTCCTAGGGATGAAACACATATGTAGATCTGAGCGTCATTTCTGTTTGTTGCCGGAGAATTTAGAATAAAAATGTCGCTTATGTAATATGATAGATTTGAGATAAAAATGTATTCATTTCCATCCTATGATAAAGATATGTGTTTTCAGCTATTTGCTAGAGTATGTCAAACTGATGTCGACAAAATTTCTTTATCATGAGGACAGGGCACATAACTCACATGTTACGATTGATACAGATATTGTGACCAACAATCCTACTCTTCATCTGCATGAGATATTGTTACCTCGTCATCATGGTGAGTTTTGAGCTACGTACCTCAGGTTCAGTGAAGTTGCTGCAGTTTTAGATTTCTTTTTGTTGACAACCTGTTTCTCTGTTCTTGTTGCAGCTCAAGAACGCTTCTGACAAGGAGGAGAAGAAGAGGTCCTAGACGTTTATAGTAGATGCCACTACATGCTTATTACGGCTGCTATGTAGAAAAGAGAAGCTGCTGCTTTAACCCGGGGTGCTCTGGTGCAAATTAAGTGTTATTTTCTTTCGTCAGTTCTTTGAATCTGGTGATGTTTGCTGAAGCTCTGCATATACGCTACAGTTCCTTTTGAGTCTGGGGAAAGTTTGGAATGTGAACCTGTAACTGAAATTTGCAGTCCAGTGTCGTTTAACGTTGCACAAAATCAGATTCGTGCCTGATCTGTTAGTGTCTTGTGATGTGCAGTGAATTCTTTCCTCATTACTCTGGAGTATAATTTGCACTGAATCAAATGCGTCGTGCTGTCCTTGTGTGTCAAAGGACGATCGGTGGGTGGGCAGGGTTCGACCGGGAGAAACAAATTGAACGGACGTCGCGTTGATGATTCGTCTGGTTTTGTCAAATACAGAATTGTGTGAAAAAAAAATAAATACAGAATTGGTGCGAAGTGGCGCGTACGAAATGGACTCGCGCGCTTGCATATCACGGGCATGGGGCACGTTGATGTGGACAGAATGCCAGCCAGTTGGCTATTCCTGGCGGCGCGCACACGCATTTTCTCCCGGTCCTGGTTGGCGGTTTTATCCATAATACGTGTGCGCGGGAGGCCACGAAAGACTGGCCACCGTGGTGTCACGCTGGGCTGAACCTCTGATATCAGCTCACTACTTATATTGATCACTGCTTAACCAAGTTGGACGCGGGAGAAAGCTTGCCTGCTGCTAATTACTGTAAAGAGCCCAAGACATGTCGGTGCGTGAATCCCAAGAACACCCTGCTGCTTTCGAACTCTCTTTCGGGCCGGCCGCTTTCCTTTCCGTGTGCGAGGCATGGTCGGACATCACGTTTGCAGCATGATGTTTGTTGACGTAAATAAAGGCTGATCCGATCGCGCCGCGCCACCAAAACCTACTACTACAAGTACTAGTATTGTTTTCCTTCACCAAACCAAAAGCTCACTCACACCTGGGAATTACGCCTCCGCGGGCACGGAAACGGGTCACGGAGACTGGGAAGCGGAAACTCTCTTGCTGCCAGCGCGGCACCAACCTCCTGAATCCCCTTTTATTTCCCGGCTTCTGTATGCCACGGGGGAGACTCGCCTCACCACCACCGCTCCGCTCTAGCCCCGATGGAGCCGCGGAAGGGCGTGCCTCGGGTGGTCGCCGTCCTCGCGGGTCTGCTGGAGCGCGCGGCGGAGCGCGGCGACGGCGAGGCCGGGGCGTCCTCGGCGTTCCGGGGGCGGACGAGGCCCGGGATCGCCGTGCGCCGGTACGCGGAGCGGATATACCGGTACGCCGGGTGCAGCCCCGCGTGCTTCGTGGCCGCCTACGTCTACCTCGACCGCCTCGCCCGGCGCCGCGACCGCGAGGAGGAGGCGGAGGAGGAGGAGGCCGGCGCGGCGGTGGTCGGCGTCGACTCGTACAGCGTGCACCGGCTGCTCATCACCAGCGTCATGGTCGCCGCCAAGTTCATGGACGACATGTGAGTGCCCCCCACCCGCTTCCTACCTTAGCTTTACTCTCCTCTCCAGAGAAAAAACCGTAATAACCCGACCAATTAATCTTCACACTGTCCTCCCATTGAACTGTTCTTAATTCAATTGAGCTGCTTGCATTTTCCATCGGTTGATAATCTTTCTGCTAATTCGAGATAAAATTAAGTACTAGGCTAGTAGAACTACGTAATTGGAAGAGATAATCTATCTGTCGAATTCTGAGAAAAAAAAAAGCAGTACATCGAGGCAGGGAAATAAGTACTCTAGTTAACATGAACTACGCACATGCCAGAGTTGACTACCAACCTACCCCTCATCAGTGGCCTTATTATTGTTTCGGATAATCATTTTCCCGCTCGTAAATTGACACTGCTCTGTTCGCAACAAAGACGTTGATGTTAGCGAGAAGTAGAAATAAAGCAAGATCCGCGGCCTGTGTCGGTGGAGACCATCCATCCACACAAAAAGAGAACAACAACAAGACCTGTCGGTGTAGACCGTTCGTAGAATAGCTTACCTTGTCCTTGTGTGGGAAAAATGCAAAACCGTAGTCTAGTTCTGTGATAGGCCTCACCTTGTGTGCCGGGAAAGGCAAGTCAACAATGTGTGCAAGTAGTAACACTCTGCTCGCACCAATGCAAGCTATGGAGTCTGACACGGCCTGCCTGCCTTTACTCATGTGGCATTAGTATCCATTGCGTGCGTGGATTCCACAAATCATCTCGGATGGCAACCACGCTGGATCACACAACCATCAGACATTCCCCTGCTTTGGTTCTCATCATCAGTAAGAGCTGCCTGCTCCGTCGGCCCCAAGTATTTTTTGTGTTCAGATTAGGTGAACCGGCTCTCAATTTGGTGTTCCAAGTACCCAAGTACATTACTGAATTCCAACCTTGTTTGATACTTCTACATAACGGCCTTGAGTCACATGCAATTGTATGGTACTACCTGCTGCCGCCGATAAACGTAACGCTGCATATTTCTCTGCTACTAGTAGTATTATGAACAAGGGGCAGGTGTAGGTAGTAGGTGCATATATATATGGTCTGTTGCGACGTCCAGATCGTCGCTAGGCTGTTGCCCTCCCGCTTCTGAACACGATTGCTCACCTAACTGAAACCAGAGGATAAGCAAGTTCGGCCAGTTAATTTAATTAAATCCTTTTGTTTCAGTGGCATATAATCTCTGGTTAGTGGTTACTTAAAAATAACGATTTAATAATTTCGATGTCTTGCTTGCAGCCACTACAACAACGCCTACTTCGCGCGCGTGGGCGGCGTGGAGGTGGCGGAGATGAACGGCCTGGAGCTGGAGCTCCTCTTCGCCCTGCGCTTCCGCCTCAACGTCACGCCCGACACCTTCGCCCGCTACTGCGCCGCGCTCGAGGGCGAGATGATGCTCGCGCCCGCCGCCGGCGTCGGGGACCTCGTGCCGCTGCTCACTTCGCCGCCGGAGAAGGAGCACCGCGACCACCAGGACGCCGCCTTCACTGCGCCGCCGCAAAGGGCGATCGTTGTCGAGATCGTCCAATGACGACGCCTGCGGGCCGTGGAGGTGGCATTTGCTTAATTTAGCACAAGGGCTTTTCGTTCTTTTGTTCTTTTTTTTTTTTAATTGAGGGGGCAGCGGCGTGGCTTCCTCGCTCCTCTGGTCTCTGGTGAGAGTGCCCCAGGAAGGGCCTTTTAGTTTGCTCACGATTACCTTGATCACGTTCATGTTTTGTGTCCTCGTGTGTATATATAATTGCAGTTTGCAAGCGGTTGCGTGTACATGTGGAGCAGTAGGGATACTTGTTCATTTGTTCTATCTTGGAGTTGACTAGTTGAGCGAGAAATGTCACTCACTGGGGCTAGCTGTTTACCGCCGTTTGGTTAAGAGTCCACAATGCCGCATCACAACTTTCACGCCACAACTACTACAGCCAACACGCTTTACTGCCATACTTCAGGCGCGGCAGCGTCCTTGGCACTCCCATGGTCTGGGTCGGCCATGGCTTATTCCTAGCCAGGCCAGAATTAGGCCAAGCAACCAAACATACCCATATTCTGGATTTTTCAGTTTTCATCCATACATCATAAAGTCAAATCATTCGCTGCTTGTACAAATCATTTGCCGGCTAGTAGTATTACCGTCACAAAATGATAGAAACACCCTTTGATGACCAAACAAATGGGCCACTAATGGTTGACTACTGTCACGATGCACGACTCCACCCATGTCACGGTCCACGACCCGTCCCCACTAGTCAGCCATTCACGGTTCCTTTCCCTTTCAACCTGTACTGTACTTGTTTCAAAAAAAAAAAACTGTACTGTACTGTACTGTACCCAGCCAGAAGAAACCTGAAACCCAACGCGATTGAGATTGATTGCTCCCCACTCGCTTCGCTCCGCCGCGTCCCCCAAAACCCTCGGCCATGCCGCCGCAGGGGGCTCCAGACGCCGAGCTCGAGGTGGTGGAGGAGGAAGAGGACCCGGAGGAGGTGGAGCCGTGGGTCCCGTCCGACCCGGGTTCGGAGCCGTGGACCCCGTCCGACCCGGAGCCGGAGCTGGAGCCGGAGCCGGACCAGTCGGCGGCGCTCGAGCCGCCCCTCACATCGGAGCCGGAGCAGCAACCGCCGCCGCCGCCGCAGAAGGCGGCGGAAACCTTGCCTTCTGAGAGGAGAGGGGAGGAGGCGGCGCGGCATTGGCCGGGGTGGCCGGGCGCGAGCGTGTTCCGCCTCGTGGTGCCGGCGGAAAAGGTCGGCCGCCTCATCGGGCGCCGGGGCGAGACCATCAAGCGCCTCTGCGACGACACCCGCGCTCGCGTCCGCGTCCTCGACGCCGCGCACGGCGCCGCCCACCGGATCGTAAGAACCCTTCGCTCGCTCCTCTGCGAAATTTACTTCAGCTCTGCACCTCTGCTTTGGTGATGATAAGTGCGGTTGTGATCAGTTCGAAGCTAATAACACGTGGCTCGTTGCATGATTCATTTGAGGTTGTTGAGTACGTCAGGAAGAGGAATGAATACCTTAGAGTCTTTGACACGGTCTCGCTTGCTGCTTAGTGCAACGACGAGCTCTTAATCACAAGTCAGATTTTCTTTTCTTTTTTTTATCGAAAATAATAATTGAAACTCAAATAGTGAGTCGAATTACACATTGTTAATTGTAAATTAGACCCATGGTATACTGCTGGAGCAAAAAAAAAAATTTAGAGGAGGCTCGAAATTGTGCTGGAGCAATTCTGGCACGGTACCTGTCCCTGACACCTTAATTCAGAAGTCGAGGATTTAGATAATTCTGTTGTTTCTTGTTCATACGAGTTGCTGGTGTTTGCCTTTTAGCATCAAAAACTGGTACCAAGTTCTCTAACCGGCAACAAGTAGAAGTAGGTGCCTACCTCGGTAGTCTCACATATGTTCAATCAATCAATCCACATGGCCACATCAGGTGATCTCATAGGGTAACATACCATTCTGTACTGTTCAGAACTCCGTCTCGGTTAGGTGGTACAAAGAGTAAAATACAATAGTGGTCCTTAAACTTGTCTCGAAGTGCCATCTATGTCCTCAAATTCTGAAAATGCGTATCTAGGTTTAAAATATGTCATCTAGGTCCAAAGTACCCAAAATACCCCTATGATTTTCATGTCATACTCCTTTTAGTTATGACTTGCCATTTAAATATCTATGATTGTGCTATGGTGTGGGCAAATATCAAGTTGTTTATCATGAATTATAATGATGATATTGATTTAGGAAGACAAAATGTATGAAAAATCATGTTTGTTTCTCAACCATGTTAGCACATGAGGGGTACTTTCGGAACTTTGGGTCCAGATGACAGACTTTAGCAAGTTTAGGGATCCAGATACACATTTTGAGAGAACCTGGATGACACTCCAAGACAAGTTTAAGGACCGTTGGTGCACTTTACTCCGGTACAAAATATGCCAGCAGCAGTTTGATCTATTTGTGTGCATGTTCTAGGTTTCTTTACCACAATCGATGCTCATAAATCATTCCTGCACATGTTGAATTTTGTCTCCCGTATGCCATTTTACTGTTTCAAACTAATATTCACAAATTACATGTTGTTCCAATTTAGTTGCACTACGAATCGACACTTCAATATAACAGAACTCTGGCTCATTCGATCTGCTTAATTCCTTTTCCATTCTAGTTGTTTCTTGCAGACATTGGACCAAAGGTCTGAGTAATGTCGTTTAGGGAAGTTAAAATGATTTGACCAATTACTAAATGCATAAGCATGATACAATTTGCAGGAGAACTAGTATCACATGTATATGTGCTACGGTATAGATGCATATAAGCAATTGGAAGAAGCACACAAGTGAACAACCATCTAACCATATCAAGTGATTTCAGTTTTATGCAGTACTAATATCCTTTTAATTGTGTGCTTGCCTATCTTTAGGTTTTGGTATCTGCAACAGAGGAAATCGAAGCAGAGATGTCACCAGCAATGAGTGCTGCAATTAAGATCTTCAAGCATATAAACGACATCGAAGGGATTGATTCCAATGGAACCTTATCCGCTGCTGCACCGAAAGTTTGTTCTGCTAGATTATTAGTTCCTTTTGAGCAAGCTGCCCACGTTATTGGCAAACAGGGATTCAAAATTAAATTGATCGAAGATAGTACTGGTGCTACCATAAGGATTGTGGATGAAGGTAAGTAGTTATGTATTTTCGTGAAAAGTGTTTGAATATATATCACCTGAATTGTCCTTGGAAAAAATAGCAGCAAACTTCTCCCATATATAATATAGCACTAGCCCTATACACCTGAATGACTTCTATTTCCTAATTGTTAAATTGGAAGTTGAAAGGGGTTCTTACTTCTCTCATAGTTAATTTTCTTACAAACGTGAAATTTCATTGGTTAAGACTAATAAGATGTTGTATGTATCGGGATACAGTTACTCTGTCTTCAAATTCTTACCACTAGGGCAAGAACTCTAGTTTCAACAACAATTTCAAGACAGAGGAAGTAAGTCTTATTGTAAAAATGAAGTGTGTACCCATGCTCCTGAACATTGTTTTACTTTCAATTTCATTGAGGTTTTCTGATAATATAGATGTCAGGATGTAACATTTCCCACTGCATCTATTCTTCATACGGAAGGGGAGACTTCTAGTGTGGCATTATTTTATTAATATACAAAGCTAGCAGAAATTATGAACAACAAGTATTGCATCTATTTTATAGATGAGCTATTGGGTTGTGAGAGAGTGAATGAACGAATTGTGGATATACATGGTGCTTCCCTCAGGGTTCACAACGCCCTGAAATCAGTACTTGGACTTCTCCGGAAGTTCCTAGTTGACCATGGTGTACTTCATCTGTTTGAGAGAAAGGTGATCTTTGTTTTAGTTCATTACTGACTGCTTTTGTGTGCTAAATATTATAGCACCTTGTAATGCAGTTTGTTTTGTGGTCTTCTTTTGCAGGCCCAAGCAGTAACTCAGCCCCAAGACACTTGTAACGAGAATCAGGTAATCGATGATTATCCTTTTCCAGTGAACAAAGATTTTTTGTTATCTGATGAGCAAAGTCATCATAACACAAAAGGGAATAGACTGTTGTATGGACGCAATCCATCTTTTTCTGATTCTTGCTCGAGCCATGCGACTGATTCCATAATAACACAGGTCTCATGTTCCCTCTTGTTACATGGTGTTGTCTTACTTCTGTGATTTCTCCAAGTTCTAAATATTGTATCTGCTTTCTAACATGCCAATCACGTTTCTGCAGACCATGCTCTTACATAACATTTTTGGCTTTCAGGTTACACAGACAATGCAGATCCCACTGCCATGTGCTGAAGAGATAATTGGCATGAGGGGACAAAACATTGAATTTATTCGTTCTGTTAGTGGAGCTGTCGTGATTCTTGAAGAATGTAGACAGTCCCCAAGTGAGGTTCTAGTTATGATCAAAGGCAGTCCTTCACAAGCTCAAACGGCACATCAACTTGTACAGGTTATCTCTTATATACATGCTGCTTTGGTATTTAGGTGCTCAATTAAACTTGGTTGCTATATGAATATTGTGTGAATCCAAACACTTAGCTCATAGAGCATGTTGCCACCCCCACAGATATTTGTGTAACACACTTAATGAAACCGGAAAACATATCATGCTAAAACAATGCGACCCTTGATGTAGCATGGTACAGTACCCTTGATTTGCATATATAATCATAAATGCATCATGTATTTGAGATTTGGGTGCTACAAGTGTGAACGTATCATGGGCAGATGAATCTTTCAGTCATTAGCCATTGCATATGTCTGAAAGACTTGCAATGAATCTTTGGGCGCTACAAGTGTGCTAAGCGCTGTGCTAACTGTAACTGTTACAGGAAATTCTGTCAGAATATAGAGAGCCACCACCATTGAGCAGGAACCGTGGTGTTGACGCCTGCCCAATATTACTGGACTCCCCACACGACACTTGTGCTGGCCGGGACATCCAACCGCCATTTCGCGAAGACCATCAGCCCAGAAACCACTGTGGACATTCTACTCGATTTAGTTTCAGAGGCTACTTACTATAGCAAAGCGAACCAGCCATTCATATGAGCGCCTGTCACCTTCATCGGTCATCAGACTTTTGTACGGGTGAAGGTTGGATATATGAAATATACCGCCACGGTTGAGCTGATGATGCTGGATGAGAGGGCGCTCACCTGACTAATTTGTATATATGTTCAGTCCTTCACTGTAGCTTGTTCAACTTTCAGCGCTATTGTTCCTGACCGCTATGGAGATATATTTGGTTTAAATAGGTTTGCAAATGTTTGTAGAAGCTACCTGTAAATCTGAATACTGGCATTTTTACTACTTGTCTACATCGAAAGTTTGATGCATGATCTCCTAATAGAAATTGGTTGTGTGATCTTGTGATCCCTCTATATATCTTTAGTTAGCCGTTCTACGGCCCGTCGTCCTTCTCCGCCACGTTGGCCTGCTCATGTTGCCCGTGGTCCTAGCACTTGGGGGACATGTAGTCCTGCTCCCAGTTGCCCTCTTACTATAGTTGTGGCACTTGTCATCGACGTGCGATCTTGATTTGCCCTTCTTCTCTGGCTTCCCCTTCTCTGTGCCTGTTGTCTTTGCTAGAGCTTGATGCGCGGCATTTCTTCTTGCAGCACGTCGTCTCCTCGGTGAGGCCGACACTGCCTTTTGGTCCTTGACCGTCTTCAGCCACCCAGTGACGTCCTCCAACGTGAGACGTGAGCTCGCAGGGGTCGAGCAAAGTCTCAATTGACATGTCAATCCGCTTGAACTTGGCCGGCACAACACACAACATCTTCTCAATCGCCTATTGCTCATTGATCTCCACCCCAAGTGTTGAGAGTTCTGTCACTAGTGGCTCGACGGCAACATGAACTCCTCCATTGATTCGTCGTTGTGAAACAAGATGTTCTCTTAATCCACCTTCCTTGCTGCACCTCCCCCTTCCTTGCTCGATCCGACCCAATCTGTAGGGATTTGAGCTTGTCCAATGCGAGCATGGCCTTCTCCTTTATCGCCAAGGTGGATATGAGCTTGTGAAGCTTGGGGTGCTTCCACCTTTTTTATCAATGTTCTTGACTTTAATTTAAGATCTTCAATAGCTTTTACAAGAGTCTTGTTTTCTTCCACCAATGAGTCACACCTTTCTTGGAGTCACTTGTGTAGGTGATTGCTTCACTTGACTCATTGATCTTGACAAGGTTTTTGTGCAACATCTTGTTCTTTTCTTTTTCTTGCTCAAGTTGCTTTATAAGCTCAAGATTCTTCACTCTTTCTTCATCAAGCAACTCTTCCTTGTCTTTCAATAATATTCTCTTGATTTTCAATCTCATCACTAAGTTTACCTAGCATTTTTATCAAATCATCCACGAAGGGGATCAAGTCCTCCTCATCATCACTAATGTAGGTAGTATCAAAGTCGGACTTAATTGATACCTTGTTTTCTTTAGCCATGAAGCATCTTGAGGCATCATCTTCATCATCGGTATCATTGTTGAAGAGAGACTTCTTGGCCGGTGGTAGGCCATAGGCAAGGTTAGCAATGCCTCCCTCATCACCTTCTTCACCACCGGTGTGATACCTTGAATTTTGGCCAACTAAAAATACACCTTACAAATCATTTTCTTTATTTTAGGAAAAATCATTTTGAAAATAAGAAGGGAAAGTCATACCAAATTTAGACATAGAATGAATATTTTTCCGAAAATCTAAAAACTGGAACATGACAAAGCGTTTGCTTGTCCCCTTTCTTTTCTTTGAGTTTTATTTGAATCTTTGTTTGGAATTGATTGTTTGATTTGGATTTGAATTGAAACTAGAAATTAGAGAAAACATTTCTTTCTCCTGGGGCACCTCCTTTTCTTTTCTCTCCTTCCTCGCACTCACCCCGCTCTCTCTCACCCGCACGCCCGCGCAGTCTAGTCCCCGACCCACTTCCCCACTCGGCCACCCAGCCCAATCCCACGCTCGCCTCCCCCGTTTCCCCCTTCCTCCCGACACCGTTGTTGTGCCCTTGCTCGACACCGTCACCGACAACGCCGACGCCCCGCCTTCACTCCTACCTGCCCGATGACGTGCACAGCCCCGCCAACACGCCACATCGCTCCCCGCCACCCTGACGCCGCCCGTTGCGATGCTGCCAGGGACGAGCCCCATCTCGCCCTAAAACATGTTGCGCGACGAAGACAACGCCGACGAGACCCCTCCATGCCACCGGCCGTCACGGCACCATTCACATTGACACAACGACCTATCACCTCACCCTGCACCGCCGTTGTTGCTGGCCCCCTTCCGACGTGACCCCTCACCGTAGCCGTCGCGACGCCATTAACGCCGCGCAACGCTCGACCACGTAGCCCTGCTCCCGCACGATGTGACCTCTCACTGCCCCTTCGTCTAGCTCTTGAACACTCACACAACGAGCCATCGTATCACTGCCCTGCTCACCTTAACTCACACTGCCACGCCACCTAAGCGTCGGCGACGTGACCCAACCCTGCTCCCACGCAATTTGACCCCTCCTCCGCCTATAAATAGGGAGGCTCACGCTGCAAACACCTCACTGTCGCTCGCAGCCATCTCAGGGAAGTGCTCAGCTACTCCCGCCCTCTCTCTCTCTTTCCGCCCTCGCCACACCGAGTCAGCCCCTCAGCCGAGAGCCTACCCTAGCCCTTCCCCTGCATTGCGATCACCCTAGTTGGACGTGGAGCTTTCCTCGCACCCGCCTGAACCTAACCCTGTCGAATTTAGGTCACTAGAGAACCCAGCAGCGAGCGTCGGAGTTGCCATCCATGGCGCCGCCGTCTCCCACAGCTCCGGCCACCGCTCGCCGCCACCACCCTCGCTCGTCACCGTCCATCAACCCACCGACGGTCGAGATTAGAAACCAACTTACCCCTTCGGTTATTTCGATCCACACTGCCCATTCATGAATCGACGACCCACAACCCCTCTGGTGCATAGACCACCCCGTGCACCCGGTCCACCATCCCGTGAACCTATCCCACCAACTATCCAGTACAAAAAATAATTCCTAAAATCCTATGAAATACCATAACCCTATAGTTTTGCACTTAGCCTCCTGAGCTTTAGTTTAATTTTGTTTTAGCCCAAAATTTTTACAGAAAAAACCCCAACTTTTATGTAATTATATTTTAGCCCCTACCATTTTACAACCAAGCCCCTAATATTTTCTATAATTATAGAAAGGTCCTCAAGACATTCTAAAAATTTCATAAAGACCCCTAGACCTTCTAAAAGCTCTAGTTTTCGAACCGTATCTCCAATTCGGGTGATTCTTGCACCATTGGAATTGTTGTCTCGAACCATAGCCCCCGAAGCCCTTCACCTAGCTCCATTCCATCTGGTTTTCTCATCATTTGAGTTCTTGTCTTTTGTTATTTGTTTCTATATTATTTTACTTTACGATAGCTTATGCGTAGCTTGCATTTTGCAGATGAAGAGAACCCGGAGCAGGAGCCCGAGGACCCGGACTAAGAGAAGGACTTCGAGGACGCGTTAGGAGGCAAGCTCTATCTATTCCTTGATCATGATTGATCCTATTAGCTAACCCGATCTTTTGAAGACGCTCATATGAATAGACTGCGGATGCCGTGCGGATGTTCATAAGAATGATTACCTGCACGTGCACACGTATATGTTTGTTTTAAAACGATTTTGGAAAATCAGTGTTAGCTTCAAATTCCCATTTGAAAAATTTTCTCACTGTCAATTTTAATTATAAACCGGGTCCAAAACGAGAAAACCCGGTGTACCAAGAATCCAGACCCGTTAAGCTCGGTTCGAGCTTCGAGGGAACGATGGTTCCGTTAAGCCGATTCGATGACAACCGGGACTACGACTACCCGGTGTGTTGCTCTCCTCTACCCCAGCGGCCGTGGAAAGCATTTCCCACGACGGAACGGAGGCGGTGCTGCGACTGTGAGACTCGAACGGGGGAGGCGCTGCGGCAGTCTCCTCTCCAGCGTTCATTCCCTCCGGTGACCGCCTCGTCGCCGGTAATCGCGTCGCCCTCCTCTTCATCCCCTTCTGCTCCCTCGCGTGCTAGGGTTGTTTGATTCCTGGGGTTCTCGTCGTCCTTGGGCGTGAAGGGTGGGTGCTCCAGCTGCGGCGAGAGCTGGTTGCGCCGCCGGGTTGGGCCGACCTAGTTCGATTCGGTTCCGATGTCTGGTGCTACTCGGCGCCGGCGGATTACTTTGGTAGTGGAATCGGTCCTGTGTTGTGGTGGTTCGGAGGCTCAGCCTGTTCGTTGCTGATAAACCTCGAGGTGCAGTGAGGACACCGAATTCCTTTTCGTGGAGAATACGCTGGAGATGAGAAGCGGAATAGTTTTGAGGGATTTCGTTTGGGCCATTAGTTTCAGTCTGGGGTTGATTGAACAAATTTGTTGGAGTGGGCCAATTACGTTTGGGCCATTAGGTTCAGTCCGGAGTTGATTGATCGATTTTGTTGGAATGGGCCAATTTCGTTTCTCCACATTCTATGAACTCGTGTCTGTATCATCCGCATCTGCAATGTTTCAGGCTTTGAGATGTGAACCGCTGAGGTTTTAGGGAGGTCTACTAGTAATTGGTCTGTTTCCACATTTGTGCCTGACAGTTCCAGTTTGAGCGTTCCTGTAAGATTGGTATCCATGGATTGAGTGGGAGAAACTGGGTAGGATTGATTGCCGTTTATAAAACTGTTGTCTGA
The DNA here is from genome assembly GCA_032690845.1 of Eleusine coracana subsp. coracana. NCBI lineage: Eukaryota > Viridiplantae > Streptophyta > Magnoliopsida > Poales > Poaceae > Eleusine > Eleusine coracana. The sequence goes on from CM064420.1 coordinate 1,025,006, forward strand.
CTGCTGTTATAAATTCGACCATCAAGTCCGTTGTGCTGTCCACCTGTCCTGTGTATATTAATTAATGATTTCATGATGATAATTAGATCGAAAATGCACCGTTCTGTTCCTTTGTTTCCTATATATAGACTCATGTTACCATGATGTGCTGTTTGTTGACACTATTTGGAGGTCAGCTTGTGGAGTTCCTCCCTATGCCATGCCCGTTAAACAGTTTACGAATTGGACTTGGAGATCTTTCTGCTTTCAGTAGCTAATCCTTTTTTTTATATATCAAAGCGTACATAAACAGACATGTTCCAAGTAGTTTACTTATGTGGTTTTAGCAAGACATAGGGGATTGGCTTCACAGATCATAATGATATCACTAGTTCCCTACACTTTGTTAAGTTTCTCTATATCTCTAGAAAGTAGAAACATGTTCTGCTCGCAGTTGTTTTCAGTTGAAATGTATTTACTTATTTCCATTTTCAATGTGCAAGAGCTAGTGATATAATTAACACTTTGTTTCCCCTTTACTTTTCATGACATTATTATAATGTAATGCAATTTTATTTGGTTCTTCGATTGAAACAAAGTGTGCACATGTTAATATTTTCTGCATTTTTGTGTGATTGCAGCTGTCATTCAGAAACAAGTGAACAGGAAAGATGGTACTTTGTTCTGAACCTCCTCGCCACATAAAGCTCCCGGAGAGTAGGGACACAGAACTGACAGATGATGATAACCATGATTCCTCAAAGTTCGAGAAAAGGACAAGGATGCATCATATTGAGCGGCATAGATCTTGTGTAATGACCTTATCTGACATTGAGCACAATGATGTGCCATCTAAAAGTCCAGTAGGAGGATCTCAGTGTTCTCCTCATCATGAAGAAACTCCTACAGACACTAATGCATCACACAGACATGCAATTGCAGATGCTGCTTGGGAAGCTCTGAAAAGGTCAGTGGTCTACTTCAGAGGCCAACCAATTGGGACTGTTGCTGCCATAGACAAGTCTCAAGGAGCAGCCCTCAACTATGACCAGGTTACCTTTTTGTTACCTGTTTATGTACTGGCTGCTGTCGGCTTTAAAATTTGTATAGCTACTTTTTATGTCATGCTATATTCTCTTCTAACTTTGTATCTCACTGATAGTTTTTATGTATGATCCAGCATTGTCCTAAATGGTAGCCACAAAGTTCCTCCATGGAAAGTATTCATGTATACACTTATTGCCTTCCTGTAAAAAGTGTCCATCATAACTAATTAACTATATCATTGATGAATTAATACATCCCTTTGTAGCTAGACTATGATTAGGATTGATTTATGTTTTTTTTATGTGGACAGGTTTTCATGAGGGACTTCATTCCTAGTGCGCTGGCTTTTCTGATGAAAGGAGAACACTCGATAGTGAAGAATTTTCTGGTAGAAACTGCTCGCCTTCAGTCAAGAGAAAAGATGGTTGATCTCTTTAAGCTTGGTCAGGGCGTGATGCCAGCCAGTTTCAAGGTGCACCATCGCAACACTACCCAAGAGACAGAAAGTTTACTGGCTGATTTTGGTGAAACTGCCATTGGGAGGGTTGCTCCTGTGGATTCTGGCTTATGGTGGATCATTCTTCTTCGTGCTTACACCAAATCGACTGGGGATAATGCTCTCGCTGAAAGTCCTAACTGCCAACGGGCCATGCGCCTTATTCTCAGGCTGTGTCTATCTGAGGGTTGTGATACTTCTCCAGCTTTGCTTTGTGCTGATGGCTGCTCCATGATAGACCGAAAAATGGTAGGCTGCAAGTCTGATCGAACTAAGTACTTTAGTTCTTTTCCATTATGAACTGTCTCTTTTCCATTATTAAGGATGGTTCATAATATGCTATTTATCTGTTTTCTCATGTCTCATTAGAATCTTACTGTTCAACTACACCCTAAGTCCTGTCCCAATTAAAATTTGAAAAATGCTCTTCAGCTAGGTTCAGAGGTTTTTCATCTGCAGATGCATCAACACTTCAGTTCAGAGGTTTCTCCTGTGTGGGTTTTAGAATGAACAATCTGTATGGTAGCATCTTAAAATCCTAACTCCTAAGATCACGACCAAATATTTGAAACACAAGAGGATTCTGAACATTTTAACAATAATAATAATACCAATTTTTAGGTTTCCCTGGCCTGACTAGCATTTATGTGTTGTTAACATCAGGAAAGTGTTATTTGTGCTTAGTTACTTGGTCAATGCGCCGCCAAACTCTTCAGCTTTTCTATGTATAGTTTCAACCCCATTTTGCCTTTTGACAGAACTGTGGGGGAGTATACATCAGGCAGGCTTCTTTCTCTTATTGAAGATGGCCTGCTAAAAGTTTCTCTTGATTTCTGTTGGCTGTTGTGCTCCCTATTGATTACATATTCATCTTGTAGAAAACCTGGAAAAGTACCAATCAGCTAGGTTCTCACATTCTTCAGGATGCCGATATATCTAAATGCTTATCTTCAAAGTTCGTAAATGTTTATTCTGTACCTTGCTTACTGGACTGATTGAAATCCATGCAGGGTATATATGGCTATCCAATTGAAATCCAGGCTCTCTTTTTCATGGCTCTGAGATGTTCACTAAGTTTGTTGAAACAAGATTCTGATGATGACTTTGTGAACCATATAACTAGAAGAATCCAAGCTTTGAGCTACCATCTACACAGCTACTATTGGCTTGATTTCCAAAGACTCAATGACATATATCGCTACAAGACTGAAGAATATTCGCAGACAGCTCTGAACAAGTTCAATGTGATACCTGAATCTATACCTGATTGGATATTTGACTTCATGCCCAGTCGTGGTGGCTACTTTATTGGCAATGTTAGTCCTGCAAGGATGGATTTTCGCTGGTTTTGCTTGGGCAACTTCATTGCAATTCTGTCATCATTAGCAACTGGAGAACAAGCTGAAGCAATCTTGGATCTTGTGGAGGAGCGCTGGCCAGAACTCATTGGGGAGATGCCACTGAAGATCTGTTACCCTGCAATGGAAAATCAGGAATGGCAGATAGTCACTGGATGCGACCCAAAGAACACCAGGTGGAGCTACCACAATGCAGGATCATGGCCTGGTGAGTGTGCTTTACAAAGATGTCATGCATTCTGAAAGTCATGTTTAGTTGTTCTGCATTTCGAGATACATAGCAAATCCCAGATTTAAGACAAAAGACTTAGATTGATTGTTCTGTGAATTTGCACCTGATTTTTGTCATGCTGGTCCAGGGATTCAAATTAGAAGCAATCATGATGAATTGATGTATCACAAGATCCTAGTATTCTGATGCTATACCTATGCATATATTTTTAGGAGAAAATCCTTGAACTGCTTTGCTTCACCCATGATATGCGTCTCTCATAATCTTGTATAGTTTTAAAACGTACCTTTGTATTTTTCTCATTGGCCAAGCCCAAGCACATCTTTGATTACTGGACGCGTATAAATGTGGTTCTAAGTTATCATAACAGATACATTTCCAAATAGAATAATGATTTGAGATTGGTTGCTCCATCTTTTGTTAAGGGAAGTTAATAATAACACTATGAGCTTACCTATTATCCTTTTTTATGTGCAGTATAAATGTTGATTTCTGTTTGTTGATATGGGATGGTGCTTGTGTAGTGCTGCTCTGGCTGCTGGTTGCCGTGAAAATCATATTTAGTTGTGTGTTTCGATATTTCTCATTACATAGAAATCCTAGATTTAAGTCAAGAAGATGTATATTGAATGTTCTGTCAATTTGCACCTGATTTGTTTAACATGCTGGTCCAGGGATTCAAATTATATTTAGAAGCAATCATGATGAATTGATGTATTACAAGTATATTGATGCTATATCTATGTACATAGTTTTAAGAGAAAATCCCTGGAAACTAATATATTGCTGTGCTTGGCCCATGCTACTATGCATCTCTCATAAGAGAGCAGATTTGGTGCCCAGGTGGGCAGGCGTCCCATATACCAGAACTGTTAGATTGATATTGTACGGTCCATAACAGGCAGGCCACTTAACGGAGCTGTTCATTTCATTAACGACCGTGAACCCAGAGAAAAGAACAAGAAGCCACCCAGAGACGACCTGCTCTATCTTGATGCTGTTGACCACGGGCACGGGTATCAGCAGCAATGGCGGGGAAGGGGACGGGGACTTGGCTGCCGGCGAGGGTGTCAGCGGCGACGGGGACGACGACTTCGCAGCAGCCGACCCTTGCAACGGCGTCCGGACGAGTCCTATAGCCAAGCAAAGCTGAGGGCGGACCTGAGAACGAGAAAGAGAGAGCTAGGTGGGTTAGGAGGAGCTTGTCAGCCCAGACTTCGTCGTGGATATTCAGCGCAGAGGAGCAGGCTGCAGCGCTTTGATTTTGCTGTAGGGAACCAGCGCAGAGGAGATGAAGAGCGGTGCAGTGGCTCAGTTGTCTGAGAGGATAGCAGTGAAGAGCTGCGGCCACTTGCCTGTGGAAGAGGATGAGAGAGAGAGAGAGATGCATAGCAGGTCAGTAACGGAGAGTCAAAGAGTCACACGGCGTCATAACTAGGACGTGCCCATATGGGCACCATTGTATTTCCGCTCTCATAATCTGGAACTTTTAAAAAAAAAATCTCTCATAATCTTGTACTCCCTTTGGTCTAGAAATGTTGTCGTTTCAGACATGGAGAAAGAACTAGGAATGAACTAGTATTACTTGTCCTAACGACATCATTACAAAAACAGAGGAGTATAGTTTTAGGATGTACCGGCCAAGCACCGCTTTCATTCCTGGATGCGTATAAATGTGGTTCTGAGTTGTTGCAACAGATACATTTTCAAATGGGATAATCAGATGAGATGCGTTGCTCCATTTTTTTTTTCTGGAAAGTTCATAATAACACTATGAGCTCATTGGTGTGAGTTGTTGATGTTTTCTTGTGATACTGTGCTCATGCAGTGCTGCTCTGGTTGCTGGTGGCTGTGAGCGTGAAGCTGGGGCGTCCCCACCTGGCCAGGAAAGCGATGGAGCTGATGGAGAGGAGACTGGTGAAGGACGACTTCCCGGAGTACTACGACGGCAAGGCGGGCCGGTACATCGGGAAGCAGGCACGCAAGTTCCAGACATGGTCCATCGCCGGCTACCTCGTCGCCAAGATGCTCCTGGACGACCCCTCCCACCTGCGCATCATCGCTCTCGAGGACGACGGCCACTCCCGGTCTGGGATGCCCTTCCTCAAGCGCTCCAACTCCTGCCCGTGACCTTTTTGCCCACGCTGAGATTACAAGTACAGTACTACAGTCACACCGTTCTGACGCTGACCAAGACCAAGGATGGTGAAGGAGAGGTTACGCTGAACATATAGGTAGTTTAGGACTCATCGCGCAGTTCACAGACATGCACAGATTGTCTGTTACGTAGAGATGCTGCTTGCCGGGATTCTTGTGAAGGTATTCGCGCTATCTCCATTTCCCCAGATGTCAGAACTGGTGGCGATTTTGGTAGCTCATTCAGTCTTACATGCGGATGCGGAACTCCGGTGGAAACGGGATTTGCTGTATCTGTATATTGCTGCTAAATGTTCATCACACACTGCTCGTGCCGCAATTTATTCATCCTGGCTTACATGCTGTTATTGTCCTTGTGCATGGTTAATTAGCTGGCTTTGAACTGAATCGTAGAGTACTTGTATACTCCAGTTTTTTAGTTAATCATTGGTACCTCATGGCCGCGGGACCGCTCGATTTGGGACTGATTTGTGCCGTAGAGTGATTGGTTCTGACGAGTCGAATCACTGTACTTGCACAACAAAGTTGCAAGTTAGGATTGGAACACAGAATCATCATCAATCTCGTTCCCAAACAAGAAAGGGAATCATCATCAATCTCTCAAACAAGAAGGCCAAACAGTGTTCCACTTCAACTTGATCATCAGTAAATAAAGTCAGACTCCCGTTCAGTTAATTTCACTCCTGCCTTTATCTCATGTATCGACATCAGTAGATCTATAGTATAAAAAATAAAAATAAAAAACGTCAGTAGATCTACCTGCCTAACTTCCCCTGTAGCCGTGAACTTGTCGTTGAGCTCTCAACATCCATCTACATTTACGGATTTACCCCTTTTTCACGCATACACTGGAGCTCTCAACACCCATCTACATTTCACCTGGGACAAAACAACACCGTGGGCAGCCAGCATGCATCGGTGCTATCTCAGCCACAAGCCAATGGCAACACAGCTACGGCTACACCCCATCCACATGCCCCGCCACGTCAGCTTTTTCTCGCCACGTCACCCGGAGAAAAAGGAGGCCCGCGGCCCCGCACCCAAAAGCGGCACACGGCCTCGCCTCACACAGTCACACTATCCTCTTCTATCCCTCACTCTCCGCAGCAAGCCGAGCCGGGAAGGGATAGATAGCTTTCTCTCGGTGATGGCCATGGCGACCTCCACCTTCTCCCCGCGCCCGGCCTCCCGAACTGCCCCCCTCAAGCCTCTGCAGGCCGGAGCCAAGCCCCACCTCCACCTCTCCTTCCCTCGCCTCCGCGCCGGCCGCCTCGCGCGCGCCGCTGCTGGGGAGGCGCCGGTGGAGGTGGTCGAGGCGCCGCCCAAGGAGGCGGAGCCGTCCCCGGCGGCCTCCAACGGTGCCGCCGTCAAGGCCGAGGCGCCCGCGAAGGCTGTCGAGGCCGCGCCGCCGCTGCCGAGGTTCCGCGACGAGAGGTGGGTCAACGGCACATGGGACCTCAGGCAGTTCGAGAAGGGCGGCGTCGTCGACTGGGACGCCGTCATCGACGCCGGTGAGATTGCGACTACAAATCGCCACCCTATCCTTCCTACTACTACTTGCTTATCACTGTGCTCGTGCTGCTAGTGGCTACTTGACGGTAATGTGAGAAGAAGAAAAAAAAAAAGTTGCTACGCGAGAAAATTAGAAAGAAACGTCTGTCTTGTAAAATTGGATGCAAAGATCTGGATTCACGTGCTGAACTGACGATTGCCAGTCTGCCATTGGATTGCTTGGTGGCATTTTCTAGCCTGCTAGGTGGATGCACGTGACGAGTCATTTTGAATATACATTTTAGATTGGTAGTTCATTCTCGGCTTCATGAGGATGCTGTAGTGTGGTTGCTGAACGCTTAGGATGAGGCAAGTTAATATGTCGATGTTGTGGTGCTATGTGTGTGTATAATCCTAATCCAATTGAACCTAGTGCATGTTAATGTCTCAGGGCCAGCAAACAACCAATATCATATAGAGTTCATTCATATTCGAATGAGACCAGGGTTTGTTAGGATGGAGAGAGTGAGAAAGGAGATCCAAGTTCCACTAATGATTCAGCTGATCACAAAGTTGTTTCACTTTTATTTCACATGAACGGACCCGAATATCTTGCATGCATATTGAGTGCATACTTGCCAAATGTACATAGACTGGAGCATTTGTTGTTTTGTTACAGTGAATGGAACAAACACCGTACAAGTGTGATGCATGCTTCTTCTTTTTTTTTGCGCGCGCGTAAAGTGTGATGGGTCCTACTGACGTTGTAAATTCCTGGGGGATACTGCAGTCAACTGATGTTATCTTTGTTTGATTCCAGAGGCCAGGAGAAGGAAATGGCTTGAAGATTGTCCAGAGGCCACTAATACAGATGAGGCTGTTGTCTTTGATACTTCAATTATACCCTGGTGGGCATGGATGAAAAGGTTCCACCTTCCTGAAGCCGAGAAGCTAAATGGTTATTCTCAAGCCTCTTTCATTTTGAATAACTAAATCCACAGTTCTGATTCACTTCAAACTCCTGGTGCAATATTTGTGTCCAGGGATTCTGCATTCAGACCTAGCAGTTTTGCTCATCTAACAACATGACCTATGATATGCAGGTCGTGCTGCCATGGTCGGCTTCTTCATGGCTTACTTTGTTGACAGTTTGACTGGCGTGGGGCTTGTTGATCAAATGGGCAACTTTTTCTGCAAAACCTTGCTGTTTGTTGCTGTGGCTGGTGTCCTGTTGATCAGGAAAAATGAGGACCTTGACTCACTGAAGAAGATTATTGATGAAACCACGTTCTATGACAAGCAATGGCAGGCAACATGGCAAGACGATTCACCACCTGCTGCGCCCAAGTAGCTTGGCCTTGGGATATGAATGTTTCACTATGTTATATGTTGTTCTACGGCTTTTTGCTTATACCTGTTTAGTGAGGCTTGGAACATTTTGATGAACGTAATACCTACAACGTCTTGTAAAAAGTACGAACCCACTTTCAGAACTAGAGATGATTTTGCCGTTGCTACTTTAGTTGAACTTCAGTCCCAGGGTCTGACTTGTAGGCAGTCCTGAAATTGACTGACTACAATTTCATGGTCTAAAAGGGCGATCATGCCAGCAACTCAAACATGGATCACAAAGGTGAGAACTGAGCAAGCAAAAGGAATATGATCGTGAATTTATCTCCAAAAAAAGATATAATCTAGAGCATTTCTCATACAAAAAGGACATTTTCTTTTTCATCAGTAGTCTTCTATCCTCCTGAACAACAATGTGTTACACACAAGTTCATGTCACCCGGTTTACATTTTTTCCTGCTCTCTGCTACAACTCTAGTTCCAAAGTTAAAGTGTGTTTAAATCAGTCCCTTCACAAAATTCCTATCGCTTTAGTCCAAGCTGGATGGCTTGTGGCATTTTCGCATTTTGCAGCTCTGTCCTGAGGAAATCACAAATAGGGTAGTCGAGTATCAACTATGGAAATCATCCCTTTACTTAACAATCAAACAAACATTCTGTACAATGCCTACATCATCATCAACAACAAAGCCTTTCTTATGGAGATGTACAATGTTTAAATACGGTCAAATAATGATATAACAGAGCACGTCAATGTACTAATCCAAGAAGAAAGTCCAAAGCAAACCTGTGAAGAGACAGGGTGCAAAATATGTTGTTGATGCTGAACTGTTTACAAACTATTTGCTTTGGTCTGGCATGGAATTCAAATCAGGCATGACACGACTGAATTCTGACCTGCAACCAAAGCAAGCAAAATGAATTTCTTCGCAATATCTTGGTTTCTCATCCAGAATTTATGACACCAGAGGTAAACAGGAATAACTTAGCAAATTAACTTACAGCTCCAGACTTGACTTTTCGCAAAAAAAAAAAAGAGAAACAATCTCCAATACAACACAAGAAACCAAATTAAAATGTATAAATTACAGCTCCAGACTTAACTTTCGTATGAGGTTTATAAAATTTGCAGCAGGTGATAAACCATTGAGATGTTTTCAATTGTGAATAAGGTTGGTTCAAGTTAGAGGGGGTAAATGACAGTGACGGTGTGACCGTACAATTGTTCAAGTAGAAAAGCAGTTACAAGTAAACTTCGTAAGCATCAGATTTTTTTTCTTTCCTCCAACTAAGGAGCAAACTCATCACATGTGACCCTTATTAAAGTTCAGGAACAAAGAGCTAAATGGCAATAACATAGAAACCATAAGTTCAGGAACAAACAGCTAATTTTCAAACATATGAAGCTAAGATTTATCTCCAGAAACAAGAACAGCACACAAACTTATTATTGTCAAAGGTACAAAAAAGGATGTTGAGAGGGAAGAACACTTAATGTATGACTTACCCACAGGTTGAACACTTCTTCTGGTTCTTGCAGAATATTGACAAGCACACTGAACAAACAAATCCCATGTCGATAGTCTTCTTATGGCAGAAGCATCTACAAATCATCATCAGTAAAATAATGTTGATTGTGTATTAGCATTCAACTGCCAGAATATTATCTAAACTCAATCTTTTTTGGGGAAGAATAAAATAAAATTGTGAGTTGGTAACATGGATCAGCCTTTTGATTTGGTTGTAATTTTCCATCGAAGATAGATCAACAATATTAATGCTTCATAGAGAAAACTTAAAAGAACATACGAAGCACGGAAGTCCACTCCAAGGGTCTTAGGAAGGCGCAGAAATGTTCTTGAGTGCAAATCAGTTGCAAACACAATCTGCATTGTTTTTTGAGTGTCAATGAGCTTTTGCAAATTAGTCAATTTGACAAAACAGAAAGAAGCCCACACAAAGTATTACATGCACAAAAAGGAACCTGATTGCAAAATGATATGAAATTCAAATAACAAAAGTTCTACAGTAGACTGATATTGCGAGATCTGAAGTGAAGAAAGAGATTAGCATAACATGTGGATCCCAGATCAGTCTATCAGACTTGTGCTAGTATCTTAATCAGATTCATATTAGTAAACTTCTAAACTTCTGTACAAGAATAAGATGCCATATGACAAATGCTAATAGCACAAAATGTAGAACAATGAACAATCAACAAAGATCCAATCACAAGGGATGTATAAGTGCCCAACAAATACCTAAGCCCCTTATTATGGCCAATCCACAGTCAAAGAAAACACAAAAGGCCAAAGATCCCTGACTGACTAATTGTTATTACAAATCATTTACAAGAGAAAAATGAATGCAACATAAAATTTTCACTTATTATAACAAAAACTGTTAGTTATGTTATTCTCCATAAAAGATCTGGCTAAGACTTTTTGCTATTATGGGAAAGAACAACACAGAATATGACCAATTAAACCATTGTTTTCATTAAAGTGGCATACTACGAAAATAATAAAAAGTATATCCATCATCAAGCTGCTAAAAAGATTGGAGTACACGAGAAGATAAGTAGCAGCTGTAGTAGCCTGCAGAACTTACAGCAAGATATTGAAAAAGACCATTTAGTTCTTGGGGCTTCAAATAAACTCCACCTGTTATGTATGAGGCCTGCAAAATGAGGCACCAGTAACTTGTCAGCAATGAATGTTGTGACAGCAGCAGAGAGAATGAAGAATTAATCAGTGAAAATTCAAGATGACACTAAGAGCATTACCTGCTGCAAGAAAGCAGAATCCTGGGTTCCAACAATACATGAATCAATTGGAACCTAAGAAATTTGTAGAAATTCTTTTCAGTCATTATGTTAGAGAGTAGTTATGAACGTTTCAAACAGTTCAACTATTTATGCAAGTATATACAGGTGCATTTGAACGTCTCATTACTTCAGAACAAACTACAAGAACCCACTTGAAAATGAATAACATAGAGATTGGCCAATAAAATGACAGTGCCAAAATATCCCAAAGTAATAATGAATAAAAGGACTGATGTAATACCGAGGAACGTTGAGCAGAAAATATTGAATTCATGACTGCCACATATCTGCACATGCATTTGATTAAGTGAAAATCAAGTCCCAGAGTCAAAGTTTGATACTAATGAAGGTGTATGCATACTGTTCAGGCCCGTCTTGAGAACCCTGCAGGCACAAAATCTGTATTTCGTGTTAGTATCGACTAAACTAATAGTACTATAACAATTTATGCAAAAGAATACTGACTAGAGCAGTTAAAGGGGGAAAAATGATATTATCAGTCACATGCAAGATGCTTTTGACTGTTCCATCAATCCAATGCAATTACATACCTAATAACTAGTGAACTTCCTTCCATGGTGTTTACATCAGTAACAAGCATGAAAACAAAACGTTACTCACCCGAGGTTGTGGATGCCGGGTCCCAGACCGGAAAATCCTCTGTATATCTAAACATCCTCAACGTTAAGCAACACAAATGCAAAATAAAATACATGAATGTGACTAAATTCAACCGACAGGATACAGCACAAAGCAAGGGATAGCGCCCCAGAGAGCAGTGATGCAGCATTGCCAGAATCAACCGAACTGTTGCCCTTAGTAGCGCGGGCATCTTGCTCAATGAACTCCTTCACCTTGCGGCTCGTCTTGTCAAAGGTGGCTGCGACACCAGCACCACCAGGGGCACTGGCATCGCTCGAATCAAAGATGTAGGCACAAGAGCTGACTCCCGCGGCGATTACAACCACACGGTTGAGGTGGTTCAGCAGCAGGATCGAGTTGACGAAGTGAATAAGCTGCACGCACAGAGAGATTACATCAATCAAACATTAATAATGAGAGCGTTAAATTCGGTGAAACCAAAATCGAATTAGTCCTACCAGGGCAACTGCAAACAAGCGTTCTATGCCTAAATTATACAGGGAGGGAAGCGAAGGGGGAGAGTTCAGTTAGGGTTGCGTACATGCGAGAAGAAGTCGGCGAAGGGGAGCGCGGAGGCGGCCCAGAAGAAGGGGTTTGTGTCGACGACCACCACGACGAGGCTGACATCATCTGCGCAAGCCGACGGGATGCACCGAGAGGAATTACAGATGCGTCAGCTTAAGCGGCGCGGGGCTGAGAAAGAAGGGGATGCGTAAGGGAAATGAGCTGGTTGTGAGAGGCTCACCGGAGTAGAGCTTGGACAGTGAGGAGGTCATGGCCGGCACCGGCGGAGGAGGCTCGCGGATCGGCGGCGTCGGTTTCGGAGACGTGAAGCGCCGGCGGAGACTGGAGCTATGGAGCGACGGCGCTGGCGGGCTGGCTGGCTCCCAACTTTTTTCATGCGGCCCCCTGATTTTGGATCGCGATTATTCTCCGCGATCCAGTTATTTTCACAAAACTCCCTAAATAGGATCGCGGTTATTCTCCGCGATCCAAATATTTTCACAAACCCCCCTAAACAGGATCGCGGTTATTCTCCGCGATCCAAATATTTTCACGAAACTCCCTAAACAGGATCGCGGTTATTCTCCGCGATCCAAATATTTTCACGAAACTCCCTAAACAGGATCGCGGTTATTCTCCGCGATCCAAATATTTTCACAAAACCCCCTAACTGGGATCTCAATTATTCTCCGCGATCCTGATATATGCGTAAAGACCCTTTCACTTGTTTCAAATTATATTCCTTTCTCCATTCTCGGCTATCGCGGCCCCCCTTCCCCTTCCCGTTCGCCGTCGTCGCCGGCGGCGGCATGTGCTTGCCTGAGAGCCCTGTCCGGCCGGTGATGCAAGTGTATCGCTCCTGCCCCTCCTCGTAATCCTCCTCCTGCTCATCCATGTTCCGCTCCTCCTCCATTCTCCATCACCGGCGGCTGCGGTTCGGCTCCTCAACGGAGCTCATGGCGAGAGCCGAGAGATACCTGTTGACTGTTATTAGGTGCCCCCTTTGCTCGACCACCATGCGGCGCCGTCCTCTTGGAGCCGAGGTAATTATCGCACTGTTTCTGTATAATATTTGGCCGAGTAGAAATTTGGATTCGATTGTGGATTTGTGTGTCTAAGCCTACACATTTTTCTTCATGCTTCCACAATTCCACCATCCGTACCAAATTAGAGCTTCAAGTCATTTTACGGAGGTGTCTAATCACCAGAAGTTAACACAAAGCTTCATGCCTAGTTTTGCAGTTTTGTTCCTTCGCTTCTTTACAAAAATCTTTCCACCGACAATTCGGCATGAAAATTGCAATGCTTCTATCTGCGAGTGAACTTAGAGCATATATATATCATTGCCTGACATAGACTAAGACTAGTGCAGCTGTGTGTGTGATGTTCGCACTTAGGTACTTGTTCTGTCGGAGAAGTTTGCTTTTGCCCTGGTGTATAAAATTGTGGGTCGTTAACATTTTCTATTCTGCTTGAGTAGTGAACACTAGCAAGCCTCAATTATCCATTCCTTTTATATAACTTTTTAATTGTTCGTACCTGACTTGAGAAAGGGCTCAATTCTTAGTTGCTACTAAATGCCTAATTTTTGTCCGCTTATATTGCAGTGGTGCCTAATTGTTACCAACCATATTGAATGAGAAGAAGCAAAGCAGAACTCTAAAGCTTGAAGTCAAGTTAGTCTGTGCTGAAGCCACTATAGATGTGAACGTTGAGGAATACAAGATAATGTCTGATCTTGTCACGTTCTTGCCTTAGATACTCATACAAGAGTTCTGAATTGAGAAGGTTAAGCTTCTTCAATTTGCACCCAAGTTATCAGTTTCTAGCATTTCGAAAAGTTGAATGTTTTAAATACATCATCTAATGCAGATCACTGATAGCATGCACTCTCTAAATGTTGTTCTGTTCTTATAGACACAAATAGTACAAATTTTAAGAATACAGTAAGATTTACTACTTGTGAATTATATTTTTCTTCCCTTTTTGTTAGTTGGTTCAAGTACTTGACAATTGTGGCATGCCAGCCTTTTCCCTGGCACCGATTTTTCCTTTCGGGGGTTTCCTAGAGTTGCTCCTGTGTTAAACTCCAGTGGATCCTTCATGTTTACTTAAGAAAATTGTCAGTCATGCTGGTGCTCCTATGTTAAACTCCAGTGGGTCCTACTTAAGAGAATTGTCAGTCATGCTACTGCACATTTATGTTACTCTATCGTGTACACTAATAAAAATCCAATTGGCATTCTAACAAAAAACATATAATCTTACACTTCTATAAATAAGTGAGAACAGTTTTATGGTTTCATTGAAACCTGATGTTTCACGCCCGTGTTCTCTATGCCTATGTGACATACTTAAGTGCATATTTTGAATCCTTACCGGTTCAGTGAAAATTCATTGCATGGTGAGGCACCTTCTGACCACATTCTTAGATTTTTCTTCATAGTTCCTAAACACTTGCTTGTAGCTGATGTTAGTATGTTGATATGTTCGTTCAGTTTAGTGTGTATGCATGTGGATAAGGGACCATGCGGTTTGTTCACATGAGAAGAGCATTTTGAGACCTGGATATGAAACCATCTTTCTTTCTTCCTTTTTTTCCTTTTTTCTTTTTTAGAACTGACAGTGTTTCTTTCTGATGTAGGTACCTCAGTGTGACGGTGTCCCCTGCTTCCTTCAGTGATGCCTGTGTTTTTCAGCTGAAGAGGTAGGCTTACCAGACTTCTCTTTGCAATTTCCTTCTAACAATTTGGTCCCAGACGGGATTTGAATAGTGAGCTATGATGATCTTTCTCACAGTTGAATTAGATGTTTTTAATAATCAGGTGTTCCGCCAACCAATTAATAATGAGAGAGAAATACAAAAAAAAATTGGAGGCAATCTCCTCTTGTCTAACGCTCTTAATCGAATTTGTTGAAATGTATATAGTATAGGCTAGTCTCTGATTGCAGTAATGTACAAGTACTGTTACATCTCAGGGCATGTTAGCTAGTAGCTCCAGTTTCACTTCATCATTCCTATAAGTAGACGTAGGCTACTCTATGGTCTCAAGAGATTGTAATGCAAGTCAGAAAGGTCAAATCTCTCTCCCTTCTTAAAATTCGAGCAGGATTTGAAGGAATTTATGGGCGTTCACATATTAAACAGGATCCTGCCATGGTCAGAAAACTCTCCTAGTCATCATCACTCAAACGAGTCCGAGAGCACCTGCCCCTCGTCGCTCCCGCCCCGCCATGCGGACATGGGCGACTTAAGGAAGCTCGGCGTGCTTGGCCTGGACGACGATGATGCCTTCTTGCCACCACCCGCACTGCCACCCATGGATAGCGTTCTCGTCACGTTCTTGATGTTTTTCGGTGGCGGCCTGGCCACCGGAGACGCATCCCGTTCCCCTGGGCCCTGTAGCCTCCGTTGATCCTGCAAAACCGACACAAATTTGTAGGTTAATTTGGATATTGCAATGCCAATCCACTCTAAGATTTTGGTACCCTTTGGCGCTTCCTCTCCTGCTCCTTCTCCTTCCTCGTGTTGTTGTACTCCTCTAGTACGTCCAGCAGCCCCTCCTGCATTTGCTAGTGAATGAGCACGTGCATTCCTTTGGTCCAACAAAATTGGAGAAACAACGAGTTTCATCTGTCAGTTAGCAATACATACACCATCGTACTCGAATCTTGTGCCTCTCTCCTTCTCCCAAGCAACGACCTTCGCCGTCAGAGCTTCTGCCATTGCTGCACCCACAGAAGAACAAGAACACATCAACATTCCGTCAAGACAACTGATAAACAATGATCAATACTTCTTCAGAATTGCACAAGAACAGAGGATAAGATAATTGATTACCTGGCATCTTGCTGACCAATGCACGCGCCTTCTCGGCGCGCTTCAGCACGAGATGTGTACCTTTGCCCACGTTGTACCTGTTCTCATTCTGGAAGCAAGCACACTAAAATTTCAATAACAGCTATTTTGGAGATCATGAGGAACAGAGGAGCTATTCAGAGTTCTCGCTCATACTCTGCTGTACTCTTCGAGCCAGGATTCCTCCTCCAGAGCCGCTTGCCATTTCTCCATGCGCTCAAGAACGTCCTTCCTGCTGAACTCCAAGTCCCTGGCCTCCGAGATCTGCACTTCCAGCCGCTCCAGGATTAGAGACCGTTCAGAATCTGCAAAACAGCGTGTCACGTTCTCGTGTCTCAAGGAACAGCATGGATTCATTTTCAGACTTGAACAGTAGTACACAGATGCTGACAGAGTTTCATTGCAAAATCGGGTGCTCTCATGTGGTTGCCAATGACCGTGATAAAGAGTACACCAACTGGAAGGAAAGATCATTAGGATGCGACTGCCTGCTGCGCAGGCTTGATTACCGCTGTCAATGGCGTCGAACATCAGCACCGTGTCGCCATCGTCTTCCTCCGGTAACCGTGCACGCCGACGAATCTCCTTGAGCTCGTCATACTTCTTGAGGACAAGGTCTTTCATCCTGCACTCCTTGAGTTTCTCGAGCCTCACCACCTCTGCCTCCACCTGCACCAAGGCTCTCTCTGGTCAGAACGGATGAGATCATCAATCCGGGGCCATGATGTATCAAGAGATGATCAATACATGGTGTATGAAGTCCATGGAAAGGGTGTTGGGCTCGGTGATCTCGTCCTCGGACGCGGCGATGTTGCAGGCCACGCTCTGGAACTTGGTCTGCTCCTCCGACGGCGTGTCCATGAGGTGCCACAGCTCCAGCATGGTGCCCACGAGATCTTGCAGCTGCCAAAATGCGACACCGGCTGGTTACAACAAGAGAAGAGACGGGTGGCATCATGAGATTCATGCCAAAGAGACACAGCTTTGTCAGGTGAGAATACATAGTGTAAGACATATGTACCTTGTGCATCCGGTCCCGTTTGATCTCTCTCAGCCTCTCGATCTCCGACGCCAGTAGCGCGATCGCGTCGTCACTCATGTCACCTGCTGCTCGTTCGTTGCCACGAATATAAAATTCTCTGGGATCCATGCCGAGAACCAAGGACGAGGAATGCAGTGAAGCCCTGAGCTCTGTCACCTTCCTGGTGCGACTTTCCTGACAAAACAAGAATGCCAGAAGCTGATTAGAACAACTGAATTTTCTTTTGAAGATAAACAATAGATTTCAGTCGATCTGAAGCGAAATTCATCTGAAGGAAAGGAACCTTCTCCGTCTGCAGGTGTTGCAGGTGCGCTCTGAGCTCCTCGAGCTTGCACAGCGTCAGGTCGGAGCTGTCGACGGCGACATGAGACTGCCCACCGGCTGGGTTTATCTCCTGGTGGATCCTGTTCAACCGGTCCGTGACATCCAAGAAATGGCGCCGCCTCTCGTCCCGCCGCTTCCTCATCTCCACCAGCTCCGGCGCGATCAGGCCCAGCTCCTCCTTCAGGTTCCCCGTGCCCTGATGATGAATTATTATTTTTGTTTGTCCCATTGTCATCAACACATCAACCCGCCGCCAGAGTTGAGACACACGATGATGCAGGTCGTCAAAAGTAAGTACCTTGAGGGAGGAGCATGCGATCTGCACGGTGGTGGGCGGCTCGCCGATGGTGGCGCAGATGGCGGCGACCTCGGCGACGGAGTCTGCGATCTCCCTCTTGAGCTGCGCCCGGTGTTGCCGGACCTGCTCCACCTTGGCCCTGTACACGTTGAGGCACTCCTCCTCCAGCGCCTGCAGCATCCCTCTCCGGTCCTCCTCTGCTTCCCCGATCTCGTCCCACATATCCTGCAACAAACAAATTGATCGACATTATCATTATTGATGGCATGAGCAGGAGGACGATGGAGAAAATCTCGTCATCGATCAATGGAGTGACGTACGCCTAGCTCGTGCAGCAGCTCCTCGCGCCGCGGCTCCATCTGGAACGGGAACAGGATTGCCCTCAGCTTCAGGGACAGCACCATTGGGCTCCTCGCCTCATGCTTCCTTCCCTCTTCCTTCTCCTTCTTCTCCTCCTCCGACGAGCAGCGGCTCAAGATCGCGGCGGCAATGGCGGCTGACCTGCACGCCGGGATGATGCGCAGCACGATGGGACGAGCAGATCACGGCAAGCACGAGGCATTCAGTGATTCCGGGGGTGTGTGCATGCATGCAGAATTGCAGACCGGGGAACGAACGCGGTAAATTTGGGAGACAAGTGCGGCCAAAAGAGAGGCATGCGTGTGTAAATTTGGGAGACAAGTTTGGTTGGATGGCCCAAAATAGGCGATGTTTGACTGTTTTTTTTTTTGTTCTAATTAATTCAGCTGACGGCGTCAAGCCTCTGTCTCTCGGTCCCTATCAGCCTGCATCGTCGACTCACACTCTCACTGTCCGCGTGCCTCGATTTCTTCACGCGGAGTTGGACTCAGGTCGCCGTCCGCTAAGCGCGCCTAGCTAGTTATTAGAACACGACGAACTGAAGAAGCGGACAAGTTATATAGAAAGAAAAAAAAACTGACAGTGACGACGAGAGAAGCTTCGCAGGTTGCTGCATGGTCAAACCAACAGAGATCAATTCAGCGTGCACGTACACACACGTCATCACACGCGCTCAGCTCTCTGAGACTGAGAGACGCCGACTTGTCGTGTATAGGCATATATAATTCCTATATACAGTATCTATAACAATGAAGTTCCAACACATCAATAATGGAATATACAGTTCAACAAGGGATTAATGGGAAATCTATTAGCAGCACACATGTGTACAAGTGGAAGCTTTTATTAGAAAGAGAAGAAAACTAATTTCCTGCGGTTTCACACGTGTATGTATAGTGATTGATAAAGATGGGACTGCCTGCACATATATATAAAAGTTCAATAAAGAAAAAGGTGGTGCTTTTGTTGGATAGGGCCTTATGTTAGGAGTGGAGTATACTCTTCGAGCATAGCTCGGCAGATTATGTACCTGGAATTTATAGTAAATGGAAAAGTATGGGTATCATACATGTATTGTTTTATGAATGTGTGGGTTTGATAAAACATAGTAAAACTATAACATTGCATAGTTCAACAAATTTTCGCGGAGCATGCTAGTAAGTCTAATAAAAAAAAGTTATGGTCCTCATACTCACACTGTTTATGAACATACAATTTAACATACTTTTATAACCTACTAGTAAAATTATAACAATGCAAGTAGTATTCGGATGTGTCAAAAATTAGTATTTTCTTAATGAATTTGATTGTGCGTGTATGAAATTACGAAGCTGAACCCGCTCTATGATGATATTTACCTCGGTCTACAGGCTGTAATATTTTCTATATAAAGCTGTGTATAGATGATTACATAATCATCCTGCTTTCAACGATGAAAAAAAAAATCCATGAACTTTTCCTTTTTCTTCACGAAGAATCTATCTACCACTATATATGACTTGATAGTGCTTATGAGCCAAAATTCTACTAATGGTGTGAATAGGTCTTTATTAACCACGAGGCCTTTAGGCTGGAAGAATGCATTAAGATAATGTTGTCATGATACTTTCCAGCGAGGACATCAGTGGGGAAGCATGGAAAAAGGATACGAGAAAGCAAGGGTCTACTTAACTGATTGTCTGTTGACTTGATCGGGTCATCAGGAAATACTAGCCTGTTTACGGTCTGTCACGGAAGCAACATGGGCAACAAATCTCACTCCCAGTCCCAGCAACTTTCCCGCTGGAACTGTTCCCCAAATGTGAACAATAAATACAATGACTTATTTTTTTAATAGAAATTCCCAGGTCCGAAACACTAAGCTAAAAATAAGGTACTTGTCTTAGAGGCTGAAGAAAATCATGGCAATGGCAGGACAGTGACGCACATACACTGAAGTTTGAAAAAATAGGGGCTATTTCTATTTTGACCAAGACCGCTTCCAAGGAGGAATCCAGGTGCATCGAAGAAGCGCGGAAGTCAGAACGAGCTATAGTGACGATAAGACAGAGGGTGTGTTATCGTTTCTACCCCTCTAATTTTTAGATTTGTCCTATCGAATATTGTGATACTAATTAAGAATATTAAATATAGATTACTAACAAAACCTAGTCCATAACTCTCTTTCTGAATGACGAGACAAATCTATTAAAATTAATTAGGTCATGATTAGATAATGTGATGCTATAGTAAATATCTCTTAATGATGATTTAATTAAGCTTAATAAATTTATCATGCTGATACGTATTTAACTCTGTAATTAGTTTTATATTTAATATATATTTAATAATTATATTAGTATTTTAATGATTGATGTGACCCAACTAAAATTTAGACCCCAAGAAACAAACACATCCAGAGGTGCCGCTGAGTTTCACCAAGAGTGTCTTGACACGACCTAAAGTGAGTTGGGAAAAGGATTAATTTGATTTATAAGGCCAGTTTCAATGGTGTCTTTCATCACATAGTTTACAATAGTGACACATTAGTTTTGAGATTTTATACTATAAAATAAAACTATGTATGCTTAGTTTTATATCACAGTTTCATATGCTTATCAAAACATTAAATTGTTACTAGATGAATTTCAATGGTTGGTTGTGGGTGGTTGGGATAAAAAAAAATACCCTCAATACATTTTTATTTGTCTTTCATTTTGTTGGAAAGAATGCACATAGCCTTTCATGGGGATGAAAAACATTTGCTCTTTTTTATAATAAAATTCTCTACCATGTCATCACTTTTGTTAATGTGACAACTAATTAAATACAAATAAAAGGTCCATTAAAACTGGCCTAATCAATTATGTAGTCTACTTCTCTAATTCCCTTTCTAGGCGGCGCGCGGTGACCAAGAATAGATAGCGCTGTCATGCAAATAAATTACACTAAGGGTGTGTTTGTTTTTTTGGGTCTAAATTTTAGTGATGTCACATCAATCATTAAAATGTTATATATAATTATTAAATATATATTAAATATAAAACTAATTACAGAGTTGAATACGTATCAGCATGACAAATTTATTAAGCTTAATTAAATCATAATCATGACCTAATTAGTTTTAATAGATTTGTCTCGTCATTCAGATGAAGGGTTATGAACTGAGTTTTGTCAGTAATCTATATTTAATACTTCTAATTAGTATCATAATATTTAATATGACAGATTTAAAAATCAGAGGGGTGGAAACGAACACACCCTAAATCTTCGTTTAATCGGTCGGGTTTCTTTTAGGAAACTTATAAGTGGCTGCTGCTGGTAAAGGAGTCATGGTAAGGAGTCACTGGAGATGGTTCTATTCACTCATTGGAGTAGTAGAGTTTCTTCGGAGACCATATCCAAATTTTAATGAATTTGTCAACAGCTAGTGTTACCAGAGGCCTTGGAGGCTTGGACTAACAATTATCACATGGCCAAGCTGCACCTGCAACTAACATAGCTCAATTTGGCGATCAAGAAGTCTAATACTCGTACCAAACATGAAAATCATAGCTCAATCTCCATAAATAAAGAAATACAGATTGAAGACCCAGAAGGAGAGGGGAGTGTTGACAATTGGCAGTTTTGACCGCTTGACCAGCAGCAGCAGCTGTCCTTCCAACCAAGTCTCAGAAAAAAAAAAAAAAAAAAAAAAGCCTCAGCGCAGCGCTGTGGCTGCCCCTCGCCTTCCTCTTCACCTTCCTTCTTCCTCCCCTCTCCGCCCCACCGCGGGGCGCCAACCAACCGAGCCTCGCTGCCTCTGCCTGCCTGCCTACCTATATACCTCGCCCACCGCGCGCTTCCACACGCGTAAACGCATATGCGCAGCTCCCAGACCCAGACCACGGCCACCGATGGGCGCCTGCTTCTCCTCCGCCTCCGCTGCCACCGCCGCCGCCGGGCCGCCCAAGGCGGAGAAGAGGAAGCGCCCCGGCGCCGCCTCGACCGACGGACAGGGGAAGGCGGTGCGGGTGGAGTTCGGCTACGACAGGGATTTCGAGGCGCGGTACGAGGTCGGGAGGCTCCTCGGCCATGGACAGTTCGGGTACACCTTCGCCGCCACCGACCGCGGCTCCGGGGACCGCGTCGCCGTCAAGCGCATCGACAAGGCCAAGGTATTGTAGCGCCTGCCTCTCTTTCTCTGCTCAGCTTGCCCTGTTTCGTGGTAAAGCTGCGATCTCTGGATGGTTTCGAGCCGTCTCGTGCATCGACCTGGTGGATTTCGAAGCTTCGAAGGAAACCCCGTGTAATTCGGAGGAAATCGATGAATTCCCGTTGGTTCCGAGGTTTAGGCGGAATGATTCCGGTCGCTTTATGCGCTTAGCTCGCGCAAATCAGTCACATTTTCAGTTGCTTTTTGGTGGTCTGGCCGCTTGATTCAGCCAAATACTTTTGTCCTTTTGGTGGCCCTGATGTTAATTCCGGTCGTTATTCCGAATTTTGATGCCACCGAGGCCCGATATCGAGTCTGTGTATCGGACGTTTCTCGTGCTGTTATGTGCAGTTGCCTGTATTTCCCTTTTGGGATTCTGTTAAAGACGAGCTGGTGAAAGTGCAGCGTTCTGTTCAGGAATCTTGTGCGGGACCTTTAGAGCTGCCTGGGTTATTTTGGGAATGAGGAGCGGTTCTCCAGCTCGGCAGCTCACTTCTGGAAATGGCAGCAGCAGTTATCTCTGCAATGTTGAAGATGTTTCTCAGCTTGGCTATTCACGCAAACGCTGTGGTATACCAGTTCCAAGAGTTACCCCTTGTTTGGAACTATGCGTCACCTGTGCAACACGCATTTCACATGGGGCTAAGATTTTGCGTGGTTCCTCTTGCCGTTTCCCTTTTCTTTTTGACTTCAATGTTTTATTTGGTTTGCTAGATAATTTCAATGTTCATGGATATGTCCGATAGGTGTTCAGTCAGAACCACTAAGATTTACTCTTCATAAGCTTGTGATGGCGGATTTTCGTTTTCGGGTACGGGTATACAGGGACAAACGTACCAAAACCGCGAGAACGAAGTGGTGGAAGTTTAGAGGGGAGCTGGCGCAAACTTTTAAGGAGAGGATGCTAGGAGAGGGACCCTGGGAGGAAGGAGAAGGACCAGATGACATGTGGCTAAAAATGGCAACATGTGTTCGGAAGGTAGCTTCAGAAGTGTTTGGCGTGAGTAGAGGAGGCAAACAAGAAGCAAAAGACACCTGGTGGTGGAATGATAAGGTGCAAAGAGCTATCAAGGAGAAGAAGGAGTGTTTCAAACGCCTACATCTTGACAAGAGTGCAACCAACATAGAAGGCTATAAAATAGCCAAGAGGGCTGCAAAACGAGCAGTGAGTGTAGCAAAGGGTCAGGCATATGATAACCTTTATCAGCGACTAGGCACGAAGGAAGGAGAGAAGGACATCTATCGGATGGCTAGGATCCGTGAGCGGAAGACGAGGGACATCAACCAAATCAAATGTATCAAGGATGGGGTAGACCGACTCCTGGTGAGAGATGAGGAGATCAAGGACAGATGGCGAGAGTACTTTGATAAGTTGTTTAACGGAGAGGAGGAAGGTCCTATACTTGAGTTGGATGACTCATTTGATGATAACAACAGACGCTTTGTGAGAAGAATTCAGGAGACAGAGATAGAGGAAGCTTTGAAGAGGATGAAGAGTGGTAAAGCGATGGGCCCTGATGGTATCCCCATCGAAGTATGGAGATGCTTAGGTGCCAGAGCCATAGTATGGTTAACTAAGCTTTTTAACCTCATCTTTCGGTCAAACAAGATGCCGGAAGAATGGAGGAGGAGTATAGTAGTACCGATCTTCAAGAACAAGGGAGATGTTCAAAGTTGTACTAACTATCGTGGGATTAAGTTGATGAGCCATACGATGAAGCTCTGGGAGAGAATCATCGAGCATCGTCTAAGAAGAGTGACAAGTGTGACGCAAAACCAGTTTGGGTTCATGCCTGGAAGATCAACCATGGAGGCGATTTTCTTAATGCGGCAATTGATGGAGAGATATCGGGAGCAAAAGAAGGACTTACACATGGTCTTTATTGACCTCGAGAAGGCATATGACAAAGTGCCAAGAAGTGTCATGTGGTGGGCCTTGGAGAAGCACAAAGTCCCAACTAAGTATATTACCCTCATCAAGGATATGTACAGGGACGCGAGGACGTGTGTTCGGACATGTGATGGCGATACCAATGACTTTCCGATTAAAATAGGACTACACCAAGGATCAGCATTGAGCCCTTATTTATTTGCTTTAGTGATGGACGAGGTCACACGAGAAATACAGAGTGATGTCCCTTGGTGTATGCTCTTTGCTGATGATGTGGTGTTAGTTGACGAGAGTAGGGATGGGGTTAATAGGAAGTTGGAGCTGTGGAGGCACACATTAGAGTGCAAGGGTTTCAGACTTAGTAGGGCCAAGACCGAGTATATGATGTGCGAGTTTAGCGTGACTAGACATGAGGATGGAGACGTTAGCCTTAATGGACAATTGGTGGCCAAGAAGGATACATTTCGTTATTTAGGATCGATGTTGCAAAAGGACGGTGACATCGATGAAGATGTTAGGCATAGAATTTCAGCCGGCTGGTTGAAATGGCGTCAAGCATCCGGCGTCTTATGCGACAAGAGGGTGCCACAAAAGCTAAAAGGTAAATTCTATAGGACGGCAATTCGTCCGGCGATGTTATACGGTGCTGAGTGCTGGCCTACGAAAAGACGACATGTTCAACAACTAAGTGTAGCAGAGATGCGTATGTTGCGTTGGTTTTGCGGGCATACAAGAAGAGACCGAATACGGAATGAAGATATCCGGGACAGGATAGGAGTGGCACCTATCGAGGAGAAATTGGTTCAACATCGGTTGAGATGGTTCGGACATGTCCAACGGAGACCTCCGGAGGCGCCGGTATGTAGTGGGGTTCTAAAGAGAGATGCTAATGTTAAGAGAGGTAGAGGCCGACCTAACTTGACTTGGGACGAGTCGGTTAAGAGAGACCTAAAGGCGTGGGATATCCCTAAGGAGCTAGCTATGGATAGGAGTGCTTGGAGACTAGCAATAGACGTGCCGGAACCGTGATTCTCTTCTTTTTTGGGTTCCCATGGGTTTCATCTCTAGCCTACCCCAACTTGCTTGGGATAAAAAGGCTTTGTTGTTGTTGTTGTTGTTGTTGTAAGGTTGAATTGGGCCTAGCCTTGGCCCTTTCAAAAGTTCCTGTCGAAAAGTCAGGACAGACAACTATTGCTTCCTTGCAGTGGACAACACTTCCTTGGCTTCCATACTATAGGTGCATCACATTTTCATATGTGTACTCAATTTGACCTTGGAACACATTACTCATCAACATGGTTTTGATTCATCTAATATTTTTGACTTTCCGTTGAAGTGTCAACATTCCTTCTATTGGTCTTTTGAAAAATATGTACCTCTGAATAAAACTGTCAATATTTGCGGAACCTTCTATAGGAAATTAGCAACGCTAGAGATGTAGGTCATTGTATCTGTTACTGAGAGAGTGGAAGTGTGATGACTAACCAAGTGATGTCCTTGTCATAAAGGTACTGAATATCAACCTTCTGAAAGTTGAAAAGTAGCTCTGTTACTGATAAGGAAACATATCTGAGCTTCAGGGATGATAGGAGCAGAATAGTTTATTTGATGGTTTTGTAATGTATTTCAAAATTTGGTGGGAGAATTTGGATACCTCTTTTGCGATATGATTTGCTTATAGCCAAATACCTGTTTAGGCTGCAAAATTTGTATGTTTGGTTAATATGATGTTTTCTGTGGAGATGATGGCCTCAATGTTGCACACAGATGATGATTTTACATTTTTCTTGTCAAGTGATCTTCAGTGCTTGAGGAATGTTGTAGAAGTTATGGATTGATGATCCAGTGATCATCATTTTTATCAATTATGTATTGATAAATCTGGATAAGTAGATGATTAGATTATATTTAGATCATGATGCATTGGAATGTTGAGAAAAAAATATAGAGTATAGACATTGAGTTCTATGTATTGCAATCTACTCATGTCTAGATGTTGTTTTATTTGACCTTTATTAATCCAAGTTGGCAGTCGAAGGGTTAAGTGCCTGCTATGTACTATTATGCATTATTGGCCTCACTTATTGCCCACTAAACGTCATTTTCAGTAAATGTGATTCAAGGCAAATAAGATTATGATTTTGTATGACAGATGGACCGCCCTGTTGCCGTGGAGGATGTGAAAAGAGAAGTGAAGATTCTTAAAGCACTTCAAGGACATGAGAATATTGTTAACTTCTACAATGCATTTGAGGATGATTCATATGTGTATATTGTGATGGAGTAAGTAGTCCCAACTAACTACCACAATCAGTGTCAATTAACTCTTCATCAGTGAATTGTGCGTTATTTTTTTTTTTTTGGTCTGAGGAATGTGAACTGTGCAGTTATCTAGCAACCTTGTTTTATCTCTAGTTTAGTACTTGATGCTGTTTAGATATAAGAATTGCATTCTCTATTTATTTTTAAAAATATATAAACAGATAGACTGTTCATCCAAATCTACATTATGAATTTGAATGCATGGTTTTATATATCTGAAATTATTTACATTCAGAACTCTTGATTTTCCAGTTTTCTTGCCTTGTTGTATGTTGTTCTGCTAGCTTGACACACTTCTTACTATATATAGCATCATCTACCTTACTCACCAGTAGTCACCTAGTAGCTTTTTTCTTCTGAAGTGCAGTAAAGAAGGGTATACATGCCCATATGATTTCAAATTAATCTTCTAATTCTCCAGAACCAACTCTTACCGTTTTGTATTTTGCAGACTATGTGAGGGTGGTGAACTATTGGACCGGATTTTAGCAAAGTAAGATCAGATAGATTATTCTTGTTTCATGTATCTCTCTTATAATGTCCTTAGTTTTCTAGATATTTGTACTACAAGGCCAGATTGATTGATTTTGTTTGTCTTCTTTGTTTGATTTCTGGCTGCATTTTCCTTTTGGCAGAAAAAATGGCCGTTATAGTGAGAAAGATGCTGCGATAGTAGTGCGCCAAATGCTCAAGGTGGCTGCCGAGTGTCATCTGCGTGGGTTAGTTCACCGTGATATGAAGCCTGAGGTAGATATTGAACACTTTCATTCTCGTTGCATATAGTATGCATTTGGTGATATTTCACTACTTCTCAGGTCATGTAAGACTCCTATTTTCCTTCCCAGAACTTCCTTTTCAAGTCAATTAAGGAGGATTCACCACTGAAGGCAACAGATTTTGGTTTGTCGGACTTCATAAAGCCAGGTACCTATTTGGGTTTGTTTTGTTTTTGCATCTTATTTATAGGCAACTGTTCTGCAATTTAGCTGACGAATTCAATTTTTTAAAATGCATGATTGTAGGGAAGAAATTCCATGATATTGTTGGCAGTGCCTATTATGTTGCACCAGAAGTATTAAAACGGCGGTCTGGCCCTGAGTCAGATGTTTGGAGTATAGGAGTTATAACCTACATTCTGCTCTGTGGAAGACGGCCATTTTGGGATAAGACAGAAGACGGTATATTCAAGGAGGTAAGCAGACAACTGCTGGTAATGACTGTTAGAATAGTAGAGTATTACCTTTGAAATCACTATCTCAGCCAACCTATGTTACAATTTCTCTCGATGTCACAAAATAAGATAAACAATCATGTTTTTTAATGTCATCTTTTGACACCATATGATGTCTTTGCTAGTTTTCATAGTCAATTTAGGAATAGACCTATAGTTATTTATACTCAACCTACAGAAACCTTTAAGAAATATGGTTTTGGTTTCCAATGTACCACCTGCCATCAATTCTTTTGCAAGCTACATATATCCATGTGCATCTGAATCAGCAATTATGTAACAGTGTATGTGATGTTCTACATTGTGTTCGTCTTTTACTCTAGGTTCTAAGGAACAAACCTGATTTTCGTAAGAGGCCTTGGCCAAGCATTAGTCCGGGTGCCAAAGATTTTGTTAAGAGGTTACTCGTGAAGAACCCAAGGGCCAGACTAACAGCTGCTCAAGCTCTCTGTAAGCTTCAAGATCATTTCAGTAATTTAATAGCCTAGTCATGATTCTCATAGTTAGCTATTATATATACCCATGCCTTCTTTTGGGAACAGAGAAAATACATACAGCTTTGATTGAACAACAACTGCAGATACTCTGTCTGCGATCATCAATCATGACAATATTAATGTGAAAAAGGCTGATGATTGTTTGATCTTGCACAACAAATTATATGGATACAGTTGAAATATTGAGAGAAAATTGGATCAATCTTTTATCATATAAGATGTTGCTTTTCTAGTCTGGGAAGTTCCATAAAATTGATGCTCACAAGTTCTTCAGTTATATACTTTCATCTAATGCTTTAGTGACCTTAGACATCCGAGTTTGCTGTTATACATTTCCCCTGTTCTTGAGCTCTTTTCCCACCTCCCTTCTTCTTTGCCTTCTTTCTTGTGTTTGTTTGTTTTGCTCTTGTGCTTGGGTTCTTGGGGTTTCATCTCTAACCTACCCCAACTTGCTTGGAATTAAAGGCTTACTTGTTATTGTTGTACAAATATAGTATGTGACATGTGTAGTCTTATAAACGAAGTAGCAACACACACTATTGCATTATACACACATTATGACATTATTTTGTCTAGATTATGAAAAAAAGAAATTGAAAGTAGTGGACCATGCACATCAACTGTCAGTATGTTACTTTTATTAATTATGGTTATTCTTGATATATTTAGCACATCCATGGGTCAGAGAAGGTGGAGAAGCATCCGAGATCCCTGTTGACATATCTGTATTATCCAACATGCGTCAGTTTGTCAAGTACAGCCGTTTTAAGCAGTTTGCACTTAGGGTAATTATTGTGGCCACATATTTCTTTGAGTTTTTAGCATTTTCTCCCTTTGTTTCTCAAAACATTCTTTGTGGCATTCAGGCTTTAGCGAGTACCCTCAATGAGGAAGAGCTAGCCGATCTTAAGGATCAGTTTGATGCAATCGATGTTGATAAAAGTGGCTCAATTAGTATTGAGGAAATGCGACATGTAAGTTGTACTCTGTATTATTTTTCTTGATGAAAACGCCTTTATTTCATAAGGAAATACTTTGCTATACTTTTTTCTTTCATTTTTTTTTCTTTTCTGCTCTGTTTTCTCGTTTTCTCTCCCTGGTGGCTTCAACTTTTAGATGCTAATTATCATCATTAATTATTTCTTAATATAATGATGGACAGTTCTCAGTCCAAAAAATATATATATACGGCCTTCCTTTGAGATACTGATGATCCTTGCATGTTTAACAGGCCCTTGCCAAAGATCTTCCTTGGAGACTGAAGGGTCCCCGCGTACTCGAGATTATTCAAGCAGTAAGTTTAGGCTGTCTTTTCGTTTCTTTTATTTTATTTGTGTTGAAAAAATTCAAAGTTATGCTTCCCCCTTTGTTTCTGAGCAAATAGCTTGTGTTATTTGGATGACAGTACTAAAACTGGTAACCTTATTATGTGGTAGATCGATAGCAACACCGATGGTCTTGTGGACTTCAGAGAGTTCGTTGCAGCAACTCTCCATATACATCAGATGGCTGAGCTTGACTCTGAAAGGTGGGGCGTGCGCTGCCAAGCTGCTTTCAGAAAATTTGATCTGGATGGTGACGGATACATTACACCAGAGGAGCTTAGAATGGTAATTTTCTATTCCTATTTTGGTTTCATTCAGTTAATGAAGTGGTTTGTCTGTTGAAGCAGTACGATATTTTTCAAGAAATGGGAAGTCAAGATTGTCACTTGGCATTCGCCATACTCCCTATCATTATTTATTATCCAGGATCATGGATCAATGCTATGATCCCTCTAGTGGCTTTTTCCAGTTGGCTATTTTAGTATTTAGATTTGATAAGATAAGCATACAAAGGTTCTTTTTCTAAAAAGATCACCAATACAAATGTCTATAGTTGTGTGGTCAAAAGTAAGTTAGCAGTATTCTCATTTGAAATTTTCTATCAAGATGCAGCACACTGGCTTAAAGGGATCTATTGAGCCATTATTAGAGGAGGCCGACATCGACAAAGATGGGAAAATAAGCCTGTCTGAATTCCGCAAACTCCTGCGAACTGCGAGCATGAGTAATATTCCCAGTCCAAGGGGCGTTCCAAATCCTCAGCCTTTGTGAATTGTGCCCCAGCCACTGGGGTGGAGCATCTAGGAAGATACATTACAATAGTCATGAGATTCTTTTTCTTTTGGTTTCTTTAGCGTGCCATGTGATGTATTTCTGATAATAGCATCCAGGTTATGTGCGCAGCATGGAGATAAGTTTCCCAGTAAATATTTATTATTTATAGAGGGTAAAGTCAAAGTGGTAAAGAAATTCCGTTCTCTTTCTTTCTTGTACAGAACTATGTAGTCTTGTATGTATGATTTGATTGTACTATCAATGGTAATAAAGTTGTCAGGAGTGAGATATGCTGGTTCTTGCATCATCTGAAGTGGTTGGTTTCGAATTTTTTGAACTTTTCATCAAGTGGGATTACATTTGAAATTTATATATGCAGTGACCGAATTAATTGTTGGTGGGTTCAACTTGTGATGCGCTGCGTGACTTAATTAAACCACACGTTTTTTTCCAGGACACGTTTAGAACACGGTTTTTTTTCTCCTCAGATTCCTGCATAATTGAGTTGTTACCCAGAATTTGTGGCTTAATTTGATATTCATCCAGCTCCGTAATAGTAGGGTGGATAGTCGTATGTGTTGGGCTTCGTTTAATAATGGATGGTAAGAAATGACGAAAACATCTGTTAACCCGGTATGAGCTATAAAAAAAAAGGGCTAACCGAGTAAAATAAATTCATAAGATCTGCCGTGGTTCTTTTCAGCAACTTTAAAACAATATGTCGTATTATTTTTGAGTTTTCAAGCTGATCATACACCAAATTTCAGCTTAAGAAAGAAGGTAAACACTCGTTACAAGTTTCATTTGCCAGCTCATCGCAGCATTCAATAGTGATAGAATCGGAGTGGCCGTTCAAAATCACAAACAAGCGCGAGTTTTTTGGCCGGTTCGATGCCGTCGCCATGGTTAGCGCCAAACCCCGCCGCCATTCTCCACGCGGCGCTCCTCAGGGCATCCGCCTCCGCTCGCCGCCTGCCTCCGCGCCTCTCCTTCAACTCCCTGCTCGCCGCCGCCGCGTCCTCCCCGCACCCGCGCCTCCGCGCCCTCGCCCTCCCGGCCCTCGCGCTCGCGCACCGCTGCCCCGACGCCGCCGGATGCGGGCCACTCGATTCCTACGCCCTCTGCTCCGCTCTCCGATCCTCCGCATCAGCTTCTGCCGCGGAGCCGCTTCACGCGCTTTCTGCCAAGTCCGGCTGGCTCGGCAGCGTCTTCGTGTCCTGCGCGCTCGCCGCGAGCTACGGTGAATTCGGCCAGGTCCTGGACGAGTGTTCCGCGAAGAACGGCGTCTTCGGGAACGCCGTTCTTGCTGCGTACATTGGCTCAGGGAAATGGACTCCGGCGCTGGAATTCGTGAGGCGGTTCTGTGAGCTTGGGCTACGGGTAGATGAGTACACGATGACAGCCGTGGTGCGGGCGTGTGGTGAGGTGGCGAACACTGATCTGGGCATGCAGGCGCATGGACACGCTATCAGGATGGTGGGCGGTGTGGAGGGGGACGTGTTCTTGACCAGTGCCCTCGTGGACATGTATGCCAAATGTGGGCTTGTCAGACACGCGGAGCTGGTGTTCAGCCTGGCACAGCAAAGGAATGCTTGCAGAGGCGACGTTGTGTTGTGGACAGCCATGCTGAATGCATATGGAAGGCATGGACTGTGCAAGGAAGTTATCCGGGTGTATGATCTGATGGTGGCCTCTGGTGTGCATCCTGATGAACTGGCCTTGCTGGCCGTGCTCTCAGCGTGCCAGCATGCTGGGGAGGTGGTCAAGGGGCTCAGGTATTTTGAATCCATTCGCACAGATTATGGCTTGCTTCCCACACCAGAGCACTATGGTTGTGTGGTCAACATGTTGTGTCGGGCAGGAGAGGTGGCCAAGGCGTGGGAGATTGCAACCCGGGACAGCTGTGCAAGCAAGATTGGTGTGTCTACATGGGGTGCGCTGCTAAGTGCTTGCCGGGACTGTGGAAATGTTAGGGTTTGGAGAATGGCAGCTCTGAAGGCAATTGAGTTGGAGCCTGCCAATGTGGGGATTTACACCGAGCTGTCAAATTTGTACGCAAGTGCTGGCTTGTGGGAGGAGATTGATCGGCTGCGGGAGGTGATGAAGGAGAAAGGGTTGGAAAAGGATGTTGGGTTTGCTTGGGTCGACCATGGTTCCTGAAAGTTTACTTGGGTCGAATATGGAAATTCTTCATTTTGCTGTGTATGATCCAGTTATCCAAACATCATGATTGGAGAAGGGGGCAATTCCATTTTTTGGTAGAGTTTCATTAGGGCCTTTTAGTAATGAGCTTCCACGAGACCCATAAGAAAACAAAACCATGCCCTCTTCTGGAGAAAAGTTGGAAGTGCCATCCTTATGTGCTGTCACAAACTTAGAAGCATCAAGCATCTGAAGGTATTGGAATTTGAAAGTATCAAAGTGAGACCAAAAGTAAAACATTTTCACATGCCCGAGACCATAAGATATTTAACGCAGTGTACAATCATGTCAAACCGTTACTAACCATGGCCTTGCGTAGACACATATTATTCATTTCCGTGTCCTGCTGTTAATTTTTCAGACTGCAACATGATGCTAAGTTTGAAAATTTTATATTTATTATGTTAAAGTGAACATAATTTTAGCATGGTTTTCTGCCATGTGACACTCCTATGAGTTGAAAGTGTTCCAACATTTTTTAATTTGGACTCGAAATATCCCAAGGTATTGACTATTGACATTCTGCAATTCATCTTCTGCAGAACACATTGCTTCACTGTGATAAATTTTGAGACAAGCCAACTAGGAATTAACAGTCTTCTGCTTGGACTTCAGTTTCGAGTTTCTTCCTTACTTGATTGAAAGATGTAGTTGCACTGGATACTCAAGGTTGAATTTCAGAGTGTCCCTGCTTCTTACACATCTCAGGGTATTGCTGCTTTTTAAAATCTCTCTAGAGTGCCTGCAATTTTTATTTTATATAAGTGGCTTTACCTTCCATTGAAAGCATGTTTTCAGTGCATGTTTTTTAAAGTGAACAATATCAAAGCATGTTTTTATGTTGTTCCAAACCTAAAAAAACAGATAGTTTTCTACGTCAAAGAATAAACATTAGAAATGTGACTAGTTACCTACATAAATTGAATGGGTGTCAGTGGGGCAGCCAGCCCAAATGATTTTTTAAAAAATATTTGTTGTAGAGAAAGAAAGGTTGCATGGGTTTCCAAAAGGGCTATTCTCTTCTACATATTGATATAGTCTAATTTTTGGCAATAGAAAAGTCTGAAAATGGAACAATAATTTTTTGTTCATAATAGGACCCAATTCATGTGAAATGCACCAAGGCGCTTCCAGTGCTGTAGTTAACAATGTTGTATCTTGGAATACAAACAACATCCATCCGAAAGACATGGAAGGGAAACAGCAGCAGGAATCTCTCTTTTAGCAGCTAAAGCATGATTATTCAATTCGTCTTATGCAAGCAAAAGAGCATGCACATGTAACCAAAAGCATGTCTGTTATGACCCCAAGCTTTAGGTCACTGTAAAAGATAAGCTGCCGATCTCCTTCTACTTTCCAAAAAAAATAATGCCATAGTTTAAAGATTTCAGAATATATTACTGCTCATGACTCTCTTGAAAGATAAAAGGAGTCTTCTGAGTTCTACTTGGGAACCTCACAATATTTCAAAATCAAACTAACCTTACTAGAGCTGGCCGAATTTTGATTGGAAATTTTTGTGCAAAATATTCAGCAGAAGCCTATCAGAAAACTACAGATCTTACCATCATTATGAAAAAGAAAAAAAGAGCCCTGGCTGGTAACCTTCGAATGATTCCTGCAGCTTCAGAACCAGGCCAACTCTAACTTCACTTGGAGGGCAGGAATCACGTTGGAAGGGCAGAGACAAGCTTAGTTTAAGGAGAAGGTAAGGAAAGGAATGCATTCCAAGCTTGCGCTCCTTTTATTTTATTGAACTATAAAACTCCTGGGCTCCCTTACATCTTGTTGGGACACACGTTGATTGCCCTTGCCTGTTGGACCGAAAATGGGTGGTTCCTTTAGTGCCTTCAACAAGTTTGGTAATTTTCTCTGAAGTGTTCCTTTGTTTTGTTTTTATCACTCAAGACAAACAGGGTCACATCATATGTTGGAGGTTTTCCGTTTTGTTAGAACCTCATTTGAACATGTAATGTTGATGCTATCATGGATTTGTTCTGCTCTTCTTCTCAGGACTCCCAGGACTCACCACGGCAACTACG
Organism: Eleusine coracana subsp. coracana; assembly: GCA_032690845.1. NCBI lineage: Eukaryota > Viridiplantae > Streptophyta > Magnoliopsida > Poales > Poaceae > Eleusine > Eleusine coracana. The sequence continues at coordinate 1,059,430 of CM064420.1, forward strand.
GGGCAAGTTTATGAGAGGCATTTTAAGGGCAAGAAGACCGACAAGTTTGAAGATTTCCATATTGCCTACATTGAGTTCTGCAAGTAGGGCGTCCTGGTTCAATGTTGGTGTGCTTCATCTCTTTTCCATTCTCGTCTCATGTTCCCCAATTGCTGCAGGTACTTCAACACTGTAATGCCTGGCCAAGATTTCGACACTCCATCACGCAAAGAGATTGAGGTAGCTCCATGGTTCGTTCGTTTTACAATCTTATTATTTTGCAACATCGGACAGCAGTTACATGAAGAATGTTATTAAACTATAAAAAGGGACATGCAGGACTTTTATAATGATATATGGAGTAAGCAAGAGACCGACGGCCTGAAGAGGGAAAAGTTCTTCGAGTACATGGAGAAGCACGTCAAGGAAGCGTCAGTGGACGATGGCTTCTTCATCATGGCCGGCCTTGCTGCGCCCGCGGCTGCAGTCATCGGCAAGAGGGCCAGCGGGCACATCCCGTACGTAAAGAACATGAGGCTGGATCTGGTCCCCAACGTCGTCTTCGTGCCGGTGTTCACTCTTGGTGCCATCGTCGCAGCCACGGCGGCCCAGATGAGCAGGAAGAGTGCCAAGGTAGAAGAGAGCAGTGCTGCGGAGCAGAACAAGGAGGAATCCAAAAAGAATTGACCCCCTCTTGTACGCGTTCAGTAAAGTGGATCATTTGATTACCTATTCAATAACCAAAGAGATACGGGGACATCTATGCTGCATGTGTCGCGCTATAAAGATGTGTCAATTTCGTTATGAAAAATAAAACAGACCAAGTATATATGCACCTTTTGTTATTCAGAAAATTGAATCAACACAACTGTTGCAAACCTTTTTTTTTTTTTGGTGTGAGAGAGGGGGGGGGGGGGGGGGGGGCTCATTGCATGACTACTTGGTACTTTTTTATTATCGTCAAAGTTCAGGCTTATATAAAAGCGACAAAAGCAAGAAACAAGGAAACTCGTCTATACCAATTCCAAGTACATCATATAAATTCCTGTAAGTTTTCACAAAAGCTGTCTGTTTTCTTATAATAACAGGTATGACGTATGAGCATGAAAGACACTGATACCTCGCAGAATTAAGAGCCAATAAACTTGATAAAGGCCAATTCATGTTCTGCATAGCACTTCTGATGTCACAAATGCTATAATGTTTTTACAGCAAAGAAAGATAAATCTACTACAGACTCAAAATCTCACATCACAAAAGTTCGGTAGCAACCAGATGCAGAGTGAAATGTTGTTACTTCCCCCTGGAAAGCAAACAACAGTAAAGAGATAAGTACATGCCCAGCAACCAAGAGAAACTAAGAGAAAAGTTTATTTGCTCTTTTGACTTACGTGTTCATCATTAGTGTAATGTTGTCTCCTTTCAAGAGAATCCGACCTGGAAGGAATTCACAAAATAAATTATATAGTTTTCAACAAAACTGTTATATCATGATAGGATGTAACATTTTCGTACCCAGAGACTTCCTGGTGTTTTTCTTGACATTGATCTCCTCAGCATCATCCAAGACTAAATTCATGTATTCGTCAAAGCCCTACAGAACAAGCTGCAGTTACTAAATAGGAAAGGCTAATTCAAAAGTCTATATACTCTAAAATGCTTGATACACAAATATAAAATGAAAGGCCGCCTTAATATGTGCTGTGATGCCACAGTGTGTATACAAAAGAGTAACAGCTGAAAAATAATGCAAGCTACTAGGTAATCAGATACATGAGGTACCCTCTGGTGGGGTTGGGCCTTCTGTCTTTGTAATCAAGCACTCAACATTGTTCAGCACAGAGAGCCTCATGTGACAAAGTGAAAACTATAATGAATCACAAATGCAACACAAAGAAAAAGAGTTCCTAGTTAGACTGACTCCAACAGCAGCAAGGCAAATGCAAAATGCCTTTCCAATGGCACTGTACCTGCTCAAATTCCTCTCCAACAGAAGAGGCAATCGGTGTTGCAAATTTGCCTTTGAAGAGAGAGGAGAGGTAAAAATAGAAACTCTCTCTCCTGGAAATGCATTCGCCAGCGCGTCCCCGCTAGCCCCTCCTGCAGTCGCTCCCGTATGCCTTTGATTGTTGGAGACATCATTAAATGCCTTCCCTTTGGATCACTGTAGAAGCAAGGCAAATGACACTGTGCCTCTCCGATTTGCAACATATTGTTGGAGTCAGTCTTATGCTACCTAATATGGCAAGTATCATTCGCATTCAATTCAGCAAATTTAAACAGTTTTCATACAAGACACCCTGAATTTGGAATCTTGGCAGCAACAGTTTTTAAGGGGGGCAGCAAAGGAGGTCCTTTTGCCCTCTGCCCTGAAGGCATATGAACCATCAAACAACATCTTAAATTTCGTCTCCAACAAATTATTATCCAGCAATGCCACATAAAGCATCGTTCAGGCTCACTTGTCCCCTACAGACCAGAACTACGAAACCAGAGCCATCCCCCAGTTTCCATGCCGCACAACTCCTTTTCTAGTGCCCAAAAAACTATACAGTCACCAAGCAACGCATACTGAACATAAACGGCCATGATTGAATTTCACCAACGAAAACAGAGGTTTAATTCACACGCTGCGTTTGGGCGGTTATTAGGGGGACTTACGATGATCCTGCCTTCAATCCGGAGGTCCTTCTGCTCGAAGAGCCAGATCTGGATGCGCGCTTTCTGCTCCGAGAAACACAAACCAAAACGAGAACTCAGCACAGGGTCCGGCAGCAGGAACACGAGAAAGAAAAAAGGGAGCAGCGGGGGTTGCGTACACTCTGGAGGAAGCGGAAGATGAGGTTGATGGGCTGTGTCATGATCCTCTGCACCTTCGTCGACGCCATGATTGGCAAGCTTGGCTTTCCTCCTCTCTACGGTCTTGGTCCTGGCGAGATGGATGGGGTAAAACCCTAGCTTGGTTGAGGGCGGAGGCGGGGGATTTGAAGCTCGGTAGGTCGCGCTCTCGGATAGGGCGGCAGGAAGAAGACGGCGGGTTGGGAGTCAGAAAATTCGTTTAAGCCCTCTCTCTAATAAGGCTAATTCTAATAGATAGTTTCATTTTAATGTTTTCAAAAATATTATATTATTTTTTTAGTTTAAAATCATGAATGAAACCATCCTTTTAATATATAGTTTTATTTATTTTGGTATTTTATAGCATTTATTTCTATATATATAGTTTTATTAATTGTCTAAAAAATAAAATAAAATCACTCCTCTTCAATATTAATTTTATCATGGTGTTTCAATTTGAAAAAATTATATAAACCTAATTTCATCTAGATGAAACTCTTTCTATCTCTCTTCATAAATTTTTTGTCATATTACTAAATTTACTTATATGACACCTCATTTAGCAAAACATACAGCGCAGCTTTGAACGGTCATCGCCTCATCGGACTTCTCATGTCAAATCTGGACCGTGGAATTTCGTGATCGGACGGACGCGATGTTTAGCCGGGATCCATTGCGCCGGATCCTCCTGCATCCTAGTTTGCGCCGAATCAAGTCCACACCAAACAAACCTTGTGCACGACGCCACGCGGCCGCGCCCAAATCGGAAGCGCTGCCGTACCACTCCCCCCATTTCTTCTTCAGATCACGGCGACGAGCGCCCCTCGCCGGATCGGATCGAGCTCGTCGGCGGCGGAGGAGGAGAAGGATGATGTCCTCATCGTCGGACGCGGCGGCGGCGGCGTCGCTGGAGCTGCAGGAGTCCGGGTGGGAGGAGCTGCGCAGGGAGGCGCGCAAGCTGGAGGGCGACCTCGACGTCAAGCTCTCCTCCTACGCGCGCCTCGCCGCGCGCTCCTCCTCCTCCGCCTCGGGCGCCGCCTCCCCCTCCGCCGACCGCTCCTCCTGGAAGTCCATGGAGTTCGAGATCCAGTCGCTGCTCGGCAAGCTGCAAGACGTCAACGACGCCATGAGCCGCTGCGCCTCATCCACCGCCGCCGCCACCTCCGTCTCCCAAAAGCTCGCGCGCCACCGCGACATCCTCCACGAGTTCACGCAGGTCGCCATTCGCCAAATCACTCTATTCCTCCTCTTCTGCTTCTCACGCTTTGTTTCATTACTGTGGGTTTAATCATCTCAAATTGTGTTTGCTGATTGGTGGAGACAGGAGTTCAGGAGGACGAGAGGGAACCTGAGTTCGATGAGGGAGCACGCTGATCTCCTCAGCTCCGTGCGCGAAGACATCACAGAGTCCAAGGTCTACTTCTTTGCCATAAACTCTTCAACAAGTGTAACATATATTGTGCCTGTCTGAACGCCGCAATGTGGAAATCTGGTCAGGCCACTGGCGGCATGTCGCCGAGGGTGCATTTGCTCAGGGAGAGGGCGTCCATTCATGGCAGCATCAACCAGGTATTCCTTTAGAAGGGTTGAGCTGGATGTTGTTTACTTACACCGTCTAATTCACGTTTATTACAGTTTGCTCAGCAGTCAGCTTGTGTTTAAGATGTTTGTTGTTCAGCTTGAAATGATACACTCTTGTGATCTCACTTGCACTTTATAAATCTTTTAGCTACACTTGCTGACTGGTCTAATGTGACACTTGTTAGAGAGCACTAACTGCTAGCCCATAACAATTGCCAATCAGACATGTATTTGCAAAACTCTCTAGCACAAAGTGTGAAGTTAATTTGCTTGATTCCAGATTGATGAGGTAATAGGCCAAGCTCAAAGCACAAGGGTGGCCCTTGCCAATCAGAGGGCCTTGTTTGGTGATGTTCAAGGAAAAGTCAAGCAATTGGGTGAAAAGTTCCCCGTAATCAGAGGCCTTCTTGGTAATTTGTTGACCCTTCTTTTCATATTGCTGAACTTTGTTTTTTTAGTACTTCTTTGTAGGTGTATGACTCATTGCAATGCTTAATACCTATTCCCTTAGACAGAGTTATGACTGCTTTTGGCTTAGTGCACCATATAATTCTGCCATTCTTGCTTGCAGGTGCCATTAAGCGGAAGAAATCAAAGGACACTATAATTCTTTCAGCAGTTATCGCAGCGTGCACCATCTTTTTGATTATTTACTGGCTTTCAAAATGATGGGATCTTACCCATGAGAAACCTCCCACCATGAAGGCTTCCGGTTGTGGCACGGATCACTGATGATACCAGATGACACTACGTTTGCTAGGCTGAAATGAGAGAATCCGAGAGATATGTTTCTTTAGCTTTCATTGCTTTGCCTGTGATATACTACACCTTGTATCTGAAGATTTTCTGATCTTGAATACATAGAAAAATTTTGCTTCCCAAGGTAGCCCGTCTGAGCGATTGTGCTAGTTTCGTAAATAGTATATGATAAATTTAGCTGGTGTTTTATATGAGAGATGTGCTGTTCCTATGCTCAGCTTTTTAATTGTAAATGAAAATTTGCAAGATTTTCTGCTCAAACTCTGCATGTTTCAAATTCATTGCTTACACTGTTGATACGGGATCCTTTTAACTATAAGATTAGGAATTTTACCTGGTTAGACGCACTTCAGTCTCTTGCAGTAAAATTCAATAAGCATGCAAGAGGAACGGCGAGAAGGCCACCTGTGATATTTGTGATATGAAAGAAGAACCTCATCATGCTCTTGTAACTTTGTTCGCTGTCTGATGGCAAAAGACATGAGAGAAGCTGTGTGAAATTTGGCAATTGCTAGGTGAGAAACAGTTTTATTTCGAAGGACAGGGCTGACTGCGTCTCCTGTTAACACAACGTACACTTGCATCCCTGTCAAAGGAAAGGGGTACACCGGAATAAATGTGTCACGACAGTAATCAGATTATGCATAATGGGGTTAAGAGGTCTGCAATTTTCTATTTTTGGTTCTATTAGATTGTGCGTAATGAAGTTCCCGTGTCCTGGGATGGTGAAGCTGCCGTGTCAGCTAGCTCAACATGCTAGTAGAACAGGAATTCGCATGGAAGATTAAAACAAAATGCTGATAGAGTTTCCGAAAAAAGAGTAAATGTTGATACAACGTTTAATTTGACTACAGGCCAGGCTGTAGTGGGTACCGTTGCTTGGCACACACATGTCACGGGTTTTTTTCTTTTTCATCAGGGCAAGTTCGTCTCAGTTGTGCTGACGCAGAAGCAGCAGAATACATGCAATTGCAGGAATGATTGCATCTTGCTCCAGTGTCCTCAATTTGGCTGAAGCAGGCTCCAAATCCAGCTTCGCATCTGTTGGATGCAGTTTGTAATCCTTCTGTAACATAATAAAATATCCTCAAAGCAACTATAATATTATATTCATCTCCTCTAGCCATGTATACGACCAATATGAATGGGTAATTTGGTCGATAATCAGATGCCTTGAATCATGAAAACAATGGGTCTCAACGATTATGGTTTGCTTCTTGATACACTTAACAATTGATAATAAACATTTCATTTTTCTCTGTAATCTATGTACATCCAAAGCAACAAGGTTACACACACCAACAAAGAAACACTGTCCAGTTAGTAGCCGCATTCTATGGTCCGCTCACTTCGACAGTCAACTAGTCAGCCACCAATTCCTAGGGCAGGACGACAACACTGTTCAGTGATGGAAGTTCGTTTAGGTCATCTCAGCAACATTCATCATCATGTGAATTTTGGCAACCACATTGCTGGTGGCAGAAGGTCAAATGGTCAACTAAATAGCTAGTTTCCATAATCAGACTCCATATAAGGGTAAAGCTACTCTGACAAATGAGTAACAAAGTGCCCCTGTGAAAACGTAGCTGTCAACTCGATCAAGGATTCCACCTGCAATGCAATCATGTTATGTTCACTTCAGAAGAATACATGCAGTGAACTGGATAAGTAGGGAATATTAACAATGCTTACCATGGCCAGGAATGAGTGATCCTGAGTCCTTCACACCAGCATCACGCTTAATCACAGATTCAATAAGATCCCCAAATAATGAACCCAGAAAGATCAGGATTCCATAAGCTGTAGCACTGATATAAATGAAGCAGTTAGGCAATGAAACAAAATGCCACACAAATATTTCCATTCACATACAAGAGACTGTAGTATGCATAATCTATACGCTGAAACTATATAATCTGAACAAGCAGTTCTATATCATCACCTGAATAATTTCAAGATAATCAAGTCAAAAGTCTATTAAGCAACCACATGTAGTTTATTTTCCATACGTTGAGGTTCTGATTTTGATTGGTACACAGTTCACTAAAGAAAAAATGTTTACTTTCTAACATAATAAATAGTAGAAACCCAGAAACCATACCTCAACCGTGATCTTGGCCAGTGTAAGACAGTTGACAGTAGGACAGTGGTCAGTACACAGCCAGCTAGGCCAGCTAAAGCACCCTCCAAGGTCTTCTTCGGGCTTATATTAGTCAAAGGAGTACGGCCAAACGCCTGAAACAGAAAATAAGTAACATGATGTCATAGTTTACTCTTTGAAGTACTAAACTGTAAACATATTTACAAAGAAGCAGATATTAGGAATTAGTGGTGTTCAACTATGGATTATGCCAAAGCATACAGCCCACCAAAGCTCTTAATTGCACCGGCAACCACCAATGCCTGTACCATCAATGTCCAAAATTGCAGGGATTTGATTTTGAACAGTTTAGCTTATGCTGTCATCAAACATGCCTTGGCAGGAATGCTAAATGCAACAAATTTACACCAAAACTAGCATTTATATATGCATATGTGGTTGAACACACCCTGGCGGAAATGCTTAATGCTCCTCAGAATCATGACCAAAAGACCCCAGCTGGATATTCAGTTAATGTGCACAGTTAGCATTTATATACACCCTAGGAATAAAGAGCTACAAGAACCCATAAAATTTTGTTTGTTTCTTTGTGCCATATTATACCCGCATTGTTAAACTGAATGTGTGGTATTATAGCAAGGTACAACAAAGATGAAACTCAAACAAGAGCTGCATGGACCAACAAGAAAGAAAAGAAGGGGGGGGGGGGGGGGGGGGGGGGGGGGGGGAAACTAGTAATTAAGGAGCATACCCTCCCACAAAGGAAAGCAGATGTATCAGCAGCGATGATACTACTAATAGATATCAAGGTTGCTACAAGTCCAACTGTCCAGTGAGCTTGCCCACCGAGAAGTACTGGCCAACTGTATGCTATTTCTGACAAAAGACACTGTATAAGCAGATGAATCCAATACAATTACCAAACAAAAGTGAAATTTAAGAACCAATTGAACTTGTAAGAACTTTACCAATCTCATTGTAACCTCTTAATAAGACTATAAAAACGAATTCGAAAAATACAAGCCAATATTTTGATGTATATGATGTTTCTATCAGTAGTAGTAAACTATACAACACAAGAATTGGCAGTGCAAGAAGATGTACCAACAGAAAGGACAGGGAAATTCAATCGAGCAACTTACTTGTATTTAAGGCAGGGGCAGCTAGTCCAGAACGAAGCTTAACCCAGAAAGAAGGAAGATAGCCACAGTAAAATAACCCAAAAACTGAACTAGTTAGCTGGGCAAAACGAGGGTTCCCTCTTTGTAACAGCAAAGATATTGCTATAACAAATGCAGAAAACGTCACAGTAACATCCATGCGTCCATAGTACCTAAGTAAAATTGACAGAAGAAACGTAAAAATTTGAGGCAGCATACAGAGTATCGGTACGGGGCACAACTTTCTCTCAGACTGAGAACCCTTAGCAGGTGTCACTACTTCACTAGGCTATTTTTACAGCTTCATGTCCTATGTTTGTAAAAAACTATCCAGTAAAAATAGAGAAACTATTACATTTATCATTAATGAAAATGTTATAGATATTAGGAAGGTCCAGCAATTCCTAAGATGCAGGTTCATGAAGTTCTCAAGAAACTTGAGGAAACAATTTGATGGACAGCTCTCTTTCCTGTATGTAAAATTTAAGAATCTAATACGCTCTATGGCCACAATTACTACCAAGTACTCACTGTAAGTTGCTTAATGATAGTCCACGGCTATGCTAAATAATGGAGTTTTCGCCTATGGTACACTCAACAGAAGCAAAGAGTAAACGCGAGGCGTCCTTACAGCGCAAGGATGGGCATGGAAGCGCAGATGGCTGTGCAGAAGCGGGACACGTATCGTGGAGGTGGGGTTCCACCGCCACCAGCAGTGCCTCGGACGAGCTCGAAGTACTCGCGTGCGCCGGCGAGGACGGCGGCGGACACGGCTGTGGCGAACACCCAACCGCCGGCGACCATGATGCCGCCCGCGCCAACTCCGATGGCAACGCCCACAAGCACCCGCTTCTGCAGCTGCCGGGCCTTGTCGGACTTGCTAGCCGCTTCATCTCCCACCCCGCCACTGCCGGCGGAGACGGCTGCGGCAGCGAGGAGCGGGAAGCGGCGGCGTAGGCGGAGGGGCGGCGGGGATGGAAGGATGAGCCGGAGGCGGAGAGGAGGGTGAGGTCGTGGGAGGGGAGGTAGGAGAAATGGGTGGCGGAGTTGGGCAGCGGTCGCCGCCGGCGCTGCCGCCATGGGAGGTGTCGAGGTGGGAAGGGTGGGATGGGGGGAGAGCGCGGAGGCGGAGACTTCGATGTGAACAGAGATGTTTTTTTCGTCGCGGCCATTGTTTTTGCATGGAAAAAGAAAAGGACTTCCTTATTAGGAAATACAGCTCAATTTTTGTACGAATGTGAACATCGAAAACGTGCATAAACTTGGTAGTTGTGTTGCCAATCCATCTCAAGGTGTATGGAAGTTTGACTCTAAAGCTAGTTTTAATGAAAGATTTTATTTTGTTGTTTTAAGAGTGATATATCATCTAAAATAAGGCTAGTTTTAATAAAAGATTGAAATTATGTCCATAATATATAGTTTTATTTTATTCTATAATATATAGTTTCATTTTGTTATTTTCTAGGTAACATATGCAAGAGAGAATCTTCTTAGAAACAGTATAGATATAGATGAAATCACTCCATACTCTCTCTTTATTAATTTCTTGTCATATCATCAAAATTGATGATATGATACCCTATTTAATAAAAATGAAATTCCTATTATGAGTAGCCTAAATGAAACAATCTCTCCAATATATAATTTTATTTAGGTGTTTCACTGTACTTAATTCAATGCTCTTTCATTGGTTATCTATAAGATGAAATGAAATTCATCTCCTTCAATACTAGTATTCTAATATTTCAAATCTAGGAAACTGTGTATATCTAGTTTCATCTAAGATCAGTCTTAATAGGTCTTTTATTTGCATTTAATTAGTTGCCATATTAACAAAAGTGATAATACGATAGAGAATTTATTATGAAAAAGAACAAATACCTTTCATCCTCATAAAATGCTATGTGCACTCTTTTTAATAAAATAAAAGCCAAACAAAAATACATTGAGGGTATCTTCTTTCATCCTAATCAACCACAACTAATCATTTAAATCCACCTAACAATAATTTAATAGTTTGATAAGCATATGAAACTGTGATATGAAACTAAGCAATAAAACTCCTTCCTTTTCTCTTCTCATAAGGCCAGTCTCAGTGCAATGTTTCATTGCATAGTTCTCAAAAGTGCCATGTCATATAAAGATATTTGAAATCATAAATAAAACAAGTTTTCTCAATGCAAAGTTTTATATTACGGTTTCATATACTAAGATATTATTTAAATGCTATATCTAATTGATCAATGTTAATCTATAAAATATGTAGAGATGAAACAAATTCTTCTCAGTGGAGATTTCATTCTAATTTTATAATTTAGGTAACCGTGTACACAAGGTTTTATTTCATAAAACTCAATTTTTCTCTCTTTTCATAAATTCCATGCCACGTCACTGATTTTTTTATGTGACATATTATTTAATAACTTTAAAACTCATATGAAACTTGGATTGAGACTGGCCTAATTTCTTTGACATGTCACCAAAATTACTTACATGACATCTTATTTATTAAAAATAAAACTCTTATTAGGAGTAACCTAACCATATAACTTATAACTAGGTTCCTTTATGAAATTTATGCTCCGTGTTAGGAAGATCTGACTCCAACCATATTAATGAAGACATGGTCATCTATGGGATGTTTGGAAAGAAATCAATTAAAAAAACTAACAAAGTAGCATAAAATGTCCAAAAAAAAACTAGCGAAGAAGTCACAACTCGCAAAAAGAAGCAAAAACAGTTTTGAAATGCGGTATTCCTCAACGAGAACTAAAGACTATTTCCAGCAAAAAAGGACTGCAAAATTCGAACAAAATTATTTGCCATTGGAGGAGAGGGGAACAGGGCGTGTCAGGGGAGAAAAGGAAACGACCGAACCAGCTGTGCAGGCCGCACCAAAACGGAACGAAATCGACTCGGGCCAAACAAAAGCGAGCCACCCAATGGTCCGGTGGTCCAGCCCAGCCAAGTGACCTTGCCCGCACTTGTCTTCACAGCTCAACCTCCCTCCTCCCCCGCCAGCCGCCGAGTCAATTCACGATCCCCATGGCGGCGGCGCCGACGACGGCGGCGATTGCGGTCGCGACGGCAGCGGAGGACGAGGCGCGGCTGCTGCGCCTGGAGGAGCAGGCGGAGCACGGCGGCGGCGGCGCCTGGGAGTACCTCTGCCTCGCCCGCAGGCTCCGCGCCCGCCGCCCCGCCCACGTCCTCCGCATCGGCCTCGACCTCCTCAACAACGCATCCGCGCGCTCCCGCCTGGCCTCTGAACGTAACGCGCTCTGTCCTCCTCCTGCTCCTCACTAATCCGCATGATCCCGATTGGTAGATGCATAGATCCCGTGGCGTGCTCCCTGGTAGATCGATCCCTCTCGCCGCCCCCCGATCGATCTGCGTTTAGGGGTGCGGTGGATTTGGATGGGAGGCTCTGTGCTTAATTTCGCACGCTAGATGCTTAGATGGAACTATGCCTGTACCGTATCTTTTACTGTCATTGTAACTTTGTAAGCAGCTCTGTGCTTAATTCCACGCGCTGCTAGATTTTTAGATTGCAATACGGTTCAGTGCTGAATTCTGCAAGTAGAATTGCGGGCATATGATCTGGAAAGTGACCGCTCTCTACACTCTAGTCCAGGCCCAGGTTTGTAATGTCTGTATGCTTTTTTTTTTCGGTGCAGAGTGGACGCTTTATGAGCAAGTGGCCGTGGCAGCCATGGATTGTCAGCGTCTTGATGTGGCCAAGGCGAGCTTCTTTTTGCGCTCATTGTACCAGTCATTTGTGATCAGTTCTCTGGTGCATTTGCGGGATAACTTCTGGATGCTAATCTTTTGGTGATTTTTGCAGGATTGTATTGGCGTCCTTTCAAAGCAATTCCCAGGCAGCACTCGGGTTGGTAAGTTTTATCAGATTATAGACATACTGGATTCAGCTTTAGTAATAAGACACTGAGACCTGTCATGGAGAAGTTCAAGGACGTAAATAAATCTGGCATGAAACTTGCAAATATATCGCTAGACGCTAGCCTTTGCCATAATTATGTAGAATACCAATATTCAGGTTCATTTTAGTACTTTGCCATATCCATATTCATAACTATGGTTCTTTCATTCATTAAACACCACCTATGAGGTGCGATGAAAGCTGCCGAGTCAAAGCCTGTGTTTCTCGATGTTAGTTTGTTTGAAGTTAAACAAGTATGCTTACAATCTAAGATTAATGTATCAAGAAGAAATGTTCTGTGTTGTGTTTTTGATATATGTATGTAAGAAAGCAATCGTTTAGTACTTTAGTGTTTTAGTTGGACAATGAATGTGATGTGTGCTATTGACTCACTATTCATCGTGCATACAAAAATCACCATCTTTAAATTAAGATTGAAAGACATGAGAGCTTATGAGCTATGTGATGCTAGTACTAGTAGTACTTTGTCATGTCACCTTTCTGTATATGCTAAACTTGAGGTTTTAAACATGCAGCCCGGCTAGAAGCCCTTCTTTTTGAAGCAAAGGGTGAATGGGCCGAAGCTGAAAGAGCATATGCTGTAATCCTGGAAAGTAACCCATTTGATCAGGTATGGTTATATTGTGGTTCTGATGTTTTTTTTTTTTGCATATAAAAAAATGGATTGCAAGAGTACCCTGTAACCCTGCCTGGAGGATCTGTAAAATCCTGTATATCACAGTTCTTTTTCACTTTCTGTATCTTATTCTTGTTTGATGCATTTTACATTATATTGAATCTCTTCTCTGTATATTTGGCAGATTGTTCATAAGAGAAAAATCGCTATCGCAAAAGCACAAGGTGACATTTCAGTAGCGATCGATTATCTCAATAAGTATTTGGAATTGTAAGTATTTAAGTCCACTTTGTTTTTTGAATAAAGATTTGATTCTCAAATTTCCCTTTGTCTTGGCTCATTAACTATTTTCCTGTATTAGATTTATGGCAGATCATGATGCCTGGAGAGAACTTGCTGAAACATATGTTTCCTTACAAATGTGAGGCATTTGATTTTTTTGACATAATCTTACAAGGATGCCACAGTATTAAACTGTTTCTTTTTGTTATCAGGTACAAGCAAGCTGCCTTTTGTTACGAGGAGCTAATATTGGCACAACCAACTATTCCACTTTATCATCTAGCCTATGCTGAGGTAATATTAAGCATGACAAGTATTGTTTTCAAAGTTTATTGGCAAATTGTTTATTCAAGAGAATTAAAAATTGTGCATTGTGATATAATGGGGAAAACAATTAGATATAATAGATCTATAGCACTTCCTGTTATTTTACACTGGCAATGTTGCTTCACAAATTTGTAACAACTGCGAGGCTAGGTCATAAATCTGAACTGGTAGTGAATCAACATAATTCCACCAACTACAGGTCCTCTGATGTCCACATGCTAATTATGTGACATGCTCTTATGCCACCATCATTTCTATTTCCGTAAATATAAAGTCAATCTTAGATCCTACTGGTCCCATATTTCGAAATTGTATAAATTATCCATTTACTCAACAAGCGATATGCATATCCTGATTCAATGGGAAGCATAGCTGATTTTATACAGAACCTGCATGTATTGTTGTTGAACCTTTTGCTATTATGATCCTACTGAGTATACTTTTGTATGGAAAGGTTCTGTACACTATGGGTGGCTTGGAAAATCTTCAGACAGCGAAGAAATATTACGCATCAACTATCCAGTTGACTGGAGGCAAGAACACAAGAGCCCTATTCGGCGTATGTTTGGTATGGGCATATTTGTGTTAGAAATTTTGAGCAGATTTACTTGCAAGTCTAATACACATTGATTCTTACATGTAATCTTCAATATCCAGTGTAGTGCCGCAATCAATCAGCTGACAAAAGGAAGAAATAAGGAGGAAGAGGGCTCAGAGCTGCAGAGCTTGGCTGCAGAAGCACTGTTGAAGGATTACAAGCAACGGGCACCAACAAAGGTGCCACTTATCAGCAGCATGTTGAAGAGCATGAAACTCTCTTGATCCTGTCGTCACTCACCAGTTGTTTAGCTTCTGATACGTCTGCAGCTAGTTAGTGCTGGTGCCACAGAATCCTGGTTGACAGATAAATGAGAGAAAAATGCTTGTTTTTGTGATGGCACCAGCATTGTAAAACAGAACTATTTCTGATGCTCCCATGGGTTGTACAATACCTGCTTGATTATCTAGAAATACATGTCTTATTTTAGTTTGATGTTCTGCCGTAGGTGAACAAAACCCTCTACTGTAATTTCAGTACAAACAAATTTTGAATCGGTCATTTGGAAAGTTGTACTTGATTTTTTTGAATAATTAATACAAAGCAACAGCTCTTGGTGATTTTTTTCCGTACTTTGCTTTCAGTTGACGTGCCATGGCTTCAGTTTCTTTTGAGATTGCAATGTTGCTTTGGTTATTTAGACAGTTCTAAATAACATGTATTCGTGGACCATCTACATGTGCTAATCGGTATATTGCACTGTTTTGTTATTGTGCAAAATCTCAACTCTATTAAAATCAGTTGTGAGTGCGATGATTTTATACTTGTTTGCCTTCGACGAAGGTACTCAGTACTGAGTTCAAATAAAAAAACCCAGTGCATGGCCTGTGCACCTAGTAGCTCTATATATTCAAGATCAAGATAATTCTATACTTGTGTGGCACATAAGTCGATCTGATCAGTAGAATGTTTTTACACCGGTGGTGAAAACATTAATAAGAAAATATACAGGAAAAATATGTGGGCTAAGCCCGTGCGTTCCCACGAGGTCACACGACGCGCGGCCCACATCGCGCCACCATTCGCCCGAATGCCGACCCAACCACCCAAACCCTCCCTCCGGCAAGCAAGAGGAATTCGCATCGGACAAAGCAGTAGACCAACAGACCGGCCGCACCGCCACCCCAGATGCCACACGCCGCCGCCGGCCGCCACTGCTGCCGGCGGCCTCGTCCACGCCGCTGACAACCGCCGCGGCAACCTTCTCGCCATGCCCCGCCTCCTATCCCCGCACTCCTGCCGCTCCCGCCGCTCCCTCCTCTCCCGCCCCCTCCTCGCCATTCTCTCGAACACCTTCCCGGCGTCCACCTCCGCGCCTCCTCCCACCCCGCCGCCGCTCCCGCAGCTCTCCCCGCTGCTCCCACCGCACTCCGAGGTCGCCACCTCCATCGCTAAGGTCTCGTCCGACATCGCCGCCTCCTTCCGCGACTGGTTCCTCAAGTCCCCCGCCGCCGCGCCCCTCGCCGCGCTCGACGCGATCTACGAGGCGGTCGCGGCCGACGATACGGCCACGCTCGAGGCGCTCCCTCTCTCGGAGAAGCTCGTCCTCTCCGTGCTCCAACACTGCCCGCGGAGGCTCCCCGACGGGGAAGCGCTGCTGCTGCTCCGCCTCAAGTTCTTCGACTGGTCGGGGCGCCGGCCGCACTACCACCACACGCGCGCCGTCTACCACGCCATCTTCAGCCTCCTGGCCCGCGCGCGCCGCAACTCCATCATCGCCGACTGGCTCCGCCTCTTCTCCGACACCACCACGGCGGCAGGCCAGTCGCGCTTCCACGACACGCTCGTCGTCGGCTACGCCATCGCGGGCGACCCCCGGCGCGGGCTCAGCGTCCTCGGCCGCATGCGCTTCCGCGGCCTCGACCTGGACGCCGTCTCGTCGCGCATCCTCCTCAATTCCCTCGTCGATGCGTCGCACCACGACCTCGCCGACTCCTTCGCCCGCAACCTTGTCAACAGCCCTGTGGCAACCTGCATCCTCATCAAGAGCCTCTGCCGCCGCGCCCGCCTCAGCGATGCAGTGGCGCTCCTTGACACCCTCCCTTATGCAGAAGCATCACGTGGCCCTGCCGCTGGCGCCATTGTCACAGAGTTCTGTCGCCGTGGGCGCTTTGATGAGGCAGCCCAGATTGTTGAGAAGTTTGCATCTGGTGACGTGTATGGTGCATGGATCCATGGTCTCATTGAGGCTGGCAAGCTCGATACTACATTGCAGTTTCTTTCTGATAAGAAGGAAGCTGAGGGCTATTTCCCTGATGGACGGCGGTATGACAAGCTTGTGTATCGCCTACTTGGCAAGAACAGACTCGGTGAAGTGTATGACTTGCTTGTTGAAATGATGGAAGAGGGTATTGCTCCTGGCCGTTCAACTATGAATGCAGTGCTTTGCTTCTTTTGCAAGGCTGGTCTAGTCGAAGTAGCCATGCATTTGTATAGGTCGAGGATGGAGCTCGGGATTAATCCTAACAAGGATGTCTATAATAATCTGATCAGGGCGCTGTGCCGGGGTGGTGAGACAGAGGAGGCATCCAAGGTGTTGGAGCAAGCTATGGCAGTAGGGTACTTTCCTGGGCGTCAGACATTTGCCATGTTTGCCAATGTGCTGTGTCAAGAGGGAAAGCTTGATAAAGTGCGCGAGTTGCTTGATAGGGCGCTCAAGCAGGAAGTGCAGCCAATGGATTCTGTGTTGGCCAAGTATCTCGTAGCACTATGCAAGAGTGGGAATGTGGAGGAGGCTGTTACAGTGCCTCAGATAGCAAGCAGCAAGAGCCATGTGGGCTTATACCGATATGGATCAACATACAAGAGCTTGATCCGGGCACTTATATTGATGAAGAGAGTGGATATGCTGCCAAGACTCGTACTGGAAATGCAAGATATGGGGCATATCCCAACCCGTAACCTCTATCAGTCTGTTGTTTGTGCTTTGTGTGAGTTGAATAGGTATGGTGAGGTTCTGGAGCTGTTAGACAACCAGTTGGAGAGGAGTGACATACAACCCTGTGTGTGCTACAACTACTTTATTTCTGGAGCTGGACACGCTAAGAGGGCTGACATGGCCAGGGAAGTGTATAATCGAATGGAGATGTCAGGGATTGAACCTTCTGTGGAAAGCAACATCCTTCTTCTCATAAGTTACCTAAGAAGCAAACGTATTGGTGATGCACTCACCTTCTTTAACCTTATTCGTGTGAAGAAGCCACCTCGCACCAAGCTGTATAATGTATTCATATCTGGTTTATGTGAAGCTCGGAAGGCTGAGCAGGCGGTGGTGTTCTGGAAGGAGGCGAGAGATAATGGGGTAGTCCCAAGCATCAGCTGTTACGAGCATCTTGTCCTCTTGCTTTGCTCTGTGAGAGATTATGACAGTGTCGTAAAGATTCTTGACGATTTTAGAGAAACAGGACGGCCTGTTTCAGCTTTCTTGTGTAATGTGCTTCTCTTGCACACGTTGATGGGCAGCAATCTTCTGAAAGCTTTGTTACGTTCAAGAGAGAACTTAAAACCTGTGGAAGTGAAAAGCGAAGAGATCCAAGGACAGGAGGCTGGGCGGCTCTTGATTGGTGATCTAATTACTTCGTTTGCAAGTGGTATTAGAAACATGAATGACTTGGAGCATTTCGGAGAGGAGATGGAAAAATATTTTCCTGTTGATATTTATACTTATAACATGCTGTTACGAGGGTTGTCCATGGCTGGGAGGATGGATTCTGCCTGTAATTTGTATGAAAGAATGTGCAGAAAGGGGTATCAACCAAATCGATGGACTTTTGATATAATGGTACATGGTTTCTGCAAGAATGGCGACAGAAATGAGGCTGGGAGATGGATTGATGCAATGCGTCGAAATGGGTTCCATCCCACGTGGTACACCATGAGGTTATACGATGATGCATCATTACGTTCACATGATCAGAAGATCATTTCTTTTGTGTGACGAAGCATCAATTTTTCTCCTCGCATTCGTCCCCTGGTCTGCCATCTGCCTTGATCCTATGACTTCACTGAAACAGGTAACCATCTATTAAATCTTTTATCGACTCAATTCCTTGTGCATTATGAGATTCAGGGCTTAAGGTTCCAAAATAAGGTTCATTGTTCCTGTGATAGAGGGTTGTAATTCCTGCTATATTTTCATAATATAGAGTCACAAAACCTAACTTTTTGGACCTTGGCATTAGGCTATTGGAATCCAATTAGTCAGATGTGACTCCGTTGCCAAATTAATGTTTTCATGGGAATGGTTTTCCTGCATACAATCGCTTAGTAAAAGGTGAATTGTGCAGTTCCACCATATATCCAACTCTGTTGTCCTGATCTAACTTAGCATGTGCTTTACACTATAATCGATTTTGTTATTTACAAATGTTTAGTGATTTACAAATTAAGTTTTGTTAATGTAATTTCTGGGAATACCGATCGTCGCATAAAAATCCTCTCGACCTTATGTTGGATAGCTGTATGTCTGACATAGTGTTCCTTATACTTTCCGCTTTTTCAGGCATTTTCTTTTTGGAAGATGAAACACATTTTTGTAGAGATGTTTCCCTAGAGTTAACAATATTGTCTAGACATGTACTGAATGGAGTATCACCTGCCAGGAAATAGTGTCCAAGATGCTTCTAGGGTATCAGTATACATGTAGCATGGAATTTTCATTGACGTTATGTATTCTAGTTTTACACAGATTTGCTGTAAAATCATACCTTGTGCCCAAAATTTTCAAGGTTTTCGGCCAACCAAACGTGTTGGGCATTGTTTACCAAGTGTAAAATAAATTCGATCTCAATGTCATTGGCAGCTTATATAGTGAGCAACGAATATTCTTTATAATATAATCTATAAAGTTATAAGCGGTATTATTATGGAATAAATGTAATTGTCCGAACTCTACCGAAGATGTCTGTCTTTAATAAGCCTGCATGCAAGAAACTAGCAGCACAGGCCGGCCGTGAAGCTCTGGTGGCCGCACGCTTCTCCTCTCTCTCCGGCCGGTATGCTTATATATATTTATATCAATCAAGCTTAAGTGGAAGAGCGCTCCTTGGATTTTTTTTTTTCGTTAGTTATATACAAGAAGAAGAAAGAATGGCCCAGCTGGACATGATGCTTGCGCTGTTGGTGGTGGCCGCCGTGGTGCCATGGTCGTGTGCCGTCCTCGTGCCACCGGCGAACGATGAGTGCAGCAATGGTTGCGCCAAGTACGACAAGGAGCCCCTGCAGCTGGCGCAGTGCAAGGACGAGTGCGCCCTGGCAGCGGAATTCCACGCGGCCACAGAGGGGCTGGAGGCGTGCAACAAGGCGTGCGAGGTCAAGGGCGGCAGCCCCGCGGCCGTGGGCGTGTGCATGGAGGCCTGCACCATGAAGGTCGACGCCGCCGTCGGAGTCGTCGCCACGCGCGCCTGCTACCGCGACTGCGCCAGGGACAGCAAGGGCGACGCCGCCGCGCTCAAGAAGTGCCAGGCGCTCTGCGACGCCACCGGCGAGAAGGGCGCCGCCGCCACCGAGAAGGAGGCCGCTGAGACCACTACCGCGGCTGCTGCTGCGCCCAAACGCAGGTGATCCGTCGTCTCCATTGATAAGCACCAGTCCACCAACCGAGCTATTCCTCATTGATGGATCTTCATAATTCCTCCTTCCAACGTCGTACATATAGAATGTGTGCGTCTTGAATCTATTTCCTTTTCGAATAACCCAAAGGTGGTTGTTGGTTTCTTCTTTTTTCCCCCTTCAATTTCCCACTCATGTATTATTAGCCTCTGACCCCAAATTCACCGGTGGTTCAGTGTGAATGAGGTATTGTGAATGCATTTCAAAAAAAGAAAGAAAAGGTATTGTGAATGGTCGCGTGCATTTGACTGTCAACTATGATTTACTACAACGTTACTCTAACCTGGCAATATCGATCCCTTCAGTCTTTATTACAAGAATTAG
This sequence comes from Eleusine coracana subsp. coracana, assembly GCA_032690845.1. Lineage (NCBI taxonomy): Eukaryota > Viridiplantae > Streptophyta > Magnoliopsida > Poales > Poaceae > Eleusine > Eleusine coracana. Next base: position 1,079,563 of record CM064420.1, read on the forward strand.
CAGATAACAAGCAAGACTGTCGGCATCACAAAAGGTTCAAAAGAATTGTCATGCAGCCGAATTTACAAATACTGACACAAATTATACAATCGTCCAAAGTTCCATCTTATGTACTATATCATGCAAAGACACATTTGGAGGTTCTGTGCTACTAGAGTTCCAGATTACATAGCGCTTATTACACAAACACACGCAAAAAAAAAAAAAAAGTACAAGCTGCTACTACCATCCGTGCATAAGAAAAGGCAAATGCTCAGGGCTGATGATGTGCATGCCATTAATCTAGCTCCACAGTGGTATACAGTCCACAGAGCAGCAATTGTTGCTCCGGAGACCATAGGTGGACCTTGCAAATTCCAAAACTGTGAGCACTCTCACCTAAGGCGCCTCCCAAGGAAGTGCCACAAGGGTAATACACCTCAAAATATATATCAGTCAATATCCAAACTGGAGTATGGCTCATGACCAACCTGAATCGATTAAGAGATTTCAATGAAAAATTGCACCAGAGAAATGGAAAACAAAAAAACACCTTTTCTGAGGAACAGTGTCACAAAGGTTGTGAAATGGGGAACAAATTGGAAGCACCAGCTCCAGTATACGGATGAGTAGTAATTTGCCAGATTTCATGAGGCTGCTATTTAGAAGTCAGAACTTACCGTTACCGAGCAATCATCATGAACACGCCAAATTGTCTCCCCTAAAAGGTTAGCAACTGAAAGAATGGTCAACTGCGGAAAAGTCTTCTCCTCCTTCAGAGGGATGGTGTTTGTGATAATTACTTCTTGAAACAAACCACTAGATAGCCTTTCAATGGCTGGCGGGCTGAAAGTAATGGAAACAATATACTAGCAACCCAAGGGAGAGAAAACAGAATAACTAATTTAAAGAATTAAAGCATACCTAAAAACAGCATGTGTGCAGCATGCATATACTTCTCGAGCTCCTTCCTGATGCAGTAACTCAGCCCCTTTGGCAATAGTTCCTGATGTATTATTATCCATAATTCCATTAGGACAATCATACTGGAATCAAACAATCTAAGATACCTACCTAGTTTCATATACAATGTGATGCTAAAATATTTCTGAATGATGCATGAATGTGGTATGGTTCATCATCATCAGGCTTTGAAATTTAAGTTATCTAAAGTCTCATTCCAACCCTATCCGAAAACAACACTACCTGCATAATATTTGGTTCTACTTTAACAAAGTAACTCCTGTGGCATAATAAATCTGACTCGCAAAGCCACAAGACCCCTTACTCTGCCCTGCCAGATAGTTGAAAATAAGGCATAAAGTCATGGCCTAACTCACTCTTTTAAGGGGGAGAAATACCAATAACAACAACAAAGCTTTTAGTCCCAAGCAAGAGGGGGACAAATACCGATTTAAGAATTTCTGCAACAGGCTATGAAGTATAATAGGAGAAATTACCTGCTGTGTCAATCATATCATCCATCATAACAGCCACTTTTCCTCTAACATCTCCAATAAGATTCATTACCTGTAAAAAGTGCGCATGATAAGATTTGTGATCTCATGGCATAAAACCAGAATGCACCATGTAGTAGGATAGACGTGTCTTCAAATGCATTATACAATTCATGCAGATCAAGCAATATAACTAGAGATCTAGGGAAATCCCCAATTGAACATTATCTTCTGTACAAGCTAGTTGCTGTTCAAAAAGTTATAGCTACCAAGGAGAAAAAGTAAGGTTTCAGTTAAGAAATTAAGATTTTTTTTTTGCATCCATTCATCTTGCTATTACTATTTAAATAAGAACTGAAGTACTTGCCTCAGCAACATTGTGCCCTTGTCTTCTTTTATCTACAATTGCTAGCGGTGCATCTGACAGTTTTTTGGCAAAAGCACGTGCCCTGGCAACACCTCCAACATCAGGAGATACAACCACCAAGTCATTTGAACATATTGTCTTGCTGGCGAGGTAATCAAGAATCACCGGCTTAACAGATAAAAAAGGCAACGCACAGAACAGTTGTAAGAAGAATGGATATAAGACATGTAAGTTAAAATCCTAAAAAAAAGACACATGTAAATCTATTGATAAGTTCAAGCAGCATGCATCAGTACATACCTGACCATAAACATGATCTACTGGGATATCAAAGTATCCCATGGCTTGACTGGAATGAAGATCACAAACAAGGACACGGTTTGCACCAGCTTCTGTAATCATATTAGCTACAAGCTTTGCAGCTATAGATTCCCGGCCTTGAGACTGAGAAATTTGATAAGTGCTCAGATAGTTTTCAAAATGACAAGCAGATAACATATTTTTATTAGAATTTACAATTGTTAGAATATATAGAATGTTAGAATCTATTAGGTAACAGAATGCAAAACGCTACTGAGCACTGAATTCAATTCCTCTCTTTAATTCCATTATATGAAGAAGTCAACATTTGATAGTTGGTTTGACTACTTTTGATGTGTGTGAAAATGGTAAAATCTACATGCTACATAGTTTGGTATAAGCCTTTTTTTTTCTTTATACAGCCTCGAAACCATTAATATAATTTTCAGAACTACAGTAAAGAAAATGGTATAAGTCCTTTTTTTCTTTATACAGCCTCAAGACCATTAACATCATTTTCAGAACTGTAATAAAGGAAATATACCTTCCTGTCAGCCCTGGCATAACCAAAATAAGGGATAACTGCAGTAATATTCTTGGCAGATGCTCTCCTACAGGCATCAATCATGACCAGCAGTTCCATAAGATTTTCATTTGCCGGTGGACATGTTGGTTGCACGAGGAAAACATCACAGCCCCGTACACTTTCTTGCAGCTGAACATATATTTCACCATCCGCAAACCTCTTTATGTTAATTTTCCCGAGTTCTAGACCCAAGTAGCTTGCTATTTCCTGTTCACAGGACATTCAGAAAGAAATTAGGCATCCTTGTGTTTGGACAAGTTTGACTCAAGGATTGTATTCTTTGATTATTTCTATATTTTTTCTTCTATTGGATTTTATTCTTCTTTTTCGGATCCCATAGAAGATTAAAAGAATAGGTATAGGAATTAAGTTAAGTCAATCCTTGTGGAAAATGTTTAGTTTCTGAGACATATTATCAATGACAATCGCATTGGATTCCTCCTCAGATTCAGTTATCCTTCAATAAAGGCTTTGTTGTTGTTATGAAAACTCAGAAGAAGTGAAAAGTGAAGTGAATGCTCAGAGGTTTGAAGTTTAACCTGTTGCTTCTATCAAATTCAAAACATGCGTGGAGCTCCCTTGATTTAAAGGCATTCATTTGAATGGTCCAACTTTTGACAAGGAAATGAACTATATGTATGGGTGTTTCACAGTTGTACATAATAGACTTAAAATCTTGTGTCTTTTGTTGAGTGTAAGAACATAGAAATGATGGCTGAGATTGCAGATTTCATCTTGTTTATTTTTTAAAAATCTTAACTATTTGAGTCTACTTAACTTGTACTATGAGCTTAATATTTTTGCCATTGAAAAGCTTATGCTACCCCTACCTCACATGTTTGAATGCCTAATCTAGAGTAATGTGTCCACCACAGTTCAAAGCATGAGCATAACAAAAGCACTGATATAAATTTCTTCATGTTAAATATAACTGACCTGGGAAAGGGAAGGATTGGCCGTGCCTGAGAAGATACGCAGCCTTGTGTCGTTCCTACTATTTGCATCCCGGAAAATTGGCAACGTTACAGGAGTCAGTAGGGATCTGTCAGACACAGGAATACATGGTGGCGCTCCATTGATTGCTCTCAGAGAATCGATCTTTTTACACCTCTGCAAGCAGGAAGACCATTTTAGCTTATGTAAGGATAGGTGCATTTCCCCACAGTATTGATTCAATATGTAATACTACCAGTAACTTGGTTTATATAAAGAGATGCAAGATGGCAGTCTTGATGTTGACATAATTTAAAGAAACGACAATAAGCGTGATTCTGTGCTCCAAAGTTCTAAATTATGAGCTATCAGCAAGCCTCAACAAAACAGCCTAATCATCTGACCGGAAATCAGCCAAAAGCCCATCCAAATCAACCAACACAGTCTAGGCACAAAAAAATATAAATATATTTGAAATAATGCAGTTCTATACCTTTCTCGAATGCTACAAATCAACGATACACCCAGATAGTCCCGGTGCGAGCGGAAATACATGATACGACAGCACAAAAAAAAAAGGAAGGAATAGGGGAGAGGACGAGGGGGGGGGGGGGGGGGGGGGGGGACCAGAGCTTACTACGACGGAGACGGCAGAGCGCGGCCGGTGGCGGATGCCCCTGCTGCCTGCGGCGACGGGAGACGCCGCCTTGGCGGCGGAGGAGGCCGGGGAGAAGCAGAGCGGCATGGTGAAATGGAACGGGGGAAAGGCAGGCAGAGATGGAGTCGCGCCGCCGGCTAGGGTTTAATTCCTGTGCGTTAATCGGGAGTTTATGATTAGTTGGTAAGTACTGTTCGAACTACCGGATTAGATGAAATTGCAAAAGCAATCCCCAACGGTTTCCTTTCTTTCTTTTACTGTATGTATTCGTGTGGCAGTGCACATGCAAATAGAGATGAATGAACCAATGCTATAGCAAATTTATTAAATGTTATAAGGCACCTGAAATTTGATTAAATCTCAGTCGACTGTAACAACAAAGCTCAAAAAAAAAAAGATTTCGATAGTTAGTGTTTGAACAATAATTTCGAGTTCTATTGGGAACTGTGCTCTTGTAGGAAGAATGTGGAAGAGAGGACGATTTGTGCAGATTGGTATCGGTCTGGTGGGATGGAGTATAATAAGGTCAAAGATTTTATCGGTAATTGATCTTGTACTGCTGTTCGATTTCGATTGACAGCGAAATGATTCCCGCGAGCAAGTGCAAGGCATTGAGGGCCGGCCTTTCCTACTGGTTGGGCCAGCTTGAAAGCTTTGGACGGTGTTCAAGATTCCGGCCCAGCACGCACTACAGAGATGGAAGTCCACCGTTTCGGCCTAGTCCATGCGATTTTTGATTCAACGAAAACAAAAGGAAGAATTTGACCAAGGGAAACTTGACCAAAACTCTCTGAGTTTTTAGTTTGAATTTCTCTCGAGTCGTTTGTTGCCTTGGTCCAAACACAAACTGACATAGAGGGTGAGGTCTGCAAAGTGTGAAGAAGGCAAAGCATCTCGTGGAATCTCTTACAAGCACATGGCAAACCCCTCGTGCAAGACACGAACACACACGGCATCTCCTCCAGGAAGATACTAGAACAAGCAGAAGCAGATGCCTGACCCGGTGGGCCCCGCACCTCTCTCTTTCTACTCCACCTTTCTTTCTAGCATCCAGGCCCCTCTTACAAGTCTCACGCTCTCAAGCGCCTCCTCCTCCCCTTCGCTTCTGAAAAAAAAAATACTTTTTCGTCCTCGCCCCCCGTCCTTCCGCCGCCGCCGCCGCCGCCTCAAAACCCTCCTTCCGCCGCCGCAGTTGCGGGCGCCGCACCTATCGGTCGCTGATTCGCTCGCCGCTCGGCTCGCCGCTCGCTCGCTCGTTAGAACAGGAGAGGAGGAAGGGGGGCGCGGAGATGGTGCTGTGGGAGCTGACGGCGATCACGGCCTACTTCCTGGGCCTGAAGCGGACCTACCGCCTCGCGCTCCGCATCCAGCGCCGCCTCATCGGACCCAATCACCCCAGGATCCGGGATTTCGTCTACAGGTACCTATTTCCGCTCCCTCCCCTCCCCGGCCGTTACCAATGCCGTCGTGACGCGCGCTTCATGGAATCGGTTTCGATTCGTGGCGATGGGTGCGATGAGGTGCCGGTTCCCGGGCTCGGAAACTGCTGCCTGCTAGTGCTAGGTTCCAGACCGCAGTATTTTTAGACCCCGTGTGGATTACCGGCGACGGCGGCGAGGGGAAGGGATAATAAAGCCCATGAGCTAGAAATTACAGAAATCGTCCCTTGTGTGCTGTCACATGTACAGGATTCAGTAACTGAAAACAGTTACCTGCCATGCCATATATCCACAAACAGTTCGGGCCATGCCATTCAACCAATCAGCAATCTAGTTTTCATGAAAAAAAAAAAACTCGACCTGCCGAGGTAAGACCGCCCCCGACGGCTTTGCGTTAAGGAGAAGAGCCTCTCACGCAGGCTGAGAAAACCCCCGAACCCTCTCCCCAACCGTACAGTACCGCGCGGGTGCCGCCGCTCGAACCCATGCAAAAAATGATCATGGGTTCCCATTGGACCTTGGTGATACATTGTAACATTACAGTGCTGTTTTTTTTTTGATACATCATTGCTAGCTTAAAAATTGGAATTAGTTGGCAATCATTTTAGAAATGCCCACACTCTAATTTATAGCTTCAAGCTTGTTTGCTGCTGGTGTATATAGCTGCTCGTTACTAGGTGACCTGAACTTTCACTTTACATACTTAGTATAGCTTTGTTCTCGAATATTCTTGGTGATTTGTATATATTTCTATAAATTGTGTTGTTGTCAGCTATCAAGTCAGGAGATAGCTTAGTCTTTCTGTAGAGATCATCTCCTATGTTGCTTCCTGTTTTTTCTCAAGGTACAAGGTTTTGTTCCATCTATGCTACAGGGTTCCCAGAAAATGTACTGCTTCACATAATGAATTGGTATTCAATTATTACTGATGAAACATTTACCTGCTATGCCGACACACATTTTCCTTCCTTATTGGACCTTGGTGGTATATTCTAACATTGGAGTTACATTTATTGGATGCCTCATCGCTCCCTTGAGATTTAATTTTTAAATTGCCCACACTTTGATTTCTAATTTCCAGCTTGTTGGCTGCTGGTATATAGCTGCTTCGTACTGAATGGGCTGAATCTTCACTTTGCATACTTAATTTTTTTGGAAGTGTAACTTAGCCACTTAGCATCCCTCGTTTGTGTTATCCTGAATTCTTAATTGACATCTAACATAAGTTCTAACAGTGCATCTAATAACAAACTAATATTCACATTTTTTCTATGTGTGTGGATTGTATTACCTGGCATGCACCCTTATTTTAGAAACATTAGGACAAGATTGGTAGAGCTAGTGCTAGTATTGCATCTCTTATTCTTGTACTGCTAGTATCCCATATGGACTTCAGTCCCAAATGAAAACCCTTGACTTAGTAGCTCGCTACATTTTGTAAATAGTTGTGGTTCCAATTGCTTAAACTGTACCTCAACTTGGCTTTTATACCGCTTCAGGATTTTAGATGTTGGTGCCATGTCGTAGAGTTGTGGCTTGCCGACACTGATATATGCATTTTAGAACTTGCACGTAGTTGGACAATATTCACATGACATGTGCATGGACTAACGACTGAAGTTTTCAGATTAGCAGCTTTGGGATATATCTGGGCATCTGGGCCGGGCCAAATGGGCTGGCACGAGGCCCGACCGTTTTGGCCCGGCAGGGGCACAGCACCGGCCCGGTCCACCGTGCCGTGCTTGGGCCGACCCCCAAGCACGGGCATGGCCCACGGCACGGCCCGAAAGAGGGTGTGGCCCGGTGGGAGCCCGAAAAAAAATTAAAAATACTCACCTTCCCAAATCCCAACCGGTCCAGCATCATTCCGGCCTCTCCCAAACTACTGGCCCAGCTGCATACGGCCCAACAGGCCAACACCATCCCTCCCGGCTCCCCCTAGCCCATCTGAAACCCTAACACCCCGCTACTCTCTCTCTCTCTCTCTCTCTCTCTCTCTCTCTCTCTCTCTCTCTCTCTCGTAGTCGCCGACCCGCTGTCTTGCAAGACGCACGACGCTCTCCCTCTCTCCTCACGCCCGCGCCGATGCGCTCTCCCTCCCTCCTCGCGCACGCGCCGTCGCCGCTCTCCCTTTCCTTGCACGCGAGCGACGAGCCGACGCGACGCCGCTCTCCTCCTCTCCTCGTGCGCCGGCGCTGCTCTCCTCCTCTCCTCGCGCGCACCGGCGCTGCTCCCCCTGTCTTCGCGCGTGAGCTGACGTGACGCCGCTCTCCCTCCTCTCCTCACGCGCCGGCGCCGCTCTCCCTCTCTTCTCGCACGTCCGCACGCCGGCGCCGCTCACGGGCTCCAGCGGGCTGGTGTGCCACCGGGCTCACGGGGCATTTGGGCCGGCACGGCACGGTAAACTGCATTCCGTGCCGTGCCATGGGCCAACCCCTCAGCCCGTGGGCTGCTTCGGCATGGCCCGGTCGGCCCGCCGTGCCGGGCCAGCCCGGTGTACTACCGTGCCGGGCCTAAGCAGGCCCGGGCCGTGCCGGGCCGGGCCGCCCGAATGCCCAGATATACTTTGGGATCCTGTAAAGGAACTATCCTCCTAATCACTCAGATTTGATGGATCATTTCATTGAATTTCATAAGATTGAGTTGATATATGACAAACAATTCTTTTGTTCTCTTGTTCTGCAGGCGAACAAGGGATATCTTCAATGTTGCAGTGTCGGTCCACAAGAACATTCAGGAGAGGGACCTTGAAGTCGGCCGAAACCTTGGGAACACGATCCTTCGCTGGCTCGATCGCATGAAACCATCAGCAGAGATTCGGCCCCGTCCTCCAAGCCTCTCAAATGGCAGCTCAGAGCAATTCAAACATCTTTCGAGCACTAGCAGAAGTGCAGGAGCTCGGAAGACTGCCTCCAAAACTTCGCCGCATGATTCCAGTGGAAAGATGTTGTTCTCACGCCTGAACATTCGGCCAAAGTCCTTTCCAGTTCTGCCTACCATCTCACAGCCCAACAGAATCAACGCGAGCAGCCAGTGCAGGCGTATCTCCTACTCGCCATTCCCATCAGTCACCACGAAGAGGAAGCTTCTGATGGAGGGTGTTTTCCGCAAGGACATTGCACAGCTGATGGTGTAAAGATCTATACCTTTCTTCCTAGGCAAAGATCTATACTGTCTTTTTGGAACATGAAGATTATTGCCCGACTGAATTTTGGCCCAGAACAGACGTCTATGTTTCGTTACAATAATGAAGCGTGGAGGGAAATTGTTGCCCCTCAGCGTGTTTAGGCCAGTAGATCTCTAACCAACGCCCGGATCAACAGCATTTCGTATTTGATAATAGACATGTGTACTTATCCATCTGTGCAAGATTTGTTGTATGAGAATTCAGGATTCAATCAATTTCTCTCAGCTGCTTACAAACTGCTGCGTTTTATTAAAGGCTCATGGAATAATTTCCTTGCTCATCGAAACTGGTACTGATTTACAAATTAGGTTTCTGGATCATCAAACATGGATTGCAGCAGGACTGGATATGATCCGAGCTTCCTATACACTATGATCTCGTCTGATACGCTATCTTTATTCGTTTCTGGGAGGGGGCTACACTAATAATGTCCGAGAAAGAAGTGATGCATATGATCTCTCTGGAAATTCCTATCTCAGTGGATGTAGCAATCGAACAACGAATTGTCTCATGGGTACACATATCTTCTCGGGCAAATCAAGTGAGCACCTAGGTTGATACGTGCCCGCTGTCCTATACCATCCAGCAGCATCCAAGGTGAAATGGGGAATGGTATTGAGAAGGGATTTGTGACTCTGCTGTTAATAACTGTGGCACCATTATACTGAACTCGCTGTATAACCAACTCAGTCGAAAATTTGCTCTATTATAAACCAAAAAAGATCAAACTTTCTCCAGGAATCTCTCATTGCCATCACACAAGAGGGTATACAAGGTCCTAGAAGATCACGCACAATAATGGCAGATACACCAAGTAGTAGGAGTATTCCTTTGCACATTTATAAATAGTCAAGCTACCTCGACATACCAAGCTAAATTAAGGGAACCGAAGTACCAAGTGTGGATCGGACCAACTAGATTGCTAGAAGCGCACACTAGCAACTGAAAAACGCACGAGTGAACAAGCATCATGTCGATGATCAGCAGCATGCTAGGGCGCAGGCAGAGCCAGAACCAGAAGCAGGGCGGCGCCGCTGCTGGGAAGCCGACGACGGAGGTCGTTGAGCCTGTGAGCGTCGACATCCAGGAGCCGTTCATGGAGGCCATCTCACTGACGGCGTTTGCGGCTCCGGCGCTGGGCCTGCCGCCGTTCGCGACGGCGAGCATGGACTGGAAGGAGACGCCGACAGCGCACGTGTTCATGGCTGACCTCCCCGGCGTGCGTCGCGAGGAGGTGAAGGTGGAGGTGGAGGAGGAGAAGGTGCTCAAGATCAGCGGGCAGCGGCATCGCGCCGCCGAGGACAAGGCCGACCGGTGGCACCGCGTCGAGCGCAGCTCCGAGCGCTTCGTGCGCACCGTGCGCCTGCCGCCCAACGCCAACACCGACACCGACACCGTGCAGGCCGCGCTCGACAACGGCGTGCTCACCATCACCATCCCAAAGGACAACGAGCGCAAGGCCTACGGCAGGCTCATCCCCATCACCAACTAATTAATTAATATAATCCATCACTTATTAATTGGCTTTCCTCCTTCCTTAATTTACCATGCAAGTACATATTATGTCTGTGATCGATCATATACACTTTCAAGGGAAGAACATGCATGTGTGGTTAAGCATGCTATGTGGATGCGTGACATATATGTAGCGAGGAATAAATGTGGTATGCAAATGGTTGCATATGGCATTTTATTGGAGCATGTACACCAACTTTAATTTGCTTGACCTGGTAAGGTTGTGGCATCGTCTGCACAATAAATAAAGTTTTCTGCTATATATGTCTTTTTAAATAATTTTGATCCTCCCTTTGAGTGATTCCGTGCTTTCTACCCTAGAGGTAAAGAGAGAGATTCTTATTCATCGGGTGTTATGATTGATGAAGAAAATCAGGGAGGCAACTCCTATACTACCTCCTTCCAAAAATCATTTGTGGACAGAGTGAGTATATGAGAAATCTAGCTGCAGGTTCACAAGAAGAAAACAAACACAATATATATATTGGCATATTCGTCCATTTGTACCTATGTACGTGGAACGGCAGTTGCTCTTTGATACGGCCAGCAGTTGTGAAAAAAGCATCACCACAATCAAGCACTAGCTAACCACCCTTTAAAAGTAACACAACAATCTGTCTCATTATCTTCACCAATCATTTGATGATAAACTTCACTTTAAAAAGTCCTCAATTTGATTTGTTGATGATAAACTTCACTTATTTCTGGGCAGTTTTGTTTTTTCGAAACCACTTGTTGGCAGTTTGATTTCCAGTACTAAAATGATAGAGGAGAACTGCCCATTCATACACCATAGCCTCTCTCCCTCAAACCGAATACTGCATTCACTTACATATCCCACCTAGCTTTCCCTATGTAAACAAAATGGGGAAACCGAAAAAAAAAGGTGATTGAACAAAGAAGAAATCAACTACTTTGAGCTATGCTAACTTGCTAAGCAATGAAAAGTTGCTGAGTAATTTTTAAAAAAAAAGAAAGGAAAGGTTGTGTGTTTTGTCTCCTCGTCTCTTCCATACTTCCACCCACGACGCAGTAAAACCCAAAAACTACGAGAGACGAGACGACACCACATCCTCCCCATCTCTGTCGCGTCGGCGAGCCATTGACATTCCCACCCCGCCACCGTCGGATCCCTCCGCCACCGCCTCCTCGACGCGGGAACCTCGCCGCCGATGGGCATCTTCCGCCGGATCGCCGGCTTCTTCGGCGTCTCCCGGGACGATGCCGACCACCCCGACTCCTCATCCTTCGCCGCCGCAAACGCCGCCGATTTCCCCCAGGACAGGGTGCCTGCGGCAGCGCCGGCGCACGGTACCCGGCGGGGATTCAGCGTCCAGGTACCGGTCCCTGTCGAGCGGCAGGGGCCTGGGCCCGTGCTTGTGCCCTGCCCTCACGGCGACGGCGGCGTGCAGGTAGTGAGATTGCTTATATATACCTTATGAAATCATGTCGTCAATTGTAGTTTTGCTCCAAAGTCAATGGGATCTGGTTTGTAGAAATAACCATTTTTTGGATGATGCTTCTACTAGTATCTGATTGTTCAAAGGTCTGACCCTGGTGGAAATTGGAATGGCTCCCTCAATTGCAATGGGTGCTCGAACTAGTTCAATGCCTGGATTGCTCGGCTTCTTCAAGGATCTTGTTTCTTTCAGTAGAGGTTGCTGTGCTAAACTAGTGCTCTAATCTTAGTAGTCTAGTCTTGGCGATGGTAATTCTTAGCCACTAGCTTTGTGCCCTGGATTGCTTGACATGCATATGCAAAACTTAGGTTTTAGGGAGCTGCTAATCTTTTGATCTGTCAAGTTTGGTGCAATCGGTGGTTCTTAGGGCTTGTTAGGTGATATCAGCATTACTAGCCCTTGATGCTTTGGGGGATGATTTTGTAGCCTATGATTATAGATTCTGTCTCCCTATCTGAAGGCAGCTCTTGATGCATTGGGGAGAACTAACGACAGTCATGACGATCACTGTATAATATCAAAGGAAACCACATTAAATATTTATTATATATGAAAAGGAAACTACATTGAATTAGTAAACAAGACGAACTTTGTACATTGGTGAGAGACTCTGAGCCACTACCTTACAGTGGTGAACTTTGTACCTAGGATATGTACAGGATGGGATGGACCAAGGGAAAGGAGTAAAAACTAATCGTTGTAGATAACTTTTAATAGGGATGACCTAGTGCAAGCAATAAGCAGTGTGGATCACCTTTAGTAGGAACGACCTAGTGCACGCAATAAGCAGTGTGGATCACCTTTGTTAGATCTTATGATCTGTAGTTAGTTTTAGGCCAAGCATATATCACTGTAAGGTAACACATGCCGCTATCTGTGGGTTGCAACCACCAGGTATATAGACCATCATGTAAACTATGTGGATGTTAGATACAAGCCTCTCAGAACGTAGGGGGGCTAAGGGTATGGTTTGCATCAAAAAGATCATTGATTGATGAAGCACATGCTACAGTATGATACTCTCTGATGATTACTCATATGATTGTCTCTTGTTGGACCCAGCTATCTAAAACTGATAATACCAACTAGTGGTCATATCTGGATTAATACTATGAGTTCGGCTGCTTTGATTTTCCAGTATTTGATGTTACCTGATGCTGTGAGACATGTGTAGACTTTTGCTATAGTAATGCTCTAATGGTTCCTCTTTTTTTTTTTTTCTTTTTTTTTTTTTGAGATTACACACTACAACTCAGACACTCACAACACACGCACACTCACCCCTATGAACACACGTACGTAAACCCTACCCCTATGAGCATCTTCGAAGACTTTTATCATAATTTTGGTCTAATCACATAATCAGCATATCTTTTGGGTTTTTGGAAGGGGCATTTTTGCTTTGATTTTATATGACCTGGTTGATCTGTTATGGCTATCTTACTTGGTTCATTGATTCTTTTCTTTTCATGCATGTTTGTTCTTTCAGTATGTACCTTTTTAGTTTTTGATAAAATGCAAGATCCCTGCAGTGTTTACTGCTTCGATCCCTTTTATCAAACTTTTAAAATACCCATTGTTGTATTTTGCTTTTTATTTAACTAGGGATTTAGATGGTATACAAGGAGGCTGAGGATTGATGAAGATGGAGATGTAGCTGATGAGTTCTTGAATGAGGTTATTGCAGAGAGCTCAATGAATAATAATGCAAGTCCAGTTGGAAGATTTCAGGTGAAATACAATACGAAGCCAACCACTATAGCACTTAAAAAACAGATAGTTGCTGTTGATGGTGACATTCGCCATAGCTTGGATTACCAAGGAGAACTGCAGTGGGTGTGAGTGAAATGTAGGCTTGAGTTCTACTGGTTCTACCATCCTATGTCTTCTCAAGAATTGTCCGTCCCTTCATGTTGGGCAGAGTTGTGCAGGGGTCTATGAGCAACTTTCTCATTGTGGATTGCTGCTAATTCAGTGTTTTGGGATGCGTGATCTCATGATGATTTAGATCCATTGTACCAGTAGTAGTTGTATATTATTGAACTGAGCAATGACTGAAGTAAACTAGCTACTTCCAAAAAGTCAGAAAGGGGCAATATACTTACAAATAGAGACACTAAATCCTTGCCAGTGATGATGTTTATTGAGCTATTCATTTATCCTAAGTTCTACCAACTTGTAGGCAAAAAATCTGTGTTTATTTCCTTCCCATTTCTTGCTTTTGTAAGCATACCGTGTGGGCAATGATATACAATCTTTTTCTGATGTAAAAGACGTACTGCTGTTATCCATACCAACAAAGAATAGAATGGATGTATGGCAAACTTAAATGGTACTACCTCCAGAAATAAATGCATGATATCCGGTCTGCATGTGTGATATATACTCATGCATTCAGAATTCTTACTGATGAACTTTTTCAGAGATTTTTTTATTGTTTTTTTTAAAATTACACAGTACAATTTAAACACTCATAACGTATGCATACTCATTCCTATGAACACACGTACGTAAACCCTATCCCTATGAGTATCTTCGAAGATTGAGCTAGCAAATCATCGAGATTGACGAAGTCACCATTGATGCCTCGCTATCGACGGGAGCGTCGCCTACAACTGAAAACACAATATCGTTAATAAATTTTAGTAAATTCGCTCTCATAGGAGTCGAACCCAGATTCTAAGGTGCTATTGAGACACCTTTGGACATGGCATATGGTCAACCAATCATATAACAGTATTCTCATCTTTAATAAAAGGCATACTACACTACAATACACTTCTTATTTATATAAGAATGATTGCGACAAGCCGATCAAAAAGTGCATACCTACAGATTTTTCTGTCGCCTGTTTCTGATTTCTGAGGTCGAGAAAAGATCTTATACCACTTGCAGTCAACAATATGATATATAATTTTTTTTTAAAAATAAAATGCGTTAATTATCGTCATCTGGAACAGGTAGTAATGAATTCTACTACTAGATATGGTCAGGGTCAGGAGGGAAAGACGGCAGAGAAGACGGCTGAGGCTGTGTTGTGTTGCTTGCGGAATGCGTCCATCGACCCCAGGTGGGCCAGCCAGCCTATCTATCCATCCAACTACCAATTGTTGCTCAGCTTCTGGCTCACGATGCATCCACCGAGGCCCATGCCCCCCAATCATCGTCTCACTACGTGGGCCCCACGTCCACCCGGATGGAGGCGGCCCATACGCCACCTTTCTACGGTCCACCGAGGACCCGGTCCACGGTCGGCCCTGGCAGCCATCCATCTTCTCTCTTCCGAGCTCTCTCCTCCAAACCCATCTCCTCCGCCTCCCCAACGCCGCCGGAACAAGCTCCGCCGCCGCCGCCGCCGCTGCATTTTCCCGTGACCTCTGGTGGGAACCCCGGCAACTGAGACGGGGAGTAGCAGTCCTCGCCGTGTTGTCCCGGTTTGCTCCGTGCTCCCCGTGAGGCGGTCTCGGAGTGACTGGTGAGATGGAGTTATTTGACGTTATCTTTTTCTTGCATTACGTTGACGTGTTTGTGTTGTGCAAACAGCTGGTTCATGTGAATTTTGTAACTCCTTAATTTTGGGGAACCAAATTGTAATCATGGTGTAATAACTAGTCATTAAATGGGTATTTTCCAACTCCACTACAGACGACGGGCTGGAGACATCATCATTTAGTATGTGTTCGAAATTTACCGCCCATTCTTTTTCCTACCCCCTTCTATCATCTTTATTTTCCAATTGGACATAAAGGAATCAGGCAAGGAAATTGTTCTTCCAATGTCTTGAAACTATTCACTTCCCTTTGCGTTTTCCTTTCCAGCATACATTGTTTCCTATTGTCTAGAAAAAATACATTTGTTTTCTATGGAAGTTCTTCCTTACCGCTCAGTTTTTTTTTCTTTTTTTTTTTTTGGATTAAGCAGAAGTCTTCTATCTATTCAAGGCATCACCTTACTGGTATATTTGAAGCTGTAACTGAGTGATCAGGGAAGCTGCTTTGACAGAAGCATTGTTGGTCAACCGATGGGAAGCAATGATCCTAGCACACCTTCAAAGGCTTCAAAAGCATCAGAACAGGTACTTGAACAGTGATCAGACATCTTCACATTTCGAACGACATCGTCAGTGCTTAATTTTCCCATTATTATTTTCCCAGAGAGAGAAATGTTGATTCTTTTCTACAGTAGTAATTTTAGGCTAATTATTGGCCACAATGTTCATTTTGTTTTTTCAAATAATGGTTATTGTGCGGCAACCATATTAAGAAAACATGTTGAATAAGTATGATTTGGTTTGACTTGATGCTCTTATGGACTAAATAACAGAAGTACCCAATCTGTTTTCTCAGAATGTGTGTCTGAAGAACTATTACCAGTCAAATTGGTGCATTTGATGGTAATGCAATCTTGCTATTGAAATTGAAGTGTAATTTCATCTGTTTCTATTATCAGGATCAAACCCCAGCCACTACGTCCGGCACAACAGCTTCCGTATACCCTGAATGGCCCAGCTTTCAGGTTATTTCCTAACAATAACTGTAATTTTACTACAGTTTTCCTTTTATCTGCTGTTATTTTTATCAGTATTTTTTTTTCCTTTAACACCTGGTAGGCCTACTCAGCAATGCCTCCACACGGATTCTTCCCCCCTTCTGTTGCTGCAAATCCACAGGCTCATCCCTATATGTGGGGAGCTCAGGTGCCGTTTATATCTGAACCTTACTCTCTATTACCATCAAATTACTGATTCATTTTGACTTGCTAGATGAATATTGAATCAGTAACAAATCATCCCTCTACACTTACTGTATATTGAAATATTCCTTAATTGCAGCCCATGGTACCACCTTACGGGACACCGCCACCACCTTATGTGATGTATCCACCTGGAACAGTATATGCCCATCCCTCTACACCTCCTGTATGCACTTCTCTACTACTTAGCTTTGTACTTGCACCCACTGTATCGAATTTTACTGACAAACTATGTACAATTGATCAACCTTATGGCAGGGTATGCACCCATTTAACCATTATCCTATGCCAACAAATGGAAATGCTGAATTCCCTGTAAGTAACCAACTGTTGGATTTTCCTTTTTGTTCACTGCTATTTCTTGAAATTCTAAAATATGCCTTTCAGGGAGCTGCATCAATTGCTCCAGAGATGAACGGTGAGTCTTATTTAAGGTGCATATCAAGGTTAACTGGAGCATGGAAATTGAAATTGGGCTTTATGATAATAATTTCAGGGAAAAGTGAGCCTGGCAGAACATCCGGACCATCTGCCAACGGGATTACCTCTCACAGGTTTTATTTTCTACCCATATGCCAACATACAATATTTTGTTGTTCATCAACAACCTAATCAATGTAATTTTTATCTACAGCGAGAGTGGAAGTGAAAGTGAAAGTGATGGAAGTGATGCCAATTCCCAAAATGTGAGATATGTCTGTAGTTTTCTTTCTTCTAGATAGTATTCCTTTTGAACTCCTGAATAATTTTTTTTTGGCAGGACTCACAATCAAAGGATAATGATGGAAAGCAAGATGGTAGGCATCTGAGGACTTGTTTCTTATGGTAAAGATGAATAGAATAGCGTATTTATTTGCACAAGATGGATGATGTATTCTATCAACATGCAGGCACTTCTCAGAATGGCATGTCTTATTCAGCATCACAAAGAATGGTAAATCAAGCCATGCCGATGCTTCCAATACAACCAGGTGCAATGGTTGGAGTTCCTGGCTCCACAACTAACTTGAATATAGGAATGGACTACTGGTCTGCTCCAGGCTCGGCAGCCGTCCCTGCAATGCATAGCAAAGCACCAGCTGGTTCAGGTCGAGGAGATCATTGGGTATAAATTTTTCTGCATGTCGTTACTGTTTATTTGTTTATTTCTTTTGCATGAACGCAGTCACGCAGATGTTGATATATTTCACAACTAAACTGTAATTATTCCCTGCAACATCCAGGATGAGAGGGAACTGAAGAAGCAGAAAAGAAAGCAGTCAAATCGAGAATCAGCTCGCAGGTCCCGGCTGCGCAAGCAGGTACTGTGTAGTGCACAAGCTTAAACCTTCTTCCAAGTTTTAAGATATTTTTTTATGGAACGTCTCAAATATTATGCTCTTATTCCAGGCTGAATGTGAAGAGCTTGGACAACGTGCTGAATCTTTAAGATCAGAAAACTCTTCGCTTAGGGCTGAGCTTGAACGGATTAGAAAGGAGTATGAGCAATTGCTCTCACAGAATGCTTCCCTCAAGGTACATACTAGTTCTATCTCAATGTTGCCATGTCTTAAATGATTTTGCACATTATTTTTTTTTTATCGTGCTTTGCAGATATGTTCTCCTTTTCCCTGACCTTGTGTATTTAGCCTGAATGGTGATTTGATATGTGCAGGAAAGGCTAGGGGGGACCAGTGATTCGGTACCTGACATGAATGAACAGAATGACGGTGATGACAGCTCCAAGAGGCAACCTGATTTTGATGCCCAACCTGAGAGTGAGCCTTAAAGAGTTAAGACACGTTGTCAGAAGCAACCTCAACCTGTTACTCAGGGTACCTGTAGTACAACAACAACAACAAAGCCTTTTTATCCCAAGCAAGTTGGGGTAGGCTCAGGGTACCTGTAGTACGCCATTGCTATTTATTCTCGATCCAAAGAGAAAAAGTAAAGGCCAGTAGAAATTATTTTATGCAACTCTCCTTCCGTAGCCGGCTATTACTGCTACCTAGGAGTACCATTTTCTCAAATTAGAAGGATTAAGAAGGTGGTCATGCGATGATTAATGTACATCTTTGGGACATGCAAGTTCGTATCAATCATAGCAGCTTTTTTGCAAGTTGTGAGTGTCTGCACTCGTTTCCTTTCTCAGCTGGACCTACCACGCGATTGGAACATGTGAAGCAGATCTATTTGTATTCAATTCAGTGTTTCATCAACTAATGAATACTGATAAAGTCGTCAATGCATATCGAATATGGTAATCTCCAAAAGAGTTCTGATACACACTTCCATTGCTGTGCCTCGGGACAACATTTCCCCCAAAATGGCGAGGAAGCAGCTCTATATACACCACCACAACCAGACCAAAAAGCTACATCTACTCGCCCAGCCAAACTAGTCAAACCTGGAAAGATAAGGTCATGACAGGTTAGTATGAAAAGAGAACCAATCAACCAGGTCCAAACTGCTTTCCATGTTATCACCCCAGCTACCTAGGATTCGAACGGATAACCGATGAATCTGTTTGTTCCTGGAATTTGTAATTCTTGAAAGACACATTTGAATAGGAGCCATCAGCTGCCAAAGGTTTTTCCTCCAGGAAAGCATGAACTCGTGACCGGAACTTTTGAGCCAGTTCAGCAAGATCATTTCCCGTCTGGGTCTGGGGCAACCGGTTCGCAACATCAATTGTCATGGTTGCACATAACTTGCTGCCCGTCAGCACTTCCAAGGTTGGTTTTGAAAAGTTAGCATGTGATGCCAATCGGTTTAGAAGGATAAGCGCTTCTCTCATCAGCAAACACCTACAGTAAACCATTTTTGTGTGAGAAATAGTTGAGAACAGTTTTTTATGGGTAATTTCAAAGTACTGACTCAACACAAAATTCACTTCACTTAAAGCATCTGGAAGTACAGTTTAAGATAGATGGGTATATGAATATGATTCACTGATAAAGAAACTGTGAGAAATGGTCAGACTTCAAAGAAAATAAGAATTTTCTTTAACTAAATTCATGTTGTTAGTTAATTTGTAAAGGGATACCTAATTCTACAGAGGCAAAGAGCCCAAAGAAGATGCTCTAAGCTTTTTATCTTAAAAATAATGATAACAAAGAAAGACCTATGCATCTCCATAGTATCCAAACTTTAGTGGCGTCACACAGACACATAGCTCTTACCATGATGTGCAAGACATATTAAAGTATATTACAGAGTAAATTTTACTTGACAAACTTCATCCAGTCCATGCAGAATATTTCAATGTATAGAAGTTGCAAACCAGAAAGGATAAAACACATGAGCTTAATATTCAGCTACCATTTCCAAACTGCCATGCCTATAAACTATCTCCACTTTCATTTCACCCTAGGATCTAACAAGCTGGGAATGCATATTCTGGGGCAGAATTTAACTTACCTTTCCTTCAATAATTCTTGAGTTTCATATTGCATCTGTGATGCAAGGACTTCCATGATCAGCTCTAAGAAACTGGCACCACGGGTGGTCACTGAACCTAAAAGCACTTCATATCCCAATTTGCCACTGGAAGCTATATATGCTAACAGAATGACAGCAAGCCGACAAAGCTCAATCCCCTGAAAAATACAAGCTTAGCTGTTCAGTTTTGGAATTTAATAAATTAATACAAGATATGAGGTTATGCTGAAGATGAACTCTAGCTATACACCTTGTGGGAACTCCAAGCGAAGCTTTTTCTTCATTTTATAACAGGTGAAAAAAAAACTATGTTCATTTATGCAGGTTGTCCTGAAGAGTTTTGCCTAAATAAAAATACAGCTAAGTACCCAAATGCAAATTTCCAGCCTCAATATAAAACCCAAATATGGATACCTGAGAACAATTTCCGTCACAAGTCAAGCACTCAGACAAATCCTCAAGAACTAAGCGAATAGCTTGTTTTGATCTATCACTTTCACTTCCTTCTGATATCTGCTCAGAACCATCCTTGCCTCCACAACACAGTAACTTCAGCATTGCCGGGCCTACCAGAAACAGGATTAGGAGGAAATTGTAAGCATAAAAGACAGGCAAATATTTGAAGAAATATTTGAGACTGAATTTTTTTTCTGATATTTTGTGTAATAAAATAGAAACAACTATAGCAAAACAAGGATCTCTATGTGGCTCTTGGACATTCTTCTTTTGCGTTTTGACCAAATTATATGCGAGAATTTAGTCATGCCATGGACATGTTAGAAACAAATTCGCACCCTCAATTTTGGTTTGGCGTTCGTAAAATAACATAATTACTTTATAAGGTTATCAAAGGAAAATGGTGTTGGTAAAATACCGTTTACAAAGAAAACAGCAACAGGACTACAGGAATATACTTTTCAACTAACAATGAAAGAACAGTGTGATAAGCTAGAAGCAGACAACTACAATTGTGTACTCTGTGAAGGAAACTATGAGGAAACCGCCTTCCACCTCTTCTTCAGCTGTACCTTCAGCCAACAATGCTAGGAACACATTGGGATAATGTGGAATTATGCAACTGACTTCTTTGACATGTTGAAACAGGCCAAGGACTCATTCCCAAATCAATTTTTCATGGAAGTCTTCACAATTGCAGCCTGGCAAATTTGGAAGGAGAGAAACAACAAGGTCTTCAACACAAGTACTCCAACCTTGCGTTCCTGGAAGAGAATGTTTAGAACTGAGGCCCTCTTGCAGGCCCACAGAATCTCTGATTCAAATAGACCTGCCTTTCATCTCTGGGTTGACTCTCTGCCCCTACCTTGATGTACATTTCGTTTTCTTTTTTCCTAGGTCAGGTAAGTTAGCTGCTCGGGTTGGCCACTTCCTGGCCTTGTACAATTGGTGTGTGTACAGCTTTTCTCCTTTTTTTGGCTGTCCCAACGGCTTTTCTTATTAATAAAAAAATTAACAGTAGGGGCTTCCCCTACTGTACATTCCTCAAAAAAATGAAAGAACAGTGTGAAATGCAACAACCAATTCCCTTTACTAGGGATGGGGAGTCCCCCAAGGAGTAGATGTTACAGACTCAACTGCAAGTATAGGAGCTAAAAACATACGGAGTGTGAGTAGTCCTTCTGTTTTTCATTTTTTTTTTATGCGTGTGTCCTCTAATCCATGATGTTTTTAGCTCTGACTATCAACATAAGAAAGAACTGTTAAGGATATAGTAGTAGATTAGGATTCTAATTGTGGAGTCCTAATCCGAGTCTACCTTGAGTCATGTCTCCCCCTATATATGTAACCCAATGGGTCTATTATCAATGATCAATACAAGTCATATTATTCCTAACATGGTATCAGAGCCTAGGTTAGGGTTAGATTTTCTTCGTTGATCAGCCAGTTTTCTTTTTTAACTATGTCTCATTGATTTAGCTAACACCATCAACATATTTCACTACTTGGCATTTGCAGTAGTGCATTCTATCATCATATTCCACTACTTGCCATTTGCAGTAGTGCATCATATCATCCTATTCCACTACTTGCCATTTGCAGTAGTGTTTTATATCATATCTTTCACTACATGCCGTTTGTTGTAGTGACATACTATCTTTTTAGCTTTTGACTCGACGACCAAGACTTCACTGTTTGATGCCTTCAAGAGTTAGATTTTGGATGTTTTTTCTTTTATGTAATAAATCTTAGTAGTCATCTCCTCCAAATGCAACGCTATTGCATATGCCTTGCATTTGAGACGGGGTGTTAAGGATATAGTAGTAGATTAGGACTCTAATTGTGGAGTCCTAATCCGAGTCTACCTTGAGTCATGTCTCCCCCTATATATGTAACCCAATGGGCATATTATCAACGATCAATACAAGTCATATTATTCCTAACAAGAACATACAGATTTGCTAGAAGAAAACCACATTACTGGTATAATAAAGCTAGTAAGCTACAACAGGCAATGTTTAAAACTACTTTTTCTATGACCATGGAATGCCCATAAAAAGCAAATAAGAATATAAGGAGGAGAAAGTAAATAATAGCCCACAAAATGCATATGTTGTAAGTTTCACCTGATCAGAACAGTTTTTGCCATGTCATTTAGTTTCCAAAGATAATACGGTGAAACAAAATATATAAGCAATAACAACTTACAATTCAAAAGCAAGAACAGTAGACGGACAGAATGCATTTTTACAAGAAATCCATTATCTTTCTGCAATAGCTGATGCAATTTTTCCATTGTGGAAGTAAACTCAAATCTGAAAGCAGCCACATAGCGTCAGTAGCATACAACATTACCAACTAAACTAACAAAATAATGTGCATGCTTTCTTACTTTTGACGTTCCTCTTTCGGATCAGTTGTCCTTACAATTAGAATCATTATAGATAATGCATCAACACGAATGCTCTCGTCTGAATACTTGATCCCAGTTTGAAGCATTATGCTAAAGACTGAACTCCAGAAACTAAATGGAAGCGACATTTTACGCCATCTCAATAGATCTTCTGCACCAGGCGTAATCAGCACAGTTGAGCTGTCTTTATGCTTGTTCTCCACATGTAAGTCCACATATGGTTCAACAGAAACATTGTTCCTGAGGGTACACTGAGAAAATCAAATTAAAGTTCATAAGCATGGGAGCCTATGATTATAAACAAAAGAAAAAAAGAGAGGAATAAACAACTATGCAAACCATCCTTGAGTTTCACCATTTTTGATACAAAAATATATGGCACAGTAATGTATTAACCAGTTAGTGTCATTTACAAAGCAATCACCATTGCACTCGCTTAAAAGGACTAGAAAAATAGAGGCAGCTAGAAAAATATGAACTACTGACATATCGAAAAGGCAAAAGTACAAATCAATATACTATTTTAGATTATGTTTACCTCCCCTGGCCCCTGGCCCCTGGCCCCTGGCTACTACTATTATACCCAAGCAACACATATTGCTTCAAGCACAACTGATCTCTTAAGGGTCATATTTAAAAATGAAAAGAAATAAATATTAGAGACAGCATTAATTAGATATCGAATGGAGTTATTTTGGGGAAGAAGAAACAAGCATGAATTCGGTGAAATTTCAACAAAAGAAAAGAAGAAGAAAAACTACTGTACAGGATGTGGCCAGCGTTTTAGCTAAGTTTATAACTTTAGCATGTAAAATACAGCTATCCTGTCAACACAAAATGTATTCAGTGTAGGAGGAAACTGTACCTTCTGTTAGACTTGGTTCCATAATTCAGCAGGTGTTGCAAGATTCTCTGCAATATCTGCAAAGTTCTACCAACTATAGCAGCCTGAAACATGGAACAAGTCAAATGTGTATCATAATCTACAGTGAAGGAACTTGAGTGATGAAAAAAAAAATGACAGCAACCACAATCCACAACATAATCGATAGTAGAAAATAAAACAAAATGTGTTCACTCATCACAATTACGAACTTCACAATGGACTCTGAACAAAAGCCATCCAGTGATGAGTACAGCACTACAGCTACAGTTAATGATGTTCCGAGAAGTGACCGGAAGAAGCAGTTTGTTACTGGCACTAAATTTGACCAATCTGCATCATTTTAACTGGTGAGCCTTTTGTTCTATTATAGAATAAATCAACACCATAGAGGTATAGCATTACTATAGAATTCACTGCAGATCAGTTCTGCAACATATCAGCATGATTCTAATTAAAATCACTTGTCATAAAAGTGCTGCAACATCTTCCTATTTATCAATGAGGAAGACGAAGAACCTCACATATCCACAAATCAGCAGTTATGTGATAGTACAAATGGCAAATGCTGCTATGGAAAAAAAAATGAAGAAGCATTCTTACATTTTCAAAAGAACAAATATTTAGCAGAGATTCAAGAAATGTTTGTATCGCTATCTTCTCATTACTCATCTGCAGAAACAAAGAACAGCAAATTGAATTACTATTACTTTACCTGAATTCGATTGATTAAAAAACAACATGGGAGGACAGATGTAAACATACATCCTAATTACTTCAAAAATACTCCTATATAAGACAGAAGTGGGGTTCCACATTTCACATAGTAAATCGGAATACTCTTATACCAACACTGATGTAGCACATGGAGAGAGAAAATTCGAAAAAAAAAATCACTGCTGTAAAAGTGGTCTCTGACAATTACGGTTTGAGGTAAATCTATAAATTATCATTCAACCTTGAAATGCATGCTACTATAGATTTAACCCATACCTTAACAAATATGTCATATAGTTGGGAAATGGCATCATTCATGGAGGAACTCGTTTCAGAAGATGTACCAAGCTTGTCCGGCAATCTAATACATTGGAGAAGTGCCAGAATATCTTCTGAACAAGAAACAATTATCTTTGAAATCAGATTCCTACCCAGCAAACTGTTAGTTGGATTGCCCCAGATTGCACGTAGATTGCTAGAGATACGTTCAAGAGGTACTTTCTTGAGGTCAAGATGGTCACTGTTCCATGTATTATCTGTCTGAACTCCGATTGTATTAATTTCCTTGTGTAGCACACTTCTTGGTTCAAGGTGGGGATTTTCCTATAATCCACAGCAGAAGATATCAGTTATTCAATCTTTGGGCATGATATGACATAAAAGAATGCAATAAGCTAGGTGCGTCACCTCCAAATATAATCCTCCAGAAGTACTTGTTGCTGTTCATCAACAAATCAAATCATGAGTACAATTGGAAGGTGGTTGGTAGGGAAGGAAAATAATGGCTTTGAAACGAGCTGAGAATCTTACTGTTATCAATCATGGTGAGATCCTTCAGCTCCAAGGCCTGAGGCAAATCAGTTTGATGTCTTTGCTTCGAACCCAAATCTTGTTGCAATGAACGGGTGCCCTTAACTTTGCCATTTAACTTGTCTGTTCTTGTGGATGCCCAAGTATTGGCAGCATGCAAAGCCCCATTTGCAGTGACATGAACAGACTTGTCAGTATTTGTCACAATACCACAAACATCTTTGCCAGCAAATCCCCTAAATACACATAAAAGAAAGTGTCAACAATCTTGGGATGAACTAAAATGCAGGATGCAATACATGTGCATCAAGTACAGTTTCAAAAACTCCAGGCCCTGATATCCAGGGTGGTGATTAGTCTGAACCAGTTACCTTATCTCTATTATACAAATAAAGATAAAATGCACAATTTGGCTAACTGTCAGCATTGTGGACAGTGAAGTAACATGAATTAATCAAACTAGCAGTATACTTACCCATTTGCCTTTTTCAGATTTTGAATTTCCACTTCTTTAGCTTTGATCTGCTGATCTTTCTTCGTCCTGTCCTTTCTCAGCTGGTCACATTCATTTTTCTACATACAAGTTTGCATTGGATCATCTGGAACTGTTCACACAAATTAACCTATAACAATGCCTATTGATTGGCACGTCAACATAGTTTGCCACTAGCACCGGTTTTCATTTATTTGTAACTTCAGACAAAGGTTGATCAAAATGCACAACTCCAACCAAATAATTTATAGAAAGACATGATACAGACAGTGAAGATAACACAAGGTACGCACCAAATCATTCATTTGCTTGTTGAGACGGTTGAGCTCCTTCTGCAGAGGACAACATAAAAAACGTTAATCGACCACAAGTGCAAAGCCAAATGAACAGGTCCACACGCAGGGGAATCACCTTGAGCCTCTCTACCTCCCCCGATTCCCTCTCCCTCTTTGCACCCACATTGCCACCAGTGCCCATGAGGCGGTCGCCAACGGGCATCCGTAAAATCGTACAATCGCTCTCCTCAGTCATCGGGCGCTGAGAGAGCTCGCGCGGAGGGGAGAATCCACGGGCCAGCGCATCACCGTCGCCGGACGCCGCTGGCGGCAGTCGGGGCGGAGGGTGCTGGGTAAACTCCCGCGGAGGAGAGAAGCGAAGTGCTGGCGGTGGGGATGAAGGGGCGGAAACGGCGGGGAGGTGCGAGGCCGCGGCATAGGCGGGGGGCAAACATGAGATGGGGGCGGCGAAGGTGTCGTAGGCGGGGGTGAGAGCCGAAGAGGGAGCGGGGGCGGGAGCCGGAGTAGGAGCCGAAGAGGGAGCGGGCGAGGGAGTGGGGTTAGGGTTGCGGGAGGCGGCAGCCGCGTCCTGTACGCGGAAGAGCTCGTTCAGGAAATCCTCGTCGTCCCACCCGTCTTCAGGTCCGTCGTCCATCGCCGCGCCCCTCTCCTCCTCCTCTCACCGGCGGCGGCGGCGGCCGCGCGTAGCACAAAGTGGCGTTTGTGGAGGAGTGACGAAGCAGCAGGGGAAGTGCGGGGGTTTGGGGGTTTTGCGCCGTATTTAATTGCAAAAAACTCCTCCCTCTCTATGATTCGTTATTTGGATAAGCCCTTTTTATTTTTTCTTTTCCCGCTGAGGAAAAGTAAATAACCGCAGTAAAATACGCCCAGTCAATAGTAAGCTCGAAATGGAAGTAAATTTATCTGGAAGATGATGGAATTTTTTTGCTAACAAATTTTCAAATGATCATGACATCACCTTATATGATGTTCCTTTTTTATAATTAATCATACATCTTTGATATATGGTACTTCCTGTGTTCCAAAATTATTATCATAATTAACTTTTTTCCTTTAACTATTTATCTTATTCAAAAAATTTTAAAAAATATTATATATTTTCTTATAATTTATTTTATTATTATACAAAATATTAATATAACTTATAACTTTTTTATATTTAAACAAATATTTTAAATAAAACAAATGATCAAAAAAATTTTAAAAAGTCAATGACAACAACAATTTTGGAATGGAGGGAGTAGTAACAACCAGATGGAGAGGAAAAACTGCATAAACAATTTCTTTTCTTTTCAAACCACAATACTTAAGTGAGTAATATATACTCAATCTCAAAACATTTGCCGAAACATATCGCTCCATCGGAATTCGGAAATGATACAAGACAAAACGGAATGACTACGCGTACGGCTGGGTCATCCTACCAGACCAAGCCTTACGACTAGTGAGCAGTCCCCAGTATCTGCAAATTTGCATCCGCTTAAACGAATCGTATGTGTAGCGGTGCTCAAGACAAAAACTCGAGCCAAAAGGTTTCCTTAAACCCCAAATACAATAGGTAAGGCTTCATTAGCCTACAAATCAATCAATACCATATTTTGGCTCAACTGCTCCCCATACCATTAATAAGAGTATAATAAATAGATAAATTAGTAATGGCCCCAATTTAACCAAGAAAATGCCTAATCTGTCTACGGTGAATATAGCCAATGTTCCTTCTTTCTATAAGAAAATGCAGTGCTCATTCTTTTCACCGATTACCACCCATGATTTGCCTGATGGCTGCCCGCTGTGAGGATGTTAATCTTGCTGGGAAAGTCACATCAAACCTGATAATCAATTTCCCCTTCTTCCCCGGTTCCTTCCTGATCGGCCACCCTTCATTCTCAAACACAACCTCGTACCCAGGGCGCACCACTTCCTCGACCCTCACAGGCAGATTCCGGCCATCAGGGGTTTTCAGGTTTATTGCCGTCCCAGCAAGAGCATCCACCAGAGGGATCTCTTGCTTTACTAGAAGGTCGTTCCCTTCAAGACTGTACACATCATGGGGCTTCATCTCGAGAATGAAGGTCAGGTCCTGTGGCAACTGTCCATGCAGCTTATCGCCTTTGTTTGGAAATGTGATCCGTGTTCCCTTTTTCCAACCAGGCAGCACTT
This sequence comes from Eleusine coracana subsp. coracana, assembly GCA_032690845.1. Taxonomy (NCBI): domain Eukaryota; kingdom Viridiplantae; phylum Streptophyta; class Magnoliopsida; order Poales; family Poaceae; genus Eleusine; species Eleusine coracana. The sequence continues at coordinate 1,107,844 of CM064420.1, forward strand.
CGACTACTAGGACCTCGGTCTCAACTTCTACCTTTCTGCATAACATGAGAATAGACAGGCGACTCAGGGAAACATCTTAAGTTTCTACTTATACTTTCATAACTATAACGGCAAAATGGCTCAATATCTCAAGCAAATGATGCTGCCATGCAAACAAAAGTAAAGAACATCACTTTCAGTCAGGTTCAAATTTCGTTTCAAGGACATACAAAGCCAAAGTAACAGATGATACAGATATGTAGAATTTGATCAAAAACTATGCCGTTCACTTCCTCACAGTGGATGCATACATATAGAATTTAATCAAGAAGACAAGAAGCAACAGTTCAAGTATGTGTACAACAAGAGGGTCACATAAGATGTCAAAGTGGCACGATTTCCTTCTTCTGATCATATTTCATGCTAGTTAACAAACCGCATTGTGTATTGACCAGCTAGCAGGCTCGTCAGAGATGACAGTGTTGAGAATTCAGGCGAACATTAATCATGTTCTTGCTGCCAAATGCTTTCATTTAACCTGCCAGAGTTCCTTTTGGAATGATCACAGGATTTGGCTCGAGGTAATGAAAAACATATGCAGTACAGACCACTAATTGATGAGAATATACAGCGGAAATTAGCCAAACATGAGAAAATGGACCATGTTTACATGTTCTGTCTAAACATGAGTATATACACTAAAAAAAGGTGTGGTTAAGTGTTAAGCATTAGCCTTGTTATAACTGAATGTGGACAGAACATCAATTCACGCAGATCTCGTAAAATTTCTTGTGCTTTGAAATTTAAAGCACATGATGATGCAAAATTAAAACATAGTGCCCTATAAGGATACCAAGAAAATTATGAGAGCACACTTGTTTCTGAGGGTCACATTTCTAGACCCCATTGATTATGTGCATATTGTTTGAGACTCTAGTGCAGCAAAAAGGAAGACAAAGCACCATATGATCACACTAGGGAACAGCATATTACTATAAATATGTAAGAATACCAGAAAAGTTAGAGAACATACCCATCCCGCTTTGCAACATTCCTAGTAATTTTCATCTTCCTTTTAGTTCCATTGTACAGCTCTTCAAGGGTGCACGGTAATGTTCTTTCTGCAGGCAATGGCTTTTCTAGCTGGCTTGTACTGGCACTGCTCTCCCTTTGTTGAGTAGAAGAAGCTTCGCTTCTAGTGTTCCTTGATGAGGTCCAGTGTGATCTTGGCGGGTATCGTGATCGGTCTTTGTCAAAGGAGTAATGCTTGTTGCTTGCCATGAACTCAGCAAAAAAATCATCTGAATCACTAGGATTGTACCGAAAATTACTTGGACCACTTGGGCCAGCAGCAGTGGAGGTCCGGCTCTGTGAACCAGGGGGAGGCATCCCCTTCAAGCCTTCTTCACCATACTTGTCATAAATTGCACGCTTTTCAGGATCACTTAGTGCCTGACTCAACCAAATAGAGTCACCATAGTAAGACAAAAAAGCATTAGAGCTATTGAAGAAAAACTGAGATGAAGGGAGCACTTAAAAGCAGAAACACAAGACAGATTTTGCATATTCTTGTTACTGAATGTGTTACACATCATAATCATGTATCAGTGAGACATGGCAGGCTGAAAGTAAAATAGGGGTAATGCATTGTGCCAGTGCTGTATTACTTACCGTCTTGCATTTCAACAGTGGAATACTGGAATCTGAAATCAAATGATCTTGCATTGCAATAACTTTAATGCAAGATATCACATATGCAGCAGTAGTATATTTCATCACCATACTAAATGCTAAACTTACAACCAGGCTATGTGAAAAATCTACTGAACTTTCAACTTACAGAAGCTGTATTTTACAATAATCAAAGAAACCATAGCCTCTCCATTTGAAACGTGTGGAAGTCAAATATTCCCACATGTACAATTCTGACAGGGGTGCATTAGTATCCAATTACGCAAAATGGCAAACAACTATCATTTTCTTCGAAATGGGGTTGATATATTGAAGATGTGCTTTTAAATGCATCGCATCACAAACGAAAAACGTATGTGTAACATCCACTTGCCTCGTAAGCCTCAGTTATCTGCTTGAACTTTGACTCGGCCTCCGCACCTCCCGTTGGATTCTTGTCGGGATGCCACGTCCTAGCAAGCCGCCGATAGGACTTCTTGAGGTCCTCCAAGGTGGCATTGCGATTCACCTTGAGGATGTTGTAGTAGTCCATTCCCATTCTTGCTTTCCCAGTCAGGAAACTACAAATGGGAATAAACCCCGAACCCTAGATCACCATATCTCCCAGCTTCAAATCTTTGCTTGGGACCTCTGGTGGCTTGGATGGTACAAAATAATCCTTCCAAACTAGCGTAATATCGGAATATGTTTTACAAGAATGAACAAAAGATCGATCAAATCAAGGAAATCGAAACAAGACAACTCTATCTACCCCCAAACAATTCATACCACGCAAAATCCTACTTTAGCTGGAGGGGTTGAGCGGATAATCCCTGCACGAATTGCCTCCCCTGCCTGAAAATCTCGTCTTTCGCCGTGATTCAGCAATGGAGCCGGCTGATTCCGCGGGGAGGTCCGCGGATTGATTGGTTTGGGGCAGTTGCAGTCGTAGGGGGTTGTTTGGGACTTTTCTTCTCTCTTTATTTTATTTCTCGAATATTGATATTTTAATTTTGGGACTTGAATTTAAGGATTAGAAAAGAGGGAATACGGGATTCTCCATCCGTGCAGTTCGGGTATGTTTTTTTTTCTTTTGTGTGTGTGTGCGGCGTTTAGTTTTATGATAAGAAAATTGCGGTCAGGTATACATATTTTTTATTTTTCTTTTAGTAAGAGAAAGCATTTAGGTATCATCTGAAACATGACATGCATCCCAAACGGATTAAATATTTTATTTGATAAAAAAACTTAAACATTTAATCGCATTTTACTATGCCATTTTATAAGAGCTTAACTCCAACAGTTCCCAATAATCCATCTTCAATATGAACTTATTGGATATGGACAAAAATCAAATTTTAAATATTGCGGATCTCTACTTCATTAGTTCCCAATACCTCATCCCTAATATAAAGGCGTACATTGTCAAATACGTCTTCAAAACCAGAAAGTGAACCAAATAAAAATACACCATCATTTCCCATCCTCCTCCTCTCTATCCCAACGGCGAGCTCGCGCTGGCATTGCCGGGGACGAAGCCCGGCACCTCGCGCGGGCGGCGTCGAGGGCACGCGAGGTCGGACGCGAGCTGTGTTGGGGGCCGGGCGGCGCTGAGGGTAGACGAGGCCGGGCACGAGCTGCGTTGAGGTCGGCGGTGTCGAGGGCAGGGACAAGCAAGGCGCACGGAGCATAGCAGGGTCGGCAGCGCCGACGAGACAGGCGACACAAGAGATGAGGAGGGGGAGCGGCGGCGGGTTGCGGTTGCGTGACAGGCAGCAAGGGATTGTTTCATGACGGCAATCCGCGAGCTCCGTCGAAGCAGCGCGTGGCAGCGGAACAGCGTGTGACGCTCCGTGAGCTCGGGGTGGCGACCGGATTTGAGAAGCTAGGGGAGGAGCAGAGAGAGACAAAGGAAAGTGACGAGCAGTAAGGAGAGGAAAATTACTCACGCCAGAAAAAACAAATCATGGCAATAAAATTTTTACAGTTTATCCTGTTACTTCACGAAATTTTGTATGCCACACACCTATTGGAAAAAATACAAATCCTAATTGCATCCAACAGTAGGTATACATGATTAACTCTCCGATGTTAATCTAAGTAAATTTTAAAGGGATAATTGCATCACGAGACCTCTTTTGCACTTCAATTCTAAAAATGGATCTTCTTTTCAAACTTTGCAATATTGAACCTCGTTTTTGAATGTGAAACAAGAGACAAACCCTGTTTTGTTTAGTGCTTTTAACGCTGTTAAGTTTCATGGTAAAAGACATTGATGCCCTTTGTATCAAGCTTTAAAAATTCACTGCTGTTTTGACTAGTGTGCATACAACCAACTGAAAATGAGATATTTGATGATTTTGTAGTAAGTTTTAAAAGAATTTGAATATGATTACATTAATCACAACCAGAATTTAATTTTGATGAAAACTTGATGGCATTTAAACTGAATTGTGATGGAAATTAAGAAAAAACAGCCAATAATCACGTATTTGTTAAGAATTACATTAGAAGCCATGTTTCTTCTTCAAGCGTCAACACCAGGCGAAGTCACGAATCTAAGCTTGACGCAGCCGAGCTCGGCTACAGTGGCGCGTCACCGTTGATGCCTGACCACGCTTTGCTGACTGCCCCGCATATCCTTGGCAAAGCCTGGTCGTTGCTCCGCCGTGCCTGCGTGACCCCGTGCTCCGCCGCTCCCATATAGGATGTGTTTGATAGCCCGCATCAGTCTTCAGCCAGGTCCAACTAATGCAGTCATTCTGTGTTTGGTTAGCTGACCCAGGTGCGTAGCCAGATCCGATAGATGCAAGATTCTCTTTGGAGTCAGACCCAACTGAAATGCACGAAACGAGCTTCGCAAGTGTGCCTGGTTCCGCGCGTGCAAACGGAGAAGCACGGATGCAGGCGTCGATGCAACCGCGGGTGCAGCCCCGTGCCCGCCCGTGCAGGGGTCCGGGAGTCCGCTCACCTCTCCTCCCCCATTTGCGTTTACTCCCTCTCGTTCTTCTTCTCAACTAGTCCTGACACTCTCCACCGCCGCCACCTGAATCCATCGCTGGAGCTTGCGAATCTCATCCAAGTTTGTCAGCAAGGTACTCCTCATGCTATATTGGTTCTCCTCTATCAGTTTTAGCTCTCCATTTCTTCCTCTTCTCATGGTCTTCCTCACGCAGATCTAGATGAGGTGAGGTGGGAGATGCCCAGATCTTGGAAGGTCGATTCGGCAACAAAAGGTGACCGGAGAGGCTCAGGCATGGTCTTCGGACGTCAATTCGGCGGGAGCCTTCACGTCAAGATCTTCATGTTCTTCTCATAAGATCTCGTCAACAGTATTTTGACTCCCTGCCAAGGAATTTTCGTGTTGCACTGCTGCTTCGAAATGACAAGGGCGATATCCAGTAATGCTACTTTGTTGATTGATCTACATAACTACATTTGCTTTCTGCCGCACAATAAATCACCTTGCATCTAGCTACTGGTAATGACACCAAGTGACAGTTGAAATGAGGCGACTGAGTTTTTTCAGTGACAAATTTATGTGAAGCTTTTTTTAATAGTTGGCAAAGATACTTGCAGTAATCTCATGTAAATTTGCCTAAAAATGGCAACGCTTGATTAAATTGGAGAAGTGATGGTGGAATGCATTGGTCTTTTTGTTAAGAAATTGAGTATGCTGATGTTGTCTATCGAGTTCTAACATGAACAAGTACACTAAAGACTAAATACCAATATCTACTAATTTCTTGTTTAGAACAAATGATAGCAATTGAGTTGATATTTATTAAAAGTTAGTAAAACAATGTTGCAAAGAAAATTAGGTGTATTGATGTTGCTTGTTAAACTCCAGCTTGAAGAATAACAACGTATAAGGACTTGACCGAAATGGAAAAAAATATTAAAGACAGTGATGGTAAACACACCATATCTTAAGCCAAGGTCATCAAACCTTCTACCATACGGGCTACCAGACACGCTTGTCTGTATCTATGCATGCAAACCAGACTGAAAAATAGGTAATCAAACACCAACTCAGTTGAACCAGACCACAAACCAGCCTACCAAACACATGAGCCTGCATCTTCAGATGCTAGCTCTACTGGGCCAGTATCCCACCTCCAGCCAGGTCCAGACACATCCAGACAACCAAACACACCCATAACCTCGCCAACTTCTAGCTGCGCTCGCCTACCCCGACACGTCCTCATCAGCATATGGCCGCGCCTGCATGTTACGCGAAGTTTGCTGTGCCACACCGTGGCATAGGGTGAGATTAGGGGGAGATTTTTGCTATTTTGATTGTAAAATTAGTTGGCTTCGCCTAAATGACCATAAAATCGTGGGTTTCTCTAAAATGACCACGAAACTGAGTACATATTGTTAAAATGATCACGCTAGATATTATTTTGTTTTGGCTGTTTTCTTAATCTGTTTAGGGACGGGAAAGGACCATTCTACCCCTGACTTGCTCGAACCCCACCAACGGCTTCGTCTCTGGCCTCCCCCAGCTGAGATCTCGCCTTGGTCTTGCTCCTCCCAATCGAGATCTAGTCACCGCCTCGCCTCCCAACGACACCCCGCCATGGTGCCTCCTCATGACGCGCACCCACCTCCCAACACTAGAGTGCCTCCCCACGGCGCTCGCCTCCCGACTCCTCACATGGAGGAGCCTGAGCCCGACACCCGCCTCCCGACGTCTCGCATGGAGGAGCCCGAGCCCGGCGCCCGCCTCAAGGGTAGAATGGTCTTTTCTCGTCCCTAAACAAATTAAGAAAATAGCTAAAACAAAATAATACCCAGTATGGTTATTTTAGCGGTATGTACTCAATTTTGTGGTTATTTTAGAAAAATCCACGTTTTTGTGGTCATTTGGACGAAGCCTACTAGTTTCATGGTCAAAATAGCAAAAATCTCGATTAAAGGGAGAGGTAGGAACAACAGGAAAATCATTCAAGCTATCGGGAGCGATTCGACAAAGGTAAGAGACAGACAGGGACATTCATGTCTTTTTCCAATTTTACAATCATTTTTTCATTATTTTTATTTCGAAAAAGAGCCACCAACTGACGAAAGGCAAAAAAGTGGGGTTAACGAACTCTTCAATTTCAAAAAAGAGGTCTATTTTTATAAAGTTAGAAAAAAGTTTATTTTTAATATTTAAGACTAAAAGAGGTCCACTCATGTAATTGCCCCAATTTAAAACGAAGTACTTAGTTTAAACTAAGGTTGAATCAAGGCTTAGCTTCATAATTAATCCAAAAAGTACTCTACGCACTATAGATTACAGCCACAGTAGACACGCAGCAGAAGCACGAAGCAAGGCACAAACAGATTCTGCGTGCGTTGTCTTTTCCTGGGTCTCGTGCCAGATAACGCAGTAGAGCAAACACAGAAAAAAAAAAGAAAGGAGAGAGAAGGCAAGGCAAGGCAAGCCAAGGAACCACTGGCGATCTCCTCTTCGTCCTCCCGTTTCGTTTCAGCTCTCCTCCCTCACCAAACCAACCAGACCAGACTAGCCCAACCACTGGGCGGCCCCTGCGAGTGCGATCCACTCCACCCTCGCGCTCCCGAGCTCCACCAGAGCCCGAGGAGGGAGAAGGAAGGCGGCCGCCGGGGCAGAGGCAAAGACGACACCCACCCGGCGCGGCGAGGGAGATGGGGCAGGCGCTGCGAAGGCTCTTCGACTCTTTCTTCTCCACGAAGGAGATGAGGGTAACATGACCTTCCCTCCCATTTCTCGTTCTTTTTAGGCTCGCGTAGGTTCTTGAAGCTTCTAGACAAGGGCCAGTGGCGTGCGTTGCTCCTCGTCGGAACTTGCCAGTGAGATATGTTCTTGCTGTGGAAAATAAACTTTATTAGGTCTGCTTAGAATCTGGATGCTAATTGGGATGGTAGTGAGCCAATTCAGGGCACCTTGCGGGTTCGTGGCTTACTGGCTCTTACGTTGTTCCAGACCTCCATGGTGAAGCTTCGATCCGAGCTAGTTGATTTGTCAAGGGGATTGCCGTGTGGCCTGGGTAGAGTTATTACAATTTTCCTCTTGATTCGGGGTCGTCTGAAAAATGTTAACTGTGCAGTAGTATTTCGAGTTCATTGTGTGCTTCCTCCTTGCAGCGAAGTTCATTTAACTCTGCAGCAATGTACATTTGCATTAGATGGGTTTAACACTGTACTGAGTACTGACTCCCAACCCAATTACTTTGTCTGAGTGCTAAATTAATGTAGGAAGTAAGTCAGTGACTGAACGATCCAGTTAAGTATAGGTATTACTGAGGCGATTCATCTAGTTTAAATAAATGTTGTGGAGTATGAAATGCTTCCCGAACATATATCCATCCTACATACCCAACGCCAACAGTTTACAATGACTTGAACCATTTGGTCAGTTGACATATATTCAACTTACAGAGTTTTACTACTCGATGTTTATCTGAATCTGTCAGTGGCACTTGACCACCTTCTCCTAGGTTGTGATGCTTGGTCTGGATGCAGCTGGTAAAACAACAATATTGTATCGGCTGCACATGGGAGAGGTTCTTTCAACAGTCCCTACTGTGGGTAGGTGACCCATAACCCATAAAGTTATTTACATTTTATTTATGTCCAAATGCTGGTTGATCGTTGTGTGCCATGCAGGTTGTATTAAATAAGCTGTCTCCTTGTTTCACGCTAGTTTGCAAATAAAATATTAAACCCAGAGTTTTTAATGCTTTAATCTTTTTATGTGATTTGACTCTGAGTTCAGAATACAAAAGGAAGACAACTGTAGGAAGACATTACTATTTGTATTCAGTTGAAACAGTGGGATAACTTGTGATCTAAGGGGTTATCTTATCTTCATTGGTATTGGAACAGAACATTCTCTATACTACAAGTCTACAACTGATGGTTAAAAACTGCCTTTCCTCAAAAATGATGGAAGCAGGAAATCAAATGGATCCGTAATGTTGTATCATGCTTTTTGACAAACTAAACTGGAGACATTGTCAGTTCATGCAACTTTCTTTTGTATTTCCATAGTTACTATTATGAACAATGAGGATAATGATCATTTTTGGAGACAGTTATTCCAAGACTTTTAGTCCCAAGCAAGTTAGGGTGGGCTAAAATAAATTTTAACATCATGAAAAATACTATTACCTGTATCTTTTTATTGATTTTGGTTACTACAAATTTATGCTAACCAGTGACATAAAAAAAGATATGGAAGCCCTATATTTGAATAGGAATAATTTTACAGGAGCCATTGCAAGAGGCTTTGTTGTTGTTGTTGTGTTGAATTTTCTTTCTTTTTGTTGAAGTGGCGAACAAATTTGTCTGAACTATACTACTTTGGACAATTTCTAGTGGTATTATAAAATGTCATATTCACTGTTGTTAATGCAGGCTTCAACGTCGAGAAAGTTCAGTATAAGAATGTCGTGTTCACTGTGTGGGATGTGGGTGGACAAGAAAAACTAAGATCATTGTGGAAGATGTACCTCAGTAATTCTGATGCACTGGTAACAATGCTTACATGGAACTCTATAGGCACCTGCTTAACCTGATCATCCTATCTGTTTGCCCCTTTTGTATCTCTAATAATTTTCAATTCTTTCTTTGATATGGATTTTTACACATTTTTGGTGTTCATCTGTTCTTAATATCAAGCGACAGCCTAACATATTCCCAAATCTTAGCACTGTTGGTTTTATCAAAAAAAAAAATCATGAATGAAGTTAGCTCCACTGAGCATAAATGAAGAGCATTACTTAAGTCTTCTTGGTAAGGTTGTGTTTGAGCTTTTTTTTTTCTATAGATCTATGTCGTGGACTCTTTGGACAGAGAAAGGATCGTAGACGCGAGACAAGAATTTCAGGTTATGCTAGTTCCATCATCATGGAACTCTCAAAATGTTTATTGAGAATCTGAGGTCTTAATAACATGCATTTATTTTCCCCTTACAGACCATTATCAAGGACCCTTTGATGGCAAACAGCATAATCTTGGTATTTGCAAACAAACAGGACTTGGTAAGTTAAACCACAAAGTTCTAGTGCTAATGACTAATTGCCTAGCTGTTCATGACATCTCGTTCTTTTATACCCGTGCTTTGCCAAAAAAAAATCTGACAAATGAATTAAATTCTATTATAATTTAAATTTATAGATCCTATTGATTACCAAGTTATCACATACTCCCTTTCTTGTTCGCCCTTTCTTGGCGAGGTTGTGGAGCTATAGACCATCCTTCACTGGAGTAGTTGAAACTGTTTTCCCTCTTCAATTTTTTTAGGATAGGCAAAATAATTATATTAAATTCAAATACATTAATTGAAAAATGTGAGATTTAAAACTGTTACAAATGAAAGGTCAAATAAGGGACGTGCCAGTTGACATTCACAGACTGATATTTTCAACTCTATGCAGAGAGGGGCAATGAGTCCAGAAGAGGTGAGTGAAGGGCTGGGATTGCATGATCTCAAGAACAGAATATGGCATATACAGGGTACTTGTGCACTCCGTGGTGAGGGCCTATATGATGGCCTTGATTGGCTGGCATCCACACTGAAGCAGTTGCAAGATACAGGTCATGCAACTTCAGTTGCTGGTCCTTCCATCTAATTCATAAGGAGGTGCTATTTCACTCTGTACTCACTTTTTTAAGTCTTTTTTTGTTTCTCTTCACACCTTTGTCTGCTGAACCTCAATTTATTTTTTTTCTTGCACCTGGCATATTAATTTACATATTACGAGCATTTTGTTGTGTTGCCTTGGTCTGTGATTATGCATTAATGTGGTGTCAAGTCAGTGTTAAGTTGTGGTAGGCTGAGGGAAAAAATATATGTAGTTTAATTCTGAAATTTGTATTCTGTTTGTGCAGTGAGCTCAATCCCTCAACCAATCCATGCTGCAGTCCACGATATCTATATATCTGCAGAAGCCCGCAAGAACATGCTACAGTCCATGCATTTCCTTGGTGCGGCTGCTCGCTGATGGCATTCCTTCGCTCGTTTTCATATGGCATGGGCCAACTCATGATGCGGCAGGAGCTCACGCTTCATTTGTTGTACAAAGTGTTGGATGTGTGTATGTCGACATGTAATTTGTGTGTATACTTGAGGTTTGATGCACGCAGCTGTTTTGCTGAATGCTGATTGCTTGTCAATAAAAGGGCTCGTTTGTAAGGTTTGTGTTTTTGGTAATACCAAGAGGCGAATGTGCATCTGTTTCTGATTGCTCACAAGTCATAATAACATTTTCCCCCTTCCAAGGCAGAAGACATTGTTAGTGTTTCCAATGAAAAAAAATCATATTAAAATAAGGGGAACCGCAAAATAAACCACGACCCAAATAAAGATAAGTCGCATGCATTTGACAGCAGTAAGAAAATAAAAAAAGAATCGACGCCTGAGTTTTGCTGAATGCTGATTGCTTGTCAATAAAAGGGCTCGTTTGTAAGGTTTGTGTTTTTGGTAATACCAAGAGACGAATGTGCATCTGTTTCTGATTGCTCACAAGTCATAATAACATTTTCCCCCTTCCAAGGCAGAAGACATTGTTAGTGTTTCCAATGAAAAAAAATCATATTAAAATAAGGGGAACCGCAAAATAAACCACGACCCAAATAAAGATAAGTCGCATGCATTTGACAGCAGTAAGAAAATAAAAAAAGAATCGACGCCTGAGAGATTCGAACTCTCGCGGGGAAACCCCATGTACTTAGCAGGCACACGCCTTAACCACTCGGCCAAAGCGTCGTTGTTGTTTGTGAAGAAGCATCGTCACTTATATCTGTTTCTGTGTTACTTGCTCTGATGACAAATTGGAATCATGAAATACTAACATAATCGACATTTCCGAGTCAAACACGAGTCATCTGCGTATTGTGTTCTGTTTGTTTGATTTGCAACGCGGCACTCCCAAAAGGATTTTCCTTGTCAGCGCAATATCGTTGACTCGTAGGCAGTACCACTGCGGCACTGCTAACCTGCAAGCTGCAACCGCAACACTCGCACACGAATCACGGAGATCGGAGGGGCAGGAGGTTTCTGGGCCTCCAGATCAAGTGTCCATCTCGGTCAAGCAGCATCAACATGCGAAGACAGTCAGGTTTTGCTGGGGCTCTTTTAAGTTTTAACCTCGTGTTAATCATGTTTCAGACAGTCTAGGCTACATGCAGCCTACAGGCACGTCAAAAGCCTTTGTACAGCAGATAGATGCACAAGATCATCAACAAGGAACAAATCCATATGTTGGTGGGAAGAAGCAAAAGTTCGAACAGCTCTTCCTCGCCTGCTGGTAGCCTGGTGAAGGGTGATGTTCTTAACTTCTCATCACCCAGGATGAGAGGACGGAGGATTGACCACAAAGCTGCGCACCCCACCGGGCTGGCACTCCTCCTTCCAGATGCGACCAGTGATCCGCAGCTTGAGCTCCTGCCTGTTGCCACCGGAGAAGAAGAGGGCCATCTTCCGGTGGATGATCAGTCCGTCGTAGCTGTCCCGCACCATCCGGTGGCTGTCCCTGATGCTCCGTGGCGTTCCCTGCCATGTCAGCTTCCGCCCTTCCCCACCCACCTCCAGGCTGTAGCCGAAACCCTGCGCCTCGCTCTCCTCGCCCATGAACCTCAGGAACGCCATGTACACCGGCGCCATGCCCAGCAGGAATGCCTCGAAGTGGAGGCAGAAGTGCTGCCCGAAACACTTGAAAACCTGCCCAATTAACAGTCATCCGTATGATAAAGATAAACAAGGAAATGAAAGGCGCAAAACAAATTATGGAGATTTGATTGTAACGCAAAAGGCAAAGCACATAAGTGTCTGTCTTCAAATTTACTTTCCTTTTTGGTTTGGGGGAATCGCAGAAGTTAGGCAAATACTATCCAAGTGATTATCAGTGCATGTAGCCAGCAAGCATTCCAGATCAAATAATCCAACCATTTAATTATTTGATAGGCAGAGAGGTGTCATAGCACTTACAGTGAGCATCCATGTTGCACTTTCCATTTGGTGAGGGTTGGACTTCACATATCGGTGGTTAAATGTGCAGCCTTCGTGTAAGTCCACCTTATGGTCATTAATGAGATGGGACACAAGCATGGGAACATCACCTATCACCAGACATTCTGAACCTGCATATGGACAATTGTAAGGCCTGAACCTGCAGAATTCCTCATGCTTGAGTTTGTTCTTGTAATGATGGACCTCCATACATCCCGCGGTTTGGTATTTGCATGGAAGCTGAAGTTTTTCAGCCACCTTTTCTAGAGCCAAGCATCGGATATTTCCCAATTCCTGACGGCAAGTAGGGCAGTGATTCTCTACCCTAAGCTTGCAGCTGGAGCAAATTGTGTGACCATTTGGGCACTGCAAGAAGAATCGAGGGATCAGTAAACTTTTTCCTTCCCTATTTTCTCTGCTCAGTTCTATAACTAGCAAAGCTGAAAGTGCTGTTGTAAATCAAACAAAAGTTACCCTGAAGTGATACAGGATACAGTATGTGATATAAACTCTTCAGAAACAGTAGCAAAGCTAACATTATGAACGTGTGCCAAGTAAAGCAAACTAAAAAAGTTGAAAGTGTTTATAATGTAAGCATGTAACCAGTAAAAGTTCTGAGCTGGTTGATAGTCTATGCCTTGCCACACTCTATGAAAGAGAGGACATAAGCCTGGTTTCCAAATTTGCATGCATTGACATATAAATATACATATAGGGGGAACAAAGAAAATGATCTCTGCATTCCTGTTCCTTCATCAGCACAAGGAAGTTGTAGCATATTTTGACCAGGGGGAGTCCAGATTGTAACGGACAACATGATAAACACAATGAAGCCCCACAACTTACAAGGCCAACACAACTTTATCATTGATTAGAACATGGAAATAAAAACATTCAGACCATGATTTGAACAACCTGAGAATAAAACGGCACATATCCATATCCATATCCATATCTTAAATCTTAAACTGGTGTAAATGCAATATTTGAACTGTGAGGCCCACCCACTTTGTTGACTAAATCAATCTAGATCTAAAAATGAATATCGCAACTATCAAAGTACCTGTTTCTGCCAACGTATTAACAGGATTAATGGAGCATAATGCAGAAGATAAGTATCATGCCACAAACCTGAAGTATAGGTGGGAGCATTGAGTTTGTACACACTGGGCACTCGAGCAGATCATTCAAGCCACTCAGTGATGATAGTGCAACATTGGCCAGTGTTGTAGACCATGGCTTATGAGTACAATCGACATCAAGCCTAATAAGACTCCCAAGTGCCTCAGAAAGCCCATCATCTCCACTGTCTGACTCAGGGACTTCGGTCACAATTCTGCTGCCTGGGGCCATTGTTAAACTTTCTTTCTTTCAAACTGGGTAGTAGAAAATATCAGCACCCCTCCACTCCATTGCTTCCTTGTGATCAACTGCATTATTCAGAACATGTCACTTAGTACTATCGAAAGAATGCTATGCAAAGTTTTATAACTGAAAAGGAGACAACAGAAGAATTAAATCTTGCAAGAGTTCATACTGAACACTGATTTTGAGTCTAGACAGGTCATATCAGAAACACACATGGTTCCTCAATAAGGAATCGAACTGAAGTATGTTATTTGGCGTAGTGCTATTCAGTTGGCACCACCACCAACAGCAGCAGAATCCAGTTCAATAGCTTGACGCAGTTAGTGGACATTAAACTCTAACTCAGAATTCAGAAACACCATACATTTGGTGAACTCATACATGAACCTGGGTTGTATGGTAACTCCAAGTGTCCAATATGCCATTAAAGGTAGGTTACCTACCTTCATCCGATCTATATTTTCTCAAGAACAAGTACATAATTGCTCCCTCCTTGCTTGGTTCGGCTCTGCAAACATCTTGTTTAACACCCAAGATTCACGGAATCAAGACCCTAAAGTCAGTAGAATCATACATAGAAAAAGAAACTAAGTTGACCCTTACTCACTCAGTCGACATTGTTCTCCCACAGGCTGCGAGAAGGGAAAGAGCGGAATTTACGACCTATCTGTATGTTATCCACAACAGCGCCCCCCAAACGTGCCAACTCCTGCTGCTCTGTTTTATCCCTAGTTGCGTCCCTGAAACCTCCATTTCGCACCAACCAGAAATAAAGACTTCTGAATCTAGCGGAATTCGAAGAACAAACCCCTCTAAATCCACCCCAATTTAGTAAATTTGAGGCGCAAAAATGCCTCGAAACGAAAACCCAGTCTCGGTAGGTGAGGGAGCAAACCCGTACCGCAGAAACGGACTTGACCCAGGGAAAAAAAAGGAGCTGAAAATTTTGCGGAAAAGAAGGAACATCAGTAGGAGCTCGCGCACGCACAGGCACAGCAGTATCACCGGAACGGCTACGAAATTACTATCTAGAAGCAGAAGAAGATTCCGCGCACCTGGTGCGGCCCTGACGACGCCGCAAATCGGGAGAGAAGCAAAGCAGCCGAGCAGCCCAGCCAGGGAGGCGGCGTACGTATTCGCGATTTAATTATTTTTTGGCTTTTTCCGTTTCCGCTTCTGGTGTGCTTCGCTTCGTTTGTCTTCTGACGGAGGCGGGATCTGGACTTTTCCGTCTCCCGCTCGCGTGGCGGCCCCGCGAGGATGCGTTTCCGGCCGTTTGCGCGCCCGGTCCATGATGAACCACTTGTCAATGACTTGTGGGCCTGATAGGCTAATGCTTCGGTCGGTGCATATGGGCTCGGCGTAGGGTGCGGATTTGGCTTCCCTTGCGCTGCGGATGCGTCCGTTTCAACGGTTCGTTTGACTGCTTCGTTCCTTGTGGCTGGTTTTTAAGAGGTGGCCCCGCGGTCAGATATTTATTTACAGCTCAGTAAACATGAGCATCAGTAGGAGTTTGATTTGGGCATTTCGCTACAATAAGTAGAAGATGCCCGACGCGTTTAATAAAACTACACGTCTCACACGGGACTCTCTTTCTGCAAAGGCTTGCTTGTCTTCAGCTTCTGTTTCAGGCTCATCATTATTTCTCACTCTTCTCCATCTCTCTACGTCTTGTCGTCGCTGTGCTTTAGGCATGGGAGTCATCGGAAATTTGTGAAGAACGATTCGGGCTGCTCATCTTGTAGGACACACTAGTAGCACAACCAAGATCAGGTCAAGGCATGAGGTTATAGCAACCATTAGGGCCATTAGGATCACAGATCCAAGGTCCTCCGTTTGGAAAAGCTATCGTCTGACCAGCACCTGCTAGAGTGAGAAGCAGATGTGTTGAAAACAAAGCAGATGGAAATCAAAGAAGCAGTAGGGTTCAAAGCTTCGTGTTTGTGGATACTCTGAGTGCCTGTCGTAGTGGATAAATGTTTATCTGAAATCCACTTGCTGACTTGCTGGTGGAAACGAGGTGGAAAGTGATCGCTTTCGTGTTGAAAACGAAACATTCACCAAGAATCCAAACAAATGGTTTCTTAAACAGTTCTTTGCATGTGAAACAAAGAAGACAGCCAAATGCTCACACCAAAGAGGGAGGGGAGTCACCAAGACAAACAAGCCCGTGAAGACGTTCCTATAGGTCGGCCGACCATGAGAAATGAAACTTGGTCAGCTTCAGTCTGCAAGGGCGCAACATACATCCCTGCCACTATGCACGACGTAACAAAAAAAAAAGAGGAAAAAACACAATATCTCGCCGGAGCTTCGGACCTTGGAATACAGAGAGGTATAGTGAGAGGGTGCACTTGTTGGCTCCCATGGTCGGTTGATGGCATGCATTCATATCTGATGCCGTGTCCTCGTTTGCAGGAGTGAGCACGACCACTTCTGTTAACACTTATGAGACTCCCATATTTTTTCTTCTCTCAGATATACTCCATATGTCCTAATTTATTGGTTTTAAAAAACAAGAATAACATATAATTTAGAAAAAAAAAACTGAAGAAGGTTAGAATGATAAGTAAAATAGACGGAGGGAGTAATTAACAGAAAGAAGGCACGGTCATTTTCCATGTCAAAATGTAAATAGGAAACAATAAACACTTGATACTCGAGAGAGGTTGCGTAACATAGCTAGGGTTTTTCTCCATACCCAGCTTGAGTTGCTTCTGATTCACTTCTCGTCTCATGATATATTATGGTCCATCTCGATCTACCATTGGACGGACGATGAAGTGTGATTATTATCTATTGGTCAAGCTCCAAGCCCAGGACTGTCACTACTATGGTTAGAGATGGTGCCTCGACACTTTTCTGGACTGATCGTTGGTTGCATGGCAAGGCAATCATAGATCTTGCACCAGCATTGATGCAGTTTGTCCGACGTCGTGGGTGGCGAGCTAGGACTGTCAAGGATGCCTTGCACAATAATGACTGGACACAAGATGTTGTGGGAGGTCTACCAGTGCTGCAGACATGGCAATTTCTTCAGCTCTGGAAGGTGCTAAACCAAATAACCCTCATTTGGAAAATTCTCCTCCAAATCAGCATATGAGCGCTATCACACCGGGGGGACAACCTTTGAGCCGCATAAGAGATTATGGAAATCTTGGACACTCATGAAGACGAAGATCTTCCTTTGGCTTGCTATATGGAATAGATGTTGGATGGCTGATAGGTTGGCGCGACGCGGCCTTCCACACCCCGAGCGGTGCCTGTTCTACGATCAGGAAGAAGAGAACATTCAACACATTCTCATCCGATGTATCTTTGCTAGAGAAGCATGGTTGTATCTTTGCTAGAGAAGCATGGTTCCGGGTACTACAATGGTCACACTTGGAGAACGTCGCTCCCACATCTCGGCATGTAACCTTTCAGGACTGGTGGAGGCGCACGATTTTGAGGGTTCCCAAGGAGAGGAGAAAGGGACTTAACTCCTTGATCATTCTTGTTACCTGGGAGCTATGAAAACATCATAACAAGTGTGTGTTCGACGCGCAGCCACCGCGAATGCAAATGCTGTTGCGCGATATCAAGGAGGAAGCCCATGTATGGTCGTTGGCGGGAGCCAAGAAGCTTAGGGCAATCTTATAGGTTCTGCCATCTCTGAGGATAGGTAGTTTTTTTCGTAACTGGCGCGAATGTAAATCTCTGTTAAAACTCGGTTTGTACCGGTCTCGGTCTTTTTTCTTCTTAATATAATGACGCGCAGTTCTCCTGCATGTTCGAGAAAAAAAAAAACTCTAAGCCCAGAGGACGCCTTGTGTCTCCTTAACCCATTGAACAACCGATGAAGTGTAGTCGATGTGTCTCGACAAAATAAAATGTTTTCTTCAAAATTTCAGGCAATTTATGGACCGATCTCAAGCATAGCATCCATTAAAAAGTCTTTATTATTCGCCCACGTCTCTGCGAGGAAATATTCCAACATCGTTTGGAATATTTGTTCTCTTCCCCTCACTTTGCGCTCCCGCACCTAAAATGTTGGAGTTACATTATATTAATTAAGTGATAATAAATAAAGTCACAATTTCAGCTTAACTATTTCTTTTATTTCTTGAGTTTGTTGATGGAACAAATGATTTTTCTAGGTAGACATTAACGTGGGGTTGATAGATATCCAGGTTTTAGCTTAGGTTCTCTCTGATATATATATAACTGTGACAAGGATGAAAGACGATGTCTTTTTTTTTTTCCCTCAAAGAAGCATGCTCTGTCGAGAAGTTGGGTCCAGTTATAAATATGAGATGCTGTTTCCTCTAAAAACAAATAAATGAGATGCTTGAGTCTTGAGAGGTCGCATCGCGTATCATTCACTAGCTAGGAACTATGAGTCATTTTTCTTCTGGCTAAGCTAGTGTTGCTTCTGATTCAGCGCTCGGCTGACTGTGTATGTTGCTCATTGCTCGTTGCGTTCAAGCTGCTTTAGCCTTTAAGCATGGGAGGCACTGGGGATATATACGACTCATGCATGACTACTGGAGGTAACTTGTTATTGCTAGGTTTGTTTCTTTTTTCTTGTTCTTTGGTTTACTAGTTTTACCCTTTGCTCTTTTTCCTTCTTGAGAGGAGATTGTTCAATGCATGCAATTGTCAGATACTGTTGTGTTTATGAGTTATGACCACCGCAAAGCTGTGCCAGCCGTGTGATCGAGTTCTTCTCTTCATTTTGTACGTGTAGGGGCCAAACGTCCCAAACGGACGCCTCCCGGCCGCTTGCTGGTACCCGGTGTTGCCAGCACCTGCACGACAGGAGATCGTCACATGCATCTATCCTATCAGTACACTCTGTGCGCGCCACGCCGCTTCGTGGACTCGCCATTCCGAGTTCCAAGTTCTCATGGTGGATGTTGAGCGATTCATCTCGTCACTTGAATGGCTGTGTAGCTTAGAACTTGTACAAAAGAATCTAAATGTTGATACAAGTTCGGTGTAGATGCACACGTTGGCGAAGCTAAAGTAAAACTTATGGGGTGCATTAACTCAACACACCAATGAGAAAACACAATTTAGTCCTTTTGGACACATAATGGACTGAGAAAGGTGCATATATATATTATTATCAAAATATGACAAACATCACTAGTTTTTTTTTTTTGGGTGCATATGCATGACTTCACTCTGTCTTGTACGTACGGGGCGAATATGGATCGAGGGTATGCTCGTCCCGTTATACAGTGGAAAGCACGGCTGAACACGTCACAGTTCACACACAGCTAGGTAGCTCATGTACTCATGGTCGGTTGACTCTATTGATACCGGGGCCGTGTATCAAGCAGTGCACGTTGACACAGTCATAGAGATTCATCGTGCAACAGAGCTCATAAACTGCATTATACGCCATACCGGGTACCTGACGAGAGGCTGGAGGTGTAGAGTAATGTGCAGGGACCTAGTAGGTACTCCTGAATTGGAATTTATTAAGCTCCATGTGTTCAATAACTTCAGGAAAATTAGTTTTCCCACCACTTATACTCGGAGTATTTTATAGCAAGAGGCAAAACCACGAAAGGCTACGTCGGGCATACTAGATCGGAGATGTCCTCCAAGGCTCCAAAGCCGTATGCAGGACTGAAACATGCATGTCTTCCTACCTTGCATCCACGGAAAAAATTGCCGGCTAAGAGCTTTAGCTGCCAGCTTTCAGAATAGCTAAGTGCAGCTATATAGCTGGCTATAGCGGCAGCTAAGTCATTTAGTGGTTTTGTTAAGAAAATGCTAAAATCATTACTTAATAAAGAATTTGACCAACTTAAGTAATAAAAAGATAGTTTATTACAGTTTTGAACTTAAAATAAATAGTTTCTAAGAACCAATAGGAAATAGAAATATGTTTGTTACAACAATATGACTATTATTTAATATAACAAAGTGCATTGTACATATTTAGCGGGCTGTACATTTATGTAGCGGTTAAATTACAGCTCATTTAGCGGCTATAGCATCATTTAGCCAGCTATTAGCAGATTACAATGCTTAACAGTAAAAGTAGATTAGCTTAACAGTGTCTCCTCTCAGCAGCTATACCGCTATAGCCGGAGATTTTTTTCATGGCCTTGCATGCGTCCTTCATGCTCTGCATCGGACCTTAGGACTGGCAGACATCAAGAATTTTGTAAGGCAGTGAAAGGGTGGGTCAAAGTAAGGTTGTTCTTGTTCAACTTCTTGTTCTTGGTTCAGAAAAAAAAGGGTTTTGTTATTCTAGCTACTTTGCAAGTGTTTTATAATTTTTTTTTCTTTAGGTACTAGGTCTTTTTATGATGCGGTCATATCCCTGATGTTAATGATGTTGAAACTGGAGCGAAAACCAGCAGAGACAAATGATGGAGTAGTAATGCTTGCTGTCCTCTAGGCCAGTTTTCTAAACAACACGAAGCTGCCAAAAGATATCGAGCACTAGGGATCACTCAGCTTGAAGCTTGCAGTTATGTAGGGTTGTTCACAAGCACACTGTCCACTGATAGGTGCACGAATGCCGCTGATAGCCGGAGGGGTTAGCCGAAGGCAAAACTTTTCAAGCAAGAAAAGTACATAATCTAACACTATCATATAGGCAAAACATCAAAACTAGCCATTAATTATTTTTGGGTTTTTCCCGGGCGAGTGTTTTCCACTCCAGGTGTGCTTCTTTCACTACAACAAAAGAACCCTATAGCGGCAGGCGTAAAGTCACTGTAGCGACGACAAATGTAGCTAAAAAGATTTGTTTTTTGCGGCCGTTCTTTTGTGAGTCAAACAAACCGACGCTATATATTGTATTGTAGCAGCAGATAGCAATGTCACCCGCCGCTATGAGATAATACAAAAAATAAAAAAAAATCGAAACCCTAGCCACCACTCGCGAGCCGCCACTGCCGCCCGGCCACACACGAGTCGCCACCACCATCGCGTGGCTAGATCCGTCCGCCCACGAGCCGCTGCCGCTGTCGTGTGGCCAGATCGGATGCCTGCAAGCCGCCGCTGCCGTCACACGGCCAGATCCGGCCGCCCACGAGCCGCCGCCGCTAGCCAGCCACGCGCGAGCCCCGGTGACATGTGGGTGTCGTGTCAGTGAGGGGGAGGAGGAGAGAGTGCCGTTGTCAGTGATGGGGAGGAGGGGAGAGGTCTGGCGTCGACGAGGGGGAGGAGGAGAGAGCGCCGGCGTTAGCGAGGGGGAGGAGGGGAGAGCGCTGGCGTCGAGGAGGGGTAGGAGGGGAGAGCGCCGACGAGAGGAGGGGAGTGCAGGCTGGAGAGAGAGAGAGAGAGAGAGAGGAGAATGAATAGAGTAAGGGTTCTGGGAGTTGTTATATATTTGTTGGGTGATCCTTTTAGTTGGGCTAGATGGGCATCAAATTGTAGCGGTGGGTGATATTGTGGTCCACCCTTAAAAATCTATTTTCAGGGGAGGTTCAAGTTGTGATCCGCCGCTAAAAATTACCTTGATTTTTAGCGGTGGTTTATAATAAGAGTCCGCCTCTAAAAATCAATTTTTAGGGGCGATTTACATTGTAAACCGCTGCTAAAAAGTACTATATCACTATAGCGGCGATTTTCTTTATATTTGCTGCTACTAGAATTTTTCTACTGCCACTAAAGACTGTTTTTGTGATAGTGTTTGCTTACTTTTTATTCCAACGAAGACGGGATCTGGAGGTTTTCACCTCTCTCTCTCTCCCCCCCCCCCCCCTCTCTCCCTCCAGCAGCACCTCCAAAATGAAGGCTCCTATTTTCAGTGTGACCAACGAGACCTACATGCCAGTGATGAAATCACTTCCATCATGGGACCCATGCATCGGCGCTTGACCGGTGCAAACGCGGCGCGGCAGAGCGGAGCCAGTGTGGGGCGTGGCGTGACGCGGGGAGAGGAGGACTTGGGGAGGAAAGGCGCGATCACGCAGGGGAGAAGAGGCGAGGGGGAGGGGCGGCGCGGGGTTGATGAGATCGGAAAGGAAAAGGAAAACAGGACAAAAGGGGGAAAAAATATAAGCCCCACAATGAACAGTGCTTTTTAAGAGAAATAGGATACTCCAAAACTTGAGGCTGGAAGGGATAATTTGAGAGCCATACATTTTACATGTCCAAATAAGAATTCTACTTGAGTAAGTTTTTTTTTGCTTGTCATGTAAAATTTATGATAGGGATCTTAATGAGAGCTTCTACAGGAAATGCTCAAAGAGGTCATTGCGTCAGACTGCGCATATTTTGGCTCGGTAGGGCGTGGCTTCCCTACGTGAGATGCTTGCCTCCCTCATGAGTCACACCAGATCATCCATAGAATGGGCTATAAGTAGAAGATGCCCGATGCATTCAAGCTTGCACGTCTCACACCGGGCTTCCTTGTCTTTCTGTGTGGCTTGCTTGTCCTCTGCTTCCGCCTGATCCGCTTCTCTGTCTACGTCTGTGCTTTAGCCTTTAGGCATGGGAGTCACCGGAAATCTGTAGAGAACCACTGGGTCTATCCTTCTTGTGCGACATGCTGTCAGCAGAACCAAATCACGATGTGCAGTTATAGCGACCATTAGAATCACAGGCCCTTACTTTGGAAGAGCTGCCATATGACCAACTGGACGAAGGAGATGGAGAGTTGCAAGCTTCTCGTCTGTTACTCTCTTCGACAGCTCTTTGGATGCCTGGTTTGCAGTTGCTCTGAGCGCCTGTTGTAGAGGTGGATAAGGGTTTGTCTGAAATCCACTTGTTAGTGGCACAGAGGTTGAACGTGATTGTTTTCGTTTGACACTTTTGTCCTGAAAATAACCTTGTTGTAATAAGACAACACATGTACTAATACAGATAAAAGGTAGATGTGAAGCAACGAGATACTACGAGGCTGAATCCAAACAAAAGGTTTTCTTCACTAATAGACTTCTCTAATCTATAATAAGTTCGCGGACCATGTGAAATAGAACTTGTTTGCCTTCATTCTGTAAGGTCTCTAGAGATGTAAGTTTTGCATTTTGTGGATCTGTGAGTTTGGTCCAAAATTTTCTAGTTGTCTCCGCTGATGAAGAAGCACGACTTCACGTCGGGATTTATCAGCCGTGACTGCATGACATGGCTCTTACGCTGCAACATGAACATGGCTCACCAGCATGTTTTCTGCGTTTGTAGTCGGACTGTCGGAGTGTGTTGTTACTGTTCGCCGCTCCCACTGGTAGAGACCTCCGCCACCGGATCATCCTTGACGCAAAGGGCTCATATTTGGAAATATAGGTCTCTAGGAAAAGTACTTGGTAGTAGGGTCTCGATGCCGTTGGTTGTTACCTAAGTATGGTACAGAAATACGCTCTAAGGAATGAAATTAAGGAAGAAAGGGATTGGGCGCGCAGAAGATCGCACATGGCCTTTATGCTTCAGGTTTCATCATGTGCTAAATAATTACGTACAGGAGTTAGTATAATTTGGCTGTATAAATAGAAGATTGCCCGTCGCCTCTCACACGGGAATGGAATCTAGCTAACCTTCTCTTCCACCTGCCCGGCTTGCTTGTCTTGCTTCCGCCGCCTCATCGATGACTTTTCCAGCTCTTCCCCAATCACGAACCGTGTGCTTTGGACATGTATAACTGCTCACAAAAATACAAGCATTCAAAGTGAACTGACTCGAACCTATTGGTGTCCAAAATCAGTCCCTACTACTCATCCACCAACTACATCACCTACATGATTTGGT
Organism: Eleusine coracana subsp. coracana; assembly: GCA_032690845.1. Classification (NCBI taxonomy): domain Eukaryota; kingdom Viridiplantae; phylum Streptophyta; class Magnoliopsida; order Poales; family Poaceae; genus Eleusine; species Eleusine coracana. Next base: position 1,131,539 of record CM064420.1, read on the forward strand.
CTACTAGGGAAGGCACACACATCGCCGCTCTAGCTACCTAATTGACCGGAGCACTGGATATTTTTAGGCATGGGCGTCACCGGAAATTCGTGGAGAACAACTAGACCTGTTCCGATACGACGACATACTGGCAGCACAACCAGCTGCCTTTAGTAACATCGCATTATAGCGACCACTAGAAGCACCGTCCCGCACTTTGATGCGACCGGGTTTAGTGAAGCATCTGGGCAGAGAGAAGCAGCTGCGCGAAGAAGAATAACACGATGCAGTAGAACTGTAGAAGCTGCCCGCTTCTGGTACCCTGTTCGCCTACTCAGCTTTTGAGGCCTTGCTCGCCCTCAGCATCTATCATACTGAATACAATTGGTTAAATAAATCAAAGAAGAACCTATATTGTTACCTTTTTCTTAAGGAGTTTTACTGTCCAAAATACTGGTAAGTAGTTTTTTAAAACTACTGGCTAGTAGTTTAATCTAATAGATAGATCTGATATTAGAAATTCATAACTACTGACTAGTATTTTATCGGATTGAGGGTAATATTGTCAAAATATTAGACTTATAATAAATATTTTTTAAATAAAATAAATTAGTATAATCATATCAATCTTTGATGTTAATTACTCCAATAAATAATGTATTCATGATTACTGTTGCTATAGGTTAGGGTTCATCTGGTCTCGTCGTTTTGCCGCTATGGGTGAACCTCTCATCCTCTTGTCCCCATCGCCTGAGATCTTCCAATCGTGGTGGCCTGCGAGTGAAGGAAGCCGGCAGTGACAGTGCAAGCAGCGGATGGTGAAAGAGGCGGCGGCGGATCCCGTCCTCTCCGCCTATGGTCACCTTCGGTAGGATAGACTGTTTGTGTTTGTCCGGTGGTTTGGATCGGAGCTGGTTCGTCATCCCAGAGGGTGGCCCTCATCATCCCTCACCATATGCCAGAGCTCGTCGCCATCGTGTGTGGCAGCCTCACCCATGGGCGCCATTGCAACCTTCAGGTTGATGAGGGGCAAAAAAAATCCACACGGTGGGAGAGTGGGAGGAGGCAGCAGTGTGTCGGCTTCATCAGTTCATCGTTATTGGCATTGGTCGCTGTACATATGGGTGAGGTACACGTTCATGGTTGCCATTGAGAGAGCTTAGAGCTGCATGCAGACTGGCTAGAGGAGTACGGGACCGACGTTTACGCAGCCACACAGGTTGCCCTGCATACTTCACGCGATTGAGAGCAGATGTAAATTTTGGGAGCTTCTTCTCTAATTCCTGAATGCTCTTGTTTAAACAGTTCTGATGATTCATCGTTATATTTCTTTCTCGAATTATTTATTACCAAGAACATTGACGATTGCTTTCGTGAGCATCCTAAATGGACGTTTTGCATGAGACTATATGGTAGAAATTAGAAATTTGTATTTTTTATGTTACAAATGCCTGATTTTTTATGCTAATGGAGACTGATCTACCGAAGTAAACTTTCTTTGTATATCAACTGAACTGATCAATCATTTTAGTTGATCCATGGCACTGATCTGTTTTTCTCTGAATATGAACTGAATTGATAACGGTGCCATTCATTTTCAGTTGGTTGTGCCATGGTCCATGTATTTGTGTTTCTCTGAGTACTAAATTCTACTTCAGTTTGCATTTCAGATACAAAGCAATTAAATTTTTTTCTTAACTTGCATCTTGTCAGTATATACGTTGTACCAAGTTTATACCTTTTGTCTTACCTTGTCAATTATAGTATTTTTACAACAAAATAACCTTACAGATAAATTTTTTTTTAGATCATAAGCATCATCACTCAGTACAACGGATACGGCAAAAGGATTTTTCTTTCAGTGGAACACGAAAGCATATTACCAGCAGTGAACCACCGCAAAATAATCTTCTGATCCACCGGCAATCTAACACGAAGGATTTTGAGTGTGTCTATGCATAGCAACCTGCACAGGTTATCAACAAATAATGAAATAATCTTCACGGATCCACTGGCACTAACGCGAAGGGACGACTTCCACCATCGGAGATCCAAGCCATGCTCAAGCACGCCGCCTCATGATCCTTTTTTTTTCTCGAACACATAGGAGAGCTACATGTCTTTATATTAAGAAGAAGAAAGCGGTTCCGAAATACAATGCCATACCCTGGCCGGGATTAGTTTAGAGTTACATACGTGCCCACTACTAAGAAGAGATAACCCATTTTCGAAAAGGACTAATCTAACCTCAGCCTTCTGGCCCCGCTAACTTCCATGTCCCGCCTTCATATTGAACTGCCTGGACGAGCTTTGATACTCATGGTTGTGCTCCATCGAAGGCACATCTATTACGATTTTTCCATATTTCCCACGCCGTGAGCATCACCAGGGAGTAGAAGCCCTTCCTGGTCGATTTGTCCAACCTCCGAGCCGCTTTCCTCCACCATTCAGAGAGGGTGGTGTCCGCCTCCGGTGTCAGTTTTTGAAGACCAACCCTGGTGAGGATCTCATGCCATACCTCCCTTGAGTGCCGCCTCACAATCCTCGGCCACCTGCACATATCCTCCTGTGAACGGGCACATCATCAAGATGACAATTTGATTGACAAGACTACACCTGACTAGAAATGAGATTTGTTCTCACAAAGACAAGCCTGAAGATGCGAGGGAAGATATTGAAGATGTCGATGGCACTGGGGAAAAGGGGACGGAGGGCACCACGGCGCGGGTGACGGGAACGCTCGACGTCGGCCGCGTCCGCCCTGAACGAACAACAGTTTTTTCCTGATCGCAAAGCATTGATGCCTGTATGTTCTGGGCTTTTTCTCATTGGGCCGTTGAGAAAGTTGGGCTGGTTGATAAATATCCTAAATGTAAAATATAAATTACTTAATTAATTGTGCAATTATCCTAGTATCTTTAAACTACTGATAATCAGTATTTTAGACAGTAAAACTCCTCTTCTTCTTTCATTTGAAACGTGTAAAATGAATGAGAAATTGTATTGTGGGTCGATTTTTTTAATTACTACAGAAATAGGCATGCAGAAGATGGCACATGCGAGTGAGCACTTGGGCATCTACGCTTCGCATTTCATGTGCGAAACAATTACGTGGATCGATTTAATTTGGCTATAAGCAGAAGATTTTTTTTTTTGATAATGGAAAAAAACGTTTCCGGCTTTTTGCATCGTGGGTGCATACAGCCCATTTCGACAATTATTACTTAGAGAGAATAGAATAGAGATTGTGACAGGCCACAATCTTAACACAAGAGATCACATCAGCCTAGTCTACGCCGCCAGGACCAACCATTCTTGGAGAAGACACCCACTGCTATAAGTAGAAGATGACCGGCTTTGTTGCTTATCTTGCTTCCGATTAATTCATCAATTCTCAGTTTTTCTCACATCTCACTACGACAGAGAGCTTTAGGCATGGGAGTCACCTGGAATTTGTGTACAACAAAGTGAACATTTTCTTTTTCGAACAATGAGCAGGAGCACTGCTCTTTTATTTAAGAGGAAGAAGAAAAATATAGTTTGATTCACAGATTACATTTACATGGCACAGAGATACACACCCAACAACACTCCCACAACGTATCTACTATCAACAGTTCATCTTGTATATCACACAGGCAGCACAGCTAAAAGCAGGGAATGACAAGTCCTAACTTGGGGAAAGCTGCCGTCCATCCAGAAGTATAGATAGGTGGAGAAGCAGCTGTGTTGAAACGTAAGCTGTCGGCCGAAAGACCCAGCAGACTTTGAGGCAGCTGGCCGTCTGTTACTCTGTTGTGCTGATCAAGCTGCATAATACCAGTATATATGTCTTGCCGTAGATCTTTCTAACCGTCTACTTAATTATAGTAATGAAGAAAATTCGAAGGATCCGTGACAGCTTGTGTTTAATTCGCTCTAGGTTGATCGTCTTAAAGTGCACTTAAGGATTTTTTTTTAGAAAAAAGCGATAGGAGAGCTGTCATTTATTAAGAAGTGCACTAAGGAATTAATCACTTAATTTGCTCTAAAGATGGATCGAGTATGCGTAACAGTAGGAAGCACGACTGAACAGACGATCACACAGCTACATGCGTGGCTATGGTCAGTTGACTCAGTTGATACTGGGGCATGGCAAGCATTGCACCCTTAACGCAGAGAGATTGATCGTGCAGCAGAGCAGTAGCAGTACTCTTTCGTTTCAACTACGTTGATGTACGCGAGGGGCTGGAGCTGTAGAACAATGCGCTGGGACCTAGTAGGTCCTCCTGAATTGGACTTTATTGAGTTCCATGTCTTCAATAACTGCAATAAAATTAAATGAGATTCTTTTCTCCAATTTACTCAGAGTATTTTATAACAAGGAAAAGAAGCCACCAACCAAAAGGCTGCTAGGTCCGGTATAAATCGAAGATGTCTTCCAAAGCTGTGTGACAGACTGAAACAACACGCATGTCTTTGTATCCTCATGCATCTTCATCAGAGTTTATTGGGATTGGCAGACATCAGAAATTTGTAAGGCCGTCATAGAAGGACTTGAGGTAATTTTGGGTGTGTTTGGTTGAGCTGTGACTTTTAAAAAAATAGCTGGGGGCTGGGGCTATAGCAAAAGTTGCTTTGAGCTATGAGCTACGAGAAAGTCAAAAGCCATTTAGTTGGACAGCTGTGGCTTTTGAAGAAACTACTAAACAGACCCTACATGTCATCCATAGCCCTCCCCACTCATCTCGTTCAGCTTCTTCTTGTTCTCGATTCAGAAAAAAAAAGAGGCTCTTGTTGTTGTTCTAGCTATCGTGCAAGTGTTTCACAAATTATTTTGTTTTCTTTAGGTGCGAAGCATCTCTCAGACTCCGCTATCTATATCGTTGATACTGGTAATGCTGCTGGAACTGGGGGAAGAACCAGCAGAGACCGGTGATGGAGTACCTATGCTTGCTGTCCCTTGGGCCAGTTTCCTAAACAACAGGAATATGACTAGAAATATCGAGCAGAGACCGGTGAAGTTACAGAGGGCTGTTCACAAGGACACAGCCATCACGCTAGTTGGGCGACCGGCTGGGCCTCTGGATCATCGTACCGTAGCAGCTCTCGTAGTCTGAGGTCATGCTGGTCACCGGCGGACCGCACTCGCTCAAAGAAGGTGCTTCTCTCTGCAGTGACGTCCCCTGCAGTGGACTGGATAGCCTGGATCATGATCATCGCCTCCACCCATTTCCCTCCGCTCTTGCAGTTCCCAAATCATCTTCAACCCCGTCTCTGCTCTCATATTTCGGTCGCTTACTTCATGATAATCTTCTTCGCATCAGTGGCCAAAGGGTGCCGACGCTGCCGCCGTGTCTGACTACGGGCTCAAGGCCTCTGATAGTCTGATGCATAAACGCCATGGAACAAGACTTACGAAGCATGTGCATAATCAAATACTAATATTTGGTAGGTCGATGCTGTTGATACCTACAGAGAAATACGCTCTGAATGGCGAATGCAAAGAGATCGCACGTTTTCCTCCTAATGAAACATGTTCTCAAGCACATTCACGAAAAATTGTGAGAAGTTTTACGTTCTAAAATATTGGCTAGTAGTTTTAAAGAACTACCGGCTAGTAGTTTGATCCAATGCTTTAGGTTCGATAATCTAAAAGTACAACTACTGACCTATAGTTTACGAATTTGAAGGTAATATCGGAAAATAGAGGAGCGCTAGATTTATAATACTCCCTTTGCCCCAGAATAAATGTCATTTTAGATTTGGTCAAAGTCAAAATGTTTCAAATTTGTCTTAGTTTGTAGAAAAAAGTATCAACTTTTAGGAGTTCATATTTGTACATTAGATTCATCATAAAATCAATTTTCTTAATATTTTTGTTTTATGGTATAAATATTAATAATTTTATTTATAAAATCAGTCAAACTTAACTTGCATTGACTTTGAATCTTAAAATAGCACTTATTTTGATATAGAGGGAGTAATCATTGTATATTGTCATAAATAAAATTACATTAGTGATAAGATAAATAATTAATATTTTTATCTTTCTAAAAGCAACTGACATTTTAATAAAGTTAAATTTTTATTATGAAAATAAATATAAAATCAATTATTAATGATATAATTATGAAAGTACCTTTAAACTATCGTTTAGTAATTTGTCAAAACTAGTGGATAATATTTTGAACATTAAAACATCTCAAATTTGTACTAGAATAAATATCACTTATGAGGAGCCAGCACTTAACAATTTTGGTATATATGCTTCAGATTCCACGTGCTAAACAATTAGGTCGATTCGGTTAGCTATAAATTGAAGACACCCGACGCTTTTAAAAGCTGCATCTTCACGTCTCAAACGGGAACATTATATAGGTAACCTTGGCTTCCTACCCAGCTGGCGTGTCTTGCTTCCAACCTTTCTCACCTCATCATACTCCTCAGTTTTAATTTTCTCGATTGTCTCTACGTCTGTGCTTTAGGCATGGGAGTCACCGGAAATTTGTCGAGAACATCCAATCTTGTAATTCCTGTACACGACACGATGGCAGCACAACCAGCAAAGAAAAAATGCATCATAGCAACCATTAGAATCACAGGTCCGTACAGTGAGCTATCCTGCTGCAGCTGGACCAAGCAGCACCTGATTCGGGTGCTGGCCGTCTGGTTACTCGGTTTCTCAGGTCAACCTCTGGTGCCTAGCGAGGTTATGCCCTGAGCATCCGACATACTAGTATACTTCTTGGAGGAAGCGAGGTAGACATACTATTTTTGTTTGGTTTCACACACTTTCATGGTAAAGAAGGATCTGATCCAAACAAAAAGAGGCCCAACATGGTTCTCTGTGCATGGAAGAAGCAAGATGAGCTCATGAGCAAGCCCGGGGGAAGAACATGAGCAGATTCCCTGAGAAATGAAACGTGCACGTCCTGCGCCACTGCACAACGCAACTGTCAGGTGCCCATATTTTTGCTTCTCTGGGATGTAATTGCAAAGGAAAAAGGTGATGCTCTTCTTTCAGGTTGCTTTGGACTTGCCCGATGGCCAGGTCGAATCTTTTTAAAAAAATCAGGATCCAGAGGATGAGAGGAATGTGTGTGCAAATATATAAGATCCATGCGGCTACTTTCTACTCTACAATTCAAGTAATGAGTGAAGAAACTTCGCTTGTTATCCCGTATTCATCAGTCATCTGCAACTGCAAAGCTGGGTCACCAAAATAAACAATACCGAAAAAGCGCACTAAGATGGATCCAATATGCTCGTTCATTACTGCAAAAAGCAAACACACGTATACAAATCGAACTCAGCCAATCATACGTGCCAAGCTCATGACAGAACGGCATGCTCTTGTTTATGGTGAATGTGCAATTGCATTTGTATTTCAGGTTCTACGCGTTGACAGCTCATGATGCACTCTGCCGTCGACACCTCAAGTTCCATGTGTTCAGTGACGCACTCTTAAAAGCCAATCTTCCCTGTGTACAGTCAAACTTGTTGATCAATACAAAGGCAGCACTGCACAAGCCACAATCATCTTAAGCTGTGGCCAAGTTGGTCACTCCATCCAGTATCGATCAGTATAACACTAACACAACACCAGTTCAGTACTTTTAGGGACAATTAACACGAAGTTGCTCGACTCGCCGTTGCTGGTTTGCGAAAATTCATTGGACCCGATGTTGCTTGAGGCCCTTCTCTCAAGTCCGAGGACCGACGCCAAAGGTGACTCCTCTTCACCATCGCCAATTTCTACAGCCAAGCACGTCACCAATCACCACTTTGCTTTGGAAGAAATGCAGACTCCAATGTTACTTAGAAGCAAGACAGAACAATTGGTTGGCCAAGAGCTACTTAAGGCCTTGAGTAGCTTCAAGCAGTTGATTGTACCTCTAGTGTGTCCCCATACTCATCTGGATAGTTCTCCCAAGAAGAAAACAACTATGGTTCATCTAGAGGGCACTCGAAATTACAGTCAACATCGGAAGGCTAAAATCAAATCTAAAAAACCTGACATTAGGGTGGTACGGGATATGTTGATGAAGAAGTGGATTGTCGTCAACAAGGAAAAACAATTGAGTACTTTAGCTGAGGTCGCTAGACTGTTGGAGACATTGAGGTTGCCTCCGTAGCATTTGTTTGCTCTAGCAATATTGAGGATTTCCAGCCAGCCACAGTGGACTTATTGTCGTTCTGCAATTTGTCTTGTTTCATTCTTTTTGTGCTTGGTGATGTTCATGTCTCAGATTTGGCAGTCTTGCTGGTTTAGTATTTGTAATCTTAGGTTGTAATTCTTGCTACTTGTTTCTATCTTAATGAGTGACAGTACTCCTGCCTTATTTTAAAAAAATTAACATGAAGTAGTACTACTATTTACATGTTGAGTGTTACTGCCTCTGCATGTGCAATGCTCAAATTCAGTACATGCTATAAATCAGGACCCCAACAAATAATGCAATGTATGGAAGGTTTGACTAGGCTTGATAGGGAGAGGGGGCTTAGGAGGCACCAGGAACTGAGAATGCACTATTCTCAATCCCTAGGCTTGCGGTTTTTTTTCCACCCAGGGCAAACGCCCGTGTTTCCATTCCTTGAAAAGGATAAACAGTTTTGGTGGTTACATTTTAGCACTGCCTGGTGCCAATCAATGGCCTATCCCCAGGGTTCAATCTAAACATACTTTTGAGATTGAAACACATCACGACTTCTGCAAATTTAAGTTTTAAAGACTACCTAAGCAGTTATCTAAAGATAACATTCACAGGATTCAGCATGGGACAGACTTAGGTATTTTCAGAGAAAAAAAAACTGTAGCATAAATAGAAACTGCTTTCCGCTAAAGAGAGGTGAGTCGGTTGGCCACCACCTTGGCGAGAGTTGCTTCTCCATCATTCTTCTCTTTCTTCCTCTCGTTGGTTGTTGTCTTCTCATCCTCGGCGTGGTACTAAATCCTGCTGATTCCCATTATTGCCTGCCAATATTTCCCTCGTGCATTTTTATACATTACAACAAAAACCTCTAATAGTGGCACATTGTTAAAGGCACTTTTCTAATATGTCTCTATATATGTTGTAGAGACATCTTTTTGCGGTATTTTAGAATTTGTCTCAAAAGTAAAGGCATAATTTTTAAAAATTTAGAAAAATAATCTGTCATATCGACAATCGAGGTATTGTTTGAGGCATTTTGCAAAGTGTCTGAAAATAAATAGTATAGAGACATTTTTGTGATATGTTTAAAATATTTATATCTTGTAGAGATATTACTAGAGGCACCTTATGCTTTTCTAGAGGTATTATTTCACTAGTTTCTAGCACTTATTAAAAATAAACTCTGAATATATACATAATATCATGGGTAGGTGAGTTGGCTAGCAAAACTTAACATGTTGTTATTTCATCATGAGGTCTTGAGTTTAAAACTTCACACCAACTTTGTATTTTTTCACATAGTTAAATACTGTATTGATAATACCTCTAAGTTTATTGAGGCATTATGTAATACCTCTACAAAGTTGTCACTAATTTTATAAAGACGATTTATAAAGTATCACTACATTCGTAGAGACAATGCACAACAAGGCATATATGAGGCATTTTAGAAAATGCCTCTATACATGTCTAAAGACATAATAATAATGACTCTACTATAAAAAAAATGTCACTACAAGTCAATTCTCTTATAGTGATATAAGCTTGACCTGATTCTTTATTCTTTGATTATTCTCTTCCGACGGCTGTAATCCTGCCCAATATAATAGAAAAGAATAAGATTTATAAACTTAGAGGTTCTATTAGTTCAAACTTATCAAACACTATGTTGTTTCTCGTGGGCCCGCCGCCAGACATACCCAGTGTAACTTTTCATCTCCCGGTAGGTTTCCACGAGTCCAACTAAATAAATCTATCATTGACAACCTGCTTAGCCTACATTGCGACATGACATTGCTCATCAACATTTTCTCAGTTGTGGTTGAACCGTTAGAGTGTCACGCTGATGCTCGCCATCCCCATTGGAGGCCTCCGCCAGATCATCCTTGACATAAAGAGCTTCAACTTATAATTTTAGATGAAAGAGGGGCATCGTTGTTACGTGTCCAAAAAAAATTATTAGAGGAGTTTTATTTTTCAAAATACTGGCTTGTAGTTTCTCAAAACACTAGACGATAGTTTGAGGGTAACTTTATAATTATATTGTTAGTTAATGATTTTACATTTATTATCCTATTACAATCCAACCTACCAAATCATGAAAAAGTTAGCTCATCTTAAAAATTATAACACACCATTTATTAATTAGATTGATATTTTAATTTTTTTCATGACAACAAAAATGAAATATTATGAAAAATCTGCTAATCTTACTTTTTTTTGATATTATCCTTTAATTGATAAAATAATGACCAATAATTATAGTTTTAGTTTATCTAATAACCACTAAATCAAATTATTGGTCAGTAGTTTGTCAAAACAAGTGGCTAGTATCTTGGAGAGTAAAAAATTTATCAATTATTAAGTCTACAATAAATGAGGAGCCATATTTTAGGTGCTCCATGGTGTCCAAACCTAGAGAAATATGCTCTGAATGTATGCAAAGGGATTGGCCATGCAGAAGATCGCACATGGTAATGGCATATATGCTTTAGGGTGTCGTGTGCTGAAGAATTATATGGTCAATTTTTGGCTATAAATAGTAGTACATGACTTTCAAAGCTACACGTCTCACACGAGAGGGAGTATATGGGTATAGCTAACCTGCTTCTCTTCCTCCTGCTCAACTTGCTCTTGCATCTACCGCCTCATCACTTACGGCTCTTCTCCATCTCTCAATGTCTGGGAGTTTTAGGCATGGGACTCACCAAGAATTTGTGCAGAACGAACAGTGCAGATCCTCCTGTGTGTCGCACTGGCAGAGCTGCCGCCTTTCTAACATCTGCTGGACGGAGAACCAGCTGTGCTGAGAAGAAAGCAGTCGGCCGAAGGATCATCATACTGGGATGCTGGCCATCTGTTGCTCTGTTCGGCCACCCAGCTTGTTCTGGCTTATCTGCTATTGCCCTGAGCTCTTGCAGTAGAGTTTACAGGTTTGTCTGAAAATAAGCTTGTTTTTTTAGAGAAAAGGTCGCCCCTGCTTTGTTTCAAAGCAAATGTTCAGGTTCAGTACAAGCTGACGAATTGGCCCCATGCTCAGATTCGCGCACAACTCTATTTACTGGGCAAACCACATCACTGTTAATTTCTACAGTTTCTGTTTTAAAACTAGACCTACCGGGGTAAGACTGTCCTAATGACATTGTTTTAAAAAAAAGAACTTTCTTATATAGGTCTAAAAAATTCCCAAACCCCCCCTCCTCTCTTGATATGATGATTTTTTTAAGGCTATGTGAGAACTTTTATAGTGCACCGATCTTAAATAAGAAGCAACGTCCATACCAATTGGCTCTAGGATCTTATAATTTCTATGAATCACTCCCAGAGCACCATCCTGATGCCAGCGGTTGTAGCTGTGCTAGTTGTGGCCTCACCCATGCCAACATTGGTGGTAATGAGACTCGTCTTGTTTGATGGAACGAGGTCTAATTTTTTTTCAGTGGGCACTTTCATCTTGAAACCTGAGCTGTACAGGAATTGACACGGTTTCCTATCGGTCACGCACCGAGACAAGCAACCCCGTGTAGAGCATGAACATCCTCATCCCTAGTGGTCGGCCGACCATGCTAAACACTCTGTGAAGTGCGAACTGCCTTCGGCTCGGTGGCAGCACGGCCGAGTGTCTGTGCGCCCGCTCGGGTTCGATCCTATGAGGATCGATTCGTGGTGTTGTACTGTAGAAAAAATTTTTCTCGTTCTCTCTAGGTCAAAGAACATAGTAAAGACTCATATCATAGTTTACACGGTCAACTGAGTCCCTGTATATGGTTAGGAAGGAGTTTAGAGATTTTCTCGATCTGCGTAAGAAGACTTCTTCTTCTTAGCAAATACCATCAGGTGACTTCTTCACTGACAGATCGAGTTTTTTTTTAAACACTCTGCAAAGTCAGAGCGAAAAAGTGTACGTTATCCTGTGCTTAAAACATGTGTCAGCGGCAGTGACGACGGGGTGCACGTGGTAGGCTGTCATGGTCCGTTGATGGCATGCATTGACGATGCCTGAGTAATTAAGCAACCACCTCTTCGGTTAACATTTGTCAGGTTTCCACATTTTTGCTTCTCTGACATTTAGTAGTTACAATAAAGAAAAGAGTGATCCTTGCTTTGGACCTGTCTGAACGCCGGGTCTCAGGACATAAATAGGAGGAGAGGATTAGATCAAAAACAAATACTGAAACAACCAAATGAAAAGGCTAGGAGGTCTCGGAGTATTTGGTAACAGGAGAAAGAGACAACCAACCAAAAGGCTAGTCTTCGACATAGATTAGAGATGGCTTCCACAGCTCTATTGTACATGCGCCATAACATGTCCTCATCCTTTACATCATGCATACCTGCATCAGAGCTTAGGACTGGCAGACACAAGGAATTCGTAAAGCCGTCCGACAGTGGAATAGAGTAAGCTTCTTCTTGTTCAGCTTCTTCTCATTCTGAATTCAGGGAAGAAAAACGGTTTCTGTTGTTCGGGTTACTCATCGTTTTCACAAACTCTTTCCTTTTTTTTTAAGGTGTGGCTGCTCTTTTTTAAGCCGTCGTCTCTATATTTGCTGCTGGTAATGCTGCTGGAACTGGATGAGAAACCCAAAGAGAGATACTACGGACTCCCCCTGCTTGCTCTCCCCTGAGCCAGTTTCCTAAACAACAGACATCGGGAGTAGGTAGCACGCGTTCAGCGTCCGCCGGGGCATTGGGATCATCGTGCGGCAGCAGCTCATCGTGGCACCGACATCGTTTAGATGCTAGTCACAGATCTGGTCTAAGCACGCTCGGCGGGGTGCTGTTCTCGTATGCCGGCGACAAGATGGCGGGTGCTGAAGATCCAATGGAAGCCACCATCCTGTCGTCCAAAGTGCGTGTGGTGGTGGCGACCGACGATTTCGAGGGCCTCTGCTACTTTTCTGTGGCCAACCTATTATGTGTTGGCCAACCTCTGATGTGTTCGACACCATTGAGACCACGTGTTTCATTAAAAAGGGAGGGTTCAGGCTCCGGTTTCATCAGTCACGACAACGGCATTGCTCCTTAGTCCTTACTACGTCGTGATGTAAACATGGCTCATCAACACATTTCCTGAGTTGTAGTAGTCGATCGGAGTGTTGTTGATGCTCAGCCGCCCCAAGAACAAGATCATCATCCTTGAAGCAAAGAGCTTATATTTGGAAATCTCAGGTCTCTAGAATAAATATCTGGTAGGTCAATGCCGTTGGAAAGTACTTGTTGTTTAGAAATACGCTCTGAATGAATGGAAAAACATTGAGCATGCAGAGTGTCGCACATGGCCTTATGCTTCAGGTTTCATGTGTCCTAAACAAATAGTACAGGCGGTTGATATAATCTCATTTACTATAGCTAATAAATAGAAGAAGATGACCGACGCCTCTCCAAACTTGCTCGTCTCACACCGGAATGGAATATAGCTAACCTTCATTCTCTTCCTCCTGTCGGCTGTTGCTTGTCTTGCTTCCGCCGCCTCATCACTTCTCAGCTCTTCCCCATTTCTCCACTTCGCGTCCACCCCCTCATTTCTCTCCACGTCTGAGAGAACAGACAGAGCACTTCATCCTGTGTTTTTGGGTATTCTCAGAAACACAAGCATTCAAAGTGAACTGGCTCGAATCTTGGTGTCTAGAATCACGTGGTGCTTACAACACTCACCCATCTCTCTTCTGGAGGGCTAGTGCACCCAACTCCAAACTCTAAAGCATCAGGTCACAGGTTCGAGTCCAATACTTGCTTGGTTTTGTTCTTTTTTTTTGCCGCTTTGCATCAGGAACAGGCAGCGCGAGGAGAACAACGCCAGGACGCCCTCTAATCCAAAAACGCTCCATGTGGCAGAACGCCCTGTATTTCGAGTACAGAGGGAGTATGGTCTAGGGAAGGCACAAACATCACGCCAGCCTAGCTAACTAACCGGACCATTATTGGAGACTTTTAGGCATGGGAGTCACCAGAAATTCGTGGGGAACAACAAGACCTGTTCCTGTACGACATACTACCAGCACAACCAGCTTCAGAGGTTAAGACCGCGTCATGACGACCAGTAGAAGCACCGGTACGTACTCTGACACTTCTTGTGTGATGTCCAGATGCAGATGGACAGAAAGAAGCAGCTGAACGGTGGAGGATATTTCTATTACCGTAGTGTATTACGTAGCAGCTGCCCACGTCTAAGCTTGTCTGGCTTCTGCTTAATCAATTCTCGGCTTTTCTCCATCTCACTACGTCTGAGAGCTTTAAGGCGCAGGAGTCGCCTGGAATTTGTGTACAACGAAGAGACAACATTTTATCCTGTACGAAACACATGCAATGAGATATGCTGCAGACCTCGCAAGCTGGATAAGAGAGGAAGGTAGAACTTGGGTGCAGGCGGGCTTATCCCGTTGTTGGAATTTGTTCGAGGAGAGTAGTCCTCGTAGATAGCTTGCATTGGCCACTTCTCTAGATGTCTGCCTTTTCTTTCTTTTAACGAAATACGTGTCCAGGCAAGTTAGTGAAAAAATCCGCCCCGAACGGTCTGGTGCGGTTTAAGCGGACGATCGGTTTTTCCATAAAAACCGAATCTAGGTACCTTAACCAAAAACGATTAGTGTGCCGCTTTTTCAGTTTACTGTTCAGTTGCTTATGAGAAAAAACCTCTACACTGCCACTGGCGGAGCTTCCCTTACGGCAGGGTGGGGCAGCTGCCCCAGCTAGCCCGCGGAATTTTTTTTGACACCCCCTGCTCCTAGCTGCTCCTTGATGTACGACGCAGGCATGCCATGACTGGGAGCTTCCTGATCTGCGAACTAGAAAGAAGAAGGTTAACCGTGCATTGATTTGGTCCTTCAGGTAGCTAAGCAAGTGGACCAAGCCCATATAACCTGAAAGTAGATGTATAATCATACGATGTCATTGCCGTATGCCGAGGCGAGTACATATAGTGGGGAAGCCCGTTTACAATAGATGGACGTGTGCATGCAAGGCACAAGGCCCAAGAATCTAAATACAACTCTAGAGACCCTTTACAATGGGCTAGGATTGATATGAACCCTTCATTTCTATTGATTTAATGGTTTAGATATAATTATACTATATTAAACATTTAAGTAGTATAAAGTAGTATATCAATGTAGTATGGAGTAGTACGGGCATTATTGGAAAAAAAGTTAATGGCAGATCGTAATTTTATTGATATTTTAGGATATTTTAAATTAGTCTTAAAATAAAATTAAAAAAACAATCATTTTCCCAAACCAATATCCATTCTCTTTGTTTATTCTCTTCCCTGTGTTCTTCTTCTCCTCCCCGTGTTCTTGCTCTTCTCTCAATCGAAATACCGGTAGTTAAGGGAGATTTGGCGACGGCGGCACGTGGTGAGAGTGAGCGTGGGCGGCGGTGGGAAGTGGTGAGAGTGAGCGTGGTCTTTGTGTTGTGGCAAAATCCTAGGAACCATAGGTGAGCCGCTGCCGATCTCGAGCTCGTCGCGGAGGATGCCCGCGCGGTGATGCACCACAGGCTGGCCGCACCATGTCCGCCCCTTTTGCGCTCCACCGGCGAAGAGGCAGCATGGAAGGGCGAGGGGAGGGGTCTTGGCGCCAGGTCAGAATCGGGAGGCGGCACAGACCACTTGCGGCGCCTGACTGACCATGGTGCCGCGGTCCTTTCCTCCGCGCGCATCCATGGTGCCCTGGTGACGACGAGCAGATCCCAGCTGCAGTGTCATCAACACTAGCCGGGTTCGGACGTGGCCGGAGTGCCACCGCTTCAAAACGCTCCTCTGCCTACTCTGCTACACGCAAAATTCCCGTGGTCCTTCTCAAGGACACATGCGTCTGGCTTGTAACGAATGACACAGTCGCGCAGAGCTGTTGGCGTTTGTGGTGCCCATTCATTCCTCTCAGTGTGGTGAACACTCCATCGTCTCCCTCATAGCTTGGACTAAATGTTCTATAGCCCAACACCTGTTCGTTGAAATGCCTCCATGCATATTTCATTTCGAATGCTGGTGATTTTTTGGGCGATAGAAGAGCTTAATTAGGAGTAGAACAAGTAGTGGTGCAACAGGCTCATGATGTGAATGACATCATTTCGTTGAAGATGAAAGCACCTGTGAACCATTTGTGTTTGGTTGATTTAGCTTAAGGAACATAATAAGAATTATAGGTCATGTTCTTTCTGTCGATAGTCCAGTTGTTGTGTTAATGTTACAAATTTGTTGGAATACAAAATCACATGTCTGTCTTTTGTAAATATGTAAACAAATTTGATTCATGGTGAATACAATTATGGTGGTTTTGTGTTGAGCACTAATTTAGATTTTGGTACTTGTTTTCATTGAAAAAATGCATACTGCTTGACAAGGGCCAATACAAACTCCTTGTCGAGAGTCTTATAATTTTTGCGGAAATTTCAACCTTTTTAATCATGATTACTTAGTTTTTGGTAGGAACACCAATGCTCTTTGTAAGTATAGAGAAACTCAAGATCACATTATTGTCGCACATAGAAACATGTTACCTTCAGTAATCAGTACCATATTCAGAACATGTACATGTAAACTGTTGTTGTTTCTTGTTTTGAAGCTTGAAAAGACCATCGGCGTTATCATGGGAAAGTTTTAATGAATGCCGTTGTCCATGATTCACAGGTCAGTGTGGGTACTGCAAATGATAGCCATTTGCCTGGCCGTGTATTGCACCAAAACTTATCCTATTAATTATGATTTGAAGTAGAAGAGAACTTGCCCAAAGAGCCTCAACTGGTTCAGTGGCTTTGGGGATTACAGACCAAGATGCACCCATGAATGAAAACTACGGAAATGTATACACGAACGCACCGTCTGAGCAAACCAAACTTATATAAACGATTTCAGAATCATTTGCTCAAACGTCAATACGCCGAACTGAAAAATTCTATGAATGTCTATACAATTATACATAAATAGCACTACCAAGGGTTATCCAAATTGTAAACCACAAACAAGACGAGGCATGCTATGCAGCCATGCAGGCCCTAAACGAACGATGCATAGCTCACCATTCAGCACAAGCTGCACAACTATATGCATAGATACATAAAACAGAACTGCAGTTGCAAAAGTGCCATATCTCCTTCTCTGCTATACTGAATAAAAATTGAGCCACTATTCTTACCTACGAATGGGTAACAACTGATATCGATTCAACAAAAGAAGGCCAAATCAACTACCGACTCCCACCAACACACAAATTGCATCAATCAGAGGACTTAGCCAATAAATTGAGATGAACGTGAAGATAAGTCCAGCGGCACTGAAGACCACCAACACACAAACTCCACACTCGATTCCCCTCTGCCCGGTTGTCACGGATTGCCCGTCTGCGAGTATCAACCGGTGGCGGCAGCCCTGCTGAGGTGTCCTTCGGTGGCGGCGCAACGAGGATTCGGTGGCGGCGATGCAAGCGCTGCAAGGAGGAACCGGTAGCGGCGGTGATGGTAGTTCCGGCGCTGCGAGGTTTCGCCGGCAACGGCAGCCCTTTTGTTGGGGCGCTGCAAGGAACAGGCGGCAGCGGCGGTGGTTCCGAGTGTTTGTTTATTAAGGACGTTTGGAATAAAAAAGCAAATAACCTCTGCCCTGCGGTGGCAACTGAAGTAATTATTTGATTAGGCTAGTTAATTACAATAATATCCTTATAAATGAATGGTTAGATTAAAATTATACTACTTGGGTCTTAAAGTAGTATAACCCACCGTAATGAGAGTCCAACTCTAATATGCATCAGCCCATAATCTATCTGTCTAACACCAACTAATAAACTAATCAAGTAAGCATGAATGTGGTGAGGAGTATAGCTGGATAGGGATTGAGTCGCTATGGCTCCATTGTTAGAGAGATTAAGATCATAAAACCCAGTTTTGATTTCGTAATTTTTACTCAAGAGAGTTGGGAATCAAACACCGATACCCCATAGTTTAGTTAGGAGCTCTATTTACAGGGCTGTGGGACGACATGTTTGGTTCCTGGTGCCACCCAAAGGTGTTTGTATGGCCTACACTTCCATTGATCAATAAAAGAGTGGTGTGTTTTACCTTTAAAAGAAATCTCCAGCCTCCCCTTTTCGTCTCTTGCATCAGTAGCCTCACGCGGAAAACGTCCAAGGGCAGTTTGGTCAGATTAGGTAGTAAAAAGGTTAAAAATGATTTACAAAAATAAGAAAAGTCATGGCATCGGTTTTGTGGGCACTACAGTAAAGCACACCAATTTCATGAGCAAAATAGCAAAAATCTCCTGACAATGCGATGTAGATTTGAAGAGTTTTTTTTTTGTATTTGTACATGGCCTCCCTTTTCAACAGCAACTAGTTGCAATGATTTTGGAAGGTTGGCTATGAAAATGGTTGTTGCTTTTTCTGACAACGGGTCAGTTGAAAGAGCCTTCTTGACAATGAATTTTATCAAGATATATTTGTGTAAAAGGATGTCTGATGATTAGCTCGATAATTTGACGCTATACTATATTGGGTAGTCATGACACATCGTAATGCAAAATGTAGAACATCTTCATAAAAAAGTTCTTAGTTCTTAGTTATTTAGTTATATTCATATTCTAAATTGTGCCATTTTGAATTTTTAATATACATTATGTTAACTTTGATTTGCTTGTTTGCGCCACCTAAATTTTTATCTGTGTGCTCCGCCACTGTCTACTGCATATAATAATTTTGTGAATCCTGATGACAAATCCTTCGGGAAAGCTGTCTAACATTCAAAAGTAGTCTTCGGTCAAAAAAACATTCAAAAGTAGCTGGGTGGACAAGCAGCTCTGTTGAAACGTAAGCTGTTGGCCGAAGATTCAGCAGTCTTTGATGCAGCTGGCCGTCTGTTACTCTGTTGCCCTGATCAAGCTGTATAATCCCAATAAATATGTCTTGCAATAGATATTCCTAACCCTGTACTTAATTCAAGTAATGAAGAAAATTTGAAGGAACCGTAACAGCTACTGAATTCGCTCTAGGTTTGATTGAAAGTGAACAAAGGAAATTAATCATTTAATCTGCTCTCAAAATGGATGGAGTATCCGTAACAGCAGAAATCACGACTGAACAGATGATCACAAAGCTAGGTAGCAAGCAGTGCACACTTGACGCAAAGAGATTTATCGTAGCAGGCAGTACACCCATGAGTGCACTTTCGTTTCAACTGCATTGTACGGGTTACTGACGAGGAGGTGTTTCACGTGTTCAATAATAACTACAGCAAAATGAATTTTCCTCCACTTATTCGGAGTTCGTATTAAAAAAAAGAGACAACCAACCAAAATGCTAGGTCTCCGATATAAATCGGAGATGGCTTCCAAAGCTGTGTGCGAAACTCAAATAAGATGTCTTCGTACCTTGCGTGTCCGTCATGCTATGCACCAGAGCTTAGGATTGGCAGACATTAGGAATTCGTAAGGTCATCAAGCAGTGGCTTCAGGTAACCTTGTTCTTGTCTCCAGCTACTTCTCTTATCCATGATTCAGAAAAAAAAATAAAGACTTGCTATTGTTCTAGCTACCGTGCAAAGTGTTTCACAAATTTTGTTCTGTTTAGATGCTATACTTCTGTTTGAGTCCGCCATCCCTATATTTGCTGTTGTTGATGTTGCGGGAACCGGAGCGAGAACCAACGGAGAAAGAGGATTAAAAAGTCATGCTTGTTGTCCCCTGGGCCAGTTTCCTAAACAACAGGAAGCTGTCAGGAGATATGGATCACTAGGGATTACTGCCGTGGAAGTTTCAAGTTACAGAAGGCTGTTCACAAGGACACCGATAGGTAGTCGATCGACATCCTCTACAGCAGCGCCTGCAAGGACACCCATTGCGGCGAAGGCAACACTGGCTAGCTGGGAACTGGGTAAGTGGTTTAGTGTTAAACAAGTGATAAAATAGACAAAATAATGTCCAGTTCAACTATCTTTGCCATCAATTAAGAGAAACTGAGCTAATTTTTTTCATTTGGCTCCGCCCCATATCTGTTAGAAAATTAGACATTTTCAAGTTGTATTTAATCCATATTATTAGCAGCATATAGGTGATGATAAGTATCACTAATTTGTAATTACTAGTTACAATCGTAATCAGACTAGTAAGCACAATAAAAAGAGTAAGAATGTATGTATATATAGCCTCAACGTTTTGAAAACTTCAGGTAATGAGAAAGAAAACTGCATGCGATGAAACGGGAAACCGACGCATGCAGCAATCAAAGCAGGATTTCGATTTTCTTGAATCTTGCCTTTTTGTTTCCACGCTGCAAAACTTTCAAACATACGCACGGCAGGCAGGTAGGCACGACACGGCTCGGCTCGGCTCGCTCGCTTGCACGCGTGCACACCACGCCTCGTCTTGGCTCGCTCGCTCATTCACATGCACGCACGCACGCCACGCCACATCTCGTCACGCCACGGCTCGGCTCGGCAGCGGCGGCACGCGTGCGCGTGTGGCTCGCCTCTAGCCCCTCTCAACTTCTCTAATAGATGTAATAAAAGTTCACCTATTAAGTAGAGTCAACAAGTAGTAAATACTCTATATGGGATTAAATCATTACATTTAATATAAGCTTAGACTTTATTAGTCATTAAATAAAATATGAGCCAACCTATATTATATCTAACAATCCCCATCAAGTCTAGAGTTCATAAGAAATGATCTCGCATTCCCTTCTGTCATTTGATATACCAATGTTTCGATGGAGACTGTTAAGTTGAATATCCATATAAAGTAGAAGTTATGCCTTTTTCACAACTGAACAATAGACTAAGCCTTGAATTGACAGTTTTGTGTGAAGAAGATTTCACCAAAATTCTTTACTGATACTAGGTTGCCAAGAACATCCCCTCTAGTCGGAGCGTATAAGTCATACTCCTAGCCTTTTTATGAGCATCTAGAGATTCCCACCATCTCATGGACTATGACTAGCAGTCGGACTCACATAGGTGCATTACTCGGGGGATATTCTGTAGGTTGATATCTCTGCTTCTCATAAGTCATTGGAACATATTAAAATAAAGAAAAACCAGTCTGTCATACAACATAGAAAAGAAGTACATCTGAGACGGACCAATAAAGGGTCTTTCCTCCCAAACTAGTTTCAGCTTGTTTCGTCATTCCACTTCACGGGATCTCCGATCATATGGAATAAGTTACCACTGAAATAGTTTATCAAGTGGGTCTCATGCCCATCTCTCTCGATGCACTATCTATCATATTACATGACAGCCCATTTTGTGAATTGATCTGCCAGATTTTTATACGTATGGACATAGTCCAATGCTATTACTCTGGAGTTTCTCATTTTCCTGACAGATTTCAGCCACCTTTTAACATGTCTGAATGATTTTATATTATCCTTAGAACTGTTCACCTTGACTATCACAGTATGATTATCACAGTTCATGAAAATAGCTGGTATCGGTTTTTCAACCACCGGTAAGTCCATAAGAAACTCACGAAGCCATTCAGTCTCAATTGTGGCGGTGTCTAATGTTGTTAGTTTTGCTTCCATGATTGACCTCATTAAGATGGTCTACTTGCAAGACTTCCAGGATACAGGGCCACCTCCAAGTAGAAACACATATCCACTCGTGGCGTATATCTCATCAGCTTCAAATATTCAGTTGGCATCACAATAACCTTCTAATACCCTTGGATACCCGTTATAGTGAATGCCATAGCTCATTGTACCCTTTAGGTAACGTATTACTCTCTCAAGAGCATGCTAATGATCATCTCCCGGGTTTGGTACAAACCGACTCAATTTGCTCACAGCAAAAGAGACGTCAGGCCTCATAGCGTTAGCTAAGTACATGAGTGAATCTATAATTTGAGAGTATCTTAATTGATCCCTTGCTATTCTCTGATTTTTCTTTAATAGCATACTAGGGTCATAAGATGTTGGAGCAGGTTGATAATCGCTAAACCCGAAATAACTCAAGACCTTCTCCACATAGTGGGATTGCATCAGTGTGACCCCACCATTACCTTCTCTAATCAGCTTGATATTAAGTATAACATCAGCTTCTCCCAAATCCTTCATCTCAAAATTATTAGATAAAAAATCTTTTACCTCCTTAATCATATTAAGGTTGGTCCCAAAGATTAGAATGTCATCAACATATAACCATAAGATAACTCCCTCGCCCCCACCATACTGATAATATACACATTTGTCAGCTTTATTTACAGCAAAGTCGGTCGATATCAAAGTTCTTTTGAACTTCTCGTGTCATTGCTTAGGTGCTTGTTTTAGGCCGTATAGGGATTTCAATAATTTACACACAAGTCCTTTTTTACCATCAATTACAAACCCATCAGGTTGATCTATATAGATCTCCTCCTCTAACTCTCCGTGTAGGAAAGCTATCTTAACGTCCATCTGGTAGACAAAAAGACCATGTGAGTCTGTCAGGGAAAGTAATACTCGAATTATGGTTAAACGAGCGACATGTGAATAGATGTCGAAATAATCTTCACCTTTCTTTTGTGAATATTCCTTTACCACAAGGCTTACCTTGTACCACTCGATGACACCATCAGACCTCAGCTTCTTCTTAAACACCCATTTGCATCCTATAGGTTTACAACCATAAGGACGCTCAACGACTTCCCAAATACCATTAGACATAATAGAACCCATCTCGCTCCTTACTGCTTCATTCTATAAGTCAGCATCAAAAGAGGAATATGCCTCCTCCATAGTACTAGGAGTGTCATCCACAAGGTACATAATAAAGTCATTACTAAAGGATTTTATAACCCTATGTCTCTTACTCTTTCGAGTGATTCCATTGTCATATTCCTCAGGATTGCTCACATGGGGCTGTTCACTGTATATAACCGGTGTAAAAATCTCATGGGGCATTATAGAATCATGACCAGAAATGCTATGTTCATTCTTCATTGAAAAATTACTCTAAAAAAATGTAGCATCTCTGGACTCAAAAATTGTACCGACTTCTATGTCAGGTACTCCAAATATAACAACTAAGAATCTATAACCCATTCTGTTAAATGCATAACTTAGGAAAACACAATCAACAGTTTTAAGTCCTAGTTTGCGTTTTTTGTTAATTGGCACGTTCACCATGGTCAAACAATCCCAAGTGCGCAAGTATGAAAGATTTATTTTCCTCTTAAACCATTCCTTGATTGGTGAAATTTCTTTATTCTTTATTGGCACTCTATTCAGGATATGACACGCCATCAAAATCGTCTTACCCCACCATTTCTTAGATAGTCCTACGGTCTCTAACATAGTGTCAACCAAATCAGTTAGAGTGCGGTTCTTTCATTCGACAATCCCATTGGATTCAGGTGAGTAAGGCGGTGTCATCTCATGAATAATTCCGTGCTCACTACAGAAGTCAGAAAATTTATTGAAAAAACATTCTCCACCGTGATCAGGCCTTAATCGTTTGATTT
Source organism: Eleusine coracana subsp. coracana (assembly GCA_032690845.1). Classification (NCBI taxonomy): domain Eukaryota; kingdom Viridiplantae; phylum Streptophyta; class Magnoliopsida; order Poales; family Poaceae; genus Eleusine; species Eleusine coracana. The sequence continues at coordinate 1,155,071 of CM064420.1, forward strand.
TCCTCTCAAGTTGGTTTTCTACTTCAGCTTTATAGATCTTAAAGTAATGCAACGCTTCATCTTTTGTTTTTAACAAATAAATATAGCAATAACGGGAATAATTATCTATAAGAGTCATGAAGTATCTTTTGTCGCTTTTAGTCAATTCGTCGTTCATTTCGCACAAATCGGTATAAACAAGTTCTAATGTCTCTAAGTTCCTCATCTCCGTAGTCTCGTGAGGCTTACGAGATTGCTTAGATTGCACGCATGCATGATATTTGGAACCTTTGACTAAGTTAAATTTAGGAATTAAATTCAAATTTACTAACCGCGTTATACAACCAAAATTAACATGACAAAGTCGTGAATGTCAAATATTCGACTCATCCAAAATTAAGACATTATTCATAACATTATTACATACATTGTCATTCAAAAAGAAGCGAAACAAGCCTCCACAATCATAACCTTTTTCAACAAAAGTCATATACTTAGAAAGTACATATTTATTTGACTCAAGAACAATCTTAAAGCTATCTCTATATAATAAAGAACCACTACCTAGATTTTTCTTGATAGAAGGAACATGCTGGACGTTCTTCAAAAGCATGGCATTTCCCGAAGTAAGATTCAGAATGACCGTACCAACACCAAGAACACGCGTATGTGACCCATTTTCCGTCAACAAAGCTCCAGTCACGCTGGTCTGATAAGAAAAAAATAAAGAAATATCAGCACACACATAAACATTAGCCCCAGTGTCCATCCACCATTCCGGCGAATGACAAACTGAAAGAACAGTAGGTAACAAATTGTCGTATCCCAATGTTCCTGCAGTCTCGCTAATTACTATATTTGCTGATTTTTTTGGCTGGATAAATTTACGGTCTAGGCATGCGCTTGCCCAGTGCTTATTGCTGCCGCAAACAAAACAACCCTCATTTTCTTTTTCCTTTTTCTTCTTAAACATGGTAGTCTGCTTTGGCTTCTCTTTCTTTTCAAGCTTCTTCTTTTTATTACAAGATACATTGGAATTATTTTTCTTCTGCGCCACATTGGCGGTAGAAGACTCAACTCCGTTTTCGCGTGTGTCTTTTGCTCTCGCCCTCTCCTCAACATCAAGAGTCCCAATAAAGTCAGCCACGCTGAACTCTTGTCTCTTGTTTTAGAGAAGTAGCAAAATCCTTCTAAAATGGTGGTAATTTAAAGATAATACCTCCATCCATAAACTTGTCAGGCAACACACAAAGGAATTGTTCAAGTTCTTTTGGTAGTGCGTGTACTTCATAAGCTTGTTCAACTACAGAACGATTCTCAACCATCTTATAGTCAAATATTTGCTCCATAACGTACAGTTCACTCCTAGCATTAGAAACACCAAAATTAGCATCTAATGCGTCCCACAACTCTTTGATAATTTTACATATGATGTAGGAATTAACATACTTGTCAACGAGAGCGTTGATCACACCGCCTCGAAACAGGTTATCGGCAGCCTCGAACGCTTTCTCCTCTTCAAGAGTGAATTATTCGGGTTTCCCCTATGCGGCGTGATAGCAATTCATCGCTGTCAACCACGGTATCATCCGTGCACGCCACCTCTTGTAAAGCGTACCATCAAAACTATCGGGTTTTAACGCAACAGCAAATCCTCTAACAGAAAAATACCTATCAGGTTTTTAAATTATTAGAAAATTAGGCATTTTTAGGTTGAATTTAATCCATATTATTAGCAGCATATAGGTGATGACAAGTTTTACTAATTGTTTTCACGCTGCAAAACTTCCAAACACGCACGTGGCAGGCAGGCTCGACGGCGGCGGCGGCGCGCGCGCGCGTGGCTCGCCTCTAGCCCCTCTCAACTTCTATAATAGGTGTAATAAGAGTTCACCTATTAAGTCGAGTCAACAAGTAGTAAATACTCCATGTGAAATTAAATCATTATATTTAATATGGACCTAGACTTTATTAACTATTAAATAAAATATGGACCAACCTATATTATATCTAACAATATCATGATTCACCGTACCTCAGCCAATTCCATCAGTCTCGCCATCCCAAACTTCATGGTTAGTAGGTTGCTCACGATCGGGAGAGAGAGAGAGACGGGCAGCCAAGGGAAGACCTCTAGAGTGGTTTGCTTGGCCTTTGCAATGTTATAGTCTATTTAAAGCATTTGTAATCATCGGTCTCCATTCGAACCCGAGAGTCCTGTAGAACACTAAAGCGAAATAAAAAAAAAGAGGACTTTTACAGTAGACCAAAATAAATGTATGCCATTCATTTTGTTCATCTAATGGTTCAGATCTTTTCAATGATACCCTCTCACTGCATTGGTATCCTAAGTATCATATTTAATTATTATAAGAATCATCGGATAATATTGTAAAGATGAATGCTCCGGTCTAAATTGGAGATTAGTTCATGCCGTTAAAATCTGATCGAATCCTGTCACCGTCTTCCTATTATGCCGAGACAACCTCTCTCCCCGATAGCACCAGTGCTAGCGCTCACCTTTTTGCACTTTCTTTGACCTTCATTGTATGAGGCGGGGGACTGCCTTCGCATGAATAAATGTGTTCACTCATTCATTGCAAGGTATAATCTCTCCATGATTTCTCTACTAAAAAATGAGGACAACGATGCATCAGTGGATTAAGGCATGAATATGCTCTGCACAAGCTAGCTAGCTACCATATTAAGGCCACTGGACTTCTTGTTTTGCCCCCCCCCCCCCCCCCCCACAAATGCCTAATTAATCAGTGTATCGAACCCTTAACCACCTCACAATGGAGCCCCAGTGGCCCGTGCATGCATACGTGAACGAGGAATACACAAGCACTGTTGTCGTTCTTTTTCCTCCTTCATCCCGAGTAGCAGGACGACGATGTTTGGTCTTGGTTGAAACGACGGTCAGTGACAATACATTCAGCCGATGCACCGACGAATGTCCTAGGCGGTGGCAGCGATCCTTCCTTCATGAAACTTATGAACAGAACAAATCGGGATGATGTATTTAATCCGAAGGGCATGTTTGAGTTAATTACATGATTTAGTTTATAATTACAATAATACCCATCAAATGGATGGTTAGATTAATACCATTATACTTTTGACCTATCAGTATCATGGTCTACCGTAGAAGTCCTAAAAAATAAAGAGTCATGCATGTGTGCGCAGAGGGCTTGCTTGCCATTGACAAGTGTCTACCTTGCTCAAATGCTTTGGAGGATAGTCTACTTAGCTACAGAGATACCCTCACCTAATTCTGTTTCTAACATGTTTGGAAATCGACTTGACAATTTAGATGATAAGTTCAAGCCTATGACCTTAGTGGGAATGGCTGCTCTATGTTAGGCTATTTGGCAAGTGTTGTAATGATGCTATTTTTAACAGATCAAGTACTCCTCATATATGCAGGCACTTTTCAGAGGGGGTATACTGGTTGTGGTTTTGGTCACAACTGCAGCAGGACGATGAAACAAAGGAGCTGTTTAGAAGGCCAAACTCAAATTTAGAGGTCGTTGCCTTGGAACAAGCCAATTTTGGGTGAAAGCATAATATAATAGATTGGCATATATTTAGATTCATTTGTTTTACCCCTGTTCTTTATCCATTGTGGGCAGTATTATGCTGCAGCGACGTAATAATCAAAGGCTGTGTAGGTTATGTAGAAGCCTGATGTTCATCCATTTTCTAAAAACAAAAGTGTTTACCATTCATCTTCCACCTCCATCTGTAGCTGTAGGTGAGGTTGGGTGTCTGTGTGTTCCTCGGTTCCAACATGTTTAACTACTCAGCTCTTGATTGTGAAGCTCTCATTTAAGTTCCCAGAGTTTTCCTTCTCTAGGATGTCATAATTGCAACAAAGAAAAGAGTGGTCCTTGCTTTGGGCCTGTCTGAATGCTAGGTCTTGGGACATAAATAGACATGGATAAGCTTAGAAAAAAAATACGGAAACCAACCAAAAAGCTAGCTAGGTCTCGGAGTACTATTTGGTTACACAAGAGAGAGAGACACAACCAACCGAAAGGCTAGTCTCCAGCATAAATAAGCGATGGCTTCCAAATCTGGATGCAAAACTGAAATGCCATGCCTTCCTATCTTACCCGCGTCCTTCATGCTCTGCTTCAGAGCTTAGGATTGGCAGACATTAGGAATTCGTAAGGCAGTCAAATTGTGGCCTGAAGTAAGCTTGTTCTTGTTCAGCTTAGCTTCTTTATTCAGAAAAAGGGTTCTTGTTGTTCTAGCTATATCTTGCAAATGTTTCACAAAGTCTTTTGTTTTCTTTAGGTGCAAGCGTTCTCTCTGGTGTTTCTATCCCTATATTTGCTGCTGGCAATAATTCTAGAACTGGAAGAAGAACTAGCAGGAACCGATCACGGATTTCCCCTGCCCCCTATGTCGTGGGCCAGTTTGCTAAACAACAGGCATTAGGAGTAGACAACACGCATCCGTCCAGCGCTGGGTCGTCATGATGCACTTGCCGCGATAGATCATCGTCGGCCGAAGTCGGCATTGGCATCGTCTCACAGAAAAAGGTGTTGCAAATCCAATCCAAGGCACCATCTCACATGGTCCAAGGGTGCGTGGTGGATTTCATGGACCTCTGCTACTTCCCCGTGGCCTTCACCGGTTACGTGTGGATTGCAACACGCCCGTCATCCTTGAAAGGTTGCCGCCGCCAATCTCTCATGGCCATCGCCCAATGTCATCGGCAGCTACACTGCCAGGCACTGTACATGATGCCGGTGTTCCAAATGATGGTGACACGAGCGAGTTCTCTAGCTAGACCAGCAAGTATGAGCCTAATGAAAGAATTGAGTAACTAGTAATGCAACTTGTCAGAGAAAAGCATTTTTGTCTAGAACATACATGAGAATTAGGCATTTTTGTATTAAGAAATAAAGAGAGTTTTACTGTCTAAAATATTAATCATTAGTTTTAAAAAAACTATTGATCAATAGATTGATCCAATGGTTTAGAGTTGATAATCTAAACACGTAACTACTAGCCAATAGTTTACCAGTTTGAGGGTTATATCGGAAAAAAACCATTTCTAGATTTATAATAATTATTTTATATTATCATGAATAAAAAAATTAGTAATATGATAAATAATTGATGTTTTATTTTTTAAAAGATCAAGTGATATTTTAATAATTCGGTAGGGTTAGTTTTCTATTATAAAATAAATTTAAATTCCTTTATAATTTTGCAATTATAAAATTACCCTAAAACTATTGGTCAATAGTTTCTTAAAACTAATGATCCATATTTTATACAATAAAACTCCTCAGAAATTAATGGTTGATGACCTTTACATGATGATGTCAACTTTTTGTTGGACGTGGTTAGTCATACAAGTTTAACAGTGAGAGAAAAGTAAAAGCTTGGTAGGTCCATGCATGATGTTGATACCTAATATACAAGTACACTCTGAATGCAGAGACATTGGACATGCTTTCGGTTCCATGTGCCAATCAATTACAGATATCGATTTGTGTATTTGCCAATAAATACAAGATGCTCGAATGCCAGATGCTTTCAAACTTGCACGTCTCACACGGTAATATAGCTAACATTATCTTCCAACTCTGCCTGTCGTGCTTCCAACGCACTGGTTCCCAGCTCTCTCTGATATTCTTTTTTTAGAAAAAAAAAACATGCGTTGTCCGAAGGCGGGTCTGATATGCCTGCTGAGTGCTGACTGTATTGCTCATCGCTCGTTACGTTCAAGCTGCTTTAGCCTTAAGCATGGGAGGCACGGGGAATCTGTATACCGCTCATGATCCGGAACGCGGAAGGTAAGTGTCAGTACTGTTTCCGGGAAGAAAATTCTCTAGATACGCATCGCACAACTTTTGGCATGTGACACGACCTCGATTGCTGCCACGTATTCGACCAAGCTTGATCTCCAGGCAGCGCATCAGATAAAGAAAGAAATACAGCGAGCCTCATTCGTTACCCGGCTTGTAACAATGGAAACCAATCGAGCTGATTTGTCCCTAAAACAAATCAAGCCGTTTCCTTAACTAACCAAATCGAGTCGAGATCGTATCTTTGTCCGGCCCAAAACCATGGGTGGCAGACTGGCAGCAAGCGAGTGGCGACAATGGCCGGCAAAATCATCTTCTCCGCGTGGCGCCGAAGCTTGTGAAGGCACTAGTGCCAGGATAGCCATGGCGCAGAGGATGGATTCATTTTTTCGATAATGGAAAACTGTTACAGAGTTCCGGCCTTTTTCAATGGCACGATGATTTGTGTGATAATCGGCAACAAGTTGCGGCGTATCCTTTTCTCCCTGGCTTGCAGTTTCATGACTCGGGTTAATTTGTTTCCATCGGGAGCCGGTCAACGAATGATAAATTATTGTTTAAGGACCTTGCGTTTTTTATTTAGTCGCAACTGACTAGCAATGAAGTGCTAAACTGTAGGGTAGTTTTTGATTAATTAGTTGCAACGGACTGGCAATGGAGTGCCAAATAATAATCTGTTTGTATTTGGTGCGATGTGTTGAAATGTGGGACAATTTGGTCAAGTATTGTTTATCCCCTGTTATTATTCCTTGCCAGCAAACACCAGTTTGGAACTCTGGTTTGGATTCCTGCCCGAAATGGCTAATCACCTGGATTGAGTAAGAGAGCTGGATTCACTTGATGTAGTCATGGAATTCAAGTAGTCCTGGTGTCAAACCTGGCCTGTAGAACAAGGCGGACTAGGCTAGGAGACTTCAACCGGTGTTTCTCCACCCGTCTTTCCTTGTGCAAGGCTCCCTTGAGACGATTCTATCAGCAGAGAGTGTCGTCGACACCTCCTGCTTATCTGAACAGTTGAGCTGATGTCCTCGCCTCTGACTCCACAGAAGAAACACGTGAGAGAGCAAAACTAATGGATGAGTCTCTGGCCATACAGTGAGTGACTACTAGGCCATGACAACCCGCTCAACCTACATTACGGCATGACATTGCTTATCAACATTTTCACAGTTGTGGTTGAATCGTCAGAGTGTTGCGCTGATGCTCCCCGTCCCCATTGGAGGCCTCCGCCAGATCATCCTTGACATAAAGAGCTTCAACTTATAATTTTTGATGAAAGAGGGGTATCCTTGTTACATATCCAAAAAATTATTAAAGGAGTTTTATTTTCTAATAGTTTGAGGGTAACTTTATAATTATATTATTAGTTAATGATTTTACATTTATTTTCCGATAGGTTGAGGGTAACTTCAGCCTATGATACATTTATCGAATGATCATTGAATCAAATTATTGCCCAATAGTCTGTCAAAACAACTGGCCAGTGTAACATGCCATTTTTCTAATAACATGTTATCATGCATCATGAAAGTATCATAAGCATTACATACATTTTTATCATGTGTTTACATTGCCTTGCATTGAAATTTGAATTTACTATAGCTTTTGAAAGTCAAATCTGTCTGAATTTTTTTTGCAAGCTAACCAATTTCGAATTAGAAATAATTTTAGTTAAATCCCAACGATAGCTTTTGGGAGTGGTTCCAATTAAAATTGTTGTTTGGTTATCTCTTCTTTCATCCCTCAACTTGGTGAGATTTTTAAAGCTTTAGAAGACCAACTTTTGGATTCTTGAGAAGAGGAAAGAAAAATGAAGTTTGAGAGTGAAGTATATTGATCGCTATACAGGATAGACATGTTTGAGTTGAGTTGGCTGGAGAGAGCAGATAAAAATAATGATAGTTGCTAGAATTTACATACAAATTTTACTTGAATTTACTAAAAATAACAGACAATTTTTTCTCTATTTTACTGTAAGTGCCAGACAATTTTTAATAGGTCCTGTCTGTCATCCTCTCCACTCTGTTTTCTCCCTTGCTGGCGAGCATGCGCGGAAGAGCGGGACACGCGGCCGGCCAGAGCAAGCACAGGCGTACACCTTTCTATTCCTTCTCTCTCATTCTTTTCCCCTTTGAGCAACAGCACAGCAGAGCAGAGCAGCGTCGCCCCTCCTCCACCCTCGATGCCATCGCCGTTGTCTGGATCCACCAGTGAAGACCGGCCTGAACTCAACTTCCACTCTCCCCAAGCAGCACCGTCGACCGGAGCTCCAGCACACGTCTTCGTCTTCAACCCCAACCCTCCATGGAAGCACATCCGCAGTTCGTCGCAACCAAGGAGCCGCTGCATCAGCGCTGACCTGAGATCCTCCGTGTTGTCCTATAGGCTGGTGAGCTTCCTCCTGGATCGAGCGTGCTCCCTGCTTTTCTGTTCCTGTATCGTGTGACTGCAGTGCTGTTGCCGCCGTAGTCAGCTCGTTCAGCGCCATGGCTATGTTGTGCGTGAGCAGAGGCAGGAAGGAAGCTAACTGAAGCTAACCGATTGGTTTTCTTAATTAGTACTAGTTCCTCTCTGAACTTTGCAATTTCACCCAAAAATAATTAGAACTTCGTTTGAGATGAAACCAGTTTCATTAGTTTTGTCTGATGATAAAGTATTTGATAAAAATACTGTCTGTCCTGGACTCATCTCTGAAAATTGTTGGTTTATCTAATTATGTTAAAACTTAATTAGTTCATAATTAGTTAATCTAATGCCCTGGTCCAGTGAAAATAACTTGATAAACCTTCTCGCTTATGTGTAATCAAGGAAAATTATTTTCAGTCCTGAACCAATGCTAAAATATTTGAAATTAAACTAACCTTTTGTTTCAATGAAATTCTTTTCACTTTTATTAACAATTAAGCTTTTAACTCATTAATCATTTCCATGACAATTCTGTTGTACTGTGCCTTTGAGGTCATCATCTACATCTTCCTTGCATTTCATTTGCACCCATCTCATGGCATTGCAATCATATTTATTATGTTGCATCATTCTTTCCTTCAGAGAACAATCCGTCGGAGGGTGACGTTGGTGATACTGGGGGTGAAACTGATCTGGAAACAGTGAGTGGTGAACCTGCAACTCAAGGCAAGCATCTAAGCATATTGTTAACTATTTTGGATATTAATGGTGAATAAAATTGAGTATGCTTAGTTGGTTATATTCATTGGTTGAGCACTAGTGGTTGTTTGTTAATTCCTAATTGCTGCATATATACTCCCTTGATATTTGATATGCCTTATACCTTGTAACCTGTTATCATGGGTAGAGTCTAGTAAAATTCCGGATTGTTGCTATGCATTTTTAGTAATTTCGGTAGAAGTCGAATGGTGGTAAGGTCCACTACTGTTCGCACATCTAGGATGGTGACTTCAGGATGGTTTATGGGCTTGTTATTGAGGATGGATGTTGGATAACCGACTTGAGCGGGCAGTAGGGTGGTTCATGAATGGAGTCATGAATGCATCATAGGCCTGTTTAAGGACCGTCTCGTTGATGCTGTCAACATAAACCCCTTCCGTGCTACCACATACCTTTACGGGTAAGCCTTACCCTTTATCTAGCTGTGACCATTTGTCCCACGAGTTCGGGGCCTAAAGAAGGTGCTAGGGATGACCCCCGAGGGCCTAGTGCGACCAACTCGCCTTAACCGGACGTCGGTTAAATGGTCGGAGCGTATTTGGAGTGGGTTGTCATAATGAACTACTCCTTATGATCGACGGGTCATATGGGCAGTGGTCTTTGTGGCGTGTGGGTAAAGTGGTACAACCCCTGCAGGGTGTAAATCGGTTCGAATCGCCGCGCTCTCGGTCATGAGCATGTTTGTGTTTGTTAGTCGTCATCGTAGTTCTGGTTGTGGGTTTGAATTCAAGTCGACTTCTGGATAAAAGGTGCCCAGTTTATTAAACGTGAGCTATGGAAATGGGTTGGGTTTATGATGAGTCGCTCATTAGTCTTTTATTTATGCTTGTCACCTAATCATTTATTTAAGTTGATCACTTAATCGCTTTATGCAAAATGTCATCCTATTTGCTATTTCCTTGTCCTATGCCAAATTCATTTTCCATTGTACAAGAGCTATATGACTCATTGAGTAAGTCTTGCTGAGTACCTTCGTACTCAAGGTGCTACTGTTGAGTTTTTTTTTGCAGGTGAGGATGAATACGTTTTTGGCTATTTCTATCCCACCGGTGACGGTGATGGGCAAGAGTAGTCGGGTCCGCTTGTGCTGGACCCAATGGTGCTTGTGGGCTGAGCATCATTTACGTTGTTAAGTTATTCCGCTGCGTAGTACTCTTGAACATGGGCCAAACACTTTAACCTTGTCCCTGTTCATGTTGATGACCATGAGAGCTAGGTGTTTAAGCTCTAAACTCCCTTTTGATGTAAATTTTTAAGAAGAAGAAGATTAGTAATATAATGTAATATAAATGCTCTCTATTTGTATCTTGTTATGATGATGGTTGCACTTGTGGCTTAGCGATATGCATATCGATCTTGGGCATTGAAATGTATGTTGGGGAATACCAGAATTATACCTGTTATGATCGAATATTATTGTCGATTACTTGAAATGGCCTGCAACACGTGGTGTGTCGAATGGTCGACGCGTGTTAATGTTCATCTCAAGGTTAATCGATATATTTGGTCATTATATGTATAATTTTGGAGGCTCCTCCACAGCGTGGCTATCAGAGCAAGGTTAATAGAGTGAACCCCGTTAGAGCCCATGGGTAGCTAATTAAAAATTGCCCACTCAATTAATTTAACCATGCAACTAATATAATTCTGCATTAAGAATGATTGCTTTTATTCCTCACCTTACTCTTAGTGCTATACTTTTACTCTATTGTTGTACCATAAGAACTTGCTAAAAATTGTGTTTTTTTTCCTTTTATAATCTTAAGTAAATTACCTTTGCGAGTGTGCTGCGATGTGAGGATCGTTCATGTGCATTCAATTGATCATTTATGTTCATCATGGCATATCATTACACATAGTTGTTGGTTCATTGTGATTGAGAAAAAAATTATATGTCCTATTCCAAGTGACTTGTTGCAGCCCCAAATTCTTTTTCATCTCAATCACTTCCAATCTTCCATCATGATCCAACTAACATTAGTAGCATCTTGTATCATGGTGGCAGATGGGTCAAGACGGTGCAAGTGGTGATGGAAACCTCCCACCGCCACCACCTCTAACTTTAGAGCAAGTGCTCATGCGTATGGAAGAAAATCGCAGGGCTGATAATCAGAGGTTCGAAGCTATGTTGCAAGCTATGGGTCACCGTGGTGGAGCTGGTGGAGCCGAGCGGCAAGATGACTACTCGGACTTTCTTCGTACACAACCGCCGATTTTCACTCATGCCATTGACCCGCTTGATGCTGATGCTTGGCTTCGCACCATTGAGCAAAAGCTCAATCTTATTCGGTGTGGAGAACATGAGAAAGTCATGTATGCTACTCACCAACTTCAAGGTGCAGCTGGTGCATGGTGGAGTAATTTTCTTGCTACGAAGCCTGCTAACTACCATGCTACTTGGGAAGAATTCAAGAAGGCTTTCCGTGATTTCCATATACCTTCAGCAATCATGAAAATGAAGAAGAGGGAATTTGCTAATCTTAAGCAAGGCAACAAATCAGTGATGGAATATGCTCGTGATTTTAATCAGCTAGCTCAATATGCTTCGGATTTGGTTGACACAGATGCGAAGAAACAAGAGAAATTCCGTGAAGGCCTCACACCAAAAATGATTGACAAAATGTCTGAGCTGTATTATACTACATTTGATTCTCTTGTGAGTGGAACTATCAATAAGGAGCAAGATTGGAAGAAATCTCAAGAGGCCAAGAAGCGCAAGGGAGGGCCACCACTGGTTGCTAGTGGGAGCTCACAACCACGTCCTCGCCCCAATTTCCCTCCAACCCCGAGGGCTCCAAATGCACCTGCACCACAACCTATGTGGATGGTGAGACGTGCTGTTCCAAATGCACCTCGTCCAGCTAGTTCATCTAGTGGGACTCCTCGTGGTCCTTGCTTTAATTGTAATCAAGAGGGACACTTTATCCGCAACTGCCCTTATCCACCCCAGATCCCGGTGGCAAATGCTCCTCGTCCAGCACCACCTCAATCTCAGCCACGTCAAGGGGCCAAACCTGTCCTAAAGCGTGGTCGTGTCAATCATATCACCGCCGAAGGAGCTCAAGATGATGCAGGTGTGTTATTGAGTACACTTTTTGTTAACTCTCATCCAACTAGCATACTTTTTGATTCTGGTGCATCACATTCTTTCGTCAAGAAAAGTTTTACTTTGCATAACCATATTGCAAGCCAATCGATGCATATTCCCTTCCATATCGACGCACCTGGTGCGGAGCTTCGTACAACCCAAATGGTTCCCAAAGCAAGTATTAATATCATGAAAAAAACATTTCTTGCAAATCTGATCGTGATCGACACAAAAGGCTTAGATGTCATTTTAGGCATGAATTGGCTATCCCATTATGATGCTATCATCCATTGTGGTCCTCGAACCATTGATCTCAAAAATCCTTCCGGTGGCTGGCTAACTCTCTATCTTGACAAAGGTGATGCTTGTCTTTATGCTTTGGAAGGCACCGCGAGGATATTGCTGCTATTCCCGTGGTTTGTGAATTTCCAGATGTTTTTCCCAATGAGTTACCAGGAATGCCGCCCGATCGAGATGTTGAGTTTATTATTGAACTTGAACCTGGAGCAGCCCCTGTCTCTAAGCGCCCATATCGGATGTCACCAGAAGAACTAGCTATCATGAAAGAGCAACTTAAGGATTTATTGGAGAAAGGATTTATTCAACCGAGTTCCTCACCATAGGGATGCCCAGCTCTTTTTGTGGAAAAGAAGGATCATAGTTTGAGGATGTGTGTTGATTATCGTCCTCTTAATGCAGTCACTATCAAGAACAAATATCCTCTTCCTAGGATTGATATTCTATTTGATCAATTATCCGGTGCCCGAGTTTTCTCAAAAATTGATCTAAGATTGGGTTATCATCAAATCAAGATTCAGAAAGGAGATATCCCAAAGATTGCTTTCACAACACGATATGGCTCTTATGAGTATACTGTGATGTCATTTGGTCTTACCAACGCACCGGCCTACTTTATGTATTTGATGAATTCTATCTTCTTTGAAGAGCTAGATGTCTTTGTTATCATATTCATCGATGATATTCTCATCTACTCCAAGAATGAAGAGGATCATGCTAGACATGTTAGAGTTGTCTTGGAAAAATTACGTCAACATCGTCTTTATGCCAAGTTCTCAAAGTGTGAACGGAAGTATCCTTTCTTGGTCATGTTCTTTCAGAGAAGGGCGTTGCCGTTGATCCAACCAAGGTGAAGGATGTACTTAATTGGGAACAACCGCAGAATGTCACTGATGTTCGAAGTTTTCTTGGACTTGCGGGTTACTACCGTTGGTTTATTGAAAATTTCTCTAGAATTGCTAAGCCAATGACGGAGCTGTTAAGAAAAGATGTCAAATTTGTGTGGTCTACAGAGTGTGAGCAAGCATTCCAGACTTTGAAGACCCTTCTCACTACTGCACCCATTCTTGCTCAACCAGACATCACCAAGAGCTTTGATGTGTATTGTGATGCTTCTCGCATCGGTATCGGTTGTGTGCTTATGCAAGAAGGTCGAGTTATTGCATATGCCTCCCGCCAATTGAAGCGTCATGAGCAGAATTATGCAACTCATGATTTGGAGCTTGCTGCAGTGGTGCATGCCTTGAAGATTTGGCGTCATTATCTCCTTGGAAATCATTGCAATATCTATACCGATCATAAGAGTCTTAAGTATATCTTTACTCAACCTGACCTCAATATGAGACAAAGGAGATGGCTTGAGTTAATTAAAGACTATAGCTTAGAAGTTCATTATCATCCTGGCAAGGCGAACATTGTGGCTGACGCTTTAAGCCGAAAAGCTCATTGCTATTGCATTTCTTTATCGATCAAGTCACTGTCTGATCCTCCATGCAAAGATTTTTGGAACCTTGGTTTTAAATTGGTTGAAAAAGGGTCACTCACCAATATTCAGCTCACCTCCACCCTTTTGAGTGAAATTAAAGAGGCTCAACGAAATAACAAAGGCATGGCTCGGATTAGACAAAAATTAAAGAAAGGCGAAGCTAAGTGTTTCAGTTTGGATGAGAATGGCATTTTATGGTTTGGAACACGTCTTGTGGTCCCAAAAATTTTTGAACTAAGGAAGAAGATCCTTGATGAAGCTCATGAGTCCATGTTTTCTATGCATCCCGGCAGCACTAAGATGTACAATGGCCTCAAGCAACGGTTTTGGTGGACTCGTATGAGGCGGGAGATCACTCGCTATGTGGCTGAATATGATGTTTGCCAACATGTGAAAGCTGACCATCTTAAATCTGCTGGTAAACTTCAACCTTTGCCTATTCCATCTTGGAAGTGGGAAGAGATTGGAATGGATTTTATCACCGGCCTACCCAAGACTTCAAAAGGGTATGACTCCATTTGTGTAATAGTTGACCATTTAACAAAATCTGCTCACTTCCTTCCTGTGAAAACTAACTATGGGATAAGGCAGTATGCTGAACTATATCTCTCAAGAATTGTCTCACTTCATGGAGTTCCTAAGAAGATTGTTTCGGATCATGGTCCTCAATTCGTCTCACGTTTTTGGACAAGCCTCCATGAGTCTATGAACACCGAACTTCTTCCGAGTTCAGCATATCGTCCCCAAACTGGAGGGCAAGATGAGCGAGTCAACCAGGTTCTTGAAGATATGCTTCGTGCTTGTGCACTCATCTATGGTCAGAAGTGGGATGTTTGCTTGATATTTGCTAAATTCTCATATAACAATAGTTACCAAGCCAGCATTAAAATGTCCCCATTTGAAGCTCTTTATGGACGAAGTTGTCGAACCCCTCTAAATTGGTCCGAATCAGGAGAGAGATCATTCTTTGGTCCAGACTTAGTGGCTGAGGTCGAGGAAAAAGTTAGAACCATCAAGGAAAATCTTCGCTCTGCGCAATCTCGTCAAAAGAGTTATGTCGATCGTCGTCGTCGTGAGCTTTTCTTTAATGTGGGAGATTATGTTTATCTGAAGGTATCCCCTTTCAAAGGCACACAAAGATTTCATATGAGAGGAAAATTAGCACCTCGGTATGTTGGCCCTTTCCGAATTACTGGAAGGCATGGGACTGTAGCATATCAATTGGAGTTGCCACCGTCTCTTGCTGCTGTACATCACACCTTTCATGTCTCGCAACTCAAGAAGTGCCTTCGAGTTCCAAGTGAAGCAGTCAATTTGGATGATTTAGACCTTCAGTCCGATCTCTCATATAAAGAGCATCCAATTCGCATTCTTGATGAGGCTGAACGTAAGACTCGGAATAGCTGCACAAAATTTTTCAAAGTACAATGGAGCGGTCATACTGAGAAGGAAGCCACATGGGAACGAGAAGAAGAAATTCGCGCCCAATATCCAGAGTTATTCCTAAGTTCTTGAAGTGGTAAGTCTTATGGAAAATTCTGAACAGAGTCAATGTCATTCTGTTTTCTTGACACATCTAACTTTCCATTATCTTTTCTTCATCGTTCTTCCTTGCTCATAGTATTTCCTTATGGTTGAATCTCGAGACGAGATTCTTTTTAGGGGGAGAGATCTGTAACATGCCATTTTTCTAATGACATGTTATCATGCATCATGAAAGCATCATAAGCATTACATACATTTTCATCATGTGTTTACATTGCCTTGCATTGAAATTTGAATTTACTATAGCTTTTGAAAGTCAAATCTGTCTGAATTTTTCTTGCAAGCTAACCAATTTCGAATTAGAAATAATTTTAGTTAAATCCCAACGATAGCTTTTGGGAGTGGTTCCAATTAAAATTATTGTTTGGTTATCTCTTCTTTCATCCCTCAACTTGGTGAGATTTTTAAAGCTTTAGAAGACCAACTTTTGGATTCTTGAGAAGAGGAAAGAAAAATGAAGTTTGAGAGTGAAGTGTGTTGATCGCTATACAGGATAGACATGTTTGAGTTGAGTTGGCTGGAGAGAGCAGACAAAAATAACGATAGTTGCTGGAATCCACAGACAAGTTTTGCTTGAGTTTGCTGAAAATAGCAGACAATTTTTCCTCTATTATGCTGTAAGTGCCAGACAATTTTTAATGTGTCCTGTCTGTCATCCTCTCCTCTCTTTTTTCTCCCTTGCTGGCGAGCATGCGCGGAAGAGCAGGACACGCGGCCGGCCAGAGCAAGCACAGACGTACACCTTTCTATTCCTTCTCTCTCATTCTTTTCCCCTTTGAGCAACAGCACAACAGAGCAGAGCAGCATCGCCCCTCCTCCACCCTCGTTGTACCTTATACCTTGTAACCTGTTATCATGGGTAGAGTCTAGTAAAATTCCGGATTGTTGCTATGCATTTTTAGTAATTTCGGTAGAAGACGAATGGTGGTAAGGTCCACTACTGTTCGCACATCTAGGATGGTGACTTCACGATGGTTTATGGGCTTGTTATTGAGGATGGATGTTGGATAACCGACTTGAGCGGGCAGTAGGGTGGTTCATGAATGGAGTCATGAATGCATCATAGGCCTGTTTAAGGACCGTCTCGTTGATGCTATCAACATAAACCCCTTCCGTGCTACCACATACCTTTACGGGTAAGCCTTACCCTTTATCTAGCTGTGACCATTTGTCCCACGAGTTCGGGGGCTGAAGAAGGTGCTAGGGATGACCCCTGAGGGCCTAGTGCGACCAACTCGCCTTAACCAGACGTCGGTTAAATGGTCGGAGCGTATTTGGAGTGGGTTGTCATAATGAACTACTCCTTATGATCGACGGGTCATATGGGCAGTGGTTTTTGTGGTGTGTGGGTAAAGTGGTACAACCCCTGCAGGGTGTAAATCGGTTCGAATCACCGCGCTCTCGGTCATGAGCATGTTTGTGTTTGTTAGTTGTCATCGTAGTTCTGGTTGTGGGTTTGAATTCAAGTCGACTTCTGGATAAAAGGTGCCCAGTTTATTAAACTTGAGCTATGGAAATGGGTTGGGTTTATGATGAGTCGCTCATTAGTCTTTTATTTATGCTTGTAACCTAATCATTTATTTAAGTTGATCACTTAATCGCTTTATGCAAAATGTCATCCTATTTGCTATTTCCTTGTCCTATGCCAAATTCATTTTCCATTGTACAAGAGCTATATGACTCATTGAGTAAGTCTTGCTGAGTACCTTCATACTCAAGGTGCTACTGTTGAGTTTTTTTTTGCAGGTGAGGATGAATACGTTTTTGGCTATTTCTATCCCACCGGTGACGGTGATGGGCAAGAGTAGTCGGGTCCGCTTGTGCTGGACCCAATGGTGCTTATGGGCTGAGCATCATTTATGTTGTTAAGTTATTCCGCTGCGTAGTACTCTTGAACATGGGCCAAACACTTTAACCTTGTCCCTGTTCATGTTGATGACCATGAGAGCTAGGTGTTTAAGCTCTAAACTCCCTTTTGATGTAAATTTTTAAGAAGAAGAAGATTAGTAATGTAACGTAATATAAATGCTCTCTATTTGTATCTTGTTATGATGATGGTTGCACTTGTGGCTTAGCGATATGCATATCGATCTTGGGCATTGAAATGCATGTCGGGGAATAACGGAATTATACCTGTTATGATCGAATATTATTGTCGATTACTTGAAATGGCTTGCAACACGTGGTGTGTCGAATGGTCGACGCGTGTTAATGTTCATCTCAAAGTTAATCGATATATTTGGTCATTATATGTATAATTTGGGAGGCTCCTCCACAGCCAGTATCTTGGACACTAAAATTTTTATCAATTAAGTCCAGAATAAATTGGAAGCGATATTTTAGGTGCTCCATGGAATCCAAACCTAGAGAAATACGCTCTCAATGTATGGAAAGCGATTGGCCATGCAGAAGATCGCACATGGTAATGACATATATGCTTCATTCAAGGTGTCGTATGCTGAACAATTATAGGGTCAATTCTTGGCTATAAATAGTAGTAGTACATGACTTATTTCAAAGCTGCACGTCTCGCATGGGAGGGAGTATATGGGTATAGCTAACCTGCTTCTCTTCCCCCCTGCTCGACTTGCTCTTGCATCTACCGCCTCATCACTTATCGGCTCTTCTCCATCTCTCAATGTCTGAGAGCTTTAGGCATGGGAGTCACCGAGAATTTGTGCAGAACAAACAGAGAAGACCCTCCTGTGCGTCGCACTGTCAGTACCACCAGCAGCAGTAGACAGGCAAGTCCTTACTTTGGGAGAGCTGCCGCCTTTCCAACAGTTGCTGGATGGAGAAGCAGCTATGCTGAGAAGAAAGCAATCGGCTGAAGGATCATCGTCCCGGGATGCTGGCCATCTGTTGCTCTGTTCATCCACTCAGCTTGTTCTGGCTTATCTGTTATTGCCTTGAGCTCTTGCCATAGGGGTTGCAGGTTTGTCTGAAATACGCTTGTCGGATGGAATGAGGTTTGAACTTTTTATTTTCATTGGGCACTTTCATCTTGAAACCAGAAACCTGAGCTGTACAGTTAAGACAATTTTACGTGGTTTCCTATCAATCACGAACCTCAAGCAAGCCCGTGAACAGCATGAACATTGTCGTCCCTAGTGGTCGACTGACCATGCATGAGAAATAAAACATGTTTGCCTTCAGTCTGCAAGGGCGGAGCGTAAACACATACTATATGGTCCCGTGCCACTAAATTTTGAGCTGCCACCTTGGAGGAGCTTAAAATATGCAGTAGCTTAGCAGTCTTAGCTTGCCTGAGCTTCGTGTAAAGAGGTAGTGACGGGGTGCACATGTTAAGCTCTCATGGTCGGTTGATGCCATTCATTCATTCCTGAATAATTAAGCAACGACCTCTTCAGTTAACATTCGTCAGGTTTCATTCATGGTCGGTTGATGCCATTCATTCATGCCTTGGAACTACTACATATGGATTTCATTACATATAACAACCGAACAAGGCCTGATATGGTTAGGCATGTTAACCGGAGCATTGGAGACTTTTTTTTTTTTTTTTGAGAAACGCATTGGAGACTTTTAGGCATGGGAGTCACCAGAAATTCGTGGAGAACAACAAGATCTGTTCCGGTATGCCATATTGGCAGCAGAACCAGCTTCAGTGGTTAAGATCACGTCATAACGACCAGTAGAAGCACCGGTCCATACTTTGACACTTCTTCTATGTGTCCAGATGCACCCACGAAAGAAGGACCGATTATTTCCTTTTTTATTTAGAACTAAATGTAAAATACAAATGGGAAATGATGTATATAGTAGGTCGATGTTTTTTATCACCAACAGAAATACGCTCTGGATGCAAAAGACTGAGCATGCAGAAGATGACACCGGTTGACGCTTTCAAAGTTGCACGTCTCACGCGGCCACGGGAATACTTCCTCTTGCCCAGGCTTGCTCGTCGCGCTTCTGCTTAATCAATTCTCGGCTTTTTTTTTTTCTCCATCTCATTACGTCTGAGATCTTTAGGCATGGGAGACACCTGGAATTTGTGTACAACGAAAAGAATAGTTCATCCTGTACGACACACAAACACACACTGGCAGAAGCTTAAACCAACAATGCGATGAGACATGCTGCAGACCTCGCAATGTTGATAAGAGAGGAAGGTAGAACTTGGGTGCAGACGGAGACGGGCTACATCCTATTGTCGGAATTTGTTCAGGGTGAGTAGTCCTCGTAGCTAGATAGGTCGCTTCTAGACAAACCCAGTCACGATGGGCTGTGTTTGTAATAAAACTCTTGTTTGTCTGCTTTTTCTCACTCTAATACGCGTCTAGGTATGTTTGCGAAAAAAATCCGTTCCAAACCTAGTTGATTTTCATTACGGTTTGAGGAGATGATCGTTTTTCATAAAAATCGAACCTAGGTGCGTTAGCAAAAACGGATTTTGTTTGATTTTTTTGATTTACCGTTCAGATTTTTATGAGAATTTTTTCCTGTGGCAATTTTGTGAATCCTAATGACAAGTCTTTTGGAAAAGCTGCCGATCGTTCAGAAGTAGCTGAGTGGACGAGCAGCTGTGTTGAAACGTATGCACTGTCAGTCAAAGATTCAGCAGACTTTGATGCAGCTGGCCGTCAGTTATTCTGTCGCGCTGATAAAGCTGCATAATACCAATAAATATGTATTGACATAGATCTTCCTAACCCTCTAGTTAATTCAAATAATGAAGAAACTTTGAAGGATCCGCAACAGCTACTTAATTCGCTCTAGGTTGATCGGAAGTGTCGTAGCCATAAAAATCAGGATAGTTTTATAACAAGAAAAAGAGACAACCAACTAAAAGGTTAGGCTTCAGGCATAAATCGACAATGGCTTCCAAAGCTGTTGTTAGTGCATTCTATTTGAGACAATCAACATTTTTTGCATTCTGTTTGTGGTCGGAGTGTGTGTTGCGCACTGATGCTTGCTGCCCCTGTTGGTGGTCTCCGCCGGATCATCCTTGACGCGAAGAGTTTCAAGTTCTACTCTTAACACTACAGGAAGGAGAGACATATATATACTAGTATTGCCTCTTACATCTGGAAATTATCAAGTCTAGAATAGATGGGAAATGATATTGTAGGTGCCATTTCTGAGGAGGGAAAATGTTTTGATAGGTCGATGCTGTTCATATATACCAACATAAATACGCTCTAATGAATGCAATGAGATTGGACATATCGTACATGAGTCGATTTAATTTGGCTATAAATAAAGACATGCCCGGTCGAGGCTTTCAAAGCTACACGTCTCACAAGGAAGGGAATATAGTAGCCAACAAGTTTCTCTCCCTCCAGCCCCGCTTGCCTGTCTTGCTTTCGCACCTCATCAATTCTCCATCGCTCAAGTCTGAGAGCTTTAGGCCGCGTTTGGCCGGGCTTCTCCACCAGCTTTTTGGGCAGCTTCTCCTGACACTACGCCAAACAAGTGCTTCTGCATTGGCTCATCTGGAAAATGCGGGAGGAGCCCCTGCTGGAAAACAGGCAAAGCTGAGAGCCACCGAAAGGTAGCTTCGCCATTTTCCTCCTCGTCCACATCAGCACCATTCAAAATTGGAGTATAATATGTTATTTTTGGAGAATATAATATGTGATTAACTGATGATAATTTTGTTCAAAGTAAAAAATAATTGAGATAGCTTTTTATATTAATTATTAAATAATACTCCTATATGATTTCTCATATTAATTCTTGTGTGCAAAATAGCATCAAAATGAGATGTCATAAATTTTAATACTATTAACTATTAGCAAACATGATTTGTATGTATACAATCAAGCCTTATATTTGGGGTAATATGAACAATTATATTTTACATCCATTCATACAAATGATGAGAAGCTACAGAAGAAGCCGTTCTATCAAACATTTATAGATACAGCCACAGCCACAGCCAGCACAGCTGATTTTTCAGAGAAACCATAGCCACAACCACAGCTAGCACAGCCGGAGTCACCGAGAATTTCCACAGAACAAACAAATCTGTTCCTACTGTGCATCCCAATGGCAGAACCACGGACAGTGGCAAAATGACAAGTCCTTACTTTGGGAGGGCTGCCATCCATCCAACTGGTGTTGGACGAAGAAGCGGTTGTGCTGAGAAAAAAGCAGTCGGCCAAAGACTCGTCAGATCAGGAAGCTGTTCGTCTGTTGCTCTGTTCTCATGGAACAATTCTGCCCTTGGTGTGTGACGAGGCGCATAGCGTAAGTGTATCATGTTCGTAATATCTGTGCGTGTGCACAAGTTCTGGTCGGTCAAGCAACAAGTCAGTAATGGTGTGCGTGCACGTGCTAGGTCGGGCACGTGTCGGAGACATAGGATTCATTAAGCATCTGGCCAGGTTGTTAGGAACACGTGTCAGGAGCGGAGCAAGCAGGTGGGCGTCCAGATCTCACAGTGAACAGTTGGCTCGTGATCGGGAAAAAAGGAGGATTGGTTTGCTTGGCCGTTGTGCTACCGTATTCTTTGTAAGCATATTTGTAAGATGGATTTACTGTCTAAATTACTGATCAGTAGTTTAAGCGTAATTTAGTAATTTTATTTTTAATTAATAAATTTATATTTTTTATAATAGAATATTAAGTCTATTAAATTATTAAAATGTTAGTTTATCTTAAAAAATATCATATTATTCATGTAACTTTATTTATAATAATAAAATTTAATTACTATAAAGCTACAACTCTTAGTTTTTTTAATATTACACTTAAATTGAGAAACTACTAGTCAATAGTTATAATTTTAAATTATAAATCAGTATTTTAGACAGTAAAACTTCTCATTTGTAATCATCGGTCTTCAGTTGAGGCAGAAAAAAGTTCAGTTGAGCAGTAAAAAAAGAAGTCCTGAGCGCTTGCACAGGCGCTTCGTTGTCATCGCCGAGTGTCTATTGTTCATCTTCCACCTCCATTCGTGGGTGTCTGTGAACCCCTTGTTCCAACACAGTGACGGATCTAGAAATTTTGTGAAGCCTGAGCGAATACCATAAAATAGATAACAAGTTCACACATATGAGTTACTGACATATTGTCATAGGTGAAATTAGAATAAAATCAATGGTTATACATGTCTAACATATAGAAATGCATTAATTTTAAATGATTTCCACTCTTATATACTATCAGAATAAGTTGATTAGCACCAATCTTTGTTTTAACTCCTAGCAGGGAGCCCGGGCAGACGCCTAGGGTCGATGGGCCCTGGGTCTGCCCCTGTCCCAACATGTTCGGCCACTCAACTCTTGATGCCTCCTCTGTTGTTGCCCTGTGCACTTGGTTGACGAAAGGGAATAGGTTGATCTCAAAAATACGTATCCTCTGAGGATGTCTCCAACAATCAAGACCTATTTGCGAGACCCAAACCGATGAATAAGTTGCCTGAGCGACTGAAAGGTCATCACCAAAAACTGTTATCTCTAACAAAAGACCGAATTTAGGGTCTGGCAAGGAGATCGAGCTGTCGGAGCTCACGGCGGCAGGGGAGAAGGTCAGGGTAGGGCGCGGCCACGCAACGGCAGCTGGGTAGCGTGCACCCGCCCACGGCGGCGGCTGAGCGGGGCGGGGCAGGGCGCGACCACTCACGGCAGCAGCGGGGCGGCGCACACCCGCCGCCGCCGGCGGCAGAGCGGGGACTCGATGCGGCGCCCTCGGGAGCGGTGGGTGGACCTCAGACGGCGGGACTCACGAGTGGCGTGGAGCTCGCGGACGGTGGAGAGCTTGCGGCGGCACGGGCGGGCGGCGGGCAGAGCTCGAGCACGGCGGTGGCGGAGGAGTTCAAGCTCGGGCGTGGCGTCGGTGGCGGAGCTCAAGCGCGGGTCCCAGTGGAGCTCGGGCGCGGCAGGTAGGGGAAGGAGGTCGCGAGCAGATGGGTTCCAAAAATAGGTCACTATTTGGGTACCCTATTGGAGAGGTGTTTTAGAGGTTTAAAGACCCATATTTGATTTGGGTAGTCCTTTGGGTCTCTCATTGGAGTCAGCCTGACTCCGCAATAGGTTGACGAAAGGGTACTAATTATGGGCTCAGCACTTCGCATCTTCCTCTGTTCCATAATAAAAATAAGGAAGTATCATACGAGAACGTAAACATCCAGTTTATTTATGAGCAAATTCTTTCCCCACCATAAGAAAATATACTCTTCCCTTCTCCACCATAAAAAATTATGTGTGCTTCTCCACCTCGAAAGAGTATATTTTCTAATAACGAGAAAGGAATTTGCTCTTTATTTATCAATCGAGGATCATGCTGCACTAGTATACCATTATGTCTTGCCATAGATCTCCATGACCCAGCTACTTAATTAAGTAATGTTAGAATTATATGGGCTTGGCCCATTAATATTCATAATAATTTCTAGAAAATCTCAAAGGCCCATTCATGAGTGGTGGGAGTGCAAAAGTTTAGTCCCACATTGCTAGTGGAGGTGGAGAGAGTCCAACTTACAAGATTGGTTGCTCTAGCATCTCTTGTAAGTGTGTGGATGGGAGGAAGGAAGAACACACGCGCGCGCTCGCTCGCCTCGCCGGGCCGGGCCGGGCGGGGCGGGGCGGGGCGGGGCGGGGCGTGGGCGATGGGCGCAGCCGACGTATTAATATGGTAACCGACTCGGTTGCGGGACGCCCAACCCTAGCGGTTCCTCCCTATAAATACGTATGGGTACCGCCGCAAATCATATCACGCAATCACCTAGGGTTTTGTCTCTTGTTATAGTTGCGCCGCCAAGTCTTCTCCATCCCGGTAGTCGGCGTGCAACGGCGAACGGGAGAGCAGGTCTTCGGAACCGTCGTCCTCTGTGATCCTGCACCGAGAGAGGACGAATAAGGTTTTTGGGAAGCGCTCTGCGCGACTGCTCGATCGCTTCCTCGTCTTCATCAAGTTCGTCGCCACGGCTCGTCTTCCTCGTCGTCAAGTCGGTCTCAGCCACCGTCGCCAACAACGTGACGGTGCTGCACGTCGTCGTCGCCTTCTCTACCCAGTCCAGAAGGAAACGTACGTACTCTCATCCTAAACTATGTCTTGCATACTAGCTTTCGTAGTCTGCTTGTCTATGATGGATGTTGCTAGTATGGTAGATGTTGTGCTTTTGTCTGGCTTTATAGACCTGTATAGATCTTGCGTAGACTTGTCTAGTTTATTATGCAATCTGTTAATTATACTTATGATTTATGACTGAATTAATATAAAACTAAAAGTGCTAATTTATCCAACAATCCAAAAACCTTATTGTAGGCACTTTAGTTTTATAGCTGGATTTATCGATGCACTGAGGCCAGAGAAATTCACTGGCGTGCACTTCAAAAGATGGCAAGTAAAAGTCACTCTGTGGCTTACTACCATGAATGTGTTCTGGGTGTCCACTGGCAAACCTGAAGGCGATCTCACTGCAGATCAGGAAAAGGCCTACAGTGAAGCCAATACAATATTCTTGGGCGTTGTTATTGGAGTTTTGGTAGATCGTCTTCAGGATGTCTACATCCATCATACAGTCGCTAAGGATATGTGGGACGCTCTGATCACTGACTATGGTGGTTCAGATGCTGGCGCTGAACTGTATGTCATTGAGCAGTACCATGATTTTAAGATGATAGATGGCAAATCTGTCATCGCGCAGGCTCATGAGATACAGTGCATAGTGAAGGAACTCGAATTGCTTAAGATCGTCGTACCTGAGAAGTTTGTGGCTGGGGGCATTATTGCCAAATTGCCTCCAACTTGGAGGGATTTTGCCACTACTCTTAAACACAAAAGGACGAATATATCTGTCTCAGATCTGATCGCGTCTCTTGATGTTGAAGAGAAAGCTCGTGAGAAGGATGGACGTTCTAAAGTTAACGAGGAAAACACTATAGCCAATATGGTGCATCAACCACAACAGTCTCATGGCAGTGGTGGTAAGGGCAAGGGCAAGAACAATAAGCCTAAGCATACCACTACCTTCAAGAAGAAGAACAAGGAGAAGAGAGCATGCTTTGTTTGCAGTTCTAATGAGCATTGGGCAAAGAAGTGTCCAGAACGCAAAGGAAGGAAGCCTCCACAGCAGAAGTCTGCAAACATGGTGACCAGTGCTGGAGAAAATAGTGGGTATGGTAATTTATCTTATGTTTTTTCTGCATTTCAATCTACTTGTTGGTGGCTTGATACTGGTGCTAATGTTCATGTTTGTTCTGATGCTTCTTTGTTTACTTCTTACCAGGTCGCCCGGGATTCCTCCGTCCTAATGGGGAATGGATCACATGCTTCTGTTCATGGTGTTGGCACGGTCGAGCTGAAGTTCACTTCGCGGAAGATTGTCCAATTGAAGAACGTACAGCATGTCCCTTCTATCAAGAAGAATCTCGTTAGTGGCTCCCTTTTGTGTAGGGATGGTTTTAAGGTAGTGCTAGAGTCGAATAAAGTTGTCGTATCTAAGAGTGGACAATTTATTGGTAAAGACTATGAGTGCGGAGGCTTGTTCCGCTTTTTCCTTTCAGATTATTGCAATAAGTCTGTGAACTATATTTGTGATGGTGTTAATGAGAGATGCTAGTGTTTGGCATTCACGTTTATGTCATCTAAATTTTGGTTCTATGTCTCGACTTTCCAGCTTGAATTTAATTCCGAATTTTTCCATTGTCAAAGGTTCTAAGTGCTCAAGTTGTGTGCAATCTAAGCAACCTCAAAATCCTCACAAGGCTGCAGAGGAGAGACACTTAGCACCACTAGAACTTATACATTCAGATCTCTGTGAAATAAATGGTATATTGACTGAGGGTGGAAAAAGATATTTCATGACTTTGATTGATGATGCGACTAGATTTTGCTATGTTTATTTGTTAAAAACTAAAGATGAGGCTCTAAACTACTTTAAAATTTATAAGGCTGAAGTTGAAACTCAACTAGAGAAAAAGATCAAAAGAATTAGATCCGATCGTGGTGGCGAGTATTTCTCAAATGAGTTTGACTTATTCTGTGCGGAACATGGTTTGATACATGAGAGTACGCCTCCCTATTCGCCCCAATCAAACGGGATTGCCGAAAAAAAGAATCGCACCTTAACTGACTTGGTTAATTCCATGTTAGACACGGCTGGATTATCTAAGGCATGGTGGGAGGAGGCTTTATTGACATCATGTCATATCCTAAATAGAGTTCCCATGAAGAATAAGGAGAAGACTCCATATGAGGAATGGATTGGTAGAAAGTCATCGCTCTCTTACTTACGCACATGGGGTTGTTTGGCCAAAGTTAACGTGCCAATTAACAAGAAGCGTAAGTTGGGACCTAAAACTATGCATTGTATCTTTCTTGGATATGCTCATCATAGCATTGCCTATAGATTTTTAGTGTTTAAATCAGAGATGCCTGATGTTCATGTTAATTCATTAATGGAGTCTCGTGATGTTACTTTCTTTGAGAACATATTTCCTATAAAAGATTTACATAGCATGTCTAGATTATCTTCTGATGTGATTGTTGAAACTACTCCTGAACCTAATGCATTTTCTGATCATGCTAAACAAACACTTGAACCAATCCATGAGGAGATTGATAGTGACGCTCCTAGGAGGAGCAAGAGACAAAGTAC
This sequence comes from Eleusine coracana subsp. coracana, assembly GCA_032690845.1. Taxonomy (NCBI): domain Eukaryota; kingdom Viridiplantae; phylum Streptophyta; class Magnoliopsida; order Poales; family Poaceae; genus Eleusine; species Eleusine coracana. Next base: position 1,182,046 of record CM064420.1, read on the forward strand.
TGCAAAGTCTTTTGGTGATGAATTCACTGTTTATCTTGTGGATGACACTTCTAGAACCATTTCAGAGGCATATGCATCTCCTGATGCAGATGATTGGAAAGAAGTTGTTCATAGTGAGATGGACTCTATTCTCTCTAATAGAACTTGGGAAGTTGTCGAAAGGCCATATGGTTGTAAACCTGTGGGTTGTAAATGGGTGTTCAAGAAAAAGCTTAAGCCTGATGGTACTATTGACAAGTATAAGGCTCAGCTTATGGCTAAGGGTTATACTCAAAAAGAAGGCGAAGACTCATTTGACACTTATTCACCTGTTGCTAGATTGACCACCATTCGTGTATTACTTGCTCTGGCTGCCTCACATGGTCTTATCGTTCATCAGATGAACGTTAAGACAGCTTTCCTTAATGGAGAGTTGGATGAGGAAATCTATATGGATCAGCCAGATGGATTTGTAATAAAGGGTCAAGAAGACAAGGTGTGTAAGTTGTTGAAGTCTTTGTATGGTCTAAAACAAGCTCCTAAGCAGTGGCATGAGAAATTTGATTCAACACTTCTATCAGCAGGCTTTTCAGTCAATGAGGCTGATAAATGTGTGTACTACCGCCATGGTGGGGGTCAGGGAGTTATACTATGCTTGTATGTTGATGACATACTCATCTTTGGAACAAATCTTGACGTGATCAATGAGGTCAAGACTTTTCTGTGCCAAAGTTTTGATATGAAGGATCTGGGTGAGGCTGATGTTATCTTGAACATCAAGCTAATCAAAGGAGAGAATGGGATTACTCTTACGCAATCTCATTATGTTGAGAAGCTCTTGAACCGTTTCGGTTACAAGGATAGCAAGTCTTCTCCAACACTTTATGATCCCACCTTGATTCTTCGAAAGAATAAGAGAATTGACATAGACCAATTAAGATATTCTCAGATAATTGGATCACTTATGTACTTAGCTAGTTCTACTAGGCCTGACATCTCGTTTGCTGTGAGCAAACTAAGCCGGTTTACTTCTTGTCCGGGAGATTATCATTGGCGTGCGCTTGAGCGGGTAATGCACTATTTAGTTGGTACTGTGGATTATGGAATTCATTATTCTGGATATCCAGCAGTACTAGAGGGCTATAGTGATTCCAATTGGATATCTGATGTTGATGAGTTATATGCCACGAGTGGATATGCATTTACTCTTGGTGGTGCTGCTGTTTCATAGAGATCATGCAAACAGACCATCTTAACAAGGTCTACCATGATAGCAGAGCTTACCGCACTAGATATAGCTACAGTTAAGGCCGATTGGCTACGTGAGCTCTTGATGGACTTACCTATTGTTGAGAAACCTGTGCCGGCAATCCTCATGAATTGTGACAATCAAACTATGATAGTCAAAGTGAACAATTCTAAGTACAATATGAAGTCATCAAGACATATTAAGAGACGTCTGAAGTGTGTCAGGAAAATAAGAAACTCCAGAGTCATATCAGTAGAATATATTTCAACTGGTGAGAACCTGGCAGATCAATTCACCAAGGGGCTGTCACGTAATGTGATAGACAGTGCATCGAAGGAGATGGGTATGAGACCCATATGTGCTATTCCATAGTGGTAACCCAACCTATGTGATCGGAGATCCCGTGAAGTAGGACCTGGGAAGAACAAGCTATTGGTTAGCATGAGAGTAACCTTTTATGACCCACTTAAGAAGCGATGCATTACTCTCGATATCTGTATGGCAGGATGGTTGTTGCCTTAATGTATTTAGTTGGCTTTAAATAGCAAAGATGTTGTCCTACAGAACATTCTTGAATGAATACACCTATATGAGCCCGATTGTTGTAAGGTCGTAATCTGTGAGATTTGGGTGATCTCTATTAAGCTCATAAAAGACCAAGGGAGTATAACCTATATGCTCCACCCGCGGAGAAGCCTACTGGAGGTCTAGTATCAGTTATGACAGTAAGTTAAACTTGTTTGCACAAAACTTGCAATTTCAGGCGTAGTCCATTGTTTAAGTTGTGAATGAGTATAGCTTATTGTTCTAGGTGGAAGTTCAACTTAACAGTCTCTACTGAAAACACTGGTATATTAAACAACAGTGGGGTGAGGCAAAGTCTAGTTGAGACTTTGAGATCTGGTGGGGGATTGTTAGAATTATATGGGCTTGGCCCATTAATATTCACAATAATTTCTAGAAAATCTCAAAGGCCCATTCATTAGTGGTGAGAGTGCAAAGGTTTAGTCCCACATTGCTAGTGGAGGTGGAGAGAGTCCAACTTCCAAGATTGGTTGCTCTAGCATCTCTTGTAAGTGTGTGGATGGGAGGAAGGAAGAACACACGCGCGCGCTCGCTCGCCTCGCCTCGTCGGGCCGGGCCGGGCGGGGCGCGGGCGATGGGCGCAGCCGCGCATCACCTGCGTGAATGGTCCGCCGAAATTCGGTCCCTTGCCTTGCGGGGGCGCGGCTTACTTTTGCACTTTCTTTTTGCTGCGTATTCCATATATTTAATTATGGAAACCGACGTATTAATATGGTAACCGACTCGGTTGCGGGACGCCCAACCCTAGCGGTTCCTCCCTATAAATACGTACGGGTACCGCCGCAAATCATATCACGCAATCACCTAGGGTTTTGCCTCTCGTTATAGTTGCGCCGCCAAGTCTTCTCCATCCCGGTAGTCGGCGTGCAACGGCAAACGGGAGAGCAGGTCTCCGGAACCGTCGTCCTCTGTGATCCTGCACCGGGAGAGGGCGAATAAGGTTTTTGGGAAGCGCTCTGTGCGACTGCTCGATCGCTTCCTCGTCTTCATCAAGTTCATCGACACGGCTCGTCTTCCTCGTCGTCAAGTCGGTCTCAGCCGCCGTCGCTAACAACGTGACGGTGCTGCACGTCGTCGTCGCCTTCTCTACCCGGTCCAGAAGGAAACGTACATACTCTCATCCCAAACTATGTCTTCCATACTAGCTTTCGTAGTCTGCTTGTCTATGATGGATGTTGCTAGTATGGTAGATGTTGTGCTTTTATCTGACTTTATAGATCTGTCTAGATCTTACGTAGACTTGTCTAGTTTATTATGTAATCTGTTAATCATACTTATGATTTATGACTGGATTAATATAAAACTAAAAGTGCTAATTTATTCAACAAGTAATGTAAAAAATTGAAGTATCCGTAACACGTAACAGCTATATGTAAAAATTGAAGTAATTTACTCTAGGTTGATCGAAAGTGCACAAAGGAAATTTATTGATTCTTTAATTTCTATGTGTTCAAGTGCGAGAAAACACACACACACACATTCGGAGTATTTTATAACAAGAAAAAGAGAGAACCAGCCAAATAAAGGCTTAGGTCCGGCAAAGATGGGCAGATGGCTTCCAAAGCTGTATGCGAGACTGAAATAACATGTCTTTCTACCTTCATGTTCTACAACATTGTTTCGGATTGGCAGGCACCAGGAATTCGTAGGGCAGTTGGCCTGTGGTACCACGTAAGCATATGTTCTTGTTCAGCTTCTTCTTATTCTAGATTCACGAAGCAAAAACTTGTCGTCGTTCTAGCTATCGTACAAGTGTTCCACAATTTCTTTTGTTTTCTTTAATTTAGGCGCAGGACCTGTCGCTGGTGCTGTTAATTCTGCTGGAACTGGAGGAATAACAAGCAGACACAGATCATGGAGTCTCCCTGCTTGCTGTGCCCTGGGCCAGTTTCGTAAACAACAGGCACCGGGAGCAGGCAGCACGCATTCGGTGACAGCCGGGTTCTCTGATCATTGTGCCGCACCCAGCTCATCGTCAACCGAGGTCGGCACCAACATCGTCTATAGCCTTTAGTCAGTGGCGGAGGGCAAAGGCGTCGCGCCGGTTGTGTACGCCAAGAACAAGATGGTGGTGAAGATCCAATCCAAGCCATCATCCCGTCGTGCAGGGGTGCGTGGTGGTGGTGGCCTACGATTTCGTGGACCTCTGCTACTGCTGAGTGTGGCCTTCGCCGGGTGGTCCACTACAAGGCTGCACTTGATGCCGGCGTTCCAAATGATCGTGATGCTGCTGATGAAGAAGCACGAGCGAGTTCACTAGCTAGACCAACAAGTATGAGAGAATTAAGGAGTAGATGCAATTTCTGAGGGAAAAGTAAAAGTTTTTGGTATGTTCATACTGCTTATATTCATACTACAGAAATACGCTCTGAATGACGACAGAATAAGAGATTGGGCTTCAGGTTCCATATGTCAAAACCAGTTACAGGGATCGATGTCGGTGTTTGGCTATAAATACAATTCGCCTGATACCCGTATTTGATGTACTATATGTTAGTGAAAAGAAAGAGAGAAATGCATGACTTGGAACTATATATCATATGAACTGATGATCTTTTCTTTGTCGAAGCCGATGTCCTTTCATTCCAAACATTCCCCCGATCGACGCTTTCAAACCTCCGCGTACGTCTCACACGGGAATATCGATAGCTAAACCTAACCTTCTCTTACTGCCTTGCTTGTCTTGCTTCCACCTCACCAGTTCTCAGTTGTTTCCATGTCTCATTACTTCTGAGCTTTCTAGGCATGGGACGGAGTCATGGGGAATTTGTGGAAAACAAGTAGAGCGCTATATATGTCGTGTATGACACGCTGGTAGTACACCCATGTTACGATGTCGGGTCATAGCGACTATTAGAATCGTCACAGGTAATCCATCTGAGAGAGCTGCGGTATATGTCCTGATCGAATTAACTGGGCGGAGAAGCGCGGCCATGTTGAAAAGAAAGCAGTTGGACGAAGGAGCACCTGATTCACAAGTTGCATGTCTGTTACTCCGCTCACAATTCATATCTTGATGACTAGCTAGCGGACACGCCGAGCTGCTTTTCCGTGATGAACAATGATTTGTCTAATTAAAGGATGCTTGCTGCTGCCAACCTCATATGGTCATCGCCCATATGTCATCGGCACACTGCAAGGTGTAGGGGTGATGCCGTTGTCCGAATCATTTCGTGATACTGTTGGTCAACATGCAAGAGCGAGTTCACTAGTAGATCAACAAGTATGTATGTGCTTAATGAAATGAGTCATTATGATAATTTTTATTTCATACCTTACCTCCTCTCTACTTTTATAAATCAATGGTTAAAAACTTTATGTTTATTATTCTGTGGTGTTACCATTTTATAATAAGGTTGTGCTACAAGTATCGGTCGGTGCAGAGGTCGGAATATTAAGTTAATATATTTCTTTTGTCTATAAAAGTACCTTACTCCCTCTTTTAATGAACAGTTCAGATTGTAGTACCACTTGGTACCTCGCAAATACCATAAAAGATCTCTAAATGGAGCAAATAAAGAGTAGATGCAACTTCTAAGGGGAAAAGTAAAAGCCTGGTAGGTCGATGCATTGTTGTTTGATACCTACAGAAATACTACGCTCTGAATGAGAAGAGATTGGGGCATGCAGAATCGCACGTGCCTAGTGACCACTTGGCGTGTCTTGGCATATGCTTCAGGTTCACACGGGGATATTGCTACTCGACGTGTGATGCCGGATCCACGCTTTCAAACTTGATTGCACGTCTCACACGGGGATATAATTAACTAGCTAACCTTCTCTTCCTGTTCTACTTGTCTTGCTTCCAACTCACCAGTTCCCATATATTCGCTGTCTCACTACTTCTGAGCTTTTTAGGCATGGGCGACACCGGGAATTTGTGGAGACCAAACAAAACAGCATATCATGTACGACACGCTGGCAGGACAACCAGATCCCATTGTCAGGTCATAGCGACCATTAGAATGGTCACATGATTCTTCTCTTGGGGAGCTGAATCAACTGGGCCGAGAAGCGGCCATGGTCGCTATGACAAGGCACGCTCGCGAAAAAAAAGAAGCGACCATGGTGAAAGGAAAGCATCTGGACGGAGAAGAAGCGTTTGCAGGTGCCTATCTGTTACTCTGTTCACATATCAACTTTCGACGGCTCGCTAGCTGAAACGAGGGCTAAAGAGATTCCGTTTTCATTCGACAATTTCAAGTTGGAAACTGAGATGTAAGACAAACGCATACAGCGAAATATGTAGGACTGAATCCAAATGAAAAGTCTTCCTACCATGGTTCTGTGAGTGAAATAAAGAAGAGAGCTAAAAGATCGTCACACCAAAGAGGGAAGGGTGTGAAGACGGTACGGAATGAAACTTATCTGCCTTTACTCTGCAAGGGCGGCAGAGCATAAACGTGTATAACGTCCCGCGTGCCAGTGCACACCTGCACAACGCAGCAAAATACACATGAATATACCTCGCCTGAGCTTCGAGTACAGAGGCAATGAGAGAGGGTGTACATGTCGTGCCCTCTGGTTTACAGGAGTGAGTAAGACCTCTTTAGTTAACCACTTGTCGGGCTGCCACATTTTTGTTCTCTGAGATATAATTGCAAGAAGAATAAGACTGGCCTTTTTAGATTGCTTATTTGGACTTGCCCACAGGTCAACACATGATAGGTGTCCCTCTATCGCTCGATGCTCGAGAGGTCGCGTAACGTAGCTAAGATTATTCTTCATGCCCAGATAGCTTGTGTTGCTTCTTAATCAGCGTGACCGCACGAGAGCATCAGTACACATCATCATCCTACACCTATCCAGTTAGTACACTTGATGACTGGATGCTTTTCCAAATTCCGACTTCTGATGGTGCATATACTACGAGGAAGAGATGCACCAAGTTTGAACGATTCTATCTCGCCATTTAATTGAAATGCCTCGTTTAATTAGTAATGGGTAGTACTGGAGCATAAAAAAGGTCGATATAATTAACTAAGTTTACTACGAATGGTTTTAATAGTACTATCCACATGCTGAGTTTTTTTTAGAAATACAGTATTTGATGCTGCTTTCATTGGAGGCGGGGTGCGGGACGGGGTTCGAGCCCTCGCAGGCTCAACGCTCCCATGTGCTTTTTGCCACCAGGCCACATGTCTATCCGTTGCAAATGCTGAGTTTTACTGTCTCGTAGCATGTAGCATTGAAATATGCATTATACTTAGTTTTCAGAGGCACATTTTTTAATGACAATTTTTTTTATATGTGTGTAGGAAAAGAGTGGAAGACCATCCACAAAGCCAGCGAGTATGTTTTCACTGTCTCCTAGCTGAATTACTAGCTGAGAAAAAAAAGGAAAACATACACGTAAAGCCGGCGCCCATGATGTCTTGTGTGACCAACCTTTTTTTCTTCTTGCGTACGATTTTTTAATATTCTAAGATGGAGGAACTACCCGGTCAAGCTTGTGCATGAATTATAGAGATGACCAGGCGGTTACTCTACTAACAGAAGGCTGGGCCTTGGCCTTTTGCAGGACCATCTTATTTGTTACGCACATTGAAGCAGTCATACTTTGGGGAGGCAGGAGTTCAGCATGCAGCATTGGGCGTTGATGGCTCTGCTTTTGCTGGTTCTTCAACAGTCCTTTCATATACAATGCTTCCACGAGCGGATTCTATCGACACATTCTGAGCACGAAGCCACGAACATCTGCTCCTCGCTCTGAAAGATTAATCTAAAAAATACATATATATCCTCTGACTCCGCAATAGGTTGACCAAAGGGAACTAATCACAGGCTCGATGGCTCGCATCTCTCTCCGTTCTGTAAAAATAATAGAGTACTAGCAAAGTGTCCGTGCGTTACTACAGACTTAAAAAATAAAACACTCTTTATAATTTAAATATAAATTATTTATACAATATAATTATTAGATATATACAATATTATTGATATTTTTTATATAAAAGATCATATTTGTATTATCGTTGGTGCTTTTTAGTATATCATTTTATATGTCAAAAATAATATTTTTTTGTCATTTTTATCATATTCTAGAAATTTTATCTAAAAGAAAAAATCAATTCAAATATGATCTTTGCAACACGATTTTAAACTTGAAAACTTGCTCCAATTGACAAAGTTAAAACACGAAAGTTGTAGATCTCATCGAGGTCTTTTTGAAATATATGTGGATCATATTATTTGAACTTCAGAACTAGAAGATATGGACACCGGACAGAGACCTATGTAGAAGAGTCCGAATCAGAACAAATATTTTTGCATCGCATATTTGAAAATCAAAACAGTGGGATCTGGACTTCTATTGAATATTAAAGTTATAGAACTTTTTTCGAGAGCTAGGATATAGAGTTCGAGTTTGCTTCATTTGAGCTTCGGACGAGGAAATTATGATTTTTAAAATTTGGTACTTGATATAGAAGGTACGAAACCGATTTGGATTCAACCTCTATCTTTGTGGACACGAAGTAAACGATTGTACCTCAATTAATAGATTGTAGAGATTATAAAATAATAAAATCGCTTCATCCGGAACAGGTAAACATCTAGTTTATTTATCGATCCTTGATCATGCTGCACTAGATACCAGTATACCATTATATATATCTTACTGTAGATCTTCATGACCCAGCTACTTAATTCAAGTATAATGTAAAAAATTGAAGGATCCGTCCGTAACACGTAACAGCTACTTAATTTGCTATAGGTTGATCGAAAGTGCATAAAGAAAATGAATAAATTATTTAATTTCCATGTGTTCAACTACAAGAATCATATCTCTCCACCCCCACCCTCACCCACCCACACGCGCACACATATTCGAGTATTTTATAACAAGAAAAAGAGACAACCAACAAAATAAAGACAGGTCCGACATAACTCGGAGGTGGCTTTCAAAAGCTGTATGCGAGACTAAGATAACATACTATGTTTTTCTACCTTGCGCACGTCTTTCATGCTTAGTATTGGCAGGCATCAGGAATTTGTAAGGCCATTCGCCAGTGGATCCGTGTAAGCATGTTTTTGTTCTGCTGCTTCTTGTTCTTGATTCATGAAACAAAAACTTTTCGTTGTTCTAGCTATCGTGCAAGTGTTTCACAAGTTATTCTTTTGTTTTCTTTAGGTGCGTGGCTTCTCGCTGGTGTTGTTAATACTTCTGGAACCGGAGGAAGAATAAGCAGGGACAGGTCACACTGTCACCGTGCTTGCTGTCCCCTGGGTCAGTTTCCTAAACAACAGGCATCAGGAGCAGGCAGCATATGCGTTTGGTGACCGCAGGAGCCTCCGGATCCTCGTGCCGCAGCAGGTAGTCGTCAACCGACGTCGGCACCAACATCGTCTACAGGCTGGTTACCGGCGGACGGCAAAGGCGCCATACCGTTCGCGTACGCCGAGGACAAGGTGATGCTGAAGATCCAATCCAAGCCACTGGCTCGATGTGCAGGTGCGCGTGGTGGTGATGGCCTAAGATGCAACTTCTCGTAACTTCTAAGGGAGAAGTAAAAGCTTTTGGTAGGTCCCGTGTCCCTCTGCCATAAGCCCTGTAACTGCCTCGGCTAATGTGCCTCAAATGAAAGTTCAGCCTACCGTAGTTGCCTCTAAAAGAAATACTCCATCTCAAATTATAACTAAGAAATATGCTCTGAATCCTAAAAGATTGGGCTTCAGGCTTCATGTGCCAAACAATTACAAGGATCGATTTAGGTATCTATGTAAATTAAGAGTAGTTTTACGGTACATATTACCACCAGTAATTATTGGTAGTAATGATGATAGGTAGTAATGTAATTGGTTCATATAGGTAATGAAATTAATTTTCACAATATTCATCTTTTATCTATTATACATACATGTTAATATGACAATTAAAGGAATCATTTACGAATTGTTGGAGCACGTTTTCCCATCCACCTCATCTATCACATAAAGTTTTCGTAGATTGTTTATGCAACTATAGCATTCTCGTGATACATAAGTACAGGTCAGCTTAGGAGATTTCAAAATAAACTTATGAAGATTACATGTATACTCAGACAAATAAGGAATCAAATACTCTGTAGTAGCTATCGTCGCAGCCGCAACTCACAAGAATCTCTAAAGCACGTGTACGTGGGATAACTACTCCATCTTATCGAATCTCGTGCTCTACCTCATCAAGTTGCAGGCTGACAACTAAGGAATGATTACATGGAGGCAGGATTTCGGTTGAGAGGGGAGGGTTGGGCTGGCGCCTTGCACGCGGAATGCAGCGGCGGGATGCGAGGGCGGCGGCCGCGATGCGAATGGCACTAGCGCAGCAGCGACATTCTCTGAGATCTTGTCATCGCTCGCATCCTTCGATTCGTTGCCATCACGATGAACCCTACACCGCCGCCGGGATGAACTCTAACTGAAATGGAATGAAGTCTAATGTGAGAAGCAATCTCTTTAAAAATATTAAAACATTCAATCAAATTAATAAAAAGATTACATTATTATCAATTTAATTTTTCCAATATTACCCCAGTAAAATCATTACTACCTAAAATTATTAGAGGTAATAGTATTAGATGGATAACTAATTTGGACCGTTAGATTATCTTTATCTTCTAATTATTATTAGTAATTACTAGTATTAATATGTATTGTAAAACTGCTCTAAATCAAACAGAGTAGCAAGTCATGTACGACAACACTGACAGCACAACCATGCTAAAATGTTGGGTCATAGCAACCATTAAAATTATCATAGGTCCTTCCTCTTCAAGAGTTGCGGGCCTGCGGTATGTCCTGGATCAACATGGCAGAGACGATGAAAATGCCGTATTAAAAAGAAAGCAGCTGGACGAGGAAAAGAGATGAGTTTCTTCCTCGACCAGCAGCTGGACGATGAATAAGGATGGAGGCTCGATCGAAATGATTTCTTTTCAACATGGCAGAGACGATGAAAAGGATGAAAAGGCCAGTAATAAGGATGGAGGCTAGCAGTATTAGGTTTAGTCTCACATCGGATATTGATGAGGGGGAGTCCAACTTATAAGGTGGAGGGAACCTCACTTATTAGACTAGTTTTTTGGGTTAAGGTGGTCCAGGAACTTGGTTAGGGCTCTAGTTGGATCAACCTAGGCTGGCGGCTGGGTCTCGTGTGCGAGACAAGTCAGGCCGCACTGTAACAAGTGGTATCAGAGCCATGGTCGGAACTCTGTAATATCTCATGGTCTCACACGAATATCAGACCATCGGATTAGGTCTTCCGGACCATATGGTTATCGGGCTGTCGGAGGGGTGTCCACCCGGGTGTGAAGGGGAGATGGGGCCACCCGATGTGTGATGGGGGAGATTGTTGGGTTTAGTCCCACATCGGATATTGATGATGGGGAGTCCAATTTATAAGGTGGATTGAACCTCACCTATTAAACTAGTCTTTTGGATTGAGTTGGTCCAAGACTTTGATTAGGGCTTTAGTTGAGTCGACCTGGGCTGGCAGCAGAGGCTCGTATGTGGGTCGAACCCGGCTGCACTCTAACAAGCAGACACGCCGAGCTGCTTTTCCACGACGAACAATGGTTTTTGTCTAAAGGACGCTTGTTGGTGGAAAGGAGGGCTAAATTTAGAAGAGTTTCTATCTAAAATAATGACTAGTGATTTTTTTTTAAAAAAAAACTATTGACCAGCATTCTAGAAGTAGTTTTGGAAATAACAATAGTATAGGTCCACAACACATGGGTTCAAAAATATTGTATTATATATGTTGGTTGGACACGGTTAGACGAATGAGTTGTATCTATAGAATTTTTCTTTTGAAAGTGCAGTCCTAACTGTTGGCCGTTGTTCTTAGAAGATGCTGTCATATTTACCTTTTTCGCTACAAGCAAGCATGTATGAACGTCTGTACGTATTGCTTATAGGTTTCAGTGACATGACATCTCATGATCCATTTAGGTGTTCCAATTCCTTGACTGAGTTAAACAGAACCGAACGAGATACTATACTCCATGGACAAAAATTTTAGGTGTTCTATAACAGGGATGATATGAAGCTCTACAGGATAGTGCACTAGTGCAGGGTCAAGGCATTGGAACATCTACATATAATACTTCATGGATCAATATTTTGGTGCTCTATATAACAGGGATGACATAAAGTTCTACAGGATAGTATAGAGTCGAGAAATTAATGGAACACCTACATATAACCGACATTGGAAGAGACAACCAACCAAAAGGTTAAGCCTCTGGCATAAATTGGAGATGCCTAACTTCCAAAGTTGTACATGTGAGAGTGAAATAACATGTGTCCTCCTCTCCATCACGCATATCTGCATCAGAGCTTAGTAGGACTGGCAGACATCAGGGATTCGTAAAGCCGTCAAAGAATGGATTGTGGTAAGCTTGTTCCTGTTCAGCTTCTTCTTGCTCTGCATCCAGGGAAGGAAAAAAAAAAAGGTTTCTGTTGTTCTAGTTACTCTCGTCGTTTTCACACACTCTTTTTTCTTTTCTTTAGGTGCGAATCATTTCGATGGAGCCTCCATCCCTATTACTGCTGCTGGCAATGCTGATTGAACTGGATGACAAACCAGCAGAAACAGATCACCGAGTTGCCCTGCTTGCTGTCTCCTGGGCCAGTTTCCTAAACAACATGCGTCGGGAATAGGTAGTACCAAGGAAGCACGCGCTCTGCGACTGCCTGGGCCTATGGATCATCGTGCCGCAGCAGCTCGTCGTCGACCGAGGTCGGCATGGGCACCGTCTGCATGCTGGTCACCGGCGGACGGCAAAGGTACTCTGCGCCGGGGAGAATGTGGCCTGCGATTTTGGTGTACGCGATGCCGGTGTTCGAAACGATCGTGACGCTGCTAGTTAAGTAGTGATGAAGAAGCAAGAGTTCACTAACTAGAGCAACAAGTATGAGCCTAATGAAATAATTAAAGAGTAGTAGATGCAACTTCTGAGAGGAGAGTAAGAAAGCTCGGTAGATCGATGCATGATGTTGATACCCACAGAAATACGCTCTGAATGCGAAGAGACCGCACGTGCCAAACAATTACAAGGGTCGATCTGAGTATTTGGCTATTAATACTAGATGCCCCCGATTGACACGAGAATATCGATAGCTAACCTTCTCTTCCTGCCCTGCTTGTCTTGCTTCCACGTCACCAGTTCCCAGCTCTTCTCCGTCTCACTACTTCTGAGCTTTTTAATTAGGCATGGGAGTCACCGGGAATTTGTGGAGACCAAATAGATCGGCATGTCCTGTACGACACGCTGGGAGCACAACCAGGTCACGTTGTTGGGGCATAGCAACCATCAGAATTCCAGGTTATTACTCTGGGAGAGCTGCCGATTGTCCGTAAGGAACTGGGCGGAGAAGCAGTCGTGTTGAAAAGAAAGCAGCTATACAAAGAAGCGCCTGATTCAGAAGCTGCCTGTCGATTCAGAAGCTGCCTGTGTGTTGCTCTGTTCGCATTTCAGGTAGCTGATGCGCCGAGCTGCTATAGTGGTTTGCCTCAAGGTTGCTCGTTGGCGGAAATGATAGGACTAGAAGTTTTGTTTTCCTACGACAATTCCATGCTCTGGAAACTGAGATGCAAATGCAAGACAAACTCGTATTTATCGATCACACAACGAATTAAACATGTAGGAGTAGGACTGAATCCAAACAAAAGGTTTCCTAATTAACACAGTTCGGTGCATGAAACAAAGAAGAGGCTAAAAGCTCGCCCCGCCAGAGGAGGAGGAGGGGTGTCGTGTCACAAGACGAGGAAGCTCGAGAAGACCGTAAGTTCACACATAGGTCGGCCGACCATGAGAAATGAAACTTTTTTGTTTTCACTCTGCAAGGGCGACGGAGCATAAACATGTACACATCCTGTGTCACTGCACAACGCGGCAAAATACACAAGGACACGTGGAGTAGCTTCGAGTACATGAGGGCCTAGACTTTTGGTTGGTTTACTGCAAATCGTTAGGTATTGTTCATCTCGTGTTGCGTGGCCTGAGGTTAGGTATGCGATGCACCGGGAATCGGCACAGCTCGTGGTCATAACCTGGATGTAACTTACTGCTCTTTCTTGACGTAACTTCTTGAGATTCTCTCTCACATAAACCTGCCTTAAAGCTTCCAGCATCTGGATTGCCATCTCTTCGAAGCCTGGGGCAACATGCGGACGGGACTGTCCAAGACTCCGAGGAAAGGACTGGACACCTTGTTCATGCTCGTCACCTGGACCTTATGGAACGAACGAAACAGCCGCGTCATCCTGAGTGAATCGGCAACACCAGAGCTGAGAGTGCAGCAATTCAAGAAGCAGATCAGGCTATGGGTGGCAGCAGGCACCAAAAACCTAGGTTGTCTCATACCACGAGAGTAGGCTTACGATGTTAGGCGGCAGTCAATGTTGTAATTCTTCTTATGTATTGCTTGACTACCGGCGGCCGATAAAAAGCGACACGCATTGTGTAACCGTTATCAACCACTTCTTCATACAAAGATACACAATTCTCCTCCTATATATTCTAGAAAAAAAATCTTGAGCTATAGTTCTATTTCTTCTATATATGCAATTTAAGTGGTAGCAAAGTTTCCTCCGGTGACCACCGGAAAGCACTGTTCTTCATTCTGTATGAATTTGATCCAGTTGTGTTTACTTTGTATAGGCGTTGAAGGCATGGTGTACTGTTGCTCAGTCTCTAAAACTTGTTACAACAAGCAAACAAAGTGCGGCGCCAAATTGCCCAGCATAACTGCTGGAAAACCCTAGCTTGTTTCAAGCAAGAAGCAAAGTGGTGGGAAGAACTCTAGCACTAAGATGTTTCCTGACGGCTGTCTTGCCTTGCTTGGATGGCATTTTCTGACACGCTCGGTACTTAGTTGGGAGGCGCGCTGTCTGCATGATATTAGAATCATTTTAGCGCCACACTATCTACTCGGTTTTGATAGTTCAGTTCAAGGAAAAATAATGCTTGGATTTATTAATCCGATCTGAATACTTTTTTGCATGAAAAAAATACTGTAACGCGCGAAACACACTACTAGAATAAAGCTCTACAGCGGCGGACCAAAAGGGGTCTTAGTGGCAGAACTCTAAAACGCCACTGAGACTCTATCACTATTTAATGACATACTGTAGATAGTAGCAGGCTGATACTCGCTACTGACACAGGTGGCACTACCATAAAAAAAAGACGCCAATGGCGGTCTAGGTACCGCCACCGACGCCAAACCCAAACGTTACCACCAAAATGGGCTAGGGGGTCCCATCGGTCCTGTATATGCGACCGGTGCTGGGTCCCACTCTAGCCGCGTCGTCGCTTCACTTCACCCACCGCCTGCTTCGTGTCTGCACCGTCCGCCGCATCCGTGTCCACGCCCGCCTGGCGCTAGGTCTCCACCGGAGCCGGCAGCACAGGAGGAACCACCGCGAGCTCCACAGGAGCTGGTGGTGGAGGAGGGACCACCGCGCCCTCCGTCGGAGCCGATCCCTCCGCGGCCACCGCCGCCGATGCGCCGCTTCTCGACAACGGAGGGCTGAGGACGATGTGGCCCGAAGGTGGAGAAGGGAGGAGGAGGTGGTGCGGCAGCCGAAGGAGGAGGAGAAGGCGGAGCGGCGGCCAGAGGAGGAGGAGGAGGCGGTGCGGCGGTCGGACGAGGATGAGGAGACGGTGCGGTGGTGACGGCGACGCGGTTTAACCCTAACCCTAGAGGAGGCGGTGTTGCGCACGCGGAATGTGCCCCGAGTCCACAACGCCTCCTTTTTTATATACGCGGCGCACCCTCAGTAATGGGCCTGCATTGTCAGGCTCACAGCTATTGGACCATCAGGCCTTAGCTGCGGGCCTGACAAAGGCCGCTATTGCAGTGTATATTGTAGTAGCGGGCCTTGTACCCTCAATAGCGGGCATATAGTGCCCGCTACTGTGGTTTGCTTCTTAGTAGCGGTTTCGAATACCTTCCCAATTTCAGTTGCGGGCTCTTATGAGACCCGCTGCTGAGCTTTTTACCCTGTCTGTTGCTACAGAGTTTTTTTGTAGTAGTGACAGGACCTTAATTTGTATTTCAGTTTAATTAAGGAGAGCAAGTTAGTCGCCATTCAGCATCGATTCAGTAACAAGACAGCAGCAGCTTTTGCACTTTGGATAGTACCACACTGAGTACCACGGTAATAATGCACTGGAAACGTCAATCTTATATTTACTAATTGGAGGATTCTTTTGAGACCTCCACATTAATCAGATAAAAATCATAAAAATTCCTATATAAAAGCAAAACATCCAGCCATCCATTATGTGTAAGATGAGAAAATAGTCATTGAATCCCTCTAAATTACCCACTATGTTATTATTAAAAGAATTCTAATATACCTTTAATATATATACTTTATTAATATACCCATATAGAATCCCTTTCTCGGTCCTCTCAACTCTCTCTCACGTGAAAGTCTGTAGCCCTAGCGCCGCCATCTATCAATGCCGATTCAAGAGCAACAGCAACAAGAACCGATAGCGGTGTGTCCAAAACTTGAGTGAATCCACCTGCTGTTCTGACAGCACGAAAAAAAGAAAAGGCTATTTGGAAGACGGTGAATTTGAGAGAGGAAAAGCAGCAGTTTGATAAATCCTAACGAGGAAGCATTGAGCTGTTGAGCACGTTATACAGGATCAGGTTTATGCTTGAGGAGATATTGGGCGTGTTCTCATTATTGCTACAGGGCCTGGCCAATTTGTGACTCCGCCATCCACATCCAACAAATTCGACTTACAGGTATACTACTATACTTTGGTATCTGATGGTGGCAAGACATGATTTGAGACCATGGCGATGCAAGATTCATCAAGGATTTGTTAGTTCACTAATCCTTACAACTTCACTAGGCTGATAGACTGATATATTATGGTTTAATTCTAGGTGGGATAATAATGTCCTGGAGCTGCGACCAAGAAGTACTCCTATGAAGCATGAATACTGATAAACATGCACAAAAGAGATATTACAGAATAATGAAATAACCCGAGGAACTTAACCAATCAGCGTAATTAATTCTTCCAGTATGTTTATAGCAATTTTAGTTTTTACCTCATGTTGTTCTCGCATCAGGTAAAAACCTACATCTTATCTAGATCTCGTCCTCTATGTAGGCATAGGTAATTGTTACGGTTTGATGGCATTAACCAGATGGAACTAATAAGTTTGTAGAGACCAGCTTCAGTTGATTGTGAAAGCATAGATCGATTGTTGAAGGTGCGCAAAGTTGAACCGCCAGGGTTGATTCCTGCAAGGACTTTAGGTCGCAAAAGCATAGAAGGATGGATAGTCTAAGTATAAGACATTGTTGAAGAAAATGATTAATTCCTATGTGGCAATGTTCCAGAGCATTCAAAGAACTGACAAAATTTAATACAAGAACATATTGTAGCTAGGCTAGAGTGGACTAGATAAATTAGGTAAGTGTTCACAAGTAGGACTCTAACAATGATCCTGCTTTAGTACTCTAAACTTGAGTAGTCTTGCGTAATTAAAATTTTCATTTTCTAAATCTTTTTTATTTTTTTTATGACTTCCAAGGTACATAAAAGATGAAAGTTACCTTCATGCTATGTTCTATTCCAAAGACTCCATGCTCTGTTTTATTCACTCTTCTCATGGATAATGGGGATGAGATCGGCTCCCAATAGCAATGGCAACGGGCTTGCTCTGCCAAAGGTAAGGGTGCTTCCTTCTACATATTTCCTCATGGTTGGCACAGCAAACATGCATTGCAATAAAGATGATGTGTTAGCAGCTCCACTCTCAACAAACTCAAAGGACACCTAACAGATAAATGCATAATTGAAACATTAGTAAAAGTTCAATTTTTTCATGTCTACAGAGATATGTCCCTTTGACCACAACTGAGATTTCTTAATATGTGAAACTTGGAATATAAAATAACAAATAGAGACTTTATTCTATCAAGAGTTAGTTTGTACACTAACAATGCAATATGTTTATTAAGAATTTACAGATACCAAATACTACAACATGTTTATTAAGAGTTTATTTGCACACTAAGTGCTAGCTCTTCAATTTGGTTCAAGACATAAGTCTAATAGAACTAACAAAATGTATTCAATTGATTGACAGGTTAGATGAATTGAGAGAGAGAGAGAGAGAGAGAGAATGCTATAAAAGGTGAAACCAACATTTATATTGTTGATGAAATTCCCTATGTACCATTTATTTACGCTTTACAAAATAGTTAGTAACATGGTTATTACAGAAGAATGTATTTTCACATAAATAAAATCACATTCCATTTCATGAAAAATTGTGATTATAAGAAAATGCTACTTTCATTTGTTTTCTAGAATATTCAACATATCTGAATTATATTCTCAAATAGTATTGAAGTCAATTTTTTTCCTCCTAAATTTAGCTTGCGTCGCACAGGTTGATGGACTAGTATAGCATAAATTACAAGTGTAGATGGCTTTAGCAATGTGCACATGTTTTGGTTTTTACTGCATCTGCTGGAAGCAGCGATGAATGCATTATATTAAATGTAGTTCTCAAAATTTGCTTTTCGTTGCTCAACATCTATATATGGAGGCCATGCGGGACAAGCTGAATATGCTCAAACATATTTAAGGAATGAAGTAGTGCCACAATGCTGCTAGTCTGATACCACGGAATGAAAGCTTGTTTTCGTTCTATAAGTTTCAATTTGTTACGCACCTTTGCTTATGGCAGGGGGCTTAGGAGGCGCCCGGAACGAAATACGCACAAGGAGATTGGCCCTTACTACGCAGTGATTTAATCAGGCGATTCGATCAGCACATTCATGGCGCATCTCCACTTCAACTTGTCTGAAAGTTTGGTCTCCAGCACGTCCTCGTTCCTGGTTGTAGCGTGAACTCAGACGAACTTCTCGGATTTGACTCTTCCCTTCTAGTTTGTCCAAGAGCACGAGCACAGCATGAACTGGACGAACGTCTCAGAAGTCAGAGCCCCCATAACATCAGATATCCAAGACCCTTTTTTCTACATTTTCTAGGTTTACATGTATGGGAAAACAAGATAGTTATATATGAAACTCAAAACGGCGCCTGTGAGCCCATTGACAGTTTTAGCTTAAGCTGGCTGGCCAAGTTGACCGCGCCATCCAGCATCTGTCAGTTGCACAACACCATTTTCAGTACATTGGACTAGAACACAGAGAAGTAACGCTGCAACTGCAATAATGCACTTCAAATGTTAGTACGTACTGTTAAATTACTGTTAAAATGGCTTTATCTGTACTATTCACATCACATGTTCTGTTTTTTTTTTTTTTTGATAATATCACATGTTCTGTTTTATTGCCCATGCACATGCAGCACTGACGGATGCATTACACCGTGCTTAAAACTTACAATTTTCAGTACGCTCTACTAATCTCATATGACCAATTGCAAACGTGTGTATATAGAGAGAGACCATGACCGTGCCATGCCTCTGGCTCTACAGTAAGCTTGCTGATCATGCACAATACATGCCAATAATACTAGTAGGAGTATAACAGAGCGACGCAATCCACTGCCATGCATAGAAGGCCTGGCTGCGCTTTGTACCACACCTTTGGTGTGACAAGATAAAGGGGCTTAGGAGGCACCAGGAACTGAGCATGCACGATGTCAGATCATAACTCTTCAACTGTTGATTCTTCACCCGTTCCTCCTTTGTTCAAGGCTACGTTGAGACAATTATATCAGCACGCTACCGTCACAGCCTTCTGCTGGTTAGAGCTATTGAACTGCTATGATGTATCTGATCGCCTAGATGAACTGTGAAAGTGAGCTCTAACCAGGATGTCTCAGTCCATTCTAACCAGTCTTTTGCTGTTCCTGATGAAACTACCCGATCGCCTAGATAAACCGATAACCTAGATGCAGGCTATTGAGCTAATGGATGCAAGTCTCAGTCCATTCGTACAACAATTAGTCTTTTGCTTCGATATCCATGAAAGAAGTCATTTGATTCGATAATCGACAGGAATTACCATATCCTCAGAGTGGATTTGGAGGTAGTTTTTTCCTTCAGGACAAAATACATTGACGTGACTCAACAATATAAATCCTACCAATATGTGATGGTCAAATTTGATAGAAAAAGGTTGGGAAAATTTGACAATTGAAACTATATTTTTACCTAAATAAAATGCTAGAGTAACATTAAAGAAGTGATCGCAAATGAAATCTCGTTTTTCCAGCTTACCTCACGTTATTGTCTGGTTAGGTGGAAGTGGAAATACTTTCTTGTTCATTTCAACCTTCTATGCTGCAGGTATGCATCAGTTCTTTCAAGCCCAAGATTTTTTGTGGCCGGCATGTTTTCATTGTGAGGGGCAGTGGATGTTCTGTTCTTTTTGCCTTTTTCTCTACGATCTTTATGACCGCTTTATAATGACTACATATAACTCAATCTTACAAAGACTAGAATAAATTTCCCTATTCTAAAAAAAAGTTTTAGGCTCTCTGACATAATTGCAACAAAGAAAAAAGATAATGAGTTTTTTTAACTTGCATTGCCTGAAGCCCTAAGACGGCCCGGTTATAAATTCGATATGCATCATGCTTCATGAGAGATCGCATCGCACCACCGGCTAGGCACCACGACACATTTTTCTTCGTGCTCAGCTAGTGTTGCTTCCGATTCCGAGCTCGGCTCATTACACTGCTCATCGCTCGTTTCGTTCAAGATTTAAGCCTGGGAGACACCGGGAATTACTATGGCTCATGATCCAGAACTCGAGGTAACTCTTCCCTTATTCGGATTATCAAAAAAAAAACACTTCCCTTATTCTTTCTTTGAGAGTGGATTAATTGTACTAGTTGTTCTATAGAATTAATCGTCAAATTTGCTGTGTTGTGGCCGTATATGCGGTGTGTGACCTAGATTGTTAAAGAAAAATGATGCGTGATCCAGTTCTTCGTTTCGTCTTGTGTAGGCCGCAAAGGTACCATGGACGCCGTGCAAACATTTCATTAAGTTCTTTGTTTTCTTTAGGTGCGAATAACTTGTTGGAAGCTGTCATCTCTATTGTTGCTGCTGGATTTTGATGATCCAGCGGAAGGAGTACCCTCGGTTACTTATCTTCTAGTTTCCTAAACGAACAACAAGCTGACAATTGTGTTTGACCACAAGGAATCACTGTCTGCGATTGAAGTTACAGCGAGGCGTTCAAAAAGACTACCTACTGAAAGATGCAAGAATACACAAAAACACAGCTCATACTATGTCTTTTATACGACACCTTGTTCTAAAATGACCACAAATCATCTGAAAGATCTGAAAGAAAAGGAAAAAAAGAAACAAATGGAATCAGGAGGATCAGGGTTGCAATGACACCTTAGAATCCCCATGACTTGAAAACATGGTGCATTGACACTGAGTAGGACCAATCTTCCCACACAAGGCACCGTGCTCCACACGTCCTTTCCCTCACAGGGAAAAATTCTAACAGTAGCACCATTCATTCGTTTAGTAACAAGTGTAAACCAAAGCAGTTTAAGAACTGGAGCTATGTGCGCAATGGTATCCCTTGTACCTTCCTATGTACAGGAAAAAAATAGACAAATCATTGTGCAGATAACAGTTGATGGCCTATTTTATATCTTTTGCTGAGATGTAACTCCTAAAAGATCCAAACTAGGCTGAAGGAAGAATTTCGAGCGCCACTTCCTTCAGTGACGGCATTTCCTCTTGTTGATGCAAGCAGATGTAACTGCCAGACGATGCTCTTCTCAAGACCTTCCAAGGTCCAGGGTAACACCTGTCAAATTGGTTTTTGGTAAAAAAAATGTTTAGCCGGAGTTGACAGAACAGTATTAATCTTTGTGCCATCATATCACAAATATATTAAAATGTCAGTTTCATCTGGTCCGAATTACAGTAAAATAAGTGTGATATCTGCAAAGCATGACGAGTTTTCATTGTCACAAGAGCTCCTAATTGAGAGTAAAAAGCATATAATAAATCCGTAACTTTATAGCACAGGATCAGATGGCGAACCTGAATAGTGTTCCTCCTTTGAGTCCCTTGAAATTGTGAATGTAGTAAACTGTCTCCAGCTTTGGGAGAAATGTCTGAGATAGCACTGCTAGCTTGGGGTAGAAGAATGATGGATAGTCTTTGCTTGTCAAGGAAGAATATCACATTAAATAAGTGATCATTATTAATTAAAGAACATTTTTAGCATAATATGCAGAAGATCATTCATATTGAGGAAAACACTTTTCAATGCAATGCTCCCATGGCAGGTTATGCAGGGCAATATTGGCTTAGCTGGCAAACATAATCATAATTAATCTATTTTGCATAATATCATATATTTTGGAAAGAGATGAATTGAACACAAAAGGAAAAAAAATCTGAACAGAAGCTCTAATTTTGTAAAGAAGATACATCCACTTCTTATTCGGTCCAGTTCTCCATTGAATATTATCATGTTTCGGTTGGTGCCAACGACGGCTTCCTTGTAAAGCTCTTCAACAACTAGCATTTCTGTAAAACATCAATAATTAAAGTGGTAAGCTCAAAATTTGATAGCTTAGTATAACTGGCGGCTAACTCAGAGTTAAGAACAATAATGCAGACCATTGACATTGAAATAGGGATAAGCAATAAGGAATATCTCATCCTCTGGTCGCACACGGTCTGCCATTTTGACCTTTGTTGTAAAACCAAAATCTTCGAACAAAGATGGTTTTGTTAGATAATCTAGCTTCAAGGAACACCCCTCAAAGGCTGACTGTCGTGCAAAGGAGACTTCATTTGCCTCGGGAAAGAACTGAAAAATGTTACAATACAATCAATCAGTTCATAAAAACTCAAGCAGTCTAGGTACAGCTACCAGTAAATAATTACTAAAGACAAAGAATATGCCAATTTATGATATTTCTAATTCAGTGGCAGAACAGTTCACAAATCAAGCCATCTGGTATGCCTGCAATTAACACTTGAAAATGTTCTGGTAGACATACAATTCTGGTTCGAGTAGTTTTCTCTGCAGGTACAAAGCTGTCACAAAATTCTCTAATGAGAAGCATACTTCCTGTCATCTCATTTCCTCCTTCACCATCCCCTGAAAGCAATAATTAAAAGAAACTAGAGTATTTTTCAACTGATGCAGGGCTAATAGTGAGGAATGTAGAGATAAAGGAAATCCATTTGAAACCTGGTACAGATTGTAGTCCTGCTGTAGGGAACTCAATTTCCTGTAATATATTACATCACAATATCTTGATACGAAAATGTGAAAGATAAAGCCAATTAGATGATCAGGTCGAGGCTGACCAGTAGCTGCTTTCCATCCTTAAGAGCTGATTCAGCAGCTCCTTTAGCCTGAAATCACTACAGGCATAACCATTAGTCATCCTGTCATGCACTTCATGTAGTACAAATAAATGCTTCCAGAGGAAACATGAAGTACAAATAATTGTTGTCACTTGAAAAGTACAGATAAATGCAAATGATATTTGGGTAGGTATATATACGGTAAAACTTTCACCTACATAGACACACCAGAGCATACTGAGTACTGATATTGATAGCTAACTGCATCTCTCCCCATGTCTGTGACTTGTGGGTACTTTCCAAATTACGGTTTCAAACATCAGAAATATGTTAGTTGCGTACAAAGTTTTACACAACCCAGACACTTTATATGCTATTCAAACAACTATCCACAAGGGTAGCTTTGCCAGAGAGAGCGAAATAGTTCAAGACATAAGTAAAGAAAATCTATGAATCTGAAAGCAATAAGTTGCATGCTCAGAACATACACCAAAATGATATGTAACGTGCACAACAAAGTTACCTTGCTGCCATTCTGATATAGTGGTGTACACTTAGAATACTGAGAATATTCTTAGTGAGTAATAATCCCATAAAATTTTCATTCAAATGTAATTCAACCAAGATTGAAATACAAGGCATGTTTTCGATCATTTGAACTGTGAGTTCACATTTCACACTGGCAACGACAAGTACTAAGATGAAGGCTGCTTGTAGTGAGTAAAGGTTGGATGACACTGTAAAGCTAGTAGGTTTGAAGATTTAAGTTCTCCCACTAATTACCTGCACTAGAAGTTCTGTGTAATCATTTGGGAATTTTGAATCAAACACATTGCGAGTGTCCGGGTCTCCTGTGGCAGCACGAACTTGGAACCCAATTCTCGAATTCTTACTTGACAAAGTGAGCATACCACCATTGCCATTTCCATCATTGATTGTAGGCAGTACCCGATTTGGTGCCTGAGAAAAAAAAGAAGAAAAAAATGACGTGATGATATGCTAAGAATAAAGGACAAAGATAACTATTTGTGACAGTTTACTTGTCTGTAGGAAGGTTTGGATTTAATTGGAGGGTTGGAGATGGAGCAATAAGTGACCGCCATGGCCATTGAAGCCTGGGTAGCTTTGGATGTCTCCGGAGAGAGAAAGACAGAGAGAGAGAGATGTGCGCTGATGTAGAGAAATTGGAGTAGCCTAGTAGGATCTGTTTGTCGGGCCAGAAACCAGAATGTGTGGTCACAAGATGCTGTGGGGATATCTTGTCTCTTATGACTGACATTTATTGTCTGAATATGCTGCAATTGATTCAAAGAGGTAAAGTTTTCCAACCTCTTGTACTATTCTATTTACTGTTTTCAAAACAATGTTTTATTACAGCAGACAAAAGTTTTTACGCATTTTTGCACGTAACGGTACTGTGACTTAGAAAGAAAATTAAAATGTAAACCATTTGTGTCTGTACATGGTCCCAGTACTTCACCTTCCTTAACTCCCTCGATCATGATTTGTTTCTCTTTTTATGAAGGGAAAGTGGCAACCTGGCAGGTGTTCTGCTGGTTCATTAAGAGAGAAAATGCCACGAGTACACATCGCCAAGGTGTGCTGAAGTGCAGAGTTACAGAAGCAAGCTGGCTCGCCAACAGGCCAAGGAAGCAAATGTAGAAGGTAAATCTAAATTCTAAAGCAGTAAAGGGGCCAAGGGACTTGACCATGCGTGCAGCTGAAAGGAATGAGAAAACAAAACTGATGGCGGTAGGATACTTAAGCATGATGTTGTTTCCACAATCATGATTAGAATGAATCTTCAAGATTAAAAATTGTGTGAGCTCTTGTACCTTGCAATACTTTCAATGATCTCAGTTTGTGCATATCCTGGCTTCTACAATGAAATAGTTCATATGGTGTTTGCAGGAATGAAAGTTTGGTGGTCTCGTGGCAACCGTCATTGATAATTACTTTTGAGGGTCATATCAAGCTGCCTCTTCTATCAATACAGAAATATTGTCAACCTCCTGGCATAGGTTCTCAATCAAAGGATGGGAATTATCATTTGATGAGAAAGAAACAACCTCCCCTTTCAGCTCAATCCAACTACATCCAGTTTCCTTTTTCAATCCCCGTTCTTTCATGAGCCCTCTAACACTAGCAGCACTGCTCCACATCTCTTTGGCAGCATATATGTTTGACAAGAGTGTATACATTCCTCCGTCAGAAGGTCTAAACTGAAGAACATTTTGTGCTATGAGTTCTCCAAGCTGGATATCCCCATGAGCATTGCATGCACTAAACAGTGTCTCCCATGCATTAATTTGAAGGTCAGGAGGGATTCTTTTGGTAAAATCATGAGCCTGATGTATAAAACCTGATCTTCCTAAGAGATCAACCATGCAAGAATAGTGATCGGGTCTTGGAATCAAGTTCCAATCTCTCTGCATACTTTTAAAATAGTGGCAACCTTCATATAGATAACCCTTGTGTGCACAAGCAGATAACACACTGAGAAAGGTAGCGTGATCTGGACAGAATCCATCTTTGATCATCCTGTCAAAGAGTTCCAAAGCATTGGCAGCCAGACCATGATAAGCATAGGTTGCAATCATGGCATTCCATGTCACTGTGTCCCGCTGTGTAATCTGCTGGAAAACTTGGGAAGCTTCACTAATTACCCCACACTTGGAATACATAAATATCAGTGAACTCAACACCAAAGCATCATGCTCAAAACCAGTTTTGATTGTGCAAACATGGACCATTCTTCCGCAACCAATGGCAACAAGTGAGGCACATATAGAAATAACAACGCTCCAAGTGGCTTGATCCGGTCTGTATCCTCCTCGGGTCATTTCTGACAGTAAACTTATAGCTTCTTCATCTTTGTACCCAGAGATCAATGTGTTCCATGATGTCTCATCTTTCTCTAGCATTTTCCTAAACCAGGTATTTGCATTATCCATGTCCCCTCGTTGGACGTAGCCTTGCAAGATTATATTCCATGATACCAGATCCCTACTTGGCATGTTAGAAAACAATTTCAATGCATCATCTAACCGCTCACTCTGCACAAAACCACCCATCATCGTATTCCAAGCAAGGACATCGCGATCAGGCATGTCCTGGAACACCTTCCATGCAACATCGACATCTCCATTCTGCAAATACCCACGCACAATGGTTGTCCAAGAGACGGTATCCTTTTCCGTCATCTCATCAAAAAGACTCTGTGCAGACTCCATCATCCCAGCCCGTGCATAACCTGTGATCATAACATTCCAAGAAACAAGGTCCCACCTCTGCATCTGACCAAACAGCTCCTCTGCATTTTTCAGGTAACCATATTCAGCATAACCTGAGAGCAATGCATTGCACATTGAAGTCGATGGCGAAGGTGCATGGTCAAAGAGCTCCCTTGCTTCACGGATGTGCTTCCTCTTCGTATACCCAGAGATCATTGTCAGCCACGACACATTGTTCCTTGCCGGCATCATGTCGAACAGCTCCCGCGCCCTGTCGACCATCCCGTTCCACATGTAACCCGAAATCATCGCGTTCCAGGAAACCACGTTCCGGTCAGGCATCCGGTCAAACAGCTCCCTGGCCTCGGCGACCCTCCCACACCGCGCGTAGCCAGTCAGCATCGCTGCCCACGAGACAGAATTCCTAAACGGCATCGCGTCAAACACCTTGCGCGCGTCCGCGAGCATCCTGTTTCTGCTGAGGCCGGAGACCATGCTATTCCAAGTGAACACGTTCCGCTCGGGCATTTCGTCGAACAGGCGGCGCGCGTCGCCCACCCTGCCGGCGCGGAAGTGCTCATTGATGGCGGTGTTCCATCGGATGATGTCGCCGGTTCGATGATATCGTGGCGGCGGCGGCGCGCGGGTGTAGAGACGATGGAGCAGAAGTGAAGCGGGACGGGGCCGGCGCCGTAGACGAGAAAGGTTCTGGAAGGTTCTTAGCATGTTCGCACGCGAGAGTGGATGAAAGAAACGCGCAGCAGTATCCGGCGACATGCGGATTCCACAACTGACGACAGTATAAAGCTGTTTGATGGAAAACCAACGGTCATGATCGTGTGACCACGTGGCTACTGGATCCGCTGCAGTAGTGGCCAAACTGCAGGGGAAGTCCACCCACCCACTTCCACTCCACACAGCAGTGGTGCATCTCGCTCGCCGTCGCAGATCGGCGGCGGGTGGCAGAGAACCATGAGCGTGAAGCAGACGCACCCGCCGCCGACGGACGAGGAGGCGTCCCTCTCGCCTCCTGCGCCGCCGCACCGGCGCCCGCGCGGCTTCGCCTCAACCACCACCCCTTCCGCCGGGTCGACTCCAGCGCGGCGGCGCGGGGAGCGGGAGCGCGAGCGGGAGAAGGAGCGAACGAAGCTCCGGGAGCGGCACCGGCGCGCCATCACCAGCCGCATGCTCGCCGGGCTGCGGCAGCACGGCAACTTCCCGCTCCCCGCCCGCGCCGACATGAACGACGTCCTCGCGGCCCTCGCCCGCGCCGCTGGTTGGACCGTGCACGCTGACGGCACCACCTTCCGCTCATCGCCCCAAGTATTACCCGCTCCTCCTAATCAGTTGACTGCTTTGCCTCTGTTAGTCGTCAGATGCTTGAGATTTTGCTTCTTAATTGCCGTCTTCGCATGTTAAGCCTAGCATCATGCCAGTTGACTGCTAAGTAAAGTAAATGCATGTATGATGTTCATGTAGAAGCTTTTTACATCGCTGTCTTAACAAGCCGCTGCAGCAGGGAAGGCTTCATCATAATCCTGTCGAAGCCCCAACTTTGACCAACAATCTGAACAGTTACGCCATTGGAACACCACTAGGTTCTCAAGGTTCTGTCCTACACACGGATGATAGTCTGTCACCATCATCGTTGGACTCAGTTGGAGTGGCAGAGCAAAGCATAAAGAATGAGAACTATGGGAATTCGAGCTCGGTCAACTCTCTAAATTGTATGGGCAATGATCAGGTGAGTGGCATCTTCACTGGAGTATTCCCATTATGCTGATATTCTTATGGAAGACTCCACAACAGATCTAGTCATCACTACAGTAATCTCATTATGGAAACTCAATATCCTCTTTTCTGCAATTTAAGTTATAAATTTTGTAGTCAATTGTGTGTCATAGTCAGTATATCACCAGAAAACAACTGTTACTACACAAAACAATAAAATGATTTTGCTTTGTAGAATCTTGTTCCAGCTTGCAATAGTGTTCTACTCAAATCAGACAATATTTTTTGTGGTGTCCAATCATTATTAAAGACTCACTAGAGTCTAGAGTAATTATTTTTATTCTGAAACAGCAGTTTCAAATCCAGAAAATTTGAATAATTCAGTTTTTTTCTTATGTATCTGATTTTCTTGAGTGGTAACCCTGTGTTCCTTTGTTGCTGATCCTGTAGCAGTTAATGAGATCATCAGCAATGTTGGTGGGTGATTACACTAGAACTCCATATATTCCGGTCTATGCCTCCCTGCGAGTAAGTTCCAGGAATAATTCTTGATTTAATGCCTGATATAAAATTATAGTTGGTGTCAATTCATTTATTGTGACTTATGTTTTCTGATTTCCTTGGTGACTATGTGAGTACCTTGTGGCCAGAGTTGTAAAACCTTTTTATTAGATATGTAGCTTTTCTAATATAGCACCAGAGTTTATAAACAGTATTATCAGCTGATCTGCCGGTATCACATGCTTCCATCCTTGTTGTGTTCATATCCTTATATAAATCATTAGAGCAGAGAAGGTCAATTTACTTTCTTTTTTTTTGTGTGTGTCAGACAAATTTCCCACATTTGTGGTATCTGCAATACCGTTCTTAAGCAATGTTGCTGTTTCTGCAGATGGACATTATCAACAGTCAGTGCCAATTGGTTGACCCAGAATCTGTACGAGCAGAACTGCAGCATTTGAAGTCTTTGAATGTGGATGGGGTTATTGTTGATTGTTGGTGGGGCATTGTGGAAGCCTGGATTCCTCGCAAGTACGAGTGGTCTGGCTACAGGGACCTTTTTGGTATAATTAAAGAGTTCAAGCTTAAAGTCCAGGTTGGGAATATCTTTCTAATTTGAACCAGGCATTGTTATTATACTCAGATATATCAAGCATACCGAGCTTCTAAACAGAAAGCATATATATATAATTAAATATGATTTGTTGTATCACTCCCAATCTGTGCTTTATGCCCTGCTTTCTATAGATTAACGAATTATAAACAACCTAACCTATGGAAACTGAAGACACATTAATTCCTTATGCAGTAAGAATTGTGGAACTCCAAAATCGATGAGAACACAACTAGACCTTCTGACTTTTCATGATTTGTTTCCAAATAAAAGCATCATGCCATGCTTGCAAGTGTTGACATCCTTAAAAAGTCTTTTCGAGAAAAGACATCCCTTAAAAGTCAGGCAAACTTTCCTTTTTTTCTCCTTTCTCATCAGACCTGACTTACATAGACTAACAATTTCATCAACAAATGTCTAAGGTTGTATTGTCATTTCATGGGTCGGGGAACAATGGATCCAGTGATATGTTAATCTCTCTCCCAAAATGGATCATGGAAATTGCACAAGAAAACCAGGATATATTTTTCATGGATCGTGAAGGTAGGAGAAATACTGAATGCCTTTCCTGGGGAGTTGACAAAGAACGAGTTCTTCGGGGGAGAACTGGCATTGAGGTATTAGGTTGTTCTTGGTAATCTTTCTTCTCTCTTCTCATATTATTTGACATCTAAAGTCTATTACATCATGTGGAAGCATCCATTTGCCTTAGCTTTGAATTATTTCATAGTTGTAACTTATAATGCATTATTAATTGTTTTTCCATCTTTCTACATGGTGATAATTACAATATGTCGCAGACTCCAACATATGTTCCTTGTATAAAAAAACCATTAAGCTTTCACTGTATCTTCTGTTTTTTTATATTTATACCATAAAATAATTGGAGAAACTAATATAATGAGGCTTAATGAGATTATCTTCAGGTCTATTTTGATTTCATGAGGAGCTTCCATATGGAGTTCAGAAACCTATCTGAAGAGGGCCTTATTTCTGCTGTTGAAATTGGAATGGGTGCTTCTGGGGAGCTAAGATACCCTTCGTGCCCAGAGACAATGGGCTGGAGATATCCTGGTATTGGTGAATTTCAGGTATTTGTATCTAAATTCCATATGTAAATCAACCTAATTGAAATTATGAAGTTACAAAGATTTGCAAGATTTTATTCATGTATAAATAGTGTTTCATTCTGTCATGAAAGTGTATTAGCAATCAGTATGTGTGTTGTGATTACTAAATCCCTATGTAGCTTATGTCACTTCACCTTGGTTGGCACGAGGTATCAGGGTATGCTAGAGGTGCTGTGGCTTCAAATGACTTTGACATCTGACTTTAGTATAGAAAAGCATACGTCTGGAAATTTCTTAAAACATACTAGAAAACTACATTCATGCTCGAAACAGGTTTTGAAGACTGCAATAGATTTGGTAGCCATGTAAAGCCACCGTGCATATGTCCACCTGTTTTACTAATTGGATTCTAATGTCTAAGATATAGCTTGCTTTAGCTGCTGGGTTGTTACTCAAATCTGCAATGGTTAGACTATGTTTTTTATGTTGAAAAGTGCCTTGCATGCAGCTTTATCATTTTATGTTGAAATGTATTGCTTGCATGTCTTTTGTTGATTTGCATGGTTGACAGTGTTATGACAGGTATATGCAAAAGAATCTACGGCAATCAGCAGTGTCACGGGGCCATCTGTTTTGGGCGCGTGGACCTGATAATGCTGGCTATTATAATTCAAGGCCACATGAAACTGGCTTCTTTTGTGACGGAGGTGATTATGACAGCTACTATGGACGCTTTTTCCTTAACTGGTATTCTGGAGTCCTCATAGGTCATGTGGATCAGGTGCTCTCGCTTGCTGCCCTTGCATTTGATGGAGCAAAAATAGTTGTGAAGGTGTGTAATGCAAGTACATAGAGTAATTGTTTGGCCTCTGAAGCACATTCGTCTCTTGCTGGTTTTATCATGAAATCTTGGCATGTATCCCATGCGAGCTCATATTACATATTAGCAGTGCATAAGTATGTTTTGCCTGCTATCATAGCATAAACTTCTAAAATTCAATATACAATGCTAATGAGTCCATCATAGTGTTCCACACGTTTTGCAGTGTTGTTTCATGTTTTGTAACTAGGCATCTTTTTTCCATCAGATTCCCTCTATCTATTGGTGGTACAAAACTGCAAGCCATGCTGCAGAGCTTGCAGCAGGATTATACAATCCAACAAACAGAGATGGATACTCTCCAGTTTTTGGAATGCTCAAGAAGCATTCTGTACTTCTTAAGCTGGCTTGTTATGGACCAGAATTTACAGTTCAGGACAATGATGAAGCATTTGCAGATCCAGAAGGTTTAACCTGGCAGGTGCGATGTTTTAAAATTCTATCTAGACATGTTTGCGTAATTGCATGTTTCATATGCTTTTTCTTTTTAACGATATATGTTTGTATGCTCCCTTGGTCCTGTTAACGACGCACAAAAACTTCACAGGTGATGAATGCAGCATGGGACCACGGGCTGTCTCTATGTATAGAGAGTGCTCTACCATGTTTTGATGGCAAAATCTACTCACAGATCCTTGACACAGCAAAGCCTAGGAACGATCCTGATCGTCATCACGCCTCATTCTTTGCATACCGCCAGCAACCTCTATTGAGTTCGCAGCGAGACATTTACTTTTCAGAGCTTAGTAATTTTGTCAAGTGTATGCACGGTTAGTATCAAACTTCTAAATTTCAGTCTGGCATCCTCATAGTAACATAGGTTCTCGTATATTCTCAAACATTCACAGTTAAGCTAATTTAAACTGAACTTTGTGTCCTAACGTCATCAAAATAAGTCTGGAGGTAGTAATAGTTTTGGTTAAAACTTAAAAGCTATACAGGATTAACTATGTGGTTGCTTTTGTCAACAGGGGAGGCTCCCCAGAAGGGAGAAGATTGAATTTCCTTTGCAACATGGGCCCAATTGTGAGACGAAGGAGACTGGTTTTGATTCAACCGTTGTTGAAGCAAGTCTTGAGCTTTGCTGCCTGATTCTATATTCTATTCCACTGGCAACCAGTTCCTACCTTGTTGGCTTTTTGTGTAGTTTTATTCATCGTCAACAACAAATTAAGTAGGTCCTTATAGTTATAACTTATGAAAGATTGCACACCGCATTTTGTAATAGATCCGATTGTCTGAACGAACATGTTGCATGATGTAAGCAAAAAAAATAAATCATGAAGCTGACTCAATGACGTTTCCCTTGCATATATTGATATAAGCACCCATGAGTACCAGTTTCATGTTGAACGATGCCACTTTTTATTTTTGTGAGCGTGTATGTCGATTTACAGTTCAGTGATATTGTGGCTACAGCTAGTGCACTATAGAGCAGCCTACATCTACGTGCCGTGAACAATGTGGCCTCACTCACCTAGCCATCAAACTTAGGATCTGTTTGAATCCATCCACAGTTTATTATAATCTGGAGGTCTTCAAACAGATCAGTTTTTATGTTAGTTTATAAAGTGGCCTCCAAACACCCTCATCTAGTTTTTTTCATAAACCAGTTTTTATGATCCAGATTATTATAATCCATGGTGGATTCAAACAGAGCCTTAGAATCCGATGCGAGATGCAGTATGTTCCATGGAGGTTTTTTTTTCAAGAACGTGAACCAGACCCTGGAGTCAGATAATTGTTTATTTCGGAACAGATGGTCCACCAGATGCTCTAGTTTTCTTTCAAAATAATCAGATCATTTCATTGTGAGTTTGAAACAAGATGTTAACAGCTCAGCGACATATTCATGTACAAACCGACCACTGAACAAGAGTTTTTTTCTGAGACACAATGTAGAGCAATGCAAGTTTACCGTTCCAAACCTATATCTAGCTACATGAACAATCTACAGCCTAACACAACGTCTGCGCAGGATGAACAGAAGATTGTGCTTGCTACAGTCATCCAGCACAGTGTCGCAACCGGAGAGCAACACCATGGCATCTCTTAAGATAATTTCCCGGTGAACCGGAGAGCAACACCATGGCATCTCTTAAGATAATTTCCCGGTGAATCTACAGCTCAGGGTGATGAATGGAGAGCGTGGCGGCATGGCGGAGGGGACCATGCCTGATGAACACAAGCACGAGCAGCAGCAGGAGCTCAGTCTCTTCATGTCCTGGAGGCCAAAGGACACCAGCTAAATCAACTGACCACGAGAGCCCACCATGTTTGCTGCACGCAGATTAATCAAGTACCGCGTCCTTGTCAAGTTGCCATGTATTCATTCCCCCCAGCTGGTCTCTGGTTTTGTACTGTCCAGGATGATAATTCAACTGTACCCAACAGTGGATCTACAAACCGCCAGATCCAAATTCCCAGCAGTGACCCCTGATGAAAAGGATACAACAGATTTAGAGCTATATATATATTCAGTATACATTAATAGGAAGAAAAAAGCTCAACGATGTCTCAAACATTTGCGGTAGGATACAATATAATAGGAAGACAGCCTCAACGATGCCTCCACGATGTCCCAACTGAACTCGTGTGCATGAAATGTATATATATATATATATATATATATATATATATATAAGTATAATGGTAGACATGTAGACAGTAATGCATGCTTTTGGTTTCATTCTTTCGAAGATCCGAAATAAAGCATCTCTGATATATTGCCGCAAAATCTTTGAATCCACCATGATACAGTGGGTAAAGATAAAGTAAAACTGTAAAATCTTTAGCAACACCGTACCAGACCTTGTACGAGCACCAGCTACACAGTGCTGGAATTCCACCATGCTCTGCTCATTCATTCAAGTATAGTGTCAGATTCAGATAATTATATTCCTTGACAGCTTTTCAGAACATGTTCGCCTGGACGCTGCCGTGGCTTTAGCGGAATATTCCAACCACTAAAAATTACTACACCTCATCGCTCAACACCAGCTGAAAATTGAAGGGAATCCGCTTTTGCTGGAACAAGTTCAAATGCCAGCAATGGGTGACCAGCTAGTGTCAATCGGCTACCTTGTCTCTTCTTCCTCTTCCTCATGGAAAAGAATCTTGATCTCCGAGCATATATTCTTAGACACCTATGCCAGACTCTTTTTATAAGGAAGCCAATGCCCACTTGCGCACTGCAAGTAGTATATAGTATGCTCAAAATCACGCAAAGCTGATGTTTGGAAATATAACATATAATAAAAACATTAAGAAAGCAGGTAAAAACAATGCCTTCGAGTGGAAAAATCATAACACATTCAATATACGGAGCCGATTTGAAAGGAAACAGCACTTCATTAGTTCTGTCATACTGATCCGACAACTGGAATCTCAATCATAAGGTTCTTAGCTTAAACCTTAAGCACGCTACTAGGTTCAAGAAACAACAATTAGGTCGGACACCTCCGCTTTTTCAGCCAAATGGCTACCGCTACCACTACGCCATTATAAAAATGGCTTGTAAGATCTATTCGGATTTCAAATCTTCAGGGAACAAATGGAAAAAAAAAAATCGCATCCCATATCCAACCAGCTCTGGAGAAACTGGATGGTTTTTTGCCAGCCAAAAAACAGAATGACCCATATATATCCTGGCTGTCGCCATAAGAAGATACAAGATACACATGCATTCAAAATTTCAAAATGACTGTAGGCTAGGGTTGCATCCAAACAAGACTCTACTAAAGAGCATGTCACATAGGAAGTCGTAGATAACAGGGGAAGTTGGTTGATACAATTCATCTAGCAAGCTACCTACACAAAGTAGACCAATCAATGGCTCTGCAATCCTAATGAAATCTAGATGGTTCTTCATCAGTAATTTACTCTAGATATACCATTTGAGGCAAGCAGATAAACTTCATCCCAAAAGAATCAACTCCAAATATCTCCCATATATGGAAAATGATACATACACGACCTCAAAAAGACCAAGCATCAAACAATTTCATTGAGTTGTCATCCAATCAGTACATCATTGACAGCTTTCTTTTGTTCTCAAATTGGTACCTCCTGGGTATGGGATATTTTGAAATATCCTTGAGCATAAAATTGGTATAGTCAGATGATGATATGAATACAAGTGGAAAAGGCAGGCATTTGAATCAAACCGAGAATTATACATATGCATTCATTCTGCCGTCAGATATTGCACCAAAACTTATTAATAACTCACCTAATCAAACCGAGAATTATACACATGCAATTCCTGTCATCTGTCAACATTATATTAATAACTCACCTAATCAGATTATATGCCAATGAAATCCAGTGTATGCTAAGGTTCCAAAGAGAGGAGGCCTACATCCTCACTGACATGTACTGAGGTTTCTCCCTAAGAACATGCTTCCAATGGATCTGTCAACCAACAGCTAAAAAATATGGCACGTCTCAGGATCTAGTAACCAAATTTTGACAAAAACAATGCCATGGCACCTTTAAATTTTCCAGAATTAGCATGTCACAGGGGCACTCTACATGGTAGACTGTGCAGATGTGCTAAATAAAGCATACAATAGCATGCAGCATGCTTGCCTACCATACATAGCTTTACAAATCCTTCATAGTATAGCAGCAGTAATAACAACTACAGTAGATAAATAAATACTTCTGCAGTTCAATCAACTCGAATAGACTTGGAATCGGCAGCTCAAAATTAGTTCCGTCTGTTTCACAGCATCCGGCAGACCAAACAGCTCCTTCCTAGGAAGGGCGCAATTTTAATGGAGGACAGTTGCTTCGCTAGGCTAGGCCTAATATGTACTACCTCGCTAGATTAGGCTATCGTGCATCCAATCCATCAGAGCATGCTACCGAAATTACGCACCAGATCCAGATCTAAATTGCTAAAGCTACGCAGAGATCCGCACACACGGCCTATCTCAACTTACAGAGCAAAAATACAACACAAAATCGCAGCAACAAAAATTAAATTACCAGACCATCCCCATCCCGATCGACCAGAGAGTCAAACAACAATCAACACCACAGTATAAGACTACGACGACTGGAAGCAAGCGGTGGCTTCCGTACATGAGGCGGCATAGGTATCGCTGCGCCGGCTCCGATTCACTTGGTGCAAGGCGGGATCCGTCCCCAGAGGGGCGGGGGGCGGGTCCCGATCTGCACCAAGCGAGCCCGAGGCGGCGCGGCGGCGGGGGAGATCAGAGGGATCACTGGCTCGCGACGGGCTGGGTGGTTGAGAGAGAGAGAGAGGAGGCGTGGCAGCCACGGCGACTGCCGCTGGCGGTGGGGTGTGTGGTGGTGCTGGAGAGAGAGGACGAGGGGCCGTTTTATAGTCGGGGAGCGGGGCATTCGCGGCGACCGAGCATATTAGGGCGGGGGAGGTGGGCCCGCGCGCGCAGCGAGAGGCATGTGCCCCAGGCGCCCTTTTGGAAAAGGGTCGGAGACTTTTCTTTTTCGAGGCTTTGGTTGTTTTGCTTACCGGCTTTCCTCATTCCTTCTTTTTATGGCATAGATCATTTCTTTTTTTTTTTAGATTTTAATAAAAAAATATCATTAATTAATGGCAATGGATCTGATGTCTATCTAAAATGTATATACTAGTATTTAGTTATTAAATCTTTTTGGATATATTAGTATATTAGTTAATCAAATCATAAAAACGGCAACGGTAATATTGCAAGCGTATCTCAAGAGTACACATGAGACTTGTCTTCTATGACTATGAGCACGGCGGCACAAGAGGACAATGGTCAATGTCTACCCAATGGTCATGACTCATGACAAAAGAAAAAGGTAGCAAAAGGGACGACGACGATGGGTATAATGTAAAGCTTGCGCCTCATGGGTGATGCGCGGAGGAATAAGGCTTACTATAGCCACAGTTATAGGGATTTATGATTTTCGGTTAAGCAGGTGCATATAGATGATCATAGGGGATAGGTCTCTTCAATTCAAATTCTTGAGGAAAACTCCACATGTTCATCAGGTAGAACTACTCAGCAATTTAATTTTTTCCACATTTTTCATTAGATTTGAAGTTTTTTTTAGTAAATCAGATTTGAAGTTTAAGTGACCTTGGTTGAACTTCTCGGTCTGCCATCAGAGTTATCATAATCTTAACTAGAAGAAGAGTTATTGGCATAATGGACTGACACTAATAGGGTCATCAGATTTTCTCTTAAATAGTTTCAATCAGTTATATAATTCAAGGAATGAGTTGATGACAGTAAAAGATTACATATCATAAACAAGAAAAAGTCATCTGTTGTATATATTTGAACCCGAAGGGAGGATGATATCAAAAGTCCAAGGGGACTCCTAGCAGATTCGCGTCATATTCTTCACTCTTCCATTATTCTTTTTTTTTTCTTGATCACATTTTTATAGGTCTGTAGAATCTCTCTAGCACAGTAGCAAATGCTGTTAGTGACAAAACCCGAAAATTCCCAAGAATCATAGTCCATCAATGAAACAATCGTCAGTCGGGAAGATGCCCATACTTTTCAACAGAAAATGAATCAACATTTCTTTTTGTGAGGGAAAAAATATGTTGTGGGCAGTGAGGAGAATCTTGCTCACATGGTAGGCACATGAAATCCCTTGTGGGCACAAACGATGACACAACACAATCGCACATTATGGCCCAAGAATAAAGCTGCGAGTGTGAAATGAATGTGATGCTTTTCTGCCATTTGTGGACTTGTATGGCCCTCACATGAACGAGAAGAAAAAGAAATGGCTTCAACTAAAAAAAAAATAGAATAGCTTGGACGCAAGCTACTAGAAAAAAGAAAATATGCCTCTAAAGAAAATGATAACGTGTACTCTCATCCGTTTTTATTTAGCTGGCGTCGCCTAGTTTACAATTGAACTGGTCGACGATAACATTTTAAAACCGGAGGAGTATACCGTTACGTGATTCACGACAATATCTTGATGGCCGTATTCTATACCTCGTACGTGTTTGCCACTTAGCCGGAATAACGATCTTTCTTTTTATCGTTCATGCAACTTTGAACGAAAAGTCTCACAAGGGTTTTCCTTTCGTGAAGGTGCCGCAACCAAAAAAGGATGACATCGAAATCGTCCTTTTGTGCTGGAACGCGCAGGGAAGACAGACGATGACGTGTTGGTATTCACGAGAGATATCACGCGAAAAAGGAGAAATGCCGATTTACAATTATGAGTGAAGCCATATTGATTCTAAGACTTTATATTTCTTATTATTGTCTGAAATTATAATGCCGAAGAAGCCTACTGACTTTAACTTGGAGTTGGTTATAGTTTTATTGCGGTGGAACTTCTCCACCAAACTTAGCTCAATATGGATGCTCAAGTACTCTTTTTAATGGTAGACAATGTGTCAGTCGATAGTGAGATGACCCTGCCATCTCCTGATGTGCCAACTTCGTCTTGCTAAGATGTGCCAACACCGGTGATTGTGCAGGCGTGATTCTTTTGTATTGTGTTTTTTTTTAAAAAACAAGAAAAGAATGAGAATAAGCCTTAGTTTCTTTCTATTGCCGGATTGATAGTTAGGGTGTATCATACAGACGTGTAAAGGCCAAAAAGTGCCTTAATTGGGTTGATTTGATTTGGAGCGTGATGGAAGCATGAATCCACCCACTTGTAAAAAGATCTCCTTTTCGTTGTGGACATATATATAATTTGTACGTTGGGTTTTTGTAAAGAGAGTAGAGGACGAATTTTCTTCATGTAGTTTCTTCGAATCTTCCCCTTTGCTATTAGTTTTTTCTACAAACTAAAAAAATTTTGGAGAAAATTTATGTGATCATGTAGGTTTTTCTCGTAAAAGAATGCAGGTTCTCTCTCTGAGCGCCAAGCAATTATTTTTGTCGAGAGGACGATGCGGCCATGCGCGTCACAGCTGCGACTGCGACAGGGAAAGAAAACCTTGTTGGGCCCAGATCGTGGATTCCATATTGAGCCAGTTCTTGATGGGCATCGGAAGCGATGGGCTAACGGGCTAGGCCCATTTTCCATCGAGTAGTTATATTGTAGTTCAATTTTTTTTTGTACCTTCATTATTATTATTAAAAAGAAAAGTCAACTTTACCTAGAACTGCTTTCGTTACCTGAATTGAATTACTGCAACAGCCAGACGGAAATCAGAGTCATAATAATAGCCCTGCCTCGATTTGGCACCAGAATGAAAACCAGAAGAACTGCAGCAACACAGATCTCAAGTTCTGAAATGGACAGTATAACAGGGCGAATCACAAGCTCCAGGTCGACGGACCTGTAAATTTGAACGCAAATTAGGTTCAGAACTGCAGGTGGCCCAAGCATCACCACAGCAGTTGCATTTTCTCCGCGCCAAGAAGTTAAAATCGCATCGCAGGTACTGATCAGTCAGACAATCAATTTTTTTTTTTTTTTTTTTTTTTTTGAGGTGAGTCAGACAATCATTCCGTAGTAGTATGATTCTACAATTCTACTACATTCTGAGTGTGTGGCACACAGATGATGTCGTCTCTGGATCCTAAATACTCAACTAATCGAAGCCGCGACAGTCAATGGCATCATCACGATCGAAGATGCGCTTGATGATGACAACAATAATCATGGTGTGCTAGAACTACTAGAACTACGATGTTCTGGCTGCGGCGCGCGCGGCGGCGAGTTCCCTGGCGAGGTGGTCGACGCGTCCCTGGTACTCGAGCGCGATCTCGACGGCCTCCACCTCCGCCTCGCCCAGCTGCACGCACAGCCGCTCCTCCGCCTCCTCCGCCGTCTCCGCGCGCCGCCGCGCCGCGTCCAGCTCCGCGCGCAGCGCCGCCACCTCGCTCTCCAGCTCCGCGTTCCGCCGCCGCAGGACCTCCGCCTCCTCCTCCGCGCCGCGCTTGCCCGTCGCGAAGCCGAAGGATATCGCCGGCGCCATTGGGGGGTGGATTTGTTCACGAGCAAGCGAGATGGGAGGATCGGCGAGTTCACAAGTAGCAGAGGAGGAGCAGGCAGCAGGCTGGGTTGTTTGGCGCTGGAGGTGGGGGGAGTTTTTATTGGCGCGGGAGAGGGGCGGGAAGGCGTCCATGTTCGACGAACCTGGCGCGAGAGGACGGGAGCGGCGGCGACTGACGCATCGGCAATCGTCGCGTCTGTTGATGGTGACACGTGAGGTGAGAAGCATCGAAACGGTTTCGGTCGCGCCATGCCAAATTGCCATCGATGCCATGGAATGGGATGGGATGGGATGGGACCAGCAAGGAAGCTACTAGCTGTGGACGAGGTGAGCTTTCTATCGTGCGGTGCGCCGCTGGTTGAGCGTGCAACTCAGCAACACGCCGGCGTTGCGTCGACACGATCACACGAGTGAGAGGCGGCGCGTTGGTATAGTAGGTGCTTTCAGTTTTGGTCCCGCCCGACACGTCCCACTACTTGGGCAAATTGTGGTGCGCAAACCAATGGTATGCCAGTGGGCGGGCCGTGTGGATTATGATTGCCAAACAAATATCCCAAATAAAATGTTGGAGCTTTTTACAATAAAGCAAATTAACCTAGATTTAAAAAAGATAAAGAAAATCAACGGCCATCATCAAGCACAGTGGAAAAGAGGAGGGAGATGCTATTTTATAAAAAAAAATCAAGATATTTAATCTGAGCCATCCATCTCGTGATCCAGCGCCTAAGGACGTGCTTGGTTGGTCGGCCATGGGTATTCCTCGCCGTGGCCACGGCCGAACCGGGAAGGCGCTATCGCTTCGACAGCCGCACGCCGCGCCACGGCGAGCCACTTGGCACCAATGCTCTCCCTCCTCGCGCCTCCGCGTCTGCGCGCCGCCCCCGCCGGCGCCGGCGCCGGCTCCACCGCCGCGACTCCGCGGCCGGCCGTCATCCTCCCTGTTGAGTCGCGCCCTCTCTCCCCTCCCTCCTTCCTCTCGCGTTCGCGAGAACCGCTCGTTCCGTTCCCTTTCCTCCGCTCGTACGAGGCGTGACGCGCGGCGTGTGTCGTCGTAGTGGCGCAGGGCCTCGGGAACAACACGGGCGACTACGCGCGGCTCGCGGCGGCGCTGCGGGACGACCACGGCATCCCGGCGGCCGTCGTGGCCAAGGTCTCGCGCCCGGACTGGCTCCGCAACGCCGCGGGGCTCGTCGACGCCAACTACTGGCGGGGCACGCTCCGCCCGCGACCCGTGCTCGACTGGTCAGTACCTCCTCCTCCTCATTTCAGGTTCAGGGCTCGACTTGTTCAGAAGCAGCGGCGTTGAGGCGTTTCACCGAGCACCTTGCTCGCATTCCGCAGGTACCTCAAGAGGGTCGAAGAAGCCGTGGCTGAGGCGAGGAAACTGGGCCCTCCAGGTCTGTTTTCTCCAGTCCATTAGTAAATATAGCAGTGACTACTCACGATCAATTGGTGGCTGTGTCTTTTGAAAAATGTTGGCATTCAGGTCAGGGTGTCTGCCATTTGAGTATGCACAATGCTTCGAAATTGTTTTGCATTTATTGTTAATGCCGATTTCAAGCGGCTGGCAACTATGGAATTGGAAGTATAGTGTTGTGAAAGTAAATGGACTCATCTTAATTCTGAGCTGCTTGTTGGTTGCAGATGGGAAGATATCATTGATAGGCCATTCAGCTGGGGGCTGGCTTGCAAGAGTGTACATGCAAGAATTTGGGGCTTCTGATATTAGTCTACTGCTCACGCTTGGCACTCCTCATCTGTACGGTTTGTCTTGAGACGCTTGTTTGGAGCTTGAACTAGCCATTAGGGCTGGACACCATTTATTTACTTTTTAAATTCACGCTCAGAGTAAAGCATAACAGATTCCAGCTTTAGTTTGTGGTTCCTTGCTGAAAACATCTGTGATTCTTTCCCTGCAGACATAAAACTAAGGAAACCGAGATTAACCCTTTTTAGCAGTGGCTTTTTATTTGCTCCTGATCAACCAGACTTACCTTCTCACAACCATGAGGATGTGCCTCACCTGTTGCAGTATTTCAATTTGCTTGTTCTATTTCTATCTGTGCAGAAATATAGAATGTAACTGTATAGGAATCCAACTGTACATGAATGAATCAGTAAATGTTAACTCTTGTTTGGTTCTGCGTTATCACTTGATAACACTGAAGGCATCTCCACAAAGTTAATAATGTCAAAATTAAATGCAGGATGTACTATCCTCCTATTTGATCTTCTTTTACGTTTTTTCTTTCCTTCTCTAATTATCAGGCCTCCTCCAAAAGGTGTTCCTGGGGTAATTGACCAAACTAGAGGACTGCTGTATTACGTTGAGAAGAATTGTGCTCCAGCAGTTTATACACCTGAACTAAGATATGTTTGCATTGCTGGAAGGTACTTCTCTTGTAGCTAAAATTTTAGGTTCTTCTTTCAGACCTCCACATAGATCTTATTAATCACTTGAAAGATGCAAACTGCTAAAGCATATTATAGTTGCTCTGCAAAATAGACGATTGGCAAACTGCTGTGATGTTCCTCTGTTCCTGGTATGCTTATTGTCAGACTTGACTGTTGACACCAAAGAAAGAGCACTTACGCTACATTTAGGCTTATAAATCTCATTGGCTGGATAAAGCTGTCAACTACACAACATTCCTCCTATGTATTTTGTCCCATGGAATGGAACACACATTTTTTGCTTGTGATGTTACTCACTCAGGTTTTAATTCATTTTTTAGCTAAAAAAGTTGTACTAACGTCATCAACT
Source organism: Eleusine coracana subsp. coracana (assembly GCA_032690845.1). Taxonomy (NCBI): domain Eukaryota; kingdom Viridiplantae; phylum Streptophyta; class Magnoliopsida; order Poales; family Poaceae; genus Eleusine; species Eleusine coracana. Next base: position 1,224,889 of record CM064420.1, read on the forward strand.
AAAAACTAGAGAGTAAATTTTGACAGATGATCTAGGGACAGCCTTGTGCAATGCATCCTTGTTTGATGACCGAAGACATTCATATATCATACCATATCAGATTGTCTTAACAGGTACATTCAGGGTGCTCCTCTTCTGGGGAACTCGGCAGTTGCTTCCGATGAGATTCTCGCCATGGACACTCCTTCAGATGGAGGCGAGGCTGTAATTGTCAGCAGCAACGACGAAGCTACTCCTTCAAGAGCCCCCATGAGGGCTCGGTTCATCGGACAAGGCTACAAACAGGTAAGGGGAGATATATTAGTCTGCTGAGATATAAGTACGATACTGCAAACTGATTGCGAAATGAAATCATTTGATGTCAAACTCTCAACTAGGTTTGTGGCCGTGCGGACGTGTGGGGAGACGGCGTTGTTCCAGAAATTTCTGCACATCTGGAGGGTGCACTGAACATAAGCTTCGACGGCGTGTACCACTCTCCTGTGGGTTCTGATGACGAGCAGCGACCCTGGTATGGTTCGCCGGCAATCCTGAAGCAGTGGGTGCATCATCTTGTAAGTTGAGTGGACACAAGGTAGTTACAATTGCCAAACTAAGCATGCAGTACTTTTTAGTCCTTCAAGGGAACGGTTTCTCGGCCTAAAACTGATCATGACATGTTGCAGTCTTTCTTTGGCCTCAAACTGTGTAGTGCGGTAGTGCCCATATGCATCACAGAAAGATCCCGAACAGCAAATGTGTGTTTCTGGTTTCTGTAAACAGCTGTCAATAATAATGTGGAAGTTTTTTTTTTCTTGACGCTACCGTGCATCATCTCTAAATGTACAGCGGATATATAGTTGAACTCTGGAATTTGTCAGAGTATCGTAAAAAGAGAAACAAAAGAACGAGACAGAAGTTTCGCATGAGGCACACCCAATCATTTTTTTCCTGTGTCGCGTAGGTATGGCTCGCAAATTAGTTTATATTTAATATAGTCCTAATTTATAATCAAACATTCGATATGGCAAAACTAAAGTTTAGTGGGCAAGAAACGAACCAGCCAACCAGCCACAACATACTCGGCAAACAAGCACCACAAGATGTGCAATGCCATCATTGCTAACACGCATGTAACACACACTGCAAACTGAGATGAAATTTTCAGGAATCAGGAAGCAACGTAACGTGTGATGATACTAGCAAGCACAATATGACAAGAGAAGATGTGCCATTAGCAGATTAAACATTACCCACATCCATGTGCATGCGGCTTGCAAGTGCCCACACATAATCGTAGGGGCAAACGCAACATAACATTGGGAATTCACTTTACATGCAAAGTAGAACCTCCAACCCAAATGCTCGACAGTCTGGGTCTTGATGCCACCACATGATTTAGTCTTGATTAACTACCTACTGGAACCTGGACTTAACATGGATCACATAAGAGGATACCCAACACAAGCCTCCACCAAAAGCACAATATTGTTGGCTCCATTGATTGCGTTACTCATTTCTTGATGAAGTGAGGGCCGATCAGCTTCGCAATCTCCATCATCCCAACCTTGTCCCTGTTGCCAAATATGGTTTTGAGCTTCTCATCACAGATGATCTCTCTTTTGTCACCTGGATTCTGCAAGTCAACAAAGATCATTTTCTCAATACAGGTTACAAACTGATGATGCAAGAGTGTACAGTACATCAGTAGAGTGAGATAGTGCAAATAGGGTCAGGGGTAATCTGAAAACTATGGAAGCAGCCATGAGATTTAAGAGAGAATACTCTGAAGTGTTCTGACTACAATTGCAACTGTAATATGCAATGATAGGAGAACCACTTAGTGCAGAAAATATATCATATGAATGATGTATCCCATGGTTAAGCACATTCAGCTGAACAGACATCCAGTGTAATGCACAAGGAAACTGTGAAAACAGAAGATGTTGGATAAAATACTGCACTGAAGTGTATTGAGTTTTATTTTTCAAAGGGCATAACAAAAGATTTGTAGAAAGTAACTCATCGTTCAGCCTTCCAGGTAGTTAAAATAAAGACTACACAAAAGTGAAACTGAACAAGAAAAATTCAAATAGCAATGTGCCCTGTTTTTATTTTCTAATAAAGCACACACACGAACACCTCAATAGTAAGCAAATTGGGCAGCGTGATTTAAATACAAAGTTAAAAATATAGACTCTACAAAAGTTCAAATGATCCGGTGCACTAGACACTTCTTCCTATCCTGACTTGGATCAATTAGTTCACTGCAAACTCGAATCGGAAATAAACTCTTGAATACAGAGAACCGATAGCCATGGCAAAAGGAATGACCTCAACCTTTTGGCACTTTTACAACGCTCTTAGATCCAAAAGCCAAAAAAAAAAAAAATGGAAGTCGCAAATCTGACATCACTACCTCTGTTTGACTTCCTTTTCAAAGGTGCCTAACCGTACCAATCGAATACATAAACCCAGGTTTCATCACCCCCTAATAATCCAATGAATACCAAACAGCCACTTTTTTTTTGAAACTTAAAACAGCCACATTTACTACAGCACAAGACGAGATCACAAAGCATCCAAAATAAATAGATCACGGGACTAATTTGTTGCCGGAGTGCGAGAGACTGATAAGGGGAGGGGTTGGGATAGCGATGCAATACCTGGAGACCCTTGGCCTTGATGTGGGCCCAGATGAGCTTGATGGCGCCGGAGCGGGAAACCTGGTCTGCGCCGGCAAACTTGCTGAGCGCGTCGGAGACCGGCAACGGGATCGTGATCCCGCTGGTCACCTTCGGCTTCTTCGCGCCCGCCTTGGCCGCCTGCGCCCCCGCGGCCGCCGCCACGGTCCTCTTAGCACCGCCCGCAGCCGGCGCCGCCGGGGACATGAGGAAGCGGCACCCGTGGAAAGCCCTAGCCAACGCCGCCATCGCCGCAGGAGCCTCTCACTCTCTTTCTCTGTCTCTCCGCGCTCGCTTCGAGGATTGGTTGGGAGGGGAGGCGACCAGGGTTTTGGGGGTTTAGGGTTACGGATTCGTGCAATTTGTATTTGGGAACCGGGGAGCCCGAGGGGTGGGAATGGCAGGCCAAGCAATTTCGCACCAAGACCTTGTGTTTATGCTAAATTCTTACAAGTAGGTCCCTGCATTTCGTAAATGGTGGTACAGTAACGGCAGCACGCATCGGCACATATGCTGGTTTTAGGGCTTTTATCGTGGGAATTCAAATACGTTATTCAACTTTTCAGCACAAATTATAGCGTGCTTAATCGACACAGTTCTAAAAAAAAAAGGAGGATGCACGAATGTCTTGTGGCAGAATGCGTGTGGCATTCATTGGTCAGGCGTAGATAAAGGGAAAATGTATCATATATTCAACTGAGCTACTTTTTTGCACAACAGCAAAGTTACAGTTTCCAAATCACGTTGCTTTATCAGAATATTTTCTTACAAACAACAGACAATTATTGTGATTGATTGGTACAGTTTTAAAACGTTCAACTGGTATGTTGTCACCAAATGAATGGTAAAAAAATTAGTCAGTTCTTCTTTTCTTTCCTTCAGCATTCTGAGAATTTTCTTTCTAGCGCTACTCAAAAATGGGCAGATCAAGAGGCTTGTTCTTCGGCATGTTTTCTCCATCTTTATCAGAAGAGCGCAACGACAGCGCAGCAAAGGCCTTTGTTTGGGATTCTTTATCCATGTCCAAGAAGAAGCGATGCCTACCAAGAGCATAACACGCGGATTCAAGGTCAGCATCAAGAGCATTAAGACATCGGCGAAATGCATGATATGATATGAAACAAAAAAGCTTTACCATCTGGAGTCTGATGTCAATTCTGGGTGAAAGGCAGTGGCTAGGATATTCCCTTGTCGTACTGCAACAATTACACGATCTTTAGAGTATATTTCCTGCCAAGAGTATTGCTGGTAAGTTGACAGAATATATGCAGATATGACTCACAGTATCCACTCATAATTTCTATACTGGGGAGTGGGGACACAAATATGCTTTATTTTCAACAAGGAATTTATCGTAGTGTTTATTATTCATCCAATTTGCACACATTTAACAAAGTGAGCACCTATAAATAGTCAAAAATCAGAGAAGTAGAATCAGATAGGGCACATCTGTAGTAGGCAGGCAGCACATTTAATTAGATAAATAACTATCACCATAACAAGGAATTAGATATATGGTGCTTTAGCTGACTTTTAGTGGCTTAAACAATAAAAAATATACACCACTCTGGTTACTTTGTTTACCACGTTGCTCTAGATATTTCATTTGCAACAAGTTAGAATTAATATGTTGGACATCAAAACCTGATTCAAATGTCTGAAATGCCAAACAAGACGGTAGACATCATTTCAGGACACTACTACACTACATATATCATATAAGGAATATAAACACGCCCACATCTAGTCACAGGCTTCACCTTGGAACTGTTTTCCCATATATGCCCATGAGCTGGCTAATAATTCAGCCTTAGCTTACTGAAAAAGTACTGGGCGCTATTAGGAATAGGAAGCAAGGAGAAGCTACGAACATGAGAATAACAAGTACCCCCCCCCCCCCCCCCCCCCCCCACACACACACACACACATTGTCATCATAAATGTCACAATTTGCAGGTCATTGCCATATTACAATGGAGCAGTATGCAAACCTCAGCACCCTCTGTGGATGTTACTGTAATACTGGGTCTGTCAGCGGGAACTGGGCAATCAGCCAATATCTCAACATCTGAACCTACTTCCAATATAGCAGGTGCACGTATAAATACACCACGGCAGGTATCATTTCCCCCTTCCTTCTCTGCAAGCTTTGGCACAAGCAGTTCTGTTTCGAAGCTTTGAAGCTGAAAGAGGAACAGTTTGTAATCAGCCATGGTGTTCATATTCTTGTTTAATTTAGTTTTCCCCAAAAAAAAACAGAAATTGAACGGCAACTAGTTCGGCCATCAAATAGAAAAAGATGGTCCTCATAGTTTACCTGGCTGCCAAAAAAATTACGATGGACAGTGCAATCTAGTCCGCCAACAAGTTCCTGGCCTCCTGATTTTATTCCTGTGAGTAATGCTATGATATTCTATTAAGTGAATCAATCAAATGAATATTACAGAAATTACTGAAAGGTGAGCCACACACCAACTGCTTTGTTTGCCAGGAAGATGAGCCCAGCACAGGTTCCCCAGACAGGCTTTCCTCCACCAACAAATTCTCGAAGTGCAGGAAACTGCATAGCAGATGGAAGTGAGATTTCGCACGGCAGGCACAAAGAGTTAAGAAAGTGCAAATGCGATACAGTAAGTAACAATCTCCAGTACAGACATATGTTTCAGTTTAGCTATGACAGCAAGTTATGTTGCGTGTTAGATGATGGGAACATGTAGTGGACTGGTGGTCACCAGCACATGGAACTATCCGAACAGTGAGAAGCCAAGGACATAAGTTTTGCTAACCGCATGCAGACAGCACAGGCCCTCAAGGCTAAAGCCCCTGTTCCTTAAACAGAAGGTGAGGATCAAAGGACACTCAGTGTTTCTATTTAAGACCTTCTAACAGTTTCTATTCTTATGACCTTACTCCATTTGGACTCCATTTTTATGACCTTACTCCATTTGGACTCCATTTTTATGACCTTACTCCATCTGGACTCCATTTTTACGACCTTCTCACAGTATTTCCAACCAGTGAGTATAAAGTAGGCAGATAAATAGTAAGGCCTGCAAACTGGTTGTACTCCATTTGGACTAGTTTTCTTTGGTAACATTAATTTGACCAAATCAAGGAGCAAAGCAACATGCTGTGTGATAAGCAATACTTGCATCAGTTTGCACATAACAGTGATTGTCCTAGCTTGACCAAATGTGGGTTGGTAAGAATTGTGTTAATTCTTTTCAAATAAGTGTTTGTGCATCCAACAGAATGTACAACCCATCCTTGGACCCCCGTTTTTGGAATATCTACAATAGGAGAAACCTTATCCACTCAACAATCGTATTCCGAGTTTGTGTTTATCTGTCCATTTCAGACACCGAGAGCAGTTTTTTCTTATCAGAGCAAGTCATATCGTAACCCGATTCCATAATTTCCATCCTTGCTTTTGACAATTTCACCAGTAAACCCAAAGCATACGAGCGATGCCCCCAAGAAATCAATCAGTCGTCCACATAGGGAGGGAAAGAAAAAAAAACGAAGAGTGAATGAACAGAATAAGGACCCACCCACCAGGTTGTGGTAGTTGGCGAGCTTGGCCATGGTGGTGCTCTCGCCGCCAGGGATGATGAGCGAGTCGACCCCGAGAAGCTGCTCCGGCTTTCGCACCTCCACCCCCTTCACCCCGATCCTCCTCAGCGCTGCGCGAACAGACGGGTCGGGCGTCGAAAATCAACCAAAACGAACGCGCTGCGCCCAATGAGAAGCGAGCACCGGAGAGGCGGAATCGGAGGAGAGCTTACCGGCCATGTGCTCGTTGTAGGAGCCCTGCAGCGCGAGGACGCCGACCACCGCCATTGCCTGTCCCTCTCTCTCTCTCTCTCTCTCTCTCTCTCTCTCTCTCTCTCTTTTCCTGTCCTCCGCCTCGGGACGCGCGGTTTGGTGGGTCAGAGAGAGAGAGAGAGAGGCGGCTCGGCTGGTGTAGCGGCAGTGGTGGTGGTGGTGGTTGGTGACGTCACGGGGAATGGAAAAGAAAAGGAAAGGAAAGGGACGGGAGGAGGAGAGGAGCCGCACGTCGCCGAGGCGGCGGCGGCGGTCACTCGTGTGGGGGGGGGGGGGGGGGGGGGGGGAATGGATATACGGCCGAAGCGTTTGGGTGCACGTGGCCACGGCCACTGAAGAAAAACTACTGGAGGTAGGCGTCGGTCGCCCGCGGCCGTCCGATCGCCGGGGAGCCGTGCGCCCACGTCGGCGCGGAGATCTGAACCGTCCGTTCGAAGCTAGCGGGGGTCCACCGCCGAGGAGGAAGGATGACGAGCTAGCTGGTTAGAACATATGGGCCTGATGCTATGATGGGCCGAACGGAAGCACGTGGGCCGGCATTTGATGGCTTGGCGCGCGAAGAGCAACCTCCGTTTCCCGACCGGCCCCGTGCGCTGCGAAATCCAGCACCTAAGCTCGTCGATTCTCGTACAATTTATATTTGTCAAATTGATTGATTGGTGTAATAAATTACTTGTACAATGCACACGGCAAGACACAAAAATTACATCTGGTGAGGATTGCTTTGCTTGCTGCTAACAAGTGAGTACAGTAATCTTCAGTAGTATTATATTGACCAGAGCATAATAAAATAGCTCGCTCCGTTCGTCACAGCTCGGTGTGCCGGACGGCATCGTCCTTGCCCTGCTCGTCATCTTCATCCAACCCGGTGACGGCGTTACACACGGCCTGCACCTCCCCACCATCACCACCCTCTCGCCTTATGTCGATATCCCCGAGCACGATCCCTTTGCAAGGCACGGCATCGCTGCACGCGAGCTTGATCGCCTCTGCCCGCGTGGCCGTGCCGGTGATGTGGCGGAACACGACGTTGCTGACCTGGACATTAGAGCTCCGGTTCGCGCACGGGTTCCTCGAATCGCAGTAGAACTGGTCGATGACGATGGGGTGATCCACGTCCTCGACCCGCACGTCCACGTCTTGATCCGCACCCCGTTCTGCGCGTTGCGGACCGTGGCCTGTTCGAGCACCACGTTGGCCACGGCCGCGACCGACCGGTCCTTCCCGAGGCTGCCGATACTGATCCCGTGACCGGGCCCACACTCGATCCGCCGCATCTTGATGTTGAAGCTCGCGTTGGAGATGGAGACGCAGTCGTCGCCCGTGCCGACGCGGCAGCTCTGCATCGTCACGCCGGTCGACTCCGCGATGTGGATGCCGTCCGTGTTCGGGCTGTCTTCGGGGGCGCGGACACGTGGATCCCCGCCAGGCGTATGTTGTGGGACCGCGAGACCGTCACGTGCATCTGCTGCGCGTTCTGCACGCGGAGGCGGCGGACACGGATCCCGCGGCACGAGTCCAAGGTTAACGCTGTGGGAGCGCCTCTGCAGGGCTTGGATTTGTCGACCTTGCACGAGTTGGCCCACCACCTCGACCCGGACCCGTCGATGAGGCCGCCGAAGAGGAGCCACAGACGCGGGCTACGCGGGTCCCACTCCGACGGCTCGTCCGGAGCCACGATCGTGCCCTGGATCTGCGTCAACCATTCTATTATTTTCACTGGATCGTCAGAACCCTAACATGTGACAACAGCTTTCGCGTACAGCCCATGTGACAACAGCTTTGCGTTCATATACAACCAGCATTCTAAAGTGTGTGTACATACATTTTACCGAAAAATGGGCCTTTCTAGCTGAATTTAGTAAGTTGCTCTGATCCCACGTAAGCTACTGATTCCGTCAGGTGAGTGACCCAACTTTTTACTCTTTCAAAACTACTGGTCATACATGCGTCGGTCAAACTAACTAACCATCCTGATATGCTCTAATCACCCGCTCACCTGCATTCTCAAATCTCAAGGTATGGATACTTTTGGAGTCAAAAAGGTGGAAGCAATGGTAAAAACCTGCAAGAAACCGCTCTGAAAAGCTACCAAAACCTCCACCGTTTTCATGCGCGAATGACCGTTCTCGTGTCATCATACTCGTAAGTATTGGTATGATTGGATCATACCAAATGAAGAAGTAGATATATATGACGAAGAATCTACAGCAGCTAAGAGCCAAGCAGGCCAACACGCACCTGGGTGTCGTCGGCGTTGCCGTCCCCCGCCGCGCCGAAGGTCTCCACGTTCACCACGTTCCTCCCCCGCCACGGTCAGGAACACGAGCACAGACACCAAGAACAGCATGGTTCTCACTCCTCTTCTCATCCCAACCGCCCCCATTGATGAACACACGAGAGCACCAAGAACACAGCTTGCCGTTATCTTCTGCTACAGTTGTATTACACACACAACCAAAGTATGTGTCTAACAGCGCGAGAGAGATAAGGACAGATGATTGGTTGCATGCGAGCGTATGCCTTGGCTTGCAAGCGTGTAGTGATTTATAGTACAGCAGGGGGTAGGAGAAGGCAGGGGTGGAGGGGTAGACGAGATGATGAGGGAGGCGACCCAGCAGAGCAGGACGAGGAGGACTTGAAGTGCAAGTGACACACAGACGACAGAGGGAGGTGTGGTTTATGCTTTACTCATCCTCTGAAAAAAGAAGACAAGGCCCTGCTTTCCCTTGGCATTTTTCCATCATTTTCTGGTGTCCATTTCTCTTCGCTTATTTCTTGCAAGGCAATACTAACAGTTTCATAAGGTACCACACCAAGACGAAAAATACGACCAACTTTCGTGAACCGTGTGTCGTTTTACTAGAGTAGAGTGTGTCAACACTTTAGGACGTCAAGGCATTATGACTTTACAAGTTCGTTCACCTGTCTCGAGGGACTTCGTTTGGCATTGCTGTGGCGTATACTGTACACGACGAGGTTCTCGATTGCATCAATCTGGGAATGAAAGATATCGCTTAATAGTATAACCAGAAAAAGAAGAAACCAATAGTGTTTTACTGAAATGTTGTCCCAAACTAACTAGATTCCTCGGACATTAGTACCATAAAAAGAAAACAAATTGCGGTCGCGTGTTCCACAACTTCCTCCGGCCGGCCGGTCGTCACCTTTGGAGCGAGGCACCAATGTCAACCAAGATGTGCATGTGCCAATTGCCCTTTAGCAATTTATATGTTGGCTTTCTACTAATGTCAATGGCCTACTACAAACTTTTTTCTTTCAGGAATCACGCTACTCAAAAGTGAAGCTTACTACTGATACGCCGAAGTCCAAACCTGCATGTGGGCTGCATCTCGCGCAAATGACACCAACAGTTCATCATCGCGGATCCACAATGCAACAATATTGCTATCCTCAGCTGGATTCTTGCAATCGATCACCATATACTCGATCCAATTCGTTCAAGACCCGGCCAAATTATAGAAACAATAAAATAAAACAAGGGAATGTCAAAAAAAAAAAAACAAGGATTACATGGAGAAAAAAAATACTTTCGCTTCAATTTTGCACAAGATCAAATTGATTCTGTATTTCCAAGATTTTGTTCAAAGCACCAAGCCATTTTGTTCTTACACCTGTTAGTCTTTTACACCAGGTGCCAGATCATGGATCATTCAGATGATCCGGTGAGCATACGCATCGTTGGCCAGGGGACGATTCAGGTGCGCTATCTTGAGAGGCACTCAACTCAACCCATCCCGTCCATTCGTACAAGGACCCTGGCCATGTTGCGTTGCGTGTGTTTCTAGGCTTGCTCCACACATTATTCCTGCTGCAACTGCAATCCTAGCTACTTTTTTTTTTTGTTTTCTCGAAACAATACGAGTATCTGTCTACTGGTTCATCATTATCCCCCAATCCTAGCACCTACAGAAACATGACATCATTATTCTCTGCTACCCCAGTGTTCATGAACTAGAGCTTTCAATTCAGATGACCAAACACGCGCTACAACAGTGGTTAAAAGAGTAGAATGCACAGTTTCAGGTGATATGCAGCCTGTTAACTCGTAATGGCCAACACACAAGTTATTACAACATTCTGTAGATATATATATCTATACAAGGCATAAGTATCTTAGTAAAACAATGGGGAAAAATTAGTGCAGCATGCATATATGAACGGCAAGTTGCAAACATGATTTCATTTAGCTTCAGACCACAAGGGGGTGAGGTGGCTTACAGGTTACAGCTGGGTTCGGTCTAGAACTTCCCAAGAAAAAAAACTACCATCTACACCACTGTTGGAATATGCTTACCATCTATATAGAGAGGGAGAAAGCAGGGAAGCGGTTACTCTATATTGCTTCACCACTTTGATGTATTGTACAGAAGATTGTTGTCAGGACATGTTTATCTCAACACTGCCACTCTTGGGGAACCGACAGACAGGGCACACATCAGCACTCCTCTCACAATCAAGGCACAGGCAAAGGTGGCGGCAAGGCATCACCAGCACCGACGCCTCCCTTCCCCTACACGACCTGCAAGCCCCCAGACCCACAGTCGTGCTCTTGCTTTCGAGGACACTTGACTGGAAGAAACCTCCAGGTGGGGCATTTACATTCAGACTAGAACCTGTGTTCACCTCTTCGCTATCACCAGAACCTTCCCTGGTGAGGTTGGTGTTCTGTGCTACCACTTGCATGAGCCTGCTCTTCAGATTGTTGGCGACAGACTGGTTGTACAGCGCTGCCGACTGCCATGACTGGACTTCCATAGCAACTTTTCTGATCTGCTCGTTCAGTTCCTTGCTCTTCCTGTTCATTGCCTCTGCCTCGAGTTCCTTCTCCCTCAGCTTCTTTCCTACAGCTCGTTCAAGATTTGCCAGCAATGTAATCAGCCGCCTCTGATTTACCTCCTTCATCTCTTTACCAATTTGTTCTGCCTATGGAAGAAAACAACATAATGTAGAAGTTTAATGAAAAGAAATGAGTTACATGAAGTAATCAGTTTGTTTGAGGGAACAGGGTAAGGTACTTTGCAACAGACTTTAATATATCCAGCAAACTATATTTGAAGAAACATACTACTATAAAGTAGTGGATATAAAGTTTTACATAGAACTTGACAGGAGCAAGAAAATCAAAACCCTGTAACATGCCAACATTTGACCAAATATAACTATGGCAAGACTTTTGGATAACCCAACAATTTCAACACAATTATTATACTACAGTGCTTGTGTTCGATTTTTTTATATATAAACAGGTTCTATTTCACCTTTAATGATACAGATAAGCCGACACATCAAACATTGCAACTAAGATTTGATCGATTAATGAAATACTTGCAGCCTTAAATAACAGTCAATTGACACATCAAACATTGCAACATTTTTTGAAGTAGCATTGAGTGTATACCTGAAGCCTTAGATAATAGCCAATCTCTTGGTTTTCTTTGTCCATTTGAGCCATAAGATCATCAGCAAAAGACATGGTGGTGGGCAATGAGGACATGCTACCACTGCCAGATGTGATTGAAGAATTGCGCTCATCATCCTCATAGGACAGTCTTAAACCAGTTGATACAGCACTTGGATTCCCAACATGTGCTAACCGACCAGCTTTCTCTTGATTATAGTTGTTTATGGACATCTGAAGCTTGAGCTGCTTTTCGTCCCCTCTCTCAATGTTTGTATTTCTTGCTTTGTTCATAACAGAGAGGTGGTTGTTACCAGTGTAATTATAATAACCAGCTGGGCCAACTGCAGGAACTGCATTGATAAGATAAATAGGTTAATGATTTAAACTTTCTACCATCAGAACAGTGGGACGAAAATTAAGTGATGTGGCAAGAATATGCAATGCAGGAAATTAGTTTCCTTGGCACATGCTACATGCTAAGACGTAGATCCAGTGTAAAGCACCAGTGTAATAGTTGGGTGATTTATGATTGTTAAAATGAGTATGAATGTCTGTCTGATCATAACTTATTTGGGATGGATAGGATACTCGTATTGCCATTACATGCATTACTGGCTGATACAGTAATACTAACAAAATAGGACAGGACGGTGATGGGACAGGAAATTGTGGCTGAATTTTACAAAGGCGCAATATCTAGAATTCTTCTACCAATCTCAATCAGGCCTGAACTGGGAACTAATCCACCAATACTAGTTCCATTCTGGTAAAACGATGTCCAGGTTCAATCAACATTTCGTTTCCAACATAACCACAAGCCCAATCAGGTCTGAATCGCCCTTGCCTAACAAATCTGCTTAATACACCAGTAATCTCATAAGAGATTGAACCGTACAGCAGGATCACGCGAGCAAAGGACCCCAATCAAATGCGACGAGTCTTACCTGTGGAGGTGTTCCCGAACAGCTGCAGCTGCAGCGGCGCGGACCTGGCATCAAATAAGTACTGGGTCTGGTTCGGATTCTCCGTGGCGCTGGATGGGTAGGGCGCCGGCGAAGAACCCAAGTGGCCGCCCACCCGAAACGCGTCCCCGTCCATTCCCACTCCTCTCCTCTCCTGCGATGAACACGCAACCGGTTGGGGGATCAAATCACTGCGATGTCAACATCAAAACACCTCCATAAAAAAAGAGGAACACGGCAAGCTAAATCGGAATAATTCGAAAATTTTCCCCCACGTACCAGGAGTAAAAGGCGCTGCAGATAACCACCACCGAGCCGGCGACGATGCCCACCGATCGATCGAGCACGAATCCGAGGAAGCCCTAGCCCTCGCCGATCCGATCGCAGTTTCCTGCTCCACGAACGCGAGCCCCCCAAAAAAATGGGTAGGGGAAAAAAATTTAGGGATGGAAATCCTCAATGCAGCGATTTGGGGACGCGGTGAGGAGGAGGCGATGCGAACGGATCGCACCTGAGCAGTTTCGCCGCCGCCGATGCCGGTGCCCGCGCCGCCGGGCTGGGAATGGGTTGAGGGGATCCGCGGGGAGAGAGGGGCGTTGGGAATTCCGGCGATTTATTTGTCGATTTGCTGCTGTTTCGCGTTTGCGTAATTTAAAGCGCCCACAGGTAAAGGAAAGAGGAACAAGAGAGGAGTTGGGGCCTTGGTGGAGAGCCCCCGTCCCTACTCCACCGGCTGTTGCCACGCACGCCACCCTGCCACGTCACGCCTCACCTCACTCACGGAGTCACGGCCCGAAATGTTTCCGACACTAATGGGCCTAGCCCACCACGGATCGTGGCCCATAGAACGAAGCCGACAGCCGTCTCTCGTATTTTGGTCCATGCATAGTGATTGTTTGGGCCCGCTCAGCTAGCACTTTCTCTTTTCTGGATGAGAAAAGGAAAAAAAAAACAGAGGAGAGAAAACGAAAGCATGGATAATTTCTCTTTCTCTCTCTCTCAAAAAAGAAAGAAAGCATGGATGCACGGTACATGTGACGTGAGCTCGAACGGTAGATGGTTCGTAGTGAGAAGAAACAGGCAACATCTTTACAGTATTGTCAAACATGAGGCAAAAGGCAAGCCAGTTGTACGTTTCAGTACTTCCACCTTCGATTCCGTCATCTAGGCTGAAACCCAGGCCTCATTTTGTCAAGGAAACGGAAAAAGCAGCGAAACGGAAACGCGAGAGGAGGGGAGGGCAACCAAAACGCGGCGTGGTGTGTTCTCCGGGTGGAGTGGCTTGCTGAAACGGAACAGGATATCTGCAAGAGATCATATCATTTTGATGCTACGTGCTGTGCTGTTCTGCAGAGTTTTCAGAAGCAGCAGCAGAAGAGAAACCGGCGGCGCGGGCTCACGCGATTCGTGCCCCGGCAACCCGGGGATCGGCGTATATGTTCCGGTTTGTGACGATGCTCACAAGGATGTGATGCTGCTCCTTCCTCCTCCTGGTTCCTCCCTTCCTTCTCCGTCTGCAAAAGCGAGGACAGGAAAAGCTGCCAGATATATCGATTTTCGAAGTGGATCATATCGTCACCAGACTATACTACTGCGTGTCTGACATTACTCGATCGGTTTGTTTATGCATAGTATCGATTTCGCAGTCGTTCGGTTAACTGTTGTTCGAGGTGTGATCGTCCTGATCAGTCGTCTTTCTTCGCAGCTGCCACTCTCGATCGGCTGGACGGCGGCGCTAGCGGAGATCCGGGTTTAAGAGGCGGCACCGCGGGAGCTGAAGGTTTTTCATCAGTATGAAGTCTGAGATACTGCCATTTCCAGGTACGCCTGAGCACACATGCTTGTTGTGCAATTTTGTTACGTTTTTCTTGCTGTTCGAAGCTGCTGCTGTTTGTTCTTTCTTCTTCTTTTTTTTTTTTAGTGGATGCTGTTTGTTCTTTCTCGTGTACCTGCGATCCTTAAGTTTCAGTGACCTACGGTTGTATTGCATTGCATGCCCCCATGCATCGATCGATCGATGAGGGAGAACGTCAAAACGAGCCCGTACATTGCAGCCCATCCAAGCATGATCTTGATAGATTAAGCCCACCAAAGTTAACAGACCAACTAAAGCCCAATTAACATGGGCCAACATAGGCTGCACAAGAATATGGGCCAACATGTAGCCAGTGATTAAGATCCATGCACCAAACTTAACTGGAGAAAAGCGCACCTCCTCGGCCTCTCTCAAAAGGGGAGAAAAAAACTGCAGAAAAACGTGGGAATGGAAACAGGGCATGGCTTGACGCTTTGACTTGCCTCTCTGATGCCAGCTACTCCTAACAAAACCTAGTGGCATTAACAACCCGAAAACTAATACACTAGTTGTAGTGGCCCTTTAGTCTTCTGGGGAGAGGTAAAAAGGCAGCCTGCAGCAGCATCTTGGGTTAGAGAAAGTAACTTTGAGGAAAAGATCACCGCTGCAGCTGGCTAGTGCTGCGACGCTGTTACTGCGAGCGACATGTGCAGCATGCAGAGGCAGCAGCGCAACAAAAGAATGGACATTTTGGCCGTGCTGACAAGCACTCAAAAACCTGCTTGGTGCTTAGTACACCTCATTACCTGAACAAGTTTATGCAACGCGCGCGAGTGTGCCAGAAATGATATGCGCTTAGCTTTCATCACCGTGGCAGGCAAGAGTACTCACTCCTTCGGAATCAAGCATCCCGTCCTAAACTAACGACATCAAAAGAAATTCAGGGTGAATAATCACCACACATAGAGCACCATCGAGTTCAGGTTTGTAGTTAGAAGCGTCCCTGCAGGATTCAATTCAACTGTTCTTTTTCCTGGATGGTCGTAGCTAGGCTAGTGATGGAACTAACCAAAGGGTTCGAGGAGGTTGACAGGTCCTGGGCGAAAGGAACGGGAGGATGATGCTCCTGGCCCATATGGTCATGCTGTGCCGCCTCTCTTTTCTACTTTCGTCTGTCTCACTCTCACCAAGTTTGGTTTTGGCCTCGCACCTCGCTGATGCGTGAACTGAATGACCTGAAAGTGTGAGTAAACTGAGAGGTTTGGCCTAGCTCGGAGCCTCGGACACAGTAGTCGAGCTCTGCAAGTTTGAGCAAACTGAACGAACTGATCAGCTGGGAAACTAAATTGAACCAAAACGGTATTTGAACATTAGATGAAACTTGAACTGGTATCTGCTTTATTTGCTGAAAGTTTTGGGAGCACACGCGAGTACCACTCGCTGATTACGAGGTACAGTAGGGAAAAGTGATACTCCGTGCTGCTAATTACCCCGTGGATTTGCTCTGATTACGAGAGGAGACGACCGAGAACACCCACCGAATCTTGGTACGGCTCCGCTCGGCTCCGACCGCTACCTTCCAAACCCAGTGGATCGACGCGTGCCGCGTCGCGAGTGGGAAGGAAGGGGGGGAATCCAGCGTTCACAACAACATTCATCCAGGTCAAGCGAAGATGCAGATCGAGATAGAAGATGCAGAGAATATCTGGTTGCGTCAGTCGAGTGTGTTCCCCTTTCTCCATCTGACCAGGCAGTCTCGCGTCGCTTGAGAAAGCAGCAGCTGACCCGAGACGGCAGCGTTTCAGTGATGCAGGCGTGTCCATTCATTCCGTGGATATCTGTTCATCGTTCGGTTTTTCTCTTCCTGCATCTATATATGGCATGACGTTTTCTGAATCCCATTGCCTAGTCGTCGTGTACTACTGTTCTAGGGGTTTTTCATCCCTGGCATAAACCTAAGATTGACCAAAAACACTCGGTTGATCTGTCATGTCATTTTCTCTGGATCAGTCGCAGCAAATCACTGCACATTTTATCTCGACGATCATCATCAGCCACTTGCAGCAAGCACTGCTTTTCTGTAATTAAGCACAAGCACAACAAGATGGGCAAGGAGAAGCAGCCATGGGAACCCACAGCACGCACTTGCCCCAATGGCCAAAGCAGAGGAGGGACCGAAACAAAGGCGTTTGCGCGCATGCCGGTGCTGCTGCTGCGGTCTTCCACGCATAAACTAGCAGTGTTTCTTTGGACCTCCAAACCGATGGGCATATGGTTTGTCTCTTCCGCGGTAGAGAATCTGATTTACTGCCAGGAGAGTAGTAGCAATTGCATTGCCAATTGGCACACCTGCATGTCTGATTCGTGCATCATCTCCCTCTGAAAACTGCATGCATCTCAGCTTCCACCTCGAATCGATGGTGCATCTTGGCTTCCCTCGGGAGAAGAGAAGGTTTACAAGTACAGTGCCGCCCACTTCAATTCCTTTCTTTTTCTCGGGCTTCTCGTTCGTCTATCTCTCGAACGACGGGCGCCTCCCTCTCTCTGCCTGTCACACACACACGGTCAGTGGCTCAGTGCCATGAAACCTCCATCCTGGCAGATCTTTGATGGATTTGGGCGCGTGCCGCATCATGGGTGCCGGCAAATCACCACCACAAATCATGCGCCTTTTAATTTGCACCGGCCAGGAGGTCGATCATCAGACTGCTTGGAGATTTGCGTATTTACCAAGAACGTAATCTTTGGTTACTGGAGTAGTCTCTCCTTTTCTTACTGCTCCCCGTAAAATTTACTAACATACTCACATTTTGACCCATGACGACGACACTGTCTAGCAGTAACCCCGTATACTGTAGTAACACTGTAACAATAATTAACTGTGCTAGGGATGAGAGTCGAATCGAGGGTATTGATTACGTTCGGCGATCAAGGGTAGTGATAGTGATCAAAAGCAGGATCGATCTAGAAAGATGGGGAGGGGCGTGGTGCGGTGGTGGTACGGTAGTAGTATTATATTTACCCTCGTCAGCTTTATTTACTTGAAGGGCATTAGGTTACTTACTGTTTGGTGATTTGGTGTGAAAGGGAAGTGGTGCCTTTCTGTCATGTTTGCCCAGTTGCCTTGTCGTAAGGAAATAGGATAAACGCGCACTTAATTACGTGCTCTGTTCACAGTCCTGTTTGCTGCAACGGCGGTTACTGAGTGGAGTATATTACGAAAAGACATTGGATGCTTTTATGGACAAAATGAATAAAACCAAAGCAATTGACCCAAGTAGTGTAAGACGATTCTGTTCTTTTCTTTCCATAGGCTTTTACAACTCATCAGCGGTCAGTATATGAATTTTTAACTGTTTTTTGTGAGACGAATTTCTTAAAGGATACCACCAGTAGTAGTATAGGACCGCCCACACACACTCCAATTAGTAAGCTTTAAGAAGGATTCTTCCAGCTGGCATGCAAGTCACCTGCTAATTCGACATAGGTCCCTTCTGATGCTATTTTATTAGCCCTATCCATAACCATCAGCATAATTCATCTGTCCTTGTCCTCACCACCAAAAATCTCCTATAGCTAGTACAATATAATGCTGGTCACGAGCTACCAAACTGTTTGAAAATCATAAACTTGGCGCCCTGTTCAATCATGTGCTTCGCAGCCCATTTGATTGAGATCCAATTATTTCTTTCGGAACTGGAATACTGGATTGAGATCGAGCTGCCAATATGACAATCATCATCTTTTGCTAGCTAACGGGGTTAACATACATGCCACTGACATATAGCACGACAGATGCATGCATAATACGGGCCCCGCCTGTCAGGATCGAATTAGTAGATCGCTCGCTTTCCCCACCAGCCAGCCATTGGTAGCCATTGGTTTTGAAAGAGAAGACAGACGGAATTAGATGCAGACACGCAGAAAGACACTGGTGATTTGTGCACGAGCCCGTGATGGTGATATATGACTCTGGCAGAGGGGTTCACGGGCCGCGGGTAGGGGGCGACAACCCGACAGGAGCAGCCGTAACAGCGGGGTAAGGAAGGTACGCACGCAAGTTACCCGCCAAATCATGCTTGCTGCTCAGAAGAAGATGGTCCATGCAGCAGGCAGGCATTCAGGGACGCTAATTTGGCGCCACCCGTGTGCATTATATGTTTGCACATCGATCTCAGGCAGAGTCACAAGGCTTAGGAGATATACGGATTTGTTGACATGCCTGCGTCGCGTGCCGGCGTGCGTGGCAACGTGACAAAAGAACATCCAATCCATTATTTGCGGCCGTCCTGTACGTAGCTTCGTTTATTAGGAGTGAGTGGTGGACAATCAATCCATCATTACACAGTCACATGCACCAATTCTGCACTGTACTACCGGGCTACTGTACTAATTTTTCTTTGGACATCTCGTTGTGTTTTCTTTGCCGATGATGACTTTGAGGGAGTAGTTAGTCTCGCTAGATTAGTCGATAGCCAACTGTTGGGTCTGATTATGCAAACAAACAGTAGGAGAAGCAGCGTGTCCAATCCAGATCATCAGGGACGACTTGTTAGAAACTGCTTAATACTTAATTAACAATGCTAATAACTCACGATCACTAGTTGATTTAGATCACATCTAGTAAGCTAAGCTAATGCGAAATAGTAGGTTCGACCTGTTACCGACGCTGGTGGAGGAGTCTATTGGCGTCGGTGCAGAGATGGCGGAGTCGATGACGAGGGCATCGTCGGGGTTGTAGCGTAGGCGCTCCTTAAGAGTCTTCTTGCGAGAACGAAAACCTTCGGGGCGGTAGCGGCGATGCCCTTGGGCTGGACGACAAGCTTTCGAGTTTTTCAGTGCCTTAGCGATCGGTTGGGTGGAGTTATGATTCAATGAATCGATCGAGGGGGTGACCCTCCTTTTATATGCATTGTAAACTCGGGGCCGGGTCTGTTTCTATCTGCAGGTTTTGCTTTCCGATCAAGGCAGAATCAAAACTAACCATATTGGTTCAGATCCGAATTCCACAGGAAATAGATTTGCTTTCGGTTCTGTTGGTGACCTTATGGTCTACCAAAAATAAAACCAATATTCTCCCACTCACCATAAGGTCAACAACTTAATCTTATTTTTAACTTAAACTCTTCCTCAGAAAATCAGCAAGTACCAGATCAATGCATCATCAGCAGCACTACGGTATACTAGGACAACATTACTTATAGTCTTATTGAGAAAACTTGTCAGAACTCTTACTCTTATTTGGGGAAATTAAAATGGCCCTAAAATCAGAACTGATCAAAAGTTATTTACCAGGCCTATGCCTAGGACATGTTTCTAAAATAGGGTTGGTGGTAAACCTTTTGTGAGCGGATCCGCTATATTATCCTTAGTACTTATATGCTTAATCTTTAGCGTATTGTCCTGATTTCTTTCTTTCACGACACGATATTTAAGATCAATGTGCTTAGAAACACCATTTAATTTATCATTTACGCAAAAGAAAACTGCGGATTGATTATCATAGTATATTATGATAAGTCTTGAGATACTATCAACAACTCTTAATCCCGGAATGAAACTCTTAAGCCATACTACCTGTCCCGTAGCATGATAACATGACACAAATTCTGCTTGCATCGTAGATGCAGCAGTTACACTCTACTTGCAACTTCTCCATGAAATTGCTCCTCCTGCTAACGTGAAAACATATCCAGAAGTCAACTTCCTTTCGTCTTCATCACTAGCAAAATCAGCATCAGTGTAGCACTCAATCTCAAGATTATCTGATCTCTTATATGTGAGCATGTAATCCTTGGTACCTTGGCAATATCTTAATGTCTTCTTGACACCTACCCAGTGAGCCCATCCTTGATTAGACTGATATCTGCTAAGTACTCCGGTCACAAATACCAAGTCTGGACGCGTACAGACTTGTGCATACATCAAGCTTCCAATAGCTGATGTATAGAGAACGTTCTCCAATTTCTTTCTTTCTAAATCATTCTTAGAGCACTGACTTCCATTTAACTTATTGCCCTTTTGAATCAGAACAGGTGATGTGTTGCACTTATCTAACTTATATCTCTTAAGTATTTTCTTAATATAAGCTTTCTGAGATAATCCTAGTATTTCTTGGGCTCTATCTCAGTGTATCTCAATGCCAAGTACATACGAGGCTTCACTAAGATCTTTCATATCAAAATGTGATGACAAGAAATTCTTAGTCTCATACAACATGTTCTTATCGTTGCATGTTAACAGTATATCATCCATATATAATACTAGAATTATCAATTTTCCACCCTTTTCCTTAATGTAGATGCATTTATCTATATCATTCTCTCTAAATCCGAATCTCTTAATGACTTTATCGAATTTAAGGTTTCACTATCTGGACGCTTGTTTAAGTCCATAAATAGATTTTCTTAATCTATATCCCATATGTTCCTTACCCTTAATGACAAAACCTTCCGGTTGGACCATATAAATGGTCTCATCCAAATTTCCATTAAGTAATACAGTCTTAACATCCATCTGATGCAACTCCATATCAAAATGAGCTACAAGTGTCATGACTATTCTTAAAGAATCTTTAGTAGACACAGGAGAAAAGGTCTCATTGTAGTCAACCCCCTCTCGTTGTGTAAACCCTTTAGCTATGAGTCTTACTTTGAATCTTTCGAACTTCCCTTTGGAATCACATTTAGTCTTGTAGACCCATTTACAGCTTACTGTTTTGACTCTATTAAGAATTTCTACTAAATCCCAAACCTGATTAGAACTCATAAACTTAAGCTCGTCTTCCATGGCTTTAATTCATTTAGTGGAATTCTCACTTTCAACTACCTCTCTAAAATTTGTAGGGTCATTTATTTTCTCGACATCATACTGATCCTCACTTAAATATATCTCATAAATGTCAGGAGTTGCCCGTCTCCTTTCCCGATGTGAACGTCTTAATGATTCGTTCACAGCCGGTTCAGGATCAGCCAGAGGTTGTTCTTCTGGCGCAGGTTCCTCCTGAGCTGGATCTTGTGCATCAATGTCTGGTGCATGATCCCCAGTAGGCGGTACCTGTACCTGAGTGGCTGCCACGGTGCTGCTAGGTTGAGGAATAATTGGCGGTACAAACTGATATACCTCCGTAGGCTCTAGGAAATCCGGAGTTGGAAGATTAACCCGTAATTCTTCGAGACTTATATCTCTCTTAGCAGAACTTCCACTAGATCCTGAGTCCTCTAGAAACACACCCTGTCTTGTCTCAACGAACTTACTAGAGCGACCAGGGCAGTAGAATCGGTATCCCTTTGACTTATCTGGGTATCCGATAAAATGATAACTCACTGTCTTAGAATCCAGTTTTTATATTGTGGATTAAATAGCTTAGCCTCAGTGGGACAACCCCACACTTTTAAATAACTTAGTAACGGTTTCCTCCCATTTCACAACTCAAAAGGTGCTTTGGGAACTGACTTAGATGGAACCCGATTAAGAATATGAGCAACTGTTTTTAATGCTTTTATCCATAGCTCAACAGGCAAATTAGAATGACTAAGCATGCTACACACCATATCTAATAACGTGTGATTGCGTCGCTCAGCTACTCCATTTTGTTGGGTTCTCCTGGCATGGAGTATTGCGCTCTTATGCCATTTTCTTCTAAATACTTAGCAGCATTTAACCATATGTTGCATGTTTCCCGTAATATTCTTCCCCCCGATCTGATCTTACTATTTTAATGGAAGCGTTATATTGTTTCTCAACTTTCAACTTATAAATCTTAAATATTTCTAGCACATCTGAATGCTTCTTAATGGGGTAAATATGTCCATAACGAGAATAATCATCGGTAAATGTTATAAAGGAATCATAGTCATCTACTGATGTTACTGAGAGCGGGCCACAAATATCTGTGTGTATTATTTCTAATACGCTCGTAGTTCTAGTAGCTCCTTTCTTAATTGTCTTAGCGTATTTTTCCTTAATGCAGTCGATGCACTGCTCTGAATTGGAGAAGTCTAATTGATATAGAATTTTATATTTAATGAGACGTTCTATTCTCCCCCTCGAAATATGGCCGAGGCGATAATGCCACAATTTCGAAGAAGTCTCATCATCACGTTTACGCTTATGTAAAATACTAGCAACATTCATCACAGAATCATCAAGAGAGAGCATATAAAGCTTGCCTTACCTAACTGCAAGACCGATATTTATTGAATTAAACTTAATAACATACTTATTATTGCCAAACTCACAAACATGTCCCGAATCATCTAAGACTGATACAGAAATTAAATTTCTCTTTAAACTAGGAACATAAAGAACATCCTCTAAATTAAGCTGGAAGTCACCTGACAACTCTAAGTGGAAGCTCCCAACGCCTTCAACTTGGACGACATTCCCATCAGCCACTCTTAGGCTTCGCTCCCCCCTTCTTATAGTAAGGATCGAACGAAATACCTGTAATGAATTAGAGATGTGCATACTGGCACCTGAGTCAATCCACCAAGTATTAGGGGAAAAATCCGCTAAGAATAACTCATCAATGAAAGAAGCAACATCAAACTTATCATTACCTTGCTCCTTCAACCACTCCTTAAAATCTGGACAAGTCTTCTGAAGGTTCTTGGGTGAGTCACAGAAAGAGCATGACTTACCACCCTTAGGCTGATGGTTCTTAAAGTTATTGTTGTTCTTGGGACCATTCTTGTTCCCATTCTTCTTCTTCTTCCTTTGGCCTTGCTTGATGCTGCTTGTCTCATGCTGATTCTTAGGAGTGTTGTTGAGACTAAGGTTGCCAACCATGTTCACAATATTCTCCTTCATCTTCTCAGTTTTCAGCCTCTCCTCTTCTTCAACACAATAACTTATGAGATTAGTGATAGACCATGTGTTCTTCTTGGTGTTGTAGCTGATTTTGAATGGAGCATACTGAGGCGGGAGTGAGATCATGATGAAATGAACAAGGAAACCATCAGAGATTTCCATCTTCGTATCTTTAAACTTATTAACCATATCACACATATGAAGAATGTGCTCCCTTATGCCAGTCTGACCATTATACTGACAACCCACCAACTTCATGATGAGTGTACTAGCATAAGTCTTAGAGGAGCTTTTAAAGTTCTCCTCAATCGTGGCCAGCAACTCCCTAGCAGTCAGATCAACTCCAGCTGCATTCTTAGTTGGGATGGCACCCTTACTACCAGAACTTATGATCTGAAGAATAACCATGGTAGTCATCCGATCAGATCTCTCCCACTTCTCAAAAGCAGGAGAAGGTGCAGCTCCATTAGTAGGGGCGGCACGCTTATCCACCCTCAGTGTAACATCTAGATCATTCCATGTCAAGCATGTGATGACTTTACCCCTCCAGTCCGGATAGTTGGCTCCGTTGAGTGGCTCGATGTTGTTGAGGTAGGAAGCAACAACATTAACATTACTCACTCAAAAGCAAAGTAAGAAAACTCAACTTAGTAATCATATACAATGAAATGCAAATTAGTGCATGAAAATAACTCTACGGTGGTCTGATTATAATCATACAATTAAATTTCAATTCGCATCACCGGTGGAGAAAACAAACAAAATTTATCTTAATACTCATGACTAAATAACGGTGGTCAGAAATAATCATAAGTTTACTCTAAATAAACTTTTTGGTGGTTCTATTTATTTAGAGGCATCTCAAAGTATATTGGTGGATTAATACTTAAAATTAAAATATAATAGCTTAAAACACCAACACTAAAATAATTAAGCTTAAAATAAAATTACTTAACTAATAGAATATAAATTAAGTAATTTAACTAAAGGAATACTTAAAACTTAATAGAATGAATTAATAAAATAGATGGGCTCGTTCTGAACTAAATTGGTCCACGGCCTTATTGCGCGCAAGCAGCCTAGCAGACGTAGCGCAGCGTGGCCCAGCACTTTGCGCGTGGCCCATTAGCGTAGCACGCGGCCCAGCAACGCAGCGCGGGCGACTCGGCTTGGTTCAGCGTAGCGGCTCGGCGTGTACGGCGGCTCCGGCTCAGCGCGCGGCTTCGACTCGGCGCGACGGCCTAGTAGCTAATGGGCCAAGAACGCCCACGCGCGGGCCGCCAATTCAGCCTAGGCGCGCAGCGCGCGCGTGGTGGAGCGCTCGATCTGAGCCGTTCGGTGAGATGGATGGCTCACGCGCGCTGCCGCTGTCTTAAAAGGGCGAAAATCGGCCGGGAGAAACCCTAGCCTCATTTCACTCCTCTCTCACTCTCCCAACTCTCTTTCGCCACTCTCTCCCTTCTCCCCTGCAGCCGGCAAACCGAGGAGCAAGACGATGCCACCCGACCGCCGTGGCGCTATGGGGAGCTGCTCGCCGGGGCACGCGTGCGAGAAATCACGCGCGGCTCCGTTGAGCTTCTCCGCCGTGGCGCCCTAAGGTGAGTCCGTCGTGCGCAAGGTCTGATACGGCG